>CAWUFW010002110.1:0-2400977 GCA_963921515.1 Calotriton arnoldi
GAAGAAGCAAAAGATGTGCAGAAAGAACCAACAGAGGAGCAGAAAGAGGCCTTGTTGCAAAATCATCCTGTGCCCACAACTTTTTCAGACGGGTACTGGTGGTAACTGACTCTGACTAACCAGAGTCAGTGCTATGCTAAAAGACACTTAGAATACAGTGAAAACACCTACATACACTAGGGAACACTATGCGTTGGGGTACCCCTGTGATTAGCATGACCTCCTCTCCAAGTCCCTAGTACATAATAGGGCAGGGGATTAAAACTACCTCCTAAAACGCGCTACAGGGCGCGTTTGCACAGTGGTGACGGGATGGGGGGCCTGAGGTGACATGTGTGCAAACGCGCCCCGTGGGCGCGTTTTGAGTTGCGGGATTAAGTCCCTTGAATCCTGAGGGTCCCTGGGGCCCAACTAGCCCCCAGGTACCTGCAGTTAGGACCACAGAGCTGAGTTGCAGAGAGGCGTTCCGAGGCCAAGCACCTTTTTTCACCTCTCTGCAACGCAACTCTGTTGTGCTTACTGAAAGGTACCTGGTGGGCTAGTTGGCCCCCAGGGTCCCTCAGGATTCAAGGGGAATTAGTTCCCCAACTTAAAACGCACCACAGGGTGTGTTTGCGCACATGTCACCTGAGGCCCCGCCCTCCCTTCACCACTGTGCAAACGCGCCCCGTGGCGCATTTTGGGTTGGGGGATTAGGTCACCTTGAATCCTGAGGGTCCCTGGGGCCCAACTAGCCCACCAGGTACTTCCAGTAAGCACCACAGGGCCTGTGTTGCAACGCCTGTAACAAATTGTGCAGTGGTGTTTGTGTAGTGTAGGGGGTCGTGCTGGGGGTAGATTTAGGGTTTAGGGTAGTGCAGTGGTGTTTGGGTAGTGTAGGGGGTTGTGCTGGGGGTAGAGTTTTAGGGTTTAGGGTAGTGCAGTGGTGTTTGGGTAGTGTAGGGGTCGTGCTGGGGGTAGTGGTTTAGGGTAGTGCAGTGGTGTTTGGGTAGTGTAGGGGTTGTGCTGGGGGTAGAGTTTTAGGGTTTAGGGTAGTGCAGTGGTGTTTGGGTAGTGTAGGGGGTCGTGCTGGGGGTAGTGGTTTAGGGTTTAGGGTAGTGCAGTGGTGTTTGGGTAGTGTAGGGGGTACTGCTGGGGTTAGTGTTTTAGGGTTTAGGGTAGTGCAATGGTGTTTGGGTAGTGTAGGGGGTACTGCTGGGGGTAGTGTTTTAGGGTTTAGGGTAGTGCAGTGGTGTTTGGGTAGTGTAGGGGGTACTGCTGGGGGTATTGTTTTAAGGTTTAGGGTAGTGCAGTGGTGTTTGGGTAGTGTTGGGGTTCGTGCTGGGGGTAGGTTTTTTAGGGTGTAGTGTAGTGCAGTGGTGTTTGTGTAGTGTAGGGGGTAGTGTTTTAGGGTTTAGGGTAGTGCAGTGGTGTTTGTGTAGTGTAGGGGGTCGTGCTGGGGGTAGTGTTTTAGGGTTTAGGGTAGTGCAGTGGTGTTTGTGTAGTGTAGGAGGTCGTGTTTTAGGGTTTAGGGTAGTGCAGGGGTGTTCGGGCAGTGTAGGGGTCATGCTGGGGGTGGTGTTTCAGGGTTTAGGGCAGTGCAGTGGTGTTCGGGCAGTGTAGGGGGTCTTGCTGGGGGTGGTGTTTCAGGGTTTAGGGCAGTGGTGTTCGGGTAGTGTAGGGGGTCATGCGGGGAGGTAGTGTTTCAGGGTTTAAGGCAGTGCAGTGGTGTTCGGGTAATGTAGGGGGTTGTGCTGGAGGGAGTGTTTTAGGGTTTAGGGCAGGGCAGTGGTGTTCGGGTAGTGTAGGGGTCGTGCTGGGGGAGTATTTTAGGGTTTAGGGTAGTGCAGTGGTGTTCGGGAAGTGTAGGGGGTCGTGCTGGGGGTTGTGTTTCAGGGTTTAGGGCAGTGCAGTGGTGTTCGGGCAGTGTAGGGGGTCGTGCTGGGGCTGGTGTTTCAGGGTTTAGGGCAGTGCAGTGGTGTTCGGGCAGTGTAGGGGGTCTTGCTGGGGGTGATGTTTCAGGGTTTAGGGCAGTGCAGTGGTGTTCGGGCAGTGTAGGGGGTCTTGCTGGGGGTGGTGTTTCAGGGTTTAGGGCAGTGGTGTTCGGGCAGTGTAGGGGTCGTGCTGGGGGTGGTGTTTCAGGGTTCGGGCAGTGCAGTAGTGTTCGGGCAGTGTAGGGGGTCGTGCAGGGGGTGGTGTTTTAGGGTTTAGAGCAGTGCAGTGGTGTTCGGGCAGTGTAGGGGTCGTGGAGGGGGGTGGTGAGTCAGGGTTTAGGGCTTTGCAGTGGTGTTCGGGCAGTGTAGGGGGTCATGCTGGGGGTAGTGTTTTAGGGTTTAGGGCAGTGCGGTGGTGTTCGGGCAGTGTAGGGGGTCGTGCAGTGGGGTGGTGTTTCAGGGTTTAGTGCAGTGGTGTTCGGGCAGTGTAGGGGGTCTTGCTGGGGGTGGTGTTTCAGCGTTTAGGGCAGTGCAGTGGTGTTCGGGCAGTGTAGGGGGTCTTGCTGGGGGTGGTGTTTCAGGGTTTAGGGCAGTGCAGTGGTGTTCGGGCAGTGTAGGGGGTCTTGCTGGGGCTGGTGTTTCAGGGTTTAGGGTAGTGCAGTGGTGTTCGGGCAGTGTAGGGGGTCGTGCTGGGGCTGGTGTTTGAGGGTTTAGGGCAGTGCAGTGGTGTTCGGGGAGTGTAGGGGGTCGTGCTGGGGCTGGTGTTTCAGGGTTTAGGGCAGTGCAGTGGTTTTCAGGCAATGTAGGCGGTCGTGCTGGGGGTGGTGTTTCAGGGTTTAGGGCAGTGCAGTGGTGTTCGGGCAGTGTAGGGGGTCGTGCTGGGGCTGGTGTTTCAGGGTTTAGGGCAGTGCAGTGTTGTTCGGGCAGTGTAGGGGGTCTTGCTGGGGGTGGTGTTTCAGGGTTTAGGGCAGTGGTGTTCGGGCAGTGTAGGGGGTCTTGCTGGGGGTAGTGTTTCAGGGTTTAGGGCAGTGCAGGGGTGTTCTGGCAGTGTAGGGGGTCTTGCTGGGGGTAGTGTTTCAGGGTTTAGGGCAGTGCAGTGGTGTTCGGGCAGTGTAGGGGGTCTTGCTGGGGGTGATGTTTCAGGGTTTAGGGCAGTGCAGTGGTGTTCGGGCAGTGTAGGGGGTCTTGCTGGGGGTGGTGTTTCAGGGTTTAGGGCAGTGGTGTTCGGGCAGTGTAGGGGGTCGTGCTGGGGGTGGTGTTTCAGGGTTTGGGGCAGTGCAGTAGTGTTCGGGCAGTGTAGGGCGTCGTGCAGGGGGTGGTGTTTCAGGGTTTAGAGCAGTGCAGTGGTGTTCGGGCAATATAGGGGGTCTTGCTGGGGGTGGTGTGTTTCAGGGTTTAGGGCAGTGCAGTGGTGTTCGGGCAGTGTAGGGGGTCTTGCTGGGTGTGATGTTTCAGGGTTTAGGGCAGTGCAGTGGTGTTCGGGCAGTGTAGGGGGTCTTGCTGGGGGTGGTGTTTCAGGGTTTAGGGCAGTGTAGGGGGTCGTGCAGGGGGTGGTGTTTCAGGGTTTAGAGCAGTGCAGTGGTGTTCGGGCAGTGTAGGGGGCCGTGCACGGGGTGGTGTTTCAGGGTTTAGGGCAGTGCAGTGGTGTTCGGGCAGTGTAGGGGGCCGTGCACGGGGTGGTGTTTCAGGGTTTAGGGCAGTGCAATGGTGTTCGGGCAGTGTAGGGGTCGTGCTGGGGCTGGTGTTTCAGGGTTTAGGGCAGTGCAGTGGGGTTCGGGCAGTGTAGGGGGTCTTGCTGGGGGTGGTGTTTCAGGGTTTAGGGCAGTGGTGTTCGGGCAGTGTAGTGGGTCTTGCTGGGGGTGATGTTTCAGGGTTTAGGGCAGTGCAGTGGTGTTCGGGCAGTGTAGGGGGTCTTGCTGGGGGTAGTTTTTCAGGGTTTAGGGCAGTGCAGTGGTGTTCGTGCAGTGTAGGGGGTCGAGCTGGGGATGGTGTTTCATGGTTTAGGGCAGTGTAGGGGGTCGTGCTGGGGCTGGTGTTTCAGGGTTTAGGGCAGTGCAGTGGTGCAAGGGCAGTGTAGGGGGTCGTGCTGGGGGTGGTGTTTCTGGGTTTAGGGTAGTGCAGTGGTGTTCGGGCAGTGTAGGGGTTGTGCTGGGGCTGGTGTTTCAGGGTTTAGGGCAGTGCAGTGGTGTTCGGGCAGTGTAGGGGGTCATGCTGGGGCTGGTGTTTCAGTGTTTTGGGCAGAGCAGTGGTGTTCGGGCAGTGTAGGGGGTCGTGCTGGGGATGGTGTTTCAGGGTTTAGGGCAGTGCAGTGGTGTTCGGGCAGTGTAGGGGGTCGTGCTGGGGGTGGTGTTTCAGGGTTTAGGGCAGTGGTGTTCGGGCAGTGTAGGGGGTCTTGCTGGGGGTGATGTTTCAGGGTTTAGGGCAGTGCAGTGGTGTTCGGGCAGTGTAGGTGGTCGTGCTGGGGCTTGTGTTTTAGGGTTTAGGGCAGTGCAGTGGTGTTTGGGCAGTGTAGGGGATCTTGCTGGGGGTAGTGTTTCAGGGTTTAGGGCAGTGCAGTGGTGTTCGGGCAGTGTAGGGGGTCTTGCTGGGGTGGTGTTTCAGGGTTTAGGGCAGTGCAGTGGTGTTCGGGCAGTGTAGGGGGTCTTGCTGGGGGTGATGTTTCAGGGTTTAGGGCAGTGCAGTGGTGTTCGGGCAGTGTAGGGGGTCTTGCTGGGGGTGGTGTTTCAGGGTTTAGGGCAGTGGTGTTCGGGCAGTGTAGGGGGTCGTGCTGGGGGTGGTGTTTCAGGGTTTGGGGCAGTGCAGTAGTGTTCGGGCAGTGTAGGGGGTCGTGCAGGGGGTGGTGTTTCAGGGTTTAGAGCAGTGCAGTGGTGTTCGGGCAGTGTAGGGGGTCGTGCTGGGGGTGGTGTTTCAGGGTTTAGGGCAGTACAGTGCTGTTCGGGCAGTGTAGGGGGCCGTGCACGGGGTGGTGTTTCAGGGTTTAGGGCAGTGCAATGGTGTTCGGGCAGTGTAGGGGGTCGTGCTGGGGCTGGTGTTTCAGGGTTTAGGGCAGTGCAGTGGGGATCGGGCAGTGTAGGGGGTCTTGCTGGGGGTGGTGTTTCAGGGTTTAGGGCAGTGGTGTTCGGGCAGTGTAGGGGGTCTTGCTGGGGGTGATGTTTCAGGGTTTAGGGCAGTGCAGTGGTGTTCGGGCAGTGTAGGGGTCTTGCTGGGGGTAGTTTTTCAGGGTTTAGGGCAGTGCAGTGGTGTTCGTGCAGTGTAGGGGTCGAGCTGGGGATGGTGTTTCATGGTTTAGGGCAGTGTAGGGGGTCGTGCTGGGGCTGGTGTTTCAGGGTTTAGGGCAGTGCAGTGGTGCTCGGGCAGTGTAGGGGGTCGTGCTGGGGGTGGTGTTTCTGGGTTTAGGGTAGTGTAGTGGTGTTCGGGCAGTGTAGGGGGTTGTGCTGGGGCTGGTGTTTCAGGGTTTAGGGCAGTGCAGTGGTGTTCGGTCAGTGTAGGGGGTCATGCTGGGGCTGGTGTTTCAGTGTTTTGGGCAGAGCAGTGGTGTTCGGGCAGTGTAGGGGGTCGTGCTGGGGATGGTGTTTCAGGGTTTAGGGCAGTGGTGTTCGGGCAGTGTAGGGGGTCGTGCTGGGGGTGGTGTTTCAGGGATTAGGGCAGTGGTGTTCGGGCAGTGTAGGGGGTCTTGCTGGGGGTGATGTTTCAGGGTTTAGGGCAGTGCAGTGGTGTTGGGCAGTGTAGTTGGTCGTGCTGGGGCTTGTGTTTCAGGGTTTAGGGCAGTGCAGTGGTGTTTGGGCAGTGTAGGGGGTCGTGCTGGGGCTGGTGTTTCAGGGTTTAGGGCAGTGCAGTGGTACTCGGGCAGTGTAGGGGGTCGTGCTGGGGGTGGTGTTTCTGGGTTTAGGGTAGTGCAGTGGTGTTCGGGCAGTGTAGGGGGTCGTGCTGGGGGTGGTGTTTCAGGATTTAGGGCAGTGGTGTTCAGGCGGCAGTGTAGGGGGTCGTGCTGGGGGTGGTGTTTCAGGGTTTAGGGCAGTGCAGTGGTGTGTGGGCAGTGTAGGGGGTCGTGCAGGGGCTGGTGTTTCAGGGTTTAGGGCAGTGCAGTGGTGTTCGGGCAGTGTAGCGGGTTGTGCTTGGGGTGGTGTTTCAGGGTTTAGGGCAGTGCAGTGGTGTTCGGGCAGTGTAGGGGGTCGTGCTGAGGGTGGTGTTTCAGGGTTTAGGGCAGTGCAGTGGTGTTCGGGCAGTGTAGGGGTCGTGGAGGGGGTGATGAGTAAGGGTTTAGGGCAGTGCAGTGGTGTTCGGGCAGTGTAGGGGGTCATGCTGGGGGTAGTGTTTTAGGGTTTAGGGCAGTGCAGTGGTGTTCGGGCAGTGTAGGGGGTCGTGCTGGGGGTGGTGTTTCAGGATTTAGGGCAGTGGTGTTCAGGCGGCAGTGTAGGGGGTCGTGCTGGGGGTGGTGTTTCAGGGTTTAGGGCAGTGCAGTGGTGTGTGGGCAGTGTAGGGGGTCGTGCAGGGGCTGGTGTTTCAGGGTTTAGGGCAGTGCAGTGGTGTTCGGGCAGTGTAGCGGGTTGTGCTTGGGGTGGTGTTTCAGGGTTTAGGGCAGTGCAGTGGTGTTCGGGCAGTGTAGGGGGTCGTGCTGAGGGTGGTGTTTCAGGGTTTAGGGCAGTGCAGTGGTGTTCGGGCAGTGTAGGGGTCGTGGAGGGGGTGATGAGTAAGGGTTTAGGGCAGTGCAGTGGTGTTCGGGCAGTGTAGGGGGTCATGCTGGGGGTAGTGTTTTAGGGTTTAGGGCAGTGCAGTGGTGTTTGGGCAGTGTAGGGGGTCGTGCAGGGGGCTGGTGTTTCTGGGTTTAGTGCAGTGGTGTTCGGGCAGTGTAGGGGTCTTGCTGGGGGTGGTGTTTCAGGGTTTAGGGCAGTGCAATGGTGTTCGCGCAGTGTAGGGGGTCTTGCTGGGGCTGGTGTTTCGGCGTTTAGGGCAGTGCAGTGGTGTTCGAGCAGTGTAGGGGGTCTTGCTGGGGGTGGTGTTTCAGGGTTTAGGGCAGTGCAGTGGTGTTTGGGCATTGTAGGGGGTCTTGCTGGGGCTGGTGTTTCAGGGTTTAGGGCAGTGCAGTGGTGTTCGGGCAGTGTAGGGGGTCTTGCTGGGGCTGGTGTTTCAGGGTTTAGGGTAGTGCAGTGGTGTTCGGGCAGTGTAGGGGGTCGTGCAGGGGGTGGTGTTTCAGGGTTTAGGGCAGTATAGGGGGACGTGCTGGGGTGGTGTTTCAGGGTTTAGGGCAGTGCAGTGGTGTTCGGGCAGTGTAGTGGGTCGTGCAGGGGTGGTGTTTCAGGGTTTAGGGCAGTGCAGTGGTGTTCGGGCAATGTAGGGGGTCGAGCTGGGGCTGGTGTTTCAGGGTTTAGGGCAGTGCAGTGGTGTTCGGGCAGTGTAGGGGGTCTTGCTGGGGGTGGTGTTTCAGGGTTTAGGGCAGTGGTGTTCGGGCAGTGTAGGGGGTCTTGCTGGGGGTGATGTTTCAGGGTTTAGGGCAGTGCAGTGGTGTTCGGGCAGTGTAGGGGGTCTTGCTTGGGGTAGTGTTTCAGGGTTTAGGGCAGTGCAGTGGTGTTCGTGCAGTGTAGGGGGACGTGCTGGGGATGGTGTTTCAGGGTTTAGGGCAGTGCAGTAGTGTTCGGGCAGTGTAGGGGGTCGTGCAGGGGGTGGTGTTTCAGGGTTTAGGGCAGTGCAGTGGTGTTCGGGCAGTGTAGGGTGTCGTGCTGGGGGTGGTGTTTCAGGGTTTAGGGCAGTGCAGTGGTGTTCGGGCAGTGTAGGGGGTCGTGCACGGGGTGGTGTTTCAGGGTTTAGGGCAGTGCAGTGGTGTTCGGGCACTGTAGGGGGTCGTGCTGGGGCTGGTGTTTCAGGGTTTAGGGCAGTGCAGTGGTGTTCGGGCAGTGTAGGTGGTCGTGCTGGGGCTTGTGTTTCAGGGTTTAGGGCAGTGCAGTGGTGTTCGGGCAGTGTAGGGGGTCGTGCTGGGGCTGGTGTTTCAGGGTTTTGGGCAGAGCAGTGGTGTTCGGGCAGTGTAGGGGGTCGTGCTGGGGGTGGTGTTTCAGGGTTTAGGGCAGTGGTGTTCGGGCAGTGTAGGGGGTCGTGCTGGGGGTGGTGTTTCAGGGTTTAGGGCAGTGGTGTTCGGGCAGTGTAGGGGGTCTTGCTGGGGGTAGTGTTTCAGGGTTTAGGGCAGTGCAGTGGTGTTTGGGCAGTGTAGGGGTCGTGCTGGGGGTGGTGTTTCAGGGTTTAGGGCAGTGCAGTGGTGTTTGGGCAGTGTAGGGGGTCGTGCTGGGGGTGGTGTTTCAGGGTTTAGGGCAGTGCAGTGGTGTTTGTGTAGTGTAGGGGGTCGTGCTGGGGGTAGGGTTTTAGGGTTTAGGGTAGTGCAGTGGTGCTTGTGTAGTGTAGGGGGTCGTGCTGGGGGTAGTGTTTTAGGGTTTAGGGTAGTGCAGTGGTGTTTGTAGTGTAGGGGGTCATGTTTTAGGGTAGTGCAGTGGTTCGGTAGTGTAGGGGGTCGCGCTGGGGGTAGTGTTTTAGGATTTAGGGTAGTGCAGTGGTGTTTGTGTAGTGTAGGGGGTCATGCTGGGGGTAGATTTAGGGTTTAGGGTAGTGCAGTGGTGTTTGGGTAGTGTAGGGGTTGTGCTGGGGGTAGAGTTTTAGGGTTTAGGGTAGTGCAGTGGTGTTTGGGTAGTGTAGGGGGTCGTGCTGGGGGTAGTGTTTTAGGGTTTAGGGTAGTGCAGTAGTGTTTGTGTAGTATAGGGGGTCATGCTGGGGGTAGTGTTTTAGGGTTTAGGATAGTGCAGTGGTGCTTGTGTAGTATAGGGGGTCGTGCTGGGGGTAGTGTTTTAGGGTTTAGGGTAGTGCAGTGGTGTTTTTGTAGTGTAGGGTGGTCATGTTTTAAGATGCAACGCTCCAATACCTGACCAGTCTGCACTACATAAAACTGCATAAAAACTAAAAATAAAAAGTGTTTTGCACACTTTTGTCATTGGGCTATATGTGGGCTACATCTGGGTAATATTTGTGCTACATTTGGGCTCTTTTTTCTCTGGTGGCCATCTTGGAAGACTTCTTTGTTATGAAGTTTCCTAATTTCCTCATTTACTGCAGTCTCCTCAGTAGGAAATGCTTTCAGTTTTTTACTTTGATTCCATCAAGAAGGCATTCAGATGTGTCTCACATTTGCCATAAATTCAGAATGTTAGCACTCTAGTTGCTCATTAGATCACTGTAGTAAAGCTACTGCTCACCAGGGAGTTAACTGGAAGTCTGCTGCTGGTATTGAAAGTGATTGTTTCAGTCTGCATGTCAGAATGTTCTAATGAAATAGAAGAGGATTTGAGATCTCACTTAAAACATGCCCTCATTTTTCTTTCTGCAGCACTAACCATAATTTCTATTTCAAAAAGAACCCCCTCATTTTGTTCCTTTTTTAATTAAATGTTTTAAGTATTAACGGTTTATTCCAATCAAGATGGCTTCAGGTGTGCCATACTTTTGTCATAAGTAAGGCTGTTAGCGCTCTAGTTGTTCTTTAGAACACTCTGGGAAGCTGCAGTAGAACACAAAGGCATCAACTGGCAGGCTGCTCCTGTTGAAATATAACAGGAAGATATTTGAGATCACACTTCAAACATGTCCTAATTTTTCTTTCTACAGCACTACCCATAATTTCTATGACAAAATGAACCCCATCATTTTGTTCCTTTTTAAATTAAATGTTTTAAGTGTTACCAGTTTATTCCAATCAAGATGGCTTCAGGTGTGCCATACTTTTGTCATAAGTAAGGCTGTTAGCACTCTAGTTGTTCTTTAGAACACTCTGGGAAGCTGCAGTAGAACACAAAGGCATCAACTGACAGGCTGCTCCTGTTGAAATATAACAGGAAGATATTTGAGATCTCACTTGAAACATGTCCTAATTTTTCTTTCTGTAGCACTAACCATAATTTCTATGACAAAATGAACCCCATCATTTTGTTCCTTTTTAAATTAAATGTTTTAAGTGTTACCAGTTTATTCCAATCAAGATGGCTTCAGGTGTGCCATACGTTTGTCATAAGTAAGACTGTTAGCACTCTATGTGTTCTTTAGAACACTCTGGGAAGCTGCAGTAGAACACAAAGGAATCAACTGACAGTCTCTGCCCTTGTTGGATGTACATGTTTTACTGAGAATGTCAGACTTCATTCTCACATGACTGAGAAAGATAATGTGAATTTACAGAAAATATGCTCTCATTGTAGCTTCTGGAGCACCTTCCAAAACTCTATGGGACAAGCATGTGAAAATAGTTTTCTCTCAAACATGATTCATGATATCCCAGCAGAAAGTTTTTCACAGGGTAAAATCACCTTAGAACACACCACAATTCCTGAAATTAGTATGGTACCATCAACAAATGAATTCTAATGTAACTAAAGTCTATCACCCTTTATAGTTCTCCTTTTGGTAACCCTCAAAATCTTTGATTCACTACAATGCATTTCAATGGGGTACTATCATTTATATTGGTCCCAAGATGGCTGCCAGCAATTCCAGGATGAAGTGCTGACAGCCAATCAGATCTCACGATGACGTGTGGTTAGGCTCCGCCCAGATATATATGTGATTTTACTTTTGATTTTCTCAGCAACTACTGAACGGATTTACACCATTTAACAAAAAGGGTTCTTTCTGAACCAAGAACTACCTCTTTGCCAAATTTGGTGTAATTCCGTTCAGCAGTTCGGGCTGTAGCCGTGTCTAAAGTTTCCTATGGAAAATTGCATGGGGAAAACACGTTTTGGGACCCTCCTTTTTTCTCGGCCCCCACTTGCCGAATCACCCCGAAACTTTCAGGATAGGAGCGGACCGGAGCGGGCCATAAGTTTTGAAAATTTCGTGAAGATTCGTCAACCGGCGCCAAAGTTATTGGAAATAGAATGTTGTGCATTTCCTATGGAAAATAGGTCCTAACTAGAACTATCTACTGGCGACCGCCAGTAGATAATATATATATATATATATATATATATATATATATATATATACTATCTATCACTGCTTCCACCACCTTTGTCCATGCACTTGTGGGCGGGTACCGTTTCATCGCAGGGGTGTACCTGTGTATCCAAATGCCAGCTCCGTTGTCCCGTCATCAATAAGCCCAAAGGGAGGCACTCGCTCGGGTGAGTTCATATAATTTTATTCTCACTCTGCAGAAACAAACTCGTTTCGGCTGTCGCCTTTCTCCGGGTCACCAGGCGCGCCAGAAACGGGCAAAATGTATTGTAAGTGTTACATAAACATCAACAAAGGACTCGCAGGCATACATTGTAATGTGTATCCTTGACATCTTGGCGTGGTGTCAGTTCATTTCAATCCTGATGAAAACATTATCATACCAATGTATAATGACCCCAAGGTAAAAAATGAAACATTGTATATGTACATCTCAAATGTTAAGTATCTCCGCGCGCAATAATGATACTATAGCCTATCAATTTCATTATAGGTGCCACATCAAACCTCACGCCCTGAATGGGCTCGCATAAAGTGCAAATGCCTACGTTGCGATCAAAGCAAGATAGATGCACAGCATCCTACCTGCGTTACATTATCCAATGATATCATACATAATCTGTAATTGAGAGAGCACTACGTGTCAGTGGTACAGCCCTGTATGGGCCATAATAACCAGAGGGCTGTATATAATTAATGGTTCAAGATCTGGTTGCCCGAAATCAGGGTAAATCCCTACGTGTCCGATACAAAAAATATATGTGAGAAAGAAAGCAATCTAAAATCAAAAAATCAGAGAAATCTCTCTATATCTTGAAGTCTAGCCTGTCACAAATGAATAGCCTTGTTACTCTCCTAGGTGGCTAATAATTCCTCGCTAGCTGTTCGGGGCCTTAGTTTGTAGATCTATTATGTAGCGGGATTCCAACCTTCTGAGTTTTAAGATTTTGTCCCCTCCCCTAGGATTGTCAGGTACATGGTCTATGCAGAAAAACTTGAGTAAATCTCTGTTGCTACGATGCTTTATACTGAAGTGTCTAGCAACTGTGTACGTTGCGTCATCATTTGCAATAGCCCTCATATGTTCTAAAATGCATATTTTAGTAGGATGAATAGTACTTCCAATATACTTTAGGCCACAGGGGCACGATAGGCAATAGACAGTGTATGCTGTGCTGCAAGTCATAAACTTGTTTATGGGTCTGGGTTTCTGCAGCCCTGGAACTTTATACAACAGGATCTTGTTGCTGTTGGGACAGGCTTTGCACTTCCCACATGGAAAGAAGCCCTGTAATTCCTTGAAAATGCCCTTGCTTTCTTTTTCATAGTGACTATGTGTCAAGTTGTTACTCAAGGATCTAGCTTTTCTAAAGGTTAGCAGGGGACTTTGCGGTATATTACGGCATATGACCGGGTACGTTATTAGGGTGCACCAATGCTGGTGGAAAATGTATCTTAATTCATTGGCGTTCTCTGAGAAGGTAGTAATCATTCTAAATTTGCCCATATCTGTGTTCACCTTAGGTGTTTCCTTGAGTAGTTCTCTTCTGGGGATAGCCTCAACCTTTTTCAGGGCTTGTTCCAGTACCGGTTTGTCATAACCCTGTGTACTGAATCTGGCTATACTCTCTTGGGCCACTTCCCTGAAATCACTAACCCTTGTGTTGTTCCTCTTAATTCTCAAGAGTTCCCCATAGGGGATGCTGGCAATAAGCTTATGTGGATGACTGCTGGTGGCATGAATTATTGAATTCCCAGCAGTGGGTTTCCTATACAGCATGGTGCAGAGCTTCTCTTCAGAGACAAAAGCCTTCAAAGCTAAAAAATTCACTGACATAGAGCTCACTTCCCCAGTGAACTTCAAGTTAATATTGTTCGTGTTCAAGATCTCTATGTATGCTTTAGCTGTTTCTGATTACCCTCTCCAGATTACGAAGAGGTCATCTATAGATCTATGCCATGCTACCACATTAGTTGTCTAGCTGTCATTGGAGTCGGACCAGGCCACCTGCTTCTCCCACCAGCCCCCGAATAAATTTGCGTAGCTGGGGGCAAAGCAGGTGCCCATTGCCGTGCCCGATATCTGCCTATAATATTGCTCTTGAAAGAGAAAAATGTTGTTGTTAAGGCAAAACTTTATTAATTCTAGCAGCATTACATTATGTTCCATAAACTTAAAAGGACGGTTCTTTAGAAAAAATTCTACTGGTTTGAGACCATCCTTATGTGCAATGCATGTATATTAGCTAGAAATGTCCAAGACCAACATTTGGAAGCCTGTTAACCATTTAACCCCCATTAGGTGTTGTAAAAAATCTTTCATGTCCCTGATGTAAGAGGGCAAGCCGACCACAAGTTTGGATAAGAAATAATATATATAAATAGATAAGTGTTCAGTCAGGCTTCCTTGTGAGGAATCTATGGGACGTTCCGGAGGTTGTTTATCTTCGGTAGGTGATAAAAGTGGGTGCAATGGTGTTCAAACACCGTAGGAACAGATATTCATCTGTCTCCAACATGTTTCTCTCATACCATTTACGTATCAATTGGTGATATTCTGAGATGCTCTGATTATATTCATTTTTATCCACTTTCTGAAAGCAGTTCACATCCGATAATTGCCGCAATGCTTCCATGCAATATTGTTCACGTGTTTGTAGTACAATGTTCCCACCCTTATCTGATGGTTTGTATACGATCGATTTGTCCTTGCTCAAGTTGTCCAACGCTTGTCGCTGTTTGGTGAAATTTATCTTTGTTTTCCCCATTGTCCTTTTCTCTTAGGCGTATGAGGTCTTTGTTGACATTTTCCGCGAATGTCTGGCATCGCCAGGCATTTGAGGTAGGAATTGTGAGACAGGTTTGAAAGGACTGTAGCCACAGCTTTGTTCGATTTCTGCTTGTTCCGTCTGTCGTACCACGTTCAAGGGAGTCCCAAGTGATCTCACGTCATCTGTCTGTAAATTTTCTAATGGTTTCCCCCGTCAGAATATCAGTTGCCTGGGTTTTTTCCCCGTTTTCTTTGGTTTATTCATTAGCGGTTTTTGTTTGAAAAATCTATGCAGTTTCAGTTTGCGTGTAAATTTGAAAGTCAATCCTTGTTTGTGTATATTCCAGTCTTTTCTGGGGACAAAAAGTAAGCCCAAGTCTCAGCACCGACTCCTCGGTGTCAAATAAAATTCTGGGGGTCAGCTTCACAATCGCTAGGTTGTCCTTGGCTATTTCCTTTTGTTTATCTTTTTGCTCCTTGTGACTGGCGAAGACCTGTTTCTTGCGCCACCAGCCCCCTCTCCTTGTTTTTCTACATTTCTTTGGTCCGGTGGTTTCCCCTTGCCTCCTCTTAACCATGATTGGCGTGTGGGGCGGAACTCCTTATAAAAAGGGGTCTTGTTGGCTGGTGGTGCCCAAGAGTTGCTACTCTCCTCCCTTTACTGTTCGTTGTCAGTTACGTCTGATTCCGATTTCACCATTTGCTCTACAGTGGTGAGTGCTTTCTTGGTTTGTAATTCTCTCCTTGGTGCGTCAATTTTTTTTTGCAAAGGTCAGCACCCTGCCTAGTGCATAATCCTTTGTGTCTCTTATTTCTTGACGTTTTCACACATTTTATTGTTGCCAATTTGTAAGCGGCTGCAGATAAATTAAGGCAGCCACGGTTTGGAATAAGCACTAATGCACTTTCTTGCACTTTAATAGCTGACATGAAGTAGAGTAATATAAAATCGCATAACGTGCGGGGCATAAAAAGTGAGTGAAAACCATCCCATATTCGAAAGCCACAAGGAGTTCGAGACTGCAATGATTTTATGCTGATGTTCCATTGTATGCACCACTTTTACCACACTATGTATCTAAACTTCTTAGCACACTCTAATCCTTGAAAGTACTCTGCCAGTCATCCTTGCCAATTCCACCGAAAGGAACAGAATGATGCCCAAGTTAAATGAATTTTCATATGTTTGCTTAAGTTCTTATAATGGCCCTCAAATGTAGAGGCAAAAGCAGTTTTTTTACTCAGTCCTGCATCCCTAACAATCGGCAGATATTCCAGAAAGTTCTTTGTCTCTTTGGAGTTTGAGACCTATTATGACAACTTTAATCAGATGGCCCTTTAGGAGGATTTGGTTATTTAAATGAAGAAACATTTTCACGTCAATTAAAGGAGAGTCGTATTAAAGTACTTTCATTTTTAAATGGCAATAGAAAAAGCATGCTTAACAGAAGGTTCAAACTGCACTGTGTACTACATATTAAAATCAACCCTTTGCATGTTTTCATACTTTCCAAAAAATTCTATTTTAGTTGACTCAAAAGGGAAAGGTGTCCAGAGCATCCAGAACTTTGTCACCACAGTTAAACCTCCATTCAGCATATTCGAAGATGGCGTTTCTGTTAAACAAAATGAGTGAGTAGAGTATGTTGACATCACATCGAAATTCCGCATGCGCGTCTTCCATCTCAATTGACTTGATAATGGCCATCTATCTCCTTAGGTTATTGAAGAAGGAAAACATGCCAGAAATACCAATATTGCGACAACGTCCTCTATCCAAACTTGGACAGAAATCAAATGTAAGTTGACTTACTTTAGCAAATGTGATTGAGGTTGGTGCTCTAGTCTTTTAAGGCAGACAGTGGTTAACTGCATTTTGTCAGTAAAATCGATTAAAACCAATTAAATTTCTTTTAGACCAAAAAACGTATGGTTATTCATCTATTCTTGGTAAATAATATAAAACTATTGGCTTTGTGATTAAAACAAAAAACGTTTCTGCCTGGATTGTGTTTATTTTCGTGTATAATTGTTAATCGAGTTAAACAGATTCCAGCATTTTTAACAGTGCAAGGCTCTTGCAACTCTAGCATAGTCCCTGCAGCACCACATGTCAGCTTGGAAGTGCTGGAGTCCAAACCTGCAATTGTGTGCTTGTGCTTTTCCTAAGCTGTGTGTGGTAGAGCAACCCTCTCTGACAAGAAAGACCATTGGCACCCACAAGCGTGCATGGAACAGGAAAGACCTTGACCATTTCAGAAGATCTGAAATGCAGATCAGTCTGGGCCAACAGGAGCAACTAGAATCGTGCAGCATTCTTGGTTGTGTCAATGTGAGAATCTGCAGAAAGAGGAAGGAAGGCGTACTGCTAAAAAGGTCCTCCAAATGAGCATGAAGATCTCTCAGCAAGCCTGCCCATACAAGAGCCAAATGGGCTCTTTTTGCTTTGTCCTAAGAAGTGAACAGTGTTAGGTGAGGCAGCTCCCTTCAGGCCATTTAAAAAGAGAAGGAAACGACATATCTCTGTGGTGGTGTTTCCACTCCTGAGGATATTTTGCTAGTCTACTGAGAATGGCTACTTACAAGTAATGAGTCCTAAGGTTTCTAAAAAGCAGTAAAGGTCATAGTTCCACTTAAGACTGCGTTGGAGGAGTCTATGTTCATTCCTGCGTGATGTCAAATACTGTTTAGATGCTGGTAAAGACGAGACTTTTGATGCACTGAACGAAAGAGCTTTTAGAGCTTCATGAACATCTTTCAGCGCAAGAACACTGTAATTCCAACACCAATGTCTGTAAACCAAGAATCATTAATCCCTATAGTGGCACCCCTGCTGTACTGAGGAATGCATTGCAACAAAAATCTCCCCCTCTGGTGTGAGTAATAGTGTCCATGGGGCATGGCCAGCGCGTCAAGATGGTGGATGCACCTTGGAGGAGCCCTGGCCCAGAACTTCAGCTATCCTGCATCATCCTCCCATTACGAGAGAAGGAAGCAACACATGGCTCAGGAGCAAAGAGAAATAGCAAAGATCTGCTGTGACCCTGTTTCGAGGTCCATGGGGCAGGTGTCAAACTGTGATTTGTTACACAATGCATCTCGGCATATGCAGCACAGGTGGAAGGCAGTGGGGTCCGCCCTGGAGCCCAAGTAATTGAAGGCTAATTTTGCTGCCGGTTGCTGGCTGTGGCCCCTAAGTGGGGACAGAAGCAGCAGCTCCAGACCAGCCTGACTAGCTCTCCTCCCATGTTGAGAGAGAGGCCACGTCATGAGAGAGCCCAGTGAGCGAACAAGGCCTCATGCTGCTGCATACAGGGCAGGTGCCCTTTCTGGAAATGTCCCACAATTGGGCCAGATGGCACACCCTAGGTGCCATAGAAGCACGACACGATCTGACTTCAGATGGTACCAGGTACAGTGTTTGCATGTTGATGTCGGGCTAGGGAAGAGGTTGCTATGTGGGGTGTCCCATCTTTGAATGCTCCCTATCTAACTGCTTCAACATTGGAACTCCTCAGTAACCTTACCCCTCATGTCCAGTGCACAAGAGAAGGCATCCTCCGAGGTGAAAATTGAGGTGCACACAAATCCAGGCTGTGTGCAAGTCGACACAGGGCAAAATGGGCCGGTGCCCTCTGACTTGTCCCCTCTCAGTCCGTTGGGTGGTGACCCTTGATGGCCTTGAGGGGAGTGCAATGCTGCAGCCTGGGGCGGCCATTATCCTGGACCTCTTTGAAGCCCACCTAAGACATCTGCTCATTGCACCAGTGTGCAGATTTTGAAACGCTCACTGCAGCAGAACTTTTGGAGTTTACCCTTCTTCCCTCATCCTCTTTTTTTTCTGTTTTCCCACTGTGCAGATTAGACGCACATTAGGGGTGCCACCTACAGGGAAACATCGGTGGGCACCACTCATCATGGCTACATGTGCTTGAATGGACTGTGCCTCCACATCTGTGTGTGTGTGTGTGTGTGTGTGTGTGTGTGTGTGTGTGTGTCTGTAAATGTATGTATACATACTTTTGTGTGTATATCTATCTATATCTATGTATATATGTACATATATATATATATTTTTTTTTTTACCTGCGGCAGTCGCCACTGGGTAACTATATTTAGGTCAGCGTTTTTTGTTTTGCTGATAACTTTTGACAAATCTTCTGAAACATTAAAGTGTGCTTGTTTTGCCTAGTTTGTGCATGGAAAGTTTTGTGGTTATCCGTCAAATCGGGACCAAGAAAAAGGGGGGCCCCAAGCCTCAAAATCCTTATGCATTTTCCATAGACTTCTTTAAAAGTACTACCACAAAACTGATGAACGGAATTACACCAAATTTGGCAGGAAGATTGATCTTGGTCCACAGATTTTGCTGTTTGTGATGTGGTGTAAATCTGTTCAGTAGTTGCTTTTTAGAATTAAGGTTAAAAAATGTTTGTATATCTGTGCTGTTGGGACTGCAAGAGTCTCGCAAGACTCATTTGAGAGCAGCAGTTCAAAAATAGAGTGCTCTGATTAGCCCAGGGAGCTTTTTCACCCTGGTCCAATTCGCTCCTGTGGAAGCAAGCAGGCTCTGATTGGCTGCCAGCAACATCAGAAAAATGTTGCTGGAAGCCATTACAGGACTCGGAGACTTACTCCCCTGACCTTTAAAAAATATATATATAAGATGGCAGGGTAGGGATACCCTATCCCCCTGGGCCCCAATATCGGGGACCCAAGGGCCTGTATTCGACTTACGAACCCTATCCACCGGGGCCCAATTTCATAATTTAGGGGAGGGAAATGCGCAACCCCTGTTGCCCTGCCCAAAGCCTTTAAAAGGCCATAGGGACCCCATACCCCGAGGCTAGCTCACTTGCTGTGTCCCAGGGAGCCCACCGGCAGGGGTTGGGAGACTTGTGTGTGCTCCCGCCAGATGGGAGCAAACACAAAATCTACTACCAGCGATCAGGAACTTTAAAAATGCTCCTGCCAGCTGGGAGCAGACTTGGGATCTGTTTCCCTGTCCGCACTGATGCAGGAAGGTAAACAGATCAAAAGATTGCTTCTGCCCAAAGGGACCAGCATAAATAGCTGCTCCCTGCAGGCAAGAGCAATGCCGGCTCCAGCAACATGCAGGAAGCTGACTGGGACTACTAGGGCTTGGGGCTCCCATCTTTTGATGTGCCATGTCCTGGGGAGGGGGTGCTACGTGCCTTCCTCTCCCTTGAAAATGGTGCTAGGCCCCAGGGGATGGTTTTATCAGTAGCCAAAATCGGCCGGGGATGGAGGCTGGGTGCCCCCTCCCCAATAACATTTGCACTGGGTCCCGGGGATGGGGTCCCCATGGCTGAAATCTGCCCAGGGAGGGAGGGTGCGTGCCCCCTTCACTTTATTTAAGAGTGGCCCTGGATGATGGGATCTCCAGGACTTAGCATAGCTTGAAGAGAGGGCCACTCAGCCCCCCTCCTCTTTATTGAAGTAAGTGGCCCTGGGGGATGGGGTCCCCAGGGCATATATGGCTCAGTGAGGGTGCAGTGCGGCACACCTCCCCTTAAATAAAAAAAAAAAGGGCCTGGGGGATGGGGTCCCCAGGGCCAGGATCCATTGTCAAAGGTTGCGTGCTACGTGGGGTTGGTTGTAAGGGGGTGGGGGTTGCATTTAAGTATAGTAATTAAGCAATACTGTGAGAAGTTGGCCTGGTATATGCTGTTCACTAATTAAAGTGGACACCTTGCACCAGGGCAAATCGACTCTTATGGTAGATAGGTTTAAGACAACCTTTTAAAGAAAGCTATCCTAGTGGTAGCTGTGGAGAGCAGCCTTCAGGCTAAGTCTCGGAGGAATGTAAAGCAGCTTGTTTTACCATATAATCTCTTGAATCACCAAATGAAAAGACACCACACAGGTATATATATCAAATATATATGTATTTATTTCTAAATAACTCTCTACTAATCTCTTTATGAGATTAGAAGACAAACATATGCACAAATCAACGTTTCACAATAAGTTAAGCACAAAATATGGCTGGGGCCCTAGGGGCGTACCAGACCATATACTAAGTAAGAGACTTAGAAACAACGACTTGCAAGGAGACAAGGCCTAGGGCCTTCAGAAGTGCTGGGGCCTCACGAAACCACCCAAGGCAGGTAAGTAAAGGACCCACGGGGGACGCGTGCAGTGTGGATACACAGGCGCGAATCGCCGTTAACTTCAATGGGGCAAGTCGCGGTTGGAAATAAAGAGTTTTAGGATACTTCGGGAGAACCTACAAGCAAGTCACTTACAGGGTAAGTAGTTCTAGGGCCCACACCCACAGGAGCACCGTAGTGCTGGAGTTACCTCACCCAGGGAAGCCGGGTGCACAGGTGTCCTTTGGTGTCGGGTCGCGGCGTCGTTTTCAATGGCGAACAAAGAAGACTTGCTGCTTGCGGGAGCTGAAGAAGTGTCCGGTGGAATCCAAGCCTGGATTCTGAAGAAGGATGACCTGAAAGCAGAGGGGACAGTGTTCAAAGTCACTTGGCAGTGACCCGGGGCAAGGAAGATGGATGCCCACCGTCGTCGGTCGCTTCAGGTCGGTTGCGGGTGCCTTGACTCTTCAGCCACGTGGTCCAGGAGGCGTCGACGACGACCAGGAGCTGGATTCGGTGTGTCCCTCGACGTCTGCAGCTGACTGCGGTGTCGGCAACTCGATCGGAGCCAACAAGCCTTGGCAGCCGCAAGTCTCGGGGAGATGAAGAAAAGTCGATGGCGCAGACCAGCAAGGTCTGAGGGACTCACCCAGCGAGGGTAAGTCAGGGCAGGCCTGGAGCAACCAGGGGAGCCCTTTGGTTTCTTTAAGAAGTCTTCTGGGGACCCACAAGCCAGCGGGCAAGGGATCGCGAAGACACCTCGGGCGGAATCACTCAACAGGGGCCCACGGTCACTCGGGACGGTGTAGGCCTCTGATCTTCGGAGGGATTCCTGCTGGAGGTCGGGACCACACGTGGTCCAAAGCACAAGTTCGTAGAACGTTGTGAAGGGGTTGCACTCGACAATAGTGCACGGTACCCAGGGGTCGCGGTTCCTCGTTACTCGTGGGGTCCACTTGCCTCAGCTTCGCTGGGGACTCACGATGGCCTGGGAGAGGTCAGGAAATCCACTTCTTGGGCTGCAGGGACTTCGGACTCCGGCGGGAGCGGCGTAGTTTGCGACCGTCGTTGTCGTTTTTGGTGCCTGCCAAGCAGGGGAGTCACTCCTTGACTCCAAGGGAGATTCTTCTGTCTTCCAAAGGTAGTGGAACGTCGAAGGGCCAGGATTCTTCTGTAGAGTGTCGTCCAGGGGTTATCTGCTTTGCAATGGCAAGGTTCCCCCTCTTATACTAAAAAGAGGGGATGGACTAGCTCTATGACCCCACCTATGGGAGGGTCAAGGGAGGGGTGGCTACACCCACTTCCCTTTGTCCAGTTTCGCGCCAGAGCAGGGGCAGGTAGCCCCTGAGCTGGTTTGAACTGGCATATGCACAGAGGAGCCTTCTGCTCCCCCAGTGCAGGACTTCAAAGCACTCTAAGAGTGCACCCACCCAGCCCCAATACACTAAACCCTGTCTGGAAGGTGGTTACACCTCCCTGTGACAGGATGCCTATTGTTGGGCTTCCTCCACTGCGAGTTTCGGTCATCAGCAGGAGGGCAGCCCAGTGTCTGTGACTGGTGGCATCCATTTTGTGATGCCAGGGCTCTTTAGGATTCTACCGCGTTTCCACAGCAGGTACATGTCTTATCCCTCTAGAAGGGTGGAATGCTACCCCCGCCGCCAAGATTGGCGGGGGGTAGTATTCCAAGATGTTTGACACCAAACACGACATGTTTTGATGCAGCCATTCCAAAGTTAGCATTTACCGCGAGGATATAATGCACTTAAATAGTATATGGTTTAACCGCATCCACAAACAGCACCAGAGAATGGACTCTGAGAACTGCAGAGGGGCCCTGCTCATGCAGAGGCACCCCCTCACATAGAAGCCAAGCACCCTGCCCTCAGGATTGATAGGGCCTGCCTTAGGGGTGACTGATAGGTTTATATGTGTGTGCAGGAGAGATATAGGAAACCTATATCTCAGTGAGGGGTGCTAGCACCACCTCACCCAGGCTGCAGTAGCAGGCCTGTGGTGTCAGATTTAGACTGCTTCCCAGGGGTGGCATAACACATGCTGCAGCCCCTGGTAGGCCTGTGAAGTACCTATGCCCTTGGCACCTAAGGTACCATATACTAGGGACTCATAAGGCACCACAGTATCCAATCACTAGTGCACCTAGAGTGCACTCCATGTCGTTTAGAGAGAACAGAGAGGCTGGGGCCCTGATTGGCAGGGACCCAGCCAGACTATAGCCAGAAACCAGTGCTAACATCAGAAAAAAAGTGGGGGCAACATAAGAGGCAGATCCTACTCTCCTACACAACCCCCCCAAACGTAGGGACACTAAACTAACCTTGACCAGTTGAGTCTTCGTGTTCAAAGTGGAAATACCTTGAGAGTCCATCTGCATTGGCATGTTGGGTCCCAGGCCTATGTTCCACTGTATAGTCCATCCCCTGTAGGGAAATGGACCACCTCAAAAGTTTTGGGTTTTCACCTTTCATCTGCTTTAGCCATAGGAGGGGCTTGTGGTCAGTCTGAACTATGAAGTGAGTACCAAACAAGTATGGCCTCAGCTTCTTCAGGGCCCATACCACAGCAAAGGCCTCCCTCTCTATAGCTGACCAACGTTTCTCTCTAGGGGTCAGCCTTCTGCTAATAAAAGCTACTGGCTGGTCTTGACCTTCATCATTCAGTTGAGACAGTACAGCTCCCACACCCAGCTCAGAAGCATCTGTTTGGACAATGAACTTTTTGGTGTAGTCTGGACTCTGTAAGATGGGGGCAGTGCACATGGCCTGCTTTAGGTCTTCAAATGCCTTTTGACAGCTAGCTGTCCACTGAACCTTTTTTGGCATTTTCTTAGAGGTAAGATCATTCAAGGGGGTCACTATAGATCCATATCCCTTGACAAACCTCCTATAGTACCCAGTCAGGCCTAAGAAGGCTCTCACCTGTGTCTGGGTGGTTGGAGCAACCCATTCCAGTATGGTTTGGATTTTGCTCTGCAAAGGCTGAACCTGGCCTCCACCTACAAGGTGGCCCAGGTACACAACCTGACTCTGCCCTATCTGGCACTTGGTGGCCTTGATAGTGAGGCCTGCTTTCTGCAGGGCCTCCAAAACATTTCTGAGGTGGACCAGGTGATCCTGCCAGGAGGAACTAAAGACAGCAATATCATCTAGATAAGCTGAGCAATAAGTTTCCATCCCTGCCAGAACTTTATTCACCAACCTCTGAAAAGTGGCAGGTGCATTTTTCAATCCAAAGGGCATCACCACAAAGTGGTAGTGCCCACCAGGGGTCGAAAATGCTGTTTTGGCTTTTGCATCATCAGCTAATCTGATTTGCCAGTAGCCAGCTGTTAGGTCAAATGTGCTTAGATACTTGGCTGAGGCCAAAGTATCAATCAGCTCATCTGCCCTTGGTATGGGATAGGCATCAGTCCTAGTGACTGCATTGAGGCCTCTGTAGTCTACACAAAACCTCATTTCTTTCTTACCACCCTGGGTATGAGGTTTGGGTACCAGGACTACTGGGCTAGCCCAAGGGCTATCTGAAGGCTCAATCACGCCTAACTCCAACATTTTCTGGACTTCAGTCCTGATACAGTCCCTGACATGGTCAGGTTGCCTGTAGATTTTATTCTTGACAGGCAGACTGTCCCCAGTGTCCACCTCATGGGTGCACCAGGTAGTCTGACTAGGGGTCAGGCTAAACATATGTCTAAACTGTTGCAGAACTTGTCTGCACTCAGTTTGCTGATGGTCAGTGAGGCTGCTTGCCAAAGCAACACCATCTACTGACCCATCATCAGGGTTCTGAGAGAGCAGGTCAGGGAGAGGGTCACTCTCCTCCTCCTGGTCCTCATCAGTTGCCATGAGCAAGCCCATGTCAGCCCTGTCAACATATGGCTTTAATCTGTTGACATGAAGCACCCTTAGGGGGCTCCTGGGAGTTCCAAGATTCACCAGATAGGTGACTTCTCCCTTCTGTTCAACTATTGTATGGGGGCCACTCCACTTGTCCTGGAGGGCTGCTGGGGCCACAGGCTCCAACACCCACACTTTCTGTCCTGGCTGGTATACAGTCAGCACAGCCTTTGGTCATGCCAAGCTTTTTGTAATTCTTGGCTGGCCTCCAGGTTTTTGGTTGCCTTTTTCATGTACTCTGCCATCCGGGAGCGGAGACCAAGTACATAGTCCATCACATCTTGTTTGGGGGGCTTGAGAGGTAACTCCCAGCCCTCTTTTACCAAACATAGTGGACCTCTCACAGGATGCCCAAACAGAAGCTCAAATGGGCTGTAGCCAACCCCCTTCTGTGGAACCTCTCTGTATGCAAACAAAAGGCAAGGAAGAAGAAGGTCCCATTTCCGCCTAAGCTTCTCTGGGAGTCCCTTAATCATTCCTTTCAAGGTCTTGTTGAAGCGTTCAACTAAACCATTGCATTGTGGGTGATAGGGGGTGGTGAACTTATAAGTTACACCACACTCCTTCCACATTGCTTTCAGATATCCTGACATGAAGTTGGTACCTCTGTCAGAAATGACCTCCTTTGGAAAACCCACTCTGGAGAAAACTCCAATGAGGGCTCTTGCCACCACAGGTGCTGTGGTGGTCCTCAGGGGAATTGCCTCTGGGTACCTGGTGGCATGATCCACTACCACCAGGATAAATCTGTGCCCAGATGCAGTCTGAGGGTCAAGGGGACCAACAATGTCAATCCCTACCCTTTCAAAGGGTACCCCCACCACAGGTAGTGGTATCAGGGGGGCCTTTGTTGTGCCACCTGCCTTACCACTGGCTTGGCAAGTGACACAGGAGCGACAAAACTCCTTTGTGTCCTCTGACATATGTGGCCAATGAAAATGTGGAACAAGCCTGTCCCAGGTCTTGTTTTGGCCCAAGTGTCCTGCCAAAGGGATATCATGTGCTAAGGTCAAGAGGAACCCCCTAAACTTCTGAGGTATTACCAACCTCCTGGTGGCTCCAGGGGCTGGGTCTCTACCCTCAGAATATAGGAGTCCCTCATCCCAATAAACTTTATGGGACCCACTAGCACTCCCAGCAGCCTCAGCAGCAGCCTGCTGTCTGAGGGGTTCAAGAGAGGGGCAGCACTGTTGCTCCTTGCTCAGATCTTCCCTGGAAGGGCCCCCTGCCCCCAAGAACTCAACCTGGTCAGGTTCAAGTCCCTCTGGGGCAGTTCCTTCTTCAGGTTCTGCTTCACCTCCCTCTGGAAGTGAATCCTTGATCTGAGACAGAGGGGAAGGCACTGCCTTAACCCTACTGCTCCTCCTCTTGGGAAGCATCTGGTCCATTGTTCCAGGATCCAGAGCTGGTTCAGTGTCATGCATTCTTGCTTGTGACCTGGTCACAGCAAATACCTCTGCAGGGATGCCCAACATCTCAGCATGAGTCCATAACTCTACTTCAGACCAGGCTGAAGTCTCTAGATCATTGCCCAATAGACATTCTACAGGGAGGTCTGCACTAACTACAACCTTCTTGAGGCCAGTTACCCCTCCCCAGGAGAAATTCACAACTGCCAGACTATGGTTGGTCTGGACATTGCTTGCATTGGTCACCTGGTACATTTCACCCAGGATGATCTGTCCAGGGTCCACTAGGTCCTCTGCCACCATGGTGACACTAGCACCTGTGTCCCTAAATGCCAAAGCCTGTTTGCCATTTATCAAAGGCTGCTGTTTGTACTTGCCCAGATTACTGGGGCTTACTAGGAAGGACATATCAATGTTTCCCTCACAAATCAGCATTGCCTGAGTGGTCACTCTGACTAGGTCAGAATCCACTTCAGAACCCAGGGTCAACCCTACTACACCCTTATTCTGAGTACCACCTCCACCAGTAGCTGAGCTAGGGGGCACAGTTGCCTTAGGGGCAGGAGTGGTGGTGGTTTGGTCTTTGGACTTGGTACAATCAGAAGTCCAGTGCCCTTTCTGTTTACAGAATTTGCACCAGGGCTTCTTTTGGCCTTTTCCCTTGTTGGACTGTGACTCCCCACCAGATGCAGATTTTTGGGGCCCTTGTGAAGACTTCTGGTCTTTTGACTTATCCCCACCTTTCTCAGGGCCTTTAGGATCTTGCTTCTTAGTGTCACCCCCTTGGTTCTGGGTTTTCTGCCTCACCCTGGTTCTGACCCATTTGTCTGCCTTCTTTCCCAATTCTTGGGGAGAGGTCAGATCAGAGTCCACCAGGTACTGATGCAACAACTGGTTCTGGCAATTATTTAGGATCTGTTCTCTCATCATCAGATTATACAATCCCTTGAAATCAGTAACCCTACTGCCAACCAGCCAACCCTCTAGAGCCTTGGTTGCACAATCAACAAAGTCAGTCCAGTCCTGAGTCTGTGCCTTCTGGGTATCTCTGAACTTTAACCTGTACTGCTCAGTGGTTAAGCCAAACCCATCTATCAGTGCACTCTTCAGGACCTCATAATCATCAGCATCCTCCTCTCTAACAGTGAGGAGCTTGTCTCTTCCTTTATCTGAAAAGGAGAGCCACAAGATTGCTGCCCACTGCTTTTGGGGGACCTGCTGTACTCTACAGGCCCTCTCCATAGCAGTTATCCACTTGTGGATATCATCCCCACTCTGGTAGGGAGGAACAACCTTGCTCAGGTTCCTATGGTCAGGAATATATTCTCTGCCTCTAGGGACACTGTTGCTGCCACCAGGGGGTTCTAACCCCTCTTTTCTAGAAGCTCTCTGGATCTCCAGGGCTTCCCTATCCAGTGCCAACTGCTTGGTTCTGAGGGCCACTCTGGCTTCCTCATACTGGAGCAGTTTGCACCTTCTCTCAGAGGAGGTCTCTCTTAAGGGAAAGTATGAGTTCCTCTGCTGGACAAATTCTCTGCCAGAGTGATAAGAGTGGTCAGATTCCCTGGAAGGGGATCTGTGCCTCTCCTCCTCTCTGTCAGTTCTCTTATGGAGAATTCCTCTGTCCTTTTCAGGCCCCTTGGAGCCTGGCCCTTCAATCACAGAGTCTTGGTCATTCTGATTTTCATCATCTGACCCAGATACTATGACTGACCCACCCACTGATTCAAACCCTTTAGCTCCTAGAGCCAATCTAAGGTCATCTGCTGTCAGCAGATCTATCAGGTGGAGTGTTGAGGGACTCTGTCCTATCCTCAGGTGTCTGTCAACACACATGGCTCTCAAGTCAGAGAAAGCCATGTCCTTATACTGAGGCTGAGTGGATCCACTGGGTCCACCCTTTAAGGACATTCTAGTGTTGTGCAGTGTTGTACTACCTACACTAGTTTGTGGCCTACTGATCCTAGCTTGAGCTGTGGAAAGGGTGTGCTATCCCTTGGCACACAGCTCTAAGTTCAGTAGAACTTATTGATACTAAGCTTGACTTTATATGTACCTTGAGTACCTATAATGGTTTTCAGTTAGTAATTCAAATAGAGATTTTCTGGTAAAACAATGGCAAGCTGGAATCCCACACGCTGCCCACCAATGTGAGAAGTTGGCCTGGTATATGCTGTTCACTAATTAAAGTGGACACCTTGCACCAGGGCAAATCGACTCTTATGGTAGATAGGTTTAAGACAACCTTTTAAAGAAAGCTATCCTAGTGGTAGCTGTGGAGAGCAGCCTTCAGGCTAAGTCTCGGAGGAATGTAAAGCAGCTTGTTTTACCATATAATCTCTTGAATCACCAAATGAAAAGACACCACACAGGTATATATATCAAATATATATGTATTTATTTCTAAATAACTCTCTACTAATCTCTTTATGAGATTAGAAGACAAACATATGCACAAATCAACGTTTCACAATAAGTTAAGCACAAAATATGGCTGGGGCCCTAGGGGCGTACCAGACCATATACTAAGTAAGAGACTTAGAAACAACGACTTGCAAGGAGACAAGGCCTAGGGCCTTCAGAAGTGCTGGGGCCTCACGAAACCACCCAAGGCAGGTAAGTAAAGGACCCACGGGGGACGCGTGCAGTGTGGATACACAGGCGCGAATCGCCGTTAACTTCAATGGGGCAAGTCGCGGTTGGAAATAAAGAGTTTTAGGATACTTCGGGAGAACCTACAAGCAAGTCACTTACAGGGTAAGTAGTTCTAGGGCCCACACCCACAGGAGCACCGTAGTGCTGGAGTTACCTCACCCAGGGAAGCCGGGTGCACAGGTGTCCTTTGGTGTCGGGTCGCGGCGTCGTTTTCAATGGCGAACAAAGAAGACTTGCTGCTTGCGGGAGCTGAAGAAGTGTCCGGTGGAATCCAAGCCTGGATTCTGAAGAAGGATGACCTGAAAGCAGAGGGGACAGTGTTCAAAGTCACTTGGCAGTGACCCGGGGCAAGGAAGATGGATGCCCACCGTCGTCGGTCGCTTCAGGTCGGTTGCGGGTGCCTTGACTCTTCAGCCACGTGGTCCAGGAGGCGTCGACGACGACCAGGAGCTGGATTCGGTGTGTCCCTCGACGTCTGCAGCTGACTGCGGTGTCGGCAACTCGATCGGAGCCAACAAGCCTTGGCAGCCGCAAGTCTCGGGGAGATGAAGAAAAGTCGATGGCGCAGACCAGCAAGGTCTGAGGGACTCACCCAGCGAGGGTAAGTCAGGGCAGGCCTGGAGCAACCAGGGGAGCCCTTTGGTTTCTTTAAGAAGTCTTCTGGGGACCCACAAGCCAGCGGGCAAGGGATCGCGAAGACACCTCGGGCGGAATCACTCAACAGGGGCCCACGGTCACTCGGGACGGTGTAGGCCTCTGATCTTCGGAGGGATTCCTGCTGGAGGTCGGGACCACACGTGGTCCAAAGCACAAGTTCGTAGAACGTTGTGAAGGGGTTGCACTCGACAATAGTGCACGGTACCCAGGGGTCGCGGTTCCTCGTTACTCGTGGGGTCCACTTGCCTCAGCTTCGCTGGGGACTCACGATGGCCTGGGAGAGGTCAGGAAATCCACTTCTTGGGCTGCAGGGACTTCGGACTCCGGCGGGAGCGGCGTAGTTTGCGACCGTCGTTGTCGTTTTTGGTGCCTGCCAAGCAGGGGAGTCACTCCTTGACTCCAAGGGAGATTCTTCTGTCTTCCAAAGGTAGTGGAACGTCGAAGGGCCAGGATTCTTCTGTAGAGTGTCGTCCAGGGGTTATCTGCTTTGCAATGGCAAGGTTCCCCCTCTTATACTAAAAAGAGGGGATGGACTAGCTCTATGACCCCACCTATGGGAGGGTCAAGGGAGGGGGTGGCTACACCCACTTCCCTTTGTCCAGTTTCGCGCCAGAGCAGGGGCAGGTAGCCCCTGAGCTGGTTTGAACTGGCATATGCACAGAGGAGCCTTCTGCTCCCCCAGTGCAGGACTTCAAAGCACTCTAAGAGTGCACCCACCCAGCCCCAATACACTAAACCCTGTCTGGAAGGTGGTTACACCTCCCTGTGACAGGATGCCTATTGTTGGGCTTCCTCCACTGCGAGTTTCGGTCATCAGCAGGAGGGCAGCCCAGTGTCTGTGACTGGTGGCATCCATTTTGTGATGCCAGGGCTCTTTAGGATTCTACCGCGTTTCCACAGCAGGTACATGTCTTATCCCTCTAGAAGGGTGGAATGCTACCCCCGCCGCCAAGATTGGCGGGGGGTAGTATTCCAAGATGTTTGACACCAAACACGACATGTTTTGATGCAGCCATTCCAAAGTTAGCATTTACCGCGAGGATATAATGCACTTAAATAGTATATGGTTTAACCGCATCCACAAACAGCACCAGAGAATGGACTCTGAGAACTGCAGAGGGGCCCTGCTCATGCAGAGGCACCCCCTCACATAGAAGCCAAGCACCCTGCCCTCAGGATTGATAGGGCCTGCCTTAGGGGTGACTGATAGGTTTATATGTGTGTGCAGGAGAGATATAGGAAACCTATATCTCAGTGAGGGGTGCTAGCACCACCTCACCCAGGCTGCAGTAGCAGGCCTGTGGTGTCAGATTTAGACTGCTTCCCAGGGGTGGCATAACACATGCTGCAGCCCCTGGTAGGCCTGTGAAGTACCTATGCCCTTGGCACCTAAGGTACCATATACTAGGGACTCATAAGGCACCACAGTATCCAATCACTAGTGCACCTAGAGTGCACTCCATGTCGTTTAGAGAGAACAGAGAGGCTGGGGCCCTGATTGGCAGGGACCCAGCCAGACTATAGCCAGAAACCAGTGCTAACATCAGAAAAAAAGTGGGGGCAACATAAGAGGCAGATCCTACTCTCCTACAAATACTTTACGTTAAACAAAAAAACCTAGAAATTTAATTTAAAAAACCAAAGGTTAAAGTAACGTAATAGGTGAATTTGTCAGTGACATGAATGTTTTGAACTAAAAAAGAAAACACAGAAATTGACCAGTTAGTAAGCAGCACAGCTATAACTTGCACCTCCACCATGCAGTGCTTATGACCTCACATATGCCATCACTCATGACCTGTTCAATGACCGCATTGATATCACTCAAGCTTCGTTCAACCGCACATTGCTGTATAAATTACTACGGCATTAGAGGTCTGACAGCAAGTACAGAATAGCTCAGGAGAAGATCAGGCATCTTTACTATCAATACAGAAACGACTCCCTTTTGTGTTGAAAACAAGCATTGTGTGTTACATTAACCTTCTAGCATACACTTTACGCGTAGCATAGTTCTCATTAACAATCGACCACGGATATGTGGGAAACCCTCATTGAGTATGGTGTTCAATCTGGCTACAGCTGTTCAGAGAAAGCCAAAATAGTGAATGCCAATTCCAAAACAAATGCCCTACAACAGACCGCTTTTACCTGTATCAAACCCCTGACACACAACAAACCTACCTTAAGAAATAGAGTTGACATCCGTAGAGAGCTGAGTACTGTAAACAGTGTTTACTCTATGGAGAAAGTTCATACTATACCACACTGTTTACAAACAGTGAAACTCATGAGAAATGCACCACAGACTATTCAAAAGAATCTACTAAGAACAGTGTACATTCAATGCAACAATTGACAAAAAAGATACTATTTCCTAAAAATAACCAAGTTCTGCAGGTGCTAAAGATCATGCTACATACACCCTCCATACTGTGATGAAAACTTTACACATAGCCCATCTTCTGAAGCAAAACAAGCATGCGTGCATAGATTACGACCTGATGCGCACACTCTTCTACGTTAAGTATTATACTGGCACGATTCTCTCTAATAACCTAAGGCTGCTTACAAATATTAGTATCTACTAAATAGAATATTTCTCCTGTAGGAAACTTTTTCTGCAGAACCAAAAGGTTGTGCGGAGCATAATGAATACAAGTCAACTGTCAATTGCACACAGAGTTACTCTTGAATGCAAACATTTATAGTGTTCAATACCTCTACACAGCTATGGTGCATTAGTAGCACGTGTTTTGTAAACACTTACACCCATTAGCTGGACCCATCTGTACAAAATTACATAGAAAAGTAATATGGTAATTACCCGCCACTCGGTGATGTTCTATGACATTTATGACGTGTCATGAGTGATGTCATATGTGAGGTCTTAAGCAGTCCATGGCAGGCGCAAGTTTAACTGGTGAATTTTGATGTTTTTTTGAGTTTAAAACGTTAAAGTTGTCACTGTCAAATTCACCTAACTATAACGTTACTTTAACCTGGCGGTCACCAGTAGGTAGTTATAGTTAGGACCATGTTTCCATAGGAAAAGCGTTTTTTGACTTGCCTATATCTCTGACGCTGTTCGAATCTTCATGAAATGTTAAAAAAATAATTTTTTTTAAAAGGTTTGTCGGTGACTCTTGTTGTGCATGGAAAGTTTTGGGGCGATACGTCTAGCAGGGGCCAACAAAAAGGGGGGATAAAAAAAGTTTCTCCCATGTTCATTCCCATAAACTCTTTAGGCACTCCTGTAGCCCGAACCACTGGACGGAATTACACCAAATTTAACAGAAAGCTAGCTTTTGGTCCGCAGATTGTGCTTTTTGTTATTTGGTGTAAATCTGTTCAGTAGTTTGTGAGATAATAAAGGAAATCCAAATTTGTATATCTGTTGCCGCGACTATTTCGAGAATAATAGCAAGCTTGTGTAGAGATCTGCAGAGCTCTGATTGGCTGCCAATACTTCAACCAGGAAGTTTTAGCAGCAATCTTGGGAAACTGCTTCAGCCCATTCCCCAAAAACTACGCAGAAAAAAAGAAAAGGGGGCAGGGTACAAATACCTTGACCCTCGAGCTCTGGTCCTGGGTCCACCAGGGCAAAAAAGCAATTTTTTTATTAATTCATGGTCAAATTCGCGAATATCGGCGTGAATAAAAAAAAAAGCATGGTCTCCTGCGCTCTTTTTATCAAGAAGCCCCCGGGTAGGCCATGTCCCAGGAGCATGCTGCCATTAATAAATAAGGACGGGGCGTACGGGGTCCCCTGTCCTTGGGTGTTTTTTATGCCCGAGGGACCACTACCTCACCGGGGCTAAATAAGCATTAAAGGGGGGTCCGTGCAGAACCCCCGGCCTCGGGACCACCACTTTCCTTGGGCCAAATGCTTATTAAAAATGGAGGGTGGCCACACGGCCCCCCTCCCGGGCCATATGCGCCCCAGGGACCACCACCTCCCCGGGCTGGACCATGCACAGACAAGGAGGGGGCCACCCTCCTGGAGCCATTAATGGCTATGGGGACTGTCACCCCCCTCCCAGGGCCGGCTCCTGCTATGTCCTGCGGTGCCCACCTCTGGGACATAGTGGTTTGCTTTTGCTTGACGGGAGCTCACAGCTCTCGCCAAGCAAAAGCAAACACACTATTTCCAGCAAGTGGGAGTTGTCAAAATGCTCCCACATGCTTAAAGCGGAGATTTAATCTCTTTCCCTAGATGAAGCTATTGCTCTCGCAGGCAGGGAGCTGCATTTCCAGCAGCTCTGTGTGTGCAAGAGCAATGCCCCCCCCCTCCGACCAGCTCTCAGGAATCCCACTGTGTAGGACTTACAGGAGGTACCAGGAGGGCTTCTTGGCCCCCAACGTCCCTCAGGAGTAAAGTGGACTTCATCCACCAACCAGTAGTGCGCCAAGATCCCCGTTTGCAGAGTGGTGGAGAAAGGGGGTGTGGCCTCCGAAGACCTCTTAGCAATCCCGCTGTGTGGGACTTACTGGAGGTAACAGGAGGGGTAGTTGGCCCCCCAAGACTTCCTTGGGGGCCAACTTCTCCTCCTGTTCCCTCCAGTAAGTCCCACACAGCAGGATTGCTGAGATGTTGGAGGCCACGCCCCCTTTCTCAACCACTCTGCAAACACGCCTCCTAGTGCACTACTAGTAGGGGGATGAAGTCACCTTGGCGATTGAGGGTCCTTGGGGGGGCCAACTACCCCTCCTGTTACCTCCAGTAAGTTCCACACAATGGGTTTGCTGAGAGTTTTTGGTGGCCACGCCCTGTTGCAGGGATTCTGCAGAGGCGCAGAACTATGCTTGGGATCACAGAACCTAAGTAGGCAGAGACTGAGTCATCCTACCACCTTAGTACCCATGTGCCCGAGTCGACTAGCTATGGTGTCTCACTTGCCCTCCTACTCACTCACTCAGAGGAACAAGTGATTAGACACCCCAGAACACAACACTCCCGACCCTCTCAGGAATCACGGTTACAGGACACACCCTTTTGCTCTCACACTCGTGCTAGTCCACAATAAGATCTGACAGAGATACAAAAAGTTTAAAATGTTTATTTTAACTATTGTGCTCTATTATGCAGTATACGTGCCACAATAAGTAAGAAAATGCTTATCACAAATATGGTTAGCATAGTAGGTAGTCCATAAATCATAAACAGAGCTGTCATTATATACGACAGGGTAGCCTAACCCCTCCCCTTCTACAGAAGCGAAGTGATTATATATCAGAAGATCTCTGGGTGTTATCAGCAGACCCCGTACCTTAGCATTCACAGATAAAAGTTCTACATCTCAGGTGCTATCACGATCTCTTCCCTGCAAAGATCCCTTTCCAAGTGTGTTGTTACCTATCTGTACATACCTATACGACAAAAGTACATCTGCCCACACAGCTGCATCTGCGTGTTTTGTCAAGGTGCCAGGGCCTGACCACAACAATATAATAAGGGGCATTGTTGTTTCACCTTGTCTACGGTGTTCAGACTAAATCCCAGGAAAGAACAGAACGCGAAAACAACAGCAGGTTCTGTGTGAAAGTACAATGTGGCACAAAGCAAAATAAGTTTGTATAGAAATGTGCGCAAAGCAGAGAGCAGCCTGCAACGTGTTCATGCTAACACAGGGAAAACAACAATGGGCCAGCATGGGGCATATGACACCCTCCCCTTGGTCAGGGTAGTAGCACCAATATGACGACAGAAATCAGGCGATAAGCAGAACCAAAGCGTATAACAAATTTTGTAGCGAAAGTCTCCTGTAGGGACTATAGCCAAAATGGAAGAAAAGAGTTTTAATGAAAACTGTATTCAATTAGTGTTTCACTGGTAACCAGGATTTTGGATGCCAAGTGAAAAGACAATGATTCCAGTAATAAATCCGACCTTTCCAAATTAGAAATATCAGCCATCCAGTTGAGCAGGTCAAAGGAACAAACATGCTCCTTGTATTCAGCTGTCAACAAGACCATCAAAGCACTACCTGTGTTGATTTTGATGAACCTGAGATCCAGAAGACGCTGCGCAGTTGCACGGGGATCACCTCCGGCCAATGGCCCCAATGCTGGATTCTACACAAGCCGCATACCCAAGGAACAGTCCTGGTTATGGGCCACTAAGGGACCCATCAACAGTTCGAAATCGTCAGCCATTGAATTTCCAACAGTGTTCGCTCCCGCACATTGCTTAGAACCAATGTCTGGTTGAGCTGAACCGTCAGTGTAAATGATACATTTGTACTGATCAAAAGGAAGAACAGAAGAAGGTAGAGGGTGAACATGTTCATAGTGAAGAAACTCTCGCATCTGCAAGGAACGGTTAAAAATAAAGCGGACAGCCGACGTCAAAGACGTACCCCATTGAATCCTATGAGGATGCAGAGCTTTAGAATTAGGAGCACTAGCTTTCGTGACCGCCTCTAAGGTGGGCACTGGATAAACGACAAAAATGCTTTTACCTTGAGCAAGAGGGCATTCTTATAGAATAGCCATTTGCACAGCAGTCAAAATTATTTCAGTAGAAGAAAAACTCAACTCTACAGGAGTATACAGATGTGATTTACAAGCTATTGGAACAGTGTCACCCCTCGTTAAATGTGAAGCCGATTTCACCAGGCAAAATTTGGATGACCAAATTGGTCGTATTCAACCTAGTCTGCAAGTATTGCATAGCAAGTAAATCAGACTGTAAAGTGCGTAACACAGCGGTGTGTTCCGAAAGCCAGGAGGAAGTAGAAAAGGATGGCTGTCTCAAGGCATAAAGAGGTTTGATACGCTGAGCATAGTCAGGAATGTAAGTCCTGCCGAAATTAAAAAAAACAAGCAGAGACTGCAATTTTTTAAGGGTAGATGGAGGTTGCATTTGAGCACACTTCTCCGAAAAATAGGGTGCTAACCCTCGCCCCTCATTAGTCAATTCCTAACCAAGAAAAAGAACGCAAAGAAACGCAGTATGCGATTTCGCAAAATTTAATTTGTAGCCAAGAGCAGTGAATCGCGTGATAATGCGATCCACTTTCACAAGATGGGGATTACACTCCTCATCCATCAGGTATATGTCATCGACATAAGAAAAAGCATCAGGATCAATATCATGCAAAAGGGACACTATACGTGCCGCAAAAACCCTGGGGCTATTCTTATACCCCATAGGTAGTCTCGCGTATCGCCTCTGAGAACCAAGGGCGCTGAACGCAGACAAGTACCGGCTCTTAGGAGCCAGGTTATGACTGAAAAATCCATTCAAAATATCTAGTGTAGTTTTGAACTTTTTACGCACGATCTTGTTGATCAAAGCTGTCCTATGCGTGTTTTGCACTGCAAAAGTACGGGTATGACTATTCAAATGTCTATAATCCAAAACTATGGGGTAAGAACCATCCAGCTTCAAAATCGGAAAGAGCGGATTATTCATGGCAGAGACACAGGGTTCAATTAACATAACATAATATAACGTGTATTTGTAAAGCGCAAGTTCACCCAGAAGGGTATCTTGGCGCTGAATAACAGATGTTTATTGTTACCCAACTCAATGGTACTCATTTTATCGACCTCAGATGGATGAAAGGCTGAGTGGACCGCCGGTATTTGAACCTGTGACCATCAGGCCGAACACAGGCCCCTGAAGTGGAAGCACTTAGTCCACTGAGCCACCAGACCCAGCTGGTATTCCACTTGGGTAAGAATTTCTTTTACAGACACCTTGGTGTCATATTTAATTGGATATTGAGGATGCTGGTGAGGTGTAGAACGTATGGGAACAATATGTAAAAGAGAATCCTTATCCCAACCAGCCTGGTTGCAGTATAAGGCCAGGGCCAAAGCAGAAGCCCACCCAGAAGCATAACGATGCTTAGTTTCATTAGGGACGAATTGCGAAAAGGAAGGTATAGTCACATCCTCGCTCCGAGGACATGCTAGAACAAACGGGGGAGGTCAATCGACCGCCACCAGCAAAATGTCGTAAGAAGACGTCAAGTTGTCCCAAAAAATAGCATTTATGGTGCGTCTAATGTCACCTTCAATCTGAATGTCTGAGTGGTAAAGTCTATCAGGTGGAGCTATGCGGGTGTCCGCGGTTTCAACAGTTGCAAAGGTGTCAGTTGCTTTCGCCTCCAGAAACTGGCAAAATGTCTGGTGCACTACTGTAACTTCTGTCATGCTGTCGAGGAGTCACCGCCCAACTCCTGTCCAGAAGGAGGGTTCTCACCGTCTGAGGCATACTTGGCTGTCAAAGCGGCAACTTTCTTCTTCTGGAATGGGGCTCTACATGGAGGTGGTTCCTCTCTCTTAACTTTCACATCAAAAGGGCACTGCGGGTCCCGCTTGGTTTGCGCGGACTCACCCTGTCTGCGATCTTGCCATCCTCCTCGGTCGTACTGTTGATCAGATTCCTGAAGGGAACGAGGAGAACGAGGATCAGGAACCTGAAACCTTTCAGGAGTTTTAATTTTAGATCGATCACATAAATCATATTTGTTAAGAAGCATTCGGGGGTGGTGACCCATCCCGAGACCTAGGATTCTGCTGCTGTTTAGACTTGTCCCACGTCTTTTTAGGAAAGATAGTACGACCCTCCTTTTCAGGAGGGACTTACCTTGAGACTGAGTAGATGGTCTGACCCCCAAATTATTATGACCTAAGGATGCATAAACGTCGGCAATAATAATCGGTAACTCACGTTCATGGTCAACGTCCGCCACAGCCGAAAGGCGTTGACGAACCATCAAGGGCGTTGCTTAACCTTTAATATTATAAAGAATCATTTTGGAGACTACGGGAAAAATACCCAATGGCTTCATCCTAAATCCTGGATAGGACCTGCCCCATGTTCATTCTGTACTTGTTTGAGAACGCTCGGAACAACGCTCATCAAGGGGGATTGCCATAACAAAGTGTATACACTGAGGCAAACACCGACCCCCCCCCAGGTGTTGCAGTCAGCCAAGGGGGGAATCAGACCACTAGGCAAGCACATAGTCAGGATCCTATGTTTCTCAACAGGACCCGTGAGAGGGAAAAGTGCATCAAGCTGATCAATTTTCTGAGCAATCCAAAACGGAAAGTCCTCACGATTCTGAGGATGTTTGCCCATCACCGAATTAATAAGAACGGGGCTAATAATAAGACCTCCACCATGCGCTGCCTGCACAGGAGGCGCGGCCGCCAGAAAAACATGGGTAACAAATTGGATCAGGCATCTATAGAGGAGAACATACCTCCACTAAAATGGCATTAAGATAATTGGGATATGGAGTAAAACCGGCCAAAACGAGCCATCTGGCCCCCATCTATACTTAAGGGGCCAATTCGAACAATTTCAATAGGATGGGCTAGGGCGCCATTTAACTTATCTGATGCTCCCAGGCCGTAAGAGGAACTTCAACAACCGCATAAGGGGGGTATGCTGTCGGAACAGCAGCAGCGTCATAATGAAAAGCATTATAATTCGCATTCACTGCGGGAAACGTAGCCCAGGAGTAGAAAACTTCGAAACGGTACCCAAGGTCCGCCTCAACCACAAAAACAACGTGAGACCCCCGCATTGGGGACTCCATGCTGCAACAAATGTTGGGTAACCGCCGCACGGCAATGAGCTGGAGTCGCAAACGGTTGTGCCATAAATCAGAACAAAGGGATTCAAACGGCAGCATTAAAACGGGTCAAAACCTTTTAAAATTCAAGCTTAAAAATCTACAAACTGAGTAGGCAAAGCCCTCCCTCCACGGACATCTCCGGTAAGCGGTGCAAGAGTATTGTGGACAAGTGCTACTCAAGGGTCCCGAGAATTAGAACCAGACCAAACGTTGACAGCTCCATGTTGCAGGGATTCTGCAGGGGCACAGAACTATGCTTGGGATCACAGAACCTTAGTAGGCAGAGACCGAGTCATCCTACCACCTTAGTACCCATGGTCCCGAGACCGACTAGCCATAGTGTCTTACTTGCCCTCCTACTCACTCACAGAGGAACAAGTGATTAGACACCCCAGAACACAACACTCCCGACCCTCTCAGGAATTGCGGTTAGAGGACACAGCCTTTCGCTCTCACACTTGTACTAGTCCACAATAAGATCTGACAGAGACACGAGAAAAGTTTAAAGTGTTTATTTTAACTATAATGCTCTAGTATGCAGTATACGTGCCTCTATAAGTAAGAAAATGCCTAACACAAATACGGTTAGCATAGTAAGTAGTCCATTAATCATAAACAGAGCTGTCATTATATACGACAGGGTAGCCTAGCCCCCCTCCCCTTCTACAGAAGCAAAGTGATTATATATCAGAAGATCTCTGGGTGTTGTCAGCAGACCCCCAAACCTTAGCATACACAGATGAAAGTTCTACATCTCAGGTGCTTTCACAATATCTTCCCTGGAAAGATCCCTCTCCAAGTGTGTTGTTACCTATCTGTGCATATCTATATGACAAAGTATGTGTTCCCAAACAATCTGTGTGTTTTGTCTAGGTGCTAGGGCCTGACCAGAACAAAATAACAAGGGGCATTGTTGTTTGACCTTGTCTCCGGGGTTCAGACTAAATGCCAGGAAAGAACAGAACACTAAAACAACAGCAGGTTCTGTGTGAAAGTACAATGTGGCACAAAGCAAAATAAGTTTGTATAGTACCGTGCGCAAAGCAGAGAGCAGCCTGCAACGTGCTCATGTTAACACAGGGAAAATGACAATGGGCCTGCACGGGACATATGACCAGCCCCCTTTCTCCACCACTCTGCAATCGCGCCTCCTGGCGCACTACTAGTTGGGGTATGAATTTCCCTTGGCTCTTGAGGGCCAACTAGCCCTCCTGTTACCTCCAGTAAGACCCACAGAGCTGGATTGCTGAGGGGTTGTCAGAGTCCGGGCCCCCTTTCTCAACCACTCTGCAAATGCGCCTCCTGGTGCACTGCTGCTTGGGGGAAGAAGTCCACTTTAGTCCAGAGGCCCTCAGGAGGCAAGGGGACATCTTCCTCCCCACCAGCAGTGCGCCAAGAGGCGCACCAGGAGACGTGTTTGCAGAGTGGTGGAGAAAGGGGGCAGGGTCTCTGGCAAGTTGCTTTTTTTTCCAAAGGGAAGGGGGGCTGCGTAGTTCCCCTTCCCAGGGTCGATTTTGACCCTGGGGACCCCATCACCCGGGGCCTGGCATTTTAAGAAGGGGAGGGGGGCCGCGAGGCCCCGTCCCCAGGCTGATTTTGGCCCCGTGCACCCCACCCCTGGGGGCCTGGCCTCTCCGTTGGGGACCGAGGTGGGAACCTGAAGGCCCCCGCGGTCCCTGCTGGCTCAGGCTCAGCAACTGAACATGCAGCTCCCTGGATCTCAAGCAATGTGTCTGTTTCCCTGCTCACTTGACAGCGAGCAGGGAAACAGACATGCTCCGCTTTCAGCAAGCGAGAGCATTTTCTGCTCTCGCTTGCTGAAAGCGGTGTTTGCTATGTCTTGGCGGGAGCGGTGCTCCCACCAAGCCATATCAAACTGCAATCTCCATGGGTGGGCACCCCGGGACATTGCTGGAACCGGCCCTGGGGGGTGGCGGTACCAAGGGCCATGTAGGGCTCCTTGAGGGGGCCGCGCGGCCCCCACCTCCTTTGTTAATTAAGCCCCAGGGAGGTTGTGGTCCCCGGGGGCACATTTGTCTCATTTAGCCCCGGGGAGGTGGCGTTCCCCAGGGCTCCCACATTCATTTAATTCAATAGCCCCAGGGAGGTGGCGGTCCCAGGGGCAAGGGGGAGTTAAGCGAGGCCCTCCCATATTATTTGAATTAGCCCCAGGGAGGTGGCAGTCCCCGGGGTTGCGGGTGGACCCAGTGGGCCCGCCAGCATACATAATAAAAAGTGCCCCTGGGAGGTGGCGGTCCCCGGGGCGATCATATGCCTTAGGAGGGGGGCCCTGTGCGTGCCTCTCCTATTTTTTATTATCCCCGGGACCTGGCCCACCCGGGGGTTATTTAAAAGCAAGCACGTGAACTTTTATGCTGTGGCAGGGTCCCATGGCATGGGGGTCAGGATATTCCTACCCTGCCCCCTTTTCTTTGTTTTCACTTTTTTTTTGGGACTCGTGAAGCAGAGTCCCAAGATGGCTGCCAACACTTCCAGGTTGAAGGGTTGGCAGCCAATCAGAGCTGTGCATTTCCCTGCACGAGCTCGTCTTTTGTTCACAAAGGCTTCTCGACCAGCAATATTCTTTTTTTAATTTTTTAATTTTTTATTTTTTTTATTGAGTTTTATTGAACCATATGCAGTGTACAGAAATAGCATCAAAAAGTACATGTGCATAAGAAACAAACGTAACAACCCGTGGCAGTTGTGCATATATCCAACATCTGCAACAGAGATGTGATCTGTGTAGCATGGTGAAGTATCATACATGTAAGCGAAAGAATAATACACTCAGCATTCCGCATTGTCGGGGGACTCAACATGTTCAGCAGTTCGCAGGTACTGTAGCAGGGGCTCCCAAATGTCATTAGGCCTGGAGGAGGTAGGGAGTTCCTCCGCATACAACACTAGATTGTCCCGGCAATACACCAAATCCTTGAGCCATTGTGTAGTCGAAGGCCCAGCTGTGCACTCCCATGTCATTGCCACGCGTCTCTTGGCCATGAGTAAAGCCACCACGACCAGCAATATTCACTATAATTTTCAATTTAAATTTCTGAAAAACTACTGAACGGATTTGCACCAAATAACAAAAAGCACAGTCTGCGTAACATCTACCTTTCTACCAAATTTGGTGTTCTTCCGTCCAGCAGTTCGGGCTGTAGGTTCGACAACACGTTCCTATGCGAATTAACATTACGAATGCACCCTTATTTTGCACCCGTATTTCTCGGTCACCACTTCACAGATCACCCCCAAACTTTCCATGACACACAGAACTTACTTAATAATAATAATACGGCCATTTATAGAGCGCAAAACAGCTACCTCCCAAAGGAGGTGTCCCGGCGCTATAACAACAAGTGACCGCAGCATAGCAGGTCCGACATCAGCCATTCCATGGAATTAATCCAGGTTAAAAAGCCATGTCTTAACTGCTTTCCTGAATAGGCATTCAGTATCAATTTGCCGCATGGCAGGCGGTAGGGAATTCCAAAGTTTAGCCACTCTAACCACAAAAGATCTGCCGCCCCAGCGTTCTTTCCTAACTCGTGGGGTAGCCAACAGATATTGATTGTTGGACCGCAATAGGCAAGTTTGTTTGTAGGCAGATAGTCGTTGTTTCAAATATCTGGGACAGAGACCATGGAACGACCGAAAAGCCAAGGTTAGGGCCTTAAATTTAATTCTGTTGGCCACCGGTAGCCAGTGAAGTTCCTTAATATGTGGAGAGATATGCTGTCGCATGGGTACGCGTCTAATCAATCGTGCTGCCGCGTTTTGAACCAATTGCAGTCTCTTCATCATGTAGGCAGGTAAGCCCAAGTAAAGGCCATTCGCATAGTCCAGCCTGGACGTCACAGTTGCATGAACTACGGTACGACGGCAATTTTCTGGAAGCAGGTGTAAAAATGTCCTCATGTACCTCAATTTTCCAAAGCAGGAAGATGTTACTTGCTGAATTTGAGAGGAAAAAGACAAATCAGCCTCCCATTGTACTCCTAAATTTTTCGCCGCGCCTGTTGGGGTGGGTGGCACCCCCATTACCTGTGGCCACCACAAGTCCGAGTCTGGAGGCTTGTTGGTCCCAAAAAACATTACCTCTGTTTTTTCGGCGTTTAATTTAAATTTATTATTATTCATCCAGGCTGCAACATCAGTAAGGCAGCTCTTGAAACTTTTAAAAGAGTTCGCCGACTGATCTTTAAAAGGGAACACCAACTGGGTGTCATCGGCATAAGATATTGCCTTGACCCCCCAGTTGGCAATGAGTGAAAACAGGGGGGCCAAGTAGATGTTGAACAGCAGTGGGTTTAGAGCAGATCCTTGGGGCACCCCACACCACAAGCGCTTCTGCTCAGACTGATAAGGTTGTAAAGCCACCCTTTGAGTCCGCTTGTGGAGGAATGACCTCACCCACTCAAGGGCGGTTCCCCTAATGCCGAAGTCATGAAGGCGTTGAACCAAAATAGCATGATCTACCGTATCAAATCCAGCAGATAGATCCAGGAGCACCAGCATAGCTGATGCCCCCGAATCTACCGCTGCCCTCACTGATTCAGCCACCTCTATCAGGGCCGTCTCTGTGCTAAAGCCTGCACGAAAGCCAGATTGAGTGTCATGTAAAATGTTATTGCTCTCCGAGAATTTGGCCAATTGACGCTGGACCACCTTTTCTAGCATCTTGGCAGGTGCCGGCAGTAAGGAAATAGGTCTATAATTAGACAGAACCCCAGCATCAACATTGGGTTTTTTCTTCAGAGGCAAAAGTGTGGCATGCTTCCATGGATCCGGGAAGGTGCCCGAGCCAAGAGAGGAATTCCATATGTGAAGTAGCACCTGTACGGTGGCATGAGCTACTTCCTTCCAGATTTTAGGGGGACAAGGGTCTCCAGGGGCACTTGACCTGCACTTCAGCATATCAGCCAGTGCCTCCTGCTGAGAAATAGGGACAAAACAGGATAAAAAGGATTTTGGGTCACTTCTCTCACTGACATCTGATTTGACTGTTTCTACTCCATCTGTAAAGGAGTTATAGACCACACGAATTTTATTGTCAAAAAACTCGGAAAGTTCCTCACATAGTAAGCGCGACGGCTGAGTGTCAATAGCTAATTCGCGGGGTTTAAGAAAGGAGTTAGCCCACTTAAACAATTCTTTACCTGGTTTATCCGAGTTGTTAATCCGTGCAGCTATGTAATCTTTTCTGGCCACCTTAATTGCTCTGTGCAGCTCTTTCAAGGAGGCTTTATACGCCAGCTTAGCAGCAACCGAGTAATCCACCCTCCACTGACGCTCCAGGCGTTTACAACTACTTTTCAGAGACCTGAGGGACTCTGAAAACCATGGGGCGGAAGGTGAATTCCTCATTGATTTGACAAGTCTGGCCGGGGCAGTGGACTCGACAGCTGCCGCAATCCACTTATGAAAGACCAGGGCATCAGCTTTGGGATCCTCCGATAGTTCAGGTTGGCTAGACTGCAAAATAGGCCCTAAAAACCCTCAGTCATATATTTCCAGTTTCGTTTTAGAAAGGAATGGGCGTTGGCATGTACCAATGTTCTTTCTAAGCTAAAGGAGAAGGATATAAGGCAGTGGTCTGTCCAGGCCAACTGCTTTGGGGTGTCCATGTTTAAGTTCTGAATATTGTTAAATACCAGATCGAGGGTATGTCCTGCTTTGTGTGGGAGCTATGACATGTTGAATTAAATTTGCCCATGTAAGAGAAGACACAAGTTGCCAAGCCTGGGTGCAATTACCAACATCTATATGAAGGTTAAAGTCCCCCAAAACTGTATAATTAGAGAACAAAATTGATTTTTGTACCACAAAATTACAAAATTCCAACAATATCCCCGGACTGCAGTCAGGCGGTCTGTAAACCAATAGGCCGGTGAACGAGGAGGTCGGGCTCACCTTAATACAAAAGTTGAGCCCTTCGATCTTATCCATATTAACTAGCACTGAAGAGGTTAATTCCCAGGAGTCCTTAAAAATAATAGCGACTCCTCCTCCTCTTTTCTCACCATCTCTATTAGCGCAGCAAATTTTAAAGCCCTGGGGGATGGCTAATGCCACCACTGCTATGGAATCTTCCTTTAGCCATGTTTCAGTCAGAAACACAACCTCATAATCATTTTCCGCCAGGAGTACCCATATATCCTCTACGTGCTTTACCAGAGATCTACAATTGATTAGGCAAGCTCTAATCTGAGTTGCGTGATTAATCTTCCTTATTTTTGAACTAGCCTTTACTTCCTGATTGTCAGGCCCGCCCGGGGCCCAACTGCATGCGGGACATGAGCTAGGAAGCGCCCTAGTGGCTAAATTACAGCAGTTGCGCATCACACACTTGTTAACATTGAAGGATAAGAGCTCACTTCTTGTCCAATGAATTTTCTCCAACCTCGGCAAACGGGCAGCATGGCTGGCCGCGATCCGGTCGCGGACGGGCTTACCTTTGGCGCGTCCGCTGCGCGACCGAGCACACATGTGAATTAAATACTGCTCACGGTGCAGGGGGAGCGAGACCAGTGGGTGGAGCTGCGTCCCTCCACTCAAACAGCACACAGCTGCGGTGGAACGGGGACCGGGAGCGGGAAAAGTGCGAGTGCTTCGTAAAAATATACAAAATCAGCCCAGTAAGTACCGTCTAAACTTCAACTGTATTTCAACATTAAATAAAAGCAATTAAAAACCACGTTTAACCCCCCACTGAAACCTAGCTAAAATTCCTTTTGAAATAAAATGCCTATCGGCGCGCTGTCACCAATCGTTGTGTGGCCGAGCACTGACACTTTTTTGGGAAAATTTCATGAAGATTGGTCAACCGACACCAAAGTTATAAGCAAGTCAAAAAATGCTTTTCTTATAGAAACTAGGTCCTAACTAGAACTACCTACTGGCGACCGCAAGTAGGTAATATATATAGGTGCATGAACCCCAAGGCACTGAAGGAGTGGGAGGCCACAATTTTCGTGGCGAAAGCCTAGAAACAAAAAAGGGGTCGAAGAAGGTTGAGGTCCCGTTCCAAGTCACCGACTCCACATACTCCGAGGTCGTCGAAGAAGAAGTGGCGCCATGGATCTCAGCGTCGTTCATCGAAGGATGTGACGTTGAAGTCGGTGCCCCCGGTTCCCCGGCGTCATCGGAAGAATGAAGTCTCTCCATCTCTTTCTCCTGAGGTGACTCCGGCCCAGTCTCCGGCTCCGAGAGCAGTGACTCCACCGGCTCCGAGAGAAGCAACACCTCCACTGTTGCCAAAGCCGACCACTCCACCTCTAGCTCCAGGATCTCCAGCGCCGGAGCCGAATGTGCTGCCTCCTCGAGCGGCTTCAGAGCCTGCAGTACCGGATCCAGGGTATCCTGCCTTCCCGACTCCGGGTACGGATCCGTTGCATTTTTTTAATGCGATGTTCGGCTTGTTTGTCAGAGCGGCAAACCCTACTGGAGCGCCTGTTGGCCACATAGGTCCGCTGGCATACTCCCTGGGAGGTTTGCCACCTCATTTCGGTCAGGCACCTCTTATGCCAATGGCTCCAGGGAGTTGGCCTCTCCTGATGCCGAGATTTTCGATGCCGGTACAATCTCTAGACGGGCAAGTGCAACTGGATAGATCTTCCCCGGCGCTGTCTGGTTCTGAACCGGTGCCGACTCTACCGGCGTCGACTACTGTCCCGGTAGACTTCCCTTCAACGCCGATCCTGATGTTGCCGCACCTGGCGCCTCCAACACCTGTTCCAAGGATGAGGTCTAGAAGAGAGGCACAGAGGTTAATGGAGGATAGGAGTAGCAAGAACAGCATAAGGAGGCTGAGGAAGGGGAGATTGTGGATCCTGATCAGGAGTTCGAAGGCCTGCAGGAGGCTAGTGGCCTGGATACTTCTCCTGAATGTGAATTCTCATCTCCGAAAGGTCTCCCAACGCCGGAGGTGACTTTGTATCACGCTGTGATCAGGAAAGCAGCGGATCTGCTGGAATTGCCTCTTCCCACAGCAGAATTAAAATCTAATATTTTGACAGAGATGCTCCATTCCCCTTCTTCTATCTCGGATCCTTTACTCCCTTTCAGCGAGGCTTTGACTGAGCCCATCCTTGATGTGTGGCAGAAGCCGATGACTGCTTCAGTGGTGTCCAGGTCTTTGGCGAGGGGGTATAAGGTGGCTCCGGGGGATCCTGCTTTCCTGTCCACTCATCCATCACCGGAAAGTTTGGTCATCCAGGCTTCATGCTCCTCGAAGCAGTCTGCAGGGTCATTCCCATCTACACCTGCAGATAGGGAGTCCAAACGCATGGAGCAATCTGCGAAAAAGGCTTTCTCTTCAGGCAGTATGGCTCTCAAATCGACAAATGCTACATGCCTTTTGGATCGCTACATCCATGCACTTATGGATTCGGCCAGGGAGGTGCTCCCGAAACTACAGGAGGAAGTTCAGGGTAATTTTTCAGAGGTTCTAACGTATGCCCAAGCTGCGGCCCGCCAGGTCATACAGTCTGGTCTGGACACTGCTGATTCGGTTGCCAGGGCGATGGGATCGTCTGTGGCAACCAGGAGGCACGCTTGGGTACAGGGTTCATGGTTCCCCCGTGATGTCCAAGCCCCCCTGTTAGATCTGCCTTTCGACGGATCTTGCCTTTTTGGGGCCAAAGTGGACTCGTTGTTGCAGCGCTTTAAAGACAGTAGAGCCACTGCAAGATCTTTGGGTCTCCAGTCTCAGTCCAGGGGCTTTGGATATCGCAAGTTTTGTGGTTTTGGCAAGACCATATACTTTCATGCCAGTCAGCAGCAGCAACAGCAGGCAAATCCCCTGTACAGATCTTACAGGGGAAAGGGCAGAGGTAGTCTGCGGAGTGCAGCACAGCAGCAAGTCTCCTCCTCTTCTGTCCCTCTAACTGGTGTGGCAGGGAAGCACCTCTAGCTCCGCCATCCTAGAGTATGCTTGTCCCGTGGGAGGACGGGTGTCATTTTCTACAACATTTGAGGTCTGTTACTACAGATCTCTGGGTGTTGAACATCGTAGAGAATGTGTACGCCCTACCCTTCTGGGAGTTTCCCCCTCCTTACTGTCACCGTCGGGGTTTGTGCTCAGAAGAGCATCTTCTACTTCTCCAGCAGGAGGTTCTGTCATTACTGCAAAAAGGTGCGATCGAGGTGGTTCTGGAGCAGGAAAGGGGTCAGGGATGCTACTTCCGGTACTTCCTGATTTCCAAAAAGGACGGTCGCTTGAGGCCGACCCTAGACCTCACGGTCTTGAATTTTTACCTCAAACAGGAGAAATTAAAGATGTTGATCCTGGCTCAGGTTCTTGCGCTGCAGAAGGAAGACTAGATGGTGTTGATCGATTTGCCAGATGCGTATTTTCAGATTCCCATCCTGAAGTCGCATCAGAAGTATCTTTGTTTTACGGTGGGGGTCTCAACACTACCAGTTTGCGGTCCTACCATTCGGTCTTACTTCCGCACCTCGGGTCTTCACAAACGTGATGACGGTGGTGTCAGCACATCTCAGAAGATCGGGGGTACCTGTTTTCCCTTATCTGGACGACTGGCTGCTCAAAGCGAAGTCGCCAGAGATGGTGCTGCATCATTTGCAAGTAACAACGCAACAAATGTTCAACTTGGGGTTTTCAATAAATGTACCCAAATCTCACCTAGTGCCCTCCCAGCACAACCTGTTTATAGGGGCAGTACTGGACACTACTGTAAGTCGTGCCTTCCCGCCTCTACAGAGGATTCAAGACATCCAGACTATGATCCCGCTTTTTCAGAATGGAGCAGCTGTTCCAGTCCTGAAGGTTTTGCGCCTGCTCGGTCTGTTCGCTTCCTGCACACTGTTGGTCAACCATGCATGCTGTCATATGAGGGCCCTCCAGTGGCTCCTCTGCAGGCAGTGGTTTCAACACAACCGAGATCTCGAAGAGGTGATCAAAATCTCCAGAGACACTGCGGCAACCTGTCTCAAGGGAAGCCGTTTCAACCTTCTTCTCTGGTGGCTACAGTGGTGACGGATTCCTCCACTCTAGGGTGGGGAGCTCATCTGGGGGATGTGGAGGTCAAAGGCCTTTAGTCTCCAGAGGAGAGGTTGTTTCACATCAATCTCCTGGAATTGCAGGCGATACATTTAGCTCTCAAGGCCTTTATTCCCTCCCTTCTCGGTCAGTCTGTTCAGGTCCTAACGGACAACACTACCGCAATGTGGTACATCAACAAGCAGGGAGGAGTGAGGTTGTATCTTCTTTGCAGAGAGGCTCTGCGACTCTGGTCCTGGGCTCAGAACCATCAGATGTGCATGATTGCGAATCATCTGGCTGGAGAACTGAATGTGCATGCGGACAGTCTCAGTCGGCAGTACTCAACCGATCTCGAGTGGCGTCTCCATCCAGAGGTAGCCCTTCACATTTTCAGGATGTGGGGTTTTCCTCAGTTGGACCTGTTTGCCACTCGCGAGAATGTGCACTGCCTGTCGTTCTGCAGTATCCGATGCGGGGAGCATTGGGGGACGCGTTTCAGTTAGATTGTGATGCACATCTTCTTTACGCGTTTTCTCCCATACCCTTGATTTCTCGAGTTCTGAGGAAGATTCGCCAAGAACGGGCCTACGTCATATTGATCGTCCCGGATTGGCCACGAAGGGTGTGGTACACAGAGCTCCTTTACCTTTCATCTCACCTTCCGCTCCGTCTCCCTCTTTTGACAGAACTCTCGCAATCGCAGGTTCTACACCCCCACCTCCAGAGCCTGCACCTTCATGCCTGGAGATTGAATGGGGCAACCTGTGTTCTTTCTCTCTCCCACCGGATGTGGTGGATATTATATTATCGGCCAGAAGACACTCCACAAAATCTGTCTATTCTGGTAGGTTAGCCAGGTTTGTTAAATGGTGTGGAGAGAGATCAATTGATCCTTTGCAGGCCCATTTGTCTGATATTCTGAGTTTCTCTCTTTCCCTGGCTCAACAGGGTTGTGCAGTAGCTACTGTTAAGGGCTACTTGTCGGCTTTTCTCTGTTTACCAGATCAACCCTCGTTGTTTAAGTCTCCTATAGTTATGAGATTCATTAAAGGTCTCACAAATTGGTTTCCTCCCACTCCCTTTATCATGCCTCAGTGGGATATACATTTGGTTCTCACTTTCTTAATGGGTTCACCATTTGAACCTTTACATAGTTGGCCCTTAAGGTTGTTAAAATCATGTGTTGCTTGACTCTAGGAAATGTCTATGATGAGAATTTTCCGGTTTTGGCTAGGTTTGTATACTGTGTATTCTTGTGTAGTGTGTCGGTTCACCCGTTCACCTCGAAGGCACGGAAAAAAATGGGTGGAACTGACTTCAGCAAGCCGACGAGGTCGTCTTATGGCTTCGATGACGTCACACGGAGTCGCGTGCAGGGCCGTTCTATTATGAAGTCCTCGTCGACGTGGGAGAGCGGGGAAGAAAAGTTTCCATGGAATGCTGCGCATGGGGGTGATTCAAAAGGTGAGGAAGTAACTTGTTCGATAGAGACATCTAGCTGCAGCTTCCTTATCTTCTGAATCTCCCCAGGTGTTAGAATGGACCCTGAGATTTTTTTTGTGAGCAGTACCCCTGCCCGCCGGTAGGTGGCGTAGATTGGCTCTGTCGTCCGCATCCTCCACAGCGGTAGTGACGTCATGGTAACTATACAGGCGCCACCCAGGCGCGCTGACGTCAGTTCTTTTTTTTCCATGCCAGCTGGAGAAGAGCTACCCCTCTTTTTTTTTTTTTTTTTTTACAAGCTTTTTTCAACGTTTTGTCGACTCTTTTTGAGGTTTACCTCCTGGTATGTCTTCACGTAAGGTGGGTGTTAAGCCCTGCAACGCTTGTCACCGACCGATGCCTGACCTGCACCTCGTGTCTCTTTGGTGTCTGGAGCATGACCATGGTCCCAAGTTGTGTTCCGATTGCCGGGCCACGGCACCCAAGGCTTTGATGGAACGGTCCCAAAAGCTGCTAGCGGCTTGGCATGCGACTCCACAAAGTCGAGATCCCGGTTGCGGGGAAGGTCCCAGGATCGTTTGCGGAGCCAGAAAACCACCTCGTCTCATTTGAGGTCCTCGGGACACTCAGATAGGAGGCACAAAAAGAAGAGCAAGATGTCAAAGCGTTCTTCGATTTCTCATCCGTTGGCGGACAAGGGATCCTTGGCTTTCTAGGCCTCGTTCCCTCAGAACCTGCGCCTGGGTCAACTCTGTGCCTTCCTGAATTTCCGAAGTGACCCGCGCCCAACTTAAAGAGTTCTATGAGGCCATGCGCCTCATATTTGGGCATCCCAAGCCAGTCATCGCAGCTTTTGGGCCCTGTGGGGTCAAAAGGGGCCCAGTGGGGGTCCAGGGATCCATTGATGGATCAGGATTGATGCCGGAGTGCCAAGTCGACCTACTCTTGCGCCAGTCCTGATGTTGATGGCCCTAACTGCGCCATCCCCATTGTCATCCTGGACTTTGTTACAACGCCGGATGGGTGTATCACGACTCCGACTCCTATGCATGCAGGAGCTTTGCCTCCTAGATCAGAGCCTGGACCTTATTTCCATCGGCTAGGCCTCGGGGAAGACTGGGAGGGCTCACTGGACCCTTTAGAATACAAGCCCTATGAGGAAGACCAAGGTGTGGACTGGTGTGAGGACCTGTGTGAGGCCAGCGCCCTTTATATGTCTCCAGATGCTGGTCTGCTTTCTCCCCCTACCGTGGCTACGGAGGAGTGAGCCTCTTAAGCAGGGGTGGTGCGGAGGGAGGCTGAGGTCCTTGACCTTTAGTTACCCACTTTGTCAGTCAAGACTAATCTCTTGACAGAGGTGCTACAACCGGAAGTCTCCATGTCGAAACCCTTTCTCCCATTCAGTGGCGCCCTCACTGAGGTGCTGTTAGGTACCTAGTCGAAACCCAGCACAGGGGCGCCTGTGAATAGGATGATTACCCGCGCCAATCGTCCCACACCTGGGGACCCAGACTTCATCCCACAACACCCTATTCCTGAGAGCTTGGTGGTACAAGCCTCCATCTCCCAATGCGCTTTCCCTACTGCTCCCCCGTGTAGTGAATCCAAAAGGCTGGACTCATTTGGGAAGATGTTTTCTTCCGCCAGCCTGGCATTGCGGTCAGTGAAAACCGCATGCCTTTTTGGGCCATTATTCCCACACTTTGCAGGATATGGTTGCGCACGTGCTGCTCAGGTCCTGGAGGAGGCCCGGGCTATACTCTCCCAAGCTGTCACCGATGGGAGAGACGTGGCAAAGTTCATTATTCGATGCAGATTTGACACGACCGACACTCTAGGCAGAGCGGTTTCCACGACTGTGGCCCTTTGGTGCCACGACTGGCTTTTCGAGGGTTGTCCGAGGCTTCCATTATGGACATACCCTTCGATTGCACCCGTGTCTTTTGAGACAAGGCAGATTTGGCACTCGAGCGCTTTAAGGCTTCTCAAGCTACGGGCAGATCCTTAGGCCTCTCTGTTGCCCCACGTCCACCTCAATCTGCCATTCGCTCCTTACGTGGCTACGGAAGGGGCTTCCAGCTGCTCCAATTCCCACAGAGGTGCGCTGGATGCCCAGCCTCAGCGTGGTCGAGGGTGCAGTACCCACAGACCACATGGGTCAGGTGGCCAGCAGTCTGGTCAGTCCTCCACACCCCACCGCCTATTGCATCAGCCTCCAAACCTTCTAGTCTGCCCCTTCACCACCATGGGCACCCAGTTGGCCGCAGGATTCGCCATCAATCAGCCCCACTTGCAGCCCATAACATCGGACAGGTGGGTTTTGCAGTTAGTTTGAAGGGGCTACTCCCTCCCCTTCGAGACTACTCCTGCCCCAATGCCACCATCCCATGATCAGCTGACGGAGGTTCATCTGTCTGATCTCCACGAGGAGGTCACAGCTCTTTGCCAAGGGAGCCATAGAGAGGGTTCCAGTGCCAGAAGTAGCTGTGGTTGTTTCCCGCTACTTTCTGGTTCGCAAAAAGGACATGGGCCTTCGTCCTATCCTCTATATCCAAATTCTCAATCTCTTCCTAAAAAAGGAGAAATTCAAAATGCTCACATTGACTCCGGTCCTGTCTGCCCTAGATCCACTTGACTGGCTGGTAGCATTGGATTTGCAGGGCGCTTATTTTCATATTCCCGTCCTGCCTACCCATCGGCGCTATCTGTGGTTTACGGTGGGCCACAAGCACTTTCAGTTCACCGTGCTTCCTTTTGTCCTTACCAGCGCCCCTCGGGTGTTAACCAAAGTGAGGGCAGTCTCCCACCTCCAGACTACAGCGAACCTTCTGCACTCTGGGTTCACTATCAACGTGCCGAAGTCACACCTGACTCCCACTCAGACGCTCCCTTTCATCGGAGCTGTTCTGGACACAGTGCAGTTTTGGACTTAATCTCGTGAGCAGCGAGACCAGGATATTCAGGCTATAATACTGATGTTTCAAGCTCTATCATGGGTTTTAGTGAGACTGACTCTGAGGCTGCTGGCCTCATGGCCTTCTGCATTCTGCTAGTGACACATGCCAGATGTCATATGCGGGCTCTGCAGTGGGATCTAAAGTTTCAGTGGGCGCATCATCAGGGGAATCTCTCCGACCTGGTCCAGATCTCGGAGGAAACTGCGAACGATCTGCAGTGGTGGTTAACAAACTGCAATTGGGTCAGAGGCAGACCACTCTCCCTTCCCCAACCAGGTCTCACAGTAGTAACCGATGCATCACTTCTGGGATGTGGCTTCCATCTGGGAGAGGTAATCAGAGGACTCGGGTCTCCGCGGGATTCCGGACTCCATATCAACCTCCTGGACCTCCATGCAATCCAATTGGCATTGAAAGCCTTTCTGCCCCCCATCAGGGAGCAGCTGCTACTGCAACAAACAGGGCAGAGTGGGGTCATGAACACTGTGTCAAGGTGCCCTGCGTCTCTGGACATCGCTGGAACTGCGGTAGTTCAACAGCTGGCGAGTTCTCTGAACACCAGGGCTGACCAACTCAGACGAAGAGGTCTAGTGGATCACGAATGGCGTCTCCACCTGGAGGTGGTGCAAGGTCTCTTTCAGCAGTGGGGAGATCCTTGGCTAGGTTTGTTCATGTCTTGCTGATAGCGTGCAGTGTCAGCGGTTTTGTGTGGTGGAGTTTCCAAGGCGGCACTTGCTCGGTGATGCTTTTCATCTCAAGTGGAGGTCGGGCCTCCTGTACGCTTTTCCGCCCATACTGCTCCTACCCAGAGTTCTCAAGAAGATCAAGAACGACCGAGCCCAAGTCATCCTTGTGGCCACGGACTGGGCACGGAGAGTCTGGTATTTCGAGCTACTGAGCATGGCCATCGATCCTCCGATCAGGCTGCCCCTTCTGGAAGATCTTCTGTTGCAGCAGCAGTGGAGGGTTCTCCACCTAAACTTGTCCACTCTCCGTCTTTTGGCGTGGAGATTGAGCGGCTACAGTTAACAGGTTTTGACCTTCCTCCCTAAGTCTGCAATGTCATCTTGGCAGCCAGGCACCCCTCCACCAAGGCAGTGCATGCCTGCGGTAGGCAAAAATGTGTGGCATGGTGTGCAGTAAAATCAGTTGAATCCCCCCACCCATCTTTCTGAAGTTCTGCTTTTTGTTCTTTCTCTTGTCCAGCAGGGCTCTACTCACTGGGCACTATAAAGGGCTATCTATCTGTCATTTCTGCCTTCTTGTGGTTGCCTGATCAACCCTCCTTGTTCAAGTCCCCTCTTGTACATAGGTTTCCTTAAGGGTCTTGTAAGAAGCTGGGTTTCTGTTGCAGTAACCCCCCCCCCCCACACACACACACACTTTTTGCTACATTTCTGATGTACTTTCACTTGATGTGCCCTGGGTCCCTGTCAGTCAGGTTCCCAGGGCCTGTGTTCTTTCCCAAAATTGTACATTTGTACTCACAATTGGCACCACTCTGGCCACATGTAAGTCCCTTGTAAAAGGTACCATGGGTACCAAGGGCACTGTGACCAGGGAAGGCCTCTAAGGGTGGCAGCACATATTGTGCCACCCTTAGAGGTCCTGTACCTTAACACACACACTGCCATTGCAGGCTGCGTGTTTTGGTGCAGAGAAAAGTGAAAGTCGACATGGCACACATACCTGTGTGCCATGCCTACAACCCACTGCCTATGGTATAGGTAAGACACCCCTTTAGCTGGATGCACTATACCACTGGCGAGGGTACAGTTGCATGAGCACTGTACCCCTACAGTGTCTAAGTCCATTCTTAGACATTGTAAGTGTATGGTCTGGGTAGTTTGTCATTACGAACTCTGCAGCACCATAGTGGCTTTACTGAATTCTGGGAAGTTTGGTAGCAAACTTCTCAGCATATTAAACCCACACTGATGCCAGTGTGGGATTTATTATACAATGCACTCAGAGGGCATCTTAGAGATGCCCCCTGAAAAACGACCAGTCTCTGGTGGGTTTCCTGACTGGTAAACACCAGCCTGCCACCACGAGACAAGTTTCTGGACCCTTGGGGTGGGAGCCTTCGCTCCCTGAGCCCAGAAGCAAAGCCTTTCCTTGGCAGAGGTGTTTACACCTCCGCCCAGAAATAAAGCCTTTCCTGGGCGGAGGTGTTCACACTGCCCCCAGGTCAGGAAGAGCCATCTGTGGCAGGGTAGCTTCAAAGGTCTTTCCACCTTTGCAACGTGACCCCCAGCCTCTCCTGCTATCAGGAGCAGGCCCCCTTCCTGTCTCACCCCCTTTTCGGTGGGAAGACAGGCGGGAAAAATTAGAACAGCCCAGAAGGTGTGCCCACCTCTGCCAACACCACCCCTCAGGTGGGAGAGGCGAGGTGAAGCCCACTCTTCAGTGCCCGCCATCTTGCAGATGGCAGGCACTCCAATCAGGATTAGGGATTGTGCCCACTTCCCCACGTGGGGTGAGCACACCAAGGGTGCAGTCACTCTAAGGTCAGTAGCCCATTGGCTACTAACCCGAGACCCCTAAAACGCCCCCTAAATACAGTAGTTAGGGGGCAGCCCTGAACCCTGAAGGCAGTTTCCTGCAACTTGCGTATAAGGACTGAAGAAGACGCACAGCATAGGAGACTACAGATAAGAACTGACTTGGCCCCAGCCCTACCGGCCCATCTGCAGTTTCCAGAGATCCTGTGCCAAAAGTCTACCTGTCAGGTAGCCAGCAACCTCCAAACCCCCTGGGAGGACTGACTGCCTTCAACAAAGACCGGATCTCCTGTGAACGGCAGCTCTGTTAAAAAAAAACTCCAAAGACCGACTGAGCCTACTGAGGACGAAGAAACCCGACGCCCGGAACCACCACTGCACCCGTCGCCTATGGCCCGAGTCAGAGTGTCCCACCTGTCCCAGCGAGGTCCCCCAGTGTTCCAGAGCCAGAGTCCACTGTGGGTTCACCCCACCAGGACTCTCCGACGTCGCCTGCAGCCTCTGCACGGAGACAAGCTCCCCCCCCAACCGTGAGTGGCCCGGTTAGGTGAAATCTGACCTCAAAAGGCACGCCTGCATCCAGCCTCCCAGCGCCCTGTAGAAGAGGACCTGAGGTGCACCTACGTCCCCGAGCCCTTCAACTTACCTGCCCAGCTGTTGGTTCCTCCCGGAAGACTTCCTGGAACCGACCATGCAGCCAAAATCCAAAACCGGCAACTCCTATTGAAAACAACAGGGCACCCGATGCCAAACCAGCACCCTGCACCCGGCCGCCCCTGTGCCGCTGTGGGTGCACCTTGTGTGCTAACTTGGATTCCCATTTGCCCCGAGCTTAACCCTAGGAGCTTTGCTCCCTCAACCCTATGGCTTGCCCGAGAGCAGCCACCAACAGAGGGCCCCATAAGCTAACATTGGGCCTAAGCACTCTGCACCCGGCCTCCTAGTGCTGCCAAGGGTGCTTTTTGAGTGCATCGTTCACCCTGGGGGAACCCTTGTACTAACCCCAGAAACTCAACTCTCAAAACCGATTGCTTATCTGCAAACCGATAATGACATTTTCTTCCGTAGGATTGCATTGACTGTTTTTCCTCTGAAAAAGTGTTGAGGGTGTTTGTATGGAAACACAAGTAACTGTTTTATTGGAAAACTGTTTTACTTACCTTTTATCTAGGAAATGTCCCAGTGTGATATCTAGGCATATCACACTGAGTAGAAAAAGTAATCTACAAAGTAATCTAAAGTAATGCAGAAGTAATTTCAACTGTATTTAAAGATTCTACATACCTGTAACAAAGTAATTTTCTTTCAGCTTGCTTGTATTGATCAACCTGCCTTGAAAAGTACCATTTTACTTACCTGTACCAAGTCCTGCTTGGTTCAAAAAATAAAATACCACAAAAGAAGTATTTTTACACAAATAATTGGTCTGAGTTCAGTCCTTGAGTGTATGCTATCATTTCTTGCGTGAGTGTGTACAATAAATGCTTAGCACTACCCTCTGATAAAGCCTTACTGCTCGCCCACACTACCACAAATAGAGAGTAAGGTATTATCTACTTTTACCTCTGTAAGCCTTTGGGGATTCACTGGACTCTGTGCACACTATACCTTACTTTGGTATAGTATATACAGAACCATCTTCCTACAGGTTTTATTCATCTCTTCCCTCCTTCACCATTCATTATGCCTCAGTGGGACATCAATTTGGTTATGACTTTTTTGATGTGTGCTCCCTTCGAGCCTCTACACAATTTTCCCTTCAGGCTTCTCACCTTGAAAACAGCCTTCCTTGTGGCAATTACATATGCCAGCGAGCAAGTGAACTGCAGGCCTTAGCATCTAGCCGCCTTACCTCTGTCTTTCCTGACAAAGTGGTGCTTTGCACAAGGGTCTCCTTTTTACCAAAAGTGGTCACCCCTTTTTATGTAGGCCAATCTATCACCTTGCCTACCTTGTATGCTTTTCCACATCCCTCTAAAGAAGAGGAGTGACTGAACAGGATGGACCCAAAAAGGGCATTGTCGTTCTTTACCCCCCAACATAAGATCCACGGGCAACCACCTTATCTTCAGAAAACTACTCAAGAATTGGCTCTTCCCCACATAAGCACCATACGCAAACAGAAATATACAGCATATCCCTCTGTATATAAGCATTTATTTGTGTTATAGATATGTACCTATATATGTGTATTGCTTTGTATAAACATGTAGAATAATTGTTTAAAAAAGTACACTTGAAAACCAGAGTTCATCTAATGCATCTTTAATCTACATATACTTACTTCCTGTATGCATCTATATACCTTCCATGTACTTGAATCTATATATTTATTACTTTTCTCCTAAAAAAGCATATTTAATGCACTACCCTATTTCTCACCCTATACCTCTATCAATATCTTTAATCTACATATACTTACTTCCTTTATGCATCTATATACTTTCCATATACTTATGGATCTATATATTTATTACTTTCCCTAACAGCATATCCAATGCACTACCCTATTTCTCACCCTATGCCTCTCTCAATATATCCTCTAACTCAACTCTCCGACTCAACTCAAACCTCTTTCTGCTACTCTTTCCAATGCACTGCCCTATTTCTCAACCTATAACTCTATCAATATATCCTCTACATCCACTCTCATTCATCCCAAACCCTTACCACTACTATGATCCCCAAAATAACCCTTTCTAGACTCTCCCCCCTACTCTACCCCTCCTTGCATCATCTGACACCTCCTTTACTATACCGATCCCCCAAAACAAGCCTTTCTAAACTCTTCCCTCTGACTTTCACTCCACATCCCTTTTTACTCATCCCAAGCCTCCTCACTGCTATGACCTCCCCCCAAAAAAGTCTAAATCCTTCACTTTTCTATCCCTCCACTATCCTTTTCAATCAAAATAAGACTAACATGTCTGCTTTTCAAATTTTATATTTCACTATACTAATTCACCACTAATCCTTTATGGGTTCCAGAGTAGCGTGCTACTCGCCGAAAAGCGCTTCAACACCTCATCAGGGGTAGCAAGCACTATATAAATGCAAACCTTTTTCCCTCTTCTATCCCTCCATACCTTTCTCTATCCAAATAACTGAATAACATATCCACCACTCAAATTACTTTCATATTTCACTATACTAATTCAGGACTAATCCTTTATGGGTTCCGGAGTAGCGTGCTACTCGCCAAAAAAGCGCTTCAACACCCCTTCAGGGGTAACGAGCGCTATATAAATGCAAACTTTTTTCCCTCTTCTATCCGTCCGCTATCCTTCTCAATCCAAATAACTGACTAAATATCCACCACTCAAATTACTTTCATATTTCACTATATTAATTAACCATTAATCCTGTATGGGATCCGGAGTTGCGTGCTACTCGCCAAAAAAGGGGTAGTAAGCGCTAAATAAATGCAATTACAATTACAGTCTCCAGATGGATCCTGCTCTGCTTCAGAATCTGCTATGCAATGGCCAAGAAGCAACCTCTTGAAGGTTTGCGGGCTCAATCCACCAGAGCTAAAGCAGCCACCACTGCATTAGCACGCGGAGTTCCGGTCCTGGATCTCTGCCAGTCAAACATGGGCTTCCCTGCACACGTTCACCAAAAATTACTGTCTGGACAGTCGGGTCCGCAGGGATGGGCACATTGCTTGTTCAGTCCTGTAGATTTTGTTTGAAATTAGTTCGCAGACCATCCTCCGGAATGGTAGTGCTTGGATATCTATTGAGAAGGTAAGGAATCTGCAGCTAGAAGTCTATCAGATGAACAAGTAACTTGCCTTCGGTAAGGCCTTATCTGAAAGAGACACGTTAGTGACAGATTCCTTACCTTAGAATATCCCCAGGCGTCAGGCTGGATCCGGAAAGTTTTTTGCGTAGCAGTACCCTTGCGCGTCGGTAGGCGGCGTCGTGCGGCTCCGCGTCCGTCGTCGGCGTCGTGATCGCCGGGATGACGCCGCGGGCAGTACTTAGGCGCCGCCCTGCGCGCTGACGTCAGTTCTTCTTTTCCGCGCCAGCAAGCGCAGATCCGGGAAGAGCAGTGCCCTGGTCATTTTTTGACCATACTTTTTGGTGAATTTTTTACTGTTTTTCTCTCTCAAGGTGTCGTAGGGATGCCCGGTTTCAAACGTTGCGGCGCCTGTGCTCGGATGATGTCCGTCACCGACCCGCATTGGGAGTGTCTCTTCTGCCTTGGCCGAGGCCACGACACGGAGTCTTGTACCGACTGCCAGGCCCTCACCCCGAAAGCTTTGCGAGAGCGGTCTCGAAAGCTCCTGGAGGCCCGGCATTCGGCCCGCGCGGAAGCTCCGGTCGCGTGAGAGGTCCAGGGGTCGATCGCGGAGTCCACACCGGTCGTCGGCGTCGAAGTCTTCTTCGTCCGGTAAGTCGAAACACAAGAAGTCCAAAAAGCATCATCGCTCTAGGACTTCGCCTCGCCGGTCTCGCGACTCGGCTGAGGCTCCTCCCGGCACCGTCCCCGCGGCCCCGGACATGCCTGTGGAGTCGCCCCGCCATACCCGCCCTTCCCGGGTTCGGGGGCGGATCCGGCCAAAGTGCAGGAATTCCTGTCGGCCATGGCCCGCCTCTTCGGGCCTCCAGGCCCCTCCGGTGCGCCTTCGGGCCCCGCGGGCCCGGATGGGGTTGCTCCGGCGCCGCCGACGGCTCCGGCCCCGGCGTCGCCCGTGCCTCCAGCCTCGATCCCGGCTCCGGCTTCGGCCCCGGCCTCGATCCCGGCTCCACAACCCCCATCGACGCCGGTCGACCTAACGATACCTCCGCCGGCGCCGATGTCTCCGGTGCCGTTCTCGACGCCGCCCTGGGCTCCGGGCGGCGTCGTCCCCCAGTTCCTTCCGGCTCCGGACATGGACCCGGAACGACGTCGCTCGACGCCGGTTCCGGCGCCGATGGGACCTTGGGTCCCAAATGTCCCTCCTCCTCCTCCTTATTTTGAACCAGAGGAGGACCAGGAGGACTGGGAGGGGTCTGATGACCCTCTGGCACGGTAGTGTCAGTACAATGAGGACTGGACAGAGGGTCTAGGGGAGGCCAGTGGTCTGGATACTTCCCCTGACACTGGCATGTTGTCTCCTCCCGTGGCTACGGAGGAGGGAGCCAATTTCGCTTACGGTGTTGCGTAGGGCGGCTGGGGCCTTACATCTCCAACTCCCTACTTTGACGGTCAAGCATAACATCTTGACAGAGGTGCTTCAGCCGGCGGCCTCCTCTGCGGAGACTGTGCTGCCGTTTAACGACGCCCTCACTGACGTTCTTTGGGCGCCTGGTCCAAGCCCAACACAGGGGCTCCTGTGGATAGGAACATGTCACGACGCCATCGCCCAGCTCCGGGCGACCCCCTGTTTCTCTCTGTTCACCCCACTCCTGAGAGCTTGGTTGTCCAAGCCTCCGCTTCCCAAACCGCCTTCCCTACCGCTCCTCCGGATAGGGAATCCAAACGCCTGGATCAATTTGGGAAGAAGGGTTTTTCTTCCTCCAGTGCTGGCTTGCGGTCCGTTAACACCGCTTGTCTTTTGGGCCGATATACCCACTCCCTGTGGGATTCGGTGGCGGATGTTTTGCCCCAGTGTCCTGAGGAGGTCCAGACACTGCTTTCCCACGCCATTGCGGAAGGAAGGGATGCGGCTAAATACACAATACGTTGTGGCCTTGACACCGCCGACTCGCTGGGCAGGTCTATTGCAACGACGGTGGCGCTCAGACGCCACGCCTGGCTGAGAACCACTGGTTTTTCAGGGGATGTCCAGAATACTCTCATGGACATGCCCTTTGATGGAGTCGGTCTTTTGGGTCCAAAGCAGACCATGCGTTGGAGCGCTTTAAGGACTCACGGGCTACTGCCAAGTCCCTGGGCCTTTCTGCTACACGCCCTCCGCTGACTTCTGCTTTTCGCCCCTATCGTGGCCACGGTAGGGGCGCCCCTTCACGTCAGCAGCCCAGCCACCGGCCCGCGCAGCAGGCGTCTTCGTGTGGCCGAGGACGTGGATTCCGCCGTGGCGGATCGGGAAAACCAGCGTGCGGGTCAGGCCACCACCTCCAACCCGTCCGCAGCCTCCAAGCCCTCCTAGTCCCTCCTTTCAGGTGCACAGCACGCCAGTAGGGGGCAGGGTCCGCCATCACCTTCCCCACTGGCGTACCATCACCTCGGACAGGTGGGTCTTGGACATTGTCCGAAGGGGCTACTCCCTCCCCTTCGAGACCACCCCCCAGCCATGCCACCTCAATTCCACCGCATGTCAGGGGATCACTTGGTGCTTCTACAGAAGGAAGTCACGGCCCTCTTGGCCAAGAGGGCCATCGAGCATGTTCCGACCCCAGAAGTAGGGCGTGGTTGCTACTCCCACTACTTTCTGGTGCCCAAAAAGGACAAGGAGGACATGCATCCTATCTTGGACCTCCGGAACGTCAATCGCTTCCTCCGGGAAGGAGAAGTTCAAGATGCTCACCCTAGCTCAGGTCTTGACTGCCCTCGACCCTGGAGACTGGTTGGTAGCGTTGGACTTGCAGGACGCATATTTCCACATCCCCGTCCTGCCGGCCCACCGGCGTTACCTTCGGTTCACGGTAGGCCCCGAGCATTTTCAGTTCACCGTGCTCCCCTTTGGCCTTACCAGTGCCCCTCGGGTGTTCACAAAAGTGTTGGCGGTGGTCGCAGCTCATCTGCGCCGGGCAGGGGTTTCAGTCTTCCCCTACCTCGACGACTGGCTGCTGAAGGCGGGCTCGTCCGAGGCAGTCGTCTCCCACCTCCAGACTACGGCCGAACTCCTGCACTCGCTGGGGTTCTCCATCAATGTGCCGAAGTCGCATCTGATTCCTTCTCCACAGCTCCTTTTCATCGGAGCAGTTCTGGACACGACGCAGTTTCGGGCCTATCCTCCCGAACGGCGAATCCGGGATATTCAGGCTATGATTCCGATCTTTCAGCCTTTATCCTGGGTTTCGGCACGGATGACCCTGAGGCTGCTGGGCCTCATGGCCTCCTGCATCCTGCTGGTCAATCATGCCAGATGGCATATGCGGGCTCTGCAGTGGGACCTGAAGTTCCAGTGGGCGCAGCACCAGGGCAACCTGTCCGATCACGTCCAGATCTCGGAGGGGACTGCAAAACAGTTGCAGTGGTGGCTCTCGAACCGGCAATGGGTCATGGGCAGATCCCTCTCCCTTCCCCAGCCAGAGCACACAGTTGTGACGGACGCGTCCCTTCTGGGATGGGGCGGTCACATGGGAGAGGCGGAGATCAGAGGCCTCTGGTCTCCGGCGGAGTCCCGGCTCCATATCAACCTTCTGGAGCTCCGGGCGATCCGACTTGCACTCAAGGCATTCCTTCCCTCTGTCAAAGGGAAGGTAGTGCAGGTGTTCACAGACAACACCACCGCCATGTGGTACTGCAACAAACAGGGCGGGATGGGGTCGTGGACCCTTTGTCAGGAGGCTCTGCGCCTCTGGACATGGCTGGAACATCAGGGCATGTTCCTGATGGTTCAACACCTGGCAGGTTCCCTGAACGCCAGGGCGGACGAACTCCAGCCGCAGGTGCATGATGGATCACGAATGGCGTCTTCACTCGGAAGTGGCGCAAGGACTCTTTCTACAGTGGGGAGAGCCTTGGTTAGATCTATTCGCCATCGAAGAGAACGCGCAATGTCATCAGTTCTGCGCGTTGGAATTTCCAAGGCGGCACTCGCTCGGCGACGCTTCGTCACGAGTGGAGTTGCGGTCTATTGTCCGCCTTTCCGCCTATACCACTTCTACCCAGAGTGTTGAAGAAGATTCGGCACGACCGGGCCCAAGTCATTCTTGTGGCTCCGGACTGGGCTCGAAGAGTTTGGTATCCCGAGCTACTCAATATGAGCGTAGATCCCCCGATCCGTCTGCCTCTTCGGGAGGATCTTCTGTCGCAGCAGCAGGGGACGGTCCTCCACCCGAACCTGTCCAGTCTACACCTGCTTGCGTGGAGATTGAGTGGCGGCAGTTGATTCCTTTCGACTTGCCTCCCGAAGTTTGTGATGTGATTCTGGCAGCCAGGCGTCCCTCCACTAAGGTGGTATACGCCTGCAGGTGGAACAAATTTGTGGCATGGTGCACAGCAAAGGCTGTGAATCCCCTTTCTGCCCCTCTTTCTGAGGTTCTTCTGTTCCTTCTCTCTCTGGCCCAACAGGGTTCTGCCCTGGGTACCATCAAGGGTTATCTTTGTGCTATCTCGGCCTTCCTCAGGCTCCCTGATCAGCCCTCCCTTTTCAAGTCCCCTGTTGTTAACAGGTTTCTAAAAGGCATTACACACCTCTTCCCTCCTGTTCCGTTTGTGATGCCTCAGTGGGACTTGAACTTGGTTCTTACCTTTTTAATGTGCGCTCCCTTTGAGCCTCTACATAACTGTCCTCTTCGTCTTCTGACTCTGAAGACAGCCTTTCTGGTGGCCATCACCTCCGCTCGGCGGGTGAGTGAGCTCCAGGCTCTATCTTGCAAACCTCCCTTTCTGTCTGTTCATCCAGACAAGGTTGTTCTTCGGACGCGTCCGTCCTTCTTGCCAAAGGTGGTTACTGCTTTCCACATTGGGCAGACCATCACTTTGCCCACCTTCTTTCCGCCTCCGCATCCTTCCAGAGAGGAAGAGAGGCTCCACCGTCTGGACCCAAAACGTGCGCTCTCCTTCTATATTGACCGCACAAAACACTTCCGGGTGGATGACCAGCTCTTTGTTGGCTACGTGGGCGCCAAAAAGGTCGGGCGGTGCACAAACGAACTATCTCCCGCTGGGTTACTTTGTGCATCAAGACCTGCTATTCTTTGGCTAAAAAGGAGCCTCCTGTTGGGCTGCGTGCCCATTCCACCAGGGCAACGGCTGCTACCACGGCCTTGGGCCGCGGTGTTCCGCTGCCGGTTATCTGTCAGGCAGCTACGTGGGCCTCGCTGCACACGTTTACAAAGCATTACTGCCTTGACAGTCAGGTCCGGAGGGACGGCTTCTTTGGCCGTTCTGTCCTCCAGGACTTCCTTGTCTGATCTTTGTTCGCAGACCCACCACCGGGGTTGGTATTGCTGGGGTATCTATTCTAAGGTAAGGAATCTGTCACTAACGTGTCTCTTTCAGATGCACAAGTTACTAACTTGTGTAACGATATATCTGTAAGAGACAGTAGTTAGTGACAGATTCCTTACCGCCCCACCCATCCTCCCCGTTCTGCGAACTGATTTCTAGGGTTAAGGACATCCCTTTCAGGGCCCTAGTATTTTTCAGACACCTATGTCAGCTTCTTGCATGGCTCTGCGTTCCTGGCGCGGAAAGTCGTGTACAGAACTGACGTCAGCGCGCAGGGGCGGCGCCTAAGTACTGCCCGCGACGTCATCCCGGCGATCACGACGCCGACGACGGACGCGGAGCCGCACGACGCCGCCTACCGACGCGCAAGGGTACTGCTACGCAAAAAACTTTCCGGATCCAGCCTGACGCCTGGGGATATTCTAAGGTAAGGAATCTGTCACTAACTACTGTCTCTTTCAGATATATCGTTACACAAGTTAGTAACTTGTGCAATTGGTAGAGATGAAATCTAGCCGCAGATTGCTTATCAACCCACCCATTCTCCCTGCTCTCTGAACGGATTTCTAGGGACAGGGATGACCCCTTTCAGGGTCCTAGTTTTGACACACCAGTGGTCAGTGTTCTTCATGACTTCGCGCTTCCAGCATGCAAAGTTGTGAAAAGAAACGGAGGTCAGCACGCTTGGGTGGCGCCTATATAGGTACCGCAATGTCACTTCCAACACGGACAACGCCAACGACAGGTGCGGAGCCGATCCACGCCACCTACCCGTGCGCAGGGGAACTACTCTCAAAAAATCTTCCGGATCCAGTCTGACGCCTGGGGGAATACAGAAGGGAAGGAATCTGCAACTAGATATAGTCTCTACCACATAAGGCGTTAACGAAGGTAAGTAACTTGTTATATATATGTAGGGAAGTGCCTCTTTTTGACATGGTTACCCCCCACTTTTTGCCTGGTATCTGGTACGATTTTGACTGAGTGTGTGCTGGATTCCTGCCAACCAGGTCCCCAGCACCAGTGTTCTTTCCCTAAACTGTACTGTTCCACAATTGGCAAACCTTTAGGATTCCTTATAAGTCCCTAGAAAGTGGTACCCTTGGTACCTAGGTTATTGGACCCAAAGAGAGTTTACTTGGCCGGCAGCACAAATTTTGCCACCCTAGGGACCCCTCACCAAGATCATGCAAACTGCCATTGCAGGCTGCGTGTCTTGGTGCCGACAAAACTGAAGAGTCGACATGGCACACAGCCCTGTGTGCCATGCCTGCAGACACTGCATGAGATATAGGTAAGCCACCCGTAGAACAGGCCTTACAGGCCGAAAGCAGGGTACGCTATGTCCCATGGGTTGACATGTCTGCCTGAGCAGGTATGACCCTGCAATGTCTAAGTCCATTCTCAGACATTGTAAGTGAACAGGGAAGTCATCACGTGTACATCGGCTGGACACTCGTCCTTACAAGTTCCCCAGATCCATGATGGCGTCGCTGTACCCCATGGTGTTTGGTACCGAACATCGCCTCTTAAACCCACACTGATGCCAGTGTCGGATTTATTAATAAATGCGCACAGAGGGCACTTTAGAGGTGCCACCTGAAAAGCTACCGACTACTAGTGTGTTGACTGACTGGTCTCGACCAGCCTGCCACTACTAGACATGTTTCTGGCCTCCTGGGGTGAGAGACTTTGCTCTCCGAGGCCTGGAACAAGGCCTGCTCTGGGTGGAGGTATTCACACTTCGGCCAAGCAGGGACTGCCTTACAGGGCAGGAAGCTTCAAAGGCCATGCCGCCTTTGAAATGCAACCCAGACCTCTCCAGCTGGTGAAAGATGCCAACCCTCCTGTCCAGTCCCCGATTTTTTGGCAGAAGGACAGGCAGGAAAATTGGACTAGGGGGTGTGCCCACACCTAGCCAGCACCACTCCTAAGGTGGGGCAGCTGATGTGGACTCCACTTTTTAGTATCCTCCATCTTGTGTTGTAGAGAATTAGCCTGTTAGGGTCCGGGTTATGCCAACTTCCCACACAAAGTGGTCATAAAGAGGGTGTAGTCACCCTAAGGTAGGTAGCCCATTGGCTACTACCTGGTACTCCCCTTAACCCCCCTAAATTGAGTATTTAGGTGGTACCCCTTGGAGTAGAGAAGCTGAGGGACATCAAGACCCCTGAGGCCCACTTCGAGAGTGGCCCAGCAGTCCTGAATTTGCCCCTGCCAGCTGTTGGCCCCCTGACCCCGAGGAGCACCTTTGCGCACTGGGGCCAGCCACCCTACCTGCTCTGCACACAGCCCGCCTAGCCTGGGTAACGACAAATCGGCTGTGCTTCCTTGTCCCTAAGGCCCTTGCGACCCTAGCCCCCATTTGGGAGCTTTCGAACTTGCCCGCAAGTCCCACTGTACAGCCTGTCTTTAGAGGGCCCCCCTTCTCCGTAGCCCACCAGCTACCAACTCTACCAACCCCCTGCTCCTGGCAGAATTCGGGATGCACCCGGTGAACTATTGGTAGAACTTTGGACCTTGGCTTCCTGCTACCCTAAACCTGGAAGGTGAACCTCTACAACTGTCTATGCTGCGTGCTTTACCTATCTGCTTTTTCCTCCAATAGTATTGTATGGTGCGTATTTGCGCACAACTTTGAACTATTTGCTTAGCTTTGAAAATTCATAAAAGATGCAGTACTTGCCTTTGAACATAGTTCTTGGTTCGAAAATATATATAAAAAGAATTATTTTTCTAAATTGGTCTCGAATTTATTCTTTGAGTCTGTGTCTCATTTATTGCCTCGGAGTGTACTACTGCTTAGCACTACCCTTTGATAAGCCAAACTGCTCGCCCACACTACCACAAATAGAACGCTAGTATTATCTAGTTTTGCCTCTGAAAACCAATGCATGTTTATGTGTATGTATATACCGAGCCGCTCCCACTAGAACAACCAAAATGCACAGATCCACCAAACGAGCCAACTGGTACACCCTGAAGCTCAGCACGTCGAAGTGCGGATGCAAACAACTGGAGAGAAAATGGCTCACCAGCAGGAACCACACTGACCGAGCCACCATCAAGTCCGCCCTCAGCAACTACCACCGCCAGCTCAAAGCCGTGAAAAAGAGGCCCCGACTTGCCGGATAGAGACCAGCGCCAACCAAACCAAGGAATTCTTAACCATCGTCAGAGAGTTCACCTGCCCGTCAGCCACTGAAAACTTGATCCCCCTCACAGCAACTCTGCAACGCCCTCGCCGACCACTTCCACAACAAGATAGCAACCATCTACTCTAACTTTGATCCCCAATCTACCGACCTCAACATCCCAACAACTACTACCGCTAAACACCCACTCACCGCATGGGAGCAACTCAGCACACTGAACACAACTACTCTAATGAACTTCATCCACTCCCAAGCCCCCACCGACTTTTCAACCTCTGCAGAGATGAGATCAGCCACCACCATCCCCAACGCCCCCATCAATACAGCCACCTTTCCCGATGCCTGGAAACATGCAGAGGTTAGACCCCTACGCAGACCCCAACGTGCTCCAGAACTACCATCCCATCTCACTGCTCCCATTTCCTGCCAAAGTCCTGAACAAGGCCATAAACCTCCAACTCACCTGGAAAGAAACAACCTGCTGGACCCCTCTCAATCAGGTTTCAGAGCCAATCACAGGACCGAGACACCCCTCATCGCTGCAACAGAGGACATCCGCATCCTGCTTGACAGAGGAGAATCAGCCGTCCTGATCCTGCTCGACCTCTCTGCCGCCTTCGACACCATCTCCCACCAAACACTCATCGATCGACTGCGCCAGATCAGAATCAGACAACGTGCTCAGATGGATGGCATCCTTTCTCACGGGTTGCACCCAGGGAACCCATCTTCCCCCCCTTCACCTCACAACCCAAGCACACCATCTGCGGCGTCCCTTAAGGCTCATCACTCAGCCCATCTCTCTTCAACATCTACATGACACCTCTCGCAGACATCGTCAGATCCCACGACATAAACTTTATTCCTATGCCAACGATACCCAACTCGTCCTCTCGCTCTCAGCCGATCCCACCTCGACGAAGACCAACTTCCACAACTGTATGAAGAACGTCAAAGCCTGGATGAAGAAAAACTGCCTGAAGCTCAACACGGACAAAACCGAAGTCCTGGTCTTCGGCAGACACACCGCACTCTGGAACGACCTCTGGTGGCCATCGGAAATCTGACTCACCCCCTCTCCAAAAGACCACGCCCGCAACCTCAGCATCATCCTAGACAGCAAACTCTCCATGAAACGTCAAATCAACACAGTCTCCTCGTCTGTTTCCACACACTCCGCATGCTCCGCAAAGTCTTCAAGTGGCTCCCCTTCAGTACCAGGAAAACGGTGATGCATGCCCTCATCACCAGCCGGCTGGACTACGGCAACGCACTCTATGCAGGCACCACCACTGAACTCATGGAAAGACTCCAGAGTATCCAGAACACAGCACCCAGACCGGTACTCAACCTAACCAGGAGGACCCACATCACCCAGCACCTGAAGGACCTCCACTGGCTCCCTATCTAGAAGAGATGCAAATTAAAGGTTTTGACCCATGCCTACAAAGCCCTCCACTACCAACGACCCACTTACATGAACCACCGCCTGAATTTCCACCGATCTTCCAGGAACCTCCGCTCACCTCGCCCTCGCACAGATACCATGCATCCACCGGTGCTGCTCCGAAGGACGCTCCTTCTCCCACCTCGCTGCCAAAGCCTGGAACACCCTCCCCACTTTACCCTTGTGGACCCAATCCAGGAAGGGACTCAAGACCTGGCTATTCGACTAAGACCCGCAGCACAGCGCCTGGATACCTTATCGGATTATAAGCCGCGCTATATAAATACTGCTTGGTTGATGTATGTAAATATATAAATGTATGTATGTGAGTGTGTGTGTATGTATGTAGATGTGTATATATATTTATACGTATGTATGTATGTGTGTGTATGTATGTATATTATACGTCCATCCACTTGGGCTCCAAGCATTCAGGTTAGGATCCCTATTTTTCCTAGCGCAATCTCTTCTTCCTGCCCTGACAGTCCTCTGTCTTCATTGCATTCACTTGCTAAGAATTGTTTGAGACCAGAGCTGAGACATTGGCTAAATCCGGGGTCTCCAACCTTTTGTATAATGAAAGCTACTTCTGCGCGAGGAAAATCATCCAGAGCTATTAAATGGTATCACTGTACAGTATTGACCATATCAAGTTAATACACTTCTAAGCACCTAAACATTTCAGGTGGGGATACCAGCAGAAATGTCAGGAAAAGTGTTACCAGTGTGCAGTGCCTCCACATGACTAATGAAATAATGCCCCTACTACCTCTGGCACACATTACATAACCACAGCAATATTTCTCCCCCCGTTATGCGGACTTTGTGTTGCTTTGTTCGTGCTAATGGACATTTTGCCGCCTGCACTGCAGCTCCTAATCAAACTGCACTGTAGTTGCAGGTGGGGAAGGGAAGCAGGAGTATATGGGGGGAGGGGACAACAAACCCTTGCTTAAATCTAAAAAGAAAGCTGCCTTCATCACGGGGCAAGCACCGGCATTGTGACTGTGTCTGTTTGCCACGCTGTGAAAGGTGTGCAAATCTTTCTCCCAAACGCAGCTTGAATTAACATTCAACTATCAGCGTTTTTTTTAATGCAACCATTTTGTCTTTGTTAGCATGTTAGATTCTGAAAATAAACCTTTTCAAATATCTCTTCCATTTTCGGCAAGCTCAATTTTCCAAGTTCATTTTCTGATGGGAACATGTTTGCCTTCAAAATCCCAGTTTTCATTTTTAGCGAATAAGCAGTCCCAAAATATCAGCTTGTCATTTTCATTAAGTACTCAAATGCACAAATGCTTCACATGTACAGAATCTACTTCAAATGTCTAGGCTTTGTGTAATTGCCATGAATGCTAGCAATAATACATAGGACACCTATAATATGCCAATATGCACACCATTATATTAGACTCCACTGTGCCAAGACTGGAAACTAAACAGTAGGGTGCTCACAAAGCGTCAGTCATGGACATTATTATGCCAGAAGCAGCCACCATTATACCAGTGGTGGCCAAAATTCTGTCAATCATGATCACAAAATGTCAGTGATTTCTCCCAGTATGCACAATGATAGCAAGAATACCCAAAATATGCCAAGGATGACAATTATGACAGGGCCATTGCTGTTCCAGTAATGGAACACACTTTTGGTGGTCCTTGATATCAGTCATCGCTTCCAGGGAAAAACACTGTTTATCAGGAACAAACATAATACCAGACACATATATGTGCATGCATGCACACACAATGGTGCATGTCGGTGAGGCTCAGAAGTGGATCTTGGCTCTGGATCCCATCTCTGCTCTCCTATGTTTGTGGTTAACTCATACACTTTCATTCTCTGCCTCCTGCTGACCCACTCCAAAGTGACCCTGCAATGGCTCCAGCTCTTGCTATTGCTGGCACTCTTCTTACCTGGACAGTTGGCCACACATTGTGTGAGAGTGGAGCCTACACCACGTTTAATCCTTTTGTAGATACATGTGGTCACGTTCGAGAGGAAGGTCGCAGAGCCATCACCACCACTCCTCGTCGAAGTCTTCGTCTTCGGGTAAGTCAAAGCACAAAAAGAAGGCGAAGAAGCATCGCCGCTCTTTGCGTTCTCCCCGTCCGTCGGCCATCGCGACGCGGGTTGCGGACGAAGGTCGCCGGGCTCCGACCGCGGAGCCTGTTGGGTCGGCCCTGAGCCTCCCTCCCTTTCCGGGAGCTGGGGCAACCCATGCCCAACTTCGTAGCTTTTACGAAGCCCTCCATTCCATCTTTGGGGAGCCCAACTCCACTGGCTCGCCTTCGGGCCCTGCGGACTTAGCTGGGGGCTCTAGGCCTTCGATGCCGGCGGCTTTGGCTCCGGTGCCGCAGGGCACCCAGGGATCCAGGCCTGGATCCGGATCGGTGCCGGTCGACCTTGTGACACCTCCTCTGGCGCCGAATCCATTGGCAACCGACTCGCTGGTCAGGACGATTTAAACGTCAGTAGCCCTGAGACGCTACGCCTGGCTGAGGTCCACTGGCTTTTCGGGTGATGTCCAAGCTATGCTTTTGGACATGCCCTTTGATGGCCGTTGCTTGTTTGGCGACGAAGCAGACAACGAGCTTGAGCGCTTTAAGGACTCCAGGGCTACGGCCAGGTCCTTGGGCCGCGCTTCTACCTCTCGCCCCACGCAGTCTGCTTTTCGCCCCTTTCGTGGCTACGGAAGGAGTGCCCCGCTATGTTCCATCCAGAGCCACAGGCCTGTGCAAGCTGTCCAGCCTCTGCGCGGCCGGGGACATGGCACCCACTGTCGGGGGTCTAGGGGCCGGCGGGCCGGCCAGTCCACCAGCGCCCCCCTCTGCAGCAGCCTCCTAGTCCGACCTTTCAGGGCCACCATTCACCAGTGGGCGGCAGGATTTGCCATCACCTCCCCCACTGGCTCAACATCACGTCGGACAGGTGGGTTTTGCAGATAGTCCAAAGGGGCTACTCCCTCTCCTTCGAGACTACCCCTCCATCCATGCCACCTCAATTCCATCACATGTCGGAGGATCACTTGGCCCTTCTCCAACAGGAAGTTTGCGGCTCTCTTGGCCAAGGGAGCCATCGAACGAGTTCCTGCCCCAGAAGTAGGTCGTGGTTGTTATTCCCACTACTTTCTGGTGCCCAAGAAGGACAAGGGCCTGCGTCCTATCTTGGATCTCAGGAACGTCAACTGCATCCTCCGGAAGGAGAAGTTCAAAATGTTGACACTGGCTCAGGTCCTGTGTGTCCTCGACCCTGGAGACTGGATGGTAGCGTTGGACTTGCAGGACGCTTATTTTCACATCCCTGTCCTGCCGGCCCATCAGCGTTAGCTACGGTTCACATTGGGCTTCGAGCACTTTGTTTACCGTGCTCCCCTTTGGCCTAACCAGCGCCCCTCGGGTGTTCTCGAAGGTGATGGCGGTGGTCGCAGCTCATCTGCGCAGATCAGGTGTTCCAGTCTTCCCCTATCTTGACGACTGGCTGTTGAAGGCGGGCTCGCCCCAGGCTGTCGTCTCCCACCTCCAGACTACGGCTGATCTCCTGCATTCGCTTGGGTTCATCATTAGTGTGCCGAAGTCACACCTGATTCCCTCTCAGAAGCTCCTTTTCATCGGAGCGGTTCTGGACACAGCGCAGTTTTGGGCTTATCCTCCCGAGCAGCGAGTCCGGGATATTCGGGCTATGATTCCGATCTTTCAGCCTCTATCCCAGGTTTCGGTCAGACTGACCCTGAGGCTACTGGGCCTCATGGCCTCCTGCATCCTTCTGGTGGACTATGCCAGGTGGCATATGCGGGCTCTGCAGTGGGACCTGAAGTTCCAGTGGAAACCGCTCTTTTCTGATCTCCTTCTCTTGTCCCTCTATAGCACTCCCGCAGCGCGGAGATACCCTTTAGGGGGTGATTCGGGCGCTTTACAAGTCTCTTAAATAAATAAAGTGGGCACAGCATCAGGGGAATCTTTCCGATTGCATCCAGATCTCGGAGGGCACTGCACACCAATTGCAGTGGTGGCTAACGAACCGGGATTGGGTCAACGGCAGGTCCCTCTCCCTTCCCCAGCCAGAGTTCACAGTGGTGACAGATGCATCACTTCTGGGGTGGTGCGGCCACATGTGAGAGACGGAGATCAGAGGCATCTGGTCTCCGGCGGAGTCTGGGCTCTACATCAACCTTCTGGATCTTCGGGCGATCCGTCTTGCACTGAAGGCATTCCTTCCTTCTATCAAAGGGAGAGTAATGCAGGTGTTCACGGACAACACCACCACCATGTGGTACTGCAACAAACCGGGCGGGGTGGGGTCGTGGACCCTCTGTCCGGAGGCACTTTGTCTCGAAGTGGCTGGAACGTCAGGGCATGTCCCTGGTGGTTCAACACCTGGCAGGTTCTCTGAACGCCAGGGCGGACGAACTCAGCTGCTGGTGCATGATGGATCACGAATGGCATCTTCACTCGGAGGTGGTGCAAGGTCTCTTTCAGCAGTGGGGAGAGCCTTGGTTAGATCTGTTCACCACCGAAGAGAACGCGCAATGTCAGCAGTTTTGCGCGTTGGAATTTCCAAGGCGGCACTCACTAGGCAACGCTTTTCGTCACGAGTGGTGTTGCGGTCTTCTATACGCCTTTCCGCCTATACCACTTCTGCCCAGAGTGCTGAAGAAGATCAAGCGCGACCAGGCCCAAGTCATTCTTGTGGCCCCAGACTGGGCACGAAGAGTCTGGTATCCCGAGCTTCTGCACATGGCCATTGATCCTCTGTTCAGACTGCCCCTTTGGGAGGATCTTCTGTCGCAGCAGCAGGGGACGGTCCTCCACCCGAACCTGTCCAGCCTCCACCTCCTTGCGTGGAGATTGAGCGGCGACAGTTGACAGCTTTCGACCTTCCTCCCGAAGTCTGTAACCAGTGCTTAATTTGAGCCGGTGCTTTCCGGTGCTCAGCACTGGCACTTAATTGGTATCTGGTGCTCGGCACCGGCACCTAATTGTCAACACCATACTTAGAACAGTCCACCACATGGTGGCGCTGCTCATCTAATTTAGAGATGAGCAGAACAACGGTAGTTCAGGAATACAATATACATTTAAATTGCTAATATCTGCCTCCCCAGCCATTCCTTTAGCTTTGGGAACCTGGAATAATCATCTGTCACATTTACATGCCAGATCGATGGTTAGTAGTTGTTTTGGCAGCAATGACAAGGGCGAGGGGTGGTGCAAGCTGCAGTGGCCTCCTGGTCAGAGCCCTGGCACTTAATATTTTACAAATTAAGCACTGTCTGTAACGTTATCTTGGCAGCCAGGCGTCCCTCCACCAAAACGGTATACGCCTGTAGATGGAACAAATTTGTGGCATGGTGCGCAGCAAAGGCTGTGGATCCCCTTTCTGCTCCCCTTTCAGAGGTTCTCTTCATTCTTTCTTTGGCCCAGCAGGGCTCTTCTCTGGGCACTTTAAAAGGCTATCTTTCGGCCTTTCTTCGGCTTCCTGATCAGCCTTCTCTTTTCAAGTCCCCTATTGTAAATCGCTTCCTTAAGGGCAGTACTCACTTGTTTCCTCCAATTCCTTTTGTAATGCCCCAGTGGGACTTGAACCTGTTTCTGACCTGCCTTATGTGTGCTCCTTTCGAGCCGCTGCATAACTGTCCTCTCAGACTTTTAACTCTTAAAACTACCTTTTTGGTTGCCCTCACCGCTGCTCGCAGGGTGAGTGAGCGAGCGTCAGGCTTTTTTTTCCAAACCTCCTTTCCTGGCTGGTCATCCGGACAAAGTTGTCCTTCGCGCTAGGCCTTCTTTCCTTCCCAAAGTGGTTACCTCTTTCCACATAGGGCAGACCCATCACTTTGCCTACCTTCTTCCCGCCCCCACATCCTTCTAAAGAGGAGGAGAGGCTCCACCGTCTGGATCCAAAACGTGCGCTTTCCTTCTATCTGGATCGCACAAAGCAATTCCGGGTGGATGACCAGCTCTTTGTTGGCTAGGTCGGGCCGTGCAAAAGCGGACCATCTCGATGGGTCGTTCTTTGCATAAAAATCTATTATTCCTTGGCAAAGAAGGAACCTCCATTGGGACTGCGCACCCATTCCACCAGGGCGACGGCAGCCACTACTGCTTTACTGCTTTGGGACGTGGAGTCCCTCTTCATGACATCTGCCAGGCAGCCACGTGGGCTTCATTGCACACGTTCACCAAATATTACTGCCTGGACAGCCAAGTCCGGAGAGACTGCTTCTTTGGCCGTTCGGTTCTCCAGGACTTTCTGGTGTGAACTTAGTTCGCAGACCCACCTCCGGGGTTGGTATTGCTGGGGTATCTATTCTAAGGTGAGGAATCCATAACTAATAGTCTGTTTCAGATGAACAAGTTACTTACCTTCGGTAACGATATATCTGTAAGAGACATATATTAGTTATGGATTCCTCACCGCCCCACCCATCCTCCCCGTTCTGCGAACTGACTACTAGGGTAAAGGACTCCCTTTCAGGGCCCTAGTTTTGTGCACCAGTGGTCAGTGTCTTGCATGGCTCTGCGCTTCTGGCGTGGAATGTCGTGTAAAGAACAAACGTCAGCCGCAGGGGTGGCATCTAAGTAGATAATGTGACGACATTCCGGCGATCACGACGCCAACGATGAACACAGAGTCGACGGACGCCACCTACCGACGCGCAGGGGTACTGCTGAAGAAAAATTCTACGGATCCAGTCTGAAGCCTGGGGGTAATTTTAAGGTGAGGAATCCATAACTAATATATGTCTCTTACAGATATATTGTTACCGAAGGTAAATAACTTGTTCATTTGGTAAGGTCTGTTCAGATGTTTAGTGTTCTTACTCATCAAATTATCACCCTCCTTGCCAAGGCAACAGGCAGATCCTACCTGTTCACTTGATTGGTCCAATAACCAAAATAAACCTGATGTAATATGTAGTCTTGAAAAGGAGAATTTAGAGGAATTTGAGATTATGCATGCTTTAGATGTCCACTAATGTGACTTATAAACTTGACAGTGTACACTGATAAAGGATATTCTGAAAATAGCCTTGTGCACTTGTATCATAAAGAACTGTGTTCATTTTGAGGACTAAGGCTTCAATAAGACTCTGCTAGATATCAGTCTTTTAAGTTTAGATTTGCAGTATTCTCTTATTGCAAAAGGCATGTAATTGTAATTCGATTGTTTGCATGAGTGTTATGTTCGTGCCTGACATTTCTTTTCTCCTTTTTAGGCTGATTTTCCTCCTACAGATTTTTTATCGGATAACACAGTTTTGTATTATTTTTGTGATAAAACACTTGCACCAAATCCCAATTGTTCTGGAGACTTTGCATCTGCAGCTGCTCAGGTTTCATCTACACCATTCAACGGAATAACACTTCAGCCTGGGCAGATTCTAGAGAATAAAGGTGAGCTATGAAGTAGGCCAACAGAAGTGATTGTTTTCAATTAGGTGAAGTTAATTATCTATTTACCGCCACCCGCACACCTAAAGGCATAACAGCGCTAAACTATGGCATGTTACAGCACTAATTTGCAGCCCAGAACTGACAGATCTTTAGCATATACTCATAGCTGTGTGGTATGTGTAGTAATACTTATGAAGGTTTTTTTATTGTTATAAGGTGTTATGATTCTAGCTTGCGTTGTCATTTGAACATTTTGCCTAGCTCACAGTTCATCAGATGCTTGTGTTTCATGGATGATATTCTTCCTCGTGAACCCTTGAAGGAAGCTGGCTCAGTATATACTATACCAAAAAGAGGTGTAGTGTGTACAAGTCCAGTGAGTCCCCAGAGATTTGGCCGAGGTTCAAGTAGATAATACCTTACTCTCAATTTAGTGGTAGCTCGGCTGAGCAGTTAGGCTTATCAGAGGGTAGTGTACATACTCAAGGCAGGAACACACACTTAATGACTAATTCCAGGCCAATGTTTGTAAAAATATCACTTTAGTTACCCTTATTTCTAGGAACCAAGTTCAACTCAGTTACAGGCAAGTAGACTTTTATGCGATACTTTCAAATTACTGGCAAGAGTTTTGTATAACATCAAACAATACTTTACATGTACATGAAATGTTATTCAGTACAGAAAAAAATACTTTGTATTAAGAATCACACTTAGTACGATACATTGAGAGACCAATGCAATTCGAAGAGATGGAGTTATTCATTCACGGGGGAAGGAAGATGACAGGTTGAGCCCACTGTGGAGAACCGCTCCACCCCATAGCTCCGTGACCGCCGCCATCCATTGTGCTGCAATCACAAGCGCAAGACCCTCCGGCTCCGTCATGCCCTGCTCGCTCGGAATACTCCAGCCCCGCTGACTGCTTTCTCCCTCAACCCAGATGCTGCCGTTTTGCCGCGTTAGATCTTTCGGCTATCATCGATGGGCTGCAATCCAGCTAGTCGAACTTCGAGGGAACCAGCTTGGAGCATCAATAGCCCCTCAAAAGGAAATTGCTTCCCTGGGCCAAGATGCGTGCTAATGAAGCGCAGCAGCTGCAGGGCGAGGGGGGCCAACTACCACAACTATACTACCTGAGCTGGAAAGTACGCAAGTTGGACACCCCATCTTAAAATTACTGCAGTTAGGTGCAATGAGGGAACTTATACAGGTATCGGCCACAGAACCGGCAACCTCTGGTGAGGGGCCTTCATTGGCGGACACAATAATGGCAGCAGTTGTAGCAGGAGCCCCTCTGTGTGTCGATGGCCAGGCGAAAGGCTGAGCTGCAGACAATCCCTTGACCAACACAAGACACACTGTACCACCTGCTGGGCTCCTTCAAACTAGATTATTTGAGCTACAAAACATGAGTACACTTTTTTGATGCTCTAAGGGCCCAGGGTGGGGGGGCGGTGGCAGGCATGGAGGCCACACACGGTGCAGGCTGTGAGGTGAACAATGAAATTCAGCACAATGAAAGAGTGGTGGCTCGGGGTTACGACAGTGCTAATAATCCTCCAAGGAGAAGCTGCAGTAATGAATATACAACGCCATCACCCCAACTGATATCCCAGTCTACTATGTAGACAGTGGTCCTCTGATAGCTCCTACATCTTCGCAGGGGGGTAGATTACACCATGCTCAGCAGAATCAGGACAGTTCTAAAAAGAAGTGCATGCCCCAGGCCCAGCTGCACCAGCTGCCCAAACCTTCCAGGCAGCGTCAGTCCAATAAGGGCAACAACTACGGTGCTAGGAGCAGCCCGCTCAGGAAGTGGGTTACATCGAAAGGGGAGGTAAAAACACTTATTTCTCATCGGTCTGCAGCACTTCCAGGGCCAGGGGCTGATCAACAGCTTACTAGATAACACTCACTCCAAGAGCGTTTTACTCCAAATCACGGTTGTGCGTGTGACATATTCTCGGACATCACTCCTGATCACTCCCTGCCCTTGGTCACCAAGGAGTCTTGCTCAGAGGATGACTTACAGGAACCTTGGCTAAGAGCAATTCTGCAAGCCCTTCAGACCCAGCGCTCAAATGCTCAGCTGCATTATGCTCAGGCTAGAGCAGATATTGCGAAAGTACAACAATCCTTGGATGAGGTCTCAGGGCAGATTACTACTCTCACAATGGAACTTACTGAGCTTCAGGAGCGAGTCACTCGTACTGAGAAGGCCACAACAGCAACAGTCAAGTGAATCAGGAGCCATGCTTCTCAGTTGGAATATCTTCAAACCAAAATCGGAGATATGGAAAACCGCCAGAGGAGTAATAACCTAAGGATATTTGGAATCCCAGAGGAGAAGGAAGGCTCTGACCCCGCAATACATGGTACAACTCAATGGGAGGGCCTTTCCTGACCTGATGGATTAGGACTGGGACTCTCAAATCCAGTGTGCGATCGCCTTCCGATCAGCCGAACCTCCTCCAATGCCAATACATCACAGCCTCATCCAATTTTAATATATGTCGGGAATTTTCTTCTCAAACAGGCAATTTCTCTCAAAGCACGTTCTGCGACCCCAGCTCGGATTGATGCAATGTCAATCGTGGCTTGGTCTGATCTCTGTAGATCTACAATGGACTAAAGATGGAATATGGAACGTTCTGCCACGCGCCCTATATCTATTTCAGACTTTGCCACTGGAGCCTCCTCCCCGGGCCCTGGGGCAGATCCAGGCGGCCGTGGAGGGGTTTGTGAGGGGCCCCACGGCGTCACGTTTGGCGAAGACACAGCTTCAGCGCTCCAAAAACACGGGGGATAGCATTTCCTAATTTCACTCGCTACTATCACGCCTCCCTCCTCCGGTTTCTGGTGGAATGGAACCGCCCTATGACCGAGAAACATTGGGTATTTATGGACCAGACGGTAGCAGGACATCATATCTGGCGTGACGCATGGTTACCGAGATCGGACATGGCCTGGGGTCTTTACTCATCCCCTGTCACGCGCCCCACGATGATTGCCTGGGACAGAGTCGCCCGAAGAGCTCACCTGACCACATTTCCCTCCCCTTTGACACCGCTTTTCATGAACCCTGCTTTCCAACCTGGGATGAATAAGGGAGTGGCCGCTCGCTGGATTGGGGGAGGTTGTAAGCGATTGGGGCACCTCTTCGACCTTCGGGGTTATATCCCTTTCAAGGAACTCCAAGCGGACTTCCAGCTATTGTTGACAGATCAGTACTTACACTCTCAGATGACACACTGGCTATCTGAGCCTGAGACGCGCTCCCGGGCATACCGGCCAATGTTACCCTTTGAAAAGTGGGTGGTTCGCAAAGCCGATGACAAGCACCTTATATCGGAGATCTACTCTTTTCTTACCTCTGCTCTACCAAGGGCACGCACGGCCGGACAGAAACGTTGGGACGCGGAACTAGGGTGCACCTTATCCGACAGAGTGTGAGGATATTTTTTATCGCCCACACCACATACTCATCAAGCCATTCCGAGACGGCCTATAAACTAGCGACGTATTGGTACTATACCCCTGCTAGGCTTTCCAAATGGCAGGAGGGGTGTGATGGCCTTTGCTGGAGGGGGTTCGGCAGTCCCGGGACCCTGATACATCTTCTCTGGCATTGCCCCAAACTAACCCGCTATTGGGAGCAGATCCTCGATGACATCGATAAGGCTTTTAACACCTTTATACCCCGGCTACCTGCATACACTATCCTGGGGCTTCCCAATGCGCTCACCTTTCCTTTGCGTTCACTTCGGGGGCGGCAAATGGCGATAGCGTTAAATGCAGCACATAGGGCTATAGTGGCGAGATGGAAATCGGATAAGGCTCCCGAACATATCCATTGGATACACCAACTTTGGAACCTATTAGCAATGGAGAAACTCTCTATGGCAGCTGCGTGGAAGATGGCAGACTATGCTAAGGTATGGGCCCCTTTTATACAGCTCCTCTCCACTGAATTCTGCGAACTCACTTGCCCGCAATACCTCCGCATCCTTAAATTGATCCCTGAGGATACCTCCGCACTACCTTAATACTGCAGGCCCATAGCCTACACTAGGTACCTAGAGGAGGGGCACTTAGGCTTAATTGGAGCGCGTATCTTCCTACATCTTTCGCTTGGCTCATCGGGGAGGTGGGGAGGGGGGAGGAGGGGATTTTGTGCTAATTTTCTTCCCTTTTTCTTGTTAGGGGTTTTTCTGGCCTAGGCCAGTGTTTAATCACGGAATACCAGGTGGCGTGGCAGCCTCCACGGGCCATCCATTGACTTGGGGGGTGTCTTTCTTACTGACCAACGAGCAGGCTGCTAGCTAACAGATACTCTACCGCCTGCCTTACGACGCGGCCGGCCCTGAGGGGTCGTAGGCGGCTTGCTGTGTGTTAAAGCTTCGACTTACAGTTGTATTGCTGACATTGACTGGCCGGCATATTTGAGCTTCTGACGCCGGCCCGATGGGTTGTAGGCGAATGAGCTAATTACTCACTTGGTGTTCTGTCAATAAAAACAGATTTAATACTAAAGATGGAATATGCACCAACTTATAGATCCTCTCAAGGCTGTAGGACCCAGGTCTTCCTTCAGGAACCAGTTTGCCTCAAAATCATTAAAGATTGGCAAACGCTGATGTGCTACTCTATGCAGGACGTTAAGCAGGCCCTTTACCGCTTGGGAACAGGACAATAACACTAACTTTGCGCTGGGCTCCTATTTGATCACGTTATTTTTTTCCTTACCTCTATGCCCCAATTTCTTCCTCATCCCTCTACTCTGTGTTCTGGGGCTATACGCTTCTTCTTTGAGATGGGTTTATGATTCAGGTGCTAATATCCTATAGCTGAATAAGATATTTTATCAGGGTGTGATATTTCCTTTCGCTGGTTTCTTTATTTTATGGCACAGGATGGTTGGGTGGTTGTTCGGGGGGTGGGAAGTCGGTACTCCATAGGGCTGTCTCCTGCTGACAGCCAGAAGGGGGGTGGTTTCCTTCTCAAGAGTACGGGCGGGGTTGGGTGAGGGGGGAGATGGGGTTTGTGGGGAGGGGACTACAACAGTTGGTCACCTTACTTCGGCAACAGGGGAATGGTGGGGAAATGGTCAAAGGATGGTCAATCAATCTGGAGCTCACTTTTTGTATTTATTAAGATGGTGGAACAATAACTTAGTTACAAAGGTCACAAGGGTACGGTAGCGGCGCTAAAACTCTTTAGCTTCCATGGCTCAGATTAAATGTATATGCTGGAACGTATCTGGAATTAACATACGTAGTAAGCGACAATTGTCCTGGGAGGAGATTGGTTTATACAAACCCCAACTGGTAGCTCTGACTGAGACCCACTTCGCATACAAGGACTAGTCCTTATTTGAGCAACTGGGATATGATATAGTTGTTTGCACATCACAATCAATTTCGATACGTGGGGTTGCAGTGCTGTCTGCTAAGAACTTTTGTGGCCAAGTTCTTAGAACCGCGGCAGACTCTAGGGGACGATGGATCCTTGCTCAATTATTACTAAACTCAACAAAAGTTGTCCTGTGTGTGGTCTATGGGCCTAACATCAGCGACCCAGAAGTATTAGATGTGCTATCATTGGAGCTATTGGATTGGGCAGGGGAATTGATTGTAATGGGGGTTTTTAATTGCATACTCGATAACAGTATAGATACTACCAATCGTACTGCCACCCTTCGTAAACCCATAACCATGGCTTCACTTAGCGATCTGATTCAGCTGCAGGGGTATGTGACTCGTGGCACACCCTAAGCCCGGCCGATCCTGGTTATACGTTCTACTCATGCCCTCACAGGCACTATTCCAAGATTGATATGGTCTTTACTAGGTGGTCCCTGGTGGATAGCATGGAAATGAGGGTTGCCCCAGGATCGTCTCAGACCATAATCTGATTCTGTTTTCATTTGGTTTAACCGAGACAGGGGCAACGTGCTAAGTTCTCATTTTCTTGGCACCTGCTGGCAAATGACGACTATATAACTCGTGTATCCGGCTTACTTAGGGAGTTCCTCCAGGTCAATAATGATACGGCTCCACCACAAATAATCTGGGACACAATGAAAGCCTACTTCAGGGGTATCACTCAGCAGTATGTGGTCAAGTAAAATAGAGATACCTTGGAGGAGGCTCACACTCTTCGCCAAGCTATTTTACAACTTGAAATACTACATTCTAAAGTTTCTCAAGGACTAGCAGAGGAACAGTTGGTTTTTCTCCAGCTAGTGGAGAAAAGGTCTCTTCTTGGACGTAGGTTAAAAGATCAGGTAGCTGCTAGATATGCAAAACACAGAAAACTACAATATCCATGTGGGGAAAGGGTGGGCCGAGTTCTAGCCCATCAGATATCAAACAGACAAAGTGTGCAATACGAGCAATTAAGGGTAGGGATGGCAAGCTGTACACCATTCCTTTGCCCATTCTGGAACAGTTCGCCTGGTTCTATAAGAAGTTATACAGTCAGACACAGAGTGTAGATCAGGCCAGCTGCTCGGAGTACATCCAGCAGTGTAGTTTACCTCACCTGGGGGAAAATCAGGCAGATGATATTCAGGCCGAGTTCTCTATATCGGAGATTGATGCTGCATTAACAGCTTTGCCAACCGGTAAGGCGGCAGGTGAGGATGCTATACCTTTGGAGTTGTACAAGGTATTTAGGGATATAATAGCTGTGGAATTCCTCAAGGTGGCTCAACACATTTATATAGGGGGGGATACCCCAGATACATGCAATACTACCAATATTACTGACTTTTTTTTTTAAAGATAAGCCTTCAGAGGATATGGGGTCATATTGTCCCATATCTTTGATCAACACAGATACAAAATGGTTTGCTAAGATCTTGGCCATGTGTTTGGCCCTCATAATCTTCTCCTTAGTCTCCTCACAACAACATGAGTTTGTTCCAGGTAGATATACCACTAGTCATACCAACCCAGTAATTACAGCTTTCGATGTTGCTGGGAGGCTCAACATTAATATGCGTATGATTCTCTTAGATGCAGAAAAAGCCTTTGACCGTGTTGCTTGGGACTTTATATGGACTACAATGCGGGCCTTTGGTGTCAGCGAAAGATTTATTAATCTGACCCAAGCCTTGTATAAGACACCCAGGGCAAGGGTAGTCCTTGCAGGTACCTGCTCTAACCAATTTCAGATATCCCGAGGCACCCGTCACGGGTGCCCGCTCTCCCCCCTTTTGTTCGCTATGTACATAGAGCCCTATCTGCAGTCACTCTGTAGGAATGCAGGTATTCAACCTCTGATTGTTGGAGAGCAACAACTGAAATTGGCTGCATATGCCGACGATGTGGCAGTTTTCTCCTCCAGTCCATTAATAGCAGCCGAACATGTCGCCAATGTGGCCGCCAGGCTTGGCAAGATATCTGGGTACAAACTTAATATATCTAAAACCCAGATGCTCCTGAATTTTAAGCTGGATTCCCCTTCCTGAGGTGTAACTACTACGGCAGTTTGTCTGGGTATCAAGTTATGCCCGGAGGTTTTCAATATTATTAAATTGAACTGCGAACCTCTGTTATCTGCGGTAATTTCCAAATTAAAATCCTGGAACAAGCTACCACTAACTATTATCAGGAAAACTAACATCATCTGTAGGAAAGGGCCCCTTTTTGCATGGCTACTCCCTAACCTTTTGCCAGATACCTGATACCAACTTGACTGAGCGTGAACTGGGATCCTGCTAACCAGGCCCCAGCACCCGTGTTCTTTCCCAAAACTGTACCTTTGTTACCCACAATTGGCACACCTCTGGGTTACCTGTAAGTCCCTTGTAAAAGGTACCCCTGGTACCAAGGGCCTTGTGGCTAGAGAGGGCTTCTGAGAGCTGCAGCATGCATTATGCCACCCTCAGAGACCCCTCACTTTAACACCCCCACCCTGCCGTTGCAGGCTCAGTGTTTTGGTGCAGATCAAACTGAAGAGTCGACATGGCACAAATCCCTGCATCATTATTACTACCTGTCGCATGGGTAAGTCACCCCTCTAGTAGGCCTTACAGCCCTAAAGACAGGGTGCACCATACCACAGGTTAGGGTATAGCTGCATGAGTACTATGCCCCTACAATGTCTGTGCCATTCACAGACATTGTAAGTGCAGTGAAGCCATTTTGAGTACATGGACTTGGAGTTTGTCAACACGAACTCCACAGCTCCATGATGGCTTTACTGAAGTCTGGGAAGTTTGGTATCAAACTCACCAGCACATTAAACCCACACTGATGCCAGTGTTAGATTTAATGAAAAGTGCACACAGAGGGCATATTAGAGATACCCCCTGAAAAACGACAAACCTCTGGTGTGGTTCCCGACTGACTCCCAGCCAACTGCCACCACCAGACAGGTTTCCTGACCCCTGGGTAGAGAGCCCTCTGCTCTCTAGGTCTGGGAACAAAGCACATCCTGGGCAGAGGTATCATGCCTCCTCCGCCAGCATGGGCAGGGTCCCAGGACAGGGAGATTCAAAGGCCTGCCGCCTTTGTTAGGTCCCTCAGCCTTTTGCTGCTATCAGCAACTGGCTCCCACCGGTTCTGACCCCCATTTTGGGCGCAAGAACCAGCAGCAAAATCTAGCTAAGAAGGGAGGTGTGCCCATCTTTGCCAACCCCACCCCTCAGGTGGGGGAGGCGAGGTGTAGCCCACATCTGAGTACCCGCCATCTTGTAGGTGAGGGGACCCCTCCAATCAGGAAGAGAGTTATGCCCACCCTCCCACTGGAGGGTGGCATAGTGGGGGTGAAGACACCCCAGGGAAGGGGCCCATTGGTCCCAACCTGCACACCCCTGTAACTTTTTTAGGGGCACCCTTAAACCTTGCCTCTTCAGATTTGTTGTGACAAGAAGGAAGACCGAAGAGCCATGCTGCAGAAGAGGAGGACAACTGCTTTGGCCCCAGCCCTACAAGCTAAACCTGGCGTGTCCTTCAGCCAGCAGCCTCCAAGAACCCCGGGGACCTGCCCTGCCTTCCTAAAGAACTCTGATCTCATGTGGACATCGGATTTGTTCAACACAAGCCAGGACTCCAGATCTAGCCCAATCCGTGAGTCCTCCCCATTCTGCACCACACAGGAGTCAGAGTGGCCCAACACCCCAGCAAGGTCCTGACCAGTGTTCCAGTGTTGGACGGCCACCTCTGACCTTCTCCTCGACGCCTGCATTCTCAACCCTAAGGGTCACCGGAACCGGTGAGAAGAACCTGACACGAAAGGACACCACTGCACCCGCAGCTCCTAAGTCCTGAGGTGCCCAACAGGTGTCCTGGTGTCCAGCAACTCTTAGTCTTCATCCTCCAGTCATTGGTTCCCTTCGTCCAGTCTTCTGGCTCCACCCTGCAGTCCATTTCCACGACTGCATCCTCCATAGGAAAGCATAGGCTCTCGACACCTCCTGAGCACCCTGCACCCGGCCTCCCCTGCGCCGCTGGTGGTGTGGACTTGGTGCTAACCTAGGACCCCCTGTGCCCTGACCTTAACCCTAGGAGCTTGGCTCCCGAGACAGTGGCCTGCCTGTGAGCAGCCCTCAACCGAGGTGCTCCCTAGCCCCATTGGCTAACCTCGACACTCTGCACCCGGCCGCCCTAGTGCTGCTGGTGGTCCCCCTTGAGTGCCAACCTGAACCCTTGGGAACCTTGGTTCTACCCCCAAAACTCCAATCCTGAAATCATTTTACCTACCTGTAAACGTAACACTTCGTTTTCTCCATAGGACTGAATGGTGGGTTTTCTCTGAAAAAAGTCTTGTACAGCAACAAAAAGTAACTTAGTTCCTTACAAGAGTTAACCTGTTTGTCAATGTCCTGTGTTGCTTAAACTGTGTTAGGAGTGTGTTCCATGCTTAACTAGAAAAGTAATCACAAAGTAATCCAAAAGTAATTTCAAATATTATTAAACAGTTTATAAATCGTTTTCTCAACTGTAAAAGTAATCTGAATGTTCCTACAAATCCAGTGGTCACTGTATTTCTAAAAGTAACATTGTATGAAGAGTTTAACTTACCTGCTAGTAAGTACCACTTGGTTCTAGAAATAAAACAACAAAATAACTTTTTATACAAACAATTGGTCTGGATTCAGTCTTTGATTGTGCGACATCATTTCTTGCCTGAGTTTGTGCAACCGATGCTTAACACTGCCCTCCTGATAAGCCTGACTGCTTAACCACACTACCACAAGAGAGAGTAATGTATAATCTACTTTAGCCTCTGCTATACCTCTGGGGATCCACTGGACTCTGTGCACACTATACGTTACTTTGGTATAGTATATACAGAGCTAGCTTCCGACACCTTCTCTGTCTCCATGCTGGATCCAGTAGATTTTTCAGGAGTTAATGATCATCAGTGCCAGGTGGCGGTGAAGTGGTGTCTCGTGATTTCAAGGCTGGAAGCGGCGGAGTACATCCATAAAGGCTCAAACCTGCACCAATAATGACAACTATTTTTTTGTACCTAATTGGTGCAGGATTCAGAAGCTGACTGAGTCGTCTTAATATGCAATTCGCAATTGTTTTTTTTTGGGGGGGTTGTATCTTGTGGTTTTTGGTGTTTTTTTTTTGCATTTCAGCAGCAAAATCCTCAAGCCTTAAGTCTTCTCATTCATATTTCAGCTGGATGTTTTCTCAGAACCACATTCTTCATCCCTACGGCAATTATGTGCTATGTAACCTTTGGTATTATGCACCCCAGTTTAATCCACAATGAGTCTAACCTTTTCATGGCCTCTCATAAAGATGTTTTGCCTTCAAAATCCAAGTTTTCCCCTCATAGAAACTGCTCCTTCTGATCTCTTCACTGGAAGATCCACCACAAAAGCATAAACTCTCTTCCGCACCTTCAAGGTATAGCATCAAGAACCTTTAAAAAAAAGACCACATGAGTCTCATCTTCCTCTGAGTCTGTATCGCTCCTACAGAAGATGACTCCCCAGAGGTAACCTTTACTCCTCCACAGAATCCATTGAACAAATCAAGATTCTTTAGGAAGTTATGTTAGTAATTTTCAGTTCTAAACCAGGAATCTTGTAGAAAACCTCAGGAGCCAGCATTGTTCCTCTAGCTAAAGGAGCACTGTTTGGCCTCATAGTGACGCCGGCTGCTTTGGCCCTGCGCCTTTTGATATTTAGTCTCACCCACTGGCTCTGTCTGTAGCTTCAACAGCTTTGCATTGGGATAAGCATTGGCTCCAGAAGCCATGATTACCCCCTGTCATCTACCTCTGTAAAAAATAAATAGTTTATAGAAGAGCGTTAGACGTTTATGATACTTAACATGAGAGAGTTCACAAGAACAGAGGCTTTTTCCAAACTCTGACATTTTTGTCTTACTCTGATGCTTCTATTTTTCATGAAGTGTTTCCCTTGAGGCGGGGAGCCAATTGATCTGCTGGCTCTAGAACATCTAGACATGGGACTGTTTGACCTGCAAATTGATAGCCAAACAAACTTCTTGCTGGACGTGCAGGTCAGATGGCCAACTTTCAAAAGTACATGCCTCTTTAAATGCCACTTTATGTAAAGAGGTGTAGGTTTTATAATTATGCTAACAAAGCAAACCCCATCTCTATATAGGATTTCTCACAGTGGAACTGCGCAAGACCACCCTGACTAGGGCAGTGGTGACGGAATTGTCATTGGGATGCCATGCTTCGATATGACTTGAAACCGGACTACTGGGCATGCCCTTAGACAACCTATTTTCAGTGAGACACCCAACAAAAACAGTATGTCATGACCCATGCTCTTTGGTTTGCTTGCCCAACAAAGTCTTTCCACCTCTGATACTGGAAATTCCGAGGGTAGAGTTGACGGTACTTCACACAAGCTGCCAAAGCCATTCTTGGGCATTTTTTACCCATATGTGGGCACAGGAGCAAGCCGGGGCCAGCAACTCCAGTAGCTTTCTTCTCCACCCTGAAAATGTGGGTCAACCTTTCTAGGCCCATGTAATGGAAAGGGTGAGAGACTTGCTACAAATGGAGGGGAGGTTACCTGGAACCAGTGGGTCCTACAGATAAATTGTCTGTAGTACTTGTTTCTATTCCAGAGAAAGCCTCCATCCCCAGCACAAACATCCTGATGCGAGAGAAAATTTGATAAAGCGTTGAAGACTGGGAAATGGTGTTGCTCCAGGTATTTTTTAGTCCCAAAGAAAGATTGATAAGTTCAACCAGGTCTCCACCTACATTTTTCTAAACAAGGTACAAAGGAATCCAATTCTGGATTATGTCCATTCAGTGAATTAATCAGGCACATCAGTATCAGAATTGGTTGCTTTCTCTGCATCCACAGGACGTGTATTTTCACATCCTACAAAGGCGAGCCAGGGGAAGTGCCTGCATTTTAGGGTGCGAAACAAGTATTTCTGATGCACATTTCCAATTGCAGATTCCTCCTTTATTGAATTACACACACACACTCTCACTCGATCTCTCTCTCCTCCCCCCAGACAGGAGTGCTCTTGGTGGTAACCCACTCCTGGCAGAGATTGTGCAGTCAGATCTCAAAAGGCCTGACTCCGCACCCAATGTTCAACTCTGACCTCATTTAATAGCTGAACCTGATGCACTACTAATTTCCTAGGCAGTCTTAATCTCCACAGCAGGTAGAGACCCCCATGAAGACTTTTCTGCAGCCTTTCCAGGCGATTCTGCGCCCCCCCCCCCAACAAACAAAGCTCCCTCTAAGAGTATCATTGGGCCACATTGTTCATCTGCTCCCCCCCCCCCCCATTGGATTCTGTTGATGGGTGTCTTTCCTGACTCAGTTAGCCCTCTGCCTACTTCCCCGTCTGCACCAAATCTACTCTTATGCTGAAGACTATGCTGGTGCTGGCTGTCCAGCACTAACCCTGTCCCAAGAAGTATCGATTTGGGATCGGACCTGGACACCGATCTGATTCAAAGCAAAGTTCAGGTAGATCTTGACCAATGTTATGTTACAGGATTAGCAAGGCTCAGCCAGTGGTGTTAGACAACTCTCCGGGAGTGCCAATATACTCAATACCATGAGGCCTTATAGGGCTCAGACTCCATACTGCACCTTCATAATGTTCTTCTGATGATGAGGAGGCATAAACAAACCTGGTCACACATGGTGGGTAGCAGGGCACAAACAATGGAGCTCACTCTGGCCCGCAGTTTCCAGTTTTACTAAGAAATTGGGCTCAAAGCCCCTAGCAACAATAAAAAAGACTTATATTGCCAAAACAATCTCGGCAACGACATACGGGGCAGGGGTCTGGGGCATAGTACCAACCGACTCCCTACAGAAGATAGAGAATGGGTTCTTCAAGAGGATCGCCTTGCTCCCTCCCTCATTCTCAAACTATGTCACTCATTTAGAGCTGGACTTGCCCTATGTGAGAGTAGCCCCGATCAAGCTCTTGCACTCAATATGGAGCAGGGATACAGTGGACCTTAATCAGACTATCATACAAAACTGTCTTTTATTGGATAAGGCACACAATCAGCAACACATTGACGTATTGCCAATTCAGTAGGGGTCTTAGCACATTATGATCGTGCCCAGTGGAAAGAGATGGGAGACCTTATGCAGTACTTACCAGAACAGTACAAACAAAGGGCCCCGGAAATAGTATTTGAAGGGCAGACCGTCTCTAAGACATCCATTAGGTGTGCCCTTGATGCAGCGGACACTGCCGCTAGAGGGTTCGATTCAAGTATCTTTATTAGAGGGCACGCTTTGCTTGGATTCTCTGGTTTTAAACCTAGAATTCAGGAGCATCTGATCAACTTACCGTTTGATGGAGAGCATCTATTCGCCCTCAAGTTGATCAGATGCTGGTGGGGCGCTAGAGGGCGCCAGGCAAGATGGCCGCACATTAGTGCTGCTCGGCCCGGCTGATCTCTTATCCGCCCAGAATCCGCCTTAAGATCGACGCATCATAGTTGTATGGTGACTGCCCTGCACGGTAATTGTCCCGCTGCTGCGGATCGGGCAGTTGCGGCCCCCGGAGAGCATCGTGAACGGCGATATCAGCCTCACAAGTATCGGCCGGCTGAGGGCAAGATGGCGACCGCTGTGCACGGAGGATGCCCGACTGGCTGTATACTGTGCTGAATGCTCGGCTGTGGGGATTGAGCAGCCGCGGCGGTGCCGGGCTCGCGGGATCCCCTGACTGAATGTGAGCTGACGGATCGCACAGCTGGTGAGGCGGCGGACGCACTTGGGGCCTGCCCTTGCACAACCGGGAGACTGTCCCGGGCGCTGGCACGGAGCGTGGCGGCCAGCTGGGGCCCGCTTTGAACTGTCGCTAAGGCACTGGTCTGCAGCGGGTGAGCGACGGCACCTGGGGAGGCCAACGAGACTGCTGGCACCGCCGTACCTGCAAGGTGCTGAAATCCTACCTGGGTCCCGAGGCTGGAGCGGATCCCGTCCCACATCGCTGCACGTCTCGGTGCAGTTTTCGCACTGGGGGCCGGCCCGGGGCCGGGCGTGCTCCTGTGGTGCGGACCGGCGCGGAGGGAGGCTGCTGGCACCTGCTGCGGGTGGCGGTGAGTGGGGCGCGGCCTGCTTGGGCCTGTGTCTGCGGAGGCGGGTGTGGGCCTGAGCGCTGGGCCGCGCTCTGCGCGCTGCGGCCTGCGAGCGGGGTGAGTGGCGGTGGTGACACCGGCGAGGCCTGCACGGGGAGTGTCTCGGCTCCCATCCTGGTCGGATCTCTGCGGTGGACGACTGGTGGGCCTGTCTGCGGCAGCCCAGCATTACCCCCTGCCTTATCTTGGAAGGATCCGGGGTGGGCTGTCTGATGGTTTGTCCCCGCTCCTGCAATCCAGCTTCTTGGGCCTGGTCTGGTGTGTGAGCTGCTCACCGGTATTGAGGGCAGGCTGGGGATCGCCTCCTTCAGGACTCATTGCTTTTTTTTGACTTACCTGCTCCCTGCGCACTGTCGGGTGACCTGCATCCCCAGAGCTATAGGGGTGACCTGCTGTAGGGTGTGTGTTCATCTGCTCCTTGCAACTAGTTGGGCCATCTGGGGGCCAGATTGTGGCTATCGCTTGAGCACTAGCTGGGGGTGCTCGCTCCCTCGCTGGTTGGACTTGCCTGTTCACACTACTCACGCTCTCGAGCACTGACCTGGATCTGCTTGCTGGCTTGCCAAAGACGCCGTCTCCACAGAGGTTGCATTTAATACTGGGCCCATTCACTGATAAAGAATTGTAGGAGAGGCTGGAGATAGCTGATCTATACTTGTTGCTCCGCGTCTGCCTTCTCCGTTGCTCATCATGGGGAAGCCGGATAAGTCGCAGCCCCGCCTCACGTTTGAGGCACGAAAGTCCGGCAGGGTCCCACAAAGCGGCTTCTGATTCTGAGGCTGATGGGCAAGGGGACCCACCCAATCTGGAATCCACATTGCTAGCAATGCAAAAGAGCCTCCAGTCCATCGAGGGCAGTATGTCCACTATAAATCATCGGCTGGACTATATGTCTACGCAATTGGAAAAACAGAATACGAGAATGGGGGAGGTGGAACAAAGAGTATCTAGCGCGGAGGATGGACTCAGCGACGTAGCCAGTAAGACCCTCAACATGGAAAAGGTCCTGGCCCTCATACAGGCCAAGAATGAGGATTTGGAGGCCAGGTCCAGACGGAACAACGTTCGCATCACGGGCCTTCCCGAATCAACAAATACGGGCAGGATGGAACACTTTATTGAATCTCTCCTCAAAGAATTATTTGGCCCTGAGCACTTGTCCTCCATATTTGTAGTAGAGCGCGCCCATCGCTCTTTGGCGGCACGACCTGCCCGGGGCTCCACCTCGTCCCATAATAGCTCGACTATTGAACTACCGGGATCGGGATGTCGTCTTGCGGCTGGCCAGGGAGAAGGGTACTGTAAGTTATCAGGGAAGCATGTTGTCCTTTTTCCCTGATTTTACCGTCGCAGTCCAAACTGCGCGGCGTGAGTTTGGGGCAGTCAAAAAATTCCTCCAGACTGAAAACGTTCCCTACGCCATGTTATATCCCGCGCGTCTTCGTGTGGGATCAGAAGGGAACTTCAAAATATTCCTGACCCCCAAGGCGGCGATGGAGCATGCAAAGCAACTGAAGAGGCACAGGCGCGAGACTGAGACTGAACAGGGAGAGGAGGAATGATAATGTGGTGGTGGGGGCTGCGGTTGTGCGTTTCCTTTTTCTTCTTTTTTTTAAATGAATCCTCCTGATAGCGGGGCTCACTTTCTGTATTAACTGCTTCTTGTATTGCCGCGCAGGGCAACTGCCTATATGATATCTGCAACCTAGATTGGATGCTGTATAGTTAAAGTATTTACTCTTGAATTGTAACACAGGTACTAGACCTGATCAGCCACCTCCTACGTTGTGGGAGTGTAGGAGCGCTCTGATGCCCCCCCTGTATGGGAGTTCCCCACACTATGTTGTTGCTTTGCTGGGGTTTCTGGGGTTTGCTTAGTCGCTATTGGGATGGGTTTGGCAAGTTGGGGGTGCCGAAGTGGGTGGGGGGTTTGGGTTGGGGGGGTCGGCATTTGCGAGTTGTATCTTGGTTGTGTCTGGATGGAATGCATCCGAGGGTGGGTTACACATTGCTTACATAGGGCTGACTTACATGCAACATGGGTAGTGAGTACCGATTTGTGACATGGAATGTGCGCGGTCTCAATAGTCCCAAAAATCCGCACTGTGTTAGCTTCGCTAGATAGGTGGAACGTACAGGTGGCCTTGTTACAGGAGACGCATCTAACTTCACAGACGGAAAAAAATGTAGGCACCAGATGGGCTGACGTTCGAATGACATCTTCTTACTCATCCTACTCCAGGGGGTGATGACTTTGGTCAAGAAGGGTACACCTTTCCAGATTCACGGCACGGACAAGGATGAGCAGGGCCGGCTGGCAATTGTGCATGGTACGCTGGATGGCACGAGTGTTCTGTTGGTGAACGTGTACGGTCCTAACATAGACGATGCCTCCTTTTTCGCGGATGTCTGGCGCAGGATATCTACCTTCCCGAGCGCTGAGATTATCTGGGGAGGGGATTTTAATACATGTCTGGACATTAACGAGGACAGGGGGGGGAGCGGGGCCCCGCGACACAGACAATCCACTGATACACTTGGGGGGCTTTTGGACACTGGCGAGGTGCATGATATCTGGCGCCTAAGGCACCCTGGGGTCAGGGAGAGCACTTTTATTTCTACGGTGCATGGGTCCTGGTCCCGCCTGGATTATTGGTTGGTGTCAGAGACTGCATGCACCTGGGCGGTAGACGTTCGGCACTTGGCCAGAACCCTTTCTGACCACTCGCCGGTTCTCCTAGCTTGCGAGTCCCAGGGGGGAGGCCCCCATTTGTGTGGAGATTGCAACCTTCATCCTTAGCGGATCCGGTATTTAAACACACCATAGAGGAGGCCATTCATAACTACTTCCGGGAAAATGCAGGCACTGTGGACAGTGTCGGGGTTACCTGGGAGGCGTTCAAGGTCACTATTCGGGGGTTTGTATAGGGGCGCAGGCCGGAGTCCTCAAAGATTTGCGCCGTAGGATTAGGAAATTGGCAGAGGATATCGCTGCCTTGGAACGCGAGTATGCCAGTTGCCCTGCCACAGAAAAACTGGCCGCAATCCGGGAGTTAGTGTCGGAACATAACGCGACGGTAGATCAAGAAATGAGGCACAGATCGCGGAGATGCACTGCTAGATATTATGGGGAGGGGGCCGACCTAGCCGTTCACTAGTGCAGAAAATGGCGGCGCCTCGTAGCCAGGCCTATATTACTGAATTGGAGGATGAGGCCGGAGAGACGCAATTCGGTAATACAGATATTAGCGGTGTGATCCTGGATTTCTACTCTAAATTGTATGGGGAACGCGACCAGCCGCCTCTTAGTGAGATTAATGGTTACCTCGATGATATCGCACTGGGCTGGCTGTCCCATGATCAACGGGATTATCTCACCTCGCCATTTGACGTGGAGGATGTGAAGCAGGCAATCATGTCCCTCCCTACTTGCAAGGCAGCGGGGCTTGATGGTTTGCAGAGTGAGTTTTACAAGGCTTATTCAGACACTTTGGCGCCGCAGCTGCTGGAGGTATTTGCGGAGGCGTATGAAACTGGCAGGCTGCCTCCTTCCCTCACGGAAGCCTTAATTGTAATGCTCCTGAAGCCTGATAAAGTGGCGAATGCCTGTGACTCGTATAGACCTCTCTCCATTATAAATATAGATGCCAAAATTTTGGCCAAAATGATTGCCACAAGGCTCCAGCCCCTGGTCCCCAAATTGGTCCTGCCGGACCAATCAGGGTTTGTGCCTTCCAGGTCTACGATGCATAACCTACGTACTATATTTTCCACCTTGCACTATTTCGACCGGGATTTTCAGGCAGTGGCCGTGCTGCTGGATGCGGCTAAGGCATTTGACTCCCTTCAGTGGGGGTACATGTTTGCCGTCCTACTAAGAATGGGTCTGCCTCCGTTTTTTTAAAATGGGTCCGCCTCCTTTATGAAGCACCGATGGCACGGGTTCGTGTAAATGGCTGGGTCTCTGAGGCTTTTCCTATCAGGCGCGGCACGCGACAGGGATGCCCGCTATCGCCCATGCTGTTTGCACTGGCATTGGAGCCATTGGCCTGTAAGTTGCGGCAGCGGCACGCCCAAGCGGCATTGCGGTTTCGTGAGCGACCCTTATTGGTGTCGTTGTATGCTGACGATATGCTACTATATGTGCGCGAGCCTGCCACGTATTTGCCGGAGTTATTAAGAGAATATGTCCGGTTTGAGCGTTTTCGGGGTTAGGCATCAATTGGGCTAAATCCACGGTGTTCCCCCTAACAGCCGGCACTCAGGAGATAGAGATGGACTTTCCATTGCGATGGTCAATTGACCCGGTGAAATATCTGGGCATATGGCTGCACAGAGACCCTGCAGTGGTCATCTCTGCTAATTATGGACGCACCGTGGATAGAATCTCTGATCAGGCGGCGCGCTGGGCTAGAGTTACCCCTCTCTCTTGCGGATCGCATTGCGATAATAAAAATGACGTTCTTGCCCAAGCTGCTGTACCTGTTTATAAATATCCCTATCAGATTAAATGCTGCGCTTTTCACCACATTGCAGTCGGTCCTGCTCGCGTTCGTCTGGGGGGCGGGAAGCCCCGATGCAGTTGGAAGGTTTTGACGCTACCATTTGAACGTGGTGGTTTTGAGGCCCCGGACCTCCGTCTATACTACCTATGCGCTCAGGCGCAATATGCGCATTTCTGGTACTTCCCACAGAGGTTCCAGCCACACACGGCAATTGAGGCGGACGCGATCCTCCCGGTGCCCCTGGCTGCAGCAGCCCTGATGGGTGGAAGAGGGGTCCACGGAATGAAATCAGCCCGGTTCATTGTACGGCTTGGGCGTGGAGTGCACTAGCTAAGAGGGCGGGGGTGGATTACCTATACGCCCCCAAACTGCCGATCGCGGCACATCCAGATATATCAGCTGCACGGGAACAAACTGCATTGCAGGTGCTGTGTAAGGTGGGGATCACTCACCTGGGGGATTTGTATGCACAGGGCCAGTTTCGGGCACTTTCAGACTTGCAACGATGTCATGGCGCTGGCCTTATGCTGGGATTTACCTATGTGCGGGTGCGACAGGCTATCCGCGCTGTCTACCCTGAATTTCCGGCAGAACCGCGCACTCTGCAAGCACTGCGGGCGGTGCTGGCGGGGGGGAACGCGGGGGCCTGATCACCAAACTATACAACGCCTCTCTTAGGGAGACTGAACTGGCGGAGTCCCCCTCATATGTTAGATGGGCGACGATAGTGGGTACATCTCTGACACTGGTTGAATGGAAATTTTGTTGTGAATTAACGGGACGCTTGACAGCAAATTGCAACCTCAGAATAATACATTTTAAATATATACATCAACTTTATTATACGCCGCTTCAGCTAAGAGGCTTCGGGCTGAGGGACTGTGCACGCTGTGTGCGTTGTGGACAGGATGATGCAGATTTTTTGCACTTGGCCTGGCACTGTGCAGGGATTGCCGAGTTTTGGGCACAGGTTACACAAGTGCTTACGGAAGTTGTCATGGAGCCTGTGGCATGTGTGCCTGCGGTATGCCTGTTGGGATGGGTTCGTAAACTTAAACCTTGTAACAGACGATTGGTGGCCATCTCCACGTTGTTTGCTAAGCGTGCGGTTGCACAGAGGTGGGGGGCAAAGGCTGTTCCCACTGTGAAAGGGTGGATGCGTGACCTGTTGTATTGTAGAGAACAACTTGACACCTATGCGGAGGAACTGCCGGAGGCATCCCGCCCCAGGGACTTCTGGGCCCCTCTTACGGGGTATCTACTGGGCAGACCAGACCTATGTTAATATATTGTATACTGTACGGGGGATGTTGTGGAGGGTGCAGGGACTGTTGGACTTTGTAAAGTATGCTACCCGACGGGGGCTGTCCAGGACTCAGTGAAGTGCTATTCCAAGTGCCGAGGGGGAGGGTTGCTAATGCGGGGATGATTTACGTTGGGTGCTGTTCTAGAATAGTAAATTGGTTTGCATTGATATCCTGTACTGAACGATCGTTGCTGGCATAATACATCTCATGTTGAGGTGGCTTTTGCTTCTTACTAATTGCAAACTACACAATAAATAAATGTTAAAAAAAAAAAAAAAAAAAAAAGTTGATCAGATGCTGGAAAAAAGTATACAGACTATGTAAGAAGGTGGACCTTTCTTGCATAAATACCCCCACTTTTTGCCTGGTGTCAGTGTGTTTGTAGTTGACTGGGATCCAGTGGCAGTGCTGTCTCCTCCAAATTCTATGGCAAGTACTTTGTACACCCCACAATTGTCATACTGGGGTACCATTATAAGTCTCCAATATATGGTACTGAGGTACCCATGGCATTGGTACACCAAGGATCTCCCATAGACTGCAGCATGTATTATGCCACCCATGGGAGCCCATACAAACTGTCTGCAGAGCTGCCATTGCGCTCTGCGTGAAATAGTGCTTGCACCTTTCACTTTCGATATAAGCTTTCCCTTCTATCCCAGTCAATGCACTTTTAACTTTGAAAGCCACCCCTACGGTAGGCCCTTCAGTCCCATGCCAGGGAGCATGGTTCTGAGTGTGTGAGTACCCCCCTACAAACCCCGGACTCCATTCTCTGGGCTTTGTAACGTGCGGGACAGCCATTATAAGGTATGTAGTGGACACTGGCAGGTCGAGATGTCCAACTACATAATGGCTACCCCGAACCTGATCATGTTTGGTATCAAACATGTTGGAATCATGCAAATACACTGATTCCAGGGCTAGTTGCGTGATGCCATGTACTTGGTGATCCTTGGAGGACCCCCCAATACCTACCTGTGTAGCCTTACAGGGTCTGTCTGCCAGACCACAATGCTGCTGACCCTCGACAGTGTTCTACCCCCTGCTGATGAGCTTAACTCAGGCAGCTGAAGCTGAACAAAGGATTTCCTGCAAAGGAGAGGTGTGACCACCTCTCCTTTAGAATTGGGTATGGTGGGGGCGCTTCAGAGCGCCACCACACTGCATTGAAGGCACCTTTGGTGCCAGCCTTGCATAAAAAAAGTTTTGCCCCGTTCAGGAGCCCTTGGCTCCCGCTCTGGTGCAAAACCACACAAAGGACAGGGGAGGGCGGTTCACATCGGCTGGAGAGGGATTGCAGTCACCCCAGTAGCAGTGAAGACTGGTCAGGCCTCTTGAGAACCAACAAACCACCACCTATGTTGCAGAGCCGGGCGCTGTCCCCGGGACAACAGGATCAGCAAACCGGTCGTTATCGTAGAGGTGCCTGCGGATGCAGGGAACTGACTCCTTCACTTCAAGGGAGATTCCTTCTAGCTTAAATGCAAACTGAGTCCTTAGTGACTCGGAGGATGCATGGCCATGGAGTTGCAGAACTTGAATCACAGGGACAAAGATGCAGCATGAATCCTCCCACCGAAGAAGTCTTGTCTTTGGTCCTGGCTCGAATAACAGCAGAGTTCCAATGTCCACCAGCAGAAGAGTCTTTGGACAGTCTTCAGACAACAGGCAGTCGGATCTTGAAGTTGTTGTCGGGATGAATCTAAGGACCCACCCTCAGGGGAGCCCTTAAGTAACCCTAAAAAGGGAAAGGACATCTGCTGTGGTAACCCGCCTATAAGAGGGGGTCAGGGACACTGCTCAGCTGTCCTAGACAGTCAGATGTTCCCAGGGGCCAAGATTCAACATGCCAGAATCGAGTGGCCACCTGGAGAAGCTCTGGGCACGACAGCTACTGCTTCAACCTCACCGTGCTACAGCAAGAACCTCCAACAACGGCTGGTATTGTGCTCCTGTGCCTGCTGGTCACCTCCAGGTGGTTTGGACTCTGGCCTTTCTGCTTTCAGGTTCTTCTCATCTGGAACCCATGTCCTGGTTCCACCGGCCTGGTCCACAAGATTCTATAGCTGCTGATCTTCCACGAACCTCCATTGGCGTCTACTTCATCCCTATGCACCTGGGCTCCCAGGTGTAGGTATCCTGGTTCCTGGAGTATCCACAGGTGGCTCTCGAACCTTACTTAATCCAAGTGGTTCCTTTGGGAAGGGTCCTAGAACTGTAAAAATCCAACCCCCACTGACCCTGTGTTGTCCTATGAACGTTTGACCCGGTGTAAACACTCTGCACCTGGGTGCCTTGGAGTCCCTGGCTACTCACCTTGGTGGTTCTGTGTTTCCCTTGGGGTCCCCCATCCTTGGGTACTAGTCCCATTTTGGTGCTTACCTCGCATTCCACTACTTTAGTATATAGTTTGGCCCCCCGGTTGGGACCTATGTATTTTTCTATGCTACTTACCTATTTCTTCTACTCACCTGGTGTGGTTCTTTCTTGTGTGAAAAGCTTACTGACTGTCTATAGTGGTAAATGCACTTGCTTTACACCCTCCTCAATAAGCCTTAGCTGCACTCCACAGCTACCCCTTGAGAGCTCTGGTCTTCAGGGACCTAAACACTATTACTAAGGGTTGCCTGGACTCCGTGCCTCACCATAGGTGGACCCTATATACTGAGCCAGCCTCCTATAGACACTGCCAAAGCCATGGGAACTTTACAATCCCTGTTCCCTCAGACTAATTTTCGTCACCGAGTTTCGCGTAGGTTCCAAGACCACCTCCCCGGAGGCGCACACCTCTTATCAAAGACAGCAACAACACACCCATACTACCAGGGGGTACTTTAGAGGACCCTACAGAGGGTATAACACCAGAGGCAGAGGAGGAGTGGCTAAGTCTGCCATCCCTGCCAAACAGTCACTCCCTTGCCCCGCACCCTGACCATGCAATACCCGTCGGGTGAGGACTCCAGAGGTTACTACCACAATTGCGCAACATCACTTCAGACCAGTAGGTCCTAGCTATTGTGGAACACAGGTAGGAGCTCACTACAACACCATCAACCATACCACCACAACCACACTCCCTCTCCCCTCAACATCTGTATTTTCTGAAAAAGGAAGTAAAATCCCTATTTCAAAGGGAGCCATGGAGCCAATGCCACACCACCACAGAAGTACAGGGGTGTTCTCACTGTATTTCCTAATTCCTAAAAGGATGGCCTTTCAGGCCCATTCTATACCTTCGGTCTCTCAACAGATGCATCAAATCAGAGCATTTCCACATGATTACATTCCAAGATGTCATACCTCTCCTTAAAAAATCGACTTCATGACTGCCCTGGATTTGAAGAATGCCTACTTTCACATCCCAATCCACCTAGTACTTCGTTACCTAAGATGTGTGGTAAGTGGCCAGCATTATCAGTTCAAAGTTCTCCCCTTTGGGGGCACCACCGCACCCAGGGTTTTCTCAAAATGATTGGCTGTGGTTGCTGCTCACTTAAGAAGGAGCAGCATCCACGTCTTTCTTTACCTAGACTATTGGCTGATAAAGAGTTCAATCAAACATTGCTTGCTCACACACAGTGAACTTTGGATTTACTCCACGATCTGGAATTCACCATAAATGTACAAAAATCCCATGTACAGCCATTACAGATTCAACCTTTTCTAGGGGCAATCCTAAACTCGGTAACAGGAAAAGCTTATCCTAGTCCCACTTGAATACAATCTTTTTAGTGCTGCCTCTTTCAGTCAGATTGTCAGCTGACAGTCCGCTCAATCATGCGCTTATTAGGTATGATGGCATCTTGTATCACCATTGTTACTGCATGCCAGACTTAACATGCGTCTGCTCCAGGAATGCTTAGAGCAGTGGTTACAGGTGGATGGTCAATGGGAGGATCTAGTGTTGTTAAAGGCCAGAGCATGTCACTCTTGTGAAACTGCAAAATTTGCAACAGGGCAGGCCTTTTCTAGACCCTATGCCACAAGTGTCCATTACCAGGGACGCATCCCTCACAGGTTGAGGAGGATACATCGAGAACGATGGTGTTCAAGGTCTAAGGACTCCCGTACAACAAACATATCACATAAATTACCTAGAGTTGTTAGGGATCCAGTTGGCACTTGAAGCATTCTTCTGCCACATACTTCACAAGACAGCCCTGATCAAAACAGACAATATGACAGCCATGTCTTACCTTCAAAAACAGAGCGGCGCACACTTGCCCCAACTGCCCACATTAGCACAAAGCATTTGGCAGTGGGCGATACACCACAAGGTTCACCTTCTAGCAGAGTATCTACCCGGAGAGGGCAACAACTTTGCAGACCTGCTCATCATGATGCAGCACCAAGTTCACGAGTGGGAACTCCATGTCCAAGTACTACTCCCGTACTTCCAACATTGGGGGTTTCCCAACAAAAACCTGTTTGCAACCGTCAAACACAAAATGCACAAGCTTTGCCTCCAGGTTCCTGCATCCATAGTCCAAGGAAATGGCACCATGGATGAACTAGACGGGGATATTTGCTAATGCTTTTCCCACCTCTCCCACTACTTTCATATGTGGTCTGGAAACTATGGCAAACCTCCCTCACATTAATTCTAGTAGCTCCCACATGGACCAGACAACCCTGGTTCACCACCCTCCCCGGGCCCTCTGTAGTTACCCACCAGAAGCTCCCCTACAGGCCGAACCGTCTCACGCAGCACCAGGGAACTCTAAGACATCTCATTCCCAGACAAATCAACCTAGCGATTTGGCTCCTAAATTCCTAGAGTTTGAGTACCTACATTTGCCCCCTGAGTGCATGGATATCCTCCGGGAGGCTTGTCTGCCTACCACTAGGGCCTGTTATGCTGCAAAGTGGAATATATGTGTCCACTATTGCCTTCCCAAGAACATCAGTCCTCTGAAACCAACAGTACAGGACATTGTCTACTACCTGTTTAACTTGCAACACTCAGGACTAGCATATGCATCTATTCGCTTGCAGTTGGTTGCAGTAGCAGCATACTTACAAAACAGGGAACACCCCTGTTTCTTCAGAATCCTTGTAATTAAAGCATTTATGGAAGGACTAAAAAGAGTCTTTCCTCCCAGACTACCTCCAGTCCCATCATGGAATCTTAATATAGTCCTCACAAGATTAATGGGGCCCCGTTTTCCGCCCCTACATGTTACAATTTCAGTCCTGGAAGGTGGCCTTCTTGGTCACTATTACCTCCATTAGACGTTATGATATTCAAGCGTTAACTTGTGAAGAACCTTTTTTCAAGGTACATTGTGACAGGGTAGGCCTTGGAACTAATCCGAAGTTCCTCCGCAAGGTGGTATCTTCTTTTCATCTTAACCAAACCATAGAACTGCCAGTTTTCTTTTCACATCCAGCGACAGTAGCAGAGCGGGCACTTTATACACTGGATGTTAAGAGCCCTTATGTGCTATATTGATAGGACACAGATATTTCAGAAAACACAACATTTATTTGTGTTTTTTTCCAAAGCACGGAGAGGGACTGCTGTTTCAAAGCAAGAAATTGCTTGCTGGCAAATTGTGTGTTCAGACCTGCTATGTCATAGTTAAAAGACTGCTCCCATCACCTCCCGGGCCACATTCTACTCACTAAAAAGAGGCTTGAATGGCCTTTTTAGGCAACATTCCAATTGCTGACATTTGTAAAGCTGCTACTTGGTCCATACCACATACTTTTTCTAAACACTATTGTGTGGGCATTCTAGCAAAACAGACCCAGGTGGGACAAGCTGTCTTGCGTACACTTTTCCAATATTCTGCAACAACACCCAGCTAGCCACAACCTTTCATGGAAAACTGCTTTCTACTCTATGCACAGCATTTGTATCTACAGCTATACATGCCAAGAACGGAATATGTTACGTACCCTGTAGACATCTGTTTGTGGCATGTAGTGCTGTAGATTCACGTGCACCGCCCGCCTTCCCGAGAACCCTTGGTTATTGCAAATACCATATTTTTCCATTTCCTTTTCCCTTTCTTACTGCATGAACATCTTTATGCTTCACTTTACTCTCTATCCTACACCCGCTGAGCGTGAAAACTAACTATGGAGTCGAGGTTCATGTACAATACTCCCTATGGGAGGAGTCACTATTCCTCGTGACTCAAAAGACTTCTTTGAACAAAAACAAGTTGTACACGTCTGAACCCAACACTAGATGGTAAGAGTATGCACAGCATGTGAATCTACAGCACTACATGCCACAAACCGATGTCTACAGGGTAAGTAACATTCCTTCCATGTTAAATTCTGCACACTGTCTCACTGTCCTCAATCGGTTTCTGATGCTCCATATCTAAGAGCACCAAAGGCTTTGTTGCAAACTGACATCAGTGTGCAGGGATGGTTTAGTGCTGCCTATTCCAGAGGTGGGACAAGGTAGGTGAAATTTTCAAGGTCCACTTTGGTGCCTGGGGACAATTCAAAAGGGGCAGTTAGAATACCCACCAGAAAGAGCATTATCGAAGATAAGTAACTTGTTCATTCTGGTACTCCCTCATTGTTCCATTGGCCTTCCATACATTACAGGAAATCTCCACCCAAACTAACAAATTCCTAACAATTTCACCAGTATCACTCTCCATCGCTGATCCACCTCACCCTTTCTCGCTTATCAATTAACTAAAGAAAAAAGGTGGTATTAACACCCCTCTGTAAAAAATAAATTATTGTAGACACGTGGCTGTTCAGACGGCACTCATAAACACATATCTGAAAGAGACACGTTAGTGACAGATTCCTTACCTTAGAATATCCCCAGGCGTCAGGCTGGATCCGGAAAGTTTTTGCGTAGCAGTACCCTTGCGCGTCAGTAGGCGGCGTCGTGCGGCTCCGCGTCCTTCGTCGGCGTTGTGATCGCCGGGATGACGTCGCGGGCAGTACTTAGGCGCCACCCCTGCGCGCTGACGTCAGTTCTTCTTTTTCCGCGCCAGTAAGCGCAGATCCGGGAAGAGCAGTGCCCTAGTCAATTTTTGACTAAATTTTTTGGTGATTTTTTTCACTGTTTCTTTTTGAGTCTTCTCGACTCCTAGGTGTCGGTAGGGATGCCCGGCTTCAAGCCATGCGACGCCTGTGGTCGAATGATGTCGATCACAGACCCGCACTTAGAGTGTCTCTACTGTCTCGGCCGAGACCACGACACGAAGTCGTGCCCTGACTGCCGGGCCTTACACCCGAAGGCTTTGCGAGAGCGGTCTCGAAAGCTCCTCGAGGTCCGGCAGTCGGCTCCGCGCCGCACCAAGCCCCGGTCCTGTGAGAGGTCGAGGGGCCGGTCGCGGAGCCCCCGCCGGTCGTCGGAGTCAAAGTCTTCGCACTCCTCGGGTAAGTCAAAGCACAAAAAGTCTAAGAAGCACCATCGCTCTAAGACTTCGCCTCGCCGGTCTCGCGACTCGGCTGAGGCCCCTGTCGGCACCGTCCCCGCGGCTCCGGATGTGCCTGTGGCGCCGCCCCCGCATTACCCGTCCTTCCCGGGTTCGGGGGCGACTCCGGCAAAGATGCAGGAATTCCTGTCGGCCATGGCCCGCCTCTTCGGGCCTCAAGGTCCCTCCGGTGCGCCTTCGGGCCCCGCGGGCCCTGATGGGGTTGCTCCGGCGTTGCCGACGACTCCAGTCCCGGCGTCGCCTGTCCCGCCAGCCTTGATCCCGGCCCCGACTCCGGCCCCGGCCTCGATCCTGGCTCCGGTGGTACCGCAACCCCGATCGATGCCGGTTGACCTAACCACGCCGGCGCCGATGTCCCCGGTGCCGTTCCCGACGCCGCCCGGGGCTCCGGGCGGCGTCGTTCCCCGGTTCTCTCAGGTTCCGGACATGGAGCCGGACCGACGTCGCTTGACGCCGGCGCCGATGAGACCTTGGGTCCCAGATGTCCCTCCTCCTCCATATTTTACACCAGAGGAGGACCAGGAGAGCTGGGAGGGGTCGGAAGACCCTCTCACACAGCAGTGTGAGTATGATGAGGACTGGGCAGAGGAACTTGGGGATGCCAGTGGTCTAGACACTTCCCCTGACACCGGCATGCTGTCTCCTCCCGTGGCTACGAAGGAGGGAGCAAATTTTGCAACGGTGTTGCGTAGAGCAGCTGGAGCCTTGCACCTCCAATTGCCTACTGTGGCTGTCAGGACTAATCTCCTGACGGAAGTGCTTCAGCCGGCAGCTTCCTCCACGGAGACTGTGCTGCCGTTTAATGATGCACTGTCTGACGTTCTTTTGGGCACCTGGTCCAAGCCCACCACAGGGGCTCCTGTGGATAGGAACGTGGGCCGACGCCATCGCCCTGCTCCGGGCGACCCCTTGTTTCTCTCTCAACATTCCACCCCCGAGAGCTTGGTTGTCCAAGCCTCTGCCTCCCAAACCGCCTTCCCTACCGCCCCTCCGGATAGGGAATCCAAACGCCTGGACCAGTTTGGGAAGAAGGCTATTTCTTCCTCCAGTGCTGGCTTGCGGTCCGTCAACACCGCTTGCCTTTTGGGCCGATATACCCACTCCCTGTGGGATTCGATGGCGACTGTTTTGCCCCAGTGTTCTGAGGAAGTCCAGACACTGCTTACCTGCACCATTGCGGAAGGTAGGGATGCGGCTAAATACACCATACGTTGTGGCCTTGATACCGCCGACTCGCTGGGCAGATCGCTTGCAACGACGGTGGCGCTGCGCCACGCCTGGCTGAGAACAACTGGTTTCTCGGGTGATGTCCAGAATACACTCATGGACATGTCCTTTGATGGAGTCGGTCTTTTTGGTTCCAAAGCAGACCATGCGCTGGAGCGTTTTCAGGACTCACGGGCTACTGCCAAGTCCCTGGGCCTTTCTGTTGTGCGCCCTCCGCTAACCTCTGCTTTTCGCCCCTTTCGTGGCCACGGAAGGGGCGCCCAGTCACGGCCACTGCCCAGCCACCGGCCCACGCAGCAAGCGTCTTCGCGTGGCCGAGGACGTGGCTTCCGCCGTGGCGGTTCAGGCAACCAGCGTGCGGGTCAGGACACCAACTCCGCCCCGTCCGCGGCCTCCAAGCCCTCCTAGTCCTTCCTTTCAGGTGCACAGCATGCCAGTAGGGGGCAGGGTCCGCCATCACCTTCACCACTGGCGTCCCATCACCTCGGACAGGTGGGTCTTGGACATTGTCCGAAGGGGCTACTCCCTCCCCTTCGAGACCACCCCCCCAGCCATGCCACCTCAATTCCACCGCATGTCAGGGGATCACTTGGTGCTTCTGCAGAAGGAAGTCACGGCCCTCTTGGCCAAGAGGGCCATCGAGCATGTTCCGACCCCAGAAGTAGGACGTGGTTGCTACTCCCACTACTTTCTGGTGCCCAAAAGGACACGGAGGACATGCGTCCTATCTTGGACCTCCGGAACGTCAATCGCTTCCTCCGGAAGGAGAAGTTCAAGATGCTCACCCTAGCTCAGGTCTTGACTGCCCTCGACCCTGGAGACTGGTTGGTAGCGTTGGACTTGCAGGACGCTTATTTTCACATCCCCGTCCTGCCGGCCCACCGGCGTTACCTTCGGTTCACGGTAGGCCTCGAGCATTTTCAGTTCACCGTGCTCCCCTTTGGCCTTACAAGTGCCCCTCGGGTGTTCACGAAAGTGATGGCGGTGGTCGCAGCTCATCTGCCCCGGGCAGGGGTTCCAGTCTTCCCCTACCTCGACGACTGGCTGCTGAAGGCGGGCTCGTCCCAGGCAGTCGTCTCCCACCTCCAGACTACGGCCGAACTCCTGCACTCGCTGGGGTTCTCCATCAATGTGCCGAAGTTGCATCTGATTCCTTCTCCACAGCTCCTTTTCATCGGAGCAGTTCTGGACACGACGCAGTTTCGGACCTATCCTCCCGAACGGGGAGTCCGGGATATTCAGGCTATGATTCCGATCTTTCAGCCTTTATCCTGGGTTTTGGTACGGATGACCCTGAGGCTGCTGGGCCTCATGGCCTCCTGCATCCTGCTGGTCGATCATGCCAGATGGCATATGCGGGCTCTTCAGTGGGACCTGAAGTTCCAATGGGCGCAGCACCATTGCAACCTGTCCGATCACGTCCAGATCTCGGAGGGGACTGCAAGACAGTTGCAGTGGTGGCTCTCGAACCGGCAATGGGTCATGGGCAGATCACTCTCCCTTCCCCAGCCAGAGCACACAGTTGTGACGGACGCGTCCCTTCTGGGATGGGGCGGTCACATGGGAGAGGCGGTGATCAGAGGCCTCTGGTCTCCGGCGGAGTCCCGGCTCCATATCAACCTTCTGGAGCTCCGGGCGATCCGACTTGCACTCAAGGCATTCCTTCCCTCTGTCAAAGGGAAGGTAGTGCAGGTGTTCACAGTCAACACCACCGCCATGTGGTACTGCAACAAGCAAGGCGGGGTGGGGTCGTGGACCCTATGTCAGGAGGCTCTGCGCCTCTGGACATGGCTGGAACATCAGGGCATTTTCCTGATGGTTCAACACCTGGCAGGTTCCCTGAACGCCAGGGCGGACGAACTCAGCCGCAGGTGCATGATGGATCACGAATGGCATCTTCACTCGGAAGTGGCGCAAGGACTCTTTCTACAGTGGGGAGAGCCTTGGTTAGATCTATTCGCCACCGAAGAGAACGCGCAATGTCATCAGTTCTGCACGTTGGAATTTCCAAGGCAGCACTCGCTCGGCGACACTTTTCGTCGCGAGTGGAGTTGCGGTCTGTTGTACGCTTTTCCGCCTATACCACTTCTACCCAGAGTGTTGAAGAAGATTCGGCGCGACCGGGCCCAAGTCATCCTTGTGGCTCCGGACTGGGCTCGAAGAGTTTGGTATCCCGAGCTACTCAGTATGAGCGTCGATCCCCGATCCGTCTGCCTCTTCGGGAGGATCTTCTGTCGCAGCAGCAGGGGACGGTCCTCCACCCGAACCTGTCCAACCTCCACTTGCTTGCGTGGAGATTGAGCGGCGGCAGTTGATTCCTTCGACTTGCCTCCCGAAGTTTGTGATGTGATTCTGGCAGCCAGGCGTCCCTCCACTAAGGTGGTATACGCCTGCAGGTGGAACAAGTTTGTGGCATGGTGCACAGCAAAGGCTGTAAATCCCCTTTCTGCCCCTCTTTCTGAGGTTCTTCTGTTCCTTCTTTCCCTGGCCCAACAGGGTTCTGCCCTGGGTACCATCAAGGGCTATGTTTGTGCCATCTCGGCCTTCCTCAGGCTTCCTGATCAGCCCTCCTTTTCAAGTCCCCTGTTGTTAACAGGTTTCTAAAAGGCATTACACACCTCTTCCCTCCTGTTCCGTTTGTGATGCCTCAGTGGGACTTGAACTTGGTTCTTACCTTTCTTATGTGCGCTCCCTTTGAGCTTCTACATAACTGTCCTCTTCGTCTTCTGACTCTGAAGACAGCCTTTCTGGTGGCCATCACCTCCGCTCGGCGGGTGAGTGAGCTCCAGGCTCTATCATGCAAACCTCCCTTTCTGTCTGTCCATCCAGACAAGGTTGTTCTTAGGACGCGTCCGTCCTTCTTGCCAAAGGTGGTTACTGCCTTCCACATTGGGCAGACCATCACTTTGCCCACCTTCTTTCCGCCTCCGCATCCTTCCAGAGAGGCTCCACCGTCTGGACCCAAAACGTGCGCCTTCCTTTTATATCAACCGCACACAACACTTCCGGGTGGATGACCAGCTCTTTGTTGGCTACGTGGGCGCCAAAAAAGATTGGGCGGTGCTCAAGAGAACCATCTCTCGCTGGGTAACCTTGTGTATCAAAGCCTGCTATTCTTTGGCTAAGAAGGAGCCTCCTGTTGGGCTGCGTGCCCATTCCACCAGGGCAACGGCTGCTACCACAGCCTTAGGCCGCGGTGTTCCGCTGCAGGATATATGTCAGGCAGCTACGTGGGCCTCGCTGCACACGTTTACCAAGCATTACTGCCTTGACAGCCAGGTCCGGAGGGACGGCTTCTTTGGCCGTTCTGTCCTCCGGGACTTCCTTGTCTGATCTTTGTTCACAGACCCACCACCGGGGTTGGTATTGCTGGGGTATCTATTCTAAGGTAAGGAATCTGTCACTAACGTGTCTCTTTCAGATGCACAAGTTACTAACTTGTGTAACGATATATCTGTAAGAGACAGTAGTTAGTGACAGATTCCTACCGCCCCACCCATCCTCCCCATTCTGCGAACTGATTTCTAGGGTTAAGGACATCCCTTTCAGGGCCCTAGTATTTTTCAGACACCTATGTCAGCTTCTTGCATGGCTCTGCGTTCCTGGCGCGGAAAGTCGTGTACAGAACTGACGTCAGCGCGCAGGGGCGGCGTCTAAGTACTGCCCGCGACGTCATCCCGGCGATCACGACGACGGACGCGGAGCCGCACGACGCCGCCTACCGACGCACAAGGGTACTGCTACGCAAAAACTTTCCGGATCCAGCCTGACGCCTGGGGATATTCTAAGGTAAGGAATCTGTCACTAACTACTGTCTCTTACAGATATATCGTTACACAAGTTAGTAACTTGTGCTTCAGTTCCATCCCTCTCCTTCTTGGTAATGTATCTACCTAATGGGGTGTGTGTTACTACATGTTACCATGAGCCCTACTTTCACCTGCACTGACTCTGCACTTGTACAGAGGTGCAATGGGACAGGGTTGTCGAAACTGGTTGATTAGGACTGTGATCTGTAGCAATAAGAAGCCATGAATTTAGCCAGATGAGTTGTTCTAAGCTTACACCATCAATGCACTAGTTAAGTGTCTTATCACATGTTTGTGGAAGGTACTGGAATGTTCTCTTAGACAGTGTGATGTGTGTAAGACTGAAAATTGATATATTTCTCTGTGTAGTAGTATGGTAGCATTTATAGCGTGCGTCATAACATGGACTAGGTTGCAAAGCTCCTCAATTGTTTCTTGAGCACTCTTTCAGAATTCATGGTTGAACTGGATAATGGCTGTAGGTTGACCTGTGTGAAAGCTATTGGGTATGGTCCAGTGTCAGGGCTCTGTTAGCATGAAATATTGCGGAGTGTGAGAAAATAGATGCAGTTGTTGGCAGTCTGTATCATGAAGTGGAAGCATCCATTGAGGTGGATCGGTGTGGCCTCCGAGCAATGCTGTATGGGTCTACCTGGAAGTGGCACAGGGCCAACCACAGAAGCACAGTTAAGTAATACTAGAATACTGTGTAGTACTTGCTCAGGAACAGCGTAGGACCAACCATGGTATAACAGCAGGTATAAGCACCATAGAGCAACTATGGTAAAAGAACTGTGGTCCTCAGGTAAGGGGGTAGGAACAACCCTTCTGTGGGGGTGGCTACATGGTAACAGAAGGCGTGGTCATTGATTCTCTGATGCTGAGCAGGCTGCAGATGGAAAGGCTTGTGTTGGTGGAGCAATAACATAAACAACTGAACAAACGGGTGGTCTGCAAAGGAGGCACACAGCAAAAGTAACAGGTAATCTGATCGAAACACTGACTGAATACACTTATGTGCTAGGCCAGACTTTTGGATAGTTATGAGTTGATATCGAAAGCTAGGAAAATAAGATGCTTAGTAGGAAAATAAGAACATATGTAACAAACGTTTTCAGTCTGTTTAGGCATATAGTCCTCAAAGTTGCATGGCTGTTGCTAGTACTAAATCAGTCCGGCAACCAAGTGCATTGAGGTTGTAGCGTCTTGTGCCCCAGCCAGATAGAATGACGCATACTGGAGAGGGAAAGATTTATTTGGTTTTTGCTGCCTTGGCTGCCATGTGGGAGTCATTAGTCATGGTTGAAACGGTTATTGGTGAGTGTACGTTGGAGCTGATTTAAGGGATCCTTGTGTGGCATTTACTACTCGTAGCAGTACAAAGAGTGGAACCATAGTCCTCTGTTATGGTAAAGCGAACATTGTGAGGCATCCACCGTTGCATTAGAAGCAAAATTCCGAACTTTTGAACATCTGTGCTTGGTTTAAGTCTTCCCTTACACACAGGAGGTGGGGTGGCACAGTATATTTCGCGATGCGACCAAGTTAATACAATCTGCATGTAGTAGGCCAAGGTTTTACCACAGCAAAGAGATCTTATAGATCCTGCAAAGCCCATGACAATAGTTTAGGTCTCTTCTAGCTACACTATTTAATAAGGAGTTTTATAATGTGCTGCATGTAGCCTGTAGGCTACCTTAACTGAGTAAAATGTGACCATAATTCTCTGACTGAACTTTAGCAGCTGTTCTTGGTCTAGTGACAATTCTTTTTCGAACTGATCGTAGACGCTTTCGAACTCGTCCTTGAAATTCACCCAATCAAATAATTTTGGATTGCTGCCTCCAGCTGAGCGTACCACCCAGGCTGCTGCGTCACCACTTACATGTGATGTGAGGGTGGCCACCCGGGATTGTCCATCAGGGAAGGATGATGGAAATTCTGATTTTTCTCTCACAAGTTAAACTTGACTGGGTGACCCGACAAGCTGTTGGGTGGCGCTAGCGAAATTCTGGCTGGCATAGTCACCAAGCATTTGTTAATGAGAACGAGGGCGCCTGGTCACCGGGTAATGCAGAATGGACAGCTTTGGTCTTTGGTGGTGAAATAGATTTCATCACTAGGAAAACATGCTATTGGTATGTCAAAAGCTTTCTGAGTGTCCCAGATGAGTTTGGTAACAGGGTATCCCTGGATTATTTTTTAAACGAATTTAGTATGATTTCTTTTTGTTTATGAAGGATCTTGTTTGTGTCAATGGTTCTATTACAGTCTTCAGTTTGTAACACCTGCTTCTTACTGTAAATTCTTTAATGCTAAGTAATGTTTCCTTTACATATTTATTTTTTATCCTGGTTTCAGAAAATGCTGTGTCTGACAATGGGGGGCACATGATCTTTGATTACTCGGAGGATACATTGACACAGGCAGCAAAAACCAGGAGGCTAAGGTATTGTGATAACTGATCTTGAAATCCATTTTGGAGAACTGGAACGATCTCCCCTGTAAAAATAGTGTTCCTATGATTGCCAAATGGAGAAAGATGAAAGATTTATTTACAATAAGAATCTGTGCATTTTCTTGACAGCGAGTGTGCATGTATATATATATATATATATATATTCACTGAAAAAACCATAGGTTTCAGACACGTTATAGTTAGAAATTAGCATTTAAAAAACCTTTGAAATTCACTGAAAAAACCATAGGTTTTAGGGACAGTTATAGTTAGTTGGACATTTCACTCGTACAAAACCATAGAAATTCCCCCGTTATAGTTAGTTCAGCTAACTATAACTCGCGCCCCACAATGCACTGCTGATGACGTCACATATTACATCACTCATGACATGGTTAGTGACATCACTGATGACATCACTGATGACATCATCCAGTGACTGTGTGTTTCTGTAAAGTTTAAATATGTTTAATATATATAGGGAAAGGCGTATTGAAGAATGAGTGGGTGTATAAGTGTCTGAATGGATGATTTAGTACGTGAGTGACTGACTCTACAAGTGAGTGATTAAACGTATCTTACTGAATGCATGGGTTAGTGACTAAACTGTGTGAATGTCTGTATCCGTCTGTTTGTTGGTGTGTAAGTGGATGCATGGATTTGCGAATAGCTACATGAGTGTCTATATGGGTTATTGATTGGTTCTCTGAGTATCTGTATGGCTGCCTGAGTGTTTGTGTGGGTGGGGTGGGTGGGGTGTGTGTGACTCTGTGCATAGATGTGTGAGTGGGTTATTCACTGGGTGCATAATTTCAAGAGTGCATCTGGGATGGACTGCTTGGGTGGGTGAGTGTGTGTATGGGTGTGTTAGTGAGTGAATGTATATCTCAGTGGTACAAGTGCGAGTAACTACATATGTAAAAGGCAGTATATATGTGTGTTAGAGTATTTAAATGGCTATAAGTGAGTGTGTGAGAGTGACTGTATGGATGCGTGTGTGCTTGTATCAGTTATTGTATAAGAGTGTAAGAATGTGCTAGTATTTGTATGAGCAAGTGAGCTGGTGTGTGTATAACTGTATAGGTGAGTAAATGGGTGTGTGATTAATTTTTTGCATGACTGACTAGGTGTGTGAGTACCTCTATGGATGAGTGGCGGTGTGTGAGTGTTTATATAGGTGTATGAGTGCATATAATAGTCCTGTACTGAGTGACTGTAAGTATGAGTGACTGTACGGGTGAGTGAGTGGATGTGTGTGTAGACCTAAGAATCAGTGAGTGGGTATGTAGATATTGGTGTTGGAGTGTCTATGGTTTTGAGAATGGCAGTCTGTAATTTAGAGTGGGTGTATCAAAAGTTATATTAGGGTGTGAGAAGATGCATGAAATTATCACATGGATGATGTCATCAGTGATGTCATTTGAGATGTCATCAGTGATGTCACTGACCATGTCATGAGTGATGTAATATGTGACGACATCAGCAGTGCATTGCGGGGGCGCGAGTTATAGTTAGCTGAATTAACTATAACGGGGAATTTCTATGGTTTTGTACGAGTGAAATGTCCAACTAACTATGACTGTCCCTAAAACCTATGGTTTTTTCAGTGAATTTCAAAGGTTTTTTTAAATGCTAATTTCTAACTATAACGTGTCTGAAACCTATGGTTTTTTCAGTGAATTTCAAAGGTTTTTTAAATGCTAATTTCTAACTATAACGTGCCTAAAACCTATGATTTTTTTAAGTGAATTTCAAAGGTTTTTTAAATGCTAGTTTCTAACTATGCCTACAGAGGTAGGACATGTGAAGAAAGAAGAAAAACGCACAGAAAGAAGCAAAAGATGTGCAGAAAGAACCAACAGAGGAGCAGAAAGAGGCCTTGTTGCAAAATCATCCAGTGCCCACAACTTTTTCAGACGGGTACTGGTGGTAACTGACTCTGACTAACCAGAGCCAGTGCTATGCTAAAAGACACTTAGAATACAGTGAAAACACCTACATACACTAGGGAACACTATGCGTTGGGGTACCCCTGTGATTAGCATGACCTCCTCTGCAAGTCCCTAGTACATAATAGGGCAGGGGGATTAAAACTACCTCTTAAAACGCGCTACAGGGCGCGTTTGCACAGTGGTGAAGGGAGGGGGCCTGAGGTGACGTGTGCAAACGCACCCCGTGGCGCATTTTAAGTTGCGGGATTAAGTCCCCTTGAATCCTGAGGGTCCCTGGGGCCCAACTAGCCCCCAGGTACCTACAGTTAGGACCACAGAGCTGAGTTGCAGAGAGGCGTTCCGAGGCCACGCACCTTTTTCACCTCTCTGCAACGCAACTCTGTTGTGCTTACGGAAGGTACCTGGTGGGCTAGTTGGCCCCAGGGTCCCTCAGGATTCAAAGGGAATTAATTCCCCAACTTAAAACGTACCACAGGGCGTGTTTGTGCACATGTCACCTGAGGCCCCGCCCCCTCCCTTCACCACTGTGCAAACGCGCCCCGTGGAGCGTTTTAAGTTGGGGGATTAGGTCACCTTGAATCCTGAGGGTCCCTGGGGCCCAACTAGCCCACCAGGTACTTCCAGTAAGCACCACAGGCCTGCGTTGCAACGCCTGTAACAAATTGTGCAGTTGTGTTTAGGTAGTGAAGAGGGTCGTGCTGGGGGTAGTGTTTTAGGGTTTAGGGTAGTGCAGTGGTGTTTGTGTAGTGTAGGGGGTCATGCTGGGGGTAGATTTAGGGTTTAGGGTAGTGCAGTGGTGTTTGGGTAGTGTAGGGGGTCGTGCTGGGGGAGTGTTTTAGGGTTTAGGCTAGTGCAGTGGTGTTTGGGTAGTGTAGGGGGTACTGCTGGGGGTAGTGTTTTAGGGTTTAGGGTAGTGCAATGGTGTTTGGGTAGTGTAGGGGGTACTGCTGGGGGTAGTGTTTTAGGGTTTAGGGTAGTGCAGTGGTGTTTGTGTAGTGTAGGGGGTCATGTTTTATGGTAGTGCAGTTGTGTTTGGGTAGTGTAGGGGTTCGTGCTGGGGGTAGTTTTTTAGGGTTTAGGGTAGTGCAGTGGTGTTCGGGTAGTGTAGGGGGTCGTGCTGGGGGTAGTGTTCTAGGGTGTAGGGCAGTGCAGTGGTGTTCGGGCAGTGTAGGGGGTCGTGCTGGGGGTGGTGTTTTAGGGTTTAGGGCAGTGCAGTGGTGTTCGGGCAGTGTAGGGGGTCGTGCTGGGGGTGGTGTTTCAGGGTTTAGGGCAGTGCAGTGGTGTTCGGGCAGTGTAGGGGGTCGTGCAGGGGGTGGTGTTTCAGGGTTTAGGGCAGCGCAGTGGTGTTCGGGCAGTGTAGGGGGTCGTGCAGGGGGTGGTGTTTCAGGGTTTAGGGCAGTGGTGTTCGGGCAGTGTAGGGGGTCGTGCTGGGGGTGGTGTTTCAGGGTTTCGGGCAGTGCAGTGGTGTTCGAGCAGTAAAGGGGGTCGTGCTGGGGGTGGTGTTTCAGGGTTTAGGGCAGTGCAGTGGTGTTCGGGCAGTGTAGGGGGCGGTGCAGGGGTGGTGTTTCAGGGTTTAGGGCAGTGCAGTGGTGTTCGGGCAGTGTAGGGGGTGGTGCAGAGGGTGGTGTTTCAGGGTTTAGGGCAGTGCAGTGGTGTTCGGGCAGTGTAGGGGTGGTGCAGAGGGTGGTGTTTCAGGGTTTTGGGCAGTGCAGTGGTGTTCGGGCAGTGTAGGGGGTCGTACAGGGGGTGGTGTTTCAGGGTTTAGGGCAGTGCAGTGGTGTTCGGGCAGTGTAGGGGGTCATGCTGGGGGTGGTGTTTCAGGGTTTAGGGCAGTGCAGTGGTGTTCGGGCAGTGTAGGGGGGCGTGCAGGGGGTGGTATTTCAGGGTTTAGGGCAGTGCAGTGGTGTTTGGGCAGTGTAGGGGGTCGTGCTCGGGTGGTGTTTCAGGGTTTAGGGCAGTGCAGTGGTGTTCGGGCAGTGTAGGGTGTCATGCTGAGGGGTGGTGTTTCAGGGTTTAGTGCAGTGGTGTTCGGGCAGTGTATGGGGTCGTGCTGGGGGTGGTGTTTCAGGGTTTAGGGCAGTGCAGTGGTGTTTGGGCAGTGTAGGGGGTCGTGCTGGGGGTGGTGTTTTAGGGTTTAGGGCAGTGCAGTGGTGTTCGGGCAGTGTAGGGGGTCGTGCTGGGGGTGGTGTTTTAGGGTTTAGGGCAGTGCAGTGGTGTTCGGGCAGTGTAGGGGGTCGTGCTGGGGGTGGTGTTTCAGGGTTTAGGGCAGTGCAGTGGTGTTCTGGCAGTGTAGGGGGTCGTGCAGGGGGTGGTGTTTCAGGGTTTAGGGCAGTGCAGTGGTGTTCGGGCAGTGTAGGGGGTCGTGCAGGGGGTGGTGTTTCAGGGTTTAGGGCAGTGGTGCTCGGGCAGTGTAGGGGGTCGTGCAGGGGGTGGTGTTTCAGGGTTTAGGGCAGTGGTGTTCGGGCAGTGTAGGGGGTCGTGCTGGGGGTGGTGTTTCAGGGTTTGGTGCAGTGCAGTGGTGTTCGAGCAGTAAAGGGGGTCGTGCTGGGGGTGGTGTTTCAGGGTTTAGGGCAGTGCAGTGGTGTTCGGGCAGTGTAGGGGGCGGTGCAGGGGGTGGTGTTTCAGGGTTTAGGGCAGTGCAGTGGTGTTCGGGCAGTGTAGGGGGTGGTGCAGAGGGTGGTGTTTCAGGGTTTAGGGCAGTGCAGTGGTGTTCGGGCAGTGTAGGGGGTGGTGCAGAGGGTGGTGTTTCAGGGTTTAGGGCAGTGCAGTGGTGTTCGGGCAGTGTAGAGGGTCGTACAGGGGGTGGTGTTTCAGGGTTTATGGCAGTGCAGTGGTGTTCGGGCAGTGTAGGGGGTTGTGCTGGGGCTGGTGTTTCAGGGTTTAGGGCAGTGCAGTGGTGTTCGGGCAGTGTAGGTGGTGGTGCTGGGGCTGGTGTTTCAGGGTTTAGGGCAGTGTAGGGGGTCTTGCTGGGGCTGGTGTTTCAGGGTTTAGGGCAGTGCAGTGGTGTTAGGGCAGTGTAGGGGGTCGTGCTGGGGCTAGTGTTTCAGGGTTTAGGGCAGAGCAATGGTGTTCAGGCAGTGTAGGGGGTTGTGCTGGAGGTGGTGTTTCAGGGTTTAGGGCAGTGCAGTGGTGTTCGGGCAGTGTAGCGGGTCTTGCTGGGGGTGGTGTTTCAGGGTTTAGGGCAGTGCAGTGGTGTTCGGGGAGTGTAGGGGGTTGTGCTGGGGGTGGTGTTTCAGGGTTTAGGGCAGTGCAGTGGTGTTCGGGCAGTGTAGGGGGTCGTGCTGGGGCTGGTGTTTCAAGGTTTAGGGCAGTGCAGTGGCGTTCGGGCAGTGTAGGGGGTCGTGCTGGGGCTGGTGTTTCAGGGTTTTGGGCAGAGCAGTGGTGTTCGGGCAGTGTAGGGGGTCGTGCTGGGGGTGGTGTTTAAGGGTTTAGGGCAGTGCAGTGGTGTTCGGGCAGTGTAGGGGGTCGTGCTGGGGGTGGTGTTTCAGGGTTTAGGGCAGTGGTGTTCGGGCAGTGTAGGGGGTCTTGCTGGGGGTAGTGTTTCAGGGTTTAGGGCAGTGCAGTGGTGTTCGGGCAGTGTAGGGGGTCGTGCTGGGGGTGGTGTTTCAGGGTTTAGGGCAGTGCAGTGGTGTTTGGGCAGTGTAGGGGGTCGTGAAGGGGGTGGTGTTTCAGGGTTTAGGGCAGTGCAGTGGTGTTCGGGCAGTGTAGGGGGTCGTGCCAGGGGTGGTGTTTCAGGGTGTCGGGCAGTGCTGTGGTGTTCGGGCAGTGTAGGGGGTCGTGCTAGGGGTGGTGTTTCAGGGTTTAGGGTAGTGCAGTGGTGTTTGTTTAGTATAGGGGGTCGTGCTGGGGGTAGTGTTTTAGGATTTAGGTTAGTGCAGTGGTGTTTGTTTAGTATAGGGGGTCGTGCTGGGGTTAGTGTTTTAGGGTTTAGGGTAGTGCAGTGGTGTTTGTGTAGTGTAGGGGTCATGTTTTATGGTAGTGCAGTGGTGTTTGGGTAGTGTAGGGGTCGTGCTGGGGTAGTGTTTTAGGATTTAGGTTAGTGCAGTGGTGTTTGTTTAGTATAGGGGGTCGTGCTGGGGGTAGTGTTTTAGGGTTTAGGGTAGTGCAGTGGTGTTTGTGTAGTGTAGGGGGTCATGTTTTATGGTAGTGCAGTGGTGTTTGGGTAGTGTAGGGGGTCGTGCTGGGGTAGTGTTTTACGATTTAGGTTAGTGCAGTGGTGTTTGGGTAGTGTAGGGGTCGTGCTGGGGGTAGTGTTTTAGGGTTTAGGATAGTGCAGTGGTGCTTGTGTAGTGTAGGGGGTCGTGCTGGGGGTAGTGTTTTAGGGTTTAGGGTAGTGCAGTGGTGTTTTTGCAGTGTAGGGGGTCATGTTTTAAGATGCAACGCTCCAATACCTGACCAGTCTGCACTACATAAAACTGCAAAAAACTAAAAATAAAAAGTGTTTTGCACACTTTTGTCATTGGGCTATATGTGGGCTACATCTGGGTAATATTTGTGCTACATTTGGGCTCTTTTTTCACTGGTGGCCATCTTGGAAGACTTCTTTGTTATGAAGTTTTCTAATTTCCTCATTTACTGCAGTCTCCTCAGTAAGAAATGCTTTCAGTTTTTTACTTTGATTCCATCAAGAAGGCATTCAGATGTGTCTCACATTTGCCATAAATTCAGAATGTTAGCACTCTAGTTGCTCATTAGATCACTGTAGTAAAGCTACTGCTCACCAGGGAGTTAACTGGAAGTCTGCTGCTGGTATTGAAAGTGATTGTTTCAGTCTGCATGTCAGAATTTTCTAATGAAATATAAGAGGATTTGAGATCTTACTTAAAACATGCCCTAATTTTTCTTTCTGCAGCACTAACCATAATTTCTATTTCAAAAAGAACCCCCTCATTTTGTTCCTTTTTAAATTAAATGTTTTAAGTGTTACCGGTTTATTCCAATCAAGATGGCTTCAGGTGTGCCATACTTTTGTCATAAGTAAGGCTGTTAGCGCTCTAGTTGTTCTTTAGAACACTCTGGGAAGTTGCAGTAGAACACAAAGGCATCAACTGGCAGGCTGCTCCTGTTGAAATATAACGGGAAGATATTTGAGATCACACTTGAAACATGTCCTAATTTTTCTTTCTACAGCACTAACCATAATTTCTATGACAAAATGAACCCCATCATTTTGTTCCTTTTTAAATTAAATGTTTTAAGTGTTACCAGTTTATTCCAATCAAGATGGCTTCAGGTGTGCCATACTTTTGTCATAAGTAAGGCTGTTAGCACTCTAGTTGTTCTTTAGAACACTCTGGGAAGCTGCAGTAGAACACAAGGAATCAACTGACAGTCTCTGCCCTTGTTGGATGTACATGTTTTACTGAGAATGTCAGACTTCATTCTCACATGACTGAGAAAGATAATGTGAATTTACAGAAAATATGCTCTCATTTTAGCTTCTGGAGCACCTTCCAAAACTCTATGGGACAAGCATGTGAAAATAGTTTTCTCTCAAACATGATTCATGATATCCCAGCAGAAGGTTTTTCACAGGGTAAAATCACCTTAGAACACACCACAATTCATGAAATTAGTATGGTACCATCAACAAATGAATTCTAATGAACTAAAGTCTGTTATCACCCTTTATAGTTCTCCTTTTGGTAACCCTCAAAATCTTCGATTCACTACAATGCATTTCAATGGGGTACTATCATTTATATTGGTCCCAAGATGGCTGCCAGCAATTCCAGGATGAAGTGCTGACAGCAATCAGATCTCACGATGACATGTGTGGTTAGGCTCCGCCCAGATATATATGTGATTTTACTTTTGATTTTCTCAGGAACTACTGAACGGATTTACACCATTTAAGCAAAAGGCACGACACTGAACCAAGGGCTACCTCTTTGCCAAATTTGGTGTAATTCCGTTCAGCAGTTCGGGCTGTAGCTGCGACTAAAGGTTCCTATGGAAAAATGAATGGGGAAAACACGTTTTGGGACCCCCTTTATTCTCGGCCCCCGCTTGACGAATCACCCCGAGACTTTCAGGATAGGAGCGGACCGGAGCGCCCCAACAAGTTGGAAACTTTCGCGAAGATTCGTCAACCGGCGCCAACGTTATTTCAAATAGAATGTTGCGGATTTCCTATGGAAAATAGGTCCTAACTATAACTATCTACTGGCGACCGCCAGTAGATAATATATATATATATATATATATATATATATTCACTGAAAAAACCATAGGTTTCAGGGACGTTATAGTTAGTTGGACATTTTACTCGTACAAAACCATAGAAATTCCGCCGTTATAGTTAGTTCAGCTAACTATAACTCGCGCCCCCGCAATGCACTGCTGATGACGTCACATATTACATCATTCATGACATGGTCAGTGACATCACTGATGACATCTCAAATGACATCACTGATGACATCATCCAGTGACTGTGTGTTTCTTTAAAGTTTAAATATGTATTATATATATGCCAAGGTGTATTGAAGAATGAGTGGGTGTATAAGTGTCTGGATGGAGGATTTAGTAGGTGCGTGACTGACTGTTTAAGTGAGTGATTACATGTGTTACTGAATGCATGGGTTAGTGACTAAACTGTGTGAATGTCTGTATCAGTCTGTCTGTTGTTGTATAAGCTGCTGCATGGGTTGGTCATTAGCTACATGAGTGTCTATATGGGTTATCGATTGGTTGCCTGAGTATTTGTATGGGTGCCTGAGTGTGTGTGTGTGTGGGTGGGTGGGAGGGAGGTGTGTGACTCTGTGCATAGATGTTTGAGTGGTTGATTCACTGGGTGTATGGGTTCAAGAGTGCATGTGGAAGCAGCTGTATGGGTGGGTGAGTGTGTGTATGGGTGTGTTGGTGAGTGAATGGATGTCTCAGTGGTACATGTCCAAGTAACTACATATGTAAAAGGCAGTGTATGTGAGAGTTGGAGTATATAAATGACTATACATGAGTCAGTGATTGTGAGAGTGGTTGTATGGATGAGTGTGTACTTGTGTCAGTGATTGTATAAGAGAGTAAGTATACGTTTGTTTCTGTATGAATAAGTGATGTGGTGTGTGTATAACTATACGTGAGTAAGTGGAAGTGTGATTGATTCTTTGCATGACTGACTAGGTGTGTGATTAACTCTGGATGAGTGGTGGTGTGTGAGTGTCTGTATAGGTGTATGAGTGCATATGATATTGTTGTATTGATGAGTGACTGCATGTATGAGTGATTGTATGGGTGAATGAGTGGATGTGTGTGTAGACCTAGGAATCAGTTAGTGCGTATGTAGTAACTGGTATTGGTGTGTCGATGGTTTCGAAAATGGTAGTCTGTATTTTACAGTGGGTGTGTCAAAGCTTATATTAGAGTGTGAGGAGGTGCATCAGATTTTCACGTGGATGATGTCATCAGTGATGTCACTGTCCATGTCATGAATGATGTAATATGTGACGTCATCAGCAGTGCATTGTGGGCGCGAGTTATAGTTAGCTGAACTAACTATAACGGCGGAATTTCTATGGTTTTGTACGAGTGAAATGTCCAACTAACTATAAGGTCCCTGAAACATATGGTTTTTTCAGTGAATTTCTAAGGTTTTTTAAATGCTAATTTCCAACTATAGCGAGCCTGAAACCTATGGTTTTTTCAGTGAATTTCAATGGTTTTTTAAATGCTAATTTCTAACTATAACGTCGTTGAAACCTATGGTTTTTTCAGTGAATTTCAAAGGTTTTTTAAATGCTAATTTTGAACTATAACATAGCAGTCGCGTCTGCAGAGTGGTGGAGAAAGGTGAGCATGGCCTTCAAACACCTTTTAGCAATCCCACTGTGTGGGATTTAGCGGAAGTAACAGGAGGGATAGTTAGCCCCCCAACGTCAACCTTGGGGGCCAACTACCCCTTTTATTACCTCCAGTAATTCCCACACAGCAGGATTGCTAACTTGTTATATCAGGCCCCGCCCCCTCCCTGCACCACTGTGCAAACGCGCCCCCTGGCGCATTGTAAGTTGGGGAATTAAGTCCCCTTGAGTCCTGAGGGTCCCTGGGGGCCAACTAGCCCACCAGGTACCTCCAATAAGCGCCACAGAGCTGCGTTGCAGAGAGGTGTAAAGGGGCGTGGCCACGGAACACTCTCTGCAACGCAGCTCTGTGGCGAGGTACCTGGTGGGCTAGTTGGCCCCCAGGGACCCTCATTATTCAAGGGGAATTAATTCCCCAACTTACAACGCGCCAGGGGGCGCGTTTGCTGAGTGCTGCAGGGAGGGGGCGAGGCCTCCGGCGTGATGCCGATTTTTTTTAATTTTTTATTTTTTTTACAAGGGGGGCTGTGTGGCCCCTTTTCTTTTACATTATTTGGGGCCCTGGGGACCCCATCCCCCAGGGCCTGCTTTTTTTTTACATTTAAAAAAAAAAACGGGAAGGGGGCACGCGGCCCCCTTCCCGGGGCCAATTTCGTCCCCGGGGCATGGCCACATTTTTTTTTTGTTTGTTTTTTATTTTTTAAGGAGGGGGGCTGCGTGGCCCCCCTCCTTAGGCCTCTATTGGCCCGGGGACCCCATCCCACGGGGCTGTGCCTCTTTATTTAAAATTTTAATATTGAAGGGGGGCCGCGTGGCCCCCCTCCTGGGCCACTTCTCGCCCCAGGGACCCCATCCCCCGGGGCCGGCCTTTTGTGTTGGGGACCGTGGGGAGAGCCCCAATGCCCTCACGGTCCCGCCGGCTGCCCTCCTCCTGCGGGAGCCGGCATTGCTTTTGAGCAAGGGGAGCTGCTGATATGCAATACTGCTTGCTTCATTGTAGCGAGAGCAGGTTTTCCTCTCTCTCCGTCAGTCAGTTTCTCTCTCCGTCAGTCAGTTTCTCTCTCCGTCAGTCAGTTTCTCTCTCCGTCAGTCAGTTTCTCTCTCCGTCAGTCAGTTTCTCTCTCTGTCAGTCAGTTTCTCTCTCTGTCAGTCAGTTTCTCTCTCTGTCAGTCAGTTTCTCTCTCTGTCAGTCAGTTTCTCTCTCTGTCAGTCAGTTTCTCTCTCTGTCAGTCTCTCTCTCTCTCTCTCTGTCAGTCTCTCTCTCTCTCTCTCTGTCAGTCTCTCTCTCTCTGTCAGTCTCTCTCTCTCTCTGTCAGTCTCTCTCTCTCTCTGTCAGTCTCTCTCTGTCAGTGTCTCTCTCTGTCAGTCTCTCTCTCTGTCAGTCAGTCTCTCTCTCTGTCAGTCAGTCTCTCTCTCTGTCAGTCAGTCTCTCTCTCTGTCAGTCAGTGTCTCTCTCTCTGTCAGTCAGTGTCTCTCTCTCTGTCAGTCAGTGTCTCTCTCTCAGTCAGTCAGTGTCTCTCTCTCAGTCAGTCTCTCTCTCTCTGTTGGTCTCGCTCTCTCTCTGGCGGTCTCTCTCTCTCTCTGTCGGTCTCTCTCTCTCTCTCTCTCTCTGTCGGTCTCTCTCTCTCTCTCTCTCTGTCGGTCTCTCTCTCTCTCGGTCTCTCTCTCTCTGTCGGTCTCAGTCAGTCTCTGTCAGGTCAGTCTCTCTCTCTCTCTGTCAGTCAGTCTCTCTCTCTCTGTCAGTCAGTCTCTCTCTGAGTCAGTCAGTCTCTCTCTCTGTCAGTCAGTCTCTCTCTCTGTCAGTCAGTCTCTCTCTGTCAGTCAGTCTCTCTCTGAGTCAGTCAGTCTCTCTCTGAGTCAGTCAGTCTCTCTCTGAGTCAGTCAGTCTCTCTCTGAGTCAGTCAGTCTCTCTCTGAGTCAGTCAGTCTCTCTGAGTCAGTCTCTCTGAGTCAGTCTCTCTGAGTCAGTCTCTCTGAGTCAGTCTCTCTGAGTCAGTCTCTCTCTGAGTCAGTCTCTCTCTGAGTCAGTCAGTCTCTGAGTCAGTCTCTCTCTGAGTCGGTCAGTCTCTCTCTGAGTCGGTCAGTCTCTCTCTGAGTCGGTCAGTCTCTCTCTGAGTCGGTCAGTCTCTCTCTGAGTCGGTCAGTCTCTCTCTGAGTCGGTCAGTCTCTCTCTGAGTCGGTCAGTCTCTCTCTGAGTCGGTCAGTCTCTCTCTGAGTCGGTCAGTCTCTCTCTGAGTCGGTCAGTCTCTCTCTGAGTCGGTCGGTCTCTCTGAGTCGGTCAGTCTCTCTGAGTCGGTCGGTCTCTCTCTCTGTCAGTCAGCCTCAGTCAGTCTCTCTGTCAGTCAGCCTCAGTCAGTCTGTCAGTCAATCTCTCTCTACCTCAGTCACTCTCTCTACCTCTGTCAGTCAGTATCTCTCTGTCAGTATCTCTCTCTCTGTCAGTCTCTCTCTCTGTCAGTCTCTCTCTCTGTCAGTCTCTCTCTCGGTCAGTCTCTCTCTCTCTGTCAGTCTCTCTCTCTCTCTGTCTCTCTCTGTCAGTCTCTCTCTCTCTCTCTCTGTCAGTCTCTCTTTCAGTCAGTCTCTCTCTCTCTGTCAGTCTCTCTCTCTGTCTCTCTCTGTCAGTCTCTCTCTCTCTCTGTCAGTCTCTCTCTGTCAGTCTCTCTCTCTTAGAAACATTGCCAATATCTCTGGCTAAACACTTATAAGGTCCCAACGGCGAGACCTATTGGCGATGCCAATGCTTGTTTTTTTATTTCTTCTTCCGGATTCGCGCACCCAGCGCGAATTCTGACGTTTCTTAAAATGTTTTTGGGCTGGGGGTCCTCATGGGACCCCCTGAGCAGGCCTAGGGGGTCAGGGTGTTCCTACCCTGCCCCCTTTTCTTGTTTTTCATCTTTGTTTAACTGTTTTCTTATGACTCTGGTTCAACCTAGTCCCAAGATGGCTGCCAGCATTTCCTGGATGAAGTGCTGACAGCCAATCAGATTTCACGATGACGTGTGGTTAGGCTCCGCCCAGATATCGATATTTCTTTTTCCTTTCTTTTTCCTTTAATATTTCAAAAACTACTGAACGGATTTACACCATTTAACAAAAAGGACTCTTTCTGAACCAAGACCTACCTTTTGCCAAATTTGGTGTAATTCCGTTCAGCAGTTCGGGCTGTAGCTTTGTCTAAAGTTTCCTATGGAAAATAACATGGGGAAAACGTGTTTTGGGACCCCCTTTTTCTCGGCCCCGCTTGGCGAATCCCCCCGAAACTTTCAAGACAGGAGCTGACCGGAGCTGATCACTAGTTTTGAAAATTTCGCGAAGATTCGTCAACCAGCGCCAAAGTTATTGGGAAAACAAAAAATGCTTTTCCTATGGAAACTAGGTCCTAACTATAACTGGCGACCGCCAGTAGGTAATATAAATATAAATATATGTGAACAAGGCCGCATGTCTGGCGGCCGAAACGCGTCATCTGGACAATTGATGTGTGAATAAACCATCACTTTGCTTTGACACATTGCTTACGGAGTCTGTTTCCTGATGTTGCGCCATTCCCTTGGAGAGTACAGCGTTAGGAGGTCGTTGTGAATATATATATATATATATATAATCACGCCCCGCAATGCTCTGCTGATGACGTCACATATTACATCACTCATGACATGGTCAGTGACATCACTGATGACATCACTGATGACATCTCAAATGACATCACTGATGGCATCATCCACTTAATCTCTGATGCACCTACTCACACCCTAATATAACCTTTCATACACCCACTCTAAAATACAGACTACCATTCTCGAAACCGTAGACACACCAATACCAGTTAGTACATACCCACTCACTGATTCATAGGTCTACACACACATCCACTCACTCACCCATACAGTCACTCATACATGCAATCACTCATCAATACAGCCACTATTATATGCACTCATACACCCATACAGACACTCACACATCGCCACTCACCCATAGAGTTACTCACACACCTAGTCAGTCACCCAAAGAGTCAATCACAATGCCATTTACTCAACTATACAGTTCTACACACACCACCTCACTTATTCACAGATACTAACACATACTTACTATCTTATACAATCACTGACACAAGCACACACTCATCCATACATCCACTCTCACAATCACTCACTTTCACATACAGTCACTTATATTCTCCAACACTCACATATACTGCCATTCACATATGCAGTTACTCACACATATACCACTGAGACATCCATTCACTCACCAACACAGCCATATGCACACTCACTCACCCATACAGCCCCTCGCAGCCGCGCTCATGAACCCATATACCCACTCACACATCTATGCAGGTAGTCGCACAACACACACACTCAGGCACCCATACAGGTACTCAGACAACCAATCAATAACCCATATAGACACTCATGTACCTATTCACCAACCCATTCAGCCACTTACACACCAACTGACAGACTGATACAGACATTCACACAGATTAGTCACTCACCCATACATTCACCCAGACATGTATAATCACTCACTTATACAGTCACACACTGACTGAATCATCATATATATATCACATTCTTAAACTTTTTAGAAGCACTCAGTCACTTGATGATGTCATGAGTGGTGTAATATGAAACGTCATCAGCAGTATGAGAAAATAGTTTTCTCTCAAACATGATTCATGATATCCCAGCAGAAGGCTTTTTCACAGGGTAAAATCACCTTAGAACACACCACAATTCCTAAAATTAGTATGGTACCATCAACAAATGATTTATAATGTAACTAAAGTCTGTTATCACCCTTTATACGTTCTCCTTTTGGTAACCCTCAAAACCTTCCATTCACTACAATGCATTTTAATGGGGTGCTATCATGTATATTGGTCTCAAGATGGCTGCCAACACTTCTTGGATGAAGTGCTGACAGCCAATCAGATCTCATGATGAGATGTGTGGTTAGGCTCCGCCCAGAATATATACATTTCTTTTTCCTTTAATATTTAAAAAACTACTGAACAGATTTACACCATTTTAAAAAAAGGGCGCTTTCTGAACCAAGAGCTACCTTTTTGCCAAATTTTGTGTAATTCCGTTCAGCAGTTAGGGCTGTAGCCTTGTCTAAAGTTTCCTATGGAAATTAACATGGGGAAAACGTGTTTTGGGACCCCCCTTTTTTCTCGGCCCCCGCTTGACGAATCACCCCGAACCTTTCAAGACAGGAGCTTACCTGAGCGGGCCATTAGGTTTGAAAATTTCGCGAAGATTCGTCAAACGACGCCAAAGATATTGGCAAATCAAAAAACGCTTTTCCTATGGAAACTAGGTCCTAACTATAACTACCTACTGGGGACCGCCAGTAGGTAATATATATAATTAGTCCTCCGCACTTTCTCTCGTACCCATCCACTGCCTCCTAAACGAAAGGCGGTTTGACATACTTTGTGGTGGATGCAGTGGCAGCAGATATTCGAGGTGGGAACAGGGAGAAGAAGTTAAGGAAATTTGAATCTCAATATATTATTGAGCTGGATTAAAAAAATCCAGGGGGTCTCAATATAGAAGATTTCCACACGCACTTGTGAAATTATATTTTGAGATGCGCCTCCAAAATCGCAAAGATTAATTTTAATTGTAGTGTGAGTATGGTTTTTAATTGTTCACAATTGCACTTTATATAAGACAGACAAGCATGACAAATGAAAAATGAGTGAGAAATTTCTTGGTGTACCAAAATGTGCCCACTGGGGCTTAATTTACAGAACAGTTTGATATGTATTTTCACTGGGTCTCCGCAATTAGGAACATAATTACAATGTATCAAACTGTGCCCACTCAGGCTTAATTGTAGTCCAGCTCAATACGATGTATTTTTATTGGATTTCCATAATTAGGAACGGAAAAGAACTATATTGCCATGGTATTGAATTAAGTAATTACGATCGGTGATACAATGCATTGGCAAATCCATATTAATGGTGGAATGAGATATTAATCTTAAAATGCATGGAAGTGAAAGTTATTAATTCAGAATGAACAGGGGTACCTATTTATAAATTAAGCAATCACTATGAATGAGAAAAAAAAACTGTGAATTCAAGCGAACTACAGGTCTGTCTTCACCATTGTTTATTTGTAGTTCTCACGTGATAAACGTACACAAAAAATGTTTAAATGACGGCTGTTTACTTTGCCTCGGCATTGGTGAGCAAGGCTGCTGTGCAGCCGAAACCCGTTCAATGGTGGTCGAATAAAACTTTGAATAGCAACTGCACGTGGCGTCCTCCTCCTTGGAAAAAGGAGTGGTGGATATATATATATATATATATATATATATATATATATATATATATATATATATATATATATATTCACTGGAAAAAAAACACAGGTTTCAGGGACATTATAGTTAGGCTGACATTTCACTCGTACAAAACCAGAGAAATTCAGCCGTTATAGTTAGCTGAGCTAACTATAACTCGCGCCCCCGCAATGCACTGTCTCAGTGAATGTATGGGTGAGTGACTAATCTGTGAATGTCTGTATCAGTCTGTCACTTGGTGTGTAAGTGGCTGCATGGGTTAGTGAGTAGCTACATGAGTGTCTATATGGGTTATTGATTGGTTGTCTAAGTACCTGTATGGGTGCCTGAGTGGGTGGGTGGGGGACTGTGACACTCCCTGCATGGATGTGAGAGTGGGTGATTCACTGGGTATATGGGTTCATGAGTGCATCTGCGAGGGGCTGTATGGGTGAGTGAGTGTGCGTATGGCTGTGTCGGTGAGTGAATGGATGTCTCAGTGGTATGTGGGTGAGTAACTGCATATGTGAAAGACAATATATGTGAGCATATATAAGTGACTGTTTGTGAGAGTGAGTGATTGTGAGAGTGGTTGTATGGAGGAGTGTGCTTGTGTCAGTGATTGTATAAGGGAGTAAGTACGTGTTAGTACCTACTGTATGAATAAGTGAGGTGGTGTGTGTATAACTGTTTATGTGAGTAAATGTCAGTGTGATTGACTCTTTGGGTGACTGACTAGGTGTGTGAGTAACTCTATGGGTGAGTGGCGGTGTGTGAGTGTCTGTATGGGTGTATGAGTGGATATATCAGTGGCTGTATTAGTGAGTGACTGGGTGTATGAGTGGCTGTATGGGTGAGTGAGTGAATGTGTGTGTAGACCTATGAATTAGTGAGTGGGTATGTACGTGCTGGTATTGGTGTGTCTATGGTTTCGAGAATGGTAGTCTGAAATTTGGAGGGGTTGTATGAAAGATTATATTGGGGTGTGAGTAGATGCATCAGAGATTGTGGATGATGTCATCAGTGATGTCACTTGAGATGTCATCAGTGATGTCACTGACCATGTCATGAGTGATGTAAAATGTGACGTCATCAGCAGTGCATTGTAGGAGCGATAGTTATAGTTGGCTCAGCCGAGTCACAAGATGGCTGCCAACACTTCCTGGTTTGAAGTGTTGGCAGCCAATCAGATTGCAGTCACGAGATCGGGAGGGATCACGGATCCTCCGCTTACCCAGTTGTATATCTGAGAAATGTTTAAATATCTCAGAAACTACTGAAGGGATTTACACCATTTAACAAAAAAGTGCTTTCTGAACCAAGAGCTACCTTTTTGCCAAATTTGGTGTAATTCCGTTCAGCAGTTCCAGCTGTAGCCGTGTCTTAAGTTTCCTACGGAAATGAACATGGAGAAAACGTGTTTTGGGACACCCCCCCTTTTTCTCTGCCCCCGCTTGATGAATCACCCTGAAACTTTGAAAACAGCAGCTGACCTGACTGCCCCATTAGTTTTGAAAATTTCGCGAAGGTTCTTCAAACGACGCCAAAGATATTGGCAAAAAAAAAACGCTTTTTCAATAGAAACAAGGTCCTAACTAGTCGCCAGTATTCTTTTTTATATATATATATCTGAAAGAGACACGTTGGTGACAGATTCCTTACCGTAGAATATCCCCAGGCGTCAGGCTGGATCCGGAAAGTTTTGCGTAGCAGTACCCTTGCGCGTCGGTAGGCGGCGTTGTGCGGCTCCGCGTTCGGTGTCGGGATCGCCGGGATGACGTCGCAGGCAGTACTTGGACGCCGCCCCTGCGCGCTGACGTCCGTTCTTTCTTTTTCCACGCCAGTAAGCGCAGATCCGGGAAGAGCAGTGCCCTAGTCATTTTTTGACTAAGTTTTTTGGTGATTTTTCACTGTTTTCTCAAGTCGCTCGACTCCAAAGGTGTCGGTAGGGATGCCCGGCTTCAAGCCATGCGACGCCTGTGGTCGAATGATGTCGATCACGGACCCACATCAGGATTGTCTTTACTGCCTCGGGCGCGACCACGACCCCAAGTCGTGCCCCGACTGTCGGGCCTTGCATCCGAAGGCTTTGCGAGAGCGGTCTCAAAAGCTCCTCGAGGTCCGGCAGTCGGCTCCGCACCACACCAAGCCCCGGTCACGTGAGAGGTCGCGGAGTCCTCATCGGTCGTCGGGGTCCAAGTCTTCGCACTCCTCCGGTAAGTCGAAGCATAAGTCTAAGAAGCGTCATCGCTCGACTACTTCGCCTCGCCGGTCTCGCGACTCGGCTGAGGGTCCTGTCGGCACCGTCCCCGCGGCTCCGGGAGTGCCTGTGGAGCTGCCGCCGCATTACCCCCTTATCCGGGTTCGGCGGCGACTCCGGCCGAGATACAGGAGTTCCTGTCAGCCATGGCCCGCCTCTTCGGGCCTCAAGGTCCCCGCGGGCCCTGATGGGGTTTCCCCGGCGACTCCGGTCCCGGCGCCGCCTGTCACACCAGTCTCGGTCCCGGCCCCGGCCTCGACCCCGGCTCCGGTGCTGCCACAACCCCGATCGACGCCGGTTGACCTAACAACACCTCCACCGGCGCCGATGTCTCCGGTGCCGTTCCCGACGCCGCCCGGGGCTCCGGGCGGCGTCGTTCCCCGGTTCTCTCCGGACACGGCGCCGGCTCCGACGCCGATGAGACCTTGGGTCCCTTATGTCCCTCCTCCTTATTTTGAACCAGAGGAGGACGAAGAGAACTGGGAGGGGTCGGATGACCCTCTCACACAGCAGTGTGAGTTCGATCAGGACTGGGCTGAGGAACTTGGGGATGCCAGTGGTCTGGACACCTCCCCTGACACTGGCATGCTGTCTCCTCCTTCCGTGGCAACGGAGGAGGGAGCAAATTTTGCAACGGTGTTGCATAGAGCAGCTGGGGCCTTACACCTCCAATTGCCTACAGTGGCTGTCAGGACTAACCTCCTGACGGAAGTGCTTCAGCCGGCGGCTACCTCCTCGGAGCCACTGCTGCAGTTTAATGACGTGCTTTCCGACGTTCTTTTGGGCACCTGGTCCAAGCCCGCCACAGGGGCCCCGCTCCGGGCGACCCCCTGTTCCTCTCCCAACACCCCACTCCTGAGAGCTTGGTTGTCCAAGCCTCTGCTTCCCAAACCGCCTTCCCTACCGCTCCTCCGGATAGGGAATCCAAACGCCTGGATCAATTTGGGAAGAAGGTCTTTTCTTCCTCCAGTGCTGGCTTGCGGTCCGTCAACACCGCTTGCCTTTTGGGCCGATATTCCCACTCTCTGTGGGACTCGGTGGCGCAAGTTCTGTCCCAGTGTCCTGAGGAGGTCCAGACACTGCTTTCCCGCGCCACTGCGGACGGAAGAGATGCGGCTAAATACACCATCAGATGTGGCCTTGATACCGCCGACTCGCTTGGCAGATCGCTTGCGACGACAGTGGTGCTGCGCCGTCACGCCTGGCTGAGAACCACTGGTTTCTCGGGTGATGTCCAAAACACCCTTATGGACATGCCCTTTGATGGGGTCGGTCTTTTTGGAAACAAAGCAGACCATGCGCTGGAGCGCTTTAAGGACTCGCGGGCTACGGCCAAGTCCCTGGGCCTTTCTGCTGTACGCCCTCCGCTACCCTCTGCTTTTTGCCCAGTCATGTCTGCTGCCCAGCCACCGGCCCGCGCAGCAAGCGTCTTCGCGTGGCCGAGGACGTGGCTCCCGCCGTGGCAGGTCAGGCAACCAGCGTGCGGGTCAGGCCACCAACCCCGCCCCGTCCGCGGCCTCCAAGCCCTCCTAGTCCTTCCTTTCAGGTGCACAGCACTTCAGTAGGGGGCAGGGTCCGCCTTCACCACTGGCGTGCCATCACCTCGGACAAGTGGGTCTTGGACATTGTCCGAAGGGGCTACTCCCTCCCCTTCGAGACCATCCCCCCAGCCATGCCACCTCAATTCCACCGCATGTCAGGGGATCACTTGGTGCTTCTTCAGAAGGAAGTTGTGGTCCTCTTGGCCAAGAGGGCCATCGAGCGTGTTCCGACCCCAGAAGTAGGACGTGGTTGCCACTCCCACTACTTTCTGGTGCCCAAAAAGCACAAGGAGGACATGCGTCCTATCTTGGACCTCCGGAATGTCAATCGCTTCCTCCGGAAGGAGAAGTTCAAGATGCTCACCTTAGCTCAGGTCTTGACTGCCCTCGACCCTGGAGACTGGATGGTAGCGTTGGACTTGCAGGACGCTTATTTCCACATCCCCGTCCTACCGGCCCACCGGCGTTACCTGCGGTTCATGGTGGGCCTCGAGCATTTTCAATTCACCGTGCTCCCCTTTGGCCTCACAAGTGCCCCTCGGGTGTTCACGAAACTGATGGCGGTGGTCGCTGCTCATCTGCGCCGGGCAGGGGTTCCAGTCTTCCCCTACCTCGACGACTGGCTGCTGAAGGCGGGCTCGTCCCAGGCAGTCGTCTCCCACCTCCAGACTACGGCCGAACTCCTGCACTCGCTGGGGTTCTCCATCAATGTGCCGAAGTCGCACCTGATTCCTTCTCCACAGCTCCTTTTCATCGGAGCAGTTCTGGACACGACGCAGTTTCGGGCCTATCCTCCCGAACGGCGAGTCCGGGATATTCAGGCTATGATTCCGATCTTTCTGCCTCTATCCTGGGTTTCGGTACGGATTACCCTGAGGCTGCTAGGCCTCATGGCCTCCTGCATCCTGCTGGTCGATCATGCCAGATGGCATATGCGGGCTCTGCAGTGGGACCTGAAGTTCCAGTGGGCGCAGCACCGGGGCAACCTGTCCGATCATGTCCAGATCTCGGAGGGGACTGCAAAACAGTTGCAGTGGTGGCTCTCGAACCGGCAATGGGTCATGGGCAGATCCCTCTCCCTTCCCCAGCCAGAGCACACAGTCGTGACGGACGCGTCCCTTCTGGGATGGGGCGGTCACATGGGAGAGGCGGAGATCAGAGGCCTCTGGTCTCCGGGCGGAGTCCCGGCTCCATATCAACCTTCTGGAGCTCCGGGCGATCCGACTTGCACTCAAGGCATTCCTTCCCTCTGTCAAAGGGAAGGTAGTGCAGGTGTTCACAGACAACACCACTGCCATGTGGTACTGCAACAAACAGGGCGGGGTGGGGTCGTGGACCCTATGTCAGGAGGCTCTGCGCCTCTGGACATGGCTGGAACATCAGGGCATTTTCCTGATGGTTCAACACCTGGCAGGTTCCCAGAACGCCAGGGCGGACGAACTCAGCCGCAGGTGCATGATGGATCACGAATGGCGTCTTCACTCGGAGGTGGCGCACGGTCTCTTTCAGCAGTGGGGAGAGCCTTGGTTAGATCTGTTCGCCACCGAAGAGAACGCGCAATGTCAGCAGTTCTGCGCGTTGGAATTTCCAAGGCGGCACTCGCTCGGCGACGCTTTTCGTCGCGTGTGGAGTTGCGGTCTGTTGTACGCCTTTCCGCCTATACCACTTCTACCCAGAGTGTTGAAGAAGATTCGGCGCGACCGGGCCCAAGTCATCCTTGTGGCTCCGGACTGGGCTCGAAGAGTTTGGTATCCCGAGCTACTCAGTATGAGCGTCGATCCCCCGATCCGTCTGCCTCTTCGGGAGGATCTTCTGTCGCAGCAGCAGGGGACGGTCCTCCCCCGAACCTGTCCAGTCTACACCTGCTTGCGTGGAGATTGAGCGGCGGCAGTTGATTCCTTTCGACTTGCCTCCCGAAGTTTGTGATGTCATTCTGGCAGCCAGGCGTCCCTCCACTAAGGTGGTATACGCCTGCAGGTGGAACAAGTTTGTGGCATGGTGCACAGCAAAGGCTGTGAATCCCTCTCTGCCCTCTTTCTGAGGTTCTTTTGTTCCTTCTTTCTCTGGCCCAACAGGGTTCTGCCCTGGGTACCATCAAGGGCTATCTTTGTGCAATCTCGGCCTTCCTCAGGCTTCCTGATCAGCCCTCTCTTTTTAAGTCCCCTGTTGTTAGCAGGTTTCTTAAAGGCATTCCACACCTCTTTCCTCCTGTTCCGTTTATAATGCCTCAGTGGGACTTAAACTTGGTTCTTACTTTCTTAATGTGCGCTCCCTTTGAGCCTCTGCATAACTGTCCTCTTAGTCTTCTTACGCTGAAGACAGTCTTTCTGGTAGCCATCACCTCCGCTCGGCGGGTGAGTGAGCTCCAGGCTCTTTCATGCAAACCCCCCTTTCTGTCTGTTCATCCAGACAAGGTTGTTCTTCGGACGCGTCCGTCCTTCTTGCCAAAGGTGGTTACTGCCTTCCACATTGGGCAGACCATCACTTTGCCCACCTTCTTTCCGCCTCCGCATCCTTCCAGAGAGGAAGAGAGGCTCCACCGTCTGGACCCAAAACGTGCGCTTGCCTTTTATATCAACCGCACACAACAGTTCCGGGTGGATGACCAGCTCTTTGTTGGCTACGTGGGCGCCAAAAAAGGTTGGGCGGTACACAAGAGGACCATCTCCCGCTGGGTCATCTTGTGTATCAAAGCCTGCTATTCTTTGGCTAAGAAGGAGCCTCCTGTTGGGCTGCGTGCCCATTCCACCAGGGCAACGGCTGCCACCACGGCCTTGGGCCGCGGTGTTCCGCTGCAGGATATATGTCAGGCAGCTACGTGGGCCTCGCTGCACACGTTTACCAAACATTACTGCCTTGACAGCCAGGTCCGGAGGGACGGCTTCTTTGACCGTTCTGTCCTCCGGGACTTCCTTGTCTGAATCTGTTCGCAGACCCACCACCGGGGTTGGTATTGCTGGGGTATCTATTCTAAGGTAAGGAATCTATCACTAACGTGTCTCTTTCAGATGCACAAGTTACTAACTTGTGTAACGATATATCTGTAAAAGACAGTAGTTAGTGACAGATTCCTACCGCCCACCCATCCTCCCCGTTCTGCGAACTGATTTCTAGGGTTAAGGACATCCCTTTCAGGGCCCTAGACTTTTTCAGACACCTATGTCAGCTTCTTGCATGGCTCTGCGTTCCTGGCGCGGAAAGTCGTGTACAGAACTGACGTCAGCGCGCAGGGGCGGCGCTCTAAGTACTGCCCGCGACGTCATCCCGGCGATCCCGACGACGGACGCGGAGCCGCACGACGCCGCCTACCGACGCACAAGGGTACTGCTACGCAAAACTTTCCGGATCCAGCCTGACGCCTGGGGATATTCTAAGGTAAGAAATCTGTCACTAACTACTGTCTCTTATATATCGTTACACAAGTTAGTAACTTGTGCATATATATATATATATATATATATTATCTACTGGCGGTCGCCAGTAGATAGTTCTAGTTAGGACCTATTTTCCATAGGAAATCCGCAACATTCTATTTGAAATAACTCTTGCGTCGGTTGACGAATCTTCGCGAAATTTTCAAACTTTATGGCCCGCTCCGGTCCGCTCCTACCCTGAAAGTTTCGGGTGATTCGTCAGCGGGGCCGAGAAAAAGGGGGTCCCAAAACGTGTTTTCCCCATTCATTTTCCCATAGGAAACTTTAGCCACGGCTACAGCCCGAACTGCTGAACGGAATTACACCAAATTTGGCAAAGAGGTAGTTCTTGGTTCAGAAAGAACCCTTTTGTTAAATGGTGTAAATCCGTTCAGTAGTTGCTGAGAAAATCAAAAGTAAAAACACATATATATCTGGGCGGAGCCTAACCACACATGTCATCGTGAGATCTGATTGGCTGTCAGCACTTCATCCTGGAATTGCTGGCAGCCATCTTGGGACCAATATAAATGATAGTACCCCATTGAAATGCATTGTAGTGAATCGAAGATTTTGAGGGTTACCAAAAGGAGAACTATAAAGGGTGATAACAGACTTTAGTTACATTAGAATTCATTTGTTGATGGTACCATACTAATTTCAGGAATTGTGGTGTGTTCTAAGGTGATTTTACCCTGTGAAAAACCGTCTGGTGGGATATCATGAATCATGTTTGAGAGAAAACTATTTTCACATGCTTGTCCCATACAGTTTTGGAAGGTGCTCCAGAAGCTAAAATGAGAGCATATTTTCTGTAAATTCACATTATCTTTCTCAGTCATGTGAGAATGAAGTCTGACATTCTCAGTAAAACATGTACATCCAACAAGGGCAGAGACTGTCAGTTGATTCCTTTGTGTTCTACTGCAGCTTCCCAGAGTGTTCTAAAGAACAACTAGAGTGCTAACAGCCTTACTTATGACAAAAGTATGGCACACCTGAAGCCATCTTGATTGGAATAAACTGGTAACACTTAAAACATTTAATTTAAAAAGGAACAAAATGATGGGGTTCATCTTGTCATAGAAATTATGGTTAGTGCTCTGGAAAGAAAAATTAGGACATGTTTCAAGTGTGATCTCAAATATCTTCCTGTTATATTTCAACAGGAGCAGCCTGTCAGTTGATGCCTTTGTGTTCTACTGCAGCTTCCCAGAGTGTTCTAAAGAACAATAGAGCGCTAACAGTCTTACTTATGACAAAAGTATGGCACACCTGAAGCCATCTTGATTGGAATAAACTGGTAACACTTAAAACATTTAATTTAAAAAGGAACAAAATGAGGGGGTTCATTTTGCCATAGAAATTATGGGTAGTGCTGCAAAAAGAAAATTTAGTGCATGTTTTAAGTGAGATCTCAAATCCTCTTCTATTTCATTAGAAAATTCTGACATGCAGACTGAAACAATCACTTTCAATACCAGCAGTAGACTTCCAGTTAACTCCTTGGTGAGCAGTAGCTTTACTACAGTGATCTAATGAACAACTAGAGTGCTAACATTCTGAATTTATGGCAAATGTGTGACACATCTGAATGCCTTCTTGATGGAATCAAAGTAAAAACTGAAAGCATTTCCTACTGAGGAGACTACAGTAAATGAGGAAATTAGGAAACTTCATAACAAATAAGTCTCCCAAGATGGCCACCAGAGAACAAAGAGCCCAAATGTAGCACAAATATCACCCAGAGGTAGCCCACGTATAGCCCAATGACAGAAGTGTGCAAAACACTTTTTATTTTTTGTTTTTTTTGCAGTTTTATATAGTGCAGACTGGTCAGGTATTGGAGTGCTTTACATGAGCATTGGTTACATCACACAAGGACAAATTCATGTTGGTTGACCCCTACACTACCCAAACACCACTGCACTACCCTAAACCCTAAAACACTACCCCCAGCACGACCCCCTACACTACCCAAACACCACTGCACTACCCTAAATCTATCCCTACACTACACAAATACCACTGCACTACCCTAAACCCTAAAACACTAGAACCCAGCACGACCACCTACAGTACACAAACACCACTGCACTACCCTAAACCCTAAAACACTACCCCCAGCACGACTCCCTACACTACCTAAACACCACTGCACTACACTAAACCCTAAATCTACCCCCAGCATGACCTCCCACACTACACAAACACCACTGCACTACCCTAAACCCTAAAACACTACCCCCAGCACGACCCCTACACTACCCAAACACCACTGCACTACCCTAAACCCTAAAACACTAACCCCAGCATGACCCCCTACACTACCCAAACACCACTGCACTACCCTATACCTAAAACACGACCCCGTACACTACACAAACACAACTGCACTACCCTAAAACACTACCCACAGCATGACCCCTACACTACACAAACACCACTGCACTACCCTAAACCCTAAAACACTACCCCCTACACTACACAAACACCACTGCCCTACCCTAAACCCTAAAATACAACCCCCAGCATGACCCCCTACACTACACAAACACCACTGCACTACCCTAAACCCCCCTACACTATACAAACACCACTGCATTACTCTAAACCCTAAAACACTACCCCCAGCACGACCCCCTCACAACACAAACACCACTGCACTACCCTAAACCCTAAATCGACCCCCAGCACGACCCCCTACACTACCCAAACACCACTGCCATACCCTAAACCCTAAAACACTACCCCCAGCACTACCCCCTACACTACCCAAACACCACTGCACTAACATAAACCCTAAAACACTACCCCCAGCACAACCCCCTACACTACACAAACACCACTGCACTACCCTAAACCCTAAAACACTACCCCCAGCACGACTCCCTACACTACCCAAACACCCCTGCACTACCCTAAACCCTAAATCTACCACCAGCACAACCCCCTACACTACCCAAACACCACTGCACTACCCTAAACCATAAAACACTACCCCCAGCATGACCCCCTACACTACACAAACACCACTGCACTACCCTAAACCCTAAAACACTACCACCAGCACGACCCCTACACTACCCATACACCACTGCACTACCCTAAAGCCTAAAACACTACCCCCAGCACGACCCCCTACACTACCCAAACACCACTGCACTACCCTAAACCCTAAAACACTACCCCCAGCACGACCCCCTACACCACCCAAACACCACTGCACTACCCTAAACCCTAGAAAAGAAACCCCCACCCCATGCCCAATCCCCCTTACCTCTCACTCCTCGTGGTTCCTCTCTCCTCGTGGTTCCTGCTTCACGTCGTCTCTGAGGGGCGGTGCACGTCGTTGTGAGGAAACGGAACAGCCTCTGTTTCCTTACAACGACATGGATCGTCTACATGTTTTTTAGAAAGCATGGTCATTTACCATACATACCTTTACAACAAAATTCGTTGTAAAGGCATGCGTGGTAAATGACCTTGCGTTCTAAAAAAAATGCGAAGTAATGACTTCGTGATGTACAACGCATGCGTGGTAATGGTATCGCAAAGTAAAAAAGTTGTTGTAACAGCTGTTTACCGATCGAAGCTGGCCCCTGTTCTTCAGTGAGACGTTTAGTTGATTAATTAGGAGGAAGGAATGTGGTTTTTTTTACCGAAAAGTGCATTCCCGGCTGTTGTATTGTGAAAGTGTCCGCGTGGCCTGGTTTCACTTCCGGTGAGAGAGTGGAAGAGTCTGTTTGGATCTAAAGGAGTTCTGTTGTTGGACGGGGCCGGCGCGACATGTCATCAGAAAACATAGCTAATGGAAAGCGTCCTCCCTGAAGTGTGGAGCAGTGCCATGAGAGGTCAACGAGTGTGCGTCCCACCGCAGTATGACCGTACCGCGTGACCCATGTGCCACCTCCAGGGTACGGGAGGCAGAAGCGGCATCGCAGGTCCTCTTGAAGACCGTTGTAGCACTAATTCTACATCTTGGTACTAGGGCATTTTAACTTAGTTGTTCCTGCCAGATACAAAGAGAAGATCCTGTGTTATTCAGTGCCCTCGTTACCTTTTTGTGGGTTGTGGTGCTTGTCATTTCGCTGCCCCGCCGGTGCACACGACTGGGCACCCCACCTCGTGTGCCATCTGCAGGGCCTCTGCCCTCGGATCACTGGTTTCAGTTTCTGGAGTGGCAACATAAACAGTTGCTCCCAAAGGACTAGCCTGAACACTTAGGTGAATATCCCCTGCACCAGCATTCCACGGAAATTCTTTCCTAGCTCTCCCACGTCAACGAGGACGTCATAATAGCACGGCTCCGTTCGCGACACCGTATGACGTCATCGGATCCATAAGAGAACCTCGTCGGCGTGCTGAAGTCAGTTCCACCCATTTTTTCCGTGCCACCGAGGCAAACAGGGGACCGAGACATTTTCACATGTACACATAGCATAATAAATATATATATATATTCACTGAAAAAACCATAGGTTTCAGGCACGTTATAGTTAGAAATTAGCATTTAAAAAACCTTAGAAATTCACTGAAAAAACCATAGGTTTCAGGCACGTTATAGTTAGAAATTAGCATTTAAAAAACCTTAGAAATTCACTGAAAAAACCATAGGTTTCAGGGGCGTTATAGTTAGTTGGACATTTCACTCGTACAAAACCATAGAAATTCCCCCGTTATAGTTAGTTCAGCTAACTATAACTCGCGCGCCCGCAATGCACTGCTGATGACGTCACATATTACATCACTCATGACATGGTCAGTGACATCACTCATGACATCACTGATGACATCTCAAATGACATCACTGATGACATCATCCAGTGAATGTGTGTTTTTCTGAAAATTAAATATGTTTTATATATGTATATCTCAAGGTCGATGGAAGAATAAATGGGTATATAAGTGTCTAAATGGATGATTTTGTTTTGTAAAATTGATTGTATAACTGACTAAGTGTATCTTAGTGAATACATGGGTTAGTGAGTAATGTTTAAATATGAAAATATCTGTATCAGTCTCTCACTTTGTGTATAAGTGGCTGCATGGGTTGGTGAGTAGCTACATGAGTGTCTATATGGGTTATTAGTTGGTTTTTTGAGTATCAGTATGAGTGCCTGAGTGTCTGTATGGTTCGGTGGGGGTATTACTTAGTGCATAGATGCATGAATGAGTGACTCACTGTTTGTATGTGTTGAAGACAGCATGTGTGCAGGACTGTATAGGTGGATGAGTATGTGTATGGGTGTGTTAGTGAGTGAATGACTGTCTCAATAGTGTCTTTATGAGTAACTACATATGTTTTAAACTAGTATATGTGAGTATTGGTGTATATAAGTGAGTATATGTGAGAGTGAGAGATTGGAAGAGTTCCTGTACAAATAAGTAGGTGTTTCTATAAGTGATTGTTTAAGAGAGTAAGTATGTGTAAGTTTCTGTAGAAGTAAGTGTGGTAGTGTGTGTATAACTGTATATGCAAGTAAATGGATGTTTGATACTTTGTTTGCATGTGTGACTGTGTGTGAGTAACTCTATGGATGAGTGGTGGTGTGTAACAGGATGTATAGGTGTATGAGTACATATGATGAGTGAGTACATGTATGAGTGACTGTATAGGGACTGTTAGTGGATGTGTGTGTAGATCTTGGAATTACTGAATAGGTGTGTTGTAACTGGTATTGGTATGTCCATTGTTTTGAAAATGTTAGTTTGTATTTTTGAGTGTGTGTATCAAAGGTTATATCTGAAAGAGACACGTTAGTGATAGATTCCTTACCTTAGAATATCCCCAGGCGTCAGGCTGGATCCGGAAAGTTTTGCGTAGCAGTACCCTTGCGCGTCGGTAGGCGGCGTCGTGCGGCTCCGCGTCCGTCGTCGGCGTCGTGATCGCCGGGATGACGTCGCGGGCAGTACTTAGGCGCCGCCCCTGCGCGCTGACGTCAGTTCTTCTTTTTCCGCGCCAGCAAGCGCAGATCCGGGAAGAGCAGTGCCCTGGTCAATTTTTGACCATACTTTTTGGTGATTTTTTCACTGGTTTTTTCCAACTTTAAGGTGTCGTAGGGATGCCCGGCTTCAAGCGATGCGGCGCCTGTGCGCGGATGATGTCCGTCACCGACCCGCATTGGGAGTGTCTCTTCTGCCTCGGCCGAGGCCACGACACCGAGTCTTGTCCCGAATGCCAGGCCCTCAACCCGAAAGCTTTGCGAGAGCGGTCTCGAAAGCTCCTCGAGGCCCGGCATTCGGCTCCGCGGAAGCCCCGGTCGCGTGAGAGGTCCAGGGGTCGCTCGCGGAGTGCACACCGGTCGTCGACTTCTTCGTCCGGTAAGTCTAAGCACAAGAAGTCCAAAAGCATCGTCGCTCTCGGACTTCGCCTCGCCGGTCTCGCGACTCGGCTGAGGCCCCTCCCGGCACCGTCCCCGCCCCGCGGCCCCGGACTTGCCTGTGGAGTCGCCCCCGTCATACCCGCCCTTCCCGGGTTCGGGGGCGGATCCGGCCAAGGTACAGGAGTTCCTGTCGGCCATGGCCCGCCTCTTCGGGCCTTCAGGCCCCTCCGGTGCGCCTTCGGGCCCCGCGGGCCCTGATGGGGTTGCTCCGGCGCCGCCGGCGGCTCCGGCCCCGGCGCCGCCCGAGCCTCCAGCCTCGATCCCGGCTCCGGCTTCGGCCCCGGCCTCGATCCCGGCTCCACAACCCCCATCGACGCCGGTCGACCTCACGACACCTCCGCCGGCGCCGATGTCTCCGGTGCCGTTCTCGACGCCGCCCTGGGCTCCGGGCGGCGTCGTCCCCAGTTCCTTCCGGCTCCGGACATGGACCCGGAGCGACGCCGCTCGACGCCGGCTCCGGCGCTGATGGGACCTTGGGTCCCAAATGTCCCTCCTCCTCCTTATTTTGAACCAGAGGAGGACCAGGAGGACTGGGAGGGGTCTGATGACCCTCTGACACGCAACTGTCAGTATGATGAGGACTGGACAGAGAGTCTAGGGAGGCCAGTGGTCTGGATACTTCTCCTGACACTGGCATGCTGTCTCCTCCCGTGGCTACGGAGGAGGGGGCCAATTTTGGTACGGTGTTGCGTAGGGCTGCTGGGGCCTTACGTCTCCAGCTCCCTACTTTGACGGTCAAGACTAACATCTTGACAGAGGTGCTTCAGCCGGCAGCCTCCTCTGCGGAGACTGTGCTGCCGTTTAACGACGCCCTCACTGACGTTCTTTTGGGCGCCTGGTCCAAGCCCAACACAGGGGCTCCTGTGGATCGGAACGTGTCACGACGCCATCGCCCCGCTCCGGGCGACCCCCTGTTTCTTTCTGTCCACCCCACTCCTGAGAGCTTGGTTGTCCAAGCCTCCGCTTCCCAAACCGCCTTCCCTACCGCTCCTCCGGATAGGGAATCCAAACGCCTGGATCAGTTTGGGAAGAAAGGTTTTTCTTCCTCCAGTGCTGGCTTGCGGTCCGTTAACACCGCTTGTCTTTTGGGCCGATATACCCACTCCCTGTGGGATTCGGTGGCGGATGTTTTGCCCCAGTGCCCTGAGGAGGTCCAGGCACTGCTTTCCCGCGCCATTGCGGAAGGAAGGGATGCGGCCAAATACACTATCCGTTGTGGCCTTGACACCGCCGACTCGCTGGGCAGGTCGATTGCAACGACGGTGGCGCTCCGGCGCCACGCCTGGCTGAGAACCACTGGTTTTTCAGGGGATGTCCAGAATACTCTCATGGACATGCCCTTTGATGGAGTCGGTCTTTTGGGTCCAAAGCAGACCATGCGTTGGAGCGCTTTAAGGACTCACGGGCTACTGCAAAGTCCCTGGGCCTTTCTGCTACACGCCCTCCGCTACCTTCTGCTTTTCGCCCCTATCGTGGCCACGGTAGGGGCGCCCCTTCACGTCAGCAGCCCAGCCACCGGCCCGCGCAGCAGGCGTCTTCGCGTGGCCGAGGACGTGGATTCCGCCGTGGCGGATCGGGCAACCAGCGTGCGGGTCAGGCCACCACCTCCAACCCGTCCGCGGCCTCCAAGCCCTCCTAGTCCCTCCTTTCAGGTGCACGGCACGCCAGTAGGGGGCAGGGTCCGCCATCACCTTCCCCACTGGCGCACCATCACCTCGGACAGGTGGGTCTTGGACATTGTCCGAAGGGGCTACTCCCTCCCCTTCGAGACCACCCCCCAGCCATGCCACCTCAATTCCACCGCATGTCAGGGGATCACTTGGTGCTTCTACGGAAGGAAGTCACGGCCCTCTTGACCAAGAGGGCCGTCGAGCATGTTCCGACCCCAGAAGTAGGGCGTGGTTGCTACTCCCACTACTTTCTGGTGCCCAAAAGGGACAGGGAGGACATGCGTCCTATCTTGGACCTCCGGAACGTCAATCGCTTCCTCCGGAAGGAGAAGTTCAAGATGCTCACCCTAGCTCAGGTCTTGACTGCCCTCGACCCTGGAGACTGGTTGGTAGCGTTGGACTTGCAGGACGCGTATTTCCACATCCCCGTCCTGCCGGCCCACCGGCGTTACCTTCGGTTCACGGTAGGCCCCGAGCATTTTCAGTTCACCGTGCTCCCCTTTGGCCTTACAAGTGCCCCTCGGGTGTTCACGAAAGTGATGGCGGTGGTCGCAGCTCATCTGCGCCGGGCAGGGGTTTCAGTCTTCCCCTACCTCGACGACTGGCTGCTGAAGGCGGGCTCGTCCCAGGCAGTCGTCTCCCACCTCCAGACTACGGCCGAACTCCTGCACTCGCTGGGGTTCTCCATCAATGTGCCGAAGTCGCATCTAATTCCTTCTCCACAGCTCCTTTTCATCGGAGCAGTTCTGGACACGACGCAGTTTCGGGCCTATCCTCCCGAACGGCGAGTCCGGGATATTCAGGCTATGATTCCGATCTTTCGGCCTTTATCCTGGGTTTCGGTACGGATGACCCTGAGGCTGCTGGGCCTCATGGCCTCCTGCATCCTGCTGGTCAATCATGCCAGATGGCATATGCGGGCTCTGCAGTGGGACCTGAAGTTCCAGTGGGCGCAGCACCAGGGCAACCTGTCCGATCACGTCCAGATCTCGGAGGGGACTGCAAAACAGTTGCAGTGGTGGCTCTCGAACCGGCAATGGGTCATGGGCAGATCCCTCTCCCTTCCCCAGCCAGAGCATACAGTTGTGACGGACGCGTCCCTTCTGGGATGGGGCGGTCACATGGGAGAGGCGGAGATCAGAGGCCTCTGGTCTCCGGCGGAGTCCCGGCTCCATATCAACATTCTGGAGCTCCTGGCGATCCGACTTGCACTCAAGGCATTCCTTCCCTCTGTCAAAGGGAAGGTAGTGCAGGTGTTCACAGACAACACCACCGCCATGTGGTACTGCAACAAACAAGGCGGGGTGGGGTCGTGGACCCTTTGTCAGGAGGCTCTGCGCCTCTGGACATGGCTGGAACATCAGGGCATGTTCCTGGTGGTTCAACACCTGGCAGGTTCCCTGAACGCCAGGGCGGACGAACTCAGCCGCAGGTGCATGATGGATCACGAATGGCGTCTTCACTCGGAAGTGGCGCAAGGACTCTTTCTACAGTGGGGAGAGCCTTGGTTAGATCTATTCGCCACCGAAGAGAACGCGCAATGTCATCAGTTCTGCGCGTTGGAATTTCCAAGGCGGCACTCGCTCGGCGACGCTTTTCGTCACGAGTGGAGTTGCGGTCTATTGTACGCCTTTCCGCCTATACCACTTCTACCCAGAGTGTTGAAGAAGATTCGGCACGACCGGGCCCAAGTCATTCTTGTGGCTCCGGACTGGGCTCGAAGAGTTTGGTATCCCGAGCTACTCAATATGAGCATAGATCCCCCGATCCGTCTGCCTCTTCGGGAGGATCTTCTGTCGCAGCAGCAGGGGACGGTCCTCCACCCGAACCTGTCCAGTCTACACCTGCTTGCGTGGAGATTGAGCGGCGGCAGTTGATTCCTTTCGACTTGCCTCCCGAAGTTTGTGATGTGATTCTGGCAGCCAGGCGTCCCTCCACTAAGGTGGTATACGCCTGCAGGTGGAACAAATTTGTGGCATGGTGCACAGCAAAGGCTGTGAATCCCCTTTCTGCCCCTCTTTCTGAGGTCCTTCTGTTCCTTCTCTCTTTGGCCCAACAGGGTTCTGCCCTGGGTACCATCAAGGGTTATCTTTGTGCTATCTCGGCCTTCCTCAGGCTCCCTGATCAGCCCTCCCTTTTCAAGTCCCCTGTTGTTAACAGGTTCTTAAAAGGCATTACTCACCTCTTCCCTCCTGTTCCGTTTGTGATGCCTCAGTGGGACTTGAACTTGGTTCTTACCTTCTTAATGTGCGCTCCCTTTGAGCCTTCTACATAACTGTCCTCTTCGTCTTCTGACTCTGAAGACAGCCTTTCTGGTGGCCATCACCTCCGCTCGGCGGGTGAGTGAGCTCCAGGCTCTATCTTGCAAACCTCCCTTTCTGTCTGTTCATCCAGACAAGGTTGTTCTTCGGACGCGTCCGTCCTTCTTGCCAAAGGTGGTTACTGCTTTCCACATTGGGCAGACCATCACTTTGCCCACCTTCTTTCCGCCTCCGCATCCTTCCAGAGAGGAAGAGAGGCTCCACCGTCTGGACCCAAAACGTGCGCTCTCTTTTTATATTGACCGCACAAAACACTTCCGGGTGGATGACCAGCTCTTTGTTGGCTACGTGGGCGCCAAAAGGTCGGGCGGTGCACAAGAGGACCATCTCCCGCTGGGTTACCTTGTGCATCAAGGCCTGCTATTCTTTGGCTAAAAAGGAACCTCCTGTTGGGCTGCGTGCCCATTCCACCAGGGCAACGGCTGCTACCACGGCCTTGGGCCGCGGTGTTCCGCTGCCGGTTATCTGTCAGGCGGCTACGTGGGCCTCGCTGCACACGTTTACTAAGCATTACTGCCTTGACAGTCAGGTCCGGAGGGACGGCTTCTTTGGCCGTTCTGTCCTCCAGGACTTCCTTGTCTGATCTTTGTTCGCAGACCCACCACCGGGGTTGGTATTGCTGGGGTATCTATTCTAAGGTAAGGAATCTATCACTAACGTGTCTCTTTCAGATGCACAAGTTACTAACTTGTGTAACGATATATCTGTAAGAGACAGTAGTTAGTGATAGATTCCTTACCGCCCCACCCATCCTCCCCGTTCTGCGAACTGATTTCTAGGGTTAAGGACATCCCTTTCAGGGCCCTAGTATTTTTCAGACACCTGTGTCAGCTTCTTGCATGGCTCTGCGTTCCTGGCGCGGAAAGTCGTGTACAGAACTGACGTCAGCGCGCAGGGGCGGCGCCTAGGTACTGCCCGCGACGTCATCCCGGCGATCACGACGCCGACGACGGACGCGGAGCCGCACGACGCCGCCTACCGACGCGCAAGGGTACTGCTACGCAAAACTTTTCCGGATCCAGCCTGACGCCTGGGGATATTCTAAGGTAAGGAATCTATCACTAACTACTGTCTCTTACAGATATATCGTTACACAAGTTAGTAACTTGTGCATTAGGGTGAGAGGAGGTCTGCCACTCTATCACAAGGATGATGTCATCAGTGATGTCATTTGAGATGTCATCAGTTATGTCACTGACCATGTCATGAGTGATGTAATATGTGATTTCATCAGCAGTGCATTATGGATGCGCGACGAGTTATAGTTAGCTGAACTAACTATAACGGGGAATTTCTATGGTTTTGTACGAGTGAAATGTCCAACTAACTATAACGCCCCTGAAACCTATGTTTTTTTCAGTGAATTTCTAAGGTTTTTTAATGCTAATTTCTAACTATAACGTGCCTGAAACCTATGGTTTTTTCAGTGAATATATATATATATATATATATATATATATATATATTATCTGGCGGTCGCCAGTAGTTAGTTATAGTTAGGACCTAGTTTCCATAGGAAAAGCGTTTTTTCTTTTCCCAATAACTTTGGCGCCGGTTGACGAATATTCGCGAAATTTTCAAAACTTGTGGCCCGCTCCGCTCCTATCCTGAAAGTTTCGGGGTGATTCGCAAAGCGGGGGCCAAGAAAAAAGGGTGGTCCCAAAACGTGTTTTCTCCATGTTATTTTCCATAGGAAACTTTAGTCACGGCTACAGCCCGAACTGCTGAACGGAATTACACCAAATTTGGCAAAAAGGTAGCCCTTGGTTCAGAAAGAGCCCTTTTTGTTAAATGGTGTAAATCCGTTCAGTAGTTCCTGATAAATTAAAAAAAAAGAGGTCGGAAAATGAATTTCCAATAGGAAACTTTACACACGGCTACAGCTCGAACTGCTGAACGGAATTACACCAAATTTGGCAAAAAGGTAGTGCTTAGTTCAAAAAGCGCCCTTTTTTTTTTAAATGGTGTAAATCCGTTCAGTAGTTGCTGAGAAAATCAAAAAAATAAAAGTTTCGATATTTAGAGGCGCGGACCCTCCCGATCACGAGCTTTATTCTAATTGGCTGTCAACACTCCAAACCAGGAAGTGTTGGCAGCCATCTTGAGAGTCGGTTCTATTATCTTCCGTGGCAAAGACGCAAAAATCCTTGACATCGAAGTAAGAACTTACAAATCAGTTTTTAAGATACCCAGATATATTAGCCGTGCCAATATAAGATTAGAATTTGGCCTAAAAAGACACATCTTGGCCATTTTTTTGTCGACTTTAATAGATAAAGATGAACTCAGGGGAAAAAATCATTTATGGTCAATTGTAAACTCCTTTGGTAAATTGGCTCCCCAACCATATCTGTCGTTTTACTTAAATCCCTTAATTAAGAATAAATTTATGTTACTACGGTTCGGAAGATATCCGACTAAAGATGGAATCCCAAAATGGGAAAATAAATGGCCCTTCAATTTGTGTAGGTTATGTGGGTCCAGCGAGGAAACTTTAGTGCATATAGTAACTTTATGCCCCCAATTGTTAGTAGAGCGGAAAACCATCTTAAAGCCTATTTTTAATGAATTGGGGGTAAGATCTTGTAGAAATGCCATCATCTTTTGCCTTAGCGGTGTTAATGCTTACCTTATCTCCCGATTTGTTAAGTTTACTATTATAGCTGAAAGGAAACTTCGTAATACTGTTAATTGAATGTGATAACTTTTATGACACGAAAATTATTTACAATGTTACATTACGTTTTTAGAGTTAAGTACTGTTTATTTTAAACCATTTTTAAATGCATTTTTATTGTCAATGTTGTTTCAATTGCAATTTTACTAAAGTTTCCTTTTAGAGTTATGCATGGCATATTGAGAATTTTAGCTGCTAGCATAAGATATTTTATTAGTTGTTGCTAAAAGCTTTCCAGCACAACTGCACTTTATTGCTAACGTTGCTCCAAATGCAATTTTATTATGGCTGTTTTTATCTTTTGTAAACTCACATAGTTTTAAAGTCTTTTTGGAGAATATTGTATGGTATATTGTAAACAATGGCAGCTAGCACAAAGCACTTTATTTCTCGATTGCCGATCATTTGCTGCTAAATAACTTACGTTGATGCTTGTTTGTAGATCTTGCTTGAATATAAATGTACACTATAGTTACAAAATATTTATGAAGGGATCATGAATTTTTTGTCTTTTATTTGATTGTCATAATCCTATTTTAATTTTATTTTATATGTGTACTTTGCTGTTGGTAATGATTTTAAATAATCAACAAATAAATAAATACCTACCCGGTAACCGAGTCACAAGAGAGAAAAACAAACGCGAAAAACAAGAAAAGGGGGCAGGGTAGAAACACCCTGACCCCCTAGGCCTGCTCAGGGGGTCCCACAAGGACCCCAAAGGCCCAAAACAGCATGTCATGAGTGATGTAATATGTGACGTCATCAGCAGTGCATTGCGGGGGCGCGAGTTATAGTTAGCTGAACTAACTATAACGGGGGAATTTCTCTGGTTTTGTACGAGTGAAATGTCCAACTAACTATAACTTTCCCTAAAACCTATGGTTTTTTCAGTGAATTTCTAAGGTTTTTTAAATGCTAATTTCTAACTATAACGTGCCTGAAACCTATGGTTTTTTCAGTGTGTATATATATATATATATATTATCTACTGGCGGTCGCCAGTAGATAGTTATAGTTAGGACCAGAGAGGTGGTCCAGGCCACGCCCCTTTTTACACCTCTCTGCAACGCAGCTCTATGGCGCTTACTGGAGGTACCTGGTGGGCTAGTTGGACCCCAGGGACCCTCAGGATTCAAGGGGACTTAATCCCCCAACTTACAACGCGCCAGGGGGCGTGTTTGCAGAGTGGTGGAGAAAGGGGGCATGGCCTTTGTCTACCTCTCACCAATCCCACTGGATATATATTATCTACTGGCGGTCGCCAGTAGATAGTTATAGTTAGGACCTATTTTCCATAGGAAATCCGCGACATTCTATTTGAAATAACTCTCTTGCCGGTTGACGAATCTTCGCGAAATTTTCAAACTTTATGGCCCGCTCCGGTCCACTCCTACCCTGAAAGTCTCGGGGTGATTCGTCAAGCGGGGGCCGAGAAAAAAGGGGGGTCCCAAAACGTGTTTTCCCCATTCATTTTCCCATAGGAAACTTTAGACACGGTTACAGCTCGAACTGCTGAACGGAATTACACCAAATTTGGCAAAGGGGTAGTTCTTGGTTCAGAAAGAACCCTTTTGTTAAATGGTGTAAATCCGTTCAGTAGTTCCTGAGAAAATCAAAAGGAAAATCACATATATATCTATGGCCGCGTTGGATTCGCGCACCCTCCCGATCACGAGCTGTCTGCTAATTGGCTGTCAACACTCCAAACCAGGAAGTGTTGGTAGCCATCTTGTTCCTCGGTAGAACCGAGGAACAAGAAAGCAGTAAAAAAGTGTGCAAAACGCACAAAGGGGGCAGGGTAGAAACACCCTGACCCCCTAGGTCTGCTCAGGGGTCCCACAAGGACCCCTGGGTAGAAAAAGCATTTTTTTTTTTTTAAATCGGCAGGATGCGCTCAGGGAGCGCGGATCCTGCCGGAAAATCGAGCGCGGTATCCCGCGCTCGATAGTAATTTGCCCCCGGGTGGGCCAAGTCCCGGGGCATGGTGGGGGGTTTAATTTAATGTGGGGGCCTCTAAGGCCCCCCAAGCCCCGGGGACCGCCACCCCCCAGGGCTTAAGAAAATAATGGAGCGAAAGGGCTCTTTGCCCTCCTTCAGCCCCGGGGACCGCCAACCCCCGGGGCTTCTTTTTAAAAAAAAAAATTTTGACCTGTGTGGGGGGGCTCCAGCCCCCCCACACGCCCCGGGAACCGCCATCTCCCTGGGGCACGAAACATTTGAATATGGGGGTCCGTTACGGACCCCCAAAGCCCCGGGGACCACCACCTCCCCGGGCTGTGAAATAGTTGGGAGGGGGTCGTGCGGCCCCCTCCTGGAGCCCTTGATGGCCCTGGGGACCGACACCCCCAGGGTCGGCTCCTGCAGTGTCCCGGGTGCCTACCCTCGGGACACTGCTGTTTGCAATGACAGGCGTGGAGCCTCGCGGCTCCCGTCCTGTCATTGCAAACTTGCTTTGGATATTAGAGCGAGAGCAGGAAACCTGCCTCGCTTCCAATATCCAAAGCAATTGCTTTTCACATGGGGAGCAGCATGTTAGCTGCTCCCCATGTGGAAAGCAATGCCGGCTCCCATAGGACACGGGAGCCGGCGGGACTGTGGGGGTTTGGGGACCCCCCACAGTCCCCAACGAGAGGCCAGGCCCCGGGGATGGGGTCCCCGGGGCCATAGTGGCCAGGAGGGGGGCCACGCAGCCCCCTCCCCAAATTATAAAAAATAAAAAGGGCAAGGCCGGCCCCGGGGATGGGGTCCCCGGGGCCTTAATGGCCTGAGGAGGGGGCCACGCATCCCCCTCCAAATAAAAAAATAAAAAATTGAGGGCATGCCCCGGGAATGGGGTCCCCGGGGCCAATACAGGCCCAGGGAAGGGGGCCACGCGGCCCTCTTCCCGTTTTTTTAAATTTAAAAAAAAAAATGCTCAGGCCCCGGGGATGGGGTCCCCGGGGCCAAAAGTGGCCAAGGGAAGGGGGCCACGCAGCCCCCTCCCATTAAAAAAACAAGAAAAAAAAACGACCAGCATCATGCCGGAGGCCCCGCCCCCTCCTTGCAGTACTCTGCAAACGCGCTCCCTGGCGCGTTTTAAGAAGGGAGTAATTCCCCTTGAATACTGGGGTCCTGGGGCCAACTAGCCCACCAGGAACCTCCAGTATGCACCAGGGGCTGCGTTGCAGAGAGGTGTACAGAGGCCACGCCCTTTTTACACCTCTCTGCAACGCAGCTCTGTGGCGCTTTAGAAGTACATGGTGGCCTAGTTGGACTCCAGGGACCCTCAGGATTCAAGGGGACTTAATCCCTCAACTTAAAACGCGCTACGGGGCGCGTTTGCACAGTAGTGAAGGGAGGGGCGGGGCTTCAGGTGACATGTGTGCAAACAGGCCCCGTGGCGCGTTTTAAGATGGGGAATTAAATCCCTTCAATCCTGAGGGTCCCTGGGGCCAACTAGCCCACCATGTACTTCTAAAAAGCGCCACAGAGCTGCGTTGCAGAGAGGTGTAAAAAGGGGCGTGGCCTCTGTACACGTCTCTGCAACGCAGCCCCCTGGCGCATACTGGAGGTTCCTGGTGGTCTAGTTGGCCCCCAGGGACCCTCATGATTCAAGGGAACTTAATCCCCCAACTTAAAACGCGCCACGGGGCGCGTTTGCACAGATGTCACCTCAGACCCCGCCCCCTCCCTTCACCATTGTGCATATATTCCTCTAAAATCAGCCGAAATACGAATTCCGATTTACTCACCTGTTATCAGGAGAGACCTCAGTGCTGCATCTTTCAGCCCAGTACTGATCCTGAAAAGTAATTTTAACCGTACTTACCAGTAACTTGAATTTCCTTCCATAGGATATCATTGACTGGTTTCACTTGGAAATTCTTCTAAGTGTGGAGTTTTGGAACTTTATAATATTCCTCTAAAATCAGCCGAACTACGAATTCCGATTTACTCACCTGTTATCAGGAGAGACCTCAGTGCTGCATCTTTCAGCCCAGTACTGATCCTGAAAAGTAATTTTAACCGTACTTACCAGTAACTTGAATTTCCTTCCATAGGCTAACATTGACTGGTTTCACTTGGAAATTCTTCTAAGTGTGGAGTTTTGGAACTTTATAATATTCCTCTAAAATCAACCGAACTACGAATTCCGATTTACTCACCTGTTATCAGGAGAGAACCCAGTGCTGCTTCTTTTAGCCCAGCACTGACCCTGAAAAGTAATTCTAACCGTACTTACCAGTAACTTATATTTCCTTCCATAGGAATCCATTGTCTGGTTTTCAGCAGAAAAGTTTCAAAGTGTCGATTTTCACAAATTACAAATATTCCTTAAAAATCGCCTGTATGACTTAAACGCATTCTTTCAACTGTTTACAGGAGATGCACCAGTGCTGGATCCAGGATCCAACACTGAGTAAGAAAAAGTAACGATAACACTACTTACCTGCTAAGTGAATTTCCTCCCATAGGATAACATTGGTGATTCTATGTGAAAAAGTTTTTAAGTGTCAACTTTTAAAATACAATAATATTCCTTAAAAATCACTACTTTAACCAAAACGCTTTTACTCAACTGTTTACAGGAGATGTCCCAGGACTGAATCTAGGATCCAGTCCTGTGGTTAGAAAAGTAATCCATAAAGTAACTAATTGCATTTAACTAGAAATTCACATTCAGCTCAATGTTGCATTGTGTTTGAAATTGTGTTGCCCATTGCAACAACTGTAACTACTGTACTTAAAACTCTATTGCCTATTTGCAAACTATTTAAACTAAAGTAATTCATTCAGAGAAAGTATATTTTGTAATGTATAATGTAATTACAATGTAATTTAATAAATAAAATATCTAAAAATAAATAGTTTTAAAAAATTTAGTAAATCAGTATCAAAAAAATAAATATAACAATTAATACATTTAAAAATTGTCATTTACAAAACCTTTGACATTCACTGAAAAAACCATAGGTTTTAGGCACGTTATAGTTAGAAATCAGCATTTAAAAAACCTTTGAAATTCACTGAAAAAACCATAGGTTTCAGACACGTTACAGTTAGAAATTAGCATTTAAAAAACTTTTGAAATTCACTGAAAAAACCATAGGTTTTAGGGACAGTTATAGTTAGTTGGACATTTCACTCGTACAAAACCCGTGAAATTCCCCTGTTATAGTTAGTTCAGCTAACTATAACTCGCGCCCCCGCAATGCACTGCTGATGACATCACATATTACATCACTCATGACATGGTCAGTGACATCACTGATGACATCTCAAATGACATCACTGATGACATCATCCACGTGATAATCTGATGCACCTCCTCACACCCTAATATAACCTTTGATACACCCAATCTAAATTACAGACTGCCATTCGCAAAACCATAGACACTCCAACACCAATAACTACATACCCACTCACTGATTCTTAGGTCTACACACACACATCCACTCACTCACCCGTACAGTCACTCATACTTATGGTCACTCAGTACAGGACTATCATATGCACTCTTACTCCTATATAGACACTCAAACACCGCCACTCATCCATAGAGGTACTCACACACCTAGTCAGTAATGCAAATAATTAAACACACTGCCATTTACTCACCTATACAGTTATACACACACCAGCTCACTTAATCATACAAATACTACCACATTGTTACGCTCTTATACAATCACTGATACAAGCACACACTCATCCATACAGCCACTATCACAATCACTCACTCTCGCTTATAGCTATTTATATACTCCCACACACATATATACTGCCTTTCACATATGTAGTTACTCACACATGTACCACTGGGACATACATTCACTCACCAACACACTCTTACACACACTTACCCACCCATACAGTCTATCACAGATGCACTCTTGAAACCATCCACCCAGTGAATCACCCACTCACACATCTATGCACAGAGTCGCACACACCCCTCCCACACAAACACTCAGGCACCCATACAGATACTCAGACAACCATTCAATAACTCATATAGACACTCATGTAGCTATTCACAAACACATGCAGCCACTTACACAGCAACAGACAGACGGATACAGACATTCACCCAGTTTAGTCACTAACCCAAGCATTCAGTAAGATACGTTAAATCACTCACTTATAGAGTCAGTCACGCACCTACTAAATCATCCATACAGACACTTATACACCCACTCATTCTTCAATACGTCTTTTCCTATATATATTAAAAATATTTAAACTTTACAGAAACACACAGTCACTGCATGATGTCATCAGTGATGTCATTTGAGATGTCATCAGTGATGTCATCAGTGATGTCACTGACCATGTCATGAGTGATGTAATATGTGACGTCATCAGCAGTGCATTGCGGGGGCGCGAGTTATAGTTAGCTGAACTAACTATAACAGGGGAATTTCACGGGTTTTGTACGAGTGAAATGTCCAACTAACTAGAACTGTCCCTAAAACCTATGGTTTTTTCAGTGAATTTCAAAGGTTTTTTAAATGCTAATTTCTAACTATAACGTGTCTGAAACCTATGGTTTTTTCAGTGAATATATATATATATATATATATATATATATATATATATACACACATGCATCTAGTGTTATATACTATTTATTACCGTTGTGCGCGGGGGCGGAAAGCAGGACTTTTATGGCTCCTCGCCTCCCTCAACAGTGGTTATAAATAGCTTCTTACGCCAGAACAAACTGCTTATATTAATGCCATGATATTGTTTCTTGTCTTGGTTATTAATAAATGTATTTACCCAGATCACGACGCAAGACGTTAATGCCATGCATTAAGATGAAATCACATGCAGTATTGCTTGAGCACTATTAAAGTTTTTCTCTGACCTTATTGTAATGTGGGTGGAGCCTGTGAGGCAGGCAACCTTATATTCTAAAATTAGTTAGGATGTGCTTTTGGAAATGACATGCAAACTGGCCAATCAACTGTAGTAATAAGTGGGCGAATGCATGCTTATTACTATACGTGTTCCAAATAATTTTGGGGCATATTTATTCTCGGTGGCCTGCATACATATGCATGCAAACGTGCCTGTGAGCTTAAAGTAGGTACTTAACTGAAAATCCAATTTTTTTCACCCTTAACATCTTAGTACCACCACGCACTTGACCCACTAAAATGACAATTTTGGAAGTTTAGCGAAACAAGTTTCAGAATGTATTTTCTTGGCGTGCAAAATGTGGTTCAAATTAGTGAAAGGAAACACTTTTTATAAGGGAAATGCCAGATCCATTGATTTTTCGAAATAAAATACTCATAAGCAAGTTCTGATGCAAAAAAGTGAAAACGTGCTGAAGAAAGCTCACAAACTTTTGCAGGTGCATTAATGCTAAACTACGTTCAGTGACTCTTTTTGGTTTTGGTGTAATTTCGTTGACCCATTTTGTAATGATAAACAAAAGATATGTACATTGCGCATGCACCATTGCTGTGTATATTCACAAATGTGCTCAGGCAACAAATGATGACAAAGAATAGAAGCTACAGCACATGTGCTCTGCGGGCACAAGCACAATATAATGCTGCCCATGACCATGAAAAATAAAACCTGCCACAAACTTCGCGTGGACAAAGCCCATGCCTTGCAGACTGTTCATAGGTTTCACATGTAATCTGCTGTTCATTAACCAGGTACACACACAGCACTGTGCACGTACACGCAGACACAAGCCGGGTGGTATTCATCTATCTTGGTCCACCACTGACAAAACCTAAAGACTTCAAAGCTATAGGATGCCTCTGCAATGAATATGTTGTCTGCAAAATATAAATTATTGGCTACTGTGACACATGGGTGGTATGCACTTGGAGACACAAATCAAATTCCATACACCTGCATGGCGCCACTATCGAGGTGCTGTGTGCCTTCCTGGACACTGGCATGAGCAAAGCCAAGGCCCTGCTGACCCTCATGTGAATCTGTTTGCAGACATGTACTCAATGGCAGTGTATGGTTAACAAAGCTCCATCAATCTACATAGCGAGGCAAACCCAAGAGCTGCACTGCTACATTAAGACTAACGTGTGCAGAGTAGGAGCTACTTTTAATGTATGTTCGCATACATTAATTTGCACCATCACTCGTGGCTTCAGACACCTATACGGAGACACAAACCTAGCATTACACACCTGCATAGACACTTGGAAACAGTCACACCTACTGGGAAGGAAGCCTGTGCCCTCCACCCCTACAAGTTGTTGCTAAATGGAATGTGAAGTTCACAAATATAAATTGTAAGCCACTAAATCACATGAAACACCACACATACAACTAACATACACACGGAAATTCAAGCCTAGCATTCTACACCTTAATTGTGCCACAAGTAATGCATAGCCCCAACTTTAATACCTACCCCATACACCCGGAAATCACAAGTTAGGTTCGGTTCAGCAACAAATATTCACGAACCTCAAATAAAACATTAAAGCGAAGTCTGAGTCATCTTCTCAATTACATACCACCTGAAAATAAAAGCCTTAACTTCCCTACAATAACTTGCACCTAAGTAGGTGCATGTACGTTGTTTGTCCCACTGTTGGTGAACATCTAGAAAAACTAATAGTGACGTACTGCTTCAATGACAAATACATAATTAAAACAAGAAGGTTTGCGCGTACATTCAATCCAAAAATACATTCGCAACACTGTTGCAGACATAAAGGTATAATAAGATCCCTGAAAAAATTAAAGAAAGGGGTTTTAAGTGTTTCCTGGATGTTAAAATTTGGAACAATACAAAACCATTTTTTTTTATTATATCTTAATTGATTTTAGGATTTTAGATGCCCATGCTTTTGTGTTACTCGCTAATGGATTTTCGCAGTAGTCTCTTGAGAAATTCAAATCACCCAACTTTCTGAACATAAAACAAACTAAATTAAACCTAGTGTTAAACGAAGATTCCCAATCTAGAAGTCTGACATGCAGATGTGTTCAGTTGTATTTTCCATATCCAGTTTTGGGAGTCCGAATCCAGCCTTTCTTTATGAAGTACCAAAATTGACTTTTCTACATAAGCAGTTCTAGAGTCTTACTTTTCACTGACAGCAGCGTACGCTAGTATTGCACACTAGTTGATGCAGACTCCTAGCCAGGAGTATAACTTTGGGTGGGCATGGTCCCCGGCAACTACACACATGCTAAGGGGATTTTGTGGGAGGATGGAGTGAGTTCTCCCTCGAAATTTACTTAAATGTAACTATTGTCAGTAAGGAACGTGACTCCTGAAAATTACTCAATCGAGTATAACATTTTACAGGTGGGTACACCTAACACATTTCTAGGACGTCTGTTGCAAATTGTAAGTTTTAAAGCACTTTAGTTGAGTACCGTAGTGAAAGGTGGAAGAAGATAAATACAGTTTTAAAAAAGAATACAGAGGGGTCACTGTCAAATATTTGCAAGGTGAATCGGTGCGTTTGTGGGAGGACCATTGCTCAAAGCATGATATAATTTAAATACAATTTAAAGTAATTTGGGACTTATCTCCCTAAAGCTGTATGAACCAATGCATGGCAAATAATGCATATAATTGCATGACATCTCGATCAGTTCCGGAAATTAAATGAATTGATCTGTGAACCCTCCATTGTGGGATGAGTAGGGTAGAGAATACCTGGTATTAGGCAGCGACTCGATTGCATAGATTAAATGCAGTCCAAGAACCCATTATGTCACCACCATATTATTAAGTTGCACTTTCATCAGTCCTACCAATTCTTTATTTGAAGGGACCAACACTTTATTAGTACTGTTGTACGCTTCATGAACTATACCAGCACTTCCCCCAAAGGGCTGTCATACTTTATTGCAGAACATGAATATATCCTACAGGTTTGCTTTGCTTTAAAATACAGTACCGGGGGAGGGGGTTTGGGGGGGTATGGGGGCGTGGCCAAACCCAAGATGGCACCAGACAAGTAAGCACGAATTTCCATTCCGGGCTGCGGCCAAAGCAGGGTTACATTGGGCTGTACCTTGCCAAGCTGCAACAGATGTCAGGCCCGGGCAGTCTGTAGGCACAATCTATAACATGAAGCGACCCACGAGGGCCTGTGGGGGTTGCTGTGGTGAATCGGCTGGCGGACGGCCAGAATACAAGATGGTGGGTCAAGCCCGGTGAGCAGGAATGGCCCTGTGGACTAACTCCTAGTCACCCTAGATTTGGAAAAAAAACATTTGACAGGGAGGACTAGAAGATCATGGCAGACACTTTAAAGTTAATGGGAAAAGGGAGACCTTCACTAGATGGTTACTGACCTAATACCAAGAGCCTAGGGGTAAAATGTGCCTCAATGGGCTTCATTCATGCTGGGTCATGATCATACGGTGCATGAGACAAGGATGTCCTTTGTCATCCCTGCTCTTTGCACTCACTTTGGAATCCCTGGCACAACGTATTAGATCCAGCCCCAAAATCGCAGGCATTAAATTCGGCACACCGGATATTAAACTTACATTGTTTGCGGATGATATTCTTCTCTCCAACGCATACTCTGAGCTTCCTCCTAGCTGTTCTCGATGAATGAACATCCTATCAGAGTGTCAAGGTTTAAAATCAACATTACCAAATCTGAGATTTTAAACCTCTCCCCCTCCAGGAAGATAGTCGAACAGCTAAAAATCTTGACTCTGGTCCGGTGGGCAACAGACCATATAAACTACTTGGGCCTGGCACTAGCTCCTTCCCTCTCTAAAGCAAGATATTAATCTCAGTAGCTGAGAAGGTAAGTGATGACTGAGTTACAATTGGAAATGTGACACTTTCTTTGCTCCGCTGAATAGCTGCATACAAAATGTCGATCTTGCCCAAGATTCTCTACACATTGCAGACCATACCACTAAGAAAACCTAAAGACTACTTTACAGACCCACAGGCGATCTGCTATACATTTATATGGTAGGGTAAGAGGGGGCGGCTGTCAAGAAAACAATGCTCTATATGCCTTCAACAGGGTAGATTGAGTTTCCCAGACCTTGCCAACCATTGTTTCAACTCACTTATGGTACCTCAAACTCTGGGCACGATGGGAGACGAGTAAGGGGTGGTACTTGATAGACCATATGATGGCAGCTGGTCCCATCTGGGAGATCCCTCAGCAACCCAAACTGTACCGTACCAACACGTTCTACTGATCCTGGATCATGGGTGCCACACTAGAAATATGTGATAATATAGCAGTGAAAAGGGGCCTCATTTGCTTCTCATCTTCCTTCACACCCCTATGGGTTAACCCAGAATTCTCACCAGGAAAAGACAGAACCCCCCCTATCAAACGTGGTTAGAAGGTGGGTGCACTCCCAGAAGGGGAACACTTCTGCTACCTACAGCTCTGACACTGGCTTCTGACCCCAGGAGTAAAACAGGGTGCTGATAGACCCCTCACCGCCTTTGAAAAAAATCTTTTGTATTATACGGGGGACACCCATGTCATATTCTGCATAAACAGGATATTGAACACCGGAAAGTGACACACTAAGCTACCTTTCCAGAGATCCTGGGAAAAGGAACTGGTCACAACCCTTGATCACGAAAAAATAATGGAGCAAGCAAACAACTTTGACTCTCATGCGGGGGCAGGGAGTCTCTCTTGAAAATTCTCTATCAATGGCACTACACCCCAGTGTGCTTGGTGAAGATGGAAGATGTGAAGAGCCCGAAGTGTTGAAGGGAGTGTGGGAAGGAGGGATCGTTGAACCATGTCCTGTGGTTGTGTCCCACACTGACTAACTTCTTGACAATTGTCCTGATCAACGTAGAAGCTATTACCGGTTCGCCCCTTGCCAAATGTCTGTAAGTGATACTACTGGGTCCTCCGACCCAAGACATGTATCTGCTGTATGAACCTCGGGAACGCCTGATCTCCCACCTGCTATTGGCAGCAAAGTAGACAAACCTAGGACTGTGGGGGCAGCACAACTCACCTTCAAAGCAGAAATGGCTGGAGGGATTGTGGTGGACTTTGGGCATAGAGAAACTAGCCTCTATAGCACAAGGGAAAGAGAGTTCATCCAGTGGGTTATTAAAAAAGCAGACTTTTCAGCCCCAGGTATACGAAGGAGAATGTGCAGGCAGTTTCCTAGGCTGGTGTGCCAAAGAGATTCAAAAACTAAACTTGATCTTGCAAGTCAGACCCTCGTGCGAATCTGCTCATGGATAAGGCTGAGTAAATTAAGCAAGTCTTCTACCATTTTTACTCCATCCTGGACCTGGCAGATGAGGATGGTGGGGCAGTGAGGGTAACAGAGCAACAAATAGAGGATTGCCTGGCAGGTCTGGATTTGCCCTCTTTGGCATCTGAAGCATCCATGAAGGTAATAAAGCCAATTTCAGAGAGAGCGCTCCTGGAGGTAATAGGACCGCTTGCCAGTGGCAAGGCTCCAGTGGAAGAGGGTCTATGTGAGGGTTTTACAGCAGTCCTCTTAGAAGGACCTCTGACTGTTTTGTTTAATAGTCTCCTCGGTGGAGGGTGGGTACTAGACTATTTCTTTAGATGGGTCATGATCAATATTCTTAAAAGTAAACCCACAACAGACCCTAGGTCTTATAGAACAATCACTTTATTAAATACAGATTATTGGATATACACTAACATTTTAGCTAATTGGATCAAAATGTGTGGCCCCCGTCTTGATCGCTTCAGATCAAACCGATTTTATCAGAGATTGAAGCCTGTTCACAATTACTAAGGTTGTGGAGGAATTTATTGATCTGGTGTCAAGAGTCTATCCCGGCGGCTATTATCCTATTGGTCGCAGAAAAGACATTTGACTTAGTTAGCTGGAAGTGTTTATTCCATTCTGTGGGTAAGTTCCATCTCCACTCAAGAGATCAATCGAAGCCTTAAACCAGGGTGCAGGTGCCCAATTGGTTATTAACAACTCGCAGCCAAGAGAAATGATGGGAAGAGAGGGCACCTCTGCCGGATGCCCTGCTCCAACCCCATTATTTGCTTTGTTTATAGAATCATTGGCCCAGGCTCTGCATCAAAGTAGACCGGTTTCAACACCTGTATCAGGGGTTTCTAAAATCAAGCTATACGGTGATGATGTGGTGTTGTATTTAACCACCACATAGGATAATATGAATATAGCCTAAGACATAATAAAGACTTTCACTGCTCTCTTTATAAGATAAATGAGGCCAAGACAGAATGTTAACTTTTCAATGTCGCTCCAGAAGCTCTTCCTCCTGTTCTGAAGGAGAAGTACTGAAAGAGATATTTAAGGATATATTTTTCAGATGAACAGGGAGAATTTTTTCATGATAAGTATATCCCTGTCTAGAGGAAGGTAAATAACCTTTTGGAAGTTACTCTTGTAAATTGGTAGAATTGCAATCATTAAGATGTCAATTCTCCCTTTGTTTCGGTTTCTTTATCTTGCCGTCTCCTACAAACTAGATAATAACTTTGTGTGGAACTAAAAATGCCCCCAAGTCAAACTACACATGGGTGGGTTTGGACTCCTAGATTTACGGCGTTAATATTTAGCGTTCTTGGCACTACAGCTGAGCCGTCTATCAGTGGAGTCCTCCAGTTTCGACAATACGGTCATGCACCAGATGTTGAAAGTCCTAAACACTGCCAGTCTATCTTGATGTGCGAAACTCCCCAAGCCCCAATAAAACTGAGATACAAAACTTTATCACAGTTCGTGGCTCTACGGCAGAAGATCTTTTCAAGTCAGGCCATACCCACCATAAAGGCTGAACACTGCTAGGACCCTGTCGGTTTTTTTTCTCCCTGTTTGTCCAAAGGAATTATACAAAAATGGACCGATTTAAATATAACAGAGATCAGGGACTTTTTTGTGGGGCTCAGTTTTAAGTACTCTCAGATGTTTTGAGGGACAGCGCGCCATAGCCAGCACCACTTCATGTATTCCCAAATAAGAGCGATCCTCCGTAATATTAACAGGGTCGACATGGAGTCTTCTAGGAAGACTGTAAGGGATCTGTTCAGGGAGCAAAGAGTCAATCTCTCCCTTAACTTTTGATACCAGGTGTGGAGTCCAGACTTTGAAGCAAGTAGAAGCTGTGAGAAATAAATGGACACAGGGCACAGGAATTCCCTTAAGTGACCAGCACGGGCTAAGTTGCACATGCTTCACAATCGCGAACTTCCAGCGTATGGCTTTTTTAACAGGTGAATGCTCTAACACCACATGTTCTGAATAAAATGTTCCCTTCAGTGCCTAGGAAGTGCCCAAAGTGTAGTTCCGAGGGAGTTTGGCTACATATGTTCTGGTCCTGCAGTTCCCTGGTCTTTTTTGGGAATGGATATTTAGTGCGGTTAGCAGGACCACTCGAGAATGTTCCTCCCTTCTGAGTAGCTCTCCTGGGCCTGGTGGACTTGCACTATTGAAAAGCCCACCAGGTTGGGAACTTTGTCTTTATTGCAATGTTGTTTTACCGGTCACTAATTGCAACCAATTTGAATCTCCTGTTGGCCCCAGTTTTGAGGAATGTGTAAAGAAAATAAGGGAAAGTCAGTCAATGGGAAGCCTTGTTCCACGCCAGGGTATAGGTGTGTTACATATTATAGAAAATGGAGATGCTGGCCCATCTCCACTGCAGAGATCGCCATCTCTTTGCTCTTGTAATGAGTAAGGTTTTTATACTTTTATTTAATCTTGTATAAAGTACAAGTTATAGGAGGAAGGAAAAAGTGTGGTTGGGCAGGGCATTGTACTTTTCCCTCATATTTTTACTATGACCACCGTGGTGTTGACAGGAGAAATCGGTCTGAAAATGCAACTTTATTGTGTAGTAGAAGAAGAGAATGTGTGGCGAAATAAGGATTTACATTTTTTTTTTTTTTACAAGATCAGCTCATTTTTTACCCACGTCCGTTTACAGCTGCAGGAAGCTTTCGACTTTTCTTTCGGATCTACATTTATTTACTGCCATGTCTAATACGATGGACTTTGTTCAAAGGAAGTATATTCTGTTTACTTTGAGGCATATCACTTAAAAAAAAAATAGGATGGGCAATACCAGAAAGATCAGTTGGCCTCAATAAGTTACTTAAAAAACTGTAATCCCATTTATATTATCGACACACCTTTCTGCTTAATTCTTACTTTTGGTCGTTTTAAATTAAGTTTCCTAATTCATAGGCGATGGAGTTGCATGTTACAGACTAAGTGCGTGCTATCAGCTAAATTCTGAAAGCATAGATTTCCTCCATCAGGAAACCGTGATGCTTTGGAAATCACTCATAGTGGTTTATAGTGCTTCAAGCCTCACTTCTTCCCTTTCTAAGCTCTGTAAATAAGTTTTTATGGTTATTCTTCTCCTTGTGCTTTGACCTGTGATGCACTCTACCCCTTCTACCCATAGGCACTTAGTTCTATCAAAATTAATTCAGCAACTTACAAGATGCATTCATAGTTAGTGGGGGCACTGTAACAGTTGAAGCAGTGCTACTGTTAACTTTGCTATTTCCACAAGTTTGTAATAGAAGTATTGTATAGGCTAGTGTATTGATGTATCTGTTGTACAGAATCATGTGTGACCTTGGGGCCACATGATCAAACCCTAGCAGGGCTAACCCATGCTATCATCCTTCTAGGATGCCTCACACTTCCACTCACACACAACGTAGAAACTGTACCTGGGGTAGTCCTCAGCGCAGTTTCCTCTGCACATAGATTTCCAACTTTCAGATTGAATAAACTAGGTGCCAGAGCGAGGCTCACAGCTTTATGCCCAATCAGAAGCTCAGATAGGACGGAAGGCTGTCCTTTTTCCTTTATCATGGCTTCTGATGGGGCATAAGGGCGCATGACTGAAAGGCCTCAATTCACCCTTCTCTGACATGCTGCACTGCCTCATGCTAGTGCAGCAAGTCAGATATGTATTGCATCTGTGAAAGGAAAGGCTGTAACAGCCTACGCCTGACACATGCGCAGTGCAGCTCAGGGACGCACTCTATTGATGCATTGTGATTTTGCACCTTTTGCATGTAAACAAATGATCTGTGAGATTGTTTCGTTACATGCAAAAGCTGTAATATTTCTAGGATGCCTCACACTTGCACGAAGTTTGCTTTGGTGAGGGCTTGGGATTTGGTAAGGCTGCTGCAGAATATTCCTCTGTTTGTTCCATTAGTCTCATGCTGGACAATGGAGCTGTGTAGCACCCTCCCATCAGAGTAGCACTGACAGCTGAGCAATAAATAAGATCTCAACTTTTTTTCCTTGATGCGTTACGCACACCAGCCTGTCAAGCTCTCAAAGTTTGCGTGCCTCCCTCCAAGCAACACTCCTCTGCAGTGGTGGCTGGTAAATGTATAAAGTGGTGCGACTATTAAACGAAAGGTAATTTTGACGGAATACACTTGCAACATCTCAACAGTAGTTTTTATAAAATGGTAGTCCGTACACATATAAACACCCACTATGTGGACGCTTTCAGGCAGGCATATAAACATGAGCATGCTTCCACTCACACACAACGTAGAAACTGTACCTGGGGTAGTCCTCAGCGCAGTTTCCTCTGCACATAGATTTCCAACTTTCAGATTGAATAAACTAGGTGCCAGAGCGAGGCTCACAGCTTTATGCCCAATCAGAAGCTCAGATAGGACGGAAGGCTGTCCTTTTTCCTTTATCATGGCTTCTGATGGGGCATAAGGGCGCATGACTGAAAGGCCTCAATTCACCCTTCTCTGACATGCTGCACTGCCTCATGCTAGTGCAGCAAGTCAGATATGTATTGCATCTGTGAAAGGAAAGGCTGTAACAGCCTACGCCTGACACATGCGCAGTGCAGCTCAGGGACGCACTCTATTGATGCATTGTGATTTTGCACCTTTTGCATGTAAACAAATGATCTGTGAGATTGTTTCGTTACATGCAAAAGCTGTAATATTTAAAGAAATGAGAAGCGAGATGGATGTGATGGGGGAGGGAGGCGGGGGGGGGGTCACCGCCCTTTTGGCCTCTATGGAGAAGTTGCCCCTCTCCGCTCAATCCTGATGTGTATTAGAAACTATGAGCAGGAGTGTCATGGGTCCTAATGAGTTGTTAATGGAAACAAGGGGAACCAGATTATCACTAGGGACTCAGGGTAGTCAAGTATTTATAAACAAAATAGTCCCGAATACATGAGATGATCAAAGTAATAAACAAGTATCTTCCTTTAATAAATTATATGCATAAATATACAAGTGCAAGTGACAAATGTGCTTGGTGCTCTATTTAGTTTGATACACACTAATACAGGTGTTCCATGCGAATAAGAACACAGCCCTTTTAAGGCAAGTACAACAATAAAAATAGGGTTAGTGTTATACGTCAGTGATGTTTCAGTCCCTTAATGCGATGTCGAATCATCATCAGGACTATGAGAATGTCGAGCTGGAAGGGGAGCACCCAGATATTTGAACCACCATGTACTGATGAAAAGATCCGCAAGCCAGGTGAATAAGGTGGAAAAATCACTAAAATCCAGCAATGAGGATCAATGTCTCAAAAGAGGACCGTGCTGCAAGCACATTTGAGCCAATAGGTCATAGCCCTGAGACCAGGCTTATTGCACCTAGTGCACCATTGTGCTATTGCACTATGCATATTAATAATAGAAAACTTTCTTTTGTCCACTTATAACACCACAGGCGACAAAGCATCCGCTTATTGTGCATGCCTAAGCCTGTATGAAACTCCTAGAAAATACTAGGATGGGCTAAGGATGAGGATTTTTTTATGAAGATCATGTTCTTAGTTTCTGATACTTTTCTAACCGATTCCTCACCGTTTGAACATTCCCACAGGCATCAGTTGGATCTGGAAAATCTCAAGAAGTACGCCTGTATGCCAGCAGGTGGCGCCATGTGGCTCAGTGCTGAAATCACTGTTTTGGAAGTGACGCAGAGGGCCCTATATAGGCGCTACTCATGTGTCCTGACATCATTACCTTTCTTTTTACACCAACCGGCGTGGATCTGGAACTACCCCTTGTCTCTTTTAATACTGCAATTTAGATTTTTCCCAAACTTTTGCTGCATTGTGCAAGGGACAATGTCGACTCTCAAATCTACAGTGTGTAAACCTTGTGGGTAATGTCGCAAACAAATGTCTGACAGACCTGCACATGATTTGCCTGAAGTGCATGGGGTCAGACCAAATTTCCAAAGCCTGCATTTACTGCTCCTTGATACAGCCCAAGGCCATCCGGGATCAGGCAGCAAGGCTGTTCGTCATAAAGCACCGCAAGCCTACACTTTGTGACCTGTTCGAGGTCCAATGGGAGGTACCAGTCCCACGACAAATCTTCACAGTCCAAATCTTCAGTTAAGTGGAAGAAAAAAAACAAGCCCAAGTGGGACTCTGCCCCTTGCCACCACTACTGATTTCCTGAGAAGGCATGAGGGGGTCAATGTGCTTCCTGGTCTTGCTCCCGAAGCTGTTCCTTTCACAGCTGATTGCAACCCTTGTCCGCAGGCAACACAAATTTCTGGGGCTGTTGGCACACTGCAGCAAATCAAAGTGTTCAGTGATGCCATGTGGATGCTCTTTGCATGTTACCGGCTCCCTCTGGTGCACCTTTGTGCCCCAAGGAACAGATAGGCCTCCCAACTGGGCCGCCTCTGACTGGGTCCGCACCTCAGTGCCAGTTGGGCCCTCTGGTTTCATTCCAGAATAACTTCGATTCCAGCTCATCATCCCACACCGGACTAGGAAATGATGATGCCTGTGCCATTGCCACTGGATGACAAGAGCCAACCAATAGGACTCTTTCAGGGCAAGATGGTGCTACCCTGACCTAGACAGAGACAGTGCTTCTTTCATGGAGCCATAATCTACTGGACACCCTTCTGATTCAGATATGGTTCCTGTGCCCCTCAAAAGGGCTTATAGTTTGGCACAGATTTAAATATCAGTGGCTAAAATCTGTTCTGAATACTAGCTGCCTTTTAGGTCATTGCACTCAGGCTTTGTGGGACTCTGTGTCCCAGGTATGGAATGGATGGCAGCTGAGGAAGTATGTGCCATCCTCACCCAGGCCACGCAAGACAGTTAATGTGGCCAAATACCCCATCTGCCATAGGCTGTATACCACAGACTCTGTATTTAGAGCCATAGGCACCTGCATGGCCCTTGGCAGGCATTCCTGGATTAGGTTGACTGGTTTTTCAGGTGATGTCTAGGTGCCACCAGCAGATGCAGCCAGTACAGCAATACCCCTGCCCTTACATGCCCACGGTACCCACAGACCAAATGGACAACAGGGGCGGTGTGCAGCCCAGTCTTCTGCTCCTCCAGCTGTCGCATCCCCAAACTACTTTAGCATGCCTTGGACGGCACACAATATACCAGCTACAATGGTTCAGGGAGATAATTTATACAAAAAAACAAAAATACTGTGACACGATCACTCAATACAAATAAAACCGAAAAAAAAGTCACCCACAACAATTGTTTGAAAAATTATTTGTTATTGCAAAATATTCATATAAAGCATAAATAATACCAAAGTACAATATATAATTGGTGCTCACAAGGTTGCACAGTACAAACACAAATACAAATCACAGTGCAGACAAAAGACAATGTAGATGGAAAAGAGTACAAAAATAGGTCTGTCTAGTGACTTGAACAAAATGCAATATATGCTTCCTCTTAATTTGCCAAAGTAAGGCGTTGACGGCGTTTCGACCTTATAGGTTCATTAGGTATTCATCAGGATATAAGACAAACATTGGGAGCAATCATCAAAATCAATTTGTAAAGTCGTAATCAAAAGTAGGTCAGGCAAGGATAACCTCCGGGCCAAACATACCTTCCATGGTCCCAAGGAACTTTAGTTCCACTACCACGTGAGTTTAAATTCACACGTGCATGGGAATCCTAGTTGTGACTTGTAGGAGCCTTCTCTAGGCACTAGTCACTTCACAACATATGAACTGTCGATTGAATCAACCAGTTACTCGCAAGCCTCTTCAACCATTGATCGCACACAGACATCTCTGTTGGAGACAGGTTCCAACATTTCCTGCCACTGTAGTAGTTGATAACTTCGGACAAGTGAATCCTCCAAATTGTTCATCAGGGTCACTACTTGCTATTCCGTGGAACCCTGCCCATCTTTTAGCATCCTCAGACCGTCTATTACAGCAGGATGTGCTGGTTCTTTTGGCAAAATGAGTCAGACAGAGGGTGCCTGGTGTCACAAGCTGGTTACAATTGTTACTTCTGTTACTTCTTGGTGCCTCTGGGCTTCACCCTCTCAATGCCTTCCCACAGAACGACAAATTCAAGATGCTCACGCTGGCCCAGGTCCTATCTGCCCGCAACCCTGGAGACAAGATAGTAGAGTTGGACCTGCAGGACACTTATTTCCACATCCCTGTCCTGCAGGCCTACAGATGTTACCTGCAGTTCTTGGTAGGCCAGGAGCATTTTCAGTTCACTATGATCCCCTTTGGCCTTACCAGTACCCCTTGTCTGTTCACAAATGCAATGATGGTGGTCGCAGCACATCTTCGGAGATCAGGGGTGCCAGTCCTTCCCTATCTAGATGACTGACTGGTGAAGGGGAGCTCACCCGAGGCAGTCACTAATCTCCACACTATTGCGTACCTCCTGACATCGGTTGGGTTCACTATCAATGTGCCGAAATCACCCCTGACTCCTTTACAGAGGCTTCCCTTTATCGTACGATTCTGGACACAGAGCAGGCTATGATCCTTACATTACAGCCTCAATTCTGGATTTCAGTGAGGATGACTCTGGGGCTGCTGGGACTGATGACCTTCTGCAACCTGCTTGTCAAGCACGCCAGATGGCATATGTGGGCTCTGCAGGGGGATCAGAAGACCCAGTGGGCAAGGGACATGGGACATCTCTCCTATCTAGTCCAGACTTTAGAGGAGACTGCAAAAGACCTGCAGGGGTGGCTGCTGAACCGCTATGGGGTACCCCCTCTCCCTACCGCACCTGGAGCTAACAGTGGTGATGCAGCGCTTGAGTTGAGGTGGCCACCAGGGAGAGGTGGAGATCCAAGGTCTCTTGTCTCAGATGGAAGCTCGACTTCACATCAGTCTCTTGAAGCTCCGATCCATCTGCTTGACATTGAAAACTTTCCTTCCATTGAAGGGAAGCTGGTGCAGGTGCTCATGAACACCACCACCACCATGTGGTACCACAGCAAGCATAGCAGAGTTGGGTTATGGACCCTGTGCCAGGAGGTGCTGCACTTTTCGACATGGCGGGAACTAAAAGTGGTTTTCCTGGGGGGTGCTACCTGGTAGGGTCTTTGGACGCCATGACAGATGAGCTCAACTGTCTCCTCCTTGCGGATCATGAATGGCAATTTCATCCAGTGGTGATGCAGGGACGCCTCCATGAAAGGTGGAGAATCTTGGCTTGATCTTTTCACCACCACGAGAACTTGCAGTGTTAGCACTTTTGCACATTGGAGTTTTCCAGGTGCATCTCACTCGGAGACCTTTTTCATGTAGAGTGGAACCCGGAACTCCTGTGCACTTTTCTGTCTACCTCTCCTGCTCTGTGTTCTGAAGATCAGGTCCAACTGAGCCTGCATCATCTTAGTGGCCCTGGATTTGACGTAGAGAGTATTGTATACCGAACTTCTGGGCAGGAGCATCTGTCCTCTGTTCAGACTGCCCCTTCTGGAGGATCTCCTGTTGCAACAGCAGGGTAGGATCCCGCATCCAAGCCTGCACACTCTGCCACCTCCATGCTTGTAGACTGAGTGGTGCCAGTTGATGGCTTTCGATCTTCCTCCTGAGGTAGTTGATGTGATCTTGGCAGCCAGGTGCTCTTAAACCAAGTCTGTATACACTTGCCATTGGAACAAGTTTGTGGATGGCTGTACTACCAGGCAGATTGTCCCACTTGATGGCAAACTGTCTGAAGTGGTGATGTCTGTGTTTTCCCTAGCCCAGCAATGTTTTGCTGTGGGCATGGTTTAGGGTTGCTGAACCAGCCCTCATTGTTTAAATCATCTGTTTGGACGTTCTTTCTCAAAAGTTTACAATAGGTTTACCCCCTTCTCCTTGCATTATGCTCCAGTAAGATTTGAATTTGGTTCTTACATTCATGTGTACCTCTGCACAGCTGTCTTCTCTCGCTGCTTATTTTCAACAGTCTTTCTAGTCACTATAACGTCGGCATGACAGGTGAATCGGCTTCAAGCCCCGTCTGTCAATCCACTCTACACCACTGTCTACCCAGACAAGCTGGTTCTATGAACTTGTGCCTCTTTTCCAAAGGTAGTGACGCAATTTCATGCCGCCAACCATTCCACTTTTGGCTTTCTTTATTCCTCCAAGGGGTGAGGTGGAGATGATGATTCATTGGTTGCCTCCAAAAAAGGGCTCTTAGTTTCTATATTGATCGTACCAGAGAACACTGGTTAGAAAATCAGCTCTTTATCTGTTTCGCCAGAGAAAAAAAAAAGCAAGGCAGTGCAGAAGAGAACCGCCTTTCACTAAATAGTGCTCTGCATTAAGATCTACATTCAAAGGTTTTTGGGCTCATGCCACCAGAGCCAAGACTACCACTGCGTTGGTACACAGGGTGCCTGTCCTAGATATTTGCTAGGTGGTTACATGGGTTTAGCGCCATACGTTCACAAAGCGATACTGTCTGGACAGCCAGGTCCATCAACAGGGGCACTCTGCCCGCTTGGTCCCACAGGACTGTTTGGTTTGAGCCATCTCGCAGACCCGCCACCTGGGGGGGGTACTGCTTTGGTATCTAATCAAAAGGTGAGGAATCTGTAGCTAGAAGCCTCTAGAAGAACAAGGTCTTTAGCTTTGATTATGCCTTTTCTTGTACAGACTCTATCTAACTGCAGGTTACTCACCAGCCTGCCCATCCTACCTATTCTGTGACTTGTATTCTTCATTTATTTGATAGGCAGACGTCAGAGACCACTTGGGCAAAGAAAAGATGAACTTAGATAACTTGCATTTGAATAATGTCAACGCCATCAAGCCATAATGTTACAGCTCACTCGTCGAGTAATACCTTGCTTCAATTCTTACTTGAAGTAGACTCACAAATTGGGGTTAAAGTTGAACTGGCTCCCTTATTTAAAGTTGCTCCTTTGTACTACCAATTAAACTTGCATTGCTTGCTCATACAAGCTTTCTGGTTGTGCATGAGCCAATAAAACCATGTTAATTACCTTGGTCCCCCACCTGCCCTCATCTTCAGCATTAGTAAGTGGTCCCAAGGAACATTGCATGTAACTTATCTGAAGATCTACACCACCCTATCATTATCTTCAGTGCACGTTTTCTGTGCTGAGCTGACAAGGTGTTATATATGTCCCTCCAATGTGTGCTCCACCTGTGTTGTGCAGCATCACATTGACAGTCTTAAATCCCATTTGTCTTCTGATCGAATGTAACTCAAATTTGTAAAGTTTGGGTACCCACCTCCTAGATTGCTGTTGACAGGAGAAGTTTCTCACTCTCGGTGGCCTTGTTGCTGGCTCTTTGTCTCCAGGGTCTAATGCCCTGATTTATAATATTGGACTCTCTCCATCTGGGCTAGGCCATAACTTATCTTGGTCCTCAATGTGCCAAACCTATCCTGATTAAACATGTCCGATATTATCTGACATTCTCCGTTTTGCAGCATGAATCTTCTGTGGATTCACATGCTGTGTATTCATTTGCTTTCTAGTGGTTGGGTTTGGAATTCTCAGACTTTCTTTTTGTTGTTGTGTTGGGAGTTCTCTCATCATTTGGTGCCTTGTCCGTCCCTCTTATGGCGTCAGGTGTCTGCCCCAGAAGCCCCTGTTTGTAGTCACCATCTTGAAATTATTTTTACTGAAGTTGTCTGGATTCAACAGCAGAGGCTATATGTATGCCAAAAGAAAAAGACACATTTTTGAGCAAATCTGAAGAACTATCCACCTGCAATCAACATCGTGAAGAGGGAAGATAACTGAAATCCATGGAACACCGAAAAGTAGATGGGACACATGGACGACCAATGGAGCTGTCTGGGAATGCACGACCAAGGGCTCAGGATCGTCCGGGACTATGGAGAGTATGCCCTTAAGATTTTGGCCCGAGTGCCACCTTACATTTTCCTGAAGACAGTCATCAAGTCTGCAAAAAAAGACAATTAGAACCAGGAAGAAGCTGAGGCAATCACATTACGCCAATCAGTCCAAAAAGAGTTTGTCACTGACTGGTTTCGGGTTGTTGAGCAAAGAGGAGAAGAACATCAAGGACACTGAGGTCACCCAAGGAGAAGGCTCCAGCACCAGGGTGGGGACCTTCAACATTGAACCGGAGCAGCCACAGAAGCAGAAAAAATATGTACAGGTAACACACAAAAAACAAACCTGGTATAACCAAGACGACACTTTCGAACTTGAAACCTACAAAGACTGTCTCTGCACTGAAGCACTTGGTGACCGAAGGCAAGTCAAAGGAAAGAGACTTGAGGTTCCCATCACAGGGACACCACTGGAGGATGTTCCTCCCAAAAAACAAATGAGCAGGAACAAGAGGACAAAGAAGGCGGTAGCCAAAATCCCTGAACTGACACCAAAGAAAAGACTGCCGTCCAGGCTAGACCCAGAAGAGGGGGTGCAGTACAAAGTACAGCAAAAGAGGCATCTTGAGGCTGAAATGGCAGGTATCCTTCAAAAGAAGTGCTTCCCTACAGGGAATTCCGAATTCCACTCAGGTCTTTGAAGATAAAGAGCCATGAGGAGGAGAGAGAAGGTCGACTGAGCCCCCAACTACACCAGAGCTACAAGAACAACAAAGATGTTATGTGCGCACAAAGATCAAGAGTCCCACAGGTTATTCCAGGACACCAAGAGTATTGTTTCAGTGGCAGAGTCTTGAGACCCAATCGCCAGAAGATGGAGTCGACACATACCCATCTTTGCCATTGTCTCTGGGCAACATTGCCATGTACAACAAAATGGTGAAGAGGGCAGCGGATAAATATAGAGTCTAGCTAAAGGAAGAAAAAGCACAAAAACAATAGCTAACACATGCCTAAAATGTGCACTGGACGCCACAAACGCGGCAAGCAGATGCTGGTGACGGGAACAACCCTAAGAAGACACACCTGGCTGCAATTGTCCTGGGTTGGGAATGAGGTGTTGGGAAACATAAACCACACCCTCCTAAATAGAGAACAACTTTTGTGCTTCGGTTAACAACATTGCAGCAATGAAAGAATAATACAGCAAGGGCTTTGCAGTTTAGGGGGCTCCTACGTAGAGGGACTGCTCCTGCAAGATGACCAATAGGAAGGGGAAGCTTGTAAGCAAGTACATCGCACCAGTCTTACCAACAAGCAAGTCAGCAGCAGGGAACACCACAGCAGTGGCAACTTCGCATGAGCCCTTTTGCAGGCGAGTGAGGTGTAGAGGGCAGCCGTCCAGAGGAGAAAATCAATCCCCCAACTTAACACCAGTTTGGGTAAGAATAGAGGCCTTTCCCCATGAGTGGAGGGGCGTCCTGTCAGACAAATAGATACTCCACATCATCCAACATGGTTATTGCATAGGAATTGTATAGAAACTGCAAGTGTGGAAATCAAAGAAAGTCCACAAATGAAAGAGGAAAAGCTGTGTCCACAACAAGAAGTAAAACCTATTGCAAAAATAAGCAATAGAAAAGGAGCCACCAGAAGAGACTACTCAACATACTTCCTAATAATCTTCTCAATACTGGACCTCCACTTTCTAAACAAGTTCATAAAAATACAAAAATTTGAGATGACAACACTATAGAAAGTTGTCCCCCAACTGCAAAAAGAGGACTACATGGGAACTATAGACCTAAAACATGGTTACGTGCACATTCCCATGAACCGCACACAAGATTTCTCCTTTTTTTGTGTGTGGGGAATAGAGCACACTACCAATTCAGATTACTGCCATTTGGAATAAAGTAAGCACCCAGGGTATTTAGAAAATACCTGGCCACGGTAGCAGCATACTCGAGGAGAACGGTGATATCCTTATCTGGACAACTGGCTAGTAAAGGCAAATTCATTCTGCAGGTGCGCAAATAGCATCGAGACAGTCATGGGTACACTTTAAAAGCTAGGCTTTACAATAATCCAAGAAAAATCATCACCAGAGAAGGGAAAAATCTTCCTAGGACCATGGATAACCACTGTGGAATCCTAAGCATTCCCCAGCTACGAGGATTCAAGCGATGACCCAGCAAGCTTCCCTCTCCCCCAGGGGCAGTTTCTGACAGTGGGGAAAATGCAAGCTATGATAGATTCCTGTATCCCACTAATTCCCTATGCGAGGCTACATGTGAAACCAAGAATGGACCCAAAATCAATGCTTACAGACAACAGGGAGTTGGGAGGCTCTAGTGGTTGTAACAGAGTGCAAGAGGAGATGGCATGGTGTAATAGAAAATATAATTGTGATATGAAAGGTTCAACTCCAGCGGTGACCATCATGGATGCCTCACACTGGATGTGGAGTGCACATGGGAAGACTCAACATCAGAGGAGTTTGAAAACCTTGAAGAAGTGGTCCAGCACATAAATGTGCCAGAACTAAAGACTGCCTCCCTATCCCTAAAAGCATTCTAGAAACATACTGGGGAAATCAATACAAGTACAAACAGAAAACATAATGTTTTACCTCAAGGAGGGAGCTACAAGGGCCACTGCCTTTTTCTAAGTTAGCACAAAAAACTTGGAGATGATCTATCCAAATAAAGAATAACCCTAGCAGCAATACATCGGTCAGGGTTGTCAAAGTGGCAGCGGACAGGCTAAGCAGACAAGCAAGCCTCTCTCACGAATGGGAACTAAATCAGATGGTAGTCCAAGGAGGTGTTACAGCAATGGCGAACAGTGGAGGTAGACACTGGAAAACACAAAATCCCCAAACTTCGCATCCATGCACCCACACCACCATGCCCTGTCAGTGGAGTGGTCAGGGAAATTTTCCTATGCTTTTCCTCCAATCCCACTGTTGCTAATAAGCAAGTACAAACAGTAGTCCATTGGGGGGCTAACCTTGTTGCCCCCCAATGGACAAGACAAATGCAGTTCTCAGACCTAGTAGAGATGGCACAAGGCAGCGTACAAGGGCTACCAACTTTGCACAACCTGCTATCCATGAAGAAGTGGAAAGTCCTCCACCCGAAGCCCAGTATCCTGAGCTCATGAGCATGGCTCCTGAGGACAAAGAATTCAGACACTTATGTCTTCCAGAGTGAGCAATAGAAGTCCTAAGGAAAGCATGATGTCCAAGTACAAGAAGACGTTACACAGCAAAATGGAAAACATATGTGATGTGGTGCAAAAGGACAAAGAACACCACTGTCATCAGATATTTAACAAATCTGCTAGACAGCAAGCTAACATGCCTCATTGTAGGTTCACTTGGAAGCAATAGTGGCCTACACGAGAGGACACTTAGGAAAATTTTCTTTAATACACTGGTGATAAAAAGGTTCCTAGGAGGAACTAAAAATATCTCCGCCAAGATCGGCACCAACACCCAAGTAGTGCCTAAACATGGTGCTAATACAGTTGATGAGAGAGCCCTTTGACCCACTCTACAAGGCAGAACTTAAATTTGTTAAACTAAAAACTGCCTTTGTAATTGTAATTTTGCTTACCTTGCATAGTTATGTAATTGCACATGCCTACAATTTCACAAGGACCGGGGAATCCTGGGAACCAAACCACACTTCCTACCAGAGGTTATATCACAGTTACACATGAATTAAGCTATTCAAATACTAAGCTTCTTTTGGAAACTAAAACTGAAAGAGCCTTGCACACACTAGACAAGTGTACCCAAGTATCTTACCTAGAGATGCCAAAACCAATCAGGAAGGAAGTCAGTTCTTTCTATCCTTTGCAGATAAGAAAAAGGGCATACGGGTAAGAAAAGGTACCATTGCAAGATGGATAGCCCAAACAGTACAAAAGTACCAAGCGTGCAACTGGAAGCGAGGCTCTGAGCACACTTAACAAGTAAGAAGGGAGCCACCTTAGCCTTCTTAGCAAATTTCCAATTAAGAGAAATATGTAGCCACTTGGTCATCAATTCATACTTTCACAAAGCACTACTTCATGGGTATCTAAGTGAACAGATAATCGCAGGTGGTACTAATACATATGTTTGCAAGTTTCAATTCATTTCAAACTCCACCACCATGAACAAGGACATAAATATAGAATCAATGCACAGCATGTGAATCCAGAAAGAATTCATGCTGCAAAACGAAATGGTTACTTACCAGTAGGAGTAGTTTTGCAGCTTGAAGAATTTTCTGAATTTCCAGGGTGGAAGTCTGATGTCCCAGAGGGATGGGCAAGGAATTCAAATGGTAACACGCTGTTGCATGAGTTACGACTTTGACGTAACTCTACAAGGGGTACCTTCCACCGTATAGGTGACACAGTTGTGCTTGGTTCAATACACCAGCGCTGAGTATGAAAGATAAGTTATTGTAGTCCCGCAAGACACTATTCAATGCGTTATTGAAATGGAAGTATTGCTTTTGGGTTACTAACAATCCCATGAAGGGAGCAGGTGCACCGTAGAAACAGCAATAACCTAATTTCGTTATTCATAGTCTCACACCCACAGTGCACTAAGAAGAATAAACACTTTTATGTTAAAAGTATTTATTCCTACAGAAACAATCTGTTACTTAGTACATCTAAAACAACTGTACAGAATATGATAAAAACAGCAATGAGACACGTTCTGAGTAACTAGAATAAAATGAACATTTCCATCATTGCTAAACCCACATTTAAAATATAATTTAAAACCTGCCACTCTATAGCCTATTTCAATGTGCTATACTTTTAGGGCATGAAAGGCAGACAAACTTGCAATCTGGAGTTTCTTAGGGAGAAGGGATGCATTGCATACCTTGACAGCAAAGGCCGTCGTTCTCAGCAGAGGCATGAAGACTGTGTTCCCTGCTAAGGGCAAACACCCACTGCGGTAGCAGTCAATCGGTCTTCTCCCGGGACTGGGCTCATCCGCTTCAGGCGAAATGTTATCTGTGAAGTGCGCAGGCAGTAGGTGAGATCACCTCTGTCTGAATCTTTGGTGATATTCTGGGCAAAGAACCTGTCTACCAAATGGGTGAATGACCGTCCTTCTATCCTGAATCTGATCAGGGATTGGAAGGTCAGACCTAGATTATGAACATCAAAGTATACATTTCTGACATTGTCTTATGGACATATATAGAAGAAAGAAGTCCATTCAGACTACACTCTTTTAATTAACTATCTATATTGGTTGTTGTTTATCTTTGACATATTGGGAAATCAACATCTGACCCAGACGAGTGTCGCCTTAGATCTTGTATTTGTGTCATTGATCAAAGAGCTTGACGATATCACAGTTCTTAGATAGTTTAGGTCTGGCGACAACAGTACTACAACACAGACATGACAATGATTCTGCAAAAACAGGGAACATGACGATGTCCCTTGTCAGAGACGGAGAAGATGGCAGCATCCACGAGCTAGGATGGAGTTGGAGCCTAGCTAAGATGGAGGCAAGACCGTAGGGACTTCATGTCAACACGATGCCCAACACAAAAAAACAAAGTATTCCGTACCCAACCATTATAATGCAGAATCTGAAAGAGACACGTTAGTGACAGATTCCTTACCTTAGAATATCCCCAGGCGTCAGGCTGGATCCGGAAAGTTTTTGCGTAGCAGTACCCTTGCGCGTCGGTAGGCGGCGTCGTGCGGCTCCGCGTCCGTCGTCGGCGTCGTGATCGCCGGGATGACGTCGCGGGCAGTACTTAGACGCCGCCCCTGCGCGCTGACGTCAGTTCTTCTTTTTCCGCGCCAGCAAGCGCAGATCCGGGAAGAGCAGTGCCCTGGTCATTTTTTTACCATACTTTTTGGTGAATTTTTTCACTGTTTTTTCATCTCTCAAGGTGTCGTAGGGATGCCCGGTTTCAAACGTTGCGGCGCCTGTGCGCGGATGATGTCCGTCACCGACCCGCATTGGGAGTGTCTCTTCTGCCTCGGCCGAGGCCACGACACGGAGTCTTGTACCGACTGCCAGGCCCTCAACCCAAAAGCTTTGCGAGAGCGGTCTCGAAAGCTCCTCGAGGCCCGGCATTCGGCTCCGCGGAAGCCCCGGTCGCGTGAGAGGTCCAGGGGTCGATCGCGGAGTCCACACCGGTCGTCGGCGTCGAAGTCTTCTTCGTCCGGTAAGTCCAAACACAAGAAGTCCAAAAAGCATCATCGCTCTAGGACTTCGCCTCGCCGGTCTCGCGACTCGGCTGAGGCCCCTCCCGGCACAGTCCCCGCGGCCCCGGACATGCCTGTGGAGTCGCCCCCGCCATACCCGCCCTTCCCGGGTTCGGGGGCGGATCCGGCCAAAGTGCAGGAATTCCTGTCGGCCATGGCCCGCCTCTTCGGGCCTCCAGGCCCCTCCGGTGCGCCTTCGGGCCCCGCGGGCCCTGATGGGGTTGCTCCGGCGTCGCCGGCGGCTCCGGCCCCGGCGTCGCCCGTGCCTCCAGCCTCGATCCCGGCTCCGGCTCGGCCCGGCCTCGATCCCGGCTCCACAACCCCCATCGACGCCGGTCGACCTAACGACACCTCCGCCGGCGCCGATGTCTCCGGTGCCGTTCTCGACGCCGCCCTGGGCTCCGGGCGGCGTCGTCCCCAGTTCCTTCCGGCTCCGGACATGGATCCGGACCGACGTCGCTCGACGCCGGTTCCGGCGCCGATGGGACCTTGGGTCCCAACTGTCCCTCCTCCTCCTTATTTTGAACCAGAGGAGGACCAGTTGGACTGGGAGGGGTCTGATGACCCTCTGACACGACACTGTCAGTACGATGAGGACTGGACAGAGAGACTTGGGGAGGCCAGTGGTCTGGATACTTCCCCTGACACTGGCATGCTGTCTCCTCCCGTGGCTACGGAGGAGGGAGCCAATTTTGGTACGGTGTTGCGTAGGGCAGCTGGGGCCTTACGTCTCCAACTCCCTACTTTGACGGTCAAGCCTAACATCTTGACAGAGGTGCTTCAGCCGGCAGCCTCCTCTGCGGAGACTGTGCTGCCGTTTAACGACGCCCTCACTGACGTTCTATTGGGCGCCTGGTCCAAGCCCAACACAGGGGCTCCTGTGGATCGGAACGTGTCACGACGCCATCGCCCAGCTCCGGGCGACCCCTGTTTCTCTCTGTCCACCCCACTCCTGAGAGCTTGGTTGTCCAAGCCTCCGCTTCCCAAACCGCCTTCCCTACCGCTCCTCCGGATAGGGAATCCAAACGCCTGGATCAGTTTGGGAAGAAAGGTTTTTCTTCCTCCAGTGCTGGCTTGCGGTCCGTTAACACCGCTTGTCTTTTGGGCCGATATACCCACTCCCTGTGGGATTCGGTGGCGGATGTTTTGCCCCAGTGTCCTGAGGAGGTCCAGACATTGCTTTCCCGCGCCATTGCGGAAGGAAGGGATGCGGCTAAATACACAATACGTTGTGGCCTTGACACCGCTGACTCGCTGGGCAGGTCTATTGCAACGACGGTGGCGCTCAGACGCCACGCCTGGCTGAGAACCACTGGTTTTTCAGGGGATGTCCAGAATACTCTCATGGACATGCCCTTTGATGGAGTCGGTCTTTTGGGTCCAAAGCAGACCATGCGTTGGAGCGCTTTAAGGACTCACGGGCTACTGCCAAGTCCCTGGGCCTTTCTGCTACACGCCCTCCGCTGACTTCTGCTTTTCGCCCCTATCGTGGCCACGGTAGGGCGCCCCTTCACGTCAGCAGCCCAGCCACCGGCCCGCGCAGCAGGCGTCTTCGCGTGGCCGAGGACGTGGATTCCGCCGTGGCGGATCGGGCAACCAGCGTGCGGGTCAGGCCACCACCTCCAACCCGTCCGCGGCCTCCAAGCCCTCCTAGTCCCTCCTTTCAGGTGCACAGCACGCCAGTAGGGGCAGGGTCCGCCATCACCTTCCCCACTGGCGTACCATGACCTCGGACAGGTGGGTCTTGGACATTGTCCGAAGGGCTACTCCCTCCCCTTCGAGACCACCCCCAGCCATGCCACCTCAATTCCACCGCATGTCAGGGGATCACTTGGTGCTTCTACAGAAGGAAGTCACGGCCCTCTTGACCAAGAGGGCCATCGAGCGTGCTCCGACCCCAGAAGTAGGGCGTGGTTGCTACTCCCACTACTTTCTGGTGCCCAAAAGGACAAGGAGGACATGCGTCCTATCTTGGACCTCCGGAACGTCAATCGCTTCCTCCGGAAGGAGAAGTTCAAGATGCTCACCCTAGCTCAGGTCTTGACTGCCCTCGACCCTGGAGACTGGTTGGTAGCGTTGGACTTGCAGGACGCATATTTCCACATCCCCGTCCTGCCGGCCCACCGGCGTTACCTTCGGTTCACGGTAGGCCCCGAGCATTTTCAGTTCACCGTGCTCCCCTTTGGCCTTACAAGTGCCCCTCGGGTGTTCACGAAAGTGATGGCGGTGGTCGCAGCTCATCTGCGCCGGGCAGGGGTTTCAGTCTTCCCCTACCTCGACGACTGGCTGCTGAAGGCGGGCTCGTCCCAGGCAGTCGTCTCCCACCTCCAGACTACGGCTGAACTCCTGCACTCGCTGGGGTTCTCCATCAATGTGCCGAAGTCGCATCTGATTCCTTCCCCACAGCTCCTTTTCATCGGAGCAGTTCTGGACACGACGCAGTTTCGGGCCTATCCTCCCGAACGGCGAGTCCGGGATATTCAGGCTATGATTCCGATCTTTCAGCCTTTATCCTGGGTTTCGGTACGGATGACCCTGAGGCTGCTGGGCCTCATGGCCTCCTGCATCCTGCTGGTCAATCATGCCAGATGGCATATGCGGGCTCTGCAGTGGGACCTGAAGTTCCAGTGGGCGCAGCACCAGGGCAACCTGTCCGATCACGTCCAGATCTCGGAGGGGACTGCAAGACAGTTGCAGTGGTGGCTCTCGAACCGGCAATGGGTCATGGGCAGATCCCTCTCCCTTCCCCAGCCAGAGCACACAGTTGTGACGGACGCGTCCCTTCTGGGATGGGGCGGTCACATGGGAGAGGCGGAGATCAGAGGCCTCTGGTCTCCGGCGGAGTCCCGGCTCCATATCAACCTTCTGGAGCTCCGGGCGATCCGACTTGCACTCAAGGCATTCCTTCCCTCTGTCAAAGGGAAGGTAGTGCAGGTGTTCACAGACAACACCACCGCCATGTGGTACTGCAACAAACAAGGCGGGGTGGGGTCTTGGACCCTTTGTCAGGAGGCTCTGCGCCTCTGGACATGGCTGGAACATCAGGGCATGTTCCTGATGGTTCAACACCTGGCAGGTTCCCTGAACGCCAGGGCGGACGAACTCAGCCGCAGGTGCATGATGGTTCACGAATGGCGTCTTCACTCGGAAGTGGCGCAAGGACTCTTTCTACAATGGGGAGAGCCTTGGTTAGATCTATTCGCCACCGAAGAGAACGCGCAATGTCATCAGTTCTGCGCGTTGGAATTTCCAAGGCGGCACTCGCTCGGCGACGCTTTCGTCACGAGTGGAGTTGCGGTCTGTTGTACGCCTTTCCGCCTATACCACTTCTACCCAGAGTGTTGAAGAAGATTCGGCACGACCGGGCCCAAGTCATTCTTGTGGCTCCGGACTGGGCTCGAAGAGTTTGGTATCCCGAGCTACTCAATATGAGCGTAGATCCCCCGATCCGTCTGCCTCTTCGGGAGGATCTTCTGTCGCAGCAGCAGGGGACGGTCCTCCACCCGAACCTATCCAGTCTACACCTGCTTGCGTGGAGATTGAGCGGCGGCAGTTGATTCCTTTCGACTTGCCTCCCGAAGTTTGTGATGTGATTCTGGCAGCCAGGCGTCCCTCCACTAAGGTGGTATACGCCTGCAGGTGGAACAAATTTGTGGCATGGTGCACAGCAAAGGCTGTGGATCCCCTCTCTGCCCCTCTTTCTGAGGTCCTTCTGTTCCTTCTTTCTCTGGCCCGACAGGGTTCTGCCCTGGGTACCATCAAGGGTTATCTTTGTGCTATCTCGGCCTTCCTCAGGCTTCCTGATCAGCCCTCCTTTTCAAGTCCCCTGTTGTTAACAGGTTCTTAAAGGCATTACTCACCTCTTCCCTCCTGTTCCGTTTGTGATGCCTCAGTGGGACTTGAACTTGGTTCTTACCTTTTTAATGTGCGCTCCCTTTGAGCCTCTACATAACTGTCCTCTTCGTCTTCTGACTCTGAAGACAGCCTTTCTGGTGGCCATCACCTCCGCTCGGCGGGTGAGTGAGCTCCAGGCTCTATCTTGCAAACCTCCCTTTCTGTCTGTTCATCCGGACAAGGTTGTTCTTCGGACGCGTCCGTCCTTCTTGCCAAAGGTGGTTACTGCTTTCCATATTGGGCAGACCATCACTTTGCCCACCTTCTTTCCGCCTCCGCATCCTTCCAGAGAGGAGGAGAGGCTCCACCGCCTGGACCCAAAACGTGCGCTCTCCTTCTATATTGACCGCACAAAACACTTCCGGGTGGATGACCAGCTCTTTGTTGGCTACGTGGGCGCCAAAAAGGTCGGGCGGTGCACAAGAGGACCATCTCCCGCTGGGTTACCTTGTGCATCAAGACCTGCTATTCTTTGGCTAAGAAGGAGCCTCCTGTTGGGCTGCGGGCCCATTCCACCAGGGCAACGGCTGCTACCACGGCTTTGGGCCGCGGTGTTCCGCTGCCGGTTATTTGTCAGGCAGCTACGTGGGCCTCGCTGCACACGTTTACAAAGCATTACTGCCTTGACAGTCAGGTCCGGAGGGACGGCTTCTTTGGCCGTTCTGTCCTCCAGGACTTCCTTGTCTGATCTTTGTTCGCAGACCCACCACCGGGGTTGGTATTGCTGGGGTATCTATTCTAAGGTAAGGAATCTGTCACTAACGTGTCTCTTTCAGATGCACAAGTTACTAACTTGTGTAACGATATATCTGTAAGAGACAGTAGTTAGTGACAGATTCCTTACCGCCCACCCATCCTCCCCGTTCTGCGAACTGATTTCTAGGGTTAAGGACATCCCTTTCAGGGCCCTAGTATTTTTCAGACACCTATGTCAGCTTCTTGCATGGCTCTGCGTTCCTGGCGCGGAAAGTCGTGTACAGAACTGACGTCAGCGCGCAGGGGCGGCGTCTAAGTACTGCCCGCGACGTCATCCCGGCGATCACGACGACGGACGCGGAGCCGCACGAGCGCCGCCTACCGACGCGCAAAGGGTACTGCTACGCAAAAACTTTCCGGATCCAGCCTGACGCCTGGGGATATTCTAAGGTAAGGAATCTGTCACTAACTACTGTCTCTTACAGATATATCGTTACACAAGTTAGTAACTTGTGCATTATGTGCAGCATGCAAGTAAAGAAAATCCTTTAAGCTGCAGCACTACTCCTACCGTAGTAACCCTTTTGTTCCTCCATTTGGAGAAATTGGCTCTCTGCCAGGTGTAAACTCCAGGTTGTCACCAATAGATGTTAGAGGGGAGAGAAGGGACGTAATGTCATTTTTGGTGGCTGTTGTGTCGAGACTGCAGTACACATTTCAGAATCTAAGGTTTCTTAGTAGCCACACTAGGACCCATAAGGGTCTCCGCACCACTGGGGACAGGTCCACTCAAGTTACCTCCTCATCTGACACTACTTTAAATGGTACCTCTCAAAGTATTGCCTGCATATCCGCTCGTAACTCTAGGGGCAAGGTTTCTGTTTTTTGTCATTCATTTTATATCCCGACACCTTGCCGTACTAATTTAGTGTATGAGTGTTCTGAAAAGCTTAACAACTAAAGTCTATTGTCAGCACAAAGATATTTTATGATTGACTGACCCAAACTGAATGTCCCCTATCACTTGCTCACAACGTATGCTCATTGCCAAGGGCTCTTATCACCATCATATATTATATATATCAGAGGCGACAGAAGGCATCTCTGCCTTGTACCACAGGACAAGTCATGGGGATCTGATCTCTTTCTCGGATGTCACCTGTCCTTTAAACGCCTGGTAGCTCACCATCCCCATCTGAATGTATTGCTCTCCCAGTGTGAACGTTGTCATCAATGTTTCTTTAATATCCAGTCCACCCTGTTGAAGGCTTCTTTTTTGTGTTAAGAGCCACTAACCTGGTTTCCAATTTCTCGTTTTTTGTGTTTTCGACAAAGTGGGCCACTTTATGGAGGTTATCTTGAGGAGGTACAATGTACTGCTGAAAAAACGTAGTCTCTCTCCCTAGTGTGGGCCGCCCTCCATCCACCAGTCCCAGCTCCCCTAGCTACACTTGTAACTTGGGATAGTTCTCTAGAGAACCCCACTCCCCCCCACTGACCTATGTATTTCTCCTTACATCACACATTGTTAAATCCCCCATTAATAGAGTTAGTGCTACAGCAAACTCCACTACCTTTGCATGGGTTTTCTTATAAAATAAGCCTTGGCCTGGTTAAGGGTGTACAGACCCACCACCATTAGTGTGCCCCACCCACTGTATCTTTCACCATTTGTCTTCATCCTCCCAGAACATCGAGATGGCTTCATTGATGCTGTCTTTAACCTTATCCATTTCCTGTTTCTTAAGGTCTTCCTTCATCAGAGGATTCCTCTTTCCATGCGCCACGGAGGTCTACTTGTCTAGGGTTTCCAGAATTAGCGTGTTGTCCTCATCTGGACCTTCCAGTGCCCTTGAAGGCTTTCTCTACCTTTCCTGTCTCCTATTTCCTAAGGTCAATGATACGCGAGTCCGAAATCGGCTTGTTTTCAGTTATCTCTGGTCCTTATCTCTCTAGTTGCCAGTCTTAAAGCTGGGTCTTGTGTGTTCTCACCACTTATGTCAACCACCCACCACTTCCTGTTCTCTATTGGCTTTTTCCATTATGCAGTGGACATAGTTCTGGACGTTCTCCTGGTGTTTAGTCTGTTGTACATTGGTGGTCCCCTTCATCCGTGCGACATTGGCTGCCTCACTGTGTGTGATGCCATAACTGTAGGGACTCCGATCCCCTCAAGGAACTTCCTACCTCTGCCATCCCGAGCTCTAGTGCGATCTATCAATCTTCCTGCTCCAGAAGGAGTTGCTCGGTTCAATCCTCACTAATGCGTAATACTGAGAAGGCTTTCCCAGGCCCCATCACCTCAACCCTAGGTGGCCTAGGTCTACCGTACCCCTCAGTTCATGTCAATAGCAAGGTGTCCTGTATCATACTCCGGCCAACCGTGCTCAGCTGCATCCAGGAAATGTGTTGCCCGGGGCCCGGGCCTGTTTCCCTTCCCTTGGCCCAGGCCTCATTCTTGGAAGGAATTTGTCGGGCCGCAGAGTACTCGTTCAACTGTGCCTGTCACTCCTCGCATCAGGCGGTCGTACTGTGCTCTCTCAAGCAGCCCACGGTGTCCTCATAGGTGCCAGAGCTACCTCAGTGTCCCAGGAGCATTCAGAGCTGTGCGTCATCCCTCCCCACGGGCACCTGGACTTCCCTTGCCTCGGGGCTCAGTCGGGGGTCCAAACACTGCCACTGCTGCACGTTGCCTCATATATTTAAACTAACCAAAGCGCCATAGGTAAAGGGATCCCACTTCTGTGATAAAGTAGGTCAAATTTATAATCCGTTCACTTCCTCAAGCACCGCTGACTCCAGTATTAGCCCTTCAATAGTTCACTTCCCATTCAAGACTCTAACCCCCCTGTCAGCAGCTCCCTATCTACACTCAGCCCCTTCACTTTTACTACGGTACCGGAAGTCCTTAATTTGATCAAATCTGGGTCTCCTTATGACTCCTGCCCCCCTCCATTTTTAGAATCAATCATTTTTATTGTGCGGAAATCAGAGCAAATGCACACAGCTTCCTGCCTACATCTCAAGGCCGGCAGAGCGAGACATGAGCGTAAGTACACAGCTTTCAGGCACACAACCCGGAGGCCGGTCGCGTTAAAAGGAATCGTGTAGGGCATCTGTGTTGACTCCCAATTTAAAGACATCCATAATAGAACAAAAAGAAGACGAATGAACAACAACCTAAACAAACATTCCCATCCACCCCCTATCCCACCCCCACCCCTTCCACCATACGTCCTAAACCCTTATTCCAGGGCCTCTCTCGCTACAAGGTTTATGCTCATCCTGCCGATTTTTGGATATCGCCAAGGGGCTCTAGTGGCAGAAGCTTGAGAATCTGCAGGTATTTAGGGCATGTCACTTCTCTCAGGTCTTTCGTGAGTATTTGCAGAAAAGGGGCCCTCAATTTCGCAAAGTCTCTACCCTTCCCTTCCACATTGAGTGACATGCGCTCCATCGCCAGGAGTTGCCACAAGCGGTGTACCCAAGCTAGTACCTCAGGCGTCGCTGGCGTCCCCCACAGAGCCAGGATGACCTGCCGGGCCGCCAGTAGCGCCAGTGCGATCTGCCTACCTCTGAGAGATCTCAACGGGAAGGCTTTAGGGTGAGAGAGACCTAGTAGTGTGTATTCTGGGGAACGGGGCAGTGTAATCTGAAACGCAGTATCAATATCATCAAGGACCGCTGTCCAATAGCGTACCAGTTTCGAACAATGCCAAAGTAGGTGAGCTAAGGTTCTTGTTAATCCACACCCCCTCCAACAGAGATCAGTTTTGTTCTTGTCCCAGCAGTGCACGCGAGCAGGAGTATAATACCAATATGTAACTACTTTAAAAGCGGATTCCGCCCCAGCAGTGTTGTGTGCAGTATGATGTGCTCTGTATAGGACGTGCTCCCATTCCTTAGGTGTTAAGGGCCTACCTAGTTCAGTTTCCCAGCGCACCTGTGCCTCCGTACGAGGACCTGAAGGGCGTGTCATAAGCATGGAATACAGTTCAGAGATGAGCCGTCTATCATCCGCTTTGCGCACTAACCATTTTTCAAACTAAGGGGTCTGGACATGCGGGCATAATTGGCGGGTCTAGTCACCCAGTGACAAACCTGACCATAGGGAAATGCGTCTGTTGCTAAAAGGCCATAGTCCTTCCGCAGTTGGGCAAAGGGTACCAGCCCCTCCGTGTCAAAAAGAGACCCAACCCGCTTACAGCCTTCCTCTCGCCACCTCTGAAACACTGTCAACGCCTGTCCCGGGGGAAAATCAGGGTTATCGACAATGGTGGACATAGGTGAAGGGAACGACGTCCACCCTTTCGTCAAAGCTAATCTATCCCAGACATTGAGGGTAGGCGAAGTGACCGGAGAGGAGTATAGCCCCCAAGCTCTGTTTGCGGGGTAACCACAGTTCCCGCCAAATATTCACCCCCGCAACCGATTGATCCATAAAATTCCAGTGTTTACTAGACAGAGGCCTATTCCATTCCACTAGGTATCGTAGACATGCTCCTTGGTAGTAGCCGCCTATGAGCGGGAGACCCAGCCCACCCTGCGCTTTCGTGTTTGTCATTTGCGCAAGGGAGAGACGTGGCTTTTTCCCCTCTCATACAAACCTATTAATAAGGGACTGTAGTTTCTTGAGCGTTCCAGGCGGTGCGGTCATCGGCAGCATCTGAAAAATATACAAGATACGCGGGAGCACAGTCATTTTCACCGCCGCTATCCTCCCGAACCACGCCAGCCTAAGAAGCGACCAGGTGTCCAGCGCCTAGGCCGTGTGTTCCAGCAGCAGGGCATAATTTAGCGAGACCGTCCTCTCAATGGTCGGCGTCAACTTAAACCCCAGGTATGTTATGTCTGTGTGCGTCCAGTGGAATGTGAAATCCCTTTGCAGGGCCTCTACATCCTCAGGGGGAATTGAAAGATTCAGATCTGTGATTTCCCTAAGTTGACTTTAAAACCCGAAACCTCCCCGAAGGCAGCGAGTTCGTCGAGTAAAGCGGGCAGTGTCGTCTGAGGCTGTGTAAGCGAGAGGATCACATCATCTGCGTACAAACTGATTTTGTGGCCGTCCGCCCCGAACTTAAGATCAACGACAGTATGGTTAGTTCGGATCCGCTGAGCGAAAGGCTCCATATAGAGTGCAAATAAAAGCGGGGACAGGGGGCAACCCTGTCGTGTCCCCCGGGCGATGGAAAAAAATGCCGACCTGCACCCATTAACCCGTACAAACGCCTTAGCTGTACAATATAAGCACCTGATCCATTTCAGGAAGTTATCACCGAGCCCGTATCTGCGCAACACTGCGAATAAATAGTCCCAACCTACGCGATCAAAGGCCTTTTCGGCGTCTATTGACAAGAGAAAGGCCTGTTTTCGCGACCGCTGTATGCTATCGATGAGGTGCAACAATCTTTTGGCATTGTCTCCCCCTTGTCTAGAAGGGATGAAACCCGATTGATCCGGGTCGACAATGTCGGCCATGAGGGGGTTAAGGCGCAACGCTAAAATTCCCGCGAAGAGCTTCGCATCAATGTTAAGAAGCGAAATGGGCCTGTAGGACCCGCATACCTGTGGCTCCTTACCAGGTTTCAAAATGACAGAGATCGCCGCTTCAGACATCGAGGGCGTCACTACCCCTGTTTCGAGAAAGGAATTAAACAATCAAGTTAAAAAGGGAGCCAGCTCCGCACAAAACATTTTATAAAAGGAGGCCGGGAATCCATCCGGACCTGGTGATTTGGCCACTTTCAATCTAGAGATGGCTGATATCACTTCCTCGATGCGGATTGCAGAGTCAAGGTCTTCTGTCACGGTTTTGGGAAGAGGCGTTATGCCACGTGTCAAGTTATGCAATTGGGTCTTGCGAAGGCGGATCTTGCTCCGTATAGAGAAATTGATAAAAACTGCGGAAGGCGTCAACAATCCGATCGTCCGCGGACTGTTCTACACCAGAGTGATCCCGCACCGTCTGAATTAAGGACGCCTGCGTCTTAGCCCGCAATCTATGGGCCAACATCTTCCCGCACTTATCACTGCTAAGGTAAAATTTGTGTCGCAGCCGTAGGAGAGCATGTTCCGCTCTGTCCAGGTCTAAGTGTTTCAGCATTCGTCTGCGGTTCTCTAGCTCTCGCCACACTCGCGGAGCCCCTGTGCGTTTATGAATCGCCTCCAGCTCTCCTACCTCCCTAACTCAGCGCGTTTTCCTCTGCGTATGGTATTGTAAGTTGCCGCAATAGCAATGAACTCCCCTCGCGCCACCAATTTCAGAGCCTCCCATACCGCCGATAGATAAGTGGACCCCACATCGTTAACCTGGAAGTAATGTACTATAGTGTCTCGTATGCGCTTAACCACATCCTCAGAATGTAACAGATTCTCTCTGTCGCCATACGGGAGGGAATGCTCGTGTACGCTGCGCGGGCAAAAGGACGGAAATGAGGGCGTGATCAGAAAGAGAACGGGGAGTAATTGCAGAGGAATGCAGGCTAGCCATGAGTGAAGTAGAGGCCAGAAAATGGTCAAGGCGCGCATATGTTTTATGTGCGGCGGAGTAATATGTATAGTCGGGCTCAGTGGGGTGCTGAACCCGCCACACGTCATGCAATCCATTATCTTCCAGCCATCCCCTCCCCACCGATGAGAGAGCCCCAGCTTGGTGCGACCGCTGCCCCGACCTGTCCAGCCCCGTGTCCATTACAAGATTTAAATCACCCCCAACTAGTATCGCAGCATCCGGGAAAGTGAGCACCTCTGTCAAAGCTGAGAGAAGGAAGGGTTCCTGTTTCTCATTAGGGGCGTATAGTGACCCTATTGTAAGGTGTGTCTCCCCCTATTGTGCCCTTATGGCCAACAGCCGTCCCTTTATTTCTGTCGCAGTCGCTATTACCATGCATGGGCAGCGAGCACCCAATAAGATAGCCACCCCGTTTTTCTTGGACTGCCCAGCGGACCAAAATTGCTGCGGGAACCGCTTATCGTGCATTCGCATAGTATCTTTGGAGAGCAGATGCGTCTCCTGGAGTAGGCATATGTCACTATCGGCATTTTCAAGGAGGGAGAGCACTGCAGCGCGTTTTACAGGATTATTCAACCCACGAACATTCAGGCTGACTATTTTAAGATCCCTACCCATGTATCAGCCAAAGATATGCTATGAAAGGTGGTAGCCGTTTTCTGAACATCAGGTGAACCCTAATAGAGACCCTGACTCGCCCCTCAACAGGCCGCCCTGGCGCGAGAACTGATGTGGAGATCCCCAACCGTACCCCTAACGAACCCCATCCCCAACTAAAAACAAACCGCACAAGATCTAAAAGAAAAGAATTCAACAAGAAGATCATGACCAAAGTTCGTCACAGTAGGTAAAGTCCAGGGGATCGTGGCTGAGACTATCGTCCAGCCTGTGGAGGGTTCGACTAGTGTCCACTTCGTCGCAGAAGCACCGTCAGTTCAACAAACTGGACACTTCCTTCTGCCCCTCCGGCGCCCCTCCAAGAGCCTACCCCAGAGCCATCAGCTGGTACCTTCACTGGGTGGCAGGGCGCTCTGCAACTTGCGACAGTGAGGAAAGCACCGCCTCTCTCTCTCGGTCTCTCGTGGCCTGGTCAGGTTTCTGGACCGGTGATGGCTTACCCACTCGCTGCCATCCCGAGGTGCGGCATGCACGCTGAGAGTTGGGTCTGTCCACGCCCTCCGTGGAAGTGGTATTTTCGAGACCTAGGATCTCCAGTGCTTCCTCCAGCGATCTGATTTGCAGGAGCTTGCTTTGATGCTTGAATATCAGGCGGAATGGGTGGCCCCGCGAGTAAGGAACATTCTTCTCGCAGAGGTGATTGGTCACAGTCTTGAACGCCCGTCTCTTAACGAGTGTGGAGGCCGCCAAATCCTGGAATATAGCTGGTTGGTGACCGCGGAAGTGTATGGGTTGGGCCTCACGCGCCTTCCGGATGCGTTCTTTCAATTGAAAATAGTGTACACACACTAGTATATCAGGAGGAGGCGCTTTATTACCTCGAGGGAGGCCCACACGGTGGACCCGGTCCATTTGAATGTCCGACCCCTCCTCTTCCCCGAGGATTTGCTGGAATAGGGCACTGACATATGCCTTGAGATCATCTCCTTCCTCCTTCCATGGAACGGCCCTGATTCTCACATTGTTCCGCCTGGAGCGGTTCTCCAGGTCCTCTGCGTGGGCCTGGAGATCGATGTTCTGCTGTCGGAGGCGCAGCATGTCTTGCTGCAAGTGGTGGATCTCTTCATCCCTGTTAACGTCATGCTCCTCTAGGGTCGCCACCCTCTCTCCAATTTCATCCATGTCGCGACGTACCTCTTTTAGATCCGAAGCCAGTTGGGACCTAAGCTCTTGGATATCTTCCTTTATGGCCGTGAAGAGCTCCACCATAAAGGCTTTGGTCGCCGGAGATTAGTCGCCCTCCATTGTACTGGCCCCCTTCTCACCTTGGGTCGAGGATTGCCCGGGTTGCTTCAGGAGAAGCTCCTTTAGCAACTTCTCCCTACGAGCTCGCGCAGCAGCCATGCCGTGCACCTCCTGTCGCGGGGTCTCCAGGTCCCAGCAGCCACACAAGGTACCAATGCTGGTGCAAACTGTGCTGGCCTTGCGCACCTTTCTGCTGGTGGCACTCTGTGTGCTCGTCCGCACAGCACACCTCCAAGTCAGACCGTCCGCCGAGTTGCGGACCGCAAGGGCCTCACTCTAGTTCTTACCCTCCAATCTCTCAATCGGGAGCCACTCCTCGCCAGTTTGGCCCGCTGCTCAGGCGTTGCTCACGCCGTTCTCCACGCAGGCTGTCTTGCCGGTGCCGTCTACTCAGGCCCCAAAGAACAGAGTTAGTAGCACCGATCCCCTAGCGCTCTGATCCTCAGCCCCGCCGTGTCCCCGTAGTTTGTGGACTGTCAGGGCCACCTTCAGGGGAGCTCTCTTCCGCCGATCTGCGGATCGCTTCGCCACAGTCTAAGCCCGCAGCCCACTCCGCAGTTCAAGCACCGTCCGCCGAATCACGGACCGCCAAGGTCGCACCTCAGGCTCTCCGCTGTTGGGTGGGGGAGAGCACTTGCGGCTGCTTTGCCGGCTCACCACCCGCTTCGCCCTCCGCCTTGGGGAAGCCGCACTACTCACCCGCCGGCCTCGTCATAGCAAGCCCCAGGGTCCGGATCAGTCGCGCTGTGGCCCTGACGCCACACTCCTCGTCAACTGGAGCTTAATCACCTACCAGGCAGAGCTCCTGGGGCCGGTGTCCGGCCGGGGCGCAGTCCAGGCGTGCGCCTTTTGCCGATCCGCGGACCGAGTAGGACTAATCTAGGCCCGGCCTCGTTCTCGTGCTCCTCGTCCTCCGCCTCACTCCGCTAGGGCCGCCAGCTGGGGAGCGCAAACCATCAGGCCGCCGCCCGAATCTCGCGCCGCAGCACAGGGTGAGCAGGCAGGCGACTCGCGGCAGGTCCGAGGCCAAATCCAGTTTGGCCGCGCCTCCAGGCGGCCGTGCTCCTCAGGGTAACCAGCGTGGGCCTCCGACGGTGTCGGGTGTCTTGTCCTTATCAAGCGCTCTCACCGCCGTCAGGCAGCCGCACACCGGCAACCGCCACTGGTATGCCACAGGATCCTCTGCTCTCAACGTGGGCTAGCCGCTCCGCCCCCGCCCCAATCCCGACAAGGACCGCACCACCTCCCAGGCCGCCGTCTGATCCTCGTAGGCCTCACACGCACGGAGGCTCGGAAGCGGCAATATGGCACAAATTTGGTAGTGCGTTTCTCCTCACAGATTCCCTGCGCCCCTCCTTGGACTCGCCGACTCAGATCGTGGGTGGATGGCCCCGGGATCTGGCGATAATTCAAGGCTAATGAGCGACAGCACCGGAGAGACACGAATCTGCGTCCTACCGCGCCGCCATCTTGGCCACGCCCCTCCATTTTTAATCAGATCCTTGATCCTATTGCATTGTACCTGACCAACATCTTTAACGGGATGTTCGGCACAGGGATCTTTCCTAACATGTGGAAAAAGGCTTTTATTCTCCCACTTCTCAAGAAGCCCAACCTAGACCCAGATAGCCCGGCAAATTATCGTCCTGTTTCTAGGTTACCTTTTCCTGCAAAAATTGTAGAAAAAATAATAAATACTCAATTGACACAATTCAATCAAATCATTTATTGAACCCCACACAATTTGGCTTCAGGGCCAAACATAGCACAGAGACGGCATTAATAAAAACCACTGAGTTGAGAACCATCCTGGACAGAGGAGGCTCAGCAGCACTCATTCTTCTCGACTTGTCAGCGGCCTTCGATACAGTTGATCATTCCACTCTCATCTCTCGCCTCAAACAACTTGGCATTAACAACGAAGCTCTTGCTCTGCTCTAGTCCTTCTTGATGGGTTGAGAACACTCAGTGATGCTGGAGAATTTCTCATCTAGGCCGTTCTCTCTTCCTTGCGGGTTTCCACAGAATCCTCATTGAACCCTTTACTTTTTAATATCTGTTAGGGAACTGGCATCCCTGATTAGATCTTTTCGGTTTTCCCCCACATCATACGCTGACGATACGCAGATCGTTGTCGGCCTCTGACAATGTCAACGACACCAGTCTCCAGTTTCACAACTGTATGAGACCTGTCAGTAACTAGATGGGCAAACATTACCTTGAGCTAATCTCGGACAAAACCGAGGTCATTCTTTTCGGTAATTGACCACAATTCTGGAGCACTTCTTGTTGGCCTTCTGACCTAGGAGCACTCCCTACTCCAGTTCAAAAAGTGAAAAATATAGGAGCACTTATAGATGATAAGTTGAATTTTAGTAAACATATTAGCTTAGTTATTTCTTCGAGTTTTAACACCCTGAGAATTATCAGGAAGATTCTTCCTTTTATTCCTCTCATTTCAAGGAAAACAGTGTTACACTGCTAATCGACACCAAACTGGACTACTGTAATGGACTATATGTATATCTCCAAAAACAGTACTTGAAAAAATTAGTGTGTGCAGAACGCGGCGGCTAGACTTCTCCTTGATCTTCCGAAGTTCCAGTCAGTTTCCGCTGCCATCCAGGGACTCCACTGGCTTTCAGTGAGCAATTGAATTGAATTGAAGGCTCTTTGCCTCACCTACAAAGCTCTTCATGACTCAGGCCCCCTCCATCTCAAACAGTCCCTAGCATGGTATGTACCTAGCAGGGACTTACGATCTAAAAGCTCCATGATGGTTACCAGCCCCAGATTAAAAAAACTCAAATGGGGGGGGGGGGGGTAGTTATTTTGCCTCAGAAGCCTCCACACTCTGGACCAGTCTGCCTATAAACATCAGGGGGATACCAAAGGGGATGATGGACGGAGCGTTAGAGCAAATCAAACACTCACCCCCAGTCAACTGATCTGGGTTTAATCCATCATCATTCTTTAGCTCACTCCACCACCCCAGTTCAGACATGGCCATATGCAAATCAGTCTGACCCTGTGCCTCATGGGAACAGTCCAGCCCGAACTGCCAAGTCATGTCTTCCCTGGACCGGAAACAAGCATCCTGGGACCGGTTTCGGGTTCATAACCCTCATCAGCCAGTGGCAAAGTGAGCAAGGGACCCACGTCTGGGCATACCCTGCCAACTTAGGGCGAACAAAGCGATACCAAAGGGGATGATGGACGGAGCGTTAGAGCAAATCAAACACTCACCCCCAGTAAACTGATCTGGGTTTAATCCATCATTCTTTAGCTCACTCCACCACCCCAGTTCAGACATGGCCATATGCAAATCAGTCTGACCCTGTGCCTCATGGGAACAGTCCAGCCCGAACTGCCAAGCCATGTCTTCCCTGGACCGGAAACAAGCATCCTGGGACCGGTTTCGGGTTCATAACCCTCATCAGCCAGGCTATCTTGAATCCAGTGGCAAAGTGAGCAAGGGATCCACGTCTGGGCATACCCTGCCAACTTAGGGCGAACAAAGCGATACCAAAGGGGATGATGGACGGAGCGTTAGAGCAAATCAAACACTCACCCCCAGTCAACTGATCTGGGTTTAATCCATCATTCTTTAGCTCACTCCACCACCCCAGTTCAGACATGGCCATATGCAAATCAGTCTGACCCTGTACCTCATGGGAACAGTCCAGCCCGAACTGCCAAGCCATGTCTTCCCTGGACCGGAAACAAGCATCCTGGGACCGGTTTCGGGTTCATAACCCTCATCAGCCAGGCTATCTTGAATCCAGTGGCAAAGTGAGCAAGGGACCCACGTCTGGGCATACCCTGCCAACTTAGGGCGAACAAAGCGATACCAAAGGGGATGATGGACGGAGCGTTAGAGCAAATCAAACACTCACCCCCAGTCAACTGATCTGGGTTTAATCCATCATCATTCTTTAGCTCACTCCACCACCCCAGTTCAGACATGGCCATATGCAAATCAGTCTGACCCTGTGCCTCATGGGAACAGTCCAGCCCGAACTGCCAAGCCATGTCTTCCCTGGACCGGAAACAAGCATCCTGGGACCGGGTTCATAACCCTCATCAGCCAGGCTATCTTGAATCCAGTGGCAAAGTGAGCAAGGGACCCACGTCTGGGCATACCCTGCCAACTTAGGGCGAACAAAGCGATACCAAAGGGGATGATGGACGGAGCGTTAGAGCAAATCAAACACTCACCCCCAGTCAACTGATCTGGGTTTAATCCATCATCATTCTGTAGCTCACTCCACCACCCCAGTTCAGACATGGCAATATGCAAATCAGTCTGACCCTGTGCCTCATGGGAACAGTCCAGCCCGAACTGCCAAGCCATGTCTTCCCTGGACCGGAAACAAGCATCCTGGGACCGGTTTCGGGTTCATAACCCTCATCAGCCAGGCTATCTTGAATCCAGTGGCAAAGTGAGCAAGGGACCCACGTCTGGGCATACCCTGCCAACTTAGGGCGAACAAAGCGATACCAAAGGGGATGATGGACGGAGCGTTAGAGCAAATCAAACACTCACCCCCAGTCAACTGATCTGGGTTTAATCCATCATCATTCTTTAGCTCACTCCACCACCCCAGTTCAGACCTGGCCATATGCAAATCAGTCTGACCCTGTGCCTCATGGGAACAGTCCAGCCCGAACTGCCAAGCCATGTCTTCCTGGACCGGAAACAAGCATCCTGGGACCGGTTTCGGGTTCATAACCTCATCAGCCAGGCTATCTTGAATCCAGTGGCAAAGTGAGCAAGGAACCCACGTCTGGGCATACCCTGCCAACTTAGGGCGTCCATCATCCCCTTTGGTATCGCTTTGTTCGCCCTAAGTTGGCAGGGTATGCCCAGACGTGGGTCCCTTGCTCACTTTGCCACTGGATTCAAGATAGCCTGGCTGATGAGGGTTTTGAACCCGAAACCGGTCCCAGGATGCTTGTTTCCGGTCCAGGGAAGACATGTCTTGGCAGTTCGGGCTGGACTGTTCCCATGAGGGACAGGGTCAGACTGATTTGCATATGGCCATGTCTGAACTGGGGTGGTGGAGTGAGCTAAAGAATGATGATGGATTAAACCCAGATCAGTTGACTGGGGGTGAGTGTTTGATTTGCTCTAACGCTCCGTCCATCATCCCCTTTGGTATAAACATCAGAGCAGCTCCCACCTTGCTGATCCAAAAGGAAACTGCTTAAAACATGGCTTTTTAATCTAGTCTTCCTCTTCTTTTTCCGTGTTATGCCGAATCCGCTCCAAGGCACCCTCATGTATTCGTGCGCTTTAGAAATTTATTATCTGATGGAAACTTCTAGCTGCAGATTCCTTGCCTTTTGAATTTCGCAGGTGTCAGGCTGGATCCGGAAACTTTTGCTGAACAATACCCCTTGCACGCGACGTCTGGTGGCACCATTCAGCTCCGCGTGATATCTGCAGCGTCGGTTATGATGTCGCGGTGCCTTTATAGGCGCCACCCAGGTGCGCAAAGGTCAGTTCTTTTCTTTCTGCGCCAGTTGAGTGCCGATCCGGAAAGAGCTACCCCTCTGCCAATTTTGGAAGGTTTTTTCTCGACTTTTGTAAAAATGTTTGATTTTTTCAACTTCGTGTGCAAGGGATGTCTTCGAGGAAGGCAGATTTCAAGCCGTGCAGGACTTGTTCCCGCATGATGTCGGTCACCAATCCCCACTGCGTAGGTCTTTGGTGTCTCGAGCGCAGCCACGGTACCAAGTCGTGTTCGGACTGTCGGGCGATGGCTCCGAAGGCCTTGAAGGATCGGGCGATGAAGTTACTTGCAGCCCGGCAGTCAACAGCGTCCAGCGAGACTCCGAGGAGGTCACGGTCCCGATCGAAGAGGAGGAGGTTGCTGGACCGCTCACGGAGCCCTAAGTCATCTTTCTCCCATTCGGTGTCCTCGGGACACTCGGGGAAGAGGCATAAGAAGTCCAAGCGGACTTCGTCTTCACCTGAGCTGGCGTCCGTCGTCGAGAGAGGTAAGGATCACCGACGCTCTAGGCACAGTTCCACGGAGCCAGAGACGACTTTGCGTCTCCCCTCCTCCCCTTTTCCGGGAGCAGGAGCGAATCCCGCTCAAATAAGAGTTTTACAAGGTCATGCGCCGGTTCGACGCTGGTCGCGCCAAGGCGACCTTCCCCGGCGTCAGATCTGAAGTCGGTGCCTGCGACGACACCAATGCCAGTCGGTGGCGCAAGCCCGATTCTCATCCCCGAAGGACCGGAGCCGGAACGATGTCGATCGACTCCGATTCCGACGTCTTCAGAACCCAGAGGTTCTATTTTGTCGCCTGAGCACTTTGAGGATGTGCTAGGCTCAGGAGAGGATTGGGAGGGGTCTTGGGACCCTCTTGAAACCCTGGCAGTCTCTGAGGAGAATTTGGACTGGTATTGGGAACTTGGGGAGGCCAGTGGACTGGATACTTCTCCAGATACTGGCATGCTCTCTCCACCAATAGTGGCTACGGAGGAGGGATAATCCTATGCCATGGTGGTTAAAAGGGCAGCCGAGGACCTTGGACTGGAGCTGCCCTCAGTGCAGATCAGGACTAATCTCCTGACTGAGGTGCTTCAACCTGGGGCTTCCACTTCCGAACCCCTGTTGCCCTATAAGGAGGCACTTGCAGACGTCCTTCTAGGAACATGGTCCAAACTTAGCACAGGGGCTCCTGTGAATGACGATTGCACACTGGCATTGCCCAGCTGCGGGCGTCCCAAAATTTCTCAGCCAACACCCCACCCCAGAGAGTTTGGTGGTGCAGGCCTCTACGTCCCAAAGCGCGTTCCCTTCCGCCCCTCCGCATAGGGAATCCAAGAGGCTGGATTCATTTGGGAAGAAGTTGTTTTCTTCCTCCAGCCCGGCATTGCAGTCAGTGAATATCGCGGGCTTATTTAGCCTTTTTTTCCCATTCCCTTTGGGAGACGGTTGCGCAAGTGCTGCCACAAGTCCCGGAGGAGGCCCGGGCTGTGCTCTCCCAAGCTGTCAAGGATGGGAGAGATGAAGCAAAATTCATCATACGGTGACGCCTAGATACGACCGATTCGCTGGGCAGATCAATTTCAACGAATGTGGCCTTGAGGCGCCACGCCTGGCTTCAAACAACTGGCTACTCGGGCGATGTCCAAGCCAATTGGACATGCCCTTTGATGGAACCCTCCTTTTTGGGGAAAGGCAGACTCAGCCCTGGTCAGTTTCAAGGACTTGAGCTACGGCCAGATCCTTGGGCCTCTCATCCACCCCCTCCCCCCGTGGCCATTCTTCCTTTTGCCCAGCCGCGTCAGCCCTATCCCAGCCACCACCCCGCACAGACTGCCCAAGCCGTGCGAGCACGTGGATGCGGTGCATTCCGATCTCGGAATGGGGGCCAGAAGTCTTCGACCACATTGCCCCTAGCAGCCGCAGCCTCCAAGCAATCCTAGGCTGATTCTGCAGAACCACACTACTCCAGTTGGTAGGGGGAATTCGTCATCATCTCCCCCACTGGAGATCCATATCATCGGACAAGTGGGTCTTGCAGATAGTCTAGGAGGGCTATTCCCTACCTTTTCTTTCTGTTCCTCCTCCTATTCTGCCAAATCAGGAATGGCTGACGGAGGATCATTTAAAGTTGCTCCAAGAGGAAGTTACGGCTCTCTTGGCCAAGGGAGCTATAGAAAGGGTTCCAGTTTCAGAAGTAGGCAGTGGCTGTTATTCCCGCTACTTTCTGATACCGAAGAAGAACAAGGGGCTGCGGCCCATTTTGGATCTTCGGACTGTCAATCTCTTCCTCAAAAAGGAGAAATTCAAAATGCTCACTCTGGCTCAGGTCTCGTCTGCCCTAGACCAAGGAGACTGGATGCTAGCGTTGGACTTGCAGGACGTATATTTTCATATTCCCATCCTGCCGAGCCACAAAGTTCAAGGTAGGACACGAGCACTTTGTTTCCCACGCTTCCCTTCGGCCTTACCAGTGCCCCTCGGGTGTTCACCAAGGTGATGGCGGTGGGCGCAGCTCATCTGCGCAGGTTAGGGGTGTCAGTCTTCCCCCTACCTCGACTACTGGCTATTGAAGGCGTCCTCGCCCCAGGCTGTCGTCTCCCACCTTCAGACTACGGCGGACCTTCTGCATTCGCTGGGGTTCTCTATAAACGTGCCGAAGTCACACCTGACTCCTTCTCAGACGCTCCCTTTCATCTGAGCTTTTCTGGACACAGTGCAGTTTCGGGCTTATCCTCCCGAGCAGCAAGTCCAGGATATTCAGGCTATGATTCCGTTATTTCAGCCTCTATCCTGGATTTCGGTGAGACTGACTCTGAGGCTGTTGGGCCTCATGGCTTCTTGGATCCTGTTGGTAAGACACGCCAGATGGTGTATGCGGGCTCTACAGTGGGACTTGAAGTTCCAATGGGCACAGCATCGGGGCAATCTCATGGATGTGGTTCAGATCTCGGAAGGAACTGCGAAAGATCTGCAGTGGTGGTTAACAAACCGCGATTGGGTCAACAGCAGACCTCTCTCCCTTCCCCAACCAGATCTCACAGTTGTGACAGATGTGTCACTTCTGGGATGGGGAGGCCACCTGGGAGAGGTGGAGATCAGGGGACACTGGTCTCCGGCTGAGACGGGGCTCAACAAAAATGTATTGGAGCTCCAAGCGATTCGGTTGGCATTGAAGGCATTCTTTCCCTCTGTCAAGGGGAAGTTAGTGCAGGTGTTCACAGACACCACCGCCATGTGCTACTGCAACAAGCAGGGCGGGTTAGGGTCATGGACCCTTTGTCGAGAGGCCCTGCTTCTCTGGACATGGCTGGAACAGCAGGGTATAACCCTGGTGGTTCAACACCTGGCCGGTTCTCTGAACACCAGGGCTGTAGAACTCAGCCGTTGATGCCTTCAGGATCACGAGTGGCGTCTCCAGTTGGAGGTGGCGCAAGGTCTCTTTCAGCAATGCGGAGAACCTTGGTTAGATTTGTTCGCCTCCAAAGAGAACGCGCAGTGTCAGCGGTTCTGCGCGCTGGAGTTTCCAAGGCGGCTATCGCTCGGTGACGCTTTTCGTCTCGAGTGGAGCTCAGGCCTGTTGTACGCCTTTCTGCCCATACCACTCCTGCCCAGGGTTCTGAAGAAGATCAGGAGTGACCAGGCCCAAGTCATTCTTGTGACTCCGGACTGGGCGAGGAGAGTCTGGTATCCAGAGCTTCTGAGAATGAGTATCGATCCTCCGATCAGGCTGCCCTTTCGGGAGGATCTTCTGTCGCAGCAGCAGGGTAGGGTTCTCCACCCAAACCTGTCAACTATGCGCCTCTATGCATGGAGATTGAGCGGCGGCCGTTGATAGCTTTTGACCTTCCTTCCGTAGTCTGTAACATTATTCTGGCGGCCCTCCACTAAGACGGTATACGACTGCCGTTGGAAAAAAATTGTATTATACTGTGCACAAAGGTCCATTGACACACTTTCTGCTTTTCTTTCTACTGTCCTTTTATTCATTCTAACCCTTTCCCAGCAGGGCTCTGCCTTGGGAACTTTCAAGGGTTACCTTTCTGCTCGGTCTGCTTTTTTGCGGCTGCCAGCCCAGCCCTCTCTTTTTAAGTCTCCTATTGTAAATAGATTTCGAAAAGGGCTGGCTCACTTATTTCCACCCACGCCCTTTGTTTTACCACAGTGGGACCTTAATTTGGTCCTTACCTATCGGATGTGTGCTCCCTTTGAGCCTTTGCACGATTGTCCCCTCCGGCTGTTGACAATCAAAACAGCCTTCTTAGTGGCAACTACATCTGCCCGGAGGGTGAGTGAGTTGCAGGCGTTATCTTGCTCGCCTCCTTATCTTATGTCCTTTCCGGACAAGGTGGTGCTTCGCATCGGGGTATCCTTTTTGCCAAAGGTTGTGACCCCATTCCATCTGGGTCAGTCCATCACTTTGTCCACCACCTTTTCTCCCCCTGCATCCCTCTAAGGAAGAGGAGCGTCTCCACCGACAGGACCCAAAAAGAGCGTTGTCGTTCTACCTTGACCGCACCAAAGAGTTCCGGGTGGATGACCAACTCTTTGTGGGATACGTGGGAGCAAAGAAGGGAAGGGCAGTGCAGAAAAGGACCATCTCTCGCTGGGTCGTTCTCTGCATCAAGAGCTGTTATGCCTTGGCAAAGAAGCAGGGCCAAGAGAGATTAAGAGCCCATTCCACCAGGGGAAAGTCTGCGACTGCCTTGGCTGTGGGTGTCCCAGTCCAAGACATCTGCCAGGCAGCGACGTGGGCTTCTTTGCACACGTTCGCAAAACATTACTGCTTTGATGGTCAGGTGTGCAGGGACAGACATTTTGCCTGTTCAGTCCTGCAAGACTTCTTAGTTTAGGATGTGAGTCCGCAACCCACTGCCAGGATGGTATTTCTCGGGTATCTGATTCAAAGGTATGGAATCTGCAGCTAGAAGGCTCTATCAGATGAGCAAGTTACTTACCTTCGGTAACGCATTATCTGGTAGAGACTCTATCTAGCTGCAGATCCCTTACAGTTCCACCCATGCCTCCCCGCTTTGCGGACTAATGTTGTAGGGCTAAGGTTACTCCCCTTTTCAGTGCCCTAGTTTTGCACACGACTACTTAAGTTACTTCGTGGCTCTGCGCTTCTGGCGTGGAAAAAACGAAAAGTACTGACATCCGCACACCTGGGTGTCGCCTATATAGGCACCGCAAAGTCATAACCGACACTAACGACGCCAACGTCCTGCGTTGCCGAATGTAGCCACGCGACATCGCGCGCAAGAAGTATTGCTCAGCAAAAGTTTCCGGATCCAGCCTGACGTCTGGGAAATTCAAAGGTGAGGAATCTGCAGCTAGATAGTCTCTACCAGATAATGTGTTACCGAAGGTAAGTAACTTGTTCAACATAACATGTATTTGGATCATGGACATCGGAGCTTAAACTCCTGCACCTTGCATTTTGCTGCGCTCGTGAGGCTTCCGTGGCATAGAGCGTATCAATTTTCCGAAGGGAAGCAATTTGTTCCATTTGATTTTTTCCTGTTTAACTATAGATAATTATTAGATGACTAATAACATCGTGGACCTCCACGGAGGCTAGAGAATGTTTGTTTCAGTATTTCAAATAGTTGAAGAAAAACAAAAAAAACTGATAGCATACACAGTCAAGGCTGAGTGTATTTAAAATGTATTGCAGCCTGTACAGTTATTTTTACTTTCGAGAGCATAAGTTGTGTTTATTTACTCTTCTATAAGTTTACTGAACGTTAAGAAAGTACTTTCCAAATCCTGCACCCCTTTTCCACATAACTTGCATTTTCTCGGGGATACCTCGGTGCCCAACCACATTCCTCTGTGGTATGCCAGGGCTAGTTTTTTTTGGGGGGGTGAAAATACTGTACATTTGAGTTTGCTATTGGGATGGGAATGGTAGGTGTTCTTTTTGTATGTCAGCAGATGAGCTGAGGGTACTCGTGTCCTATAACTTACAAACGCTCCTAAATCTGACAGAACCAAAACAATCAGGAACCTTTTCCCTGTCCTCTTGATGTGGCATGTATTATGCTCCCTGGTACCATAAATTGACGGGAGACGTTTTAAAGCCCCCTACAAATGGGAAACCCAAACTTGCTACCATGCCCCGTTCATGCCCTGCTCACACAAGTGCACACCTGCGTAACCTTCCTCCTCCACTGCCCTTTCCTCTGCAGGAAAGACCACTCAAAACGTGACCTTCCCGTCACTCTACCAACTAGCCAGTAGTTTTTGCCCCTCATGCCCAAATGCTTTGAGGATTGTCCATTTTGGGTAACTGAACTATTACTGACCTAGGAATATCTGTAGCACTTATGTTGTAATTGAGTATTCCTTAGTCTGTACCTTGATTGTATCAGTACTTAAATGTGAAGGCCTCTAATCTTCTCGGTTTGCTTTATTGCTTACCATTGTTAACTGTCAATTTGATATGAAGAACAGAATATCTGTAGCGTTATATTTGTTTTAGAAGTGTAAAACCTCTTTTCAGTTTGGCACCTATGCATTGTATTTACATGCCTAATTGTTGAAAATGATGTGTAGACATAAGTATTCTACAGAACTCTGGAGTAAAGAATTGTGGTAAATGACTGCGGGTTATGAACATGGAGACCATTTCATGGATTGAGTTGCTTTATTTCTGTTTCTTGTGTTTTTTTTATGTAGTCCTCTTCAGGAGCAACATCCGTCGATGAGTGTGCAGCGTGTTGCATCATTCCCTGGGTTCAACCACCAAGCTGGGATTGGGAAGGTTCCAGAAACACACTTGGAACAGATAGAACATCGCTTGCCAGCCTGCACACTTTATGATCTTGGTACCCGAGCAGAAACTACTGTACTGCAGCCATTCGCCAGTGGGGTGAACGATGTGGATCGTACTGCAGAAGCTGAAGGTAGAATATAGAATTGTCAATTAACGATCCACAGTAGATTGTTAAAACTGATACGATTTCATAGAATGACTTGGTCTTAAACGTCAACTGGCTTACATCAGTCTGATTACCAAGAGGCTCTGACTTTGAAATGTCCAATCTTTTTTCTCCTTTGGGCCTGCTAAGTAGGTCTGGGCGGAGTTCTACTACTCGTAACTCCGTGAAGTGTCAAAAAAACTATGCTTCGCTCTGCAAGCGGCAGAGTGAGGTAAGTTGCGTTGCTCGCTCTGATATTTAGCTCCGGGCGTTTGTCCCACACTGTAAAATCAGCAAAGACTGCACCACGCGCAGCGCAAGAGGGCGCAGCTTTTTTTTGCCGCTCGAATAGATGTTCTACTCTTGTAGCAGCTTCCTCAACGCGAGCAGCAGGTTTCTGAACGCAAGCAGTAGCAAACTACAGCGACCACCCGTGTTGAAAAATCTCGCCGGGAGATGGTCTAATGTTGGCGAACCGCGAGAGAGTAAAAACTCTGTCCAGCGCCACTCCGCTAAGTTATTTTGAACTCCGCGCTGTACGCGGAGCGGGAAAAACTCAGTGAACACAGCGGAGTTTACCACCCAGGCCTACTGCTAAGCTGTGAGACAGCTTGTTCTTGCTAGGGGGCCTTTGACTATCAGAACCTGACTGGCCCTTGAAAGACACTTTTATTTCCTAACACAATTGATGATTGACACCTGTTTCATAACTCCCATCACACATGTCAGATTTAGGTACTCTTGTCTCACCAAACTTTTTTTCTTAGCTTCCTAAACTGCTAATTCTGACTAACCTGTGGAAAATAATGAAGATGTACACTATATGCAATGTAAAATTGTTCGAATTCAGACTAATGTTGCAGTTAACTATACATTTAGTTTAGGATTATTTCTGCTAGTCTGAACAGTACTGAAAAGTTTGTGCCTCTTAAATATTAATGCCAGGTAAGTCTCTTCTTTTGGAATGACACCATGAGCTAGGTCAACGGCCCCTTTGGCATCCAACAGTTTTTCAAATTTTTGGAATAAGACTTTGTATTAAAATGATTACTTAAATATTGCATTTTTTTAATCTTGGATCATTTGATGCATCATTATCTGAATTAAGTTCCAATCCCTACAAAACTGTCCAATATCCTATATACATCATACCCCTTTGTGACTCTCTTCAGTGTAACAACTTTTTATAATGAATACTTTTATCATGCCTTAGTACAGGTAGACCGGCTTTAGCCATAAACAAGTGTATTATCCTTTCAAAAGTGATTAATGTATCTTATAAATCTTTGAACTTGCATATATAACGAGTATTGCATCTCCATCAGAGCCAATTACCTATATTTTTCATGTGACATGATGGAGCCTGTTTCAATAAGGTGATCTGATTGAAACCATTATTTTCTGATGGATTTTTTTACCTGCCAATCGCGTACCTGAAAAGTTGAAAATGTGCACCAAGAAGTGGCTCCATAGCGCTGGCTTTGATGTGCCATCATGAGCCATGTGCGCTGACACGCCAGGACTTTAATGTTATTTCCTTTTTTTCTGCACCCATCAGTGGGGATCCTGAGTTGCTCTCTGCAGGAGTTTTCACTTCAAAGCCACTTCAAATTGTATTGGTGCTGCTCTTTAGGGAGAAATTCTCCCTCTGATTCAGAATTTCAAATATCTTAGCCCTCCACATTCGAAGATCCATGCCCTTGGAGTATGAATCTGCACATCTCAGTCTGGTTATACATTTGGTCGCTATGGAGGAACAGGTGGGAGCGTCTCTATCTTGAGCCAACAAGCAGTGGAGTCATTGCCTCTTCAGGTCCTGGTACAGATACCATTCTTAAGATCCGTCAGGGAGGCTTTGTCCTTGGAAAAGTAGTCCCACACCAAATATAGGAAGTACTGAACAAAGGATTCTTCTTTCTTTCAACTTCTCTTCCATTGCCTAGGTAGGTTCTCTGGTATGCTGGCCCGTTCCCAGATTCTGATTGCAATGTCTTTTTCTGATTAATTTTCTATTACGGAGGACCTGACTCCGGTGCTGCTCCTTCTCGTGCCCTGGCACTGCCGGGCCCACTTTTGACTTTTCTGGCTGCTGTAGGTGCCTCTGCAGGCTTTGTTGGTTGTGTACTGGCCATCTCCCCTTCCTGCGACTTCAAGCCCTTAGGCAGCTATGAGGTCTAAGTCTTCCACCTCTGGCAGCCTCTTCTCTGGTGCCAATCAACCCAGTTTATGCTCTTGACTTCATTCCAGATCTGGCAACCCTTCTTTTGCTGCCAGAGGCCTTGCCATTTGTTGAAGCATCGGTGTGGACTCCAGTGGCTGGCTCTGCACCCATATTAGGAGTCACCTTAAGCCAGTGCCATTTTGACCCAGATGGAACACAGTTAAAGCCAGCTTTGGGCTCCCTGTTAATTTCATGCAAATTTCAGATGGGCTTTCATGAAAGACAACGCAAAATTGTTATCCTCATCCTTTGCCTGACGGTCTGGCTCCAAACGTAATCTGAAGTCTTTTCAATGCCATACGCCTGTTGACTTACTACTCCCATCTCCCATGCCCTTTGGCAGATGATAGTTTTTCCAGAAGTGTAGTGCGGGCCTTTGCGGCACCGGTGTGCTCCAACCCTTCAGCCCAATGGCAATGAATAGCTGAGTTATTTTAGATTCAGGGCCCCTCGTCTGCAAAGGGGCACCAATATTTTGCTATAGACCAACTGGTTCTGCTTCTACTGAACCATGCGAGGGACCTCTTTTAAGTGGTTTGTGATGCATTTGAGGCTGCCAAGAAAATTCTTAGATCCAGTCTTGACAAAATAAACTAAGTGACGAGGTCTAAGGGTTCCTCTTAAACGATACTTAGGCATACTTGGATATGCTTCATTGGTCTCTCAGAGGAAGGTCAGTCAAACCTTATGGATGCGTCCTTTGAGAGATACTGGTTTTTTGCTGACAAGGCCGATTTAGCCTTAGACAGAATTAAACAAGAAAGTGCCGAGTTTGGTCCAAAGAGGAGCTCGGCTCTAATAAACCTGCTCTACATGATATTAGGAAAAACCAAAAATATAGTTTTCTACCCTAGTTTGCTCATATATCAAATGTCCTTCATAATATTGGACTGGAAGATCTTTGTCTTATACAGGAAAACATGGCTAAGACTAGTCTTGATCTGGTAACAAAAAACTACTGGTCTAATGTAGATAAGTTAAAAGCAAGCAATGTAGGTCTCCTGCTAAAATGTTTTATGGAGTATAAACGAGACCGAGACTTTGAACCATTCTTGGATTAACTCTTCCCAATGAAAAAAAGATCACTTTATTTGAAATTTTGACTGGACACTCTGTCGCTCGCATCAACAGTCAAATGATGGTCATTAAAGTCTGCTGAGGGAGCAGATCTGCGCCACTGTTCTTTGGGAGGTCAAGAAACAATTATCCCCTTGTTATGCTAGCACACGTTAGGCATCTGAATATTTTATCTATGTCCACTTTTCCTTAAACATAAAATCAGATTGTGCAATGAAGCTTTAGCCTTTTGCATGAGAACAAACAATAAAAATGTTATTTCCTCTGTATCAGCCTATATTTATGCAGCTTAGAAGAGTAAGATATGAGCCTAGAAAATATTGTCCATGTTTTTGAATAATATTTTGAACATGAATGCATAGCCGTATAAGTGTGTTCCACTTATTTCTGAAGATGTTATTTGATTATAACTAGAGACTGCTGAAGCTGTTACTATAGACTTGGTATATAAAAGCCTCAAACTTAACAAATCTCATTATACCTATGCTGTAACAGTTTATATTATGTGGTTTTAAAGAAAAACTGCAATGGAGAAAGCTTGTTTTCCTCCCTGTTAACTTCGCATAGTAACATGCTGATTGTTTGAAGGTGCTAATTTTGAGTTCCAACATGTTGTTAATTCTCCTGCTCACAAAAACATAGCATCCTGGGTATCCTTTGGTGCCTTTCATTGTATTAATTGCACTTTTGGGGCACTAAAACAGTCCGGACTCAATCAAATTCGCTTTTAACTTGCTCAAGAGCACACTGTTATTTTATAGATGACCTCTGGTTCCGTTTCGTAATTAATCCAATTAACGATTTTCAATGATTATTCATATTTTTATTTTTTGTTACTCTAAAGCATACTGTGCATTTTAAATGTAGAGTTTTTGTTTTTACTTTGTTGATAATTTTGTCCTATTCTGGCTGTGTACAATAAACATTTGTATTGTAGGAAAGTTCCACTATTCACAGCCTGATTTCTTGTACTTGAAGAGTAGTATGGAAAATTCAAAAGTTTCTCTAGAGTCTAGCCTTCCGGCAATGCTAACTTTCTCAACCTGGTTAAACGGTCTGAGGTTTTCTAGTGTCTGGGGAGTGTGGCGGATTGTTGTCACTTCAAGGAATTCCTGTACAGGCAACAGCAATCCTCTTCCCCTGCCAGACAGTTTTAGTGCATGAACCCTGCAAGGGAGCTGCCTTTCTACTGATGATCTGTCAATCCATCACTATGGGCCACTGAGGTCTTCAGATTTTAGATGGAGGAAATACCTCCTCACTTTTAAGAAGTCCCTACATTATTTCCTGTTTTGTTTTCTGTCCCTTTTCTGGTTCACGCTGACCGTGCCTGAAAGCTCTAAGGTTATGGTGTTGGGTCTGGTACTGTGAGGTCTAATTGACTATCATTCATCTGACCCATTAGCTGTGGTAGACTACCCCATTTGGCATCATGTCACCGATCATGTGTGGCAATGTAAGACATTGAGTAACTGGTTGGGAGGGGGTTAAACCCTACTCAAGCAGGTGCCACAATCTTTGTCAGGCTGAAGTCATGAGCAAATCCTAAATTAATTTGTGCTCAACCCTCGGGTAGCTTGACACAGTGCAGTCTGGCTTAACTCTGAGGCAATGTGTAAAGTATTTATGCAGCACTTCAAATAGTACTAAAGTGAAAACACAACACAAGAAAAATCCCACCCCAAATTAGAGAAATAGAGTGAAATTTAATGAATAAACCAAAACGACGAAAATCCAATCAGAACCAGTGATATGCAATTTTAAAGATTTAAGTGAAAATGGGGCCAAAAAGCCCAATACGCCACACACGGTTATCTGGTCTTGCGAGACCGGGAGAAAGTCACAAGTTCATGCTGACCGCAATTGAGCACAGGTCAGATACAGGGACCACATTACTCCCGCTGACAAGTTACCTTCCCAGTCCACCGCAAGGAGTTCAGTTTGCGGTGGAGGGGGCTGTGAGGAGCAGCGAAATATCGCAGACGGTCGTCAATGTGGCACGAAGAGCAGTCCTGGTGTCGCAGATAGACCTCGCTGTAGTGCAAAAATCCTATTGTCAGGCCGGTGCTTCACTGGGCACCCCCCCAAGCAGCCGATGCTGTAGCACGAAGGGTCGGCCTGAAGGAACTTTGCTTTGGCGAGCTATGTAAGTGACAAGTTTTCAGGACCAGCTGGCCCGTTCTCGGTCTCAAAGTATCCAAAATCTTCAATTCAGCCTCTCTGAGGCTACACCAAAACTTCAGGACCTGAGGGGCACCACTTGGTGGCATCTGGGGCTTGCTCCATCTAGATCTGGGTGCTGGTTTAGGTGGTTGGAAGCCTATTATGTCACTGTGGCTCTGAACAGGAGGCCAGCAGACTAGCCCTGGGTTCAGGTGCCGGTCCAAATTCGTCTGACTCAGGCAACGGTCCAGCAAGGTGACAGGTCTTTCAGCAGCACAGCAGTTCTTCATCCTGGCAGTCTCCACAGGTCCAGAAGAGTTGGTGTCCGAGGTCCAATATTTATACCAGGTGCCTCCTTTGAAGGGAGAGAAGCTTCTAGAAGTCCCCTTTTGAAGTGCACTGGTTTCCTACCTCCTCTGGCTCCAGACCAACTATGGGGGGGGGGGTGCAGCCCTTTGTGTTGAGGCAGGCCACCTCCTATTAAAGAGTAAGTAGGGCAGTGCCCAGCTCCACCCTCCCATTCTGCCAGTGATGGAACATCCAGGCACACCTAAGCTCTCTATTTTGTGTCTGTCTAGAAGGAATCCACAAAGTCCAGCTGTCAGCTACACCCAGTCATGTACACAGAAACAGGCTGCAGGTACTAAATGGCTAAATCAGGAAAAAGCCAACTTTCTTAAACTGACATCTTCAAAATCGTAATTTAAAATCCGACTTCAGTATAGATGGGGATTTTTCATTACAGTTCCAAAGACACCAAACATGGACTGGTGACCTGTTCCCATTTTAAAGTTACATCTTATTAAATGGAATAAGGTTACTCCAATGTTATCCTATCCGGTTAACCTTGCAGTAATAAAAAACAAATGTACGAGTTTTTCACTACAAGGACATGTACAACTCAAAATTACGTGGCCTACTTTTTAAATACATTGCACCCTGCCCTGTGGGCTGTTTAGGGCCTACACTAGGGGTGATTTATATGTATTTAAAAGACAGGTTTGAGCCTGGCAAAAGGTTTCTTTTGCCAGGTTGAAATGGTAGTTTAAAACTGCACTCACAGGCTGCAATGGCAGGCCTCAAACATATTTAAAGGGCTACTTAAGTGGGTGGCACAGTCAGTAATGCAGGCCCACTAGTAGCATTTAATGTACAGGCCCTGGGCACATGTAAGACCACTTCACTAGAGACTTATATGTTAATTAAATATGCCAATTGGGTGTAAGCGAATTCTACTATGTTTAGAAGAGAGAGCACAAGCACACTGTGCATTTTACCAGTGCTAGAGTCCTGAGGCCAACAAAAATTAATTCAACAAAAAAAAAAAAGTGGAGTGTAAAGGCAAATCGTTTTCGGGGTGACCCTATATAGAGGACCAGGTCCAACAGGCAGCTTCTCTCAGATTGTTTAGTCCATCCTTTCCCAGTGTGATACCCCAATGTGATTCTCTTCCCTGTCACAAAAGCATTCCCTACCATTGTACTGTCCCTTCTGTTCCCACTGTCGTAGCCTCTGTGTACAGCGTTCCTCTTGGGCTGAATTTTGAATCGGATTATGTGCTTTCTCCCAATCTTGTGATTCTGATTTATCAGAACTGAGTGCAGCTGATCTTGATCTTGCTGGGAAGAGGGTGACTCGGAGATCTGCTATGATTCTCTGTTGTCTAAATCTGTTCCTGGTGGGTCTTCTCTTGCTATGGCAGGGGAAAGATTCTTCATTCAATCCTCCTCAGACTGTTTTATGCCTAAGGATAGATCGATGCAACTTGAACTCCTTTGCTGAACCTTCAGGGGCAATAAACATTATTTGACGGTGGCGCTGTCCTTCTGTCAGGTCTGCATAACGCAGTTGTGGGACACGTTTTGTTTTTGGTCGCTGACAAGATAATTTTTCTTCTGCCAAGGTTGCCATTTGTGTTAAACATGAAGTTTTCTTTGAATCTGTAAGGCTTTGATTTGGGGTATGTTAGCATGATCAGTTCTTCACGTTTGCTTTGTATTGGCTGTTTCTTGCATACTCTCCCTTGCTGTTTGTCATGCCTCTCTGGAACTTTGTGTTGATGCTTGTTTCTCTGATAAGTCTCCATTCAGTCCTGTACATAGTTGCATTTGTACCCGTTTTCCTTTCTGACTCCATCTCTGTTGGTTATCACCTCTCTTTGATATGTGTGAGAGCTGCTACCTTGGTTGGTGTGTGCATCCATCCTTTGCATCACTCTGACAAGTTTGGTGCTCCTAATGTAGGCTTCCTTTCCTTCTCCCTTTTACCATTATTCTACCTGCCCCTGTGGCCTACAGAAGAGAGAAGAGTAGCTGTGCCACCTGCATCTTTACAGGATTCGTTTTTTTACATCGAGTATGACCGTGTCCTTCGTGGCTAGTCCTGGTCTGAGGTGCTAGCTAAAGAGGGAAGGGCGGCCATGAAACCATTTCCTACCCCACTGCTTTCTGCATAAATTTCCTCACTTTATTTTATTTTTAAAATGTTTCTGAGAGTGGTGTTAAATACAGCTCCATGATATCGCAACCTAGTTGAGTCTGAACCGTGGTGCCACCTATTCATTTGGGAGAGCTATTTCGACATTTCTGGATCCAGTCTGATGCCTAGAAGAGAATCAAGAGGTGGGTAATCTGCAGGTAAATAGAGTATCCACTAGAAAGACTATTATCAAAGGTGCATAACGTATTTGTTAAGGCCCTGGGTAAAAAAAACTAGTAAAATTAAGTTTCCCCAAAGTGGTGCCTAATAACCTGAAGCATTGCAATCAATCCTTGTAATTTCATTCCAGGGGTGAAATGGACACTGCATGTGTAAAACCTGTGCAACCCCTAAATAGAGTAAGCATGGCATAAAGCTAAAGCTCAGCCTAAACAATAATTGTTGTCTTGGTTAAGTAGTTGCCGCCCCAGACAAATATTCAATAGTTGATAATTAGCATGCAACACAATCTTGGTGATTACCAAGGGTAGGAAAGTGCCCTTTTTTGACAGTCGCCCCCACTTTTTGCCTGGTATTTGATGCAATTTTGACAGAAGTGCGCTGGGTTCCTGCTAACCAGGTCCAGAGTGCCAGATCTTTCTCTAAAACTGCAATTGTTCCCCAATTGGCAATACCTTTAGCACCCCTATAAGTCCCTAGTAGGTGGTACCCCTGATACCTATGGCATTTGCACTAAAGAGGGTCCCCAAGGGCTGCAGCATGTATTGTGCCACCCTAAGGGACCCCTCACCACACTCATGCAAACTGCCATTGCAAGCTGTGTGACAAGCAGCAGACAAAAGTGAAAACACAACATGGCACACCTCCTGTGTGTCATGCCTGCAGACACTGCAAGCAATATATGTAAGTCACCCCTACAGCAGGCCTTACAGCCCTAAGGCAGGGTACTTTATATTACATGTGTGGACAGATCTGCATGAGCAGATATGCCCCTATGATGTCTAAGTCGATTCTTAGACATTGCAAGTGAACAGAGAAGCCATCTTTAGTATATGTACTGGGCACTGATGATTACAAGTTCCCCAGCTACATGATAGCTTCACTGAAATCAAAGATGTTTGGTATGAAACATCTTGTATTAATAAACTGACACTGATTCCAGCTTTGGATGTATTAATACATATACGCAAAGGGTACCTTAGCGGTACCCCCTGAAACCTACTAGTAAACTAGTGTGCGGTGCTGGCTGACTGGTACAGTCCAGCCTGCCACCACATACTCGCTTCTGACCCACTAAGAGGTGAGAGCTCCACTCTCAGAGGTCAGAAACAATGCCTGCTCTGGCAGGAGGGGTTTACACCTCCTCCAAACAGAATGGCTAGCTATCAGCATACCAAGGCCAGAGGCTTCAAAGTCTTTGATATGTGACCCCTGCATCCCCCCAGACCTGGGAGATGCCACCCCCTGCCCTGAGGCCCATTTGGCATCAAGACAGGTGGAAAATTAGTATGCGAGTAGAAGTGAAGCTCACCCAGGTCAGACACACCGCTTAGGTGAGCTCCCTGATGTGCCCCACTCTGGGAAGGTTCTGCCATCTTGGTGATGGAAGAATATAGGAAACTAGGACAGGGTATGCCCACTTCCCACAGGAAGTGGTCATGTAGGGGGCGTAGAGACCCCAAGGGAAGGTAGCCCATTAACTACTACTCTTCATTCCCCTAATGCCCCTATATTAAATATTTAGTTTGCCCCCTGAATCCAGAACTTCAGAATCCACTGACTGTAAGGAAGAAGAGGACACTGAAGAGACGCACAAAAGACTCTGCAATTGCCAAGACCTGACTCGTCCTGCAGCTGTGCATCCTCCACAAGCCCTGGAGGGTTGCCAGCACTTCAAAAACCAGCCAGCATCTCCTTTGGAGTAGAGGAGCTACTCCCCTGCATCCTGCAGGCACCAACTGCAACGTCTGGTTTTAAAGAGCTGCTGTCCACTGGGTCTACCGAACAGTAGCCGCCCATCAGTTGGTCAGCAAACTCAAGGTGATCAGATCAATCTTCTTACCAAGCCTGAAGACGCCAGGACCTCGACGAGTCTTCCTGCAGCAATACCTGGTGTACCGGGCCCTTGCCGCGACTAAAGCTTGTTCAAAGTCCAGCCTAGACTCCAACGACACCAAAGATAACCAGCCAACGAGGGACGTCGGCCCTGGTGTTCTGTTTTTGTCCCCTTTGCAGGTCCAAACCGGGAGCGCCTTGATGTATGAGCGACAGCTGGTTACATACAATCTACACCCGAGCCACCTGGGCATAGGGAAATAGACTGCTTCCCCTTGTTCTCAGGACCCTCACAACCCTAGCCCTCCATTGGGATCTTCCAGACTTGTCCCCAAGTCTCCCTTTGCAACCTATTTCCAATACTACCAACCCGTCCAGCACCTCTGCACCGGGACTCACCAAGGCCGATACGACCGATCTGCTGGTGGAACTTGGTCCTTGTCCCCCTACCACCTCTAGATCGAAAGGGGTCCCACAGAAACGTATTGCAAGTATATGTATGCAGTGAATGTTCTTTCTTCCATAGGAAAACATTCCGGGTTAAAACGACTGTTGGTTAACATTGTTAAATCTGTAAAACTCTATTCCGAAAAAGCATGTACGAAGTTCTTGGTTTCAGAATATATATATAAAAATACCTGTTATTTTTCTAAAGTGGTATGAATCTCCTTTTTGAGTGTGTGCATTATTTATTGACTCTGTGTGTGCAACAAACGTCTACCACTCCTCTCTGATAAGCCTATGTCTGCTGGACCACACTACCACAAATAGAGCACCTTGGGATTGCTAGAGCAAGCCCTTTTCCACTCATAAGGGATACCTGGTCTCCTTACACAGTATACCTCTTTTTGGTATACTATATAAAGAGCCAGCTTCCTACACCAATTACTTCATCTGTGGAGAAGGAATAAGGAAAGATATATGAAAAGGCTTAACCAAAACCTGGCTGCCCTCTTTGCTTGTAGCGGTATTGCTAACAAAAGATTTCTTTTAATGGATACTCCACCTTGCAGGTACTTCATATGAGTATTCCCATTCTTTAAACTGAATTTTGAAAGAGTTCAATATTTTTGACACCTTATGGTGCCATAAAAGCTCATTCTGTAGAACTTCTGCAATATTATAGACAACTGCAGAGGGCTATAAAGGTTATTAAAGGCCCTGAACTGCAGTTAAAGGCCCTGAACAGTTATAGGCCCGAGCCACAGACTAAGGCCTATAACGATGGAGAGGGCCTTTAACAACCAGTATAGCCGGAGGGAGAACGGCTATAAGGCTATTATCGCATTCCACCCACTGAGTGTAGAATGCTCTAAAATAAAAAGGGAGAAACAAAGACGAACATTGGAATGTTGGAGCATGTCAGTCATTATAAGCCTGGAGCTACTCCATTGTCTTCAATAGAGCTCTCAACATTCCAATGTTCTAATATAGCCTTAGAGCCCGTCATAGCGGGCTCTACCGGCCATTAAAGTCCGCTCCAGAATTAAAGGCCTGAGCGAAGGCGCAGGCCTTTAACCCGTTCGATGCGTCGGACGGCTCCCGGCCGTCCGACGTCACGGTGGGCGTGTGCGGAGGACAGCCGGGGGCCGTCCCAGACATGCCCACTCATTATTTAACCCGCGGCGGAATTCGCGCCGCAGTCAAGGGGTTAATGGCCGATAGAGCCCACTACGGAGGGTTCTAAGTCTATTAGAACATTCCACAGCTAGAGGGCAGAATTTTCTAATTTTTAAAACAAAGATCTCATGGAGCCAGAGGGGATTGAAATCCCCTTGGGCTCTGTGAGGCCTTTTGTTCACAGCAACAGCTGTGGACAAACATTGGAATGTTGGAGCTCCGGGCTTCTACCAGCCATTAGAAGCCCAGAGCACTCCATTGTTTTCAATGGAGCGCCCAACATGCCAATGTTCTAATGTTGCTTACTTTATTGTATTGTAGTTCTTCCTCAAGAACAAGGAGTATTGGTCATAAGGTGCAGCTGACAAATGATTTCTACATCGACACACTATTGCCGGCCAGTGAATCAAATAAATTGAAGTGACATCATTAGAATTGCTGCACTAAAACAAGAATAATAGTAAAATATGTTAGTCCATTTTTCCTTTCACAAATAAAAAAAAATCATGGCCTTGGTCACACTGATGTCAGTGGTATACGCTTAATTCACTTATCAATAATAACATTGTAAAAGGTTGATTTACAAATGCTATTTTTTCTTCCTGAGCCGTATGCGGGTTCTTGTGAATGTTCCTCCTTTTCCACTGTGGTAGGAAATGTAGCAATACTGTTGAATTTAAAAACTCCCTGTGCAGAAAAAAAAGTGTTTCTCAGCACACTGCGCCTATTCTAATCATTACAGCTTTATCTGATGGAGACATCTAGCCACAAATTCTGTACCTTTGAATTCTCCCCAGGCTGGATCCTGATTTTTATTTTCCCAGCAGTACCTATGTAGAGGGCATAGTGTGACTCTGTAGTGACGCCGTCCACCGGATGTGACGTAGATGAAGTCCATATAAGGTCACCACCACCCCACCCCTGATGCGCTAACGCCAGTTTCTTCTTTTCCGTGCTTCCGATGAAGATCCGGGGTGGTTCTTCAGGCCGTTTTTTGGCCTGTTTTGACAATTTTTTTGTCGGAAGGAACAGTGTGCCCTTTCTTTTGCTCATGTCTTCATGGTTCAAACCTTGTGGGTGTTGTGGGAGACCGATGTAAGCCACAGACCTTCATACTATTTGTATATGGTGCCTTGGGGAGCACCACGACTCGGAGGCTTGCAGCTCCTGCCGTCGCCCGAAGGCATTGTTTTAACGACGTGAGAAGATCCTGGTGGCGCGACTGGCAGGGGCCCAGCATCGTTGTCGTTCACGGTCTCTGTAGCACTTGCGAGGCCGATCCAGAAGCTGTTCCAGTGGGTGCCCATAGCCCTCTACCTCACAGGGTAAGTCGTTGAAATGCAAACGTTCCAAGTTGCAGCCTCTCCTCACTTCGCCACGTCGACTTTGCGTTTTCGATGCCCTTTCCCAGCCCCCCAGTTGAGTGGTCTGTGCAAGAGTCCACCCTGTCCTTCCCTGATTTCCCTGGAGCCAGTGCCAGATTACTATAGTTTCCTTCATGCCATCTTTGGGACTCCACCTTGCTCTGGTGCACCTTCGAGCCCCAAGGAGGTGCCAGGTATCCTCACAATCCATGCCAGCGGGTTCACCCACGGCGCAAGTTAGTCTCTCTGGATGCGTTAGCGGATTCCGTGTACAGCCCTTCCGCGTTCTACCTGCAACACACGAGTTCGGTCAGCCAACTCCAAGCAATTTTGTAGTGCAGGCTGCTACTGCCTCCTCTGACCCCAGTGTCCTCTCCAATGTTCCATCGGACAGGGAGCCCAGGAGGTTGGAACCTTGTGGGAGAAGCATCTTCGGATCAGCCAGCTCAGCATTGCAGTCAATCAATACTGCATGTGTTCTGGGCCGATTCTCACATTTGCTGTGGGTTCCGGTGATGTCCCTGCTGCCTTTGCTTCTGGAGGAGTACCAGAGCGACCTCGCCCAGACACTCCAGGATGGGCGAGAGGCAACTAAGTTTGCTAGAAGATGCGGTAAGGATACCACAGATTCTGTAAGTCGAGCCATGGCTCATTCAGTGGCACTTTGCTGTCATTCCTGGCTAAGCAGCTCTGGATTTTCCAAGGCTGTCCAAGCCACTTTGGAGGACATGCCCTTCGATGGCATCTGCCTGTTAGGCACACATGCCAATTCTGCATTGCGGCGCTTTAGGGACAGTTATGGTGGAACAGACTTTTAACTATGTTCATTCCTATAGATTGTCTTGCTTTTTAGCTCCCCACTTGCTGAGGTAGTAAGGGAGACATCCATATTTGATTCTTTTTGAAGATGAGGCCATATTGGAGTGTGGTTCTTATCCTCTTCCTGTTAAAAGCAAGCTTCATCCTCCCTCCCACGGCCTACCCTTTTTGGGCTTTTCCTTTTTCGGTTAAAAGGAATACTTCCACCTTGTGGTGGCATCCAGTCAGGTGTTTCTTCCTTGTGCAGGTATTATTGCTATTTTTTCAAGCTTGTTGTAGACCGCTTTTAGCTCCCACTTCCTGGGAGGTATTTTCTTTGTTGCCCTAAATGGGTTTTTCACCGGATGGAGCAGGGTGTTTCGCTTTCTTTTTCTCTGGAGATGGACTTCTTACTCAGGAAATAGTTACCTGTTATACTTTTTCCTTGCTCTTTGTAGAACATCTTCTGTATGCTTTATGGGCATTACTAGGTATGATTGTTACTTTTCGGATCCCTTATGGGGAGCTCATAATTTTCACTCGCTGGGAGTCTCTGTACATGACTTCACACTTTGCACAAGTACCTCCTTAAGGTGACTCATTTTTCTTTGCCTCGATCTATGGAGCATTGCTTATGCTTCTGTTTTAGTGTTCTTATTTTTCTGAGAAGCTTTTTGTTTCCCAACTGAGCAGTGGAACAAATGGTAAACCCATTACGTGCAGTGCATTGTCCCTTACTGAGCTAGCCAGTGTTCCCATCTAGGACATTCCTTTATCGGTGCGTCCTTCACTTCTTTAGCGATCTTCTTTCATTCTACCTCAGCAGGACAGGCTCTTGCCGCTGGTCTTTCAGGCATCTATGGTACACAGGGTCACATTCCTTCTTGTATCCCCTATAGCAAATAATTTTCTTTCATTCTTGTTCCCTGCTGGTCTACCTTCTTTGTGGCCTCCTGCCTACATTCATAATATGTGTGGGTCATGCTCCAGAGACTGTTCTCTTGTGCTGCTGATCTCATTGTTCTTCAACTGTTTTTTTTTTCCTTTTCCCTAAACGGGATGGGTGATACTACTTTATTGCTATGGCATTTCTTCCAAGTGCTCATGCATCACTCGTGGATCAAGGTGCCTAATTATTTATTCTGAAGGCACCACCATGTAGCCTTCTTCTGTGATGGTGGCTATCTGCTATCTTACACCATTATAGTTCTGTTTTTCTTGGAATTGGTTTGCATTGGGGATTGGTTGTTCCCCTCTGACGTAATCTTACTGGCAGGTTCCATTCACTCTGTTCTACAGGGTGTCATGATGTTTCTAGCCCTCTGGGGTAAGAATAAGGCAACCACAAAGGGACTTAATGCTTATTTCGGCATCAAAGCTCTGATTACTTGTACAGGAAGGTACGCAACCCTATAGGCTGAGCTTCAGCAAACCTCACCTCATGCAACACCTGCAGAAGATGATTGTTCTGACCAGGGGATGCCTATTAGCAGCAGTGTAAAGACAATTTGCCTGTTATAAATTCAAAGAGCTGTTTTGAAACAATTAGATTTTTTCTTTGGTTAAAGTATTAAGAAAAATAAGCATTAACATACTGATGCCCATAACAAAGAAAAAGTTATTTACTCCCACATTGTGTGTGTGGGTGTGTGTGTATATTCACTGAAAAAAACCCAAAGGGTACAGGGACGTTCTAGTTAGGCTGACATTTTACTCGTACAAAACCAGAGAAATTCAGCAGTTCTAGTTACCTGAGCTAACTATAGCTCATGCCCCCGCAAATTCTTGTGCACTTTCGGCAGTAAATATAGATTAACGAATTTGAGGAAATCATTTTTGTAGGAAAGTGCCCCTTTTTGCATGGTTGGCCCCACTTTTTGCCAAACTGCTGATGTAGTTTGACGGAGCGTGCCCTGGGTTCCTGCCAACCAGATACCCAGGGCCTATGTTCTTTCCCTAAGCTATACTATTGTAAAACCCAATTGGCAACTCTCTGGCCACATGTAAGTCCCTTGTAAAAGGTACCATAGGTACCAAGGGCACTGTGACCAGAGAAGGCCTCTAAGGGCTGCAGCACTTTTGTGCCACCCTTAGAGACCCTGCATCTTTACCCCACCCACACACTGCCCTTGCAGGCTGCGTGTTTTGGTGCAGAACAAAGTGAAGAGTCGGCATGGCACACATCCCTGTGTGCCATGCCTACAATACACTGCCCTGGCATAGGTAAGCCACCCCTCCAGCTAGGTGCACTATACCAGTGGTGAGGGTACAGGTGCATGAGCCCTGTACCCCTACAGTGTCTAAGTCAATTCTTAAACATTGTAAGTGCAGTAATGCCATAGAGAGTATATGGTGCTGGGATTTTGTCATTACGAACTCCACAGCACCATAATGGCATTACTAAAAACTGGGAAGTTTGGTATCAAACTTCTCAGCACATTAAACCCACACTGATGCCAGTGTGGGATTTAATGAAAACTGCTCTCAGAGAACATCTTAGAGATGCCCCCTGAAAAATGACCCAACACAAGTGTCCAGGCTGAGTGGCTGCTCGCCAGCTGCCACCACCAGACATGTTTCTGGATCCCTAGGTCGAGAGCCTGCCCCTCTCGGGGTCCTGAAACAATGCACATCCTGGGACGAGGTGCCAAGCCTCCTCCCCCAGGATGGGCAGGTTCCACGAAGGGGAAGCTGCAAAGGATTGCCGCCTTTGTGAGCTAACCCAGCCATATGCTGCTCCCAGCAACAGGCCCCCACCGGTTCTGACTCCCACTTTGGGTGGGAGAATCGGCTGGAAAACCAAGTTAGGAGGAGCGGTGTGCCCACCTTTGCCAACCCCACCCCTCAGGTGGGGGGCGAGGTGAAGGACCACTCTCAGTCCCTTCCATCTTGCAGATGGGGGGGCCCAGCCAACCAGAGTGAGGCTTATGCCCCCCTCCCACTGGAGGGTGGCATAATAGGGGGTGTACCCACCCCAAGGAAGGGACCCATTGGTTCCTACCTGTAACTCCCCTAAATTTAATATTTAGGGGCAACCCCAAACCTTGCCTCCTCAGACAAGGAGAAGAAGGACCGAAGAAGCGGTGCTGAATTAAGAAGAGGAGGACGCCCACTGACTTTTCCCCAGCCCTACCGGCTTGTCCCCACCTCGAACCTGTTCCAGCGAAATCCCGGCGTATTCTGCAGCCAGCAGCCCCCAAGATCCCGGAGGACCTGCCCTGCCTTCCCAAACCAAGACTTTGTCTCCAGTGAGCACCGGATTTGCTCACCCACAGACTCTGGCTCCGGCCAAATCCGCGAGTCTGCCCCACTCTGCACCCCACGGCCCGAGTTAGAGTGGCCCAACACCATGAGGAGGTTTCCCCGGCAAACCTGACCTGAGATCTGGTGATCTCTGACCTGCCTCGAATCTCCAACCGACGCCTGCAGACACTTTCTGGAGGATCACCGCGACGGAGCCGGTAAGAAAAAGCAGATGCCTAAAGTCACCCCTGCACCCGACGTCCCACGGCCTTGGGTGACCCAACTGGTGGTGTCCCAGCATCCCCAGGCATCCAACCGGTTGTCACCTCCAGAAGATCTTCGTCCCTGAGCCTGCAGTGTTTGTTGCAACCGGAGTATCCCCATTGAAATCAACAGGGCACCTGACGCCAAACCAGCACCCTGCACCCGGTCGCTCCTGTGCCGCAGTGGGTGCACCCTGTGTGCTAACTCTGATCCCCCTTTGCCCTGAGCTAAACCCTTGGAGCTTTGCTTCCACAACGTTGTGGCCTGCTCGTGAGCAGCCACCAACCGAAGGCCCCCTATCCCCATTGGATAACATTGGGCCTCAGCACTCTGCACCCGGCCGCCCTAGTGCCGTTGAAGGTGCTTCCTTGACCCTGGGGGAACCCAGGTTCTAACCCCAGAAACCCAACTCCCACAACCAAGTAATAAGCTGTAAACCGATAACTTCATTTCCTCCCATAGGATTGCATTGACTGCTTTTCTTTGAAAATTGTTTTAAGTGTGGAGTTGGTTTGTATGAAACTCTAAGAAACTGCAAATATACAAAAACTGATTTACTTACTTTTTCTCTAGGAAGTGTCCCAGTGTGATATCTAGGCATATCACACTGAGTAGAAAAAGTAGCTTAAAAAGTAGTCTGCGAAGTAATCAAAAAGTAATCTAACAGTAATTTCAACTGTATTCAAAGTATTTACAAACCTGTAACAAAGTCATTTTCATTCAGTTTGCTTGTATTGTTCAACCTGCCTTGAAAAGTACCATTTACACTTACCTGTGCCAGGCTTGCTTGGTTCTAGAAAATAAATACAACTAAATAATAATTGTATACAAACAGAGTTCAGTCTTAGAGTGTGTGACATTTCTTGCCTGAGTGTATACAATAAATGCTTAAAACTACCACTATCCTCTGATAAAGCCTTACTGCTCGCCCACACTACCACCAATAGAGAGTAAGGTAGTATCTACTTTTACCTCTGCCTACCTTTGGGGTTCCACTGGACTCTGTGCACACTATACCTTACTTTGGTATAGTATATACAGAGCCAGCTTCCTACAATTTTTCAAAAACTGCCATTCCTCATGACATACATAGATATATATATATCTATATATCTATATCAATATTCGCGTAGACGTCTCAATAGTCTCGATGTCCCCGCGATGGTACACACGGGCCGCGCTGGCGATCACTGCGTCATCGCGAATTTCGCAGGTGATTTAAAAAAAAAAAACCTCTTTTGGACACATAACTTGTCACTAACACCCCCATTTCTCAAACATGGGGTCAGAGTACCTCCACCCTGACCTCTCATGTTAGCTTTCACAGAAATTTTCAGCCTTGGGAGCCATTCCCGATTGATAAAATGGCGACTGCAACTTTCTGTTCAGGTTGCGTCCAGCCAATCAGAGCATTTCCGCTGGCGCGCGCATTCGCCATTTACTGCAAACTTGTCACAAAATATTCGCGACCATCATGAAATCTTCATGAAATATCTGCAGCCAGAGATATTACTGTAATGTTCGGCTTTAATTTCTCAAAAACTACTGAACGGATTTGCACCAAATAACAAAAAGCACAATCTGCGTTACAACATCTAGCTTTCTGCCAAATTTGGTGTAATTCTTTCCAGCGGTTCGGGCTGTAGGTTCGACAATGCGTTTCTACGGAAATTAACATTACAAATGCACCTTTATTTTGTGCCCCTATCTCTCAGTCCCCACTGCACGGATCACCCCCAAACTTTCCATGACACACAGCCCCTACTTTGACCCTTTTTTTGTAAAATGTCATGAAGATTGGTGACATGACGCCAAAGTTATAGACAAGTCCCTATGGAAACTAGGCCTAACTATAACTACCTAATGGCGACCACCAGTAGGTAATATATACATATATATATATATTCACTGAAAAAACCATAGGTTTCAGGCACGTTATAGTTAGAAATTTGCATTTAAAAAACCTTAGAAATTCACTGAAAAAACCATAAGGTTTTAGGGACAGTTATAGTTAGTTGGACATTGCACTCGTACAAAACCCGTGAAATTCCCCCGTTATAGTTAGTTCAAGTAACTATAACTCGCGCCCCGCAATGCACTGCTGATGACGTCACATATTACATCACTCATGACATGGTCAGTGACATCACTGATGACATCACTGATGACATCTCAAATGACATCACTGATGACATCATCCAGTGACTGTGTGTTTGTGTAAAGTTTAAATATGTTTAATATATATAGGGAAAGGCGTATTGAAGAATGAGTGGGTGTATAAGTGTCTGAATGGATGATTTAGTAGGTGCGTGACTGAGTCTATAAGTGAGTGATTAAACGTATCTTACTGGATGCATGGGTGAGTGACTAAACTGTGTGAATGTCTGTATCCGTCTGTCTGTTGTTGTGTAAGCAGCTGCATGGGTTTCTGACTAGCTAAATGAGTGTCTATATGGGTTATGGATTGGTTCTCTGAGTATCTGTATGGGTGCCTCAGTGTTTGTGTGGGTGGGGTGAGTGTGACTCTGTGCATAGATGTGTGAGTGGGTGATTCACTGGGTGCATGGTTTCAAGAGTGCGTCTGTGATGGACTGTATGGGTGGGTGAGTGTGTGTATGGGTGTGTTAGTGATTGAATGTATATCTCAGTGGTACATGTGTGAGTAACTACATATGTGAAAGGCAGTATATATGTGTGTTGGAGTATATAAATGGCTATAAGTGAGAGTGTGTGATTGTGAGAGTGGCTATATGGATGAGTGTGTGCTTGCATCAGTGATTGCATAGGAGCGTAAGAATGTGCTAGTATTTTTATGAGTAAGTGAGCTGGTGTGTATAACTGTATAGGTGAGTAAATTGGAGTGTGATTAACTATTTGCATGACTGACTAGGTGTGTGAGTACCTCTATGGATGAGTTGCGTTGTGTGAGTGTTTATATAGGTGTATGAGTGCATATGATAGTCCTGTACTGAGTGACTGTAAGTATGAGTGACTGTACGGGTGAGTGAGTAGATGTGTGTGTGAAGACCTAAGAATCGGTGAGTGGGTATGTACTTATTGGTATTGGAGTGTGTATGGTTTTGAGAATGGCAGTCTGTAATTTAGAGTGGGTGTTTCAAAACTTATATTAGGGTGTGAGAAGATGCATTAAATTCTCACATGGATGATGTCATCAGTGATGTCATCAGTGATGTCATTTGAGATGTCATCAGTGATGTCATTAGTGATGTCACTGACCATGTCATGAGTGATGTAATATGTGACGTCATCAGCAGTGCATTGCGGGGCGCGAGTTATAGTTACCTGAACTAACTATAACGGGGGAATTTCACGGGTTTTGTACGAGTGCAATGTCCAACTAACTATAACTGTCCCTAAAACCTTATGGTTTTTTCAGTGAATTTCTAAGGTTTTTTAAATGCAAATTTCTAACTATAACGTGTCTGAAACCTATGGTTTTTTCAGTGAATTTCAAAGGTTTTTTAAATGCTAATTCCTAACTATAACATGTCTGAAACCTACGGTTTTTTCAGTGAATTTCAAAGGTTTTGTAAATGACAATTTTTAAATGTATTAATTGTTATATTTATTTTTTTCATACTGATTTACTACATTTTTAGAAACATTTTTTTTTACATATTTTATTTTTTAAATTACATTGTAATTACATTATATATTACAAAAAATACTTTCTCAGAATGAATTACTTTAGTTTAAATACTTTGCACATAGGCAATACACTTTTAAGTACAGTAGTTACAGTTGTTGCAATGGGCAACACATTTTCAAACACAATGCAACATTCAGCTCAATGTGAATTTCTAGTTAAATGCAATTAGTTACTTTATGGATTACTTTTCTAACCACAGGACTGGATCCTAGATTCAGTCCTGGGACATCTCCTGTAAACAGTTGAGTAAAAGCGTTTTGGTTACAGTAGTGATTTTTAAGGAATCTTATTGTATTTTAAAAGTTGACACTTAGAAACTTTTTCTCATAGAATCACCAATGTTATCCTATGGAAGGAAATTCACTTAGCAGGTAAAAACTGTTATCGTTACTTTTTCTTACTCAGTGTTGGATCCTGGATCCAGCACTGGTGCATCTCCTGTAAACAGTTGAAAGAATGCGTTTAAGTCATACAGGCGATTTTTAAGGAATATTTGTAGTTTGTGAAAATCGACACTGAGAAACTTTTCAGCTGAAAACCAGACAATGGATTCCTATGGAAGAAAATATAAGTTACTGGTAAGTACGGTTAAAATTACTTTTCAGGGTCAGTGCTGGGCTAAAAGATGCAGCACTGAGGTCTCTCCTGATAACAGGTGAGTAAATCGGAATACGTATTTCGGCTGATTTTAGAGGAATATTTTAAAGTTCCAAAACTCCACACACAGAAGAATTTCCAAGTGAAACCAGTCAATGTTAGCCTATGGAAGGAAATTCAAGTTACTGGTAAGTACGGTTAAAATTACTTTTCAGGACCAGTACTGGGCTGAAAGATACAGCACTGAGGTCTCTCCTGATAACAGGTGAGTAAATCGGAATTCGTATTTCGGCTGATTTTAGAGGAATATTTGTATGTTTCAAAAATCAACACTTAGAAACTTTTTCAACAAAAAGCAGGCAATGATATCCTATGGAAGGAAATTCAAGTTACTGGTAAGTACGGTTAAAATTACTTTTCAGGATTAGTACTGGGCTGAAAGATGCAGCACTGAGGTCTCTCCTGATAACAGGTGAGTAAATCGGAATTCGTATTTCGGCAGATTTTAGAGGAATATTTGCACAATGGTGAAGGTAGGGGGCGGGGCCTGAGGTGACATCTGTGCAAACGCGCCCCGTGGCGCGTTTTAAGTTGGGGGATTAAGTCCCCTTGAATCATGAGGGTCCCTAGGGGCCAACTAGCCCACCAGGAACCTCCAGTATGCGCCAGGGGCTGCGTTGCAGAGACGTGTAGAGGCCACACCCCTTTTACACCTCTCTGCAACGCAGCTCTGTGGCGCTTTCTGGATGTACCTGTTGGGCTAGTTGGCCCCAGGGACCCTCAGGATTGAAGGGGATTTAATTCCCCATCTTAAAACGCGCCACGGGCCTGTTTGCACACATGTCACCTGAAGCCCCGCCCTCCCTTCACCACTGTGCAAACGCGCCCGTGGCGCGTTTTAAGTTGGGGGATTAAGTCCCTTGAATCCTGAGGGTTCCTGGGGCCAACTAGCCCACCATGTACCTCCAAAGCGCCACAGAGCTGCGTTGCAGAGAGGTGTATAAAGGGGCGTGGCCTCTGTACACCTCTCTGCAACGCAGCCCTCTGGCGCATACTGGAGGTTCCTGGTGGGCTAGTTGGCCCCAGGGACCCCAGTATTCAAGGGGAATTACTTCCTCATCTGCAAACGCGCCAGGGCGCGTTTGCAGAGTGGTGAAGGAAGGGGGCCTGCGGGCCGATTTTTATTTTTTATTTTTTTTTTTTTCTGAAGGGGGGCTGTGTGGCCCCCCTTCCTTTTTCTTATTTTTGGGCCCTGGGGACCCCATCCCCCAGGGCCTACCCCCCTTTTTTTTTTTTTTTTTTTTTTTTTTTTTTATTATTTCTGGGGAGGGGGGCCGCGTGGCCCCCCTCCCGGGCCACTACTTGCCCCGGGGACCCCATCCTTGACTGGTAGGTCGCTCCCCCACCACACAGCTCCGTCTGTGTGCCCTGCTGCTGCCCCTGATTGTGCTAGTTTTTCCTTTCTGTGCCCCCTTGCTGCCCCTGATTGTGCTCGTTTTTCCTTTCTGTGCCCCCTTGCTGCCCCTGATTGTGCTCGTTTTTTCCTTTCTGTGCCCCCTTGCTGCCCCTGATTGTGCTCGTTTTTCCTTTCTGTGCCCCCTTGCTGCCCCTGATTGTGCTCGTTTTTCTTTTCTGTGCCCCCTTGCTGCCCCTGATTGTGCTTGTTTTCTTTTCCTTTCTGTGCCCCCTTGATGCCCTGATTGTGCTAGTTTTCCCTTCTGTGCCTGTTTCCCGCCGCTGCGCCCCTGCGGCCCCGCCCCCTCACTGCCCATTCGCTGCCCCATTCCCTGCTCCTCCCTCCCACCTCCCCATTTATGGCGGCCGCGCTGCGGACGTGCGCAGCTGACGCGCCGCTGGCGCGCCAAAGGCGCGCCTAAGGCAAGCTTGTCTGCGCCCGTCCGCGCCGTGACCGCGCCCAGCGCCAGACCCCCTGGTCCGGGCATCCCCCGCGCCCGCCACATCAACAGACGCCGATACGACGCCAGCACCCTCCACGCACTCAACCCCGGAAAAGATCACGCCTGCTACCAGGCCACCCCGAAGCGCACCCAAGGGCCCTTCACCTGCCGGAACTGCAGCTTCGCCAGCACCCGCCCCGCCAAACCACCGCCCAGGAAAGAACCCAACTACCTCAGATGCATCCTCCTCAACACCCGCTCCGCCCGCAAACACGCCATCGAACTCTGGGACCTTCTCGACTCAACCTCCCCAGACGTCGCATTCCTGACGGAGACCTGGCTGTATCCCGCTTCAGCCCCCGACATCGCCATTGCCATCCCGGACGGATACAAGATCACCCGCAGGGACCGCACCAACGGAGTCGGAGGAGGCATCGCCATCGTCCACAGGAACACCCTCAGAGTCTCAACCAACACCGACGACACCCTCAGCACCGCCGAACACATGCACTTCCAGATCCACACCGATCCCAACACCACCCTCAGAGGAACCCTCATCTACAGACCCCCGGACCCCGACCACAGTTCAGCGATTCCATCGCTGACTTCGTCAGCACACACGCCATCGCCTCCACGGACTACATCCTCCTCGGGGACCTGAACTTCCACCTCGGGAACAACAAGGACACCAACTCCACCACCCTGATCGACAACCTCGCCACCCTCGGACTCAGACAGCTCGTGACTACACCCACCCACGCCGCCGGCCACACGCTAGACTCCATCTTTTCCGCAAGCCCACACGTCTCCTTCAACCACACCTCCGAACCCCACTGGACTGACCACCACTGCATCCACTTCACCTACAGGAAGCCCACCACGCACCACGGCACCGAACAAATGCCTCGCCGCTGCTGGAGCAGAGTCACGGAAGACCAGCTAACCAGAACCCTCGCCCTGAGCCCACCCGCCGAACCCTCCGACCCCGACACCGCCGCCCGCAACCTCAGACAGTGGATCGACGACTGCGCCAACACCCTCGCCCCGCTCAAGAATCCGCCCAACAGCCACACCAGCAAGAAAGCCACCTGGTTCACCGAAGACCTCCAGGCCTCCAAACCAACATGCCGAAAACTGGAGAAGATCTGGCTCCACGAACGGACAGCGGACAGCTACGCCTCCCACAAGAGCGCCACCCGCAGTCACCATCACCTCATCAGATCCGCCAAAAGGGCCTCATTCAAAGACCGCCTAGACAACAACGCACACAACAGCAAAGAGCTCTTCAAGATCGTGAAGGAACTCTCCAACCCCAGCTCCAACACCAACGACATCCAGCCGTCGCGAGACCTGTGCGACTCACTGGCCACCTTCTTCCACCGCAAAATCGCCGACATCCACGACAGCTTCAACACCACGACCGCCCCGGCAACCACCGAGACCACTGCCCCCACAACCACCAACCGCCTGCTCTCCTGGACCAACATCAACGACGAGGACACCAGCGAGATCATGAACACCATCCACTCCGGTTCACCGCTAGACCCGTGCCCTCACCACATCTTCAACAAAGCCAGTACAGCCATCGCGCCCCATCTCCGGAAAATAATCAACATCTCCTTCGAGACAGCAACCTTCCCGGAAAGCTGGAAGCACGCCGAGATCACCGCCTTACTCAAGAAACCCAAGGCAGACCCCAAGGACCTCAAGAACTTCCGACCCATCTCTCTGCTCCCGTTCCCCGCGAAGGTCACCGAGAAAATCGTCAACAAACAACTGACCCGCTACCTCGAGGAGAACAACATCCTGGACCCTTCCCAGTCCGGCTTCCGCAGCAACCACAGCACCGAAACCGCCCTCATCGCCGCCACCGATGACATCAGGACCCTGCTAGACAACGGAGAAACAGCAGCCCTCATCCTCCTGGACCTATCAGCCGCCTTCGACACGGTCTGCCACCACACACTACGAACACGCCTTCACGACGCCGGGATCCAAGAGAAGGCCCTGGACTGGACCACATCCTTCCTTTCTGGCAGAACACAAAGCGTCCGCCTCGCCCCCTTTCGATCCAAGGCCACCAAGATCATCTGCGGCGTACCCCAAGCCTCCTCCCTCAGCCCTACGCTGTTCAACATCTACATGGCACCCCTCGCCCACGTCGCCCGACAGCACAACCTCAACATCATCTCCTACGCCGACGACACCCAGCTGATCCTCTCCCTCACCAAAGACCCTCACACCGCCAAAGCCCACCTCCACGAAGGAATGAAGGCCGTCGCCGAATGGATGAGGACCAGCCGCCTGAAGCTGAACTCGGACAAGACGGAGGTCCTCATCCTTGGTTCCAACCCTTCAGCCTGGGACGACTCCTGGTGGCCAACATCACTGGGAACAGCCCCGCCACCCACCGACCACGTACGCAACCTAGGGGTCATCCTCGACCCCACCCTCTCCATGACTAAGCAGGTCAACGCCGTTTCCTCATCCTGCTTCAACATCCTCCGAATGCTCCGCAGGATCTTCAAGTGGATCCCCACCGAAACAAGAAAAACAGTCACCCAGGCCCTCGTCACCAGCAGGCTGGACTACGGAAACGCCCTCTACGCAGGAACGACGGCTAAGCTCCTGAGACGGCTGCAACGCATCCAGAACGCCTCTGCACGTCTTATCCTCGACATCCCCCGACGCAGCCACATCACACCCCACCTGAGAGACCTGCACTGGCTCCCTGTCAACAAGAGGATAACCTTCAAGCTCCTCACCCACGTACACAAAGCACTCCACAACTCCGGACCAGCCTACCTCAACAGACGACTCAGCTTCTACACCCCCACCCGCCAGCTCCGCTCGACCAGCCTCGCCCTCGCCACAGTCCCCCGCATCCGGAAAACGACCGCCGGCGGCAGATCCTTCTCCCACCTCGCCGCCAAGACCTGGAACACCCTCCCCACCAACCTCCGACAGACCCAAGACCTACTGGCCTTCAGAAGACTCCTCAAGACCTGGCTCTTCGATCAGTAGCAGCACCACCCCCCTCTTCCCCCAGCGCCTTGAGACCCTCGCGGGTATGTAGTGCGCTTTATAAGTGACATGATTGATTGATTGGTTGGGGACTGTGGGGGGTCCCCAAACCCCCCACAGTCCCGCCGGCTCCCCGTGTCCTACGGGAGCCGGCATTGCTTTTACACATGGGGAGCAGCTAACATGCTGCTCCCCGTGTGGAAAAGCAATTGTCTTTGGATATTGGAAGCGAGAGCAGGTTTCCTGCTCTCTCTTCCAATATCCAAAGCAGTTGCAATGACAGGACGGGAGCCGCGAGGCTCCCGTCCTGTCATTGCAAACAGCAGTGTCCCGGGGGTAGGCACCCCGGGACACTGCAGGAGCCGGCCCTGGGGGTGGCGGTCCCCAGGGCCATCAAGGGCTCCAGGAGGGGGCGCGCGGCCCCCTCCCTACATTTTGAAAGCCCCAGGGAGGTGGTGGTCCTCGGGGCTTGGGGGTCCAAAACGGACCCCCATTTTCAATTTTCTTAGTGCCCCGGGAGGTGGTGGTCCCCGGGCGTGTGGGGCTGGAGCCCCCACACAGGTTTAAAAAAAAAAAAAAAGCCCCGGGAGGTGGCGGTCCCGGGGCTGCGGGAGGGCTCAGAGCCCTCCCGCACCATTTATGATAAAGCCCCGGGGGTGGTGGTCCCCGGGGCTTGGGGGCCCTTAGAGGCCCCCCATACATAAAATAAACACCCCCAGCATGCCCCCGGGACTTGGCCCACCCGGGGCAAATTAACATCGAAGCGCGGAGACCGCGCTTCGATTTTTTATCGGCAGGATCCGCGCATCCTGCCGATTTAAAAAAAAAAAAAAAAAAAAAGGCTTTTTTTGCCCAGGGGTCCTTGTGGGACCCCCTGAGCAGACCTAGGGGGTCAGGGTGTTTCTACCCTGCCCCTTTGTGCGTTTTGCGCACTTTTTACTGCTTTCTTGTTCCTCGGTTCTACCGAGGAACAAGATGGCTGCCAACACTTCCTGGTTTGGAGTGTTGACAGCCAATTAGCAGACAGCTCGTGATCGGGAGGGTGCGCGAATCCGACGCGGCCATAGATATATATGTACTTTTACTTTTGATTTTCTCAGCAACTACTGAACGGATTTACACCATTTAACAAAAGGGTTCTTTCTGAACGAAGAACTACCTCTTTGCCAAATTTGGTGTAATTCCGTTCAGCAGTTCGAGCTGTAGCCGTGTCTAAAGTTTCCTATGGGAAATTGATTTTTTGAATTATTTTTTAATTTCTCCGCAACTACTGAACGGATTTACACCATTTAACAAAAAGGGTTCTTTCTGAACCAAGAACTACCTCTTTGCCAAATTTGGTGTAATTCCGTTCAGCAGTTCGAGCTGTAGCCGTGTCTAAAGTTTCCTATGGGAAAATGAATGGGGAAAACACGTTTTGGGACCCCCTTTTCTCGGCCCCCGCTTGACGAATCACCCTGAGACTTTCAGGATAGGAGCGGACCGGAGCGGGCCATAAAGTTTGAAAATTTCGCGAAGATTTGTCAACCGACGCAAGAGTTATTTCAAATAGAATGTCGCGGATTTCCTATGGAAAATAGGTCCTAACTATAACTATCTACTGGCGACCGCCAGTAGATAATATTATCTACTGGCGGTCGCCAGTAGATAGTTATAGTTCGGACCCATTATCCATAGGAAATCCGTAACATTCTATTCCCAATAACTTTGGCGTCGTTTGACGAATCATCGCGAAATTTTCAAAACTAGTGGGGCACTCCGGTCCGCTCCTGTCTTGAAAGTTTCGGGGTGATTCATCAAGCGGGGGCCGAGAAAAAAGGGGGGTCCCAAAACGTGTTTTCTCCATGTTAATTCCCATAGGAAATTTTAGCCACGGCTACAGCCTGAACTGCTGAACGGAATTACACCAAATTTGGCAAAAAGGTAGTGCTTGGTTCAGAAAGCACCCTTTTTAAAAATGGTGTAAATCCGTTCAGTAGTTGCTGAGAAAATCCAAAATAAAAGTTTCGATATCTATGGCCGCGGTGGATCCGCGCACCCTCCCGACCACGAGCTGCATGCTAATTGGCTGTCAACACTCCAAACCAGGAAGTGTTGGCAGCCATCTTGTTCCTCGGTAGAACCGAGGAACAAGAAAGCAGTAAAACAAGTGCGCAAAACGCAAAAAGGTGGCAGGGTAGAAACACCCTGACCCCCTAGGCCTGCTCAGGGCCCCCAAACATTTTTTTTTTTTTTAAATCGGCAAAAAACGCGCTGGGTGCGCGGATCCTGCCGATTTTTAAAAAAAAAAAAAAAAAAAAAAAAAAAAAAACGGAACGCGGGCTCCCGTGCTTCGTGGTTAATTGGCCCCCGGGTGGGCCAAGTCCCGGGGGCATGCGGGGGTTTATTAATAATTATATGGGGGGGCCTCTAAGGCCCCCCCAAGCCCCGGGGACCGCCACCCCCCGGGGCTTTAAACAAAATGGTGCGGGAGGGCTCTCAGCCCTCCCGCAGCCCCGGGGACCGCCACCCCATGGGCTTCTTTTAAAAAAAATAATATACCTGTGTGGGGGGACCACAACCTCCCGGGGGCAGTGCATGTGAAGGGAGGGGGGCCGCGCGGCCCCCCTCCTGGAGCCCTTGATGGCCCTGGGGACCGCTACCCCCCAGGGCCGGCTCCTGCAGTGTCCCGGGGTACCCCCGGGACACTGTAGTTTGCTATGACAGGACAGGAGCCTCGCGGCTCCCATCCTGTCATAGCAAACTGCTTTGGTTTTGGAACAGAGAGCAGGAAACCTGCTCTCTCTTCCAAAACCAAAGCAGATTGCTTTCCACACGGGGAGCTGCATCTTAGCAGCTCCCCATGTGGAAAAGCAATGCCGGCTCCCGCAGGACGCGGGCAGCCGGCGGGACCGTGGGGGCATTGGGGACCCCCCCACGGTCCCCAACGGAGAGGGCCAGCCCCGGGGATGGGGTCCCCGGGGCTAGTAGTGGCCCAGGAGGGGGGCCACGCGGCCCCCCCTCCCCATAATTAAAACATTTACAAAAAAAACTAAATAAAGGCCGCCCCGGGGGATGGGGTCCCCGGGGCCGGAATTGGCCACGGGAGGGGGGCCCACGCGGCCCCCTTCCCGTAAATTTTTTTTTTTTTTAAATTAGAAAAGGGGTCAGGCCCTGGGGGATGGGGTCCCCAGGGCCCAAAAAAAGTAAAAAGAAGAGGGGCCACACAGCCCCCCTTCCAAAAAACAAAAAAACACGCGATCGTGCCGAGGCTCCGCCCCCTCACAGCAACACTCTGCAAATGCGCCCTGTGGCGCGTTTTAAGTTGGGAAATGAATTCCCCTTCAATTCTGGTGGTCCCTGGGGGCCAACTAGCCCACCAGGAACCTCCAGTATGCGCCAGGGGGCTGCGTTGCAGAGAGGTGGTCCAGGCCACGCCCCTTTTTACACCTCTCTGCAACGCAGCTCTGTGGCGCTTACTGGAGGTACCTGGTGGGCTAGTTGGACCCCAGGGACCCTCAGGATTCAAGGGGACTTAATCCCCCAACTTAAAACGTGCCACGGGGCGCGTTTGCACAGTGGTGAAGGGAGGGGGCGGGGCTTCAGGTTACATGTGTGCAAACAGGCCCCGTGGCGCGTTTTAAGATGGGGAATTAAATCCCCTTCAATCCTGGGGGTCCCTGGGGGCCAACTAGCCCACCAGGTACCTCCAGTAAGCGCCACGGAGCTGCGTTGCAGAGTGTTGTAAAAGGGGCGTGGCCTCTGAACACCTCTCTACAACGCAGCTCTCTGGCGCATACTGGAGGTATCTGGTGGGCTAGTTGGCCCCTAGGGTCCCTCGGGATTGAGGAGGAATTAATTCTCCAACTTAAAACGCGCCACAGGGCGTGTTTGCAGACATGTCACCTCAGGCCCCACCCCTTCCTTCACCATTGTGCAAATATTCCTCTAAAATCAGCCGAACAACGAATTCCGATTTACTCACCTGTTATCAGGAGAGACCTCAGTGCTGCATCTTTGAGCCCAGTGCTGATCCTGAAAAGTAATTCTAACCGTACTTACCAGTAACTTGAATTTCCTTCCATAGGCTAACATTGACTGGTTTCACTTGGAAATTCTTCTAAGTGTGGAGTTTTGGAACTTTATAATATTCCTCTAAAATCAGCCGAACTACGAATTCCGATTTACTCACCTGTTATCAGGAGAGAACCCAGTGCTGCATCTTTTAGCCCAGCACTGACCCTGAAAAGTAATTCTAACCGTACTTACCAGTAACTTGTATTTCCTTCCATAGGAATCCATTGTCTGGTTTTCAGCAGAAAAGTTTCAAAGTGTCGATTTTCACAAACTACAAATATTCCTTAAAAATCGCCTGTATGACTTAAACGCATTCTTTCAACTGTTTACAGGAGATGCACCAGTGCTGGATCCAGGATCCACCACTGAGTAAGAAAAAGTAACGATAACACTACTTACCTGCTAAGTGAATTTCCTCCCATAGGATAACATTGGTGATTCTATGTGAAAAAGTTTCTGTCAACTTTTAAAATACAATAATATTCCTTAAAAATCACTACTGTAACCAAAACGCTTTTACTCAACTGTTTACAGGAGATGTCCCAGGACTGAATCTAGGATCCAGTCCTGTGGTTAGAAAAGTAATCCATAAAGTAACTAATTGCATTTAACTAGAAATTCACATTGAGCTCAATGTTGCATTGTGTTTGAAATTGTGTTGCCCATTGCAACAACTGTAACTACTGTACTTAAGTCTATTGCCTATTTGCAAAGTATTTAAACCAAAGTAATTCATTCTGAGAAAGTATATTTTGTAATGTAATGTATAATGTAATTACAATGTAATTTAAAAAATAAAATATCTAAAAATAAATAGTTTAAAAAAATGTAGTAAATCAGTATAAAAAAAATAAAGATAACAATTAATACATTTAAAAATTGTCATTTACAAAACCTTTGAAATTCACTGAAAAAAACCATAGGTTTCAGACATGTTATAGTTAGGAATTAGCATTTAAAAAACCTTTGAAATTCACTGAAAAAACCATAGGTTTCAGGCACGTTATAGTTAGAAATTAGCATTTAAAAAACCTTACAAATTCACTGAAAAAACCATAGGTTTTAGGGACAGTTATAGTTAGTTGGACATTGCACTCGTACAAAACCCGTGAAATTCCCCCGTTATAGTTAGTTCAGCTAACTATAACTCGCGCCCCCGTAATGCACTGCTGATGACGTCACATATTACATCACTCATGACATGGTCAGTGACATCACTCATGACATCACTCATGACATCTCAAATGACATCACTGATGACATCATCCAGTGACTGTGTGTTTCTGTAAAGTTTAAATATGTTTAATATATATAGGGAAAGGCGTATTGAAGAATGAGTGGGTGTATAATTGTCTGAATGGATGATTTTGTAGGTGCGTGACTGACTCTATAAGTGAGTGATTAAACGTATCTTACTGAATGCATGGGTTAGTGACTAAACTGGGTGAATGTCTGTATCACTCTGTCTGTTGCTGTGTAAGTGGCTGCATGGGTTTCTGAATAGCTACATGAGTGTTTATATGAGTTATTTATTGGTTGTCTGAGAATCTGTCTGGGTGCCTGAGTGTTTGTGTGGGTGGGGTGTGTGCGACTCTGTGCATAGATGTGTGAGTGGGTGATTCACTGGGTGGATGGTTTCAAGAGTGCATCTGTGATAGACTGTATGGGTGGGTAAGTGGGTGTAAGAGTGTGTTAGTGAGTGAATGTATGTCCCAGTGGTACATGTGTGAGTAACTACATATGTGAAAGGCAGTATATATGTGTGTTGGAGTATATAAATAGCTATAAGCGAGAGTGTGTGATTGTTAGAGTGACTGTATGGATGAGTGTGTGCTTGTATCAGTGATTGTATAAGAGCGTAAGAATGTGCTAGTATTTGTATGAGTAAGTGAGCTGGTGTGTGTATAACTGTATAGGTGAGTAAATGGCAGTGTGTTTAATTATTTGCATGACTGACTAGGTGTGTGAGTACCTCTATGGATGAGTGGCGGTGTTTGAGTGTCTATATAGGAGTATGAGTGCATATGATAGTCCTAGTACTGAGTGACCGTAAGTATGAGTGACTGTACGGGTGAGTGAGTGGATGTGTGTGTGTAGACCTAAGAATCAGTGAGTGAGTATGTAGTTATTGGTGTTGGAGTGTCTATGGTTTTGAGAATGGCAGTCTGTAATTTAGAGTGGGTGTATCAAAAGTTATATTAGGGTGTGAGAAGATGCATCAAATTATCACATGGATGATGTCATCAGTGATGTCATCAGTGATGTCATTTGAGATGTCATCAGTGATGTCACTGACCATGTCATGAGTGATGTAATATGTGACGTCATCAGCAGTGCATTGCGGGGCGCGAGTTATAGTTAGCTGAACTAACTATAACGGGGAATTTCACGGGTTTTGTACGAGTGCAATGTCCAACTAACTATAACTGTCCCTAAAACCTATGATTTTTTCAGTGAATATATACACACACACACACACACACACGTGTGTATATATATGTATATATATATATATATCAAATACAAAGCGATAGCTAGGCAGAGGTGTGGCGCCGCGGCGACTGACGCTGGACGCTGGGGATCACGGTTCGATCCCTGGCTCCGGCGGCAGGGGTCTGCCCAGCACCATGCGACTCTGGGCAATAGCTCGCTTAATCTTCCCAACGGCCCCCAGCGCCGAGAGACCCCTTCGGGGGTGATTTGTGCGCTATACAAATACTGGACTTACTTACTTACTACTCTATAGGTAGTTAGGGTTACCAGAGAAAGGAATTTCTCAGAATTTTACTCCTTAGTAACTTTGCGCCCGTTTGATGAATCTCCACAAAACTTTGCATCATCCGCTAATGTAGAAGGAAGAAAAGGTATGCAAGTTTTGCTGTGATTGGGAAAGTGTGGGGGGCAAAAAAAAAGGGGGATTCCAAAACAGGTTTTGCCCCAATGCATTTAATCTAGACATAGCACCAAAACAGCTGGATGGATTTACATGAAATTTGGCAGTTTTACACATAGTGACACGCAGATTATTCTTCTGGGTAGTAAGGAGGGGTCGGAGCACACTGCATCACATCCCAGCCCCATTACCCTTTTCCATACTGGTTAGTGTAGTACAGGATTTCGCACTTGCATCAAAATGTTTACCAAAGCTGGTGTAGTCATTGCCGTATCTCTAGACACGTGTTCTGAATTATTCCTTCTGGGTAGTACAGGTAAGTATTTTTTTAAGTTCTAAGGCATTTTAACTTAGTGATTTGTTGTTGCTGTATTTTGTGGAAGTACTGTCAGTAAGTTGTTTGTCTATAAAGAAGAAATTTCGTTTTTGCAACTAAAACTTTACCTTTGATTTTTTTCATTAAAAAAATATGTATAGAGAGAGAGAAGAAACCATTGACAGTAATCTAAGTAGTGCATAGCAGCAGCTAGGGACACAAATCAGAAGGGATATACCAATTTAAAAGGTTGCCCTTTCATTCCAGATTTGTCTGCCAGTATAGCACAATCATAGACTGCTAGGAGCGTTATTTACATAAAAAATAAAACAAAAGTCAACCTTTCGAAAAAGGGAGAAGCAAAAGACTGTTTTCAGAATTGTAAAGAAATAAATTCTGCAAGTGAAATCATTCGATACAAAGAAAAAATTATACTGATCCCAGCAACTACGGCTAGGTGCCCTGTTAATACCAGACAAGATAGCTTGAAGTAGAGGTAACATTTACATCATTGACATTAACCACAACTGAAAGAGTATACAATACAGAAGGAAACATTGGCATGCATATGAGCGATTTGAGAACGTGTTTCTAGGGCAGAGGGTTCTTATGCACTGTCCTCAAACTATTGCTCAAGGTATCAGAAGCAGGAGGTACAGACAAAGCCCCACTGAGGCTTCTTAGGTTGGCATGTAGAATGTTGGCATACCTATACAACATAGAATATGTGGCAGGCTGGCAAAACAAGTCGGCCGACTCTATCTCAACTGCCAGATGCCACAGAAAAAGGGAAAATGAAGCTGAATATCATCAAACCATTGTTGCAAGTTTAGAAGAAATGGGAAACGAATAAGGAACCCTCAAACAAAAGAAAATTGGGCAGAAGCACAAAAGAAAAATGAAATTGTATAACTAGACTTTTTTGTGATGTCTGTATTTGAAATGCATGTGAATACCCTTATTCAAAGGGAATGTCCATGAATTTGTTGCATGCCAGTATGCAGTTTTTTATGTTTTGACTATAGAAGTTCGAGCATTCATTTGTTCTTTGTGCAGATATGTTTGGACATTGGAACCCATGATGACTTGATTGTTTAATGTCTTTTCGGGCACTAATAGGTGCTGCGGATACAGGGCAAGTAGGCCTGCATGTGGGTTGTATGTATTGTCGTTGAAGTACTATCCAACTGATAGTGATAGGACAGGAACTGTCAACTATTTGGTGTGGGTTATAGGAACAGTCTTGACAACAGCCTTGGACCCATAAAGGCCACAATATAGGCTGAAATGTGAACTTCCTAAAGGGACCAGGAGCCCTAATTTCAATTGACACCTCCAACTATTGATTTTATCTATACCAAGGTCACCCAAAATTAAAGGGAACCTGGGGTGTCCCTGAGGTATTTTTATTCTTAGAACCTCATCAGATAACTATCAAAAGTGCTCCCTGCAATATGGTCGATCACATCCTGGTTTGCAGGGACCAGGCTGAGACCCAGTGATGAAGCATGCCACTAATAGAGTGGCTGAAAGTCTACAAAAACTAAAGTTAGGTCCTCTTGGGTTGTTGTCTGCTCTAATTTGTGGTGATCAACAAGACGGCTATAGGCTACCCAGATGTGTTGAGAATTGTCCAGGGAGATGGTATTCTCAATCGCACCTTAAAAAAAAAAAAAACCTCTCTCCCTCTCAGACGAGCTTTGGATGGACCTGCAGTTAAAAGGCCTTTAGTGACCTTTCCAAACTGTCATGCTTTCCAGATGGTGTCGGGAAGAAAACTCTGAGAGGATTAGTGAAGTATGTGCTTTGTGATGCAGCCTTTAAGGAATTCACCAGGCAACATAATCCTCATGACTTGTTGATCCTGTTTAAATTGTTCTGTGAAGCCCGCAGAAACAATGGGAATGCTACACCTCCAGCCAGCCTTTAATACCTTGCGCAGTTGAGTTTGTCTCTGTTGCCCGGTACACCAACCTACCAACTCTGCTGGCCCTATCAAGACTGAAAAGCAGTTACTTGCCACCAGTTCTGTAGCGGACTAGCCTACTCTTTTACCCCTCATGTCAGTCAGTAAAGCTGATGGGACTTTCTGAGCCTGACTGTACAGTGCCTCAATGCCTTGCATGCCATGCACCATTTCGCCTTTGCTTTTCTGGAGCCAGTAAAATGACTTGTGTGCAATCCTGGGACTGGGGAAACCTGCCACTTCCACCATGCAGTTAAGAGGTTTTTTTGTTTGATTTTTAACCCAACAACTCAACAAAGCAAAAGGGGCAGTGAGCCCTCTGGAGTGCCTGGATTGGGAAGATCTGAACAGAAAGCCATTTCTCAGCCTTGACCAGCCGCACCCCCATTTGATCGGGAATGACATTTCAGTGACCACTTTGATCGATACCCTGCACATCTGTGCCTCAGGAGGCTGGATGGTGTCTATAGACTGTGGATCACGGCACAGAGGCATAACCATTTTCTTCACTTTCATTGCGCTGGTAGAACTCTATCAATTTATTGCTCTACTTTTGAGGCTTTCCATGGCATGGAGGATGCTCACAAAAAGAATTGAAGATCCATTGAAGCAAGGCACTCAGATGTGTCTGTATCCCTCGGACTCGCTTATAAAGATAGAAGATGCAAGACAGACAACCATCTCCATGCAACATGTACCTTCCTACACTCTGAATTTGTAGAAGTCTTTCTTTATTAAATATTTGGTGCCAGAGGCTAGCTAAGTTGTTGATGTAAACTTTTTTCGGTTGTCCCTCTGGTACCAGTGGAAATAATTATGCAGATATCTGTCAGTTATCATGACTGTTTCATCACATCTCAGTGAGGATTTTGGATGATGGCATATGTCTAAGAATGTACTTGAAGAGAAGCAAGTAGGATCTGAGTTGGAAAAGAACTTGTGCTCGTTTGTATTGGCACATTTCTCCATAGACACAGAATAAGTAAAACCCTTTCATACATCAGGCCCTTGATTACATACTGCCTTCCCTGGGGTAGTGTTCTACACGGAGGATCATTCCATCACTGGATCAGATCTTACAGCAAATAATGTAAATCAATCGTCCAGTGCTTATCACACCAACCTAAGTTGAAAAAAGATACACAAGTAAGATCCGAAGAGGACACAGTTTTTGAGTGCCACTAAGGAATAGAGTGGATGCGTGAGTGTTTAACAGCATCACGTGAACCACTCTTTGAATCGACTACACTGCCGATAATACTGTTCTATAAGCTAACAACCACATATAGTTATAGGATAACAGTCTTCTTGGACCGCACGGTAATTGCTGCCATTTTGAGTAGTGCCTCAGTCCTGAATATATGCGAGAGAAGCCTGGGTGCTTTTGTGTGTTGTGTTGGTCTGCGATTGTCACAAATTCTGGTTTGATTGGGCTAGCTACATTCCCTTGAATACTCCTCCATTATGCAGTCAGTAGATGGCAGCCTTTTAACACTATGATCAGTGGTAAGGAGTATTCATTAGAAGAATGAGTTACCTTAAGCTATGAACATTCTATTGTAATGCAGATTATTCATTATCTTCCTCTTCTTTGACATTCATAGCATTTGATTACTATTCTTCATTTGCAGCAATAGCACCTTTATTCAATTTTTGGCATTGTCCTTGTATTCGTAAAAGCGTATGGTCATTAAGACCTTAATTTACATGATTTTGAGTTTTTTATGCTTTTCCAGCTTGCAGCTGTTCTGAAGTAAAATCGGCAACATTTTAAAGAAAAAAACGGTCTTCCTATAATCCTCAAGCATTAAAGTCAAGAAATATTGTTATATATGTTTAGAGAGGCTTATTCTTTATATATATATTTCTTTGAACTGTTTCAGCTTCATATTATATATCAAAGTATTGCATAATACTGGAGAATACGTGGAGAGGTGTGGTGCAGCGGCCAGGGCAGCTGACTTCGGAGCACAGGGTTCACGGTTCGATCCCTGGCTCCGGCGGCAGCTCAGCTCAGCACCATGTGACTCTGGGCAATAGCTCACTTAATTTCCACGATGGCCCCCAGCGCCTTGAGACCCGTAAGGGTGAGTAGTTCGCGCTTTACAAATACGGATTTAGATTTTTTTTTAGATTTATAATATGCATCGAATATTTAGCAAATAAAGACAAAACATACATTGCATAGTGTATCACAAAGCCTCATACATTATACAATTAAAGAATAATCTGCAGATCAGTACCAACAGACATATCCCTCTAAAATCATTGTCACACTTGCGATCATTCATCCTACACGCCATCTATTGCTCCCATTTGCTGCAATATAGCATTCAAATAAAACCATATGTTGTTGTAGGACACATTCCATATACGACACAACTAAATGTGATCTGAAAAACTTAATTTAGCATTCTTCATTAGTTAGCATTCAGTGGTTATTTCAAATCATATAAGCTGTATTCTTAATTGGCTGAGTGTCATATGTATTCATTGTGTGAAAATGGTCTCCAAAAGACCTGCAGAAATAAACATGAGACACTTCTGGGCAAACAGCAGTCATTTTTATCTAATATCAAATCATTGTTTATTACAAAAAGATCCTCTACCAGTGTAAACTACGCATGTGCATGTACAAAAACGGATCCAAAACGAAGGCAGAAACCGCATATGTGCCAAAAAAAGGAAGAAAAAGGAAAGCAACATAATTTTTATTAATTAAACTTTATTTTGCGGGTATAGCTGATATACCTCTGGTATAATCTTTGATGATATAAGATATAAGAGGAAGTTGCGATGAAGGTATTACAATGGTGCATTAACTACTATTGGGTTGCTGTGAGGTGATGGAGCTGGTTTTGGGTTTTTGTATATATGTTTATTCTTCTTTTGACTGCTGTCACTCCCTTGGCATATATGTGGTTTCTGCCTTCGTTTTGGATCGTTTTTTCTTTTTGGACATGAGCATGAATTGTTTACACTGGTATTTCTGCAGGATGTTTGCTGACCGTTTTCTGGTCCAACGCGAAGTGGCTGTCATGATGAAGTCTTCATTTGCCGAAACGGTCGTAGACAATCAATCAATCAGGAGTTTGTTAAAGCGCGACTACTCACCCGTAAGGGTCTCAAGGCGCTAGGGGTGGGGGGGGGGGGTGCAGGTTCCATTCCATCAAGGAGGGGGTCTGTCGAAGAGCCAGGTTTTGAGGTTTCTTGCGAAGATGGGGAGCGATGTCTGTCTGAGGTGGAGCGGAAGGGCGTTCCATGCTTTGGCTGCGGGGAAGGAGAAGGAGCGGCCTCCCGATCTGGTCTTTCTGGTGCGGGGGACCACGGCGTAGGAGAGCTGGGCTGATCATAGGGTCCTTTGGGGTGCGTGGAATTTGAGTCGGCTGTTCAGGTATGCTGGTCCGGTGCCGTGGAGGGCCTTGTGTGCGTGGGTGAGCATCTTAAAGGTGATTCTCGCCTCGACGGGGAGCCAGTGGAATGTGCGCAGGTGCTGGGAGATGTGGCAGTGTTTTGGCAGGTTGAGGACCAGTCTTGCGGCGGCGTTCTGGATGTTCTGTAGCTTGCGGATGAGGTTTTTGTTTATTCCGGCGTAGAGTGCGTTGCCGTAGTCGAGTCTGCTGGTGACCAGGGCGTGAGTGACTGTCTTTCGGTGTTCGAGGGGGATCCATTTGAAGGTCTTACGAAGGAGGCGGAGGGTGTGGAAGCAGGAAGATGAGACAGAGTTGATCTGGCGGTCCATTTTGAGCTCGGAGTCCAGGATGATTCCCAGGTTGCGTGCGTGGTCTGTGGGGGTTGGTGGGTTTCCGAGGGCGGGGGGCCACCAGGTGTCGCTCCAGGCGTCGGGGTTTGGGCCCATGATGAGTACTTCTGTTTTGTTGGTGTTTAGTTGTAGGCAGCTGTTTTTCATCCATTTGGCGACGGCTTCCATGCCTTTTCGAAAGTTGCGTCTGGCGGTGTTGGGCTCGTTGGATAGGGAGAGGATGAGCTGGGTGTCGTCTGCGTATGACACGATGTTGAGTCCGTAGGTTCTGACGATGGGGGCAAGTGGAGCCATGTAGACGTTGAAGAGCGTCGGGCTGAGGGAGGAGCCCTGGGGGACTCCGCAGGTGGTAGGTGTGGGGTCCGAGAGGAAAGGGGGAGTCTGACCCGCTGCGTCCTGCCGGAGAGGAAGGAGCAAATCCAGTCGAGGGCCTTGTCCTGGATTCCTGCGTTGTAGAGTCTGCGTATTAGGGTGCGGTGGGAGACTGTGTCGAACGCCGCTGATAGGTCAAGGAGGATGAGGGCTACTGTTTCTCCTTTGTCCAGTAGGGTGCGGATGTCGTCTGTTGCGGCGAGGAGGGCGGTTTCCGTACTGTGGTTTTTTCTGAAGCCGGATTGGGAGGAGTCGAGGATGTTGTGTTCTTCAATGAATGTGGCGAGTTGGCTGTTGATGGCTTTCTCGATGACTTTCGCTGGGAACGGGAGCCGGGAGATGGGTCTGTAGTTTTTGAGGTCGGTGGGGTCCGCTGAGGGTTTCTTTAGGAGGGGTTGACCTCGGCGTGTTTCCAGTCGTCGGGGAACGAGGCGGTCGCCAGGGAGCGGTTGATGGTGTGGCGGAGCATGGGTGCGATGGTGTCGGCGGCTCTGTTGAACATGTGGTGGGGGCAGGGGTCCGTGGGAGCCCCTGAGTGGATTGACTTCATTGTCTTCAGTGTGTCTTCGGTGGTGAGGGCTGTCCAGTCATCAATCGCTGGTTTCCGGGTGTCGGGGGTGGTTGGTGAGGGTTCAGTGTGTTGGTTGTCTTCGTCGAAGTTGTCGTAGATGCTCTTGATTTTGTGGTGGAAAAAGGTGTGAGTTTGTCGCAGAGGTCTTGTGAGGGAGGGATGTCGGTAGACTCGCTGGTGGGTTGGGCGAACTCCTTGATGATGCTGAAGAGTTCCTTGCTGTTGTGCGCGTGGGTGGAGATTCTGTCTTCAATCGCTTTTTTCCTAGTTTCTCTGATGAATTGATGGTGGGCGTTGGTGGCGGCTCTGAAGTTGTTGTGGGCTTCTGTGGATTTGGTGTTCCTCCAGGCCTTTTCGAGGCGGAGGCATGTGCGTCTGGACTCTCGAAGTTCGGTGGTAAACCATCTGGCTTTCTTGGCGCGGGTATTGTTATTTTTCTTGAGGGGGGCTATGGTGTTGGTGCTGTCCGAGATCCATCTATGCAGGGTTCGGGCTGCGGTGTTGGGGTCGTCGTTTTCCGCGATGGTTGGGGTGGAGTTGTTGAGTGAGGAGGTGAGCTGGTCATCAGTTTCTTCGTGGAAGCAGGTGCTGGTGTCTGTGGATGGTGGGTGTTCTGAAGGTGAAGTGGTTGCAACGATGGTCGGTCCATGGGAGTTCGGTGGTGTGGCTGAAGGTGATGGAGTTTCCTGTAGTGAAGAGGGGGTCGAGGGTGTTTCCTGCTGAGTGCGTGGGCTCGGTCACGATCTGGCGGAGTCCAATGTTGTGGAGGTTGTCCAGGAGGGATGTGGTGTTGGGGTCCAGACTAATATTCTGTAGCCATGCAATGAATGCATATGACTCACACCCAATTAAGGATACAGCTTATATGAATTGAAATTACCCAATGAAACAATTTATTACCTATAACCACTGAATGCTAACTGTTTAAGAATATTGAATTAAGTTTGTCAGATCAATCACATTTAGTTGTCATACAAGGAATGTGTTGTATCTATCAATCAATCAACCAGGGGTTTGTAAAGCATGGCTAGTCACTCGTGAGGGTCTTAAGGTGCTGTGGGGGGCTGATCCCTCTGGGTGTGGAGGTTGAGTCGAAGAGCCAGGTTTGAGTTCCTTCCTGAACTGGGTCAGCAACGCGGATTGCCTGAGCTGGAGGGGTAGGGTGTTCCAGGTCTTGGCGGTGAGGTAGGTGAAGGATCTTCCTCAGATTCTGGTCTTGTGGGACGGAGGCTAGGGCGATTTGGACGAAGCAGACTTGTCCGGCGGGCGTGTGGAAAGCGAAGCAGTGGTTCAGATATTCTGGTCCTGCATCGTGGAGGGCCTTGTAGGCATGTGTGAGGAGCTTGAAGGTGATTCTCTTGTTGATAGGGAGCCAGTGGAGTTGTCGTAGGTGTTGTCATGTGTCTGTGGCGGGGATGTCTAGGACCAGTCTGGCTGCGGCGTTCTGGATGTTCTGTAGTTTCCTGAGCTGTTTCCGTGTGACTCCGGCGTAGAGTGCATTGCCATAGTCAAGTCTACTGGTGATGAGTGATAGTCTTTCTGGATTCTGTGGGGAGCCATCTGAATGTCTTTCGAAGCAGGTGGAGCATTTGGAAACAGGATGAGATACTGCGTTGATTTGGCAGTTAATTGAGAGCGAGGAGTCAAGTATGATGCCGAGGTTGCGTGCGTGGGCCGTAGGGGTGGGAGGTGTTCCGAGTGCGGCAGGCTACCAGGAGTCGTCCCAGGCTGGGGGGGGTGTGGGGGGCTGCCAGGATGAGACTCCGTCTTGTCCTAGTTGAGCTTGAGGCAGCTGTCTTGCATCCAGGTAGCAACTGCCTTCATTCCGTTGTGAAAGTTAATTCTTGCGGCTGTGGGTTCTTTGGTGAGGGAGTTGATCAGCTGGGTGTCGTCGACGTAGGAGACGATGTTGAGTCTGTGGCTTCTGACGATGGCTGCGAGGGGAGCCATGTAGATGTTGAAGAGGGTGGAGCTCAGGGAGGAGCCCTGGGGCACTCTGCAGCTGATCTCTGTAGGTTCTGAGAGGAACGGGGGTAGTCTGACTCGCTGTGATCGGCCGGTCAGGAAGGAGTGGATCCAGTCCAGTGCCTTGTCGTGCATGCCGGCATCGTGGAGTCTCGTGATTAGGGTGCTGTGGGAGACGGTGTCGAAGGCAGCTGAGAGGTTCGGTAGGATGAGTGCTGTGGTTTCACCCCAGTCGAGGAGGGAGCGGATGTAGTCGGTGGCGGCGAGGAGTGCGGTCTTGTGCTGTGGTTGCTTCAGGAAACCGGATTGGGAGGTGTCCAGGACGTGGTTCTTTTTGATGAACTCGGGCAGTTGTGCGTTGATGGCCTTATCAATGACCTTGGCTTGGAAGGGGAGGAGGTAGATGGGTCTGAAGTTCTTGAGGTTTGTCGGGTCGGCAGACGGTTTCTTCAGCAGGGGGTTGATCTCAGCGTGTTTCCAGTCATCTGGGAAGGCAGTGGTTTCGATGGAGCAGTTGATGGTGCAGCGAGGCTGGGGTCGATGGAGGCGGCTGCTCTATGGAAGATGTGGTACGGGCAAGGATCCGATGGGGCTTGAGAGTGGATGCTCTTCATGGTCTTGAGTGTGTCGTCTGTGGTAAGCAGAGTCCAGTTGAGCACGATCTGTTGGGGTGAGGTGTGGTTGCGTGCGGTGGTGGTGGCGGGGTCTTGGGTGTCAAAGCTGTCTTAGATCTGCCTGACCTTGTGATGGAAGAAGGTGCTGAGTTTGTTGCAGAGGTCTTGGGAGGGTGGGACGTCTGTTGTCTTGCTGTTGGGCCTGGCGAACTCCTTGATGTTGCCGAAGAGTTCTTTGCTGTTGTGTGCGTTGGCGTTTATACTGTTCTGGAAGGCTGTTTTCTTTGTGGTTTTGAGGAGAAGGTGGTGTGCGTTGACGGCGAATTTGAAGATTGCGTAAGTTTCCGGGGTTTTGTTCCTCAATCTCTTTTCGAGTCGTTGGCAAGTGCGTCTGGACTCGTGGATGGCGGGACTGAACCAGCTGGCTTTATTGGAGTGTTTCTTGCCTGGTGTCTTCTTCAAGGGTGCCAGAGTGTCAGCGCAGTCGGAGATTCATTGGTGAAGGTTGCGATCTGCGGTGTTGGAGTCTGTTAGTGTTGGCAGAGTGGTCGTGCCGAGGAAGTCGACGAGACGTTCTTCGGTGGCCTTGTTCCAGCTACGACGGGAGGGAGATGAGGTTGGTGGTGTACGACATACATATGTTTTTATTAGAATGTTATGGTGCAGTGGAAGGGAGTGATAGATGGTGTGTAGGATAAATGATGATAGTGAGCATGACCTAATGGTTTTAGAGGGATATATCTGTTGGTACTGATCTGCAGATTATTTTTTCATTATATAATGTATGAGGCTTTGTGATACATTGCGCAATGATTTATCTTGATTTGCTAATCATTTGATGCATATTATGCAATATTCTGATATATAATATGAAGCTGAAACAGTTTATGAAATAAACTTGTGTATATATATATATAGAATGAGCCTTTCTGAGCATATATAACCATATTTCTTGACTTTAATGAAAGAGGAAATTATGGGAAGACTGGGGTGGGCGGGGGCTTTAATATATTGCAATTACTCTGCCCCGGTACCCTATTGATGTAGGGGGCCATTTCTTTTGACTGAAGTTAAATTGGTCAAATTCTGCTTTCAGGTAGATGGGCATTTCCATTGATTAAGATATTGTGTTGGGCGTCATTACCATTGCTATTTTTCTTGCCAATTGATCTCACATGAACATTATTTAGAGGTTCCAACTATAAAATTACCTCTTTTGTAATTAAAGCATGTGCAGGTCTGTTGCTACAAAGTGTCACACATTACAACTTCAGTTGAATGACGGTGGACAGTATGCCCAGCATGTACATAAACCATACTGGTGTTCACCATGAAAGTGCTGATCCGTATGGTGCACTGCGCCTACATAGGATAGCACAAAACAGCGTCTAAGGAGAGAACTTGGCGAACAAGCATATCTAAAGCGGAAAAAAGAGAAGATGAGACTCAAATAACATGAGACAGAGTCGAGTCTATGAAAGAAAGAACCTTTAGAAGAGATCGGAAAAAGCAATAAATATAGAAGGGAAAATGCTTGCAAATGGAACGAGCAAGTGACTGAGCCACGTATCGAAAATCAGCAAATATGCGAACCAGAATTGAAAAGAATTAAAAACCTGTTGAAGGCCCTACCCTAACCGATGGTGGCCTTTGTTACAGTTCCGCCTTGATGGATTCTGTGTACACTGCCTGATTGGTGCTGGATCGGGGACGCTGGAGAGCTGTATGGGCGGTGGGTGGGTGTGCATTAATGAGCATGGAAGCCAGAAACTGTTGCTTGTCTCCCCTTCGGTGTCTAAGTTGTTGTGTGCATTCTCAACAATGACCCGAACCTGTTGTCTGTCTTAGTTATGTTTTTGTGGGTAACTGAGCTGCTGTTTCATGGAGGAGTCTATAAAACAGTCTGTTCATTAGACCCATTTTCATTCTTGTGAGAATCAGTACTGCTTCATATGCATCACAAGTCTGGTTGCAAAGAGCACTGCCAGAAACCAATCATAGCAGCGTTAGTATGATTTTAGTGCATCAAAATACCATAGCACTATATTGCGTGAAAATGTTTATTTCTAGAGGTTTTTTTTTTTTTGTTAACAGTTTTTCATCCTCATATTGCATGCCATCCTCCCACTCTATTCTGAAGCAGAGCATGAGAATCTGGCCTGGACTCCCTCCCTTCTTTTTTTTTTTTTTCCCCCCCGAAAGACCTCACCTTAACTTCTTTTTCTGCATGCCTCCTCTCTCTGGCTATAGCCTACTCTGTTTAACTTAATCTCATGTAATGTATTTATGCAAATTGCCAATGCCTCATTTCATGAACCGCATCCTCGCCGCCTTTGAACCCCTATCTGTAGGATCTAACCATACCTATTCTTATCTAGACAATCTCTTCATCCTACCAACCATTTGCAATAGCACATAGCCCACTAATGATCACACCCAACTCTTGTTAACCTAATCCCCTACAAAGAAACTAGGGCAAATGGTGTGGAATCATTTCCTTTGGGGGCATACAAGCAGGGCCGGCTTTAGCGCTGGTGGCACCCGGCGCGACAGTCACTTTAGGCGCCCCCACGTACCATGACCGCCTCCTCGGATTCTCTCCCTACCACCTGCAAAAGTGCTCCTCATCTCTCCTATCATAAGATATTGCTAAGCTCAGCGCCCCCCAGAGGTCACCACGCCCCCCTCAACAGGTCAGCGCCCAGTGCAGCCGCACCAGTCGCACTGCCCTAAAGCCAGCCCTGCGTACAAGACTAAACCCAGTACACAACAATCAACCATTGGCTAAGCCACTAACCTTGGGTGCTTCAGTGCCTCGTTCTGGGTAGTAAAAGCTATAAATCCAATCACTATACAATAAGACAACGTTACTCCTTTTGTAAGACTTTAGCTGATCTGTTTAAGTGTGACCTCTGATGCGATTTTTATTTCACCTTTACAGATATAACTATTGAAAACCCTTGGGATGATGATTTAATAAACCGCCTTCTCTCGAGACTGCCAAAGGCACTGAGCTTACTGCCCGATTACTATGAGTGGCCATCGAATCTTCCTGCTGTCAAGCCGAAGTTGGATCTCAAACTAGGTAACGTTTCCTATTTCGGAGAGGGTTGATTAAAGTTTTATCAGCTAATTATGTATGACAAGCCGTTCAAAGAATGTCTGAAAAGGATGTCTCCGAGTCATGGCATTTTCTTTAAATTGCGCACCCTTGCTCCTTCTGCGAGTACTTCCGCCTCTTGTAGATTGGTGAAGCATGCAAGGGATGACGGGAGCAGCCGTACAGTCGGCCATTTTGCTTACCGGATAGTTCCACGTGTTTGTTGCTCCTCATTCTAGTTGGCCCCCTCAAGGCTAATATGCCCTTTCGTTTTACTTCAGCCACATCTTCGTTTCTAGCTACATTTTGAAAATTGAACTACCACTACTAGACGGTGTTAAAGCTGGCAGTAGTGGCTCCACTCTTAGCACTTAACCATTTGTGATCAAATCCAGCAAACGCCTCCTTTTAGAAAGAAGAGCAGTGTAGAGCGGTTTTCGATTGTTTCTCATTTGAAGATATTCTATGCTCTGCTTGAAGTTTGAGTGGTTTCCGTTTCAATATTTGATTAATTGCCCTCATCCTCTAGGGCTTTTAATTAGATGAATGTAATTAGGCCGTAGATTTGTGCTTTGTATCTGATTTACCTCTTCCCGAGGAGATCGTTCAAGAAACATCAGAATCTAAGAAGGTGGATCAGTGAACCACTGTACATACTTTTGCAGCCTAGATTTTGGACAGTGTTAAACTCGTGTAAGCAACAGACTGAATCATGTGACCACTTGGTTGGCTGTACCATACTACCTCTTGTGTCTGCAGTGTGATATCAAGGGTGCCCTGGCACCAATGAAAGCAATGAAAAGGTCACCACTACACCACTGTTGGATAGTAAAAGATGCCCATAATGGGGCGCAGTGGCTACTTAAGACCCCTGGCCTCTGTGTCAATGAGGGCTACTACCCAGTATGATAGAGGGCAGAATAGCTCACCAGAACATTTTTACATTGCTAGAAGTACAGATGTGGGGCCCAGATGCATGTTTATATTAGTCTCTGCTCACATACTTTTTCCTTTTCTTCCCCATTAAATGGGCAAATGAGTTCCTCACAGTTTTAGTTGACTGGCCTCTTATTTATAAGACCCTGTGCATGGTAGTTTTTATTTCTGGACATTTCCTGACTATCCGGGCCACACTCAAATTTATCCAGACTCTTCTACAATCATTTGTTGTGTCGCGCATCTGATGGAGGGCATGCATCGTATGAGTATGTATACGGTATTCCTTTAGCGCAAACCTAGCCAAAAGGCAGTGGAAGCTGTACCGGTTGAAAAACAATGAAGGCTTTGATGACTGCATTAAAACAATGAAGGCAACAATGGTACATGGATGCACAAGCCCATAAACCCAAATACAGTATTAAATCCAATATTCAATACCACAAAGGTTTATATTGTGGGTGCACATCTGTTATGCACACTGCTGCCACTGGGTGCAATGCAAAATCAGCAATTTGTTCAATCATACTCGGAACCACCCCGTCAGCATGGAACAACACCTGGTGGCCCACCGCTCTCGGCAGCCCTCCGACCCCCACGGACCATGCCAGAAACCTCGGCATCGTACTAGACTCCTCCCTCTCCATGAACAAGCAGGTCAACGCCGTCGTCTCCAGCTGCTTCAACACCCTCCGCATCCTCCGAAGGTCCTTCAAATGGATCCCACCTGAGTCAAGAAAGTCAGTCACCCACGCACTCATAACCAGCAGACTGGACTACGGAAACGCCTCTACGCTGGCACTACTCTGCAAAATCCAGACGACACAGAACACCGCAGCCAGACTCGTCCTCTGCATCCCCCGACACAAGCACATCACCCACCACCTACGGAACCTCCACTGGCTCCCCGTCGAGAAGAGATTAACTTTCAAGCTACTCACCCACGCCTACAAATGCCTCCACAACACAGGACCCCAATACCTCAACGAAAGAATCGCCTTCCACGTACCCAAAAGTAACCTCCGCTCCACCAACCTCACCCTCGCCGAAACCCCACGCATCCGCAGAGCCAGAACAGGGGGAAGAGCCTTCTCCTACATCGCGGCCAAGACCTGGAACGAGCTCCCAATCGACATCAGACGCGCCCCCGCCCTGAACACCTTCAGGAAGGCTCTCAAGACCTGGCTCTTCGAATGATCGGAACTGCTGATCCCTCCCCACCCCACCCCAGCGCCTTGAGACCCTCACCGGTGAGTAGCGTGCTTACAATTCCCTGATTGATTATAAATTGTACGCAAATAGGATGTCCTTAGATGAAAACCCAGTCTGTTGCACCTGACACAAAACAGCCAATATGTTTTACCCACATCTTCTCAAGGTTGCAGCTTACTGAGCTATGTTGCTCTCCAGGGGGTGGAGCCACTGTAACTGCTGTGCGATCGTCGGCGGTCTCCCTGGCATCTGAGCCAGTTGGACCCAATCGGTGCCTAGACCTAGGTCGTCTGCTCCCCCGCCTGTCTCCAGGTTCCGGGGCCCGGCCTTGCGCAGCACCCCCGTCAGGCAGTACAGGTGTGCTGAGAGGCGGCTGCAGGCGCAGCAGCAGTTGGGCTTGTCACAGCTGACGGTGGAACATGCATTGGGTCCCGCACGACCGGGAGCAGCCAGGAATGGGCCAAAGGGGGCTTGTAGAGGGACTGGAGGAAGACGTGAGCCACAGCACATTAGGTACAGCACTGAATTGTGAGCCGCGATGGAGGAGGTCGGATCAGGTGTCGGTGCAGCTTCCTTACTGTGGGACTCGCCCATCTCCTCTCCATAGCTCCCCTGTAATAGCGGCCATCAGTTGAACTCTCAACTTCAGGGCCCCTTCCTGCTGGCATCTGTTTTCTTCTGCTCTTACGCTGTCGTCCTCTCTGAATTAACTGCATCCCCCACGGGTGTGGTTACAGCAAATCCTAGCAAAACCTCTGAGGCAGTGGTAACCAGACCTGAAATCCATCTGGAGGAAGGCCAAAGCGGCCTGCAACTGCCACCTTTTTAAAATCCTACCATTATACTTCTGCCTCTTCAAACTGAGTCGAAACGAGCGCAATGAACACACGCTCAGCAAAAAACTGCACTATGCTCAACTACAGTTAGACCAGAGTTACCTAGTGGGAGTAAGGGTACTCCTGATGAGACCATACTGCAATGACCAGGCGTAAACAGATCCCAAATTGAAATATACCTGCAGGTTAATTCAAATATTGAGGGGAATAAAGAGGAAACCAGTCTACAAAACCAGGTACAAGACGGTAACTGAATCGCGAATGTTTAAGGAAAATAGACAGAACAGGTAATTTACCGTTCTAGAACTCCAACACAGGAAATTTAAAAGGAGTCCCCCATGGAACATAAATCAGAGCCTGAATTTGTCAATAAGAACTCACAAGTAATAGCAGAAATATCTATATGCTGTTCTGCTAAGAGTACTTTAGAAGGAGATCGTGTCATTCCTGACTCCTCTGGATGACTCAAGGGATGGAGATACTCTGGAATCAGGATGTGACTACAATGAATTTGAAACCATGGTTAATTCATTCGACAGTTCATTACCTTTGGAACAACTACAGGATTTGGAATATCTGGGAGGTGTGAATCCGTCCACTTTATTGTCAACTAATGTGAAAGTAAACAACAAATCCAAGTCCATAAATAGACCAAACACTGAGTTTAAAAATCTGGTCGAGGAGTGTACTACTCTCCACCTATCCAGTGCTAGCTGCAATGGGGGCTGTCAGCAATACTCTGTAGCAAATGTCAGGCATATTATAGAATCAATCATCGTTACTCTCAGAACAGGTCACATTACTAAAACCAATTAACAAGGAGTTAACATTGTTGAAAGATAGCACGAAACTGCTATCGAACACAATCTTAATGAACTGGTATCTACTTCAAACAATTTACAATGCTTAGATGACATTTCGGATCTGTTAGTTACTCCCCATGAAGATTCAGACTTTAGTAACACGCACAAACATGACACAGCCAACAGTTAACACAAACCCTGAATTAGATATTCTTGATAAAACGTACCATCATGTCCGTAAGAATACATTAATCAGTGAAACATAGGGTATAAGGGATCAACCGATTAAACATGTCAGACTAGATATGAAATACCAACATTTGTTAAAGCGCACAGCTACCTCCGGAGAGGTGTCCCGGCGCTGGGGGCCGTCGGGAAGATTAAGCAAGCTATTGCCCAGAGTCACATGGTGCTGGGCTAACCTGCCGCCGGCACCGGGGATCGAACCGTGAACCCGTGGTCCTGAGTCAGGCACCCTGGCCGCTGCGCCACACCTCTTCCCAGATACTAGGCTTTTATCTCATCAGCAATCACCAAATATAGGTAAGTCAAATGAGACACTATCAGTTAATAAAGGAAATTCAGAGGACTTCGTCCCATACATAAGTAAACATAGATTGAAGAAATTAATGTCTTAAGAAAAATGCACAAATAAACAAGGAGACAGTAAACAAAATCCTTAATTAACACTGGAAAATTATTCCATATTTAACAAACCATTCTCAAATGCTGTACCACATTCCCTGTCGTTATCAAAATCAGTAGCACCCACTAAAAATACAGAAGTCCCTATAGCAACCGATTTGCCTGTGTCCACTACATCCTTGCCAAGTGTTAAAATTACTCCAACAACAAATTATCATCCTACTTCTAGTGAAATAGTAAATCCAGGGGCTCCAGTACTTAGGGGACTAGATAAAAAGTGGGATACTTCTTTGTCCCATTACCAGTCAAGTGATTCAGTGATACTAAAGCACAGAATGGACTGTCGCTTTAATAGCAAAATCTTTGTCAAATCCTAAGTCTGATGCTCATGTTGTAATCAACACAAACTTGGTTCACAGTGAAGCTGAACGGTTGGATTGTTGGATCTGAAATAATAATAAGAAATAATACCACAAATACAGTTCTCTGTCAGCACAGAAGATAGCAGAATTTATTGGAGACCAACAAACAATGCAAGTACGTGCGGCACAGAGACAAACAGCATAGATACTGAATGTCCAACGATGTCACGTTTCTGACAGCTTTTATAGGCCCAAACCGCAAAGGATGCAGCATCATAACATACGTAGTGAAAATTAAGCATAGTTCATTTGACCAATTAGCAAGGTCCTAGACTGTGCTATACCATTTAAGGTCCGAAATATACTGTTGCTGACCACGTGAGCCAAGTAGGCAGCTTCTGGGACTTTCCATTGTAATGTAAGATATCAGTTTTGGTACTTTTCCAGTTTAATAATTGCAACATAATAGCAATGACCAAAAATATTGTGAAATGGGATATGCTAAAACGTTTGTGTCTAAGCGAGCATTGTCCTTTGTCACGTATCTGTTTTGAGCAAGCCTTGCGTTACTAAAGCCGTTTCTCTGAAGCCAAGGAAAGGTACAAGCATTTTGTGCAGTGATTTTTTTACGTCAACTTAACAGGGCCTAGAAGCTTACAGCATTTGGTATCACATAAGAAAGATGGCTTCTACATTGCCCCATCTGATACCAAATCACTAATTCCTAATGTCTGACCACCATCTCCTCTCCATCATCAGTATTGGTGTGATGTTCGTGAGGTCCGTGCCATTTGTTGTGGGGCATACATTTAGCACAGCAGGATAAAAAGGCTGTGCAACATGTTGGCCAAACCTGGATCATTATGCAGAGGGTTATTAATACTGTTATTATTACAATAATCGCCTCCAATATCCATGACCCCCAGCTTGCTAGTCGTATGAAATTTTCCCACACACTTCCTCTATGTATGCCATGTGCCTCGTCCCTAACGTCTTTGATCTTGTGTATTGCATTGTCTATATTGCGGCTGTTGTCGGGTATATATGCACAGCACACCTGTTGGATGACGTGGCAGACTCCACCCTCTTTGGCCAGGATGATGTCTAACGCAACTCTGTTCTGTATCACTACGGCCCTCATAGCTGTGAGCTCTTCTGTAACATTTCCCAGTCCTGCTGCTGTTGAGTCAGCCAGGTCCTCAATTATGCTCGCTAGCTGATGTATCCTCTGTGTGGTGTATACCACTCCTGCACCCAGGATCATCACCCCGATAACTGTCATGAAATTGTCTACCCATTCTGACGTCCTTCTAACTCTCCTTGGCTGTTTGCCTTGGTGCGTGATCTGTATGTACTATGTCAGAAAAATGGGTCATTCGTGGTAAAATGGAGGCAAGGTAACAGCTACCATACCATCCTGGGGGCAGGTAGAAGTACGCCCACTGGCCGCAGACAAAGAACAGTCCCTTGTAACCTACTAGTCCAGGTGAGGACCACTGATCACTGTTCCTAATCCGCGATAGCCTTATGTGTGTGCAGTTACTCTCGCCAATGAAAATTTGTGCCACTTTCTGTTCCCCTGGAATTCCCTTTATTTTGTTTATCCTATCCTCACATTCTATGAATCCCTTTTCTCCTTGTGCCATTTCCGCTATAGTGCACCCAAATGAAATGCAATCTTTCCATGCGTCCTTCTGCATTAACTGTTGTATGGAGCAGCTTTTCCCCTCCTGTGGTAATTTTGGTATTCTTTTTGGCGGTGTCACTTTGTCATTCTGGATACAGGAAGGGGCAGAAGGGAGTTGTTCTATTCTAAATCTTGGTACTTTCAACTCTCCTTCCTTCTCTGTTCCCATGTTGTCCCAGCCTGCCCTTCCTTTCCATCCCTCATTTCTATATGTCTTATCAAATGTGTCTATCATTTCTTTGTCCCTTTTTGCTAGTTGCATATTCATGCATGGCGTTCTTTTTTTCCCAGGTTCCTCCGTACCCTGTCTTGTTGCAATCCTACTACTCTCAGGTGGTGCAACTGCTACTGACATGTTATGCTGATTGAGGAGCAAATCTCGCATTAAGATACACCCCACATACTTGGAAACTGGCAGCACATTGTAGCTCATGCTGTTCTCTGTGTCTGTTGGCAGGTGTGTGCAAACATAACATCCAGATATGTTCATGATGCGTACATACATTTTTAGCATTTCAACGTATAGATTTCCATTATATTCGTCCCATAACTCTCGTACCCCTCCTTCTTTAATGTCCGCCTCCCCCAGCATATCCTGTCCTGGCATGTTCATTTTTCTCTCATCATATGTCACATTTTTATCGCTCCCGTCCCCCACCCGGCCGTTGAGGAACGGTATTTCAATGTCCTTTGCAAAAATGATCAGTGCAGTCACTATTATCCCTGGGACTGGTGTCAGTATTGCTACTAACACTGATGGCCATTTTCTTTCGTCTCTTCTCGCTCTTGGCATTGTTCCTATTTTTCACTGTTGAGTTAATGTCTCTGATAAGACGCGATCCGATGTCTTCTATTGCATAAATCACGCAATCTAAAATGTCAAGGCGTGTGTCTGCGATATCTTGTGCTGCTGCCTGATATCCAAAAGTGGGGAATGAAATGTCTTGCAAAATCAGGTCTCTTAACCACTCAGTAGCGGGGGGTTTGGCACAGTCAGTTGCAGCACTCCGTTTAAGTCTATTCCAGGGCTCAATAATCTTATATGGATTATGAGTTGTGACTCTTCCACTCTCACTTGTATAGACCTAAGCCTTCCAGATCTTGTTACTGGCATTTGTCATTAGGGGAGTCTACTTATGTGTTTGCGTACCCTTAACCAAATGTTCATTTGAAGTTGAATGTTCCGAAACCTTGTCCTTGATATCTAACTAGCGGGTCTTGCACCGCTATCCGTCTAATTGGTGCATTTCCAGCAACGCTAACTAGCGGGCTCTGCACCTCCTAGGGGTCTATTGATGCAGACGCCAGCAACAATTTAAAAAGGGGAACGTTGGTGCCTTGATGGTGTACCGTCAGATGTTACTAGCACATGACAGTTGGCACTTTTGTTTTTGAAGAAAACAGGTGTCTTTGGAAGGATGATACCCGGAGGCCTGGGCTGCTGTGCGCAGCAAGGGACTGCCTCTGGTATGTTGTGTCTTCTGTTGGAGGCCTGGCCTGCAGCGAGCAGGTAACTGCCTCTTATCTCTTGTCGGTCTTTTCTTGCCTGGTGGAGCGAAGGTTGTACCTGCGAGGTGCCTCAGATGCCACTGGTGGTGTTGGTGGAGCTTGCTCTCCGCTTCCCGGCCCTGCTGCTTTCTTGGTGTGGGAGCTGTGGATCCAGGATGTCAGCCCCTCGCACTTCATGGCTGTAGCTGTCGTCAGCAGGACCTGGTGGGGGCCTTTACACCTTGGCTGGAGGCAGTGTCGTCTGGTGTGAGCTTTTACCCAGACCAAATCACCAGGCTGCAGGTCATGTGGTGGTGGAGTTGCTGCTTCTGGAAGGGCCTGCAGAACCTGGCGATGAAGATAACGTAATGTCTCTGTTAATTTCTTGCAATAACACAAAAGCAAATCGTCTGCTATTGACAGTGGAGCAGTGGACATGTGGCCTGCAATGTTCATGGGGCGGCCAAAGACTATTTCGTGGGGGCTGAGCATGTTACCCTATCTGGTGTACTTCTCATTGCCAGCAGGGCTAGTGGTAGTGCATCCACCCATGAAAGTTCAGTTGATGCACAAATCTTTCCAATTTTATTTTTCAACACCCTATTCTTTCTCTCCACAGCACCCGCTGCTGGTGGGTGCTAGGCACAATATAGTTTTTGTGTGACCACAAGCCCCTTGCATATTCCCCCTATGACATGGGAAATGAACGCAGGTCCGTTGTCGGAGCTCAGAAGGGCTGGAATTCCGAAGCGTGGGATAAGTTCTTTCAAAAGGCATTTAGCAACCGTATGTGCATTACAGTTCTTTGTTGGATAGGCCTCTGTCCACTTGCTGAACATGCACACAATTACCAACACATATTTGTACTTGTGGGTGGGGGGCATGTCGATGAAATCTAGCTGGAGACTTTCAAAGGGTCCGTGGGGCGGTGGGAAATGACCAGGTGCAGTTGGTGTACCCTTCCCAGTATTATATTGTGCACAAACAGTGCATTGCTTACAAAGTCTCTCAGCTATTTGGCGGAATTTGCAGTTGTACCAACATTGTGAAAACAATCTGATCATGCCGTCTCGGCCAACGTGTGAGGGACCATGAAAGAGGCGTGCCATGGATGAAAGCATTGATGAAGGCAGGCATATTCTTCCATTCGGCCCTGTCCATAACCCCTCCTTTGTTTGCACACACCCTCCTTTTACCCATTGCTGTTTTTCATGTTCCTCCATTTTTCCCTGAATGTGTATAGGGTCAAAACGTAGTGAGTCACTGCTAGAAGTGGTTTCCTCGCTGTTATTTATTATTTTAACCATTGCTAGCTGTCAGCCTGTTAGCGCTATTCTCCTTGCTTCTCCATCAATAAATGCGTTGCCTTTTGATACATAGTCTTTTGATGAAGTGTGTGCTGCACATTTAATGATAGCCACTTTTGATGGCAATAACAATGCTTGGAGAAGGTCACTGATCAATTGTGCGTGTTGTATTTGTTGGCCTGCTGATGTGAGGAATCCTCTCATTGACCACAGCTGGCCGAAGTCATGGACCACCCCGAAGGCATACTGGTTGTCTGTGTATATGTTCGCTCTTTTTCCTTCAGCCAATGTGCATGCCCTCGTTAATGCCGCGAGTTCGGCCGCTTGTGTGCTTTTGGCAGCCGTCAACCTTCCCCCTTCCAGTAGTTTGTCAGCGGTGCCCACTGCATGGGATGCCTGCAATGTCCCTTTGTCATCCCTCAGGCATGACCCATCTACAAACAAATCCCCTTGGGCATCTCGAAGTGGTGTCTCTCAAGTCTGGGCGCACCTTTGTATGTCTGTCAATAGCTAGTGCACAATCGTGATACGCATCATCTGAGTCAAAATCATCCAGAGCGTGCTCTGTTGGCAAAAGGCATGCTGTGTTCAAAGTGGTGCATCTCTTTATGACAATGTGTGGTGCTAATAACACCAGCTCATACCTGGTGAGGCGTGCGTTTGTTAGGTGCTGGGTCTTAGTGGAGGTGAGTAGTGTGTCCACTGCATGGGGAACGTGCAAAACCACAGTGTGCGCCAGCACTATATTTTCAGACTGTTCTACTAACAGTGCTGCTGCCGCCACTGCTCGGAGGCAAGGCGGAAGCGCGGAGGCCACTGGGTCTAGTGTGGCGGAATAGTATGCCACTGGGCGGTAGAATGATCCGTGCTTTTGACTTAACATCCCCAATGAGCACCCTCCCTTCTCATGGCAGAACAAGTGGAAGTCTTTGCTGTAATCTGGGAGGCCTAGCGCTGGTGCTCCGCTGAGTTCACTTTTGAGCTTGTGGAATGCCTGGTCACAGTCCGGTGACCAAGGTACCACGTCTGGGACCTCTTTGTGTGTTAGTGCTTGTAGTGGCTTGGCAATCAGGGAGAAGTTTGGGATCCAGTGCCGACAGTATCCCGCCACCCCCAAGGTGCCCGAACCTCTTTTTGTGTGCGTGGTCTGGGAAAGTGGGTGATGGTGGATATCCTGTCAGGGAGTAATTTCCTGGTCCCTTCGGACAGTTCGTGACCTAAATATTTTACAGCAGTGAGGCAGAACTGTGTAATTTCTTGGGAGAAGCTTTGTAACCTTTCATTGCTAGGTGGCGCAGGACGGCAATAGTGTCCTTTACACAAGCATCCCTTGAAGGTGAGGCCAGTAGCAAATCATCTATGTACTGGATAAGTGTGGAGCCTTCCTTTTTGTACCAGGGAGTCTAAATCTGTCTTTAATGCATTCGTGAAGATGGAGGGGGACTCTATATAGCCTTGTGGAAGACGACACCAGGTGAATCTTCTCAATTTAAAACAGAAACTGAAGTAGGACTGACTGTCTGGATGCAAGGGGGTGGTAAAGAAGGCGGAGCTCAGATCCAGCACCGAGAAGTGTGTGGCTGTGAATGGGAAATTGGACAATATTGTTGCTGGGTTTGGAACCACTGGGAAGGAAGGTACCACTATCTTGTTTAATTCTCTTAGGTCTTGGGTGATACGGTATACAGCGGCCCCATCCGGGCCCTTAGATGCTTTCTTTACGGGGAGTATTGGTGTGTTGCATGGACTAGAGCGTATCTCCTTTATTATTCCCTGCTTCAGAAGATCTTGTATTACTGGTGCTATGCCCTCCTCCCCATCCTTGGAAATCTTGTATTGTGGTACTCTGGGGAGGCGGGCTCCTGGCTTCAATTTGATCTGTACTGGTGGATAATTTAGCACCTGTCCTACATCATTAGCACTGGTAGCCCAGACTTGAGGTGGCACACAGTTGCGCAGCTCTGAGGGTATGCCGGGGTCTGTGCATGTCATGAAAGCCTGCAACATCAGACCATTTGGCCTGCTTTCTAGAAAGACCCCTGTCGGTGAGCAGTGTATGGTGCATTGTAATTTACAGAGCAAGCCTCTGCCTAGTAGGTTCACGGGGCAGAATCTGGTAAGGAGGAACTGATGCTTTACAATGATGGTGCCTATGACTAGTTGCAATGGCTGTGTGAGATATTCATCTATTGGTTGTCCTGTCATTCTGACTGCCGTGACCTGTGTTCCCAAAAGTGGCACCTCAGGCATCAAAGACGCCTTTAGCATTGATCTTTGAGCTCCTGTGTCAATCAAGAATAGTACTATTTTGCCCAAAACTGTTCCCTCTACATATGGGCCGGATTGATCCACTGCTATTGCTGGAGCTATTAGGCAGTCTTCCACTTTCAGGCATCCCTAGAATAAATCTTGAGGCGGCGGTGGGAAGTCATTGTCCTGCTGCCCCCACCCGTCCCTCCCTGTCCAGTCCTGCTGCACTGGAGGCATGTCATTTGACATATATCCTTGCTGGTCATTATCCCTATACCCTGTTCGCTGGGTGTTATGCTGGTATTGTTGTTGGCCTTGTCCCCTATTCTGTGTGAGCCTGTTTTCCGCATTTTTCTTTTTTAATATTGGGCAGTCTGCCTTCCAGTGGTTAGGGTCCTTGCAGTAGAAGCAAGCTGTTCCTGGTGGAGGTAGGGAAGCTGACCTGCCATTCTGTGGTCTTCCTGTACCCTTCCCTTTCCCCCGGCCCCTGCCTCTTCCTTGCTGACTTGTGTAGAATCTTTCTTGTGCTACCATCAGTCTTACTTTTTCTTTCTTTATTTTCTCTGCTTCCATTGTCTGCGCATTGGACTGATAATCAGAGCAGTATCTGGCTGCTGCCAGTACCTTTTCGATTGGCTCCTGTTGCCAGCAGACAAAAGATGTTTGTAGGTGTGCCTTAATAGGTGGCCTCAGACCTTGAACAAAGGTGGTGATAAATGCCGGCATTGCATCCCCCATTGGATTCTTTAGCCCGCTGTTCTGCTGATAGACTTGCAGAAGGCGGTCAAAGTAGGAGTTCACACACTCATCTTTTTCTTGTTTGGTATGTGTAATCTTGTTCCAATCTACCTTGTCTTCTAGTAATTTTTCTACTGCATAATTGAGTGCGTCTTTTATTTTGTCCTCATCGTGTGTTTGTAGTTCCGAGTGAAGCTGAACCTTGCGATGTCCCAGCCATACTGCGCAGGTAGTGGTGGAGGTACATCTGTAGGGTCTGGGCATTCGTTCTTTGCTTGCTGGACATATGCGTTGTGTGCTTCGGGGCTTTTTCCCATTAACTGTGCTCGTGCCAGTGACGGTACTTTTTCTAAGTATTGTCTGCTCTGGTGTTCTGTGAAGGTGTCTACTGATAGCGTTCCTTCCACCATCTGTTGTAATATATTTTGGCATTTAATTGTGTCTGATTTCAGTAATTTCCTTGGTACTGTGGGCGAGCCGTGTGGGGATGAAGTAGCACTATTTGTTTTACTGAGACTGTCTCACCTAGGCTGCTGGGTCCCTTCTAAAACTTGCTCTATGTTGGTGATGTCGTGGGCTGTGTGTAGTGCATATGTGCAAGCGTCCCAAATGAAGTCCTGCCACTGTGTAATTGTTAGGCTGTTTTCTGCTGTGTCGTCATCGAATAGTTGCTTCCATTCATGCCCTATTAATCTTGGGGCTGTCATCTTTTTCTGTGTGCATTTTGCTAATAGCTGCTCTTTCTTATCACTATATTTTGATGCGGCCTGGACAGCCTCCTTCCTCATTAGTTGCAAGACGGCAATGTCTTGGACTGTACCCAAGTCTATTTTGCTAACGTCTTCGTTGAGAACTCTACGTATTAAAGCTATAGCAGCTGTCTGCTGTTCTTGAGATAGCTCAGTGTGTTTTTCCCCGGGAGCGGAGGGTGAGACTGTTGTGCCTCTTATTCGCCCCATTAAAAGGTCCTCTAGTACTGAATCCTCTTCTCCTTTTCCCTGCTTTTTAGCTTGCTTTTCACTATCAACTGGAATGCATGGGTATACTCCCACTACATCCAGTTGCGTCTTTCTCCAATTTTCATTCATCTTTTGCTCAGCCATTTCGTTTAACATCTTATTCTTGACCTCTAACAACTCTTTGTGCACTTTGGACTTCACATCATTAGTTGCGTGCATGTCGCGCAGGACCAGATCCCACTGAAAAAACGATTCCCACTCAGCTGGCCTTATCTTTTTGCCTTTTAATTTCAACATTTGTCTCAAATATGACAACTTAATGTCGTACGTCCCCTGACACGGAAATTGTAAGTCCGGTCTCCTAGCTGTCAGGTCATGCCATTTATGTATAAATAGTATGGAACTCAGTACTTGGCGTAGGGCCACATTGTAGGCTGGGGAGTCTTTTGGTGGAGCTGGCTGACTGCTGTCTAAATTATTTTTGCTTAGAGGGTTTCCCATGGTGAGAGATGAGTGTGGAAGTGTGCACAGGAAGTGTGCGAAGTGCAAGCGCTAACCTTCCTTGCTTTGCGACGACAGTTCAGATACACCAGACAGATGGAGGGGAAATATGTGGGGTGTCGCGCTATACTGTAAACAGACAACACAATGGGTGGACCAACGTTATCATGCGCTTTTCAGCCAGACCCCAGCTTTTGCAGCAGCAGAGGAAGCCGTTCATCAGGCAGACAGACAGTGCAATCGGTACTAGTTCACCAAAGCATTCGCAAGTAGGAAAGATAAATTGTCCTGGGTGCTTTGTAGCATTACTGGCGCGCCATGGACAGAACAAAAGCTGACAGGAAAGTATTTGAAAGAAAGATTAGTGTTTCCGTCTCCTTGCGATCTCCCGTGATCCCCTAATGGGGCGGGAGGGGCGGCTAGACGGAATTGAAGACCCTATGGATGGTGCCAAGAGGTCCAGTCATTCAAATAAACAGTGCAGAATGGTGAACTCTTCGTGCAGTTCAGACAAACACATAAAACATAAAAGCAATCTCTTGCGTCCCTGCGCCGCAGCGCTGTATGGTAGCCTGTGTGCTGTGAATGCGTGCGGTGTGATTACACTAATCCCAGAAGAGTAAGAGGGGAAATAGGAGCAATATTATTGGTATTTCAAAGGACTTAAGGAACAACACGCAAATAGGAGGTATTGTGCAGTATAGGACAAATATTAATAAGTCTGTCAGCCAGTTCATTTCTATGGGGACGGCAATAGTAAGGGACATCTGATCCATTAATAAGCAGTATTTGAGGGGTGTTAAGTTCGTTGTCAGGGGAGTAGCAGCGTAAAATGTCAGTCATGTAGCGTCACAATACCCAAAATAAAATGATAACCTGACAAGTACTGACAACACCCTTCGACCCTAACTGTATTTGACCACAATGTATGAGAGGCACATGACAATAACACAATAGAAAAATGCAATGAAACCAACAATTACAGACAATAGAACAACTGACACTCCCTCCTGTTCGTGCCTAGGAGCATCCCTAGGCACAGCTGGGGCCCACCTGGGGTGCCCAGGGGGAGGCAGCCAGCGGCTCTGGGGTGCGTTAGCTGCACCCAAGCCTGCATTCATGAAAGCAGATAAATTTGGCCAGCTATTGCGTGGAGAGTTAGCTGGACCTGAATCTGAGCTCATTAAAACCTAATATACGTCGACCTGAAAACTTGTTGCAACCACAAGGAGCAGCCTACCTGGCTACAAATCCCACGATATCGTCCCTGCACATGAACTGTGTGCAGCCACAGTGGTGCTTCTACCGTCACCACCTGTACCTGGGGAGCAAAACTGCCACAACTCTAAAACGAGGGGCTACCTGCTACAACCCAACCTGGAGGATGTAAAATCCTCAATCAAGACTCGCTGGTGTATGTTGAGTCTGGCAAAGCGTACCGACCTCCGCTCCAGTCAATGGGAAGCAGCTGTGAACGTCCTCCACCCCCATCGGCCGGGGACTCTTCGCTTGCAAGACAGAGGGGTGCAGTAGTTCGCCCTCCTTGGTACGCCGTCAGCTAGGTGCTGCTTAGCACCAGGGAGTCACTGCGTGCAGGGAACTTGCGGAAGGACGCTGTCACCGGCCAGGTGGGGAGGGTATCAGGACCAGATACTAAAACGTAGAGCAAAAATGCATATTAGAGAATTTTGGCAGAGATCGGTAGCAATGTCCGAGGTCAAGAGCCACGCATGGAGCAAGAGAAGATATTCTGTCGGCACCATGTAGCAAGTGCTGACGTTAAACAGAGGTACAGTCTTCAGCAGAATGATGACAGACTGAAAAATAGATGATGAGAGCCACGAAAAGGGCGCAGAGGAAAGTGATAAGAACGGCCGCTATGACAGCCATCGGAATGTCCCAGAGACTGTGGAAGCATAAGATGTTTACGTGCCCAGGGCACAGGCAAACCGTCCCTGGCATGAGAAAAATGCAGAGGAGAGGGAGAGAGAAGAGCGATGAAGAGCTGTTAAACGAGGACCATATAAATGTGCTGAGAGAGAGAGAAGTAGCAGGAGCCAGAGAGATGACTAAGTCAACTTACGGGCAGACAGTCCCCCAGCGTCCAAGGGAGCGGAGGAGAGAAAAGACAAATGTAAATGTTATCGAACCTCAGGTCTCCGAACTCCGATGGAAGCTGGAGTCCAGCAGCCAGCCTGTGAAGTCGTCCGTGATCCTGGAGCCGCATTCTCACACCAAATGTTGGATCTGAAATAATAAGTTTTGGTACTTTTCTAGTTTAATAATTGCAACATAATAGCAATGCCAGAAATATTGCGAAATGGGATATGCTGAAACGTTTGTGTCTAAGCGAGCAACGTCCTTTGTCACGTATCTGTTTTGAGCAAGCCTTGCGTTACTAAAGCCGTTTCTCTGAAGCCAAGGAAAGGTACAAGCATTTTGTGCAGTGATTTTTTTACGTCAACTTAACAGGGCCTAGAAGCTTACAGCATTTGGTATCACATAAGAAAGATGGCTTCTACAGGATCACAAGTATTTTACCAACACAATTTCGCCCCAGTGTGATCCTAATCCGTTGAATCATAAACCTATGGATACCGGAGATGCAGGAAACATCTGTTCCCTACTAAAGCAAACCAGTGACCGCATATAGACAGTGCAAGGACACTCTACAAGCTCAGGCGAATGTATCGCCTTTGATAGTACAAATAGAAGACATTCGCATTATACCATTTGGAGTCATGCAAATTAAATTTAATACCACTATACAAATCAAAAGGCTATTTTGACATACTCAACCATCAAAATATATCTGATAGACTCCTAGCCGCAGATTCCTTACCTTAGAATTATCCCTAGGTGTCAGACTGGATCTGGAATTATGTTTTAGCAGTATCCCTGCACACCGGTAGGTGATGTCATTCAGCTCCGTGTGGAGGCACGTCCGCGCCAGAAGTGACGATCGCGGTGCCTATATAGGCGTTACCACAGCATGCTGACGTCCGTTTTTGACAGCTACCCCTTAGTCTTTTTTAACGAACTCTTTTTCGACTTTTTGTCGTTCTTTTGAGATATTCTCCTGGCGTGGCAGAGATGTCATCTAGGAAGGCCAGCTTCAAACCCTGCAGCACTTGTCACCGCCCTGCGTCATGTGTGCCTTTGGTGCCTCGAGCACGACCCGAAGGCCTGCACCGATTGCCACACCATGCACCTGAAGGCTCTGAGGGCGCAATCCCTCAAACTCCTGACAGCTCAATGTGCGACGCCACAAAGGTCTCATTCCCAGTCGAGAGGAAGGTCCCAGGAGTGATCGCAGAGCCACAGATCTTCATCGCACTAAGTCGTCAGGTCACTCCGCTAAGTCCCACAAGAAAAAGAAGAGCAAGAAGTCGAAGAGGTCTTCAACTTCACCCCGTTCGTCAGTCTTCCGGCGAGACGAGGGAAAATCATCATTCGAGGCCTGGCTCCACGGTTGAGCCAGCGCCTAGGTCGGCTCGGCTCTTCCCCGAGTTTCTGGGGGCCGGAGCGACCCCCATCAACTTCGAGAGTTTTATGAGGCCATGACCATCATATTTGAGAGGCCCATCCCTGTGGCGCGCCTTCGGGCCCGCAAGGTTGGGAGAGGCCCCTACTAGTTCTCTGCTGGCGGCTTCGGCCCTGGCACCAGTCAGGTCCCTTGGATCCACAGATGGATCCAGACCGGCCCTGGTCATGCCACCTCGACCCATCCCTCCACCGCCCCATTCTGATCCCTGACACCGTGTCGGAGGGTGTCATCCGACACAGACTCCGATTGGAGCCTTGCCCTCCAAGCTGGAGTCTGAGCCCTATTCTTATAGGCTAAGTCTGGGGGACGAATGGGAGGGTTCGTGGACCCTGAAGAATACCAGCCCCATGACCCAAATGTGAACTGGTGTGAGGATTTGGTGGAGGCCAGTGGTCTGGACACTTCTGCATATTCTGCCATGCTTTCTCCGCCTACTGTGGCTACGGAGGAGGGAGTGTCTTTTGCAATGGTGGTGAGAAGGGCGGTCAAGGTCCTGGACCGTAGCCTACATTCAGTGGCAGTCAAGATGAACTTCTTGACAGAGGTGCTTCAGCTGGGAGTGACCCCCTCAGAATCGCTTCTTCCATGTAATGAAGCACTTAAAGATGTCCTGCTTGTACTTGGTCCAAGCCCAGTACAGGGACTCCTGTGACCAGGACAATTTCCTGCTGCCATTGCCCCACTCCAAGGCACCCCATTTCCTCACCCAGCACCCTACCCTGGAAAGCTTGGTGGTCCAAGCCTCGACTTCCCATGTAGAGGCTGGACACTTTGGGAAAGATGTTTCCTTCCACCAGCCTGGCACTGCGGTCCGTGAACATGCTCTATGGGACTCAGTTGCGCAGGTACTGCCCATGGTCCTGGAGGAAGCCCAGACCATACTCTCCCAAGGTGTTGCAGACAAGAGAGATGCAGCTGAGTTAAAGATTTGATGTGGACTGGACACCACCGACTCGCTGGGCAGAGCAATTTCGTCGACAGTGTCCATGAGGCGCCACACCTGGCTGAGGACAACTGGCTTTTCGGGGGATATCCAAGCATCGCTTATGGACATTTCCTTTGACTCCCGTCTATTCATAGACAATGCAGATTCATGGTTGGAGCGCTTTAAGGAGAGCAGGACTACGGCCAGGTCCTTGGGCATTTCCAAGGCACCTTGCCAGTCCCAATCTGCCTTTTACTCCTTTCTGGCCACAGAATGGACTCCTAGCGACATCTCTACCCTTCCAGCCGCCACAGCACGCAAGGTTCCCCGCCTCTGCGTGGCCGAGGACTCTATACCCACAGACCTCGTGGGTTGGGAAGCCAAAGGTCAGGCCAGTCCACCACTCCCCAGGGAGCCGCAGCCTCCAAACCTTTATAGTTTGCCCCATTACCATCATGGGCTCCCAGTGTGAGGCAGGATACACCATCACCTTCCCCACTGGCGGTCTATCACATTGGACCGATGGGTTTGGCAGATTGTCCGGAGGGGCTACACCCTCTCTTTCGTGACTGCTCTCGACCCATGCCACCTGCTTGCGACAGGATGACGGAAGATCATCTTTCCTTACTCCGACAGGAAGTGACGGCTCTCTTGGCCAAGGGAGCCATAGAGAGGGTGCTGATGCCACAGTAGGTCACGGTTGCTATCCTCGCTACTTTCTGATACCCAAGAAGGACGGAGGCTTCGTCCTATCCCAGACCCTTTCAATTTCTTCCTCAGGAAAGAGAAGTTTAAATGGTCATGCACGCTGAAATCTTGTCTGCCATGGATCCGGGAGACTGAATGGTAGCAATGGACTTTAGGATGCATATTTTCACATTCCCGCCCTACCTGCGGTTCACGGTAGGCCACAAGCACTTTCAGTTCACAGTGCTCCCCTTTGGCCTTACCAGCGCCCCTCGGATGTTCACCAAGGTGATGGCAGTGGTTGCAGCACATCTGCAGAGATCAGGGGTGCCATCTTTCCCCATCTCGATGACTGGCTGTTGAAGGCGGGCTCGCTTCTGGCTGTCGTGTCCCACCTTCAGACAATGACAGACCTCCTGCATTCGCTAGGGTTCACTATCAATGTGCCAAAGTCACACCTGACTCCCTCTCAGACGCTCCTTTTCATTGGAGCTATTCTGGACATGGTCCAGTTTTGGGCCGATCCTCCCAAACAGCGAGTCCAGGATATCCAGGCTATTATACTGATGTTTCAGCCTCTATCCTGGATTTCGGTGACACGGACTGATGCTGCTGGGCCTCATGGCCTCCTGCATCCTGCTTGTGGCAGCGGCCCGCTGGCATATGCTTGCTCTGCAGTGGGTCCTGAAATTCCAGTGGGTGAAGCATCGGGGAAATGTCTCCGACAAGGTCCTGACTCCTCTCCCTTCCCCTACCGGATCACACAGTAGTGACGGATGTGTCACTCATGGGATGGGGCGGCCATCTGGGAGCCGTGGAGATCAGAGGACTCTTGTCTCCGACGGAATCCGGACTCCACATCAACTTGCTGGCATTCCGAGCGATTCACATGGCATCAAGGGAAAGCTGGTTCAGGTGTTCAGACAACACCGCCGCCATGTGATACTGCAAAAAACAGGGCGGGGTGGGGTCGTGGACCCTTTGTCAAGAGGCTCTGCGTCTCTGGACATGGCTGGAACAGCAAGGCATATCCCTGGTGGTTCAACACCTGCCAGGTTCCCTGAACGCCAACGCGGATGAACTCGGCCATTGATGCCTAGCGATCACAAATTGCATTTTCATCCGGAGGTGGCTCAAGGTCTCTTTCAGAAGTGGGGAGAGCCTTGGTTAGATCTGTTCACCTTCGCCGAGAATGCGCAATGTCAGCAGTTTTGCGCGCTGGAGTTTCCAAGATGACTCTCGCTCTGTGGCACTTTTAGGCTCGAGTGGAGCTCAGGCCTCCTATACGCCTTTCCGCCCAAACTACTCCTGCCCAGAGTGCTTAAGAAGATCAGGAGCAACCGGGCCCAAGTCATTCTTGTGGCTCCGGACTGGGCATGGACAGTCTGGTATCCCGAGCTTCTGTAGATGAGCATCGATCCTCCGATCAGGCTACCTCTTCGGGATGATCTTCTGTCGCAGCAGCAGGGGAGGGTTCTCCACCCGAACCTGTCAACTCTACGCCTTCTTGCGTGGAGATTGGGCGGCGGCAGTTGATAGCATTCGACCTTTCTCCTGAAGTCTGTTATTTTGGCCCCCAAGCGTCCCTCTACCAAGACCTTGTGCGCCTGTCGGTGGCACACATTTGTAAAATATTGTACAGACAGATCTATTGATCCTCTTTATGCTCCCCTCTCTCAAATCTTATCGTTTATATTGACCCTTGCCCAGCAGGGCTCTGCTCTGGTACTTTTCAGCCTTGTCTGCCTTCCTGAGGCTGCCAGACCAACCCTCTTAATTTAAATCCCCTATGGTACATAGATGTCTTAAGGGGCTTGTACATATGTTCCCACCTGCCCCTTTCATCATGCCTCAGTGGGACCTTAATTTGGTTCTCACCTCCTGATGTGTGCTCAGTTCGAACCTCTGCACAAGTGCCCCCTCTGGCTGCTTACTATCAAAGCAACCTTTTTAGTGGCAATAACTTCTGCCAGGAGGGTGAGCGAATTGTCGGGTCTGTCATCCAAGCCTCCTTACCTGACCATCTTCCCTGATAAGTTGGTGCTTCGCTGTAGGGTCTCTTTCTTACTGAAAATGGAAACACCATTCCACGTGGGGCAATCGGTCACCTTGCCCACTTTCTACGCTCCTCCACGCGCCTCTAAAGAAGAGGAGCGACTCCACCGTCTGGACCCAAAAAGAGCGTTGTCGTTCTACCTTGACCGCACTAAAGAGTTCTGGGTGGACGACCAACTCTTCGTTGGTTATGTTGGTTCTAAGAAAGGTTGTGTGGTGCAGAAACAGACTATCTCGCAATGGGTTATCCTGCGAATCAAAATTTGCTATGCTCTGGCCAAAATGCAGCCTCCTGAAGCCTTAATGGCTCATTCCGCCAGAGCCAGAGCTTCTACCACGGATTAGCAAGGTGGATTTCTAGTCCTCTACATTTGTCAGGCAGCAACGTGGGCATCCCTGCACATGTTTACCAAACAGTACTGCCTTGGCAGTCAAGTCTGAAGGGATGGCCTTTTCGGCCGTACTGTCCTGCAGGACTTCCTGGTCTGAACTTGTCCACAGTCCCTCCTCCGGGGATGGTATTTCTTGGGAATCTATTCAAAGGTAAGGATTCTGCAGCTAGATGTCTGTCAGATGGTCAAGTTACTTACCTTTGGTAACTCCTTATCTGGTAGAGACATGATCTAGCTGCAGATTCCTTACCGACCCACCCATCCACCCCGGACTGCTGACAGAATTTTAGGGTCAGGGCTGATCCCTATCAGGGCCCTAGTTGTTATAAACACACCAATGTCCGTGCACTTCATGGCTCCAAGCTCCTGGCGTGGAAAGTTGTGAAAAGTAACTGACGTCAGCGCGCTGATACGGAGCCTATAGAGGTGTCGTGGACGTTACTTCCGGCGCAGACGTCACGCGGAGCCAACCGACGCCACCTACCGGCGAGCAAGGGTATTGCTTGAGGAAAAGTCTTCCGGATCGAGTCTGATGCCTGGGAAATTCAAAGGTAAGAAATCTGCGGCTAGATCATGTCTCTACTAGATAAGGCGTTACTGAAGGTAAGTAACTTCTCCATCACGATGGGCGTGTTCCAGTTATACTACATTAAAACAGGCAGGTCTTGAGCTGCTTGCAAAAAATCGTTAATGATGGACAGAGTCTCAATGACTCCAGGAGCCCGTTCCATAATTTTGGACCCTGGAACGCAAATGACCAGCCTCCCATACATGTGCGTTTAATTAATAGAACAACGCACAAGGAGCATTCACTGGAGCGTAGAGTCTGGGACGGTTGGTAAGCTTTCACCAATTCTTGTATATAGCTTTGACCTTTCCCTGCTCTGGCCTTGTGCACATAACACAGGGTCTTGAACTGAGTCCTTTTTTCTATAGGTAACCAGTGGAGTTCCTGAAGAAGACCTGGCACAAAGGCATTTTTCGGCAGCCTAAAAAGCATCCTTGCTGCTGCATTCTGGACTACTTGCAATCGTTTGATTTTGACTTTGTCTGCTCCTAGATATAATACGTTGCCGTAATCCAGCCTAGATATTACTAGTGCCTGAATTACCTTCCTCTGAGCAGAGATTGGTAGCTACCAGATAACGTTCCGCAGCCATTTTAAGTCCGCAAACCACGTGGCAGCCAATTTTGTTACTTGTGGTTTCATGGACAACTTATCGTCCACTACCATTCCACCACCATAAGTTGCAAGTGTGAGCTTCATGGACTACATCGCAGCTATGTTCTACATGAATCAGAGCACACTGGTTCTAAGAGTTTCTTACCAATGAACTTTAGATTCTGTCTCAAGGCCGTCAACTCAGCAGTGCAAGCATCTACATGTTCCTCTAATTCTTGGATGAATTTTCTGAGTAGATAAAATGCTCTTCGTGAGTAGGAGCTGAACTGTTTGTTTTCTTTAACTGCAGGCAGACCTGCCATCTTCTAGGGAAGGCTGCAAATTTATGCATTTTGTAACTGGAATGGGCAGGTACCCTGTCTCTAAAAGTGATGTTCCTGGTGGAGTGTTTGAGTTTTGTCATCTATCCTTTCTACCAAACTGAGCTTTGTGGTCTGTTTTTTTGTTTTGTTTTTGTTTGTTTTTGGTCAAATTAATTTAGGTTGTTAGATCTGTGCACATCTTTGATAACTTGTTTCCTCCTTCCTACTCTGATAATCTTTATCTTGAGTTACAAAATGCCAGTAATCTAAACATCTCTCCAGAAAGGGACAACCCATATGCCTCTCAGGCCCTGATGGAGGAAGTATACTCCTTTGACACTGGTGCTTAAAGCTGTGGGAACTAGATTTGATTTTTGCCATCTGAGGTGCCCATGTCTAACATTTTTATGGGAATCTTGCAATCTACGTCAGTTACAGAGCCCTTGTTCCAATTTAGGGAAGCTCTCCTGGAACCTATCTTGGCTAGGAGTCCACAGACAAATCGCCAGCCGCCATAGGCTAACTAAAATTACCCAAATTTATGTCCTCACATCCATCACCTAAGAGCTTGGTGGTTCAGGCTTCATCCTCCCCAATTACTTTCCTACATCCTCTCCAGACAGGGAATGATTTAAAAAAAACTGACAAAGGTTTTTGCTTCAGGCAGTCTCAATTTTAATATGGTGAATGGCATGTGCCTGCAGACCCACTGTATCCACTCTGTCTGGGAACTAGCAAAAGCCTACAAAAGCACATGCAAAAACCCTTTTCTTAACTTGTTGATGGTTGCTTGGATGCCTAAAAATAGATTCTTGAGTGCAGCTTGGACTGTGCAGATATTGTGGCCTGATTGAAGGGCATGACCTTTGTGTTACACCGACATGCTTGGATGTGTTGTACCAGGTTTTTAGTAAATGGCCAGGCCACTCTAATGGTCTTACCCATCACTGCAGTGCTGCTTTTTGGTGAAAAACCCAGCTCCTCTTTGGAGCCTTTGAAAGATAACAGGGGTGCAGACTGCTTTTTTTTGGTTACAGCTGGTAGAATTTTTATAACCAGCTGAAGCTCTAATAAACATGACCTTAGGAGCTGTACTGAGTGAGTCTAACTCATGTGCTTCCCGTCAGCAGTGAGAGTTCAGCTGTAAAAATGATTGTGATGGCAGTGAGTGTCAAGCCTGGAAACATGGACACAAAATATCTGGAAGGTGTTGAGCAAAGGTTGTACCTGTAATTGGATTCTGCTGCACGTTATATGCCTGGCCACTTGGTGTGGTCAGACGTTTTATTTCTAATAAACATTGTTTCTCCATTTTAACGACATGACAGTACTAGATCTCCCATACACCACAGAAGCTCTGTAATCTATGGTTATGAGTTTAAATCACTAAGTTTCAGAATGTGGGGGGGGGGGGCTATATTTCTTTATTTAATGTTATTCCTGCTCTGATTTGTCTTTCCATTTATTTAATTATTTTTTTAATTGAAGGTAATCAAGTGTTTCATGTTGATCAATTACTTGGAGAGGGAGCTTTTGCTCATGTCTATCAAGCGTCTGTTATGGATATAAATGAAACAAGAAATACAAAAGTCATCTTAAAGGTAAGGATTTTTGAAACATTTCATCTTTGCACGGGGTTGTGGTTTGACACAGGGATCTGAAAGAGACAGTTATGGATTCCTCACCTTAGAATTACCCCCAGGCGGCAGACTGGATCCGGAGTATTTTTTCCTCAGCAGTACCTCTGCGCGTCGATAGGTGGTGTCGGTCGAATCCGCGTTAGTCGTTGGCGTCGTGGTCGCCGGAATGACGTCGCGGTAGCTACTTAGCGCCCTCGCGCGCTGACGTCTGTTCTTTATTTTTCCGCGCCAGCCAGCGCAGATCTGCGACTCCTGGTGCACGGAGGGATGTCACGTCGGACCGGCTTCAAGGCTTGTACTCCTGTCGCAAATTGATGTAGGTTACGGACCCGCACCTCGTGTGCCTTTGGTGCCTGGAGCGCGACCACGGCCCAAAGTCGTTCTCCGACTGCCGGGCCATAAACCCGAAGTCTTTGCGGGAGCGGTCCCGAAAGCTTCTCGAGGCCCGGCAGTCCGCTCCACGCTGTTCGAGGTCCCGGTCGAGAGGGAGGTCGCGGGACCGGTCGCGGAGCCACCAGCACCACTCGTCATCGAAGTCTTCGGGTAAGTCGAAGCACAAGAAGGCGAAGAAGCATCGTCGCTCTTCGCGTTCTCCCCGTCCGTCGGCCGACGCGGGAAGCGGAAGGTAGTCGTCCGGCTCCGCCCGTGGAGCCTGTTGGGTCGACTTCGGCCTTCCCTCCCTTTCCGGGAGCCGGAGCGACCCCTGCCCAGCTTCGAAGCTTTTACGAAGCCTTGCATTCCATCTTTCGGCAGCCCGACTCCGCCGGTGCGCCCTCGGGCCCCGCAGACTCGGTTGGGGGCTCTAGGCCTTCGATGCCGGCGGCTTTGGTGGCGCAGGGCCCCCAAGGATCCAGGCCTGGATCCGGATCGGCGCCAGTCGACCTCGTGACACCTCTGGCGCCGAATCCAGTGACGGCTCCACTGACGCCGGTTGTGTCCCCAGCCGGCGTCGACCCCGGCCTCCCCCTCTATGAGGACATGGAGCCGGACCGACGTCGCCCGATGTCGGGCCCAGCGCCGAACCGGTACTTGTACCACTGTTCTCTCCTGATGTTTCCTACCGCCCTGTGTGGCTACCAGGAGAGGGTGAGGAGGACTGGGAGGGGTCTGTGGACCGTCTTGCAGACCAGTTGGAGGTACCGAAATGGAGAGAGGAGTTGGGTGAGGCCAGTGGTCTGGGTACCTCCCCAGACCTTGGCATGCTATCTCCCCCTACCGTGGCTACGGAGGAGGGTGCATCTTACGCAGTGGTGTTGCGTAGGGCAGCCGAGGCCTTAAACCTCGAGCTTCCTACGGTGGCGGTCCGGACTAACCTCCTGACAGAGGTGCTTCAACCGGCAGCGGCCTCTTCGGAGCCCTTGCTGCCATTCAATGAGGCCCTTACGGACATCCTTTTGGGCACTTGGTCCAAGCCCAACACAGGGGCTCCTGTGGACAGGATGATTGCCCGATGCCAACGCCTGGCCCCGGGCGACCCCATTTTCCTCTCTTCCCATCCTACCCCTGAGAGCTTGGTAGTCCAAGCCTCAAACGTCCAAAGGCGCATTCCCTAACGCACCACCTGATAGGGAATCCAAGAAGCTGGACCACCTTGGGAAGTTGTTTTCTTCCTCCAGCTTGGGACTGCAGTCGGGTGAACACCGCATGTCTATTGGGCCGTTACTCCCACTCGGTGTGGGACACGGTTGTGCAGGTGCTGCCACAGTGCCCGGAGGAGGCCCGGGCCATGCTGTTGCCGAAGGGAGAGACGCAGCGAAGTTCACCATCCGGTGTGGGCTGGACACCGCTGACTCACTGGGCAGGACGATTTCCACGTCAGTAGCACTGAGACGCTACGCCTGATTGAGGTCCACTAGCTTTTCAGGGGATGTCCAAGCAACGCTTTTGGACATGCCCTTTGATGGCCGTCGCTTGTTTGGCGACAAGGCAGACAACGCGCTCGAGCACTTTAAGGATTCTAGGGCTACGGCCAGATCCTTAGGCCTTGCTTCCACCTCCCGCCCAGCGCAGTCTGCTTTTCGCCCCTTTCGTGGCTACGGAAGGGGTGCCCCGCCACGTTCCACCCACAGCCACAGGCCTGCGCAAGCTGTCCAGCCTCTGCGCGGCCAGAGACGTGGATCCCACCGCTGTGGGTCGGGGCGCCAGCGGGCGGGCCAGTCCACCAACACCCCCTCTGCAGCAGCCTCCAAACCCTCCTAATCCGACCTTTCAGGCCCATTAATCGCCAGTGGGCGGCAGGATTCGCCATCACCTCCCCACTGGCTCAACATCACGTCGGACAGGTGGGTTTTGCAGATAGTCCGAAGGGGCTACTCCCTCCCCTTCGAGACTACCCCTCCATCCATGCCACCTCAATTCCATCGCATGTCGGAGGATCACCTGGCCCTTCTCGAACAGGAAGTTACGGCTCTCTTGGCCAAGGGAGCCATCGAGCGCATTCCTGCCCTATAAGTCGGTTGTGGTTGTTATTCCCACTACTTTCTGGTGCCCAAGAAGGACAAGGGCCTGTGTCCTATCTTGGATCTCAGGGACGTCAACCGCTTCCTCCGGAAGGAGAAGTTCAAGATGTTGACACTTGCTCAGGTCCTGTCTGCTCTCGACCCTGTAGACTGGATGGTAGTGTTGGACTTGCAGGATGCTCATTTTCACATCCCCGTCCTGCCGGCCCACCGGCGTTACCTGCTGTTCACGGTAGGCCACGAGCATTTTCAGTTTATCCTGCTCCCCTTTGGCCTTACCAGCGCCCCTCTGGTGTTCACGAAAGTGATGGCGGTGGTCGCGGCTCATCTGCGCAGATCAGGGGTTCCAGTCTTCCCCTATCTCGACGACTGGCTGTTGAAGGCGGGCTCGCCCCAGGCTGTCGTCTCCCACCTCCAGACTATGGCCGACCTCCTGCATTCGCTGGGGTTCACCATCAATGTGCCGAAGTCGCACCTGATTCCCTCTCAGAAGCTCCTTTTCATCGGAGCGGTTCTGGACACATTGCGGTTTTGGGCTTATCCCCCAGAACAGCGAGTCCGGGATATTCGGGCTATGATTCCAATCTTTCAGCCTCTATCTCGGGTTTTGGTCAGAATGACCCTGAGGCTACTGGGCCTCATGGCCTCCTGCATCCTGCTGGTGGACTATGCCAGGTGGCATATGCGGGCTCTGCAGTGGGACCTGAAGCACAGATCCCTCTCCCTCCCCCAACCAGAGTTCACAGTGGTGACAGATGCATCACTGCTGGGGTGGGGCGGCCACTTGGGAGAGGCGGATATCAGAGGCCTCTGGTCTCCGGCGGAGTCCGGGCTCCATATCAACCTTCTGGAGCTTCAGCCGATTCGTCTTGCACTATAGGCATTCCTTCCCTCTGCCCGGGGAAGAGTGGTGCAGGTGTTCACGGACAACACCACCGCCATGTCGTACTGCAACAAACAGGGCGGGGTGGGGTTGTGGACCCTATGTCAAGAGGCTCTCCGCCTTTGGACATGGCTGGAACATCAAGGCATATCCCTGGTGGTTCAACACCTGGCAGGTTCTCTGAACGCCAGGGCGGATGAACTCAGCCGCAGGTGCATGATGGATCACGAATGGCGTCTTCACTCAGAGGTGGTGCAAGGTCTCTTTCAGCGGTGGGGAGAGCCTTGGTTAGATCTAATCGCCACCGAAGAGAACGTGCAATGTCAGCAGTTCTGCGCATTGGAATTTCCAAGGCGGCACTCGCTAGGCAACGCTTTTCGTCGCGAGTGGAGTTGCGGTCTTCTATACACCTTTCCGCCTATACCACTTCTGCCCAGAGTGTTGAAGATCAAGCGCGACCGGTCCCAAGTCATTCTTGTGGCCCCAGATTGGGCACGAAGAGACTGGTATCCCGAGCTCCTACACATGGCCATCGATCCTCCGATCAGTCTGCCTCTTCGGGAGGATCTTCTGCCGCAGCAGCAGGGGACGGTCCTCCATCCGAACCTGTCCAGCCTCCACCTCCTTGCGTGGAGATTAAGTGGCGCCAGTTGACAGCTTTCGGCCTTCCTCCCGAAGTCTGTAACGTTATCTTGGCAGCCAGGCATCCATCCACCAAAACGGTATACGCCTGTAGATGGAACAAGTTTGTGGCATGGTGCGCAGCAAAGGCTGTGGATCCCCTTTCTGCCCCCCTTTCAGAGGTTCTCCTCTTTTTTTCTTCCTTTGGCCCAGCAGGGCTCTGCTCTGGGCACTCTCAAAGGCTATCTTTTGGCCATTTCGGCCTTCCTTCGGCTGCCTGACAAGCCTTCCTTCTTCAAGCCCCTATTGTAAATCGCTTCCTTAAGGGCATTACTCACTTGTTTCCTCCAACTCCTTTCGTGATGCCCCAGTGGGACTTGAACCTGGTTCTTACTTATCTTATGTGTGCTCGTTTCGAGACGCTCCATAACTGTCCTCTCAGACTCTTGACCCTTAAAACTGCCTTTCTGGTTGCCATCACCTCTGCTCACAGGGTGAGTGAGCTACAAGCCCTTTCTTCAAAACCTCCTTTCCTGGCTGTTCATCCGGACAAAGTTGTCCTCCGCACTAGGCCTTCTTTCCTTCCCAAAGTGGTTACTTCTTTCCATATAGGACAGACCATCACTTTGCCCACCTTCTTTCCGCCTCCACATCCTTCTAAAGAGGAAGAGAGGCTACACCGTCTGGATCCAAAATGTGCGCTTTAGTTTTATCGGGATCGCACAAAACAATTCTGGGTGGATGACCAGCTCTTTGTAGGCTATGTGGGCGCCAAGAAAGGTCGGGCCGTGCAGAAACTAACCATCTCCCAATGGGTCGTTCTTTGCATCAAGATCTGCTATTCCTTAGCGAAAAAGGAACCTCCTGTGGGGTTGCGTGCCCATTCCACCAGGACAACGGCAGCCTCTACTGCTTTGGGACGTGGAGTCCCCCTTCTTGACATCTGCCAGGCAGCTACGTGGGCTTAACTGCACACGTTTACCAAACACTACTGCCTGGGTAGCCAAGTCCGGAGAGACGGCTTCTTCGGCCGTTCAGTTCTCCAGGACTTTCTGGTGTGAACTTGGTTCGCAGACCCACCACCGGGGTTGGTATTGCTGGGGTATCTATTCTAAGGTGAGGAATCCATAGCTATTGTCTCTTTCAGATGAACAAGTTACTTACCTTCGGTAACGATATATCTGTAAGAGACATAGATTAGTTATGGATTCCTCACCGCTCCACCCATCCTCCCCGTTCTGCAAACTGACTTCTAGGGTAAGGGACTCCCTTTCAGGGCCCTAGTTTTTGTGCACCAGTGGTCAGTGTCTTGCATGGCTCTGCGCTTCTGGCGTGGAATGTCGTGTAAAGAACTGACGTCAGCATGCGAGGGCGGCGTCTAAGTAGATACCGCGACATCATTCCGGCGACCACGACGCCAACGACGAACGCGGAGTCGACCGATGCCACCTATCGACACGCAGAGGTACTGCTGAGGAAAAAAATCTCTGGATCCAGTCTGACGCCTGCTGGTAATTCTAAGGTGAGGAATCCATAACTAATCTATGTCTCTTACAGATATATAGTTACCGAAGGTAAGTAACTTGTCCTTCTAGCTCAAAACCATATTTGCCACTCCGCCTTCAGATCTCCTCCTGACATTAATCAGTGGTATTTTGCTCTGTATGTGTTTTTAAGGCCTCCGTTCTCCACCTCCTGAATCTACTGCCAGATTCCTTTCATGTGCATGAGACTTCCGAAGCCCTGTGCGTTCCCCATAAATGAATACGCCAAGCAGCTCTTTTAAACACTGAAAATAAAATACTGCAAGACATCCTCTCCGCTAGGGCATTCAAAACCTACTACACCTCTGCAGCGTCACAGCTCCGTGATAGACGCCCCTTTGTGGACCTCTATATTGAGACATGAGATCTCCTTCATAAAAAGCGCTGCACTATATGTTTGCTTTAACCCCTTAACTGCTGAGGCTTTTTCACCCCAGTCCGGAGCCCTTTTGGGCTATTTGGAGCACTTTGTGCTTGGGCCTCCATAACTTTTTGAACCTAGGGTATCCACACCAAATTTTCACCCTTTTTTCCCCAAGACAATCGCGATTCTACCCAAGGTGTGTGGATTCCCCTAGAGGGGACTGAGGAATTGGGAAAAATATAGGTCAATTTAGTTTTTTAGGAAAAGGTTGGTTTTTTTCACCGCAGGTTTTGATTTTTTCTGAGAGGTAGCCCATTTTTAGGTTTCACCTGCGCTGTGCTTGTGAAGTCTACTGTATTTAATGTAAATCTTAAAAGGGGCTTTACAAGCCGCCCTTACTTTTCATTGGTTTGTGTGCTTGCAACTTACTTTTCCTCCGTTTCTATTGGCTGTAGCATACTATTTCCTGTTGTTCCTCTATGTGGTTCTCCTATCAGTGTCCCTTAGCCAAGGTACTGTTTTCGTCCATTCTGCTGGAACTTCTTTTAAGCGTGTCGGCACCTCTGTGTGCTTTGTGAGAAGCCAACGCTCCAATCGCAACGCACACTCACCAGTCCCCCTGGAGCCGAAGCAGGGACCCACTCTAGTGCTCCCTTTTGTTTGCAAACCGAGCAATGCACTCACCAGTCCATCTGGGGCCAAAGCAGGGAGCCACTCTAATACTCCATTTTGTTTCCAAATTGAGTAGCGCACTCACCTGTCCCCCCAGGGGCCAAAGAAGGGACCCACTCTAGTGCGCCATTTTGTTTGCAAACCGAGCAACTTGTGGTTAGCAGATCTAGTCCATAATCAGGCTTTTTTTTAATACCCAAGTCTCTGGGACTAAAATTAAACAATCGCCGGCCTCTGATGCTGCGGCCCCGCTGGCTGCTAGCAATTCGCTAGCAGCCAGCGGGGCCGCAGCATCAGAGGCCGGCGATTGTTTAATTTTAGTCCCAGAGACTCTGGTATTAAAAAAATAAAACCTGATTATGGACTGGATCTGCACTAACTGAAATATGAATGTTAATGATATTAAATCTCAGGTAGTGGCAGTATTTGTGTCCTCCATTGCTCTCGAACTGCTTCTCCAGATAAATGACTTGTTTGGCTTATAAATTAATTGTTCGGATTTCCATTCAGGAGTTTGAGTAGTATAGTCACCTTCCACAATCAGATTGTACTTGTTTATATTATGCTTAGATAAACTGCTATCTTAGCTGTAGAATTTTAGTTCTGTGAAGTGTCTGGTTAAACACACGAGTGCTAGCTTCACTGAGACATGATGGTTCTAGCACTCCAGTAAACCGAGAGAATGCATTTAAGTTTGAGTGCTTCAAGAAACAGCTATTCATTAATGCAACTTATTCACTGTGGTGCAGTGAAGTTACTAGTTATTACTCGGAGTAAATAGGCATTTCAAAGTAAAAAAAAAAAAAGGCATGTAAACTATTTCTTAGTTTCCTCAGCTGATACTTAGCAGGATTAGTATTGGAGCATGCTTATCAAAGACCCTTCCAACGATTGGTTTTAGGTCCCTCACCAAGTCATTTTCAGTGCATTTCGACAACAGATGTAGTCCGCTCTGAGTAATCTTTGCGAAAAGGTAGTTCAGGTGCTTTCAGCACGGGTGCGCAGAATTCCTGCCTAAGTGGGTGAAAATATCTGAAGCTCGTGGCATTACAGGGTACTCGTGCATCCAAGATATACATGTCAAAAAAGGCACTGCTGGCTGTATTACAGCTGTGTCCTCCCCAAAGTTTCGATACTGACTGAAACTGCTAAATTCGGACATCTTTACAGCCTATCCACTATATAAATACAGCGTAAAATTAAGCTTGAAGTGCTTTATCCTGTTCATTTGAAATTTTCTTCTACGGCTGACAAAAAAGCAAAAAGCTAAATAATGACAATAGAAAGTGAACAAGCCACATGAGCCATAATGAGAATGATCTGAGAAAGTTGGTCACTTGAATGGATCTCATAGTTGATCTTTAAGTGAACCCAGCAGGACATATGCAGAGCTGCTTTTTTTTTTTTGACAATAGATTTTATTGAAATTTTACATCCAACGGGGTGAGCCCCCAACAGGCAGTGTATATACATAACGCGGATCAATGAGACATGAGTCGCTGAGGAGGGTAACCCTTGAGGATATATAAAACATTCAAACCAACAGCCCCCACCACCCACCTCCCCCCTCCACCGCACTTCCCGCTTGAAACATTATACAGATGTAAAAACAAATAGGCATATTTCCGCACCAGCTAGACCTCAGTAGGAATTAAAAGTCCTTATATGGTAAGCCTGTCTATGAGATCCTGATTTGTGGACGTGGGAAAGATAGAAAGGTCAATGCCACGGTATTTAGCCCATACAGCCCAGATCTTCCCATGTTTCTGCGGGCAACCTCGAGCCTGAAACACCGCCACCTCAGCAGACATACACTTGTCTAATGCGGACTTCCAAGCCGCTACCCCAGGGGGAGAAGAGGACTTCCACTGTTGGGCTATGTCGCGCTTGGCCACTGTGAGTCCTAAGAAGAGCAGGTGTCTTTTGTATATGTTCCCCCTATGTCGTCAGTGCTATGTAGAAGAATTAGACGGGGGTCTGCTGGGAGATCCCAACCCAGAACTAGCCCTAGACAGGACAACACACCCGACCAAAAATGCCGCAGCGCTGTACAGCCCCAGACCGGGTGCACAAAGGAGCCATCATCCGACTGGCATCTGAGGCAGGTGGGGATGAAATAGCCCCCATCCTCCAAAGACGGAGGCGGGTGTAGTACACACGGTGGAGATATTTAAACTGGATCAGTCGGTATCTGGTGGACACAGCCGAGCCCCTGGGGCTGGCCAGGGCCTCAGTCCAGTCGTCATCAGAAAGGGTCGGTATATCCGCCTCCCATGCCGCCCTCGTCCGGCCCAGGTTCGTCTTGGCATGTGTGGTCAGTGTCTGATAGAGCTGACGGATTTTGTGTCCCCCAGGTCCCCCATCAATAGTCTACCCTCTAATGGGTGAAATTCTGGTAGTGTCGTAAGGGTTTTAATCTGGGGAGACAAGGCGTGGCGAAGCTGGAGATATTTATAGAATTGGGACTTATGTAAATCAAACTCCTCCTGTAGCATTTGAAAGGTTTTGAGTGTGGGTCCGCGCATCACATCCCCCAATGTCGAGATCCCTATAGTGTCCCAATGACGGAAACCGGGCAGAGCCGAGACCGGTCGGAGGTACGTGCCCCGCCAGAGGGGCGTCGCACATGTTAGCATGCCCCACCACCCCATGGACCTCAAAACGCGTCTCCATATCTGGATCACCGTACGACTGGCCGGCAGGAGGGCCTCTAGGGCCGAGTTACTATACAGGAGATCTAATAGCGGATACACCTCCAAGAAGAGTCGTTCCACCACGTAAGCCGGATCGTCTTGCTGGCTGTACCACCAATCATTGATGACCAGCAACTGGGACGCCCAGTAATAGGACAGCACGTCCGCCGCAGCGATGCCCCCGCAGTAGGTAGATTGGACACAGGTCGCCAAGGCCACCCGAACCGCCCCGTCATCCCACAGAAAACCGTTCAGAAGAGCATTCACCTGGCGAAACCAGGACGGCGGAATAGGGTATGGGTAGTTCTGTAGTCGGTAAAGCAAGCGGGGCAAGGACACCATTTTAAAAATAGCAGATCGGCCGTATAAAGACAGGGGGAGATGAGACCATACCGTTGTCTCCTCCCGAACCCTAGGAAGCAGAGGGGCAATGTTGAGTGACCACGCCATGGTGGGGTCTCTGGTAACGTGGACACCAAGATATTTAAATCCGTCTTGTGCCCTGACCAGCTGCGAGGCCCAGTCCAGACTCCCTGATCACCACAAATCGAGAAGAGCGTCGATTTGGACGGGTTGGCGTGGAGCCCTGTAGTTTCACCAAACACCCGCAGAATTTGCAGCACCCTTGGTCCGGTGACCCAGGGGTCTGAAAAAGGAATAATGCGTCATCCGCATATAATGCTATCTTGTCCGAATATTCGGGGACCAATCCAGGCCCCTGTATACTGCATCCAGACGCACCCAAGCTGCCAAAGGTTCAATTGCCAAGGCGAAAAGAAGCGGGAGAGAGGACATCCCTGTCTCGTACCCCGCTGAATGTTAAAGGGGTCCGAGCAAAACCCGGCCACCCGAACAGAAGCCGTTAGGTCCGTGTATAAAAGTTTAACATAAGCGCGGAAGCGAGGCCCCAAATTGACCGCCTCCAATAATTTGAAAAGGTACGTCCAACCTAGAGAATCGAAGGCCTTATCGATGTCGGCCAGTAGGACCGCCGCTGGGCGTCCCAGACGATGGGCCCCGGCGATGGCATTATGTACGCGTTGTATGTTATGCCTAGTGGAGCGGTGTGGCATGAAGCCGGACTGGTCCGGGTGGACAAGGTCAAGGATACATGTACGAAGGCGATCAGCCAACACCTTCCCCAGCAGCTTCGGCTCAAAATTCAGCAAGGATATGGGGCAATAAGAGCCCGGGTCTTCCGGCGGTCGGCCCGGCTTGAGAAAAACAACAATTTCGGCGTGGCGCCAGTCCGGGGGTAAGATCTCTTGCTCAAGCGCCTGGTGTAGTGCGCCGAGAAGATGAGGCCCAGCGGTCCCCATGTGGGGACGTAGGAAGTCGCTGGGGAACCCGTTCGGGCCAGGTGCGCGGCCTGGGTGAATATTGGTGAGTGCAGCCTGTAGTTCATCCAGCGAGATAGGTTTGTCTAGGGCGTCTCGCTGCTCATCGGAAAGGCGCTTCGGAGGGATATCTACGAGAAAGGCATCGATGGGCGAGTCGGCGAGTTTCCCACGGGCACTGTAGAGCGCGGCGTAGAACTCCGCGAAAACCTGTACAACTGCCTCCGGGGAGGAGCACAAGGCGCCCGTAGAGGAACGGAGTACCGGGACTTGAGTTGGGGAGGACCTCGCTTGGCAGAGTCTATGAAGCATCTGGCTGGACTTATCGCCCCATTGATATATCCGGTATTGAGTCGCCAGCCAGGCGTCCTTGGCCGTGTTCGTAAGCAACTGGTGCAGCTGCTGTTGAACCTGAAGCAGATTGCGGCGGGCACCCCGTCCGAACCCTCCACCACGGCATCCTGGAGAGCACGTTGTCGCTCTTCCAGGTCCAGTACCTGCGCTAGACGACGTTTCTTTTCTCCCGTGCGGTAACTAATATCTATCCCACGTATCGTGGGCTTGAAGGCTTCCCACAGTGAAATCTTGGAGGAGACAGACCCAACGTTAGCGGCAAAGTAATCTGCCGTTGCGCGGTGAAGTGCCTCCCGATACTCGGGATCCCGAAGCAGCCACGGTGACATGCGCCAGCGATAGGAGGGGCGACTAGTTTGCAGACTGAGCGTGAGTTGGGTAGGCGAATGGTCAGACAGGCCACGTGGGAGGATAGAAGCGGTCACAACCCTATGGGTATAACTATGTGGGAGGAACAGGTAGTCTAAGCGGGACAGCGCAGGTGTAGCGACGACACGTATGTGTATCCCGCCTCAAAAGGGTGAAGGGCCCGCCATGTGTCCGTCCAGCCCAGGGTGTACGCAAGGGTATTGAGTTTAGTTCTAGAGGGGGGACGGTCGGGGCCGCGCCTCCATCTGTCCAGAGGGGCCATAGTGTCATTCCAGTCTCCCCCAGTATGATCAGGCCATCGGGAAATTCTCCCCAGAGCTGCGTCAGTCTGTCCACAAACGTCTGACTAAGGGGGGTGGGGCATATATGCTACCAAGCGTTACCTGCTCACCCGCCAAGGTACCAGACACGACCGTAAAGCGGCCACCGGGATCTAGCCACTGTCTCGTAACCTGGAAGGGGACCCTACGGTGTATGAGCACGGCCGCTCCGCGTGCGCCCCTGGAGAAACCCGAGTGGTGCACTGCAGTGTAGCCGAACCTGGACAGGCACGGGGCCTTGTTGCCGAGCAGGTGGGTCTCCTGTAGGAGCAGAACATCGGCGGAGTACCGCTTGGCTTGGGTCAGTACTGCCCCTCTCTTGACCCTATTCAGCAGGCCCCGCACATTCCAGGACACTATATTGGAGGTCCCCCGGAGGAGTGGTCCTAGCTGCATGTGCCATGAGCCATGGGTGGAGCAAAACGCGGATGCCTACCTATGTATGTGGGACAGTGCGGTGCAAACAACATATTACAAAACTGCAAGACAACCTGCCCAACCACCTCCCCCCACCCCCCTATACATCCTGGAACTTGGAGTATCTGTCGCGGCAGAATCACGTCCAGGCCCTCCAACGGGAAGACCACCAGAGCTGCTTTTTTCATATCACAGATAAAACTACTTGTCCTTGTTGCGTTGTCATCAGATGGCACAGATGTTAAAATGGTGCCCTTTCTTTTACTCCTATATCCATGTCTTCGAAATCTCATTAGGTCGAAGCCTACCAGACAGTGCAGCTGTCTGGTTGCTTAAAGACTTCTTGTGGGCATTCTGAAAGCTTCCCTGGGAATGCATTTTACCCATTGCTTACCGTTGGCTTTGTGGCTTGTAACTCACATTTTCCAGCATTCTATTTGCTGTTTTTTTTTCTGTAAGCCATGTTGCACAGCAGCTTGTTTCATGTTCTTGTTAAAACATGTTGCACAGCAGCGACATGGCTTAAAGTTCTTTTAAAAAAGAACTACGACGCTGCTGTGTAACATGTTTTTTTTTTCACAACAGATTTTATTGTTGACAGACAGAAGAAAGCCCAGGAAGGTCCGGGGCAGTACATCGCATATATAATATGGCATTGGTGAAGATGTCAACTTTTTACAATAAGTCCGTCTAGAACATGAGGATATATAAAGCAAAGTCTGTAGAAAATACGCATTATTAACAAAAAACAAGTGTCACCTGATCTACACAACTAACATTTGAAAATGGCTCTAGTCGCAATAGAACAGTATATGTACAATAGGTCCTAGGGTGTACACCCAACATGAAATCATCAAGGCAAAGTGTAACATGTTTTTTTAAAAAAGTGTTTCTGTGTAATGTAAGTGGGGCTCATGTAAATCTCTCCAATACCTTCAGATCAAGTTTGCGCTATAGAAAAGCGCCCCAAAAATTAATTGAATAAAAACATGTATCTGTTAGAGACATCTAGCTGCAGATTACTTACTTTTGAATCATCCCAAGGCGCTAGACTGGATCCGGAAAACTTTCCACATCAGTACCTCTGCGCGTTGGTAGAAGGCATTGAGTGAATCCATAGCGACGTCGTCCACCGGATGTAACGTCGACAGAGTCCATATAAGCCCTCCCCTGATGCACTGATGTCAGTTTCTTCCTTACCGCTCTTCCACTCGGATACGGCGACTGGTACCTCTAGCCTTTTTTGGCCTATCTCGACGACACAGTGTGCCCTTTTCTGATTGTCCTCTGTTGTCAATGATGTCGACCCCGCATCCTCATTCTGTTTGCATGTGGTGTCTGAGTGTGCACTGTGAAGCCAAAGAGTGTGGTCTATGTCTTCAGCTTCGGTTGTGCGTTACAGGAGCGTTGTATGACACTTTTGGCAGCGCAGTGGTCGAAGGTCCCTTGTCGGTCACGGTCTTCTTCTCCCTCAGAGGACCGCTTGACGGCCAGCTCCCAAAGTCCCTTCACTGTCGACTACAAGTCGCGCTGTAGGTGGACGAAGTTGCAGTCTTCCCCGTCTTTGCCACGTGGTCTCTGACACGCCTCCAATACATTCGGAGTCAGAGCGAGAGTCTACCCCGTGCCTTTTGGTATTTCCCGGCACCGAAGCTACTCTGGATCAAATGAGGGAATATTATCTTTCCCTTCATTATGTTTTTGGTTCTCCAACTCCCTTTGGAGCGCGTCCCAAGGAGACCGGAGGAGCCTTGACTGTCTCCAAGCCGGCGGGACCTCCCTCGTCGCCAGTGAGGCCCTCTGGATCCGTGATCGAATCCGTATCGGCTCCGGTGCCCAGCCCTTCAGGGTTCTCCACCTGTAACACCAGTGTTGGATCTGCCGGCTCTGATGTCGGCAGCGTCGATCACTGCTACTGTGTCTTTCCTCCCCGACGCCGAGGTGTTGCCTCTTCGATGCCGGACGACATCGGGGATGGCCTCCGCAGAACACTTCTTTTCGGACTACCTTCCTCCGCCTACAGAGGAGCCCCCTGCTATTTTTCCTTCGGTAGACAAGTATTTTGGCGATGTCTGTGATGACATAAGTGACGCTACTCTGCCTCCTCCGGAATTTCATTGGGGGTCTGACCTTGGTGAGGCTAGTGGCCTTGACTCTTGCCCATCCTCAGGTTTCTTTTCTCCTCCTAGCCTGCTACTGAGGCTAGCTCTGCTTTTGCAGAGCTTCTGCAGAGGGTTGCTGTGATTCTGGTGCTTCAGCTCCCTTCTCTAGTTGTGGCAATTGATCCCTTAATTGGGGTGCTTCATCAGGGCCAGATGGGGGCCTGTGCTCCTCTTCAGTGAAGCCCTCTTTGATATTCTGTTTGGCTCTTGGGCTAAACCGGTTTTAAGGGCCTCCATGGACTGGTCTATAGCTCATAGGCACCGTCCTGCCCCTGGAGACCCGATCTGCCTCTGCCTACTCCGTGCAGCTTTCTGGTTCAGGCGGCTACAGCTTCCCCCGACATCGGCAGCCTGCCTGACGTCCCTCTAGAAAGGGAGTTTAAAAGCCTAGATGCTCTTGGTCAATGTATATCTTCTGCCACCAGTTCCACTTTGTGGTCTCTTAATGCTGCTTGTGTTTAGAGTCGTTAGTCTCGAACCTTCTCTCCTCCGTCCCTGATGACACCCGGGACACTCTTACTCAGATGCTCCAGGATGGCCATCAGGCAGCTACATTGGTTATTCGCTGTGGCATGGATACCACGGATTTAGTCGGGTGACCCATGACTCTTTCGGTAGCTCTTCGCTGGTGTGCCTGGCTACACACCTCCGGTTTTTCAGAGGCTGTTCATTCCTCCTTGGTGGACATACCTTTCGATGGACAACATCTGTTTGGCGCTCAGGCTGACCCCGCTTTGCACCGTTTTTGGGATAGTCTTGGTGGAGCGAAATCCTAACCCCAGCCTGCTATACCATCCGTTCCTCTTTTTCTCCTGTACTGAGCTTGTACGGGGTTTGGCCACCTGCTTTTTCTTTTACATGTGAGCCATTTTGGAATGGTGTTGATGGCTTTTTCTTTCACTTCACCTTCAGTGGCACCCGGTGAGGTGCTCCTGCGTCCTGCAGGAGTTTTTTTTTTAAAATTAAACTTCCCGACCGGTCAATGACTAGTTATGGTGCCTGTTATTGGGGCGCATTTTATTTTAGGGCCCTGTTAGCTTCTACTCCTGTTAATGCAAGGTGTTCTTTGGTTTTTTCTACCCAGGTTCCTTTGGGGTATTCTGTTTGTCTTGTGTGGATGCACTGTTGCCTTGTTCCCTGTCCAAAAGGGTACTTCGTCGGTATGCCCTACCGGCATTCTTCCATATGTTTCTGTCCCTTTGGTACCCCTTATAGGTGACGTCACATTGTGTGTTCAGTAGGAAGTTTCTCCTTGCTCTTTTCCTTACACTTTGTCCTTACACTTTGTCTGGTGCCCTTCTTTCCTAGCAGACACACGGAACAAGGGCATACTTCTTGACCTAGGGTACATTGTCAGCTCCTGCCCTAGGCGATGTTGTTTGTTTCTTTTCTTTCCGGCTTAGCACCTCTTTGTGCTAGTTCCTGTTATGTACGGGTACATAGGCCTCTTGTCATTTCTTTCTCTCAAGGTTTCTTGTGGATGTACCTTGTCAGTTTCTTGGCATGGGTGGGCTACTCTGCAGACTATTTATTTTCTGTGCCACTGTGTGGTCTGTTTTTATTCTGCTTTTGCCTTGCACAAAGCTGTTATTGATTTTCGCTTTGGGCAATTTTTTTGTGCTTTGTTGGAAACATTTCCATGACCCTTCTTGCACCAACCCCAACATTTAGTTACTGAACTGGTGGTTTTATCTCAAACGTGTGTTCCTTGCCCACCCTCTCTTGGGTTGGTTCCTACAAAGGTTTTGTTGTTCTTTCGGATTCTTCCGGGGCCTTTCCTTCACGTCTTGCAAGCGAGGATACAGTCCCAACTCCTTGGGGGTTTGTTATCCCTTGGACTCATGAGTGGGTAAATAGTGCTTTCGGGGGACACCAATATCCTCACTTTTGATTACACAGGAATTGTTGGCTTACACAAGTTGTCCCGTGGACACTGGCGATTTCCTTTTGCTTGTGGGATTTTCTCTTTTTTCCCCCTTCTCTTCCTCTGGAAGAGGTGATGTTCTTTCTCCTCCACTGTTGTGGTATACTATGGGTTTCTTGCTGTGTTTCCATTATACTTTCTGACCCTTTTCTGGTTCCTGTCTCTTGAACACATTTCTTTTGTGGCCTCCGCACTTGTTATGCTTGGTGCGCTGTCTGTCTGTTACTCCAGTTCTTATACTGCTTATACTGATCAGTTAGTTGTGGACCTCTGCTTTTGGTGTTGGTCTTCCCACACTTATTATTCTGTCTTCCTCAGCGGCTTCAACAACACCGCCCCCACCCTCCCCCTTTTTTTCTGTCTGATAAATTTTTCAGCCTTGGTTGCTTTATTCTAGCGGGCTGTCTTTCACCTGCTATTTTCCATTTCGGTCTTCTCTCAGCCACCTGATTGCCGCCATTCAGTCAGTAGTTTTGTTTTAAGTCCGAATGCTTTTCTTTTTCCAGGGTGTGTGATACCTTCTACTTCCTCTGTTCTTTTATGTGATATCATTTGGCTGTTGCTGGCCTGCAGCTATCACATCTCGGCCAATGTACACTGTTGTGCACGTTTCTATGTACCCTACTTGGGTATATTTTCTTATACAGTGTATATGGAGCATTTCTATGTCTTTTACATATTATACATATCTGTCCATAAATATTGTTCTGTTGTGTCTGTAGTCATCTCTTAATTTATCAGTCCCTCTGTAGACAGTCATGTTGTGCTACCTTTCTAGGAGGGAGCACGTTTTTGCTTACATGGATGCGTTTTTCCTCGTGTCCCACAGGGCCTTCCCTCTTTCGTTGCTTTGCAATCGCACACCTTCCTCCTCTATGTTTCTCCGTTGTATGGCCCCAGAGGGCTCGCTTTTCTTTCGGAGTGCTTCCTATGGCCGCAGATGGTCTATGGCCATCCTTGTTGTTGATTGCCATGCTTTCTTACTGCTTTGGGTGGAGCTTTTTCATCACTTACGTCCATGCCACAGAGCTTGGGCTTGGTGCTTTTGCCATTATTGCCTTCAGTACTGTTCACTAATGGTTGAGTTACCATTGGGAATACTCTATGGGATTGTGATTACCCGAAGTGTTCTTCTAACCCATCCTTATTCGATGGGTGTCTTTTCCCATGCCCTCTACGATTGTTCTGGTGAGGCGTCTCTCCCACCTTTCTAACAGCTGGTCACTATCTCTCTTATAAAGGCTGGCTAGTCCAAGTCAGGGATCTTTCGTGGACCAGTTTGCAGACCCTCCTCCGGGGATGGTAGTGCTTGGTTATCTGATTCAAAGGTAAGGAATCACGGCTAAATGTGTATCAGATGACTAAGTTACTTACTTTCGGTAATGCCTTACCTCGTAGAGACCAGGTCTAGCCGCATATTCCTTACTGACCCACCCTCCTCCCCGCTCTGGGTACTGGGTTGTCATTTCCTTTCCCAGATCCCTACAAGCATTAACGTGCCTTTCAATTTTTTCAACAAAAAACTCTATACCAAACGTTTCACAAAAAGAAAATTCATTTTGGGTGCACTGTTTCCTAGCAGTTTTTATAAGTGGCTCTGCATTTTAGTGCGGGAAGTGGTCACGGATGAAACTGACATCAGTGCGTCAGGGGAAGGCTTATATGGACCCTGTGAACCTCACATTGGGTAGACGACGTCGCTACGGAGTCACTCAACGCCCTCTACCGATGCACTGAGGTACTTTTGTGGAAAGTTTTCCGGAGCCAGTCTGGCATCTGGGGATAAATCTAAGGTAAGGAATCTGCGGCTAGATCCTGTCTCTACCAGATAAGACGTTACCGAAAGTAAGTAACTTATTCTACAGTGCTGCTATGTAACATGTTTTTTTAACACAACACAACAGGAGCTTGATGGACGTGCACGCATAAAAGACACTATGAAGAATTTGTTAATGCGCTCTGGCTGGCTGGTGAACTGGGTGTGATAATGAGTTTAAAAATGTGCTTATGAACTAGACACTGACGGTGAACAAAGAGATTCCATATCAGGTTAAGAAAACAGAGGTGGACACACTCCGAAATAAATACGTAGAGCTAAATAAACAAGTGAATTGCATAGAGAAATAAGCAGAGGCAGATAGGCATGTAGATACGTTGACAGAGGCACGCAGAACAGTACGAACAGCACCAGAATACCCTCCCGGGTAATAGTGCGCTATAGAATGCTTAACATCATATTCGTACACACACAGATTAACACAGCCATTTTTGCTTGGATGGATATATACATGCATACATAAACCTATTGACCTGTATACGCACACAGAGAGAGACATACTACTTCATACATAGAGAAACAGCTACATACGAGACAGACACAATTCTTTTAGTTTAAATCTTTTTACTATATTTTCCTTTAGTTCATGAAAACATTAACCAGTACATTAATTTCATGTATTGTTCACATACACTAGATCACATTCAGTATTCTAAATCGAGCAGAACATCCACCATTCCTGGCAAAAAAATATATTAATAGTACAAACAAAAGGGAAAGCTATCAGTTCTACGCATGTAAAGTATTAAACTGTAGTGCAAACTACAGCAAAACCAGAACCCTTTGCAATTCCTTATTCAGTGAGAAAACAATTAAAAATTAAAATTAATCAAATAAACATGTTACAACGCTGTTATGTAACGTATTTTATTTAATTAATTTTTGGGGTGCTCTTATATAGCGCCAACATCACCCGAAGGTACAGGAGCGCTTAATATTACCAACATTTACTTCATACAAGCACACGGGTAACTAATCGCCTTCGCATTTAAACTTGCTTTTAACAATTTTATTTTAGGGTCAGTTTTATATAGCGCCAACATCACTCGAAGGCACAGGAGCGCTTTATATTGCCAACAGTTACTGCGCAATATATTGCCTTTCTCAATAAACAAGTCATAACACTTTTACGGAGTTTCTTTAACTTATATTGAACAACTGCTCGCCAAGCTAAAACTTAACAACAACAAAAACGTATTCATCACATAGGCGAAACCTATTGCATTTGCCAATGCTTGTGCCTATTTTTTGCTTTCAACCTACTTCCAGTTTGTGGTAGAAACCTGTGTGAAACCCATGGGTGATCCAGGAAAGTTAGATTTAAAAAAAAAAAAAAAAAAGACAAAAATCTGAATTCAACAAGGGGTCATGTGTAGATTTCCCCAAGGTTTTCCAAAAACCAACTGTTAAAATAAAGAAATATTGATAATGAGTTGGAAAAAACTGCCATTTGTGACATTGTCATCTGTAACTTTTTGTCACAATAGCCGATTTACAAAAGAAATATACCATTACATTCGACAGACCCTTCTGGGTGCGGGGATATATAGGGGTTTTTAGGTTGTTCAGAGTCAACAATTGAGCTGCACCTTAGTGTTTTTTCATTGTGTACCAAGTATAGACCATTTTATATGGTGAAATATGTATAGTAAAAATGGTTATCAAAGATACCTGTGTATTTCTGAAATGGGCGCCAGATATAGAGTTTAGGGGCATTGTTTATTTGTACATCTGTGAATTTGTGGGTACCCGTACTAACGTGATTCAAATTGGCCAAAAGACAACATGGGCACATCACATTTTTCCACTGAAAACTGACCCTTTTTTACTTTGTCAGTAGCTGTGATTTTTGGCCCTAGCTCAGACAGCACCTAGGGAAACCTAGCAAAAATGTATGTTTTTGAAACCTAGACACCATGAGGAATCCAGGAGGGTGACTTGTATGGCTCTCAGCAGGTTTCCTTACCCATAAGCTTTTACAAACCTCAAACTTTGGCTAAGTTTTGGGATCTGCAGGGAGCCACAAACTTCCTACCACCCAGCATTCCTCAAAGTCTTCAGATAAAATGGTGCCTCACTTGTGTGGGTAGGCCTAGTGTACTCAACAGGAAAGGACCCAAAACGCAACATGAACATATCACATTTTGCCACTGAAAACTGAATTTTTTCTTTTTTTTTTTCCTAAGAGCTAATTTTTCAGAATTTTTATAGTTTCAATCAACTTAATTCCAGTTTGTGGTATAAACCTGTGTGAAACCTGTGGGTGATTCTGAAAAGCTTCAGATTTCAGAACACTAGATCAAATTCTAAATTCAGCAAGGGGTCTTTTGTGTCAATCCGTTAAGGTTTTCCTAATGAAAAAACTGTTGAAATAAAAGCATATTGAAAATGAGTTGGAAAAATGGCCATTTGTGACATTTTCATCTGTAGCTTCTTGTCACAAAGACAGATTTACAAAAGCAATATACCATTACATCCGCTAGACTCTTCTGGTTGCTGGGATATATAGGGTTTACAGTTTGTCCAAGAACCCGATGTACCGAGAGTTAACAACTGAGCTGCACCTTACAATGATTTTTCATTGTGTACAGAGTATAGAGCAATCCATATGGTAAAAGAGTGAAAAATGGGTATTGAGTAAACCTATGTATTTCTGAAATGGACAGAACAAGTCCAAGGTGGCCACTGAAGCTGGAGCTGCTTAGTGCAAGCTCCTGGGCTTGGGATCCCACTTTTAGGAATATCCCTGCTTATGCCCGGCTGTCCAACCTCACAAGTGGCATCATTTTGTTGAAGAGGATGAAGGGATTATTGGATCGAAAAACGGCATACTTACTGCGGATCCGGTGGTCGTTCCCCTTGGTGCTGCGATTCCTGAGAGATGCGTCCTGTTACACCGTCGTGGCACGGTGGTGGCTGCTAGGAGGAGATCCCTGGTTTCCGGCTGTAGTGCCTCCGTGCCGTTTGCTAACTGCGGCTGCAGATCTGTTGGCCTGATGGTGCGACCCGTCGGAGATGGCTGAACGGCCCCCTGACGCCCTGCTTCACCTCCTGGCGTGGAGCTGGCGGCGGACCGAGGTGACCTTTGGCTTTGTGCGGTCGCTCCTCCGTGTGCCATTTCCTCTGCCCTTGCCCGTCATTGTTGTTGCCGATGCCTCCATGGCGCCAAGCGAAGGTCGCTGACCTATGTCTGACGTCTTGGCGACCTGAGATCGACAAGATTGTGGGCACGGGTGTGCGTGCCTTCAACGGCCGCTTGCTCCCACTACACACCAGGCGCTAGAGGAAGACGCCCACTTCGCTGCTTGCCTCTGCTCACTCGAGCCCCCCGTCGGCTGCTTGTTTGGCCCCCTACGATTATTGGCATGAAGCCCTGAGCTGGGAGCTCCCGGGAGTCTGGAGAGCGGTCTCGTTGCCAGTCAGCAGGTACTGTTGATGGCACTGGGAGGTGCTGCGCTAGTGATTGAATTGCTGGGGACTTGTGTGAGCCATTCCCTTCCTTGCGCTGAGGTCAGACTTTTTGGGATGGGGCTTTTGGAGCTAACTGCCCTCCATCTTGTAGATACTTTCTCCCCTGTGCTACACGAGGACCCATCTTCAAAATGGAGCCTCCTTCTCCAGCCATAGAAATTAAAAAAGGACTGCTACGACCCTCCATATCAATAGCTAATAGGACGGCCATCTTGTAATGGCTATTGAGTGATCTTTGTCCCTGTCATTTCTAATCCGGCGGACCTCTGGCTCACCTCAAGAGGTCAATAGAATCTCCTTATTGACATATTAAGTTGAGCTTTTGTGCTCATTAGTCTCCTCTCTCAAATTAGGGCTTTTGTGCTCATTTATCTCCTCTCTCAAACTAGTCCCAACTTTGTGTCCCTTTACCTCTTGAGCTGAAAGAGGTTCCCAATTGGCCTTTTTTGGAAGTGATTACTACTGGGTGGCACGGTTACCTCTAAGATCCAATAGGGGTCCAATACAGCAGCATAGGTGCTCCATGAGTATTTTTGACGGGAGGCGAACTTCTACCCTCATCTCCCCTCCCACGTCTCTATCTTAGTTCCATTGTCACGCACAGTCATGAATCCTAACACACAGCGATTACTTGAAGGCAAGCTGGAGCCGTTGGGCCACAATGCATTTACTATTAAATACCCGCCTAACCTATCTAAAAATGGATAGCGTCCTGTAGTACCGGTCACTCTTCCCCGCTACCCCCCCCCCCCAACTCCTCCACTGTGAGCTGTTCACTTTTTCCCATCTCCCCTCCTTTGCTGTTGGGATCGGAGTCTATCAGGGTGACCGGTGACTCCCTGAATGCAGACATACATAGCAATGGTTCCTTCTCAGCCATTCCATATTTACACTCATCCTCCGTTAACCCCGGCTTACTTGATACTAATGTCTCCACAACATGTCCCTTGGCTAATGAGCAGACTACCCTGAAGTCCGATTCCCCAATCACTAACAAAACCAATACTCTTTCGACTCCAGAGTCTCTAGGAGATCAGCTCATGAGCTCTACCACGCTCCTTAGCAATTTTAGAAACTTTTCCAGCTCTACTGACCCTTATCAAGACTTTCAGGCCAGCAATACCCGATCTCCTCCATCAGAACTCCTTCACCTCCTACTGGAGCCCTGACACACTCCTCGGAGTCTCATCACCACCCTTTACCTTCACCCACCTTAGATGATAGCTCCCAGGATCTTCAACAACTTTAGGCTGACTTATAAAAGCTTATAGTCAGCACCTCAAAACTGGCTAACACATAGCTGCCAAGTTGCCCAGGTCCATGCGTGATGCGCTGCGCCAGTCCAGGTTTTTTCGTTGCATTCTGGGACTTGTGGACTTGTTTACTCCATTATAAAACTGGACTACAAGTCCCAGAATTCAAGGAAAAAACCTGGCCTGGCGCTGCGCATCACGCATGGACCTGGGCAACTTGGCAGCTATGCTAACAACGGATGGGCTGACAGGCAGTCAGGGAAGAACAGACACAATCTAGCACCAGATACTAACTTTATACACTAGGCTGTCATCTACCCCTTCAGTCAAGAGATTATCTCCGAACTATATGTCCCCCCCGCTGGAGAACCATACCCTACCCGAACGCTACCTCTAGATCTAAGAATTCCTTAACAGTGAGGTATATTGACTACCTCCTGCGCTCTTATAATGCTTCTCTCAGGGACAAGCTAGAATACAAGGAACATATTCAAGCCATTCCCCCGAACCCGCTCAGAAGACCCAGACGCAACACTAATGTTTTAAACACCTCTAACCTCAAACAAGTTCCCATCATACTGCCCACTTCCACCGACGCCTTTCCCCACTTGAAGTGCTTGCTCATCAATTGTAGATCAGCAGTGAAAGTCACACACAGATGCTGTCCACTCTTGCTAATACCTGTGCATTGACATCACAAGCAACCACAGGCCGTTCTGCAAATTGCACATGTTTTCCCATCCGCCAGGAGATAACCTCCCCTTCGTTGAACACATCATGGAAATCATCTCTTCCAATGTGGGACAACATTGTCCCCAAATCTTCCTCGGAGACTTCAACCTTCACTGGAACGACGTGAAGGACCCGGCAGCGAACAGTCTCAAATCCTTCCTAGATGACCTTAGCCTAATTCAAATCTGAGATAGCACCACACACACTTTGGGCTCCATCCTGGACCTAATTATAGCTAAACCCAATTCTATTCAACTGGATTCGATTGCCCCCTGTGAGTGGTCTGAACATCATTATATCTCCTTCGGCATCATTGAACCTTGTTCTAAGAAAAGATCACAAGCAAAGAAACCCAGGCACTGGAAAGGATCCTTCCGAAACACGAACATGAATGAATTGATATCCCTAAGCAATAATCCCTTGAGTCCACCTATCGACAAGCCTGAGGTACAGGACCTCACGGAGCATTACAACAATTCTCTATTGAGTATTCTAGATACAATTGCCCCCTTACAACTAAAAAGGTCTACCAAAGACTACAAACGTTGGTTCAAAGATAGTTTAAATACAGATAGACGCCATCTGAGACTAGCCGAATGATCCTGGAGAGGCTGTCTGTTCCTTGAACACCTTATGCTCCTGAGATCTAGAAGGAGCAACTACAACAAGCATATCAGGAGGGCGAAATCAAACTTCTTCAGAAGACAACTAGAAAATGCCAGAAACAGACCCAAAAACTTTTTGAATTAATCAAACTCCAACCCAACTATCTTCCCACTCTCCTGCCAACGGTATCTGAAAGAGACACGTTAGTGATAGATTCCTTACCTTAGAATATCCCCAGGCGTCAGGCTGGATCCGGAAAGTTTTGCGTAGCAGTACCCTTGCGCGTCGGTAGGCGGCGTCGTGCGGCTCCGCGTCCGTCGTCGGCGTCGTGATCGCCGGGATGACGTCGCGGGCAGTACTTAGGCGCCGCCCCTGCGCGCTGACGTCAGTTCTTCTTTTTCCGCGCCAGTAAGCGCAGATCCGGGAAGAGCAGTGCCCTGGTCAATTTTTGACCATACTTTTTGGTGATTTTTTCACTGTTTTTTCCAACTTTAAGGTGTCGTAGGGATGCCCGGCTTCAAGCGATGCGGCGCCTGTGCGCGGATGATGTCCGTCACCGACCCGCATTGGGAGTGTCTCTTCTGCCTCGGCCGAGGCCACGACACCGAATGCCAGGCCCTCAACCCGAAAGCTTTGCGAGAGCGGTCTCGAAAGCTCCTCGGGGCCCGGCATTCGGCTCCGCGGAAGCCCCGGTCGCGTGAGAGGTCCAGGGGTCGCTCGCGGAGTGCACACCGGTCGTCGGCGTCGAAGTCTTCTTCGTCCGGTAAGTCTAGGCACAAGAAGTCCAAGAAGCATCGTCGCTCTCGGACTTCGCCTCGCCGGTCTCGCTGCCCCTCCCGGCACCGTCCCCGCCCCCGCGGCCCCGGACTTGCCTGTGGAGTCGCCCCCGTCATACCCGCCCTTCCCGGGTTCGGGGGCGGATCCGGCCAAGGTACAGGAGTTCCTGTCGGCCATGGCCCGCCTCTTCGGGCCTTCAGGCCCCTCCGGTGCGCCTTCGGGCCCCGCGGGCCCTGATGGGGTTGCTCCGGCGGCTCCGGCCCCGGCGTCGCCCGAGCCTCCAGCCTCGATCCGTCCGGCTTCGGCCCCGGCCTCGATCCCGGCTCCACAACCCCCATCGACGCCGGTCGACCTCACGACACCTCCGCCGGCGCCGATGTCTCCGGTGCCGTTCTCGACGCCGCCCTGGGCTCCGGGCGGCGTCGTCCCCAGTTCCTTCCGGCTCCGGACATGGACCCGGAGCGACGTCGCTCGACGCCGGCTCCGGCGCCGATGGGACCTTGGGTCCCAAATGTCCCTCCTCCTCCTTATTTTGAACCAGAGGAGGACCAGGAGGACTGGGAGGGGTCTGATGACCCTCTGACACGCAACTGTCAGTATGATGAGGACTGGACAGAGAGTCTAGGGGAGGCCAGTGGTCTGGATACTTCTCCTGACACTGGCATGCTGTCTCCTCCCGTGGCTACGGAGGAGGGGGCCAATTTTGGTACGGTGTTGCGTAGGGCTGCTGGGGCCTTACGTCTCCAGCTCCCTACTTTGACGGTCAAGCCTAACATCTTGACAGAGGTGCTTCAGCCGGCAGCCTCCTCTGCGGAGACTGTGCTGCCGTTTAACGACGCCCTCACTGACGTTCTTTTGGGCGCCTGGTCCAAGCCCAACAAAGGGGCTCCTGTGGATCGGAACGTGTCACGACGCCATCGCCCCGCTCCGGGCGACCCCCTGTTTCTTTCTGTCCACCCCACTCCTGAGAGCTTGGTTGTCCAAGCCTCCGCTTCCCAAACCGCCTTCCCTACCGCTCCTCCGGATAGGGAATCCAAACGCCTGGATCAGTTTGGGAAGAAAGGTTTTTCTTCCTCCAGTGCTGGCTTGCGGTCCGTTAACACCGCTTGTCTTTTGGGCCGATATACCCACTCCCTGTGGGATTCGGTGGCGGATGTTTTGCCCCAGTGCCCTGAGGAGGTCCAGGCACTGCTTTCCCGCGCCATTGCGGAAGGAAGGGATGCGGCCAAATACACTATCCGTTGTGGCCTTGACACCGCCGACTCGCTGGGCAGGTCGATTGCAACGACGGTGGCGCTCCGGCGCCACGCCTGGCTGAGAACCACTGGTTTTTCAGGGGATGTCCAGAATACTCTCATGGACATGCCCTTTGATGGAGTCGGTCTTTTTGGGTCCAAAGCAGACCATGCGTTGGAGCGCTTTAAGGACTCACGGGCTACTGCAAAGTCCCTGGGCCTTTCTGCTACACGCCCTCCGCTGCCTTCTGCTTTTCGCCCCTATCGTGGCCACGGTAGGGGCGCCCCTTCACGTCAGCAGCCCAGCCACCGGCCCGCGCAGCAGGCGTCTTCGCGTGGCCGAGGACGTGGATTCCGCCGTGGCGGATCGGGCAACTCAGCGTGCGGGTCAGGCCACCACCTCCAACCCGTCCGCGGCCTCCAAGCCCTCCTAGTCCCTCCTTTCAGGTGCACGGCACGCCAGTAGGGGGCAGGGTCCGCCATCACCTTCCCCACTGGCGCACCATCACCTCGGACAGGTGGGTCTTGGACATTGTCCGAAGGGGCTACTCCCTCCCCTTCGAGACCACCCCCAGCCATGCCACCTCAATTCCACCGCATGTCAGGGGATCACTTGGTGCTTCTACGGAAGGAAGTCACGGCCCTCTTGACCAAGAGGGCCATCGAGCATGTTCCGACCCCAGAAGTAGGGCGTGGTTGCTACTCCCACTACTTTCTGGTGCCCAAAAAGGACAAGGAGGACATGCGTCCTATCTTGGACCTCCGGAACGTCAATCGCTTCCTCCGGAAGGAGAAGTTCAAGATGCTCACCCTAGCTCAGGTCTTGACTGCCCTCGACCCTGGAGACTGGTTGGTAGCGTTGGACTTGCAGGACGCGTATTTCCACATCCCCGTCCTGCCGGCCCACCGGCGTTACCTTCGGTTCACGGTAGGCCCCGAGCATTTTCAGTTCACCGTGCTCCCCTTTGGCCTTACCAGTGCCCCTCGGGTGTTCACGAAAGTGATGGCGGTGGTCGCAGCTCATCTGCGCCGGGCAGGGGTTTCAGTCTTCCCCTACCTCGACGACTGGCTGCTGAAGGCGGGCTCGTCCCAGGCAGTCGTCTCCCACCTCCAGACTACGGCCGAACTCCTGCACTCGCTGGGGTTCTCCATCAATGTGCCGAGTCGCATCTAATTCCTTCTCCACAGCTCCTTTTCATCGGAGCAGTTCTGGACACGACGCAGTTTCGGGCCTATCCTCCCGAACGGCGAGTCCGGGATATTCAGGCTATGATTCCGATCTTTCGGCCTTTATCCTGGGTTTCGGTCACGGATGACCCTGAGGCTGCTGGGCCTCATGGCCTCCTGCATCCTGCTGGTCAATCATGCCAGATGGCATATGCGGGCTCTGCAGTGGGACCTGAAGTTCCAGTGGGCGCAGCACCAGGGCAACCTGTCCGATCACGTCCAGATCTCGGAGGGGACTGCAAAACAGTTGCAGTGGTGGCTCTCGAACCGGCAATGGGTCATGGGCAGATCCCTCTCCCTTCCCCAGCCAGAGCATACAGTTGTGACGGACGCATGGGAGAGGCGGAGATCAGAGGCCTCTGGTCTCCGGCGGAGTCCCGGCTCCATATCAACATTCTGGAGCTCCGGGCGATCCGACTTGCACTCAAGGCATTCCTTCCCTCTGTCAAAGGGAAGGTAGTGCAGGTGTTCACGGACAACACCACCGCCATGTGGTACTGCAACAAACAAGGCGGGGTGGGGTCGTGGACCCTTTGTCAGGAGGCTCTGCGCCTCTGGACATGGCTGGAACATCAGGGCATGTTCCTGGTGGTTCATCACCTGGCAGGTTCCCTGAACGCCAGGGCGGACGAACTCAGCCGCAGGTGCCTGATGGATCACGAATGGCGTCTTCACTCGGAAGTGGCGCAAGGACTTTTTCTACAGTGGGGAGAGCCTTGGTTAGATCTATTCGCCACCGAAGAGAACGCGCAATGTCATCAGTTCTGCGCGTTGGAATTTCCAAGGCGGCACTCGCTCGGCGACGCTTTTCGTCACGAGTGGAGTTGCGGTCTATTGTACGCCTTTCCGCCTATACCACTTCTACCCAGAGTGTTGAAGAAGATTCGGCACGACCGGGCCCAAGTCATTCTTGTGGCTCCGGACTGGGCTCGAAGAGTTTGGTATCCCGAGCTACTCAATATGAGCATAGATCCCCGATCCGTCTGCCTCTTCGGGAGGATCTTCTGTCGCAGCAGCAGGGGACGGTCCTCCACCCGAACCTGTCCAGTCTACACCTGCTTGCGTGGAGATTGAGCGGCGGCAGTTGATTCCTTTCGACTTGCCTCCCGAAGTTTGTGATGTGATTCTGGCAGCCAGGCGTCCCTCCACTAAGGTGGTATACGCCTGCAGGTGGAACAAATTTGTGGCATGGTGCACAGCAAAGGCTGTGAATCCCCTTTCTGCCCCTCTTTCTGAGGTCCTTCTGTTCCTTCTCTCTTTGGCCCAACAGGGTTCTGCCCTGGGTACCATCAAGGGTTATCTTTGTGCTATCTCGGCCTTCCTCAGGCTCCCTGATCAGCCCTCCCTTTTCAAGTCCCCTGTTGTTAACAGGTTCTTAAAAGGCATTACTCACCTCTTCCCTCCTGTTCCGTTTGTGATGCCTCAGTGGGACTTGAACTTGGTTCTTACCTTTTAATGTGCGCTCCCTTTGAGCCTCTACATAACTGTCCTCTTCGTCTTCTGACTCTGAAGACAGCCTTTCTGGTGGCCATCACCTCCGCTCGGCGGGTGAGTGAGCTCCAGGCTCTATCTTGCAAACCTCCCTTTCTGTCTGTTCATCCAGACAAGGTTGTTCTTCGGACGCGTCCGTCCTTCTTGCCAAAGGTGGTTACTGCTTTCCACATTGGGCAGACCATCACTTTGCCCACCTTCTTTCCGCCTCCGCATCCTTCCAGAGAGGAAGAGAGGCTCCACCGTCTGGACCCAAAACGTGCGCTCTCTTTCTATATTGACCGCACAAAACACTTCCGGGTGGATGACCAGCTCTTTGTTGGCTACGTGGGCGCCAAAAAGGTCGGGCGGTGCACAAGAGGACCATCTCCCGCTGGGTTACCTTGTGCATCAAGGCCTGCTATTCTTTGGCTAAAAAGGAACCTCCTGTTGGGCTGCGTGCCCATTCCACCAGGGCAACGGCTGCTACCACGGCCTTGGGCCGCGGTGTTCCGCTGCCGGTTATCTGTCAGGCGGCTACGTGGGCCTCGCTGCACACGTTTACTAAGCATTACTGCCTTGACAGTCAGGTCCGGAGGGACGGCTTCTTTGGCCGTTCTGTCCTCCAGGACTTCCTTGTCTGATCTTTGTTCGCAGACCCACCACCGGGGTTGGTATTGCTGGGGTATCTATTCTAAGGTAAGGAATCTATCACTAACGTGTCTCTTTCAGATGCACAAGTTACTAACTTGTGTAACGATATATCTGTAAGAGACAGTAGTTAGTGATAGATTCCTTACCGCCCACCCATCCTCCCCGTTCTGCGAACTGATTTCTAGGGTTAAGGACATCCCTTTCAGGGCCCTAGTATTTTTCAGACACCTGTGTCAGCTTCTTGCATGGCTCTGCGTTCCTGGCGCGGAAAGTCGTGTACAGAACTGACGTCAGCGCGCAGGGGCGGCGCCTAAGTACTGCCCGCGACGTCATCCCGGCGATCACGACGCCGACGACGGACGCGGAGCCGCACGACGCCGCCTACCGACGCGCAAGGGTACTGCTACGCAAAACTTTCCGGATCCAGCCTGACGCCTGGGGATATTCTAAGGTAAGGAATCTATCACTAACTACTGTCTCTTACAGATATATCGTTACACAAGTTAGTAACTTGTGCTTCCAGTACACAGCCAAACTGTGAAGTTTTTGCCTCCTTCTTTCTTGATAAAATGATTAAGATTGAAATTGATCTCCGAACTGCAATGAACCAACTGATTGTCTCATTCCCTACCAACCCCGCATCCCCTACTCCTCCTCAGCCTCTACCTGCTCCGGGGTTCACCCCCAAAAATAACGTCTTCTGGAGCCAATTCACACCCTTTGACGAAATCTCCATACTCAACTTGCTTACTACTTTGAAACCCTCAAACCACTTCAGTGACCATTTACCCTCAAATTTTTTCAATGAGATGAAGTGGTCCTTAGTCCCACTCTGGACCAAAATAGTAAATGCCTCCCTACGTCAACGTATGATCCCGGTTTGTCTAAAGTCGGGGCAGATCACGCCCATCCTTAAAAAAACCACCGCGGATCAAGATGACCTTAATTACTTCCGACCTATCACTAGCATCCCAACTCTGTCGAAGCTCCTAGAGAAATGTGTTAATGTCCAACTATGTAACCACATTGATCAATTCCAGTTCAGATCAATTCCAATCTGGTTTTCGTCGGGGCCATAGTACTGAAACGGACCTTACTCACATAGTGGATGACGCTCTAAGAATGCTGGATTGGAACGAAGCCTGCCTTCTAATCTTCCTTGACCTCTCATCAGCTTTTGATACGGTCAAACATGACAACCTTCTGGACTTAATGGAACGCAGGATGAGTCTATCGGGTTCAGTGTTAAATTGGTTTGCCTCCTTTCTTAACAACAGAACTCAAAGATTTAAAGTCAATCAAACCCTCTCCAACTCAACACAGTCCACACTTGGGGTCCCTCAGCGGTCTGCACACTCACCCACGTTCTTCAACTTGTTCATGGAGCCTCTAACGGAAATGCTCAAGTCATCCAACATTCACTATCACATGTATGTGGACGACACCCAACTGTACCTGAAAATCTCCTCCCCGGAAGACATCAGGTCACTCAACTCAACTCTACTCAAATCGCAACACTGGCTGACTTCCCTACATCTCAAGCTAAATTCCTTCAAAACAGAATTCCTCCTTATCTCTCCACCTAAACAGGCTCCCGTCATTGTTGAATACATGAAACACCTAACGGCTCTCAACTGTACACCACACATCATTGACTCCAAAAGGTCTCTTGGAATAATACTTTATAAGACCTTGAGTATGCAGGAGCGCATCAGCTCAGCCACCAAAGGAGCAAACTTCCAAATGGTTATCCAAAGAAAGATAAAACCCTTCCTCCCCCCGGACAACTTCAAGTGCTAGTAATTTCCAGTATGGTAGCGCAAAGCTCTGTGGGCTACCTAGCTACAAGTTGGCCTCCCTGAATTCGGCTGCAAGGCTTATTACGGGATCCAGAAGAAATAACCACTTCACACCGGATCTGAAATCCCTAAACTGGCTGCCTTTTGAGGCTAGGATACATCTTAAAATTGCTTGCATGACACACACAGCCCTTCACCGTAACACCCCATTTGTACCTAGCTCAAAAACTGAAACTCTCTGGTGGTAGCAAATCCTCTAGGAGTCCCAGCACCCTGCTGCTAAAACCTCAAAAATTCCAAAGAAAGAAAACCTATAATCGAGCTTTCTCTGGTATTTCCCAGAGAATCTGGAACTCCTTGACTCTGGAAATCAGACTTAATCCCTCAACGGCATCTTTCAAACAAGCATTTGCAATGCAATAGGTCTCGCATTTACGTGAGTTTGAGCTATTGACATTGTAAATGACAATGCCTTTTATTTTTGTTTCCGTTTTTAAAACATAAATAAAAGGAATTATTTACAATGCCAATAGCTTAAACTCGCGTAAATGCGAGACCTATTGCATTGCAAATGCTTGTTAAAGACAGCGCCCACACCAAAATCAGTGCACGCACCCCCTTAAAGCTGGCCCTGCCCCAGTACCGGGGGGGGGGGGGGCTGGAGCTTGGTACCTTTAATTTGACAATGCAGCAATTCAAAGCTCGCTCGCTATACTTCCATGGCACAAGTCCTTTAGCGGGTGATACTTTACTTTTATGGTAACGGCTGGCACTTTTTAGCACAGTTATTATGCTTTAAACTGGACAGCAATAGCACTTCAAAAGCAGTGCTGGATTAAGTCACATTTGAAATAACAATTTCTAGATGACAGATGCTGAGGAGAACTCATAATGTGGCTAGTAACAATTGCCAACTCCAATAACTTTGTCAACAACCTTCCCTAGCGGAAATTAAATATCAACAATGTCCAGACCCTACACAAGTACTCGCACTAAGCCATCTGATGCACATGATTAATGTGCTGCCAAAATCCAAGATCTGCTGCGTCTCTTGTCCTGGAGGCATGCTGCTGGCGCACGAACCGATGGGGGAGGGGGACGACGACGAGGGAAGAAGGACAACACAGCCTTCATCTTTCTTAGGCTGGTAGTGTATTTATTAGCGCTTCGAAACCCTGCTGAGGCGCTGCGGCGCTTCTGAGGACGGCAGAATGGTACTTCAGGGCTGTGTGTGGTTGGGAGAGTGGGGGCACAGAGTGCATCGTGTGGGAATGTTTTATTGACGTGTGTGATGACCAGAGATGCTCTTTTTATGGCTGCGGTGTGTACCTGTGCTTCAGCGCGGGGAGGGCCCGGAGGGAGGACTCAGGGAGCCTTTCCGGGTCATGCCTATAACTTTGGTGTGGGTGGTAAGGTCAGAATTGTGTTTCTTTTCGGTCCGATGTAATCTGTTAGGGAGAGACAACTATTTAAATTTACAACAAACATCTGTTATTCAGCGCCAAGACATCCTTCTGGGTGAACGCGCGCTTTACAAATACACATTATGTTGTGTTGTGTTGTGTTATACTCCTGCTGAGTACCGGGTGGTCTCTGGTGTTTGTTTGATGGGTGGGAATTTTAAGGAGGTTCACAGTGTGTGTGTAGTGGTTGTGTGTGGTTGGGAGAGTGTGGGCTCACAGAGTGCGTTGTGTGGGAAGTGTCTTGGTGTTGTGTGTGATGACCAGAGAGATGCTCTGTGTCCGGCTGCTTGTATGTTTGAAGCTGCACTTGAAAGATAAACGCATCGGCGCCCTAGGTGGCCCTGTGGGCAGTGCAGAGAGCCCGGGTGCAGGCGCGTCTGGCCAGGGGTAGCCAGTGGGAGCCTAGATGGCTGGGTGATGTGGTCACTTAGTCCAGGGTGTAGTAGTCACCTGGCCACTGCTTTCTGTGGCGTTTGAAGCCTTCAGAGTCGGTGGACTAGTGCCCCCAGGTACAGCCCATCCGGGACTGGATAGGGTGGGGGGTGGCCTGACCCTTCTGTGGGAAACCCATGTGCGAGAAGACGTGAGGAGGGGCCAGTGATGAAAGCACTCCTGGTGACGTCATTCACTTGGGATCAAGGACAGGCTGGGCTCACTCCCAGGTTTGTTACCTCAGTGGATTTCCCAGTAGGGGGCTACAACTTCATTAACTGCAACGCCCTTGGTGAAGATGAGACCCTCCCCCCTCGCTGTAAAGCGTCTATGAGGATGTTTGACCAGGGTATTCTTTGGGGGCCCGCCATTTGCTGCCCGATTTCATTTGTTCCCCTTAAATATTTACATGTGTGCCAGGCGGGTGGCCTCTCCTGTGTCCCTGCTGCTGGGGGTGGACAGGCGAGTGACTGCCAGGCGAGTAAATTCCTCGGGTCCCCAAAGCCAATGATGGTGTCATATTTACTTACAGCCAACTTCTACCGGAGCCTAAATGTGAATGTCACAGCGCTTAGAGACGGCTGAACGGCGCTATGGAGCTTTCCTTAGAGGACCTTGCTACTGCCTCAGTGTGAAGCCAGCGCATGCGCGCTGCGGTTTCCAAAGAGCGCCTGTTCCGAGATTAGATTAGTTTGTAGATTTATATAGCCCGTGAGGGTATCCAGGCGCTGTGCATCGACACGTGGAGAGTAAGTGATTTGCCCAGAATCACAGGATGCTGTGCTGACGCCGTGACTCGAACCCGGAACCCCAACTTCCGAGTCGGCAGCTCTGGCCGCTGATTATAGTTTGAACGTAAAGGAAACTGCCACAGATCACACGGAGCGCTTTCTGGCGCAAGGCTGTCTTAACTAATTAATCTAACACAATGTAACACGTATTTGTAGACGAATGTGCCTTTCATCCCAGCCATATTCCGAGTCGCCTTGGGCCTTATATATCCCCTGAAGTGTTAAGAGGCGAACGCGACCGCCATTGATAGAGAAACGCTGTGCTCTTTGACAAAGAGCGCACAAACGGAGGCCTCCTCTGCAGGGCGTTGCCACTGGTGTCCATTACGCGCACCAGGCGCGTAATAGACACCAAAAGGCCATGGGAGGAGCATTGCTCCTCCCATCGCCTATTGGTGTCTATTACGCGCACCAAACGCGTAATAGACACCAATAGGCCATGGGCGGAGCAATGCGCCCGCCTTTGGCCAATTGCGTGCAGTCTTTTATAAAAAGACGCACGAAAAGGCCAATGGGGTAGCACAAAAGGAATCGCACATGCACGAGCGTGTGCGATTCCTAGGTCAGTGCTGAATCCCCGTTTTTCACCTACTAAATGTCTCGCGCTGCGCAGTGCAACGCTAGGCGCGACACCTAAAAAGAAGTGAAAGCACTACTGATGATTACTGTCTGATCTGAAATGTACCTACTCGGTACCATTTGATTTTGGTTCCTCAACAAGCTTGTTTTTCTCCTGTACGGACCGCCTCGGGCAGAGTGGCTCTGCTACAATGTGTTTTGCACCTGATCCTATGACTGTTCTCAGCATCCCTATTTGTTTTTTGCTCATATATGCTCATTTATATCCTTTTTGCGATGTCACGATATATTGTTTTCTTGTATACATCAGTATCTTGCATATTACTGCTGCTGTTACTGACCCACTTGTCTCCCTCTTTTGTGTCCTTGATCATTTGTAAAGCGCTCTGATACCCGCCTGGGTCATGGCCGCGCTATATAAAACTATTTATAGATAAATAAATAGACACCAGATATGGAGTTTAGGAGAAGTGGGAATTTGTGCATCTTGGAATTTGTGGGTACCTGTGACAAAATGGGATGTTTTATATGGTGTGGTTGTTTGACCTCACTGTGTAATGCCCCGTTGGGACCAGTCAGGTTTTGTTTGTTAAAACCTTAGCTCAAGCCTGGGTAGCTGTGGCCTTGAGCAGTCAGGCTTACACAAAGCATTTAAACAGCACTAAAACAATTAAAGAAGAATAACCCAACATTCAAGAAATCCAACATAAATTTATAAAAATATAGTCGATTTTTATGAATTTATGAACACCAAAATGAAAAATAACCACCAGAGGGTTTCAGAGATAAAGAATTTACAAGAAACAATAACTCAGGACTTTTCACCGAACCATGAACAAGCATTGGCAAATCCAACAAATTTGACACTTAGAAACTTTTTCAAGAAAAACTTTAAGGATGGAATGCACTTACTTAGAGTTAATTTGGCGGACCAAATCCGAAAGGGAGTCAGTCAAGGGGACCAACAAGGTTCCGCAAAAGTTACCTCCTCAAGAAAAGCTGTCTCTAGTCCAGTATCAGTGGCACTTTGCCATTGACTTCAATGGAGTGGTCCGGATGTAAGGTATACAGGGTTCTTAAGAATGCTCAAGATACTGTGCAGTCAACAGGGTTGTTCCTGGGGATACGCTTCGGCCCACGGTGCTGGTGAAGTGATTCTGGCCACAGGGGACAACGTCTCTCCAGTCCTTTCCAGGTCTCCAGAAGCCCTGTACATCGGTTTCCTTCGTTTAGTGATAACTTTCCTTGTGTGCCACCCGTCCACATTTGGAGGCCTCTCCCAGGTTCAGCAGGCTTGAGTGCAACTTTTGAGTGTCCGGTCCTGGTCTCTTGGGCTGTGTAACGACTAGAAGTGGAGATCCGTTCTGGGCTACCAACTCGCCCAAGCTGGCTCCTTCAGCTTTTGTGGCCCTGTGCTGCAAACAGGAAGTCAGACGACTGACTCTTGGAGTCTCCGCTTCAAGCTGGGCTCCGAGGAAGACTTCTCCATGAGCAGGATACAGCAGTCTCAGTCCTTTCCTTCACTAGCCCAAAGAGCATCAGGTGCAGTCCAGTTTCGGTGCAGCCTCTTTGCCGGTTCCAGGGTCAGCAGGGTAGTGCTTCTTCGGTCCTCTTCTTCCAGTCAAATTAGACCGGAGTTTGCAGGGCCAGATGTGCTCCTTTTATACCTGGGAAGTGCCCTTAGGGAGGTCAAGGTCACCAGCGAATGGGCTGCTAGGTTCCATCCTGCCAGATGACAACTTCCTGTGAAGTGTGGCATCTAGCTATCCCAGAAGGCTCCACTCTGCCCACTCTCAAGATGGCAGAACCCTGTCTGTCCCGCGTTTGGTAGCCTATCCGTGGGGTGTGACCACCTGTGGGCTACACGCTCACGGAAAAACGTTTGGCAACTGGTTTCCCCTCTCTTTCTGCTGCCAGCATGTCTACCTACACAATAGCATGCACAAACAGGTATCCTCACCCATTCTTTATTCGTCTGGCATACCTAGTTAGTCACAGTCTGCTCAAGAAATATGATTAGTTCTTTAATAGGACCCTCACCCACTGCATGCTTCATCATCTGGTCTCAGCCTGGTCCCTAAAAAACAGGATGGCCCTGACTATATTCTAGAGAGCACTTCGTATAATTAGTAGCAGCCGGAGTCTTAAAGAATAAAAATACCTCAAGCATCCCAGGTTTCCCCTTTATTAGTGGTTGCTCAGGTACAGTTAAAAATTAAAGGATGGGTAAAGAAAGGGGATAATGGCCTTGTTACCCTATTCACTTGTCAACATGTTTCAGCCCATAGAGTGTGGCCACTAAGGGTCCCTTGGGCCTTCATCAGGGCAAATTCCTGCCCCGGAGCTTATGCACTCCTGTCTGTGTCACTTATAGACAGAGGACAGACAAACATGAAACATATAAGCATGCAAAAACAGGCTTACTAGCCTGGTTTATGGGGTATAATCTCCTCTTTCTGTTCCCTGTACAAAAAGGTCTTTAAGCGACATGGTAGAAGGAGGGGGGCATGCCCCTATAGTGGCACATTTGTCAAGTGTGTCATGCTGCCAGATTTCCTATTTTGGCCTTACTTCTGCAGACTCCGAGTCACGAAAGTTATGGCATTGGTTGCTGCCCACCTCAGGCGGTAAGGGATACCAGTCTTGCCCCTACCTCAACGACTGGCAGTTATAGGCGGGCTCGCCATAGTAGTTGTAGACCATCTCCAGACCACTGCAAATCTCCTGACATCGTTTGGGTTAACATTCAACATGCTGAAGGCGCACTAGACTCCTTAACAGAGGATTACATTTACTGATGCTATCCTGGACACAGCCAGTGGCGGCTGGCAGGGAATGGGGGTGGCAGGTGGGGGAAGGGCACATTTTTAAATTTTTTTGTTTTTTAAACCACTTACCTTTTGCCGGCCGCCATCTCTGCTCCGCTTCAGTCCCTTCCCACGCCACCTTTTCCTCGGCTTCAGCGGAAGCAGGAAGCACTCAGGCTCCCTCCCCTAAGCCAATCACAACGCTGCAATCCAGCGTTGTGATTGGTCTGAGCGCCGTGGTTCGGCGCTCAGACGGGGAATGGGAGCCTGGGCATGTTCCTCACCAGGCTGTGTAATGTAGTCTGGAGGGGAACGTGCAAAGGGCGCATGAGCACTTGGGTAGTGCAAACCACTGATCCCCCTGTGACCCCAGCCCCGCCCTAACCTAGCCCCGTTGTGAAAAATAAAATAACGGGGTTATCATTTTATTTGTCCTTTCTCCTGCTCTAACAGCAGTAGGGCGACGCTCCTCTGCCTTAGCGGAGGAGCAGCCCCTGACACAGCAGTACAGGGCCTTCCCTCTACTGCAACGAGCCCAGGGTATTCTGACTAGAATCTGTTTTTCATCCTGGATCACAGTGAGAGGAGCTTTGAGACTTCTTGGTCTCTTGGCCTCCTGTATGCTTTTTGTCAGTTTCTCCAGGTAGCACTTGCGGATTCTGCAATGGAATCTGAAGCTCCAATGGGCCCAGCATCAAGGAGTCTGATAGATGTCGTCCAGGTATCTAAGGAGATGGCTCACAAATTGCAGTGTAGGATGCTCAAACGCATTTGGTCCAGCGGCAGGCCCCGCTTTCCCACCCTGAGTTGACAGTGACAGACTCATCCCTTCTGGGCTAGGGAGATTATCTGGAGAGGCGGAGATTATAGAACTCTGTTCTCCGGTTCAGCATCAGTTTGTTGGAGTTGTGGGCCACTTGTCTGGCTCTGAAGGTCTTAATGTCATCCATCACTGGTACAGGTTTTCACGGATAACACACCGACATGTGGCATTACAACAAGCAGGGCAGAGTGGGGTCCCGTGTCCTATGCCAGGAGGCTTTGTGCTGAGGAGTTTAGAGCGCCAGGGTATTTCCTTAGTTGCAAACCACCTGGTAGGGTCCCTGAGTGTCAGAGCGGACAGGTTAAGCAGGTGGTGTTTGGCAGATCACAAGTTGAGTCTCTATCTCGAGGTGGTGCAGGGCATCTTCCAACAGTGGGGAGAACCCTGGTTGGTTGTCTTTGCCGTGGTTGAACGCACAGTGTCTACTGCTTTGGGCATTGGAGTTTCTGCAAGAACACTCGTTAGGAGATGCATTCTGACTGGAATGGTACACAAGTTTCTTGTGCGCTTTCCCACCCCTGCTTGTCCTGCCCAGATTTCTGAAAAAGATCAAGAATGACTTGGCCAAAGTAATCTTAGTTGCTCTGGATTGGGCCAGTAGTGTGGTACCTGGAACTTCTGGACATGAGCATCTGTCCTCTAGCCAGGCTGCCACTTCGAGGATGTTGTTGCAGCAACAGGGCAGGGTCTGCCACCTAAATCTATGCAAGCTACACCTACATGTGTGGAGACTGAATGGCAGCAACTGATTGATCTGCTGCCTAAAGTGCTGGATGTCATCCTTGCCGCCCTTCCCAAAATCTAATTTTCCTTTTGCTGGGAAAAATTTGTGGCCTGGTGTGGTGCCCACAAGACTGATGCCTTGGAAGCAAAGCTGTTGGACATCCTTTTGTTTTAATCTTTGGCCAAAGGACACCCCACAATGGGCACTATTAAAGCCTATTTGTTGTCCCTTTTGTCCCTTCTACGTTTACCGGACCAACCGTTCTTGTTTAAATCACCTTTTGTGATGCAATTTATTAAAGGTTTGATACGCATGTACATCCAAACCATTTTTGATGCTACAGTGGGATCTTAACTTGGTCTTGACGTTTGTGAACACCCCTCAAGCCGATGCATAGTTGCCCTCTGCAACTCCTAACTTTAAAGCCAGTCTTCCTCATCGCAATTACGTCAGCCCGTTGTGAGAGTGAGATCCAGGAGCTTTCAGTGAAACCGCCATACACCTCATTTCTTCTGAACAAGTTGTTGCTGAGGACTTGGGTGGCATTCTTGCCAGAAGTCATGGCTCCATTTCACACTGGGCAATTCCCCTCTACCAGTGTTTTTTCTGGCCCTCGAAAGAGGATCCATTGTCTGGAACTCAAAATGGCTTTACGCTTTTATATTGATCATACTGTGGCACACCTGGGTGGATGATCAGCTTTTTGTTGGGTTCCCTGGGCCAAAGAAGAGCAAGGATGTGCGGAAGAGGACCCTGTCAAGGTGGATAGTTCTGCATTAGGATCTGCTTTGTACTGGTCAAGAAGCAGGCCCTGTAAGGTCTGAGAGCCTATTCTGCAAGGACTAATGCTGCTGCTACAGAATTTTCTCATGGGTTGCCTGTCCCTAACATCTACCAGGCCATTAAATGGGCATCAGTTCATAAGTTCACAAAACATTACAGCCTTGACAGCCAGTTCTGGCAGGAAGGGCACTGTGCCCACTCAGTCCTGCAAGACTTTTTGGTCTGAGCCCACTTCATAGACCTTCCATCTGGGGTGGTACTGCTTTGATATGTATTCTAAAGTGAGGAATCTGCTGTTCGAAGTATCGATCAAAAGACGTTTCTTACTTTAGATCAAGCTCTTTCTGCTGGATACTCTAACTGCAGATTCCTCAACGCGTTCCCACCTCCCCATTCTGTGGAGTGGCCTCCTTTTAGCATCTTAAAAGGTCCCAAGTTAGCATTTAGCACGATGTTAGCAACACCCTCCATGTCTGAGGGGGCGCGGAATGGGACAAGACGCAAAACTGTCATTGCACATGGGTAGAGTTTATATGCAGCTCTGCTGTGACTTGGTGGGGGGATGAATTTGGTGCTGCCTAAGGCACACAGCGCTGCTGACGTTTCCAGGTCCAGTCTGGAGTCTGTGAATTATTTTAAGGTGAATCTGCAGTTGGATACACTATCCAAAGGAGTGTTTCAAAGGTGGGTAACTTGATTTTTTATTTTGATTATTATTCTAGGCTCCGTGTGAAAGACTGTGTCCCTACATCATTTGTAATAGGACCAGATACAGTTTAAGTACTACTAAGGTGGATATCAAAGTACACACATTTTACAGGGCACCCCAGGGATTAGTGTTCCTTTGTGAAAGCAGAATTTGCTTAAAGGCCGATTGGTGCTGTGATGCTTCAATCTCTGAACAGTCTTCACACTTTTTAATCTGTTTGCCACATGAGGGCTGGAGGAAGGCTGAATGTGGGGAAGGAGTTTGTAGCGTAGACTGTCTTGTACTAATGACGTCACTTCTGGTTCACAATGACCACCTGCGATTCCTTGCTGCACTTTGACTTTACATGATGAGTGTCCATAGCTAGAAGTGTGGCTGGGTCAAGCTCTGGTTGCTGGGAAGGAGAATGCACTTCTGGCGATTTCTTTGCTACATACTTTTCAATTAATGGAGGAGTTATTCATCTCTTAGCCCAGAACATGTTTGAGCAATACATCTGTTTATATAGCTGGTTACTGCATGAAAAACGTAGCTCTTTTTATATGATGAGGAGGGTAGTCAATACATAACCAGGACCTCTTGCTCGCCCTCTCTGTGCCATCTATACTTGCTCGTCTTGCAAATAAACGATGAAGGGCAGAAATGAACACTGTGTGAAAACCTTTGATTGTTAAAATATGGTTAGTTTCACGAAATTAATTTCATATGTTTGTTTCATAACTGCCATATGTCTCACAGATACAGAAGCCTGCCAAGCCTTGGGAGTTCTATATTGGAACACAGCTGACAGAAAGACTACCATCCGCCCTGCACCATCTTTTTATTAATTTCTACTCTGCTCATTTCTTCAAAAATGGAAGTGTTTTAGTTGGGAAGCTCTACAACCTTGGATCATTATTGGTAGGTTACTTTGAGTTTTACTATTCCTGTCTATCCTCTTGCAATTCATGGTGGGGGGGGGATGGAGGATTCTGCAGCCTCTCGTTGGGAAGTTAGTCCAACCGAAGTGTTTTCTAATTTAGCTTGGTCTGCTGGTAAGGTTCCTACCATACATGATGTTCTTTATACTTTGTTATGAAGCACCAGCCTTTCATACTAAAGATGCTTCTAATTGCTGATGCTGATATTCAAAATAAAACAGATAATTTTCCAAGCAATACTGGGTATTTAACATAATCCTTCCCACATTTGTCACGTATAATCTAGGCAATTATATGTACAGTTTATAAACTACATGCTCATTAAAATACAGTTGCATTTTGTTACCAACTGTACACTCATTAACTGTAATCTGCCCTGGGCTAAAGGGTAACCTGGCATGATCACTTCATGTATGAGTTCCATATCAAAAATTGTGTTCTGGTGACTGCTACATTATTCATAAAAGACTTGTGTGAGCCTGGATCTTATCAGCTCTTCTAAATGTTGTTGGGGGGGGGACTTCAGCACAGATTTATAATTTAAAAATTGACGCTTCTCTTGCAGCATGCTCTAAATTTATACAGAAAGCTCAGTGAAAAGGTGATGCCACAGGGACTGACAATCTACTTTGCCATCAATATTCTGTATATGGTAGAGCAGCTGCACAGCATCGGGGTCATTCACGGAGATATCAAACCAGATAATTTTGTTCTTGGTGAGCGGTAAGTATCTTTCCTGGCTGCGATGTTGCTTGTAATTGATCACTACAGCAGCCAGTTGAAACTTTATTTGTGTTTGATTGGAACACTGTTACACATCCATGTGTTTTCATCCACGAAATTGGACTGAATAAGACATATTGAGCAAATTGCATTACTGTGAAATAGACTGCTGTTGATGCCCCATGTCTTGTTTTAAATGTTGAATGTGACGACTTTTGCATTGTAACCTATGCTACAAACTTTTTTTTTTTTTTAAATCAAATACAGTTTTGTGGAGAACGATGCCTGCAACTTAGATTTTGTTTCTCACGGCCTGGCCCTCATAGACCTGGGACAAAGCATTGACCTTCACCTCTTCTCGAAGAGAACAGTGTTCACTGGAAAGTGTGAAACCTCATGCTTCCAGTGTGTTGAAATGCTTACTGGGCAACCATGGCGCTACCAGGTACTATCTTACTGCAGCATACTGAATGTACTATGTGTTTCCTATGTTTGAGAGACTTATGGGCAAGTGGTATACTTTTGTGCACCTACTGGGGGTAGAATGTTGAGCCTCTTAGACTGTTATTGTAAGAAATTTGGAGTTTTAGTTGAGGGTGTGAGTACCCACTTCAAATAATCACAATCCTTGTCAGAGTGAACACCTAAAGTCACTAAATTAACCTGATCTCAACCCCTTGGTGCTATGGCAGAGAGCAGACAGGCTTAACTTGGAGGTAAGGGGTAAAGTATATTTTCCTATTTTGGTACTGCATAAAGTCAAAACTCAACACAAGAAAAATGGCAAACCAATTTAGAGAGAGTACATTTTAATGAAAAAATAACAAACCCAATAAGGGAAACTGGAGTTAAACATTTTTAAAGTTTAGATTTAAAATGGCGCCAAAAAGCGTTCAGCACCAACCGCGGTCAACTGGTTGTGCTTGACCGGTACCTGGGTGCAAGTTGAGGCAGATCGTGGATCGGATGTCAGTTTCAATCCGGTTGGAAGTTTTACCTTTAGATTTAGTCTCTGAAATGGAAGCAAATCTTCCTCATCAGGGCAAGGCAGCAGGCTGTGGCGGAAGAGGGCTCCATGTCATCATATAGCTGCTGAACAAGCTCTCTGTGAAGCAGTTGGTTTATGCCAGGAAAGCTCAGAAATTTGCACCCAAGGAAGGTCCCTCAGCCTTAGCCACTTTTTTGGAGCTCAGATTCTCCCAACAGGGCAAGGCTGTAGCCGAAATGGGCCCCATGAGGCCGGATACCTTCTCTGCGAGGTCCCACTGAATCTGATTTGCTTCTGCCAAAAAACTGATGAGCAGCACACCTTTGTCTGATCTGCTTGGCAGGTTGGTCCCAGTCCTTCGGAGATCTTTGGAGCCAAAAAGTATGTAAGTTCCTGAATTCAGGAAAAGTTAGGAAGAGTACACTGTGACACCAACCAAGAGTCCAGGACCTTCGTAACAGCACTTGGGGATCAAGATTCACTCCAGCAGACTGGTCCAAGGAGGTCCACTTAGAACTTGTCAGCTGGAAATTTGCAGCAAAGGCCTCTTGCAGCTTGTTGGGTCCCTGTAGCTTTAACAGACCTTTATGATCCTTGGAATCCACTTCATTGTCCTGGGTACGAGAGAGAGCAGGTCCAGGCTTACAGGTTCTTCTTAGGTCACATAGCAAGTCCAGTCCTCTTGTGTTCTTCCACAGAAAATGTTCTGAGGAGGGTACTTTGTGTGCCACATTTATGTGTGGCACCAGCCTGGTGGGGGCGCTCATGGCCCCTCAACTAATTTGGTAAAAGTCTAAGGGGCAACCATAACTACTTATGCAGCCCTTCCTGTGTGTCCTACTGCAAACAATCCTACAGTGCACCTCTGCCTAAATCCAAGATGGTGAAACTTTTCTCCTTTTTTTTTTTTTTGATCTTTTTATTGCATTTTGGTAGGTATGTCGTACAGTAATTGCTCATATGACAATACAATGATCAACATATCTCCGGCTTCCTATTACAAAAAGCGCATAACTAAGATGTCATGTTCAGCAAATGACAGTTTCAACATGAAAAAAACAGCTACCCTGCTAGGGTCCGTCCCCCTTGGCACACTCAATCCCCGTAAGTCTAGGGTTAATAGTTTGTTATACGTGGAACAAAAATGAAATGTGAAGATTTCTTTGTCAGATGTACGAAGTTTAATCGTTAGATTTCTTGTTGAATTCAATATTCATTCATTGTTTTGTATCAGTACATCAGTACACATGTACATCCATAATACTGTTAAAGCACATTTTCTTTCATCCCTCCCGATGCATTTCGGGCACCCATCCCTTCGTCAGGGGATAGTTCTAGGAAAATACATATGTTTGCAAAAATGAGGAAAACCAGAACATCAAAACACTCCATGCTTATCCGTCATGCGCTGGTGTCGTAAACAATGGACATGCTAACGTGGTGCTGCGATTGCAAGTCTAAGATGCTAAGTATCGTAACCTGCTTCATGTGGTGAGTGTCAAAACCGTGATGAATGTTAGTGACTCAATCATACCAACGACTGTGTTGTAGCCACATACTGGAAAGTAGATTATCCTGACAGTCAGGTGAATAATATGGAACAAGATGTATGTGACACAAGGCCCGTGATCCCAGCATACTGTCAGCGTTCATTAAGGTGAGTAAACCAGTGTGTGACCATGTGATACGTCCATGCAGGAAGCCTGGTAAAGACTGTTAAAGAGGTGAAATAAAAATTATAAAAAAACGAGTATGCTACACAAGAAACTAATCGTGGGTGTGCTTGACTGAAAACGCAAACTCCATAGTATTGACTTAGTGAACCATATGCCATCCGTACATGGAAAAATAGTGCAAGGTACTAGAGGCATGCAGCAGTTCAACGATGTTCAAGTAAAACACGAATATGTCCGATAATGGTGAGAGCGTGTTAAACAGTTTTAAAAAATGACAGTGACATGTCTGAAATGTTGGTAGTGCATAACGCGGATCGAACAATTTTAAGGTGACTAAGAGCATGCCTGCAATGCAAGGTACAAGTAGCGTGAAAACGCACATAGTGAAGCCGATAATACTTACAAGAAAAGTCTTTGAAATCAACCTTGTAGGACAATTGTTGGACCAGAGCGCGGTGGGCTCATAGAGTTATAACGCCGGTAAAATAACCAGCGACGACAGACTTAGGAGCTTACTCAATTGGAGACCAAGCAAGTGTAGGGGCCATGTTGAAAGGTGGCCGATTACAAGCAAAACAAGGTTAAAGGGCGTGAAGGGGCCTAAAAATAGTATGAAATCAGGGAGATATAGCTGCGTGTTGAATAATGTGAAGAAAACCATGTGGAAATACATAAAAACATATATGAATATAGAAAGATGAACATTTAAAGATACTAAAGACTTAGCACAATCATAGAGGGCTATCAAAAAAGTTGACAACTGTCATAGAATAAACAAGTGCGTAGAAAGAGGCCAGGATAAACAAGAGACTTAAACAAAAGCAAACAAAAAAATATAGGATCAATCAACGAGTATGCAAGTCATTCTAAAGATAACATGAAAATTCCATCCTGTCATTCATCCCGTTGGGCTTCAAAGCGTCGGTGTTTAATCCAGAAATTTTCCTTCTGGAGCAGAGTGTTGTTGTTGTCTCTGCCTTCTTTCTTCTCTATGATCTCCAGAATCAGAAATTTGAGTTGGCTCACGTTGTGTGTGTTTTCTTCAAAATGGCTGGCTACGGCCGACTTCATGTTTTTGGTGCGGATGTTGCTCTTATGTTCATTCACTCTGACTTTAATTTTCCTTTCGGTTTTGCCCAAATATACAAGCTTGCAGGGGCATTTCAACAGATATACAACGTTTTTGGTATCACAGTTGCCTGAAACTTTAAGGTCAATCTTAGTACCCTTCATGGGATGAGTCATCCAAGAACCTTTAATGACATTGTTACAATTGTAACAGTTGTAACAAGGGTTCGTGCCCTTGTAGGCCGTTCTCTGTGATTTTTCTTTTTTCCAAGTCAGTATTTCTTTAATGTGTTTCCCTCTTTGATCTGCAAAGATGGGTGTTTCTGCGAAAATGCCCTTGAAGTCAGGCTCCGTAGACTATATGGTCCAGTTGCGAGTGATAGATTTCTTGAATTGGCTGCTCATTGTGGAATACTTGGATACTACTACCATGCGTTTGCTTTCTTTCTTTTGTGCTTTGTTTAGCAGTTCATTTCTGGTTTTAGTTGTGCTTCGGGCTTTAGCCAATTCCAGAACTTTTTTGGGGTAACCCCGATCTTCAAATCTTTTCAACATTGTTTCCATTTGTTTATCTAATGTATCTGCATTGGAAACTATTCTCCTGACTCTGAGTAGTTGGGAATTTGGAAGATGGTTTTTTAGTGACTTTTGATGAAAGCTGTTGTAGTGGAGCATGTTGGAATCGCAGCACCACGTTAGCATGTCCATTGTACGACACCAGCGCATGCCGGATAAGCATTGAGTGTTTTGATGTTCTGGTTTTCCTCATTTTTGCAAACATATGTATTTTCCTAGAACTATACCCTGACGAAGGGCTAGGTGCCTGAAATGCATCGGGAGGGATGAAAGAAAATGTGCTTTAACAGTATTATGGATGTACATGTGTACTGATACAAAACAATGAATGAATATTGAATTCAACAAGAAATCCAATGATTAAACTTCGTACATCTGACAAAGAATTCTTCACATTTCATTTTTGTTCAACGTATAACAAACTATTAACCCTAGACTTACGGAGATTGAGTGTGCCAAGGGGGACGGACCCTAGCAGGGTACACTGTTTTCTTTATTAACCATTACACCCTTGGATCAGAGAGTGATACCCCGTGTTGCACACCACAAACTGATTACTTTGAATATTACGGATAAAATAGTTGTGCGTGTTCTCCCACTCATTTTAGTTTCAACATGAAGCCAGAATTGCCTAAGACAATTGCCCCCTTCCCGCCTATATAACCATGGCAGTGTACTGATATACGGTGCAGTCATCAACACAACGTTCTGACATATCATACATTGCAAGATTCTGGTTTTTACTAAGAAGAAAACTCAACCGTATCTCAGTTTTCGTTCCTGGTACAGCATGGACATCCCGGAGATACAACAGTAAGTCGTCCGCATACAGGGACACTACATGTAGGCCATCGCACAGCCGTATGCCCCAGTCAGTTCCCTGCCTGCAAAGCTGCGCGGCCAACGGTTCAATCGCCAGAGAGAATAGCAAAGGCGAGAGAGGGCGCCCTTGCCAGGTGCCGTGACCGATCGGTATCGACTCCGATATTAGCGAACCAGTCTTGACCCTAATGTGATGGTGCGCATACAGTAACTGTACCAGGCATATAAAGCGCACTCCGAGACCATATCGATGCAATGTCGGGAAAAGGAATGGCCATTCCAGCGAGTCGAAGGCCTTTTCGAGGTCCAGAACCAGGCATCCCGCCCGAGCCCAGGATTGCGGTACATAAGCCTGGACTTGAAAAAAGCATCAGCGATTTAATGAGGTGTTACGTGCTGGCACAAATCCGTTTTGGTCCGGATGCACCAGAGTCTGTATTAAGGGAGCGAAGCGGGCCGCCAGTGCCTTGGCCAGAATTTTGTCATCTGTGTTGAGAAGCGCAAGTTGCCTATATGACCCCAATTCCATTAGTTACTTATCGGGCTTAGGGAGGGAGAAGAGTAGGGCCTCGCGCTGGGACTCGGATAGAGTACCAGCTGAAAGGCCCTTCTCATATAATAGTTACAGCTGCGGGGCAAGCAATACAGCCTGGGTTTGATAAAATTCAGTTGGCAGCCTGTCAGGGCCCGGCCTCTTTCCAGTGCAAATGCCCAGATACTGAGCAGTATTTCTTCTTGAGTGAGTGGCTCATCCAGTTCCACCTCCTGTTCGGGGGTAAAGCGGGGTAGTTCTAGTGTAGAAAGGAACAAGCAGATCTCGGCCTGAGTAGTCACGGCAGACGACTGATATAGGTCTGAGTAGTGTTGTGTAAGCTCGGCGTGCATCTCCTTTTGCGTGTAAAGTAACATGTCAATAGAGGAGCGTAGCGCCATGATGGGTGCACGAGAACCTCCTTGGCGTATGATCCAGGTCAATAATTGTCCGGCTTGGTCAGCCGTAGCATGTGTGCGAGCAGAGTGTGCAGTGTAATTTAAGCACCGCAGTCTTTCCAACAAGGATTTATGTTCTGCTTATCTGAAAGAAATACGTAGTGATAGATTCCTTACCTTAGAATATCCCCAGGCGTCAGTCTGGATCCAGAAAGTTTTTGTCAGCAGTACCCCTGCGCGTCGGAAGGTGGCGTCGTGCGGCTCCGCGTCCGTCGTAGGCATCGTGATCGCCGGGATGACGTCGCGGCAGCTACTTAGACGCCGCCTTCGCGCGCTGACGTCAGTTCTTTCTTTTTCCGCGCCAGCAAGCGCAGTGTCTCTTCTGCCTGGGGCGCGACCACGACCCCAAGTCGTGCCCCGACTGCCGGTCCATGGCACCGAAGTCTTTGCGGGAGCGGTACCGAAAGCTGCTTGAAGCGCGGCAGCCTGCTCCGCGCCGTGAAAGGTCCCGGTCCAGAGGGAGGTTGAGGGACTGGTCGCGGAGCCACCACCATCGGAAATCGTCCGAATCGAAGTCTTCGCACTCGGGTTCAGGTAAGGCGAAGCGACAAAATAAGTCGAAGAAACGTCATCGTTCTCCGACTTCCCCTCGCCAGTCGCGCGACTTGGCTGAGGGTGCGGGTGGTGCCACCCCACGGCTCCGGCGGAGCCTACGTAGTCGCCGGTGACCTACCCGCCCTTCCTGGGTTCGTTGGCTACTCCGGCCCAGGTACAGGACTTCCTGTCTGCTACGGCTCGCCTATTTGGGCTGTCTGGCCCCTCCGGTGCGCCTTCGGGCACCGTGGGCCCCACTGGGAGTCCTCGCCCTTTGACGCCAGTGGCTCCGGCCCCGGCGTCGCTGTCGGCTCCGGCGCCGCAGGACTCCCGTGGATCCCGTCGTGGATCCCGGTCGACGCCGGTTGACCTCGTGACGCCTCCACCGATGTCTAGCCCACCGGCACCACCGCGCGCCGGACGACGTCATCCCCGGTTTCAGCCCCGATGTGGAGACGCTGCCGGAAAGGTGTCGACAGATGCCAATTCCAATGCCGTTTGGGAATCTGTTTCCCTATCTCCATCCTCCTCCTTTTCTGCCTGTACAACAGCATGAGGAGGAAGGGGAAGACTGGGAGGGGTCTGAGGACCCTCTCGCTGCTCAATGCGAGTATGACCCGGACTGGGCAGAGGAGTTGGGGGATGATAGTGGTCTGGACCTTGGCATGCTGTCTCCTCCTACCGTGGCTACGGAGGAGGGTGCTTCTTTTTCTGTGGTGTTGCGTAGGGCAGCCGGGGCTCTCCACCTCGAGCTACCTACTGTGGCCGTCAGGACTAACCTCCTGACGGAAGTGCTTTAGCCAGCAGTTACCTCTGCGGAACCACTGCTGCCCTTTAATGACGCACTTTTGGACATTCTTTTGGGCTCCTGGTCCAGGCCCAACACAGGGGCTCCTGTGGACAGGAACGTGGCCCGACGCCATCGCCCAGCCCTGGGCGACCCCATCTTCCTCTCCCAACACCCCACCCCTGAGAGCTTGGTTGTCCAAGCCTCCGCTTCCCCAAGCGCATTCCCTTCCGCACCCCCGGACAGGGAATACAAGAGACTGGAACAGTTTGGGAAGAAGGTTTTTTCTTCCGCCAGTCTAGGGCTGCGGTCTGTGAACACCGCATGCCTCTTGGGCCGTTATTCTCACTCTCTGTGGGATACGGTGGCGCAGGTGCTGCCTCAGTGTCCGGAGGAGGCTCGGACACCACTCTCCCAGGCTATTGCTGAGGGGAGAGATGCAGCCAAGTTCACGATCCGTTGTGGCCTTGACACCGCCGACTCGCTGGGCAGGGCTATTTCCACAACAGTGGCGCTCCGCCGCCACGCCTGGCTGAGAACAACTGGCTTCTCGGGGAATGTCCAAAACACTTTGATGGACATGCCCTTTGATGGCATTCGCCTCTTTGGCAACAAGGCAGACAGTGCTTTGGAGAGATTTAAGGACTCACGGGCTACGGCCAAGTCCTTGGGCCTTTCGGCCACACGGCCTCCTCAGCCTTCTGCCTTTCGCTCCTTTCGTGCTCGCGGAAGGGGCAACCCACCACGTTCGCAACAGAGCCACAGGCCTGTGCAACAGTCCACGCGCGGCCCCGGTCGTGGGAACTGCCACGGCGGTTCAGGGGGCCAGTGGATGGGTCAGTCCACCACCACCCCAGCAACCTCTGCCTCCAAACCTTCCTAGTCTGACCTTTCATGCCCACCAAACGCCAGTGGGTGGCAGGCTTCGCCATCACCTCCCCCACTGGCGCACCATCACGTCGGACAGGTGGGTTTTACAGATAGTCCGAAGGGGCTACTCCCTCCCCTTCGAGACTGCCCCTCCAGCCATGCCATATCAATACCACCACATGTCGGGGGATCACTTGGCACTTCTCCAGCAGGAAGTTGTGGCCCTCTTGGCCAAGGGGGCCATAGAGCGCGTTCCAACGCCAGAAGTAGGTCGTGGTTGTTATTCCCACTACTTTCTGATTCCAAAGAAGGACAAAGGCCTGCGTCCTATCTTAGACCTTCGGAACATCAATCTCTTCCTCTGGAAGGAGAAGTTCAAGATGCTCACACTTGCTCAGGTCTTGTCTGTCCTAGACCCACAAGACTGGATGGTAGTGTTGGACTTGCAGGACGCTTACTTTCATATCCCCGTCCTGCCGGCCCACCGGCATTACCTGCGGTTCACGGTAGGCCACAAGCATTTTCAGTTCACCGTGCTTCCTTTTGGCCTTGCCAGCGCCCCTCGGGTGTTCACGAAAGTGATGGCGGTGGTCGCAGCTCATCTGCGCAGATCAGGGGTTTCAGTCTTCCCCTATCTCGACGACTGGTTGTTGAAGGCGGGCTCGCCCCAGGCAGTCGTCTCCCACCTCCAGACTACGGCCGACCTCCTGCATTTGCTAGGGTTCTCCATCAACGTGCCGAAGTTGCACCTGATTCCCTCACAGAAGCTCCTCTTCATCGGAGCAGTTCTGGACACAGCGCAATTTCGGGTCTATCCTCCCGAACAGCGAGTCCGGGATATTCGGGCTATGATTCCAATCTTTCAGCCCTTATCCTGGGTTTTGGTCAGGATGACCTTGAGGCTGCTGGGCCTCATGGCCTCCTGCATCCTGCTGATCAATCATGCCAGATGGCATATGCGGGCTCTGCAGTGGGACCTGAAGTTCCAGTGGGCGCAGCATCAGGGGAATCTGTCCGACTACGTCCAGATCTCGGAGGGCACTGCAAGACAGTTGCAGTGGTGGCTCACGAACCAGCATTGGGTCAGCGGCAGATCCCTCTCCCTTCCCCAACCGGAGCACACAGTGGTGACGGACGCGTCCCTCCTGGGATGGGGCGGCCACATGGGAGAGGCGGAGATCAGAGGCCTCTGATCTCCGGCGGAGTCCAAGCTCCATATCAAAATTTTGGAGCTTCGGGCGATCCTACTTGCACTCAAAGCATTCCTTCCCTCTGTCAAGGGGAGAGTAGTGCAGGTGTTCAGACAACACCACCGCCATGTGGTACTGCAACAAACAGGGCGGGGTGGGGTCGTGGACCCTATGTCAGGAGGCTCTGCGCCTCTGGACATGGCTGGAACATCAGGGCATTTCCCTAGTGGTTCAACACCTGGCGGGTTCACTGAACGCCAGGGTGGACGAACTCAGCCGCAGGTGCACGATGGATCACGAATGGCGTCTTCACTCGGACTTGGCGCAAGGTCACTTTCAACAGTGGGGAGAGCCTTGGTTAGATCTATTCGCCACCGAAGAGAACGCGCAATGTCAGCAGTTCTGCGCATTGGAATTTCCAAGGCGGCACTCGCTCGGTGACGCTTTTCGTCGCGAGTGGAGTTGCGGTCTATTGTACGCCTTTCCACCTATACCACTTCTACCCAGAGTGCTGAAGAAGATCAGACGCGACCGGGCCCAAGTCATTCTTGTGGCTCCGGACTGGGCTAGAAGAGTTTGGTATCCCGAGCTACTCAGTATGAGCGTGGATCCCCCGATCCGACTGCCTCTTCGGGAGGATCTTCTGTCGCAGCAGCAGGGGACGGTCCTCCACCCGAACCTGTCCAGCCTCCACCTCCTTGCGTGGAGATTGAGCGGTGACAGTTGATTCCATTTCACTTGCCTCCCGAAGTCTGTGATGTCATTCTGGCAGCCAGGCGTCCCTCCACTAAATCGGTATACGCCTGCAGGTGGAACAAATTTGTGGCATGGTGCACAGCAAAGGCTGTGGATCCACTTTATGCCCCTCTTTCTGAGGTCCTACTGTTCCTTCTTTCTTTAGCCCAGCAGGGCTCTGCTCTGGGCACTATCAAGGGCTACCTTTCTGCACTTTCAGCCTTTCTCAGGCTACCTGATCAGCCCTCTCTTTTCAAGTCCCCTGTTGTAAATAGATTTCTCAAAGGCATTACTCACCTTTTCCCTCCTATTCCGTTTGTGATGCCACAGTGGGACTTGAATCTGGTTCTTACTTATTTGATGTGCGCTCCCTTTGAGCCACTTCACAACTGTCCTCTTCGTTTATTAACCTTCAAGACTGCTTTCCTGGTTGCCATCACCTCCGCTAGGCGCGTGAGTGAGCTCCAGGCTCTTTCATGTAAACCTCCTTTTCTGTCTGTTCATCCGGACAAGGTTGTGCTACGCACACGTCCATCCTTTTTACCAAAGGTTGTTACTGCCTTCCATATCGGGCAAACTATCACCTTGCCCACTTTCTTTCCGCCTCCGCACCCTTCCAGAGAGGAAGAGAGGCTCCACCGTCTGGACCCAAAACGTGCGATCTCATTCTACCTCAACCGCACACAACAGTTCCGGGTGGATGACCAGCTCTTTGTTGGCTACGTAGGAGCCAAGAAAGGCTGGGCTGTACACAAGAGGACTATCTCCCGCTGGGTTGTCTTGTGTATAAAAGCCTGCTATTCTCTGGCTAAAAAGGAGCCTCCGGTGGGGCTGCGCGCCCTTTCTACCAGGGCAACAGCAGCTACTACTGCATTGGGACGTGGTGTCCCCCTGCAAGACATCTGTCAGGCAGCCACGTGGGCCTCGCTGCACACTTTTACTAAGCATTATTGCCTTGACAGCCAAGTCCGGAGAGACTGCTTCTTTGGCCGTTTTGTTCTCCGTGACTTTCTGGTGTGATCTTGGTTCGCAGACCCACCACCGGGGTTGGTATTGCTGGAGTATCTATTCTAAGGTAAGGAATCTATTACTACGCGTTTCTTTCAGATGAACAAGTTACTTTAGTGTAGTGATAGATTCCTTACCGCCCCACCCATCCTCCCCGTTCTGCGAACTGATTTCTAGGGTTAAGGTCATCCCTTTCAGGGCCCTAGTTTCAATGTCCAGTGGTCAGTATCTTGCATGGCTCTGCGTTCCTGGCGCTGAAAGTCATGTACAGAACTGACGTCAGCGCGCGAGGGCGGCGTCTAAGTAGCTGCCGCGACGTCATCCCGGCGATCACGACGCCTACGACGGACGCAGAGCCGCACGACGCCACCTTCCGACGTGCAGGGGTACTGCTGACGAAAACTTTCCGGATCCAGACTGACGCCTGGGGATATTCTAAGGTAAGGCATCTATCACTACTAATGTTTCTTACAGATATATCGTTACGGAAGGTAAGTAACTTGTTCGTTGCTTCGCCAGCCAGCATATTTCAGTTGGTGCGCCCACCACTCGGGTTTCCTCTCAGAGGAGCCCTTCCTCAGTACGCGTGAGATCGACTTTGATGGATCTGCGCAGACTACACTGTGTACCCAAGCAGTGCCCCCGGATCACTACTTTAAAAGCGTCCCCTTCTATTAGGCGCGAGGACGCTGTGTGGTCATTGCTCCGGAAGTAATCCGTTATGGCAGATCTCAAGGCCTCCCGGAAAGGAGGGTGCTCCATTGTCTCTGGTTGTAGACGCCATGTGGGGATGGCAGGTGTGCCAGTGTCCCACGACATCTGCAGGAATTATGGGTTGGGATCGGAATGGGTCCGACCCATATAGTCAGTCCGTAACAACAATGAGGCAAGGGAAGATGTACAAACAATTCTGTCCAGTCTAACATGTAGCTGATGAGAGCTCGAGAAGTATGAGTAGACTTTGTCTGTAGGGTTGCAGTGTTGCCAGACGTCTACTAGCCGCCAGTATTCCAGCCAATTCCGTAGTGCCTGCGCAGCCAGAACCGTAGGCGCTCCTGGGAGCGGGGGAAATGAGCAGTCTTGGCCTGGATCAAGGACATAATTAAAGTCACCGCCTATGAGCCACAGTAATCTGTACCAGCGGGATAGCTTATTCGATAGGGTGTCAAAGAATGCGGCTTGGTCAGAGTCAGGCACATAGACCGAGCCAAGGATTATGTGCCACCCGTCTAGGCAGCCCCTCACAAAGACATACCGCCCCTCCTCCTCAATGTTACTCGTCTACCACGAAGGGAGTCCCCAACCTAACCCACACCAGCACTCCCCGCGCAAAAGCTAGTAGCAAAGAGCTTCCCCTGCCAGTGCCTCTGAAGCCTGGTGATCTCCGGGAGCGTCAAGTGTGACTCCTGCAAGAGGGCAATATGAGCGGAGTGACGCTTGAGATAGGAGTAAATGGAGTACCTGTGCGCAGGTGTGCAAATTCCCCAAATGGTCCAAATAAATATATCAGTGGGAGCCATTAGAGTAGGGAGGGGAGGTTCTGAAGTGTGTGGCGCCTGCAGATAAATAGATGATCTACTTGTATAGATGAGTTTGCGAGCTTCACGCAATATCGAGTCCCTGTCTTTGTAATGCAATAGGCGAAACCGTATGGGCCTTGGGTGGGAGCCTGGCGGGGGGGCTCTTGTCGGAACTCTGTGAGCCCTTTGGACGAAGAACAGCGACAGCGCCTCCTCTGGGATCAGACCGTGAATCCAACGTTCATCATAGGCAGTAGCGTCCTTTCCTTCCGTCCCCTCTGGTAGTCCCACCACGTGGATATTATTTCACCTTGACCGCCCTTCCGCGTCGTCCGCCCTACGTTCCAGGGAATATACCCGGGCAGACAGCTCACGTAGCGAAGTCTCCGCCTCACGGGTCTTGGGGATAACTTCTTCCAGGGTATCCTCAATGCAGGTTTTATCAACTAGCTTACGGTGGTCTGCATGCAGCAGGGTAAGATCAGTCACTACACCATCAATTTTGCTCTCCAATGAGGTCCTAGCCTGCTCCAGCGAGGTCCCCAGCTTTTCCACAGCCATGAGCACTGCATCTAGTTTACTGCCCATTGAGCCGGTGGGCTCCACGCTGTCCGGCGTGTCCGGTGGAGTCCGTGAAGCCTGAGCTGATGCACTGCCGGTCCCGGATCGTAGGCGGCCCATAGTGCCAGACATAGGTACAGACGCCGTCTCACTCACAGTAGAGCAGGAGTGTGCCTTTCAAGCATCCTGCCACCCACTGCCACCAAGCAATTCCCAGCGCCGCCACAGAGACCGCGGTCGGCTCGGAGGCACGAAGCCCAAAACAGCTCCATTAGAGGACACGGATGGGAGGTCTCGGGGGTGCACCAGGCGGCGCAGGGGCCACCCACAGACAGCAGCACTCTTCAGTAGAGTCCTAGTGCAAGCACAACTTCACGGAGTGCAAGTCCTCCCGATGATTGAGAACAGAGTGCAGCATCTGCTACTCATAGTGTGTCTCACTGGCGGTAATGGCGAGCCGCGTGGCATGCAGTGGTGCACCTCTCCTGTAACCCTCCGTGTCACCTCTCATCTGCTATGGCCACGTCTCTGATGCCACCAAGGCCGGCTATCTGAGGTATCCAATCCCCAGAGGGCAGGTCCATGCAGTCTCACCGCTCAAGTAGTCCCGGGCAGGCCCAGGCCCCGCTCTGGTGGTGGTGGGCCCAGGGGTGGGAGGGGGGGGGCAGCGCAGCACCTCACGCCTGACCTGTTCCGCCTCGTCCCAGCAGCAGACCCACTCACCACATTCACAGAGTCTGGGCCCGGCCCCTTCTGCCTGGGCACACACCACCAGTAATTAGAGCCCGGGCCTCGCTCTGCGTCGCGGAGAGCCCTATGGAGGGGGAGCACATCACCTCACCTCCACAGAGTCCCACTGCAGGTCCAACCTCCTCAGCCCCCACTAGCCGGAGGGCTGTGCCAGCAATCAACAGTGTCCGCTCCTCAAGGGCGGGGGCCGCGATGGTCTCCTGGCGACCCCCGCGCACCCTGGCCCAGCACACCTTGTGTCAGGATACCACACCGGCAGCGAGGGGTTGGTCCAGGCCTCGCACCTCGTCGCAGCAGGCCACACAGCAACTCACCCCCAACGCGGCTCTCCTCCGCAGTAGGTTGGTCCGTCCCTGCCGCAGCCAACAATTTAGGCTGTGCGGGCGCCCAGCAATGCCAGATCCTTAGGCCCAAGAGTGCGGCAGCCACTCGGTGGTCCCCTGCGGTGTCCAGGCCCGGCTTACTTCTTGTCGTCCCGCAGGGTCGCATCGCCGAGGCCGCCTGGGCGGGGTCTGTCCAAGGCCCCCGCAGCACAGTCGGGCCCCGCCTCACAGCGCCGGCCGATCACCGTTTAGGACCACAGCAGCGTGTTCCGGGCCTGGTCCAACCTCCCTCAATCGTCCGCGGGTCAGGGTCGTGGGTCTGCTACCCAGCGCAGCATGGCGTCTGTTGAGACCCGCTCCGCTTCAGCAGAGAGAAGGCCATGCGCTCCGAGTCCATCTGGCCTTGCTCCGTTTGCGGGCACATGGCGGATTATAGGGGATCGGCAGCAGAGCCTCAGCAAGGCGCGTCTGCCATCTTGGCTCTCCTGGCCACGCCCACGTGAAACTCTTCTCCTTTATGCAGAGCCTGTGTGCCCAGGTAAATTAGCAACCCCACCTCTGTTCTCACTGTAAACCAGTTTCGGGGGCAGATCCTCTCCCACTGTGATTGGAGCCGGCCTGGCCTAGAGGTGCAAGGTGGATAAAGAGGGCCCTGCCATTGTGTCAGCGAACATTTGACAGTGTAGTCCTCTTTGAAGTTAAGTAAGTTCCTGGACACAGTCTAGATGGTCATTCTGCCAGAGGAACAGAACACCTCCCCACACCCAAGACCTTTTGCTCAGCTCTGGGAGCAAGTTCACACCCCATCAAGGGAGCCATTCATCTGACAGGTGATAGTTGAACTCTTGCAAGTGGCCATCCATAGACTTTAGGCAGGGAAAGGTAACTTTCTGGAAGTACCCTTTCCAAAATAGTTATTAAATATCTGACTTCACCAGTGAAATGGGCTTGTCATAAATATTTCAAATGAAATTTGTAGCTGTTTCCTAGTCGACATTATTAAATGTAATATTGCATCCCAATGCTTTTCTATGGTGCAGCCAACCCTGCTACAGTGAAAGTAGCTTCTTGTGTCTTTTCGTTGTATGGGCATGTTTAACATTAAACGTTTACATATACTCCTCTAAAATACTAAGCACTAAACTTTCTGGGTAGTAAGGCCTACTTATGGGTGACAATTTAATGTTTAAAAGTAAGGGTTTAAGTCTGTCACACAAGGTTATTTAACAGGTCGGATTTGTAGTTATAACACTGCACAGGCAGGCAGGCTACAGAGGGTAGGCATGCAGTAGTGTATGTATTAACTGTAATAAATGCCATAATGCGTGTAGGAAGCTGGCTCTGTATATACTATACCAAAATGAGGTATAGTGTGCACAGTCCAGTGGATCCCCAGAGGCTTTACAGAGGCTAAAGTAGATAATACTAATGTTCTCTTTTGTGGTAGTGTTGGCGAGCAGTTAGGCTTATCGGAGGGCAGTGCTAAGCATTTGTTGCACACACACAGGCAATAAATGATACACACACTCAATGACTAAATCGGAGACCAGTGGTTTATAAAAAATATCACTTTTAGTTTATAGAACCAAAGATACTTTGTTGCCTGTAAATATGTATTGCAATATCGATGCTTTCCAGTGTAAAAAGTGGCATTTTTCAACAATGCAATGTTATCTGTCTGAAACCACCTTCTTAGGAAACTCTACCCTGGTAAAGATACCAATGAGGGCCTTGGTTACTGCAGGGGCTGTAGTAGTCCTAAGGGGAATTGCCTCAAGATACCTGGTTGCATGATCCACTACTATCAGTATGAATTTGTTTCCTGGTGCTGTGGGAGGTTCCAGTGAACCAACTATGTCCACCCCTGCACTTTCAAAGGGAACCCCAACCACTGGTAGTGGAATTAAGGGGGCCTTTGGGTAGCCACCTATCTTGCCACTGTTTTGACAGGTGTCACAGGAGCTGCAAAACCCCTTCACGTACATGTTTGGCCAGTAGAAGTGGCTGACTAGCCTATTCCATGTTTTAGTCTGGCCAAGATGCCCAGCTAAGGGGATGTCATGGGCCAATGTGAGGAGGAATTCTGTAAACTGCTGAGGCACTACCACTCTCCTAGTGGTACCAGGTTTGGGGTCTCTGGCCTCAGTGTAAAGGAGTCCATCCTCTCAATAGGTCCTGTGGGAGCCACTGACATCTCCCTTTTCCTGTGCAGCAGCTTGCTGTTGCAGGCTTTCAAGTGTAGGGCAAGTCCTCTGTCCTTGGCACATCTGTTCCCTAGAGGGTCCCCCTGGGCCCTGGAGCTCAACCTGATAAGGTTCAAGTTCCATAGGCTCAGTTCCCTCTGGGGGTGCAGGTCCTCTCCCTGAGGAGAGGGGTCCTGAGCTTTTTGCTGTTCAGAAGCTGGTCCCCCAGTCTTCTTACCTTTTCTCTTGGATGGTTGGGCAATTATTCCAGGCTCCAACACTTCTTTTACACCCTGTGCTCTGCGCTGTTGGTTTTACACACATCAATTCAGGGATTCTCAGCACGGCTGCATGGGTTTTCAGTTGTACCTCAACCCATGCTGAGGTCTCCAGATCATTCCCTAGCGGATATTCAACTGGTATTCCAGAACAGACCACTACCTGTTTCAGGCCAGTAACCCCTCTCCTCGGATGCCATAGCCATGGGATAAACCTTAGTTATGTTATCAGCATTGGTGACTGGATAAGTTTGTCCAGTTGAATACTGTCCTGGGGAAACCAGTTTCTCTGTCTCCATGGTTACACTGGTACCTGTATCCCTCAGGGTTTCTACCCTAGGCCCATTAATCAAGGGTTGCTGCCTGTATTTGTTCATATTAGGGGGACAGACAGCAAGAGTGGCTAAATCTACCCCACCCTCAGAGAATAGAACAGCTTCAGTGTGAACCCTGATTTGCTCTGGGCACACTGTTGATCCCACCTGGAGACTTGCCATACCAGTTTTGTGTCCTAACTGCTCACAGTTGAAACACCAGGCCTTTTCGGGACCAAAGTTTTTTCCCTTGTACCCATTGTTGGAGTGTGAAGAGTTCTGGGACCCACCCTCCTGTGCATGTCTTTGGGGACCTTTAGAAGACTCTTTACTTTTATCCCTAGGATGTTCACCCACTTTCCCCTGGGAAGGATTTGTAACCCTTGTCTTTTAGTCACCCCTAGTGATAGTCTTGGTCACCCTAGTCTTGACCCAGTGGTCTGCCGTCTTTCCCAATTCTTGGGGAGAAATTGGACCTAGGTCTAACAGATACTGATGCAACTTTTCATTAATGCAATTACTTAAAATGTGTTCTTTCATAAGCAGATTATAAAGCCCATCATAGTCATGCACTTCACTCCCAGTTAACCAGCTAGCTAGTGTTTTTTACCAAGTACTCTATAAAATCAACCCAGCACTTACTCGAGGTTTTGTGAGCCCCCTGAACCTGATCCTATACTCTTCAGGGGTGAGTCCAAAGCTCTCAATTAGAGTACCCTTCATGAGGTCATAGGACTTGACATCTGCCCCAATAAGTGTCAGGAGTCTATCCATACACTTACCAGTGAACAGTTCCGAAAGCGATGCTCCCCAGTGTGACTTCTTCACCTTTCTCATTCCACAGGCCCCCTCAAAGGCTGTGAACCATTTTGTGATGTCATCAACTTCCTCAAATTTGGGGACAATCCCTTTGGGGATTTTAGGGTCATAAGAGTGCTTCTGTCCCTAGGAAGTATGTTGCTGCCACCATTTATGGGTGCTAGGCCTATAGCTGCTCTTTCTCTTTCTATAGCCAGGAGTCTGTCCTCCAGGGCTATTGTACAAGCCATCCTTGCTAACAGGATTTCCTCCTCATTAAGGCTGTCAATGCTGCTTGGGGTGCCTGATCCACCAGTGTGGGAGTTAGGTACCTACAATGGGTGCTGTAGCTCACTTGTGACATTTAACTTACAGACCCTGGGTGCACCTTGTACCATATACTAGGGACTTAAAGGTAAGTTAAATATGCCAATCGGGGCTATGTCAATTTCATCATGTTGAAAGAGGAGCTGATGCACTTCACCACTGGTTAGCAGGGGTAAAGTGCACAGAGATCTACAGCCAGCAAAGAGTCAAAGCAAAACTCTGGGGTGATACCACACAAAAGATTATTTCCAACAGTTGTTTGCTCAAAATCGACTTCACTTCATAGATTGTTTAGTTAATAATTATTTTTATAAGTTATTGAATATTTGCTTAATTGCTTTTCTACCTATGTGCTTTGAAATAACATAGACATACTGAAAATTTAACAATGAATATTGAAATGTTACAATTAAAGGACATGCCTTAAAAAGGTTACTAATGATGCCAAGAAGTCTTACTCCTTTTTACACATTACCCAGCATAAACATTCAAAATCTGTTCTGTGGTGCTACAGAATGTAAAGTATCAGTGGAGCCATACTTCAGTCACAGTATGTTTATTGGTTGTCCTTTTCAGGGACTTTTTTCTCTTTATACACGTAATGTTTGTACCTTGAGGTAGTGTAAATGATTAAAAGTGTTTTTTGCTTTGCCCTCTCATATCTAATCCTAATACTTCAGATCTCTAATAAATTGCAGGATCAAAAGTGCGACCAGAACTGTTTGAGATGAAAAACATGTGTAGAAGATTCACAAGTCACCTCTCACTCTTAAGGCTTGGGATTTAAGCCAACCTCTTCTATCGGATCCGTTGCGTATACTTACCTATTGATTAACAAACTTGGAAACTGAGCAAAGTTTTGTTATAATAAATGTTTCTTTGGGCTACTTTAGGTGGACTAAATAATGTGGGCTGTTTTCATTTGAGGTGTGGTTTGGCGTATGAGGTTGTGCACAGGCTTAGAATTCAGAATGTAAGCTAAGGCTTGGATGTTTGGGCCTTTAGTCATTACAGGCTAATATTTACTGTGATATTTATGGAATTGGGCATAGTGACCAAGAGCTCGGTGTTTCATGTTAGCATAGCTTTGTCAGGGGGATTAACCCTGGGGCTTGAACATAGGTGTGCATATTTAATTCTGCAGGTTAAGGTGCCTCTTCAAGGCCTTATGTTTGGTTTTAGGCCATGGGGTTGACTAAGGTTTAGATTTTTGGGGTGGATTGGTTTTAACCTTAGTTTCTGATAGACTTTTAAATGCAGATTCCTCACCAAAGAATATTCCTCAGGTGTCAGACTGGATCAGGAAAATCTTTAGCAGTACCTCTGCGTACTGGTAGGTGGCTCCACGTTGACATTGTGTGCTTCGGAAGGGATGTTGCATTGCCCATATAAGTGCCACCCCAGTGCACTGGCATCAGTTTCATTCACTGCCAGCAGCGTGGATCCACAGAGCTACCTCTCTCACTTTTTTCAACGTTTTGTCAACCCTTATTTTAAGCATTTGCTCCCAGCGTGTTTAGAGACCTGCACCTCCAAAACCTACTTAAACTTTGTGGGGACTGCCACAGATAAATGTCTGTCAAATCCTCCCTTGGTTTGTCTCTGGGGTTGGGCAACAACCCCAAGGTCTGCTCATAGTGCAAGCCCATGCACCCAAGAAGATCCGCGAGTGGTTCATGAAGCGCTGGTGGTGTGCAGAAGGCTCAACTCTGTTACCAGAGCGCTCCCGCAAACATTCGTTTCTCGCTCCAAGAAGGCCTTTTCCAGGTTGCGCAAGTTGAAGAAACACAAAAGAAGTCCAAGCATTCTTGGGCTTTCCCCCTCCCGACCTAGTGCTTCGAGGCACCACTCCTGCACTCCACCTCAGGAGCCATCGTAGGGTCCTGCTCCGCGCTTCCCAGAGTTTACTGGAGCGTGAGCGACTCCTGCTTAGTTGAAGGAGTTTTATGACTCAATGCATGCCATCACTGGCGCGCCTTTGGGCCCCATAGAGCTGAGGTGGCCCCTAACCGTTGCTGCCGTAGGGTCCACCGTCTATGCCAGCTGGGCCTTCTGTGATTCACAGTGGATCACAAGCACTTTTAGTTCATTGTGCACTCCTTCGGCCTCACCAGTGCCTCGCGGGTATTCACGAAAGTGATGGCGGTGTTTGCAGCTCATCTTCGGAGGTCGGGATTTCCAGTCTTTCCTTACCTTGATGACTCGCTGCTGAAGGTGGGCTCGCCCCAAGCAGTCGTCACCCACCTCCAGACTACGGCAAACCGTTTGCACTCGCTGGTGTTCCCTATCAACATGCCGAAGTCACACCTGACTCCTCCTCAGATGCTGCCTTTCATCATTCTTTGTACAGTACAGTACAGTTCCGTGCGTATCTTCCAGAGCCGAGATTCCAGGATGTTCGGGCTAGGATTCCAATGTTTCAGCCTCAATCATGGATTTCGGTGAGACTAACTTTGAAGTTTCTCATTCTGATAACCTCCTGCATCTTGCTGGTGAAGCATGCCAAATGGCATATGCAGACTCTGCAGTGGAATCTGAAGGCCCAGCGGGCACAACATTAAGGGAAACTCTCCAACCTGGTCCAGATTCCAAAGGAGACTGCAGTGGTGACTAACAAACTGTGATTGGGTCAGCAGTGATGACAGACGCATCACTTCTGGTTTGGGGTGGCCACCTAGGAGAGGTGGAGCTCAGAGGACTCCGGTCCCTGGCAGAATTTCAACTCCTCATCAGTCTTCTGGAGTTGAGAGCTATCCGCTTGGCATCGAAAGCTTTTCTCCCACCAATCAAGGGAAGGCTGGTTCAGGTGTTCACGGACAACACAACCCCAATGTGGTATTGTAACAAACGGGGCTGGATTGGGTTGTGGATCCTGGCCAGGAGGCTCTGGGCTTGGCAGAGGCGCCTGGTCATTTTCCTGGTTGTACAATACCTGGCGGGCTCACTTAACGCCAGGGCAGACAAACTCAGCCGTCAATGCCTTGTGGTTCACGAATGGAGACTACATCCAGAGGTGGTACAAGGACCCTTTCAAGAATGGGGAGAACCTTGGGTTGATCTGCTCACTACTGCGAGACCGTGCAATGTCAGCACTTATGCAAATTGGAGTCTCCAAAGCAGCTCTCACCCGGAGAAGCTTTCCACCTCGAATGGCATTCTGGACTCCTGTGAGCCCTTTCGCCGATACCACTCCTGCCCCAACTTCTCAAGAAGATCAGGACCGACCAGGCCCAATTCATCTGAGGGTATTCTAAACTCCTGAGCATGAGCATCAGTCCTCCAGACAAGTTGCTCCTTTGGGAAGATCTCCTGTCGCAACAACAAAGCAGGGTACTGCACCCGAAACAGGCACACTCTCCACCTTCATGTATAGACATTGAGCTGCAACTGTTGAGGGTTTTTGATCTTCCTCTAAAGGTCTGTGATGTCATCTTGGTGGCCAGGCGGCCCTCCACTAAAACTGTGTACGCCTGTTATTAGGATAAGTTTGCAGCTTGGTGTTTATCACATCATGGGGACACCCTTTCATTACCTCTGTCAGAGGTGTTGCCATTTCCTCTAACTTGAGCTTGGGAAGGCCTTGCACTGGGTACTGTTAAAGTTTACCTGTTGGCTGTTTCGGCTTTCCTGCCGGTGCCGGATCAACACTCCCTGTTCTAGTCATCAGTAGGGACTCGTTTCTGAAAGGTTTGCAACACCGGTCCCCCTCTACCCCTTTTGTGATGCCCCAATGGGACCTTAATCTGGTCCTTGGGTTTCTCAAGTGTGTTCCCCCTTCAAGCCTCTAAATATTGCTTGCTCTTGACTATCAAAATAGTCTTTCTAGTGGCCATTACATCGGCCTGGTGGGGCAGCGAGCTTTAAGCTCTTGTCAATTCACTCTCCATACACCATCTTTTTTCCTCACAAACTTGTCCTTTGTATGCATGCCTGCTTCCTGCTGAAGGTTGTTGCTCCATTTCACGTCAGTCAGAGTCTCACTTTGCCTGCATTTTTTGCTGATGTCAGCGCGTCGGGCTAGAGCTTAAGTAAGGCACTACGACGTCACTTCTGATGGGGCTGTGTAGATGTGGAGCCGATCAACGCCACCTACTGACACGCAGAGCTACTGCTCAAGATTTTCCAGCTCCAGTTTGATAACTGGGTAATATTTTAAGGTGAGGAACCTGCGGTTAGTCTCTACCAGAAAAAACTTTACCGAAGGTAAGTATCTTGTTCTTTGGGGTTTATACTTTGATGTTTGGATTTAGCAGTTGAAATCTGAAAGAGACACGTTAGTGATAGATTCCTTACCTTAGAATATCCCCAGGCGTCAGACTGGATCCGGAAAGTTTTTTTTTCTCGTCAGCAGTACCCCTGCGGGTCGGTAGGTGGCGTCGTGCGGCTCCGCGTTCGCCGCTGGCGTCGTAAGCGCCGAGATGACGTCACGGAGACTACTTGGGCGCCACCCATGCGTGCTGACGTCAGTTCTTTCTTTTTCCGCGCCAGTAAGCGCAGATCCGGTTAGAGCACGTACCCTAGTCATTTTTGGACTAATTTCTTTTTGGGACTTTGTCCTACTTCTTTTGAGTCTTTGACTCCTGGTTGTAAGAAAGTGGCTCTGTATATACTGAACCAAAGTAAGGTTCAGTGTGCACAGAGTCGACAGTCCCCAGAGGTTTGGCAGAGGCTAAAGTTAGATACAACCTTACTCTCTAAAGTGGTAGCTTGGTCGAGCAGTAAGGCAGTATCAGAGGACAGTGTAAAGCATTTGTTGTGCACACTCAGTCAGCAAATGGTCTCACACACTCAAGAACTGAACTCTAGGCCAATGGTTTTGTATCAAAATATATAGTTGTTTTATTTTAGAACCAACAATAGGTATCAAAATATACTTTCTCAGAATGAGTTACTTTAGTTAAATACTTTTCAAATAGGCAATAGACTTTTGAATACAATAGTTACAGTTGTTGCAATAGGCAACACAATTTCAAACACAATAATACATTGAGCTCAATGGCAATTTCTAGTTAAATGCAATAGATTACTTTTCTTACCACAGGACTGGATCCTAGATTCAGTCCTGGGACATCTCCTGTAAACAGTTGAGTAAAAACGTTTTGGTTACAGTTGTGATTTTTAAGGAATATTATTGTATTTTTAAAGTTGACACTTAGAAACTTTTTCACATAGAATCACCAATGTTTTCCTATGGGAGGAAATTCACTTAGCAGGTAAGTGTGGTTATTGTTACTTTTTCTAACTCAGTGTTGGATCCTGGATCCAGCACTGGTGCATCTCCTGTAAACAGTTGAAAGAATGTGTTTTTGTTATACAGGCGATTTTTAACGAATATTTGTAAGTTTGCAAAATCGACACTTAGAAACTTTTTCAGCAAAAACCAGGCAATGTTATCCTATGGAAGGAAATTCAAGTTACCGGTAAGTACAGTTATGATTACTTTTCAGGGCCAGTGCTGGGCACCAAGATCCAGCACTGGGATCTCTCCTGATAACAGGTGAGTAATTTCGTTTTCGTTGATCGGACGATTTTTAGAGATTATTTTAAAGTTTCAAAACTCGACACTTAAAAGACATTTCAGTGTAAACCAGTCAATGTTACCCTATGGAGAAAATGTAGGTTATCGGTTTTCAGGTAAGTACTCGACTGGCAGAGTTAAGGTTCTGGGCATAGACTCAGGGGTCTCCCAGGGTCAGTGATGCACTGTTGTTGCACCCTCAGCGGCACTAGGGCGGCCGGGTGCAGAGTGTTGAGGCCCAATGTTATCCTATGGGGGATAGGGGGCCTCCGGTTGGTGGCTGCTGGCGAGCAGGCCACAAGGTTGTGGGAGCAAAGCTCCTAGGGTTTAGGTCAGGGCAAATTGGGAAACAAGCCAGCACAAAAGGTGCACCCTCAGCGGCGCTGGGGCGGCCGGGTGCAGAGTGCTGTTTTGGCGTCGGGTGCCCTGTTGTTTTCCATGGGGATTTTCGGTTTTGGTTTTCAGCTGCAGGCTCGGTCCAGGAAGACTTCCAGGAGGAACCAACAGCTGGGCAGGTAAGTTGGAGGGCTCGGGGACGTAGGTGCACCTTGGGTTCCTTTCTCCAGGGCGCAGGGCGGCTGGATGCAGGGGTGTCTTTTGAGGTCGGATTTCACCTTACTGGGCCACTCGCGGTTGGGGTCTCGTGCAGAGGCTGCAGGCGACGTCGGGGAGTCCTGGAGGGGTCAACCCACAGTGGACTCGGACTCTGGAGCGCTGGGGTACCTCGCTGGGACCGGTGGGCCACTTGAACTCTGGCTGTAGGCGACGGGTGCAGTGGTGGTTCCAGGCGTCGGGTTTCTTTTTCCTCAGCAGGCTCGGAGTCTTTGTTTGGTGTTTCTTTTGAACAGAGCTGCTGTTCACAGGAGATCCGGTCTTTGTTGAAGGCAGTCAGTCCTCCCCAGGGTTCTGGAGGTCGCTGGCTGCAGGACAAGACGATTTTTGGCGCAGGATCTCTGGAAACTGCAGACGGGCCGGTAGGGCTGGGGCCAAGTCAGTTGTTCTCTGCAGTCTCCTCTGCTGGGCGTCTTCTTTCGTCCTTTTTCTTCTTAGGTTGCGGGAATCCGAGGAAGGAAGGTTCAGGGTGCCCCTAAATACTAAATTTAGGGGCGTTACAGGTAGGTAAAGGGCAGGGACCAATGGGTCCCTTCCCTGGGGTGGGTACACCCCCTATCCTGCCCCTCTCCTGTGGGAGGGGGGCAGTAGCCTAGTCCTGATTGGGCAGGGCTCCCCATCTTCAAGATGGCGAGAGCCCGGAGTTGTGCTTCACCTCACCTCCCCCACCTGAGTGGTGGGGTTGGCAGAGGCTGGCACATCCCCTTTCCTCCCTTGGGGTTTCCCACCAGTCTTCCCGGCAGAGAGGGGGTCAGAACCGGTGGGGGCCAGTTGCTGAGTACAGCAAGTGGCCTGGAGAAGATCACAAAGGCGGCATGCCTTTGAAGCTTCCCCTGCCCATCCTGGGGGAGGAGACCTAGCACCTCGCCCAGGATGTGCATTGTTGCAGGCCCAGGAGAGCAGATGGCTCTCCACCCAGGGGTCCAGCAACATGTCTGCTGTGTGGCAGCCGGGGCAGCCCCTCAGACAAGACGTGGATTGTAGGTTAGGTTCAGGGGGCAACTCGAAGTTGCCCTCTGTCGTGCATTTTACATTAAATCCCACACTGGCATCAGTGTGGGTTTAATGTGCTGAGAAGTTTGATACCAAACTTCTCAGTCTTCAGTGTAGCCATTATGGTGCTGTGCAGTTCGTAATGACAACGTCCCAGCACCATATACTCTTAATGGCATCACTGCACTTACAGTGCCCAGGAATGGCCCTGGGTACTGTAGGGGCAAAGGGCTCATGTACCTGTGCCCACACCACTGGCATAGTGCACCCAGCTAGAGGGGTGACTGAGGTATGCCAGGGCAGTGTGTTTATGGGCATGGCACACAGGGATGTGTGCCATGTCGACTCTCTGTTTAGTTCTGCACCAAGACACTCAGCCTGCAAAGGCAGGGTGTGTGTGTCAGGGTACAGGGCCTCTAAGGGTGGCACAATAAGTGCTGCAGCCCTTAGGGGCCTTCTCTGGTCACAGTGCCCTGGGTACCTAGGGTACCATTTACCAGGGGCTTACCTGTGGCCAGAGATGCCAATTGGGTTTAGGCTTTAGGACAGTTTTTAGGGAAGGAACACAGGCCCTGGGTACCTGATTGGCAGGGACCCAGGGCACACCAAGGAAAAGTGGGGGGGTTATTGCAACACAAACCCACTTTCCTACACTGGTGCCATGTACGGATGCCTCGGTTTAAATCCTGCGGGGCCTGCCGCCTTACGATGTCAGTGGCTGACCCCCATGGCGTATGTTTCTACTGTCTGGAGCGCGACCATGACTTCCGGTCATGTTCCGACTGTCTGGCCATGGCTCCGAAGGCTTTGCGGGAGCGGTCCCGAAAGCTGCTGGAGGCCCGACAGTCATCTCCGCGCCGTTCGAGGTCCAGGGGTCGCTCGAGGGACCGACCGTGGAGCCATCATCATCGCTCCTCGGGGTCCACGTCTTCACCCTCGGAATCGGGTAAGCGACGTCACAAGTAACAGTCGAAGAAGCGCGTACGCTCTCCGACCTCCCCCCGTCGGTCTCCGGACGCGGACGAGGGGGCCAGGGGTCCTTCCCCCACGGCTCCGTTGGAGCCTGAGAGTCCTGCGGCCTACCGGGTCCGTCGGAGGCTCCGGCCCATGGGCTGCCTTTTCAGGCCTAGGGCTCCCGCCGGCGCGCCTTCGGGCCCCGCGGTCCCTATTGAGTGCCCTTGCTTGTCACCGGCTCTGCCGCCGGCGGCTCCGGCCCCGGCGCCGCAAGGTCCTCCGCCGGCGGCTCTGGCCCCGGCGCCGCAAGGTCCTCCGCCGGCGGCTCCGTTCCCGGCGCCGCACTGGGTTCCGTCGTCCCACCTCCTACTTGGGACATGGAGCCGGATCGGCGCCGTTCCCGGCGCCGTTGGAGCGGAGGACTCGGAGGATGCAGGTGGCCTTGACCTCTCCTCTGAGCCTGGGTTTGTGTCTCCTCCCACTGTCCTGGAGGAAGGCGCCACATACACTGTGGTGCTCCGTAGAGCAGCTGTGGCTCTTGACCTTAACCTGCCTACTGTTACCCTCAAAACTAACCTCCTTACTGAAGTACTTCAGCCGGCGGCAAGTTCCATAGAACCTCTGCTTCCGTTCAATGAGGCCTTGACGGATGTTTTGATGGGCACCTGGTCTAGGTCAGCCACAGGGGTTCCTGTGGATAAAAACATGGCCAGGCGTCACCGCCCGGCACCGGGTGACCCTGCCCTTTTGACAACTCATTCGACACCGGAGAGCCTGGTCATTCAGGCCTCCACTTCCCAAACTGCATTCCCTGCCACTCCGCCAAATACGGAATCGAAAAAGCTGGAGCAGTTTGGCAAAAAGTTGTTTTCCTCTGCCAGCCTGAGGCTGCGGTCAGTAAACACTGCATGCCTCTTGGGCCGCTATTCTCACGCTGTGTGGGACACGGTGGCGCAAACTCTGCCCCAGTGCCCGGAGGAGGTTCGGGCTGTACTTTCCCAAGCTGTTGCGGAGGGGAAGGATGCCGCGAAGTTCGCCATTTGGTGTGGGTTGGACACCGCGGACTCTTTGGGGATAGCCATCTCCACGGCGGTGGCCTTGTGGCGACACGCCTGGCTGCGGTCCACAGGGTTTTCGGGGGATGTCCAGAGTTCCCTCATGGACATGCCTTTTGATGGTACTCGCCTGTTTGGCGATAAGGCAGACAGTGCGCTGGAGCGTTTTAAGGACTCTCGGGCTACAGCCAAGTCCTTGGGTCTCTCCACCACACGCCCGGCCACATCTTCCTTTCGTTCCTTTCGTGCCACGGAAGGGGAGCCCCTACACGTCCGTTCAGCCAGAGGCCTGCGCAGAACCAACCTCAACGCAGCCGCGGGTATGGTGGCCGCCGTGGCGGCACAGGGTGCCAGCGTGTGGGTCAGTCCACCTTCGCTCCCGCAGCATCCGCCTCAAAGCCTTCCTAGTCCGAGCTTTGGGGTGCACCCCACGCCGGTGGGCGGCGGGATTCAACATCACCTCCCCCACTGGCGCTCTGTCACTTCGGACAGGTGGGTGCTGCAAATCGTCCGAAGGGGCTACTCCTCCCCTTCGAGTCTGTCCCCCCCATGCCACCTCAGTTCCACCGCATGTCGGGGGATCACTTGGAGCTTCTCCGATAGGAAGTCACGGCCCTCTTGGCCAAGGGGGCCATCGAGCGCGTTCCTGGGCAGAAGTAGGACATGGTTGTGATTCCCACTACTTTCTGGTCCCCAAGAAGGAGAAAGGGGGCCTGCGCCCCATCTTGGACCTCAGGAACGTCAATCGCTTCCTCCGGAAAGAGAAGTTCAAAATGTTGACTCTGGCTCAGGTCTTGGCTGCCCTCGACCCTGCAGAATGGATGGTGGCGTTGGACTTGCAGGACGCATATTTTCACATCCCCGTCCTGCCGGCCCACTGGCGTTACCTGCGGTTCACGGTAGACCAGGAGCATTTTCAGTTTGCGGTGCTCCCCTTCGGCCTTACCAGTGCCCCTCGGGTGTTCACGAAAGTGATGGCGGTGGTCGCTGCTCACCTGCGCAGGTCAGGGGTGTCAGTCTTCCCCTACCTCGACGACTGGTTGTTGAAGGCGGGTTCGCCCCAGGCAGTTGTCACCCACCTTCAGACTACGGCCGACCTCCTGCATTTGCTGGGGTTCTCCATCAACGTGCCGAAGTCGCACCTGAGTCCCTCTCAGACGCTCCCCTTCATCGGAGCGGTTCTGGATTCGACGCGGTTTCGGGTTTATCCTCCCGAGCAGCGAGTCCGGGATATTCAGGCTATGATTCCGATCTTTCAGCCTCTATCCCGGGTTTCAGTCAGGATGACCCTCCGGCTCCTGGGCCTGATGGCCTCCTGCATTCTGCTAGTGCAACGTGCCAGGTGGCATATGCGGGCTCTGCAGTGGGACCTGAAGTTCCAGTGGGCACAGCATCAGGGCAACCTGTCCGATCTTGTCCAGATCTCGGAGGGCACTGCACGACAATTGCAGTGGTGGCTCACGAATCGCGATTGGGTCAATGGCAGATCCCTCTCCCTTCCCCAACCGGAGCACACAGTGGTGACGGATGCGTCCCTCCTGGGATGGGGCGGCCATTTGGGAGAGGCGGAGATCAGAGGCCTCTGGTCTCCGGCGGAGTCCCGGCTCCATATCAATCTTTTGGAGCTTCGGGCGATCCGACTTGCACTGAAGGCATTCCTTCCCTCTGTCCGGGGAAGTGTAGTGCAGGTGTTCACGGACAACACCACCGTCATGTGGTATTGCAACAAACAGGGCGGGGTGGGGTCGTGGACCCTATGTCGGGAGGCTCTGCGTCTCTGGACATGACTGGAACATCAAGGCATTACCTTGGTGGTTCAACACCTGGCAGGTTCTCTGAACGCCAGGGCCGACGAACTCAGCCGCCGGTGCTTGATGGATCACGAATGGCGTCTGAACTTGGACGTGGCGCAAGGTCTCTTTCTGCAGTGGGGAGAGCCTTGGTTAGATCTCTTCGCCACCGAAGAGAACGCGCAATGTCATCAGTTCTGCGCGTTGGAATTTCCAAGGCGGCACTCACTCGGCGACGCTTTTAGTCACGTGTGGAGCTGCGGTCTGTTGTACGCCTTTCCGCCTATACCACTTATGCCCAGAGTGCTGAAGAAGATTTGGCGCGACCGGGCCCAAGTCATCCTTGTGGCTCCGGATTGGGCACGAAGATACTGGTATCCCGAGCTACTCAACATGGCGATCGATCCCCCGATCCGACTGCCTCTTCGGGAGGATCTTCTGTCGCAGCAACAGGGGACGGTCCTCCACCCGAACCTGTCCAGCCTCCACCTCCATGCGTGGAGATTGAGCAGCGACAGCTGATTCCATTTGACTTGCCTCCTGAAGTCTGTGATGTCATTCTGGCAGCCAGGCGTCCCTCCACTAAATCGGTATACGCCTGCAGGTGGAACAAATTTGTGGCATGGTGCACAGCTAAGTCTGTGGATCCCCTTTCTGCCCCTCTTTCTGAGGTCCTTCTATTCCTACTCTCCTTGGCCCAGCAGGGCTCTGCTCTGGGCACTGTCAAAGGTTATCTTTCGGCCATCTCCGCCTTTCTCAGGCTTCCAGATCAGCCTTCTCTCTTTAAGTCCCCGGTTGTTAACCGTTTCCTCAAAGGCATTACACACACGTTTCCTCCTGTGCCTTTCATAATGCCTCAATGGGACTTAAATCTTGTCTTGACCTATCTGATGTGCGCTCCTTTTGAGCCCCTTCATAACTATCCTTTACGTCTTCTTACTCTGAAGACGGCTTTCCTGGTAGCTATCACCTCTGCCAGAAGAGTGAGTGAGCTCCAGGCTCTTTCTTCTAAACCTCCTTTCCTTTCTGTTCATCCGGACAAGGTGGTTTTAAGGACCCGTCCTTCTTTCTTGCCAAAGGTTGTCACGCCCTTCCACATCGGGCAGACCATCACTTTGCCCACCTTCTTTCCGCCTCCGCATCCTTCAAAAGAGGAAGAGAGGCTCCATCGTCTGGACCCAAAACGTGCGCTCTCGTTCTATCTAAAGCGCACACAACAGTTCCAGGTGGATGACCAGCTCTTTGTTGGCTACGTGGGTGCCAAAAAAGGTCGGGCCATGCACAAACGCACCATCTCTCAATGGGTCGTTTTGTGCATCAAAGCATGTTACTCGTTGGCTAAAAAGGAGCCTCCTGTGGGGCTGCGTGCCCATTCTACCAGGGCAACAGCAGCCACTACTGCCTTGGGACGCGGCGTTCCCTTGCAGGATATTTGTCAGGCAGCCACGTGGGCCTCGCTGCACACGTTTACCAAGCATTACTGCCTTGACAGTCAAGTCCGGAGAGACGGCTTCTTTGGCCGTTCTGTTCTCCGTGACTTTCTGGTGTAATCTATTCGCAGACCCACCACCGGGGTTGGTATTGCTGGGTTATCTATTCTAAGGTAAGGAATCTATCACTAACGTGTCTTTCAGATGCACAAGTTACTACTTGTGTAACGATATATCTGTAAGAGACATTAGTTAGTGATAGATTCCTTACCGCCCCACCCATCCTCCCCGTTCTGCGAACTGATTTCTAGGGTTAAGGTCATCCCTTTCAGGGCCCTAGTTTCATGGCACCAGTGGTCAGTTTCTTGCATGGCTCTGCGTTCCTGGCGCGGAAAGTCGTGTACAGAACTGACGTCAGCGCGCATGGGTGGCGCCTAAGTAGTCTCCGTGACGTCATCTCGGCGCTTACGGCGCCAGCGACGAACGCGGAGCCGCACGACGCCACCTACCGACGCGCAGGGGTACTGCTGACGAAAAGAAAAAACTTTCCGGATCCAGTCTGACGCCTGGTGATATTCTAAGGTAAGGAATCTATCACTAACTAATGTCTCTTACAGATATATCGTTACACAACTAGTAACTTGTGCATTTATCATTTTAAATTCGATGGTTGATTTTAAGCTTTGAACCCCAGCAGATAGGTATTGTAGGCTTAGGTTAAGCTTAGCTGCTAGGGTCAAATACTTCGACCTAAACATATTAGGGTCAAATACTTCGACCTAAACATATTCGTGTAAAGCAAGTTATTTCAAATGAAATGTACCCAAATTATTCCAATTGTAAGCAGTCCAAATCCATGCCATTTTTTTCGTTTATTTTTTCACTGGGTTTGCTTAACCGCTTCCATGCGCGGCCGATTTTCGCCCTGTGCGAGGCGTTTCATTAAGCGGACGGGTTCATGACGAGCTCAGCTCGTCATGCGCACACGAGCACTGCGCAGCATGACGAGCTGAGCTCGTCATGAGCATGGAAGGGGTTAAGGTCAGTCTTTCTCATATTTTTTTTTTTTTTTAACGTATTTCCAATTTGTTTTTTGTTTTTTTAAAGTCCAAGTGCAAGATTTTCTTCAAAACGTTTAGGTGCTTATAGGTTCGTTCCTGTTGCTAACACAGCTGCAATCGGCATATTTTGGGATACATACCTTCTGTCCTATTTGTGGATTCATATCAAACTAAAGACCGATTGGTTGTGTTTGCAAAATAGGTAGCCATTATTTCAAGAGATGGTAGTCTTCATACATAGTTGGTGTGCTTTCTTTGCATAGAAGATTCCACTTGCAGTATTTAGTTTGTTACATTCTAGGAACTCTAGTTTGTGGTGATACCCTATACACACACGTGTCCTTCTAGAGAATTAGCACACCTGTGCAGCTCTCTTCTAATGGTTTTAATAGATAACATTACCCCAAGCAGTGTAAGAGTAGTAAAGTAATTCTTCTGCATTATACCTTGAATAGATTCACATGCTTCATTGGTAATCTTTTATGTGTAGCAGTACACAGCTTTAATAGGCATTCAAGCAATTAGTGTGTTTTTTTAATAGCACATTCACCTTGTCATAAACCATTCAACTTAATTTATTCAATCAATCAGTATTTGTTAAGCGCAGCTTATCACCCAGGGGGGTATCCAGGCGCTGGGATGCGGTGAGCCTCAGTCGAAGAGCCAGGTCTCGAGTCCCTTCGGAGGAGGAGTGGGAGGTCGTTCCAGGACTTGGCGGTGAGGTAGGATAAAGAGAGGCCTCCACTGCTGCTCCGTCGAATGCAGGGATGTGTGCATGGGAAGCGCATCAGAGTTGTTTGGACGGTTTATGGAAGGTCAAGTGGTGGTTGTTGTAGGAGGGTCCAGCATTGTGGAGGGCCTTGTAGGCATTTTTTGAGGTGAATATGTTCAGCACTCCACTGCCACAGAGGCCACCATAATTCAGATTTGTTTGACCTGACTGTTTGAGGCAGTCAATTTTCAGAGTTATGCTCTTTGTAAGGAAATGCCTCTTTTTATATGGGCACCCCCAAGTTTTTCGACTAGCGCAGCTGGTTTTTCAACTCTGAGTGCACTGAGGCCGGCTAACCAGACTTCCGTGCCAGTGCCCTGACCCTAAAGTGTACGTCGAATTGGCTGTAACCAGTTGGAAATGGCTATCTTACCTGTAAGTCCCTAGTATATGGTACCCTGGTACTTAGGGCATGTAAGTTAGAGGTGTACCGAGGGCTTGCAGCACTGGTTGTGCCACCCTGGAAGTCCCCCAGTCCTTCACTGCGGACTGATACAGCGGTCCTGTCCTGCTAACCGGCTTTGCATTGAAAGTAATGGGAAAGCCACCACTTCCCCCGTACATCTGTGTAAGTCACCTCTCTGGCAGGCCTGCCGAGTCCTAAAGGCAAGGTGCAACTGATTGCACAGGCAGGTCATGTACTTTGCATGTCCTGACAGTAAAACACACAAACTACCATTTTTACTGTGGAAAGACATGGTTGCCCAATTGATGAGTTCCGGGTTACACGCTGATCCTTCAACTGTGCTAACTCCTGGATGCGACCAAAGTGGGCACTCCAAGGTAGCAAACAACTTGTTACATAAAGCTCGATTTGTATCTTCAGTCAAAATTAATGTAACCTTTTACAGTGTGCAGCTTTGGCAAGGCTGCCACGTTGTTGCCTTTAAAACTCCTGTGCCTTCCTGGGCACACATGAAGCCTGTTCCACTAGACACCTTTCTGCCCTCCTGGAGAGACGTGCCAACAACTCTCAGGAAGGAGAACAGTGAGGGATTGCAGGCCAGGGAGGTGTTACCTTCCTCATACAGAGAGCCACATAGGTGTTAGCCCCAAAAGGCAGGCTTCAAAGGAGAAGCCACCTTTGAAGTACAGATGTGTAACACCAGGGAGAGGGCTGCTCTATTGTTTAGGCAGAGAGGCTGGCATAGGGAACAGAGAGGGGGAAACCCGTTGTCAAACCAGTTTCCCCAGGGATGTGTAGCCCTGAGTAGCCACAACCTGGGAGTGGGCTAGTGAGGCCTGAACACTTGGAGAGGGGACTCACCATTTTGGGAGTGGGCAGAATGGTGTATCCAGGGTAGCTAGATGCCTCACTCCACAGGAAGTGGTCATCAGATTGAAGAGAACCTATTAGCCCATTTGCTACCAACTGCATCCTGCCTTGAATGCACGTTCAGAGCATAAAAGGGGCACCCAGACCTCAGATCTCGACCGGCTTGGAAGAAGGATTGCATCAGCTGCACCTGGTGGATAGCGAAGAGAGGGACTGTGCCTACCATGTCCTGCTCGAAGAGAAGCTGTTTTCCAGAGCCCGGTCAAGCCAAAAGACTTCAAGGGCCAGCCGACTGGTCTCCTGTTCGCAGCATAGGGACACAACAGCTGAAGAAGTCTGTTGGGGCAAGTAGGTAGCCCAAAGTCTTGAAGTTGCTACCGCCGCCACCGTGCAGCACCCAGGAGCAAGACTTGGCACACGGAGTTGCACCTGAGTTAGTTGATCCTGTGAGTCCTGTCTGAGAGCTTCTAGGACCCTCAGAAGGTGAGTTATCGACCCAGGAAGGATTGGCCTGTGACCGCGACACCGGGCGACTGGTAGTCCAGTGGCGACTGGACTTCGGCCACACTGTAGAGGACCACGTGGGACATCAACCCTGCAACCAGGACCCCCTCACCATCATCGTGGACCGAGGAATCCCTGCATGAAGACCCCAGTCGACCTTGTTGCATCCTTGGAGCATCTTCAGTAACTGTCATCCCTTGCATCAGGACCACTCCATAGGAATCCATTGCAATGTGGATAAAGTGCCTGAAACTTCTTGAGGACTGCTTCTTCTGTGAAGGTAACTGTTCCTGAGGACCTTGCTGGCCCCCCTGACTAGTTCCCAGCTGGAGTTGTTGCCCCAAGTACTTCTAACTGACGGCATTGACACTCATGCAAGTTCTCTTTGAAAAACTGCCAAGTGTCAAATCTGTTGACTTTGCCTAGGCTTATTTGCGGTTGAGTGAAATTGCTTTGATTTACTATTGTTTGTAAAATTAATATCTCCGGAACCTTCTGAAGGATATTTTTCGTTCTAGTGTCTAAATTCTTCTAAAAATAGTCTATTTTTATAAATTGGTGTCGGATTTACTTGTTCATTCCTCTGTGTATGCTTTGCTGCTCATTGCCACAGCTACCCACGGTTCAGCTGAGGGTTTGACAGACGAAACCTAGGGGCCCTAAATGGGTTGGTAAGTGTATTTTATGGCGAGATTGCACAACCACACCATATAATACACCCCATTTCCTCACTCTTCATCTTCACAAATAAGTTTACTCTGAATATATACCACGAAGTTTCAGTTGAAACATCAGCACAGCCATTTGCAGCCTGCTCTCTCTTGAGCCATTGGTTCGGGACCTTTCCTTCAGGGAACATTGATTGACCTTTCAGATCAAGGCTGACGTAGTGAAAGAGAACATTTCTTTTACAGGGCGTATGTCATTTGCGACCTCACGAAAACCTAGGCAGACTGTCTCCATAATGTCTGTCTGCGCCCTTGTTACTCTTCCAAGGACTGTAAGATCGGGCAGACCTTCGAGGATTAAACACTCTTGGATTCAGAATGATGGGGCTTGCATTTGCCCTTAACGAGGCACCGCTAAAGGTGCTTCCTCTTAAGGGGATGATTCAGTAAGGAGCGCCCCTCCACCATTCCATCAAAGGCCGAGAAGACAAACACTGTGAATTTGGCTTTTTGCAGTCTATAATGCCCTCTGGAATGGCCCTAGAGTGAAAAATTACCTTCACACAAATAGGCTTTGCAACCTGTGAAATCCCATAAATGTAGCATCTCTGCAACGGTGACTGATATATTGGCAAAATCCTTGTCGACAGCCACAAGATCTTTGAAGACTGTCCCGTCACTGACCCTCTCGTGGACCTCTTCAGGGTGGACAGCCAACTCTTCCATCTCAACATCGATGATCTCATCTGTCATACGCTTGGTTACTGTCAAGTAAAAATCCTCTAATCACAAAGGAGGGACTCTAGGCTTTTGGAACAGGGCCAGCATACGTGCCCAAGCTTATAGAAATACAAAAAGGTATGCCGTTCCTAGCTGCAAGAAAGAGGAATAGGGGAACCAGTTTTTTAGTGGTCATGAAGTGCAGGGAGAATAGGGGGTTCCTCCTGTTGGAATTTAGGGCCCTCACACACTCGGCTGGGTGTCATGCTTCATCATAGGGCTGCTCCTAGTCAGGTCGGCGCTGCAATACCTGACGGGCTCCCTATGAGGGGCTCTTTGGCGGAGATCTTCTATTCCAAATTGCCGTATGGTGCCGTGGGGGTGAGGGGCCTAAACAGTGTAGATGAGTGAGTGAAGGTGTGTGACCCGAAGGAAGGTTAAAACAGAATTGGGAGTACCAAAGAAAACAATTTTAATCAGGAGGTCTCCCAACCTTATTAAAAGAACAAAGGCGCATGTCTGAGGTAATGCCTACTTCTGCCTGATGCTTGATAGCATGAAAGATTCAAGTTTGTAAATTTATGAAACAAACAAACCTTGGGGAACCGTTGTTACAAGTAAGTGTTACTTAGTGAAAGAAATTTCTCATGTTTTAATTTACAAGACTCAAAATGTAATTTGCTAAAGAAAACAGCAGGCTGGAGCATAGGCATGTCTGCAGGCCTTTAATTTTTATTCTGCAATACTAAGAGAATTTTCTAAGAATTTAATTAGTCTCATAGCAGCCTGAATAGGTTTTGCTCTCCACCTCCCACATTTTAGATGACCGGCTACTGGACATGATGTAGGAATCTGAATGATACAGATATGAACACATTCTTCTTAACATAAAATGTTTTTATCGAGTAATCACCATCTTTTGCGGTTTGGACTGTGGTCCGCTTATTCATCCCAGAATCTACTCTTAAGTATTCAAACACTGAGGTTTGCTGGCCCGGTTAATCAGCGCTTTTCAGTGTGATTGGAAGTGTACTGTGGCTTTCTGGATGTACGTGCTTTCAATGTTTAGTTATCTGAAAATGTAGACTGAGTCTTTGATCTTCCAGTGAGTTGGTAATCTGAAGGGATTTATAGATTTAAACATGCACTAGGATCAATGTACATTAATTTTTGTTATTTTTGTTTAGACGGATTACTTCGGCATTGCTGGCACTGTATACTGCATGCTGTTTGGTACCTACATGAAAGTGAAAAATGAGAATGGAGTTTGGAAACCTGATTGTAGTTTTAGAAGGTGAGTATTTTATATGTAAACCATAAAATGATGTAGATGGAGCTTTGTTTGAAATGTTTTAATGGTACTGTACTTGTATAGTTATGCAGGTATGGAATTATTTCTGTCTCCAAAGACATGGTGTGTCCTACTGACAAAGTGGCTGACAGTGCTGCCAATACTTGTTATAATCCTGGCTTCAGTCACGCTCCAGCCTTGTGTAATCTGGGACCAATGGCTGTTTCCCTGTGCCTCGCTTGCCTCATCTGCCAACAGTGGCAGATTATATTACCGTAGTTGCAGGACAGCTGTCTGGATTTTGCATTTTGTTTTAGCCCTCTGGTAACCCATCTGGGACATCAATCTGTTGTCGAATCTAACTTCCCGTCTTTGCTGATTTCTTTTGTAAGTGAGCCACACTTTTTAGAGAGGAAAATCATTCGAAATAACCATTGTTTACGTCTTTTGCTTGGTTTAATTAATTTGCGTTTAATAAGGCTACGTTTCTCAGCCTTATCAAATACACATCAAGTTAATAGAATTGAGCAATAGTCCTCAAAAATACTTATATTAAATGTTTTCTCTATAAAAAGGATGGGTCGCTTTCGGAAGAAACCGCAGAGACAGGAGGTTGGAGACAACAGAGGGAAATCCTTCTGGGACTTCATTGCATTCATGTAGAAATGTATCGTATCTTTATAGAGGACCTCCGATAGACTTCTAACCGCAAATTCCTTAGCTTTTGAATACTCTCCCAGACGTAAGAATCTTCAGCAGTACCCCTGCGCACTGCCATATGGCACCTACTGCTTGGCATTCTATTCCGGATTTGATGTGCGCCGACCTATATAGGCACCACTTATGCACTTTAACATCAATTCCTTTCTTTCTGCACCAACAGACGCGGATCAGGAGCTACCCTTAGTCTCATTGAGACTCTGTACATGAAATTGCGACTAAAATTCTACAGTGTGCAACGGAAATGTTTCCTCCCAAATCTGCGAGGTTTAAACCTTGTGAGGAATGTGTAAAACAAATGTCTGTGTCTGACCCCCATGTGGTTTGCCTGTGGTGGGGCCACAATTTGAAGGCCTGCTGTGATTGTGCCTTGATGCACCCCAAGGCCGTTCGAGACTGGGAAGCAAAGATTTGTGGCGAGGCACCACAAGACTCTGCATCTGATTTGGTTGAGGTCTAAAAGTAGGCCCTGTGGTCTTGCTCCTGAGGTCACTCCCATGACAGGTTGTCTTCACAATCCAAGTCCTCAAGCAAACCCAAGAAGTGCAAAAAGTCCAAGCAGGACTCTGCCTCATCCTGCTACTGTCGATCTCCCGAAAAGGCATAAGGACGTCCTCATGCCTCCAGGTCACTCTCCTGGCGTCTCTTTACATCAGAGACAATTCTGACCCTTGTTCTGTGTCAGCCAGAATTTCTGGGGCCATGCTGCAGCTTTTTGTCATGTTACCGGCTCCCTTGGCGGTGCCTGCGGGCCCAATTGGGCTTTTGCCGATGGGTCCTCCCTTGGCACCAGTTGGGCCCTCTGGATCAGCTGATTTCAGTACCGACTCCCTCCCCAGCACCACATCCCATGCCAGAACACGATCCACTGATGCCGGCGCCATTGACTCGGGATGTCAGTGGCCAACCCATAGTGCTGTCTGACAGCACCATACAGACCAAGACTGCATACTCTTTTATCTGAGGCACACTCTTTACCACCCTTCTGATGCCAATACAGTGCCTCTACATTCTGTAAGGGCCTCATGTCCGTACTCAAATAATTGTCGCTATGATGCTGGGGATGAGATTACCCAGCCTTACCAAGAGGACAACTTGTACGAAGACCTTCAATATGCTGGTAGTCTGGATACTTCCCCAGACACTGAACTAGTTACCCCAGGGCCTGTCATGGTTATGTGAAGGACTGACAGATGTTCTTGATCCCAAACTTCTCACTCTGAGTTAAAACCACTGTTCCGACAGAGGTGTTGCACCCTGGAAAGTCAAGGTCTGAGTCACTTGGCCCATTCAACGGGGCTCTTACTGATATGCTCTTAGGTACCAGAGTTCAACCCTGCTCAGGCCCCGCTGTGTCACCAGATGCCATAAACCTGCTCTGACCAAGCCAGCTTGCCACATGGAGCACTCTACTGCGGAGAGCTTTGTAGTGCACGTTGTTTCCCACGACTCCTGACAGAGAATCAGAGGACAGACATTTAGTTAGTGTTTTTTTTTTCCTCAACAGATTTGGCCCTTCGCTCAGTGAATGCCAGCTGCCTCATAGGCTGCTACACTGAATCCATGGCCAATATATTGCCTATGGTCCTGGTAGAAGCTCTGGGCCATACATTCCCAGGCCATGCAAGATTGTCATGATGCAGCCAAGTTCATCATCTGCTGTGGACTGGAAACTGCAGAATTCTTCGGCAGGGCTTTTGGCACCAATGTGGCCATTTGTAGGTAGGCATGGATGCAGTCCACTGTTTTTTAGTAGACTTCCAAGCCAGCCATATCGGCATGTCGTTTGATGGATCCTGATTTGTTCGAGATAAAGCAGACTGTGCCCTGGAGTGCTTTAAATATAGTTGAGCAATAGCATGCTTCCTCAGCCTTTCTGCTCATCTACACTGTCCGCATCAGGAGTTTTGCCCCCTCTGTGCCCGAGGTAGGGGCTTCCAATATTGTGTCCAGCCCCAGCAGGTGCCACAATCACCCCAGCAATTTTGTGGGTGCGATACCCACAGGAGAGGGCAATAGAGGACACTGTGTAGCCCAGTTGATTCATAACTTCAAATTGCAAACTGCAAATTGTTCAGCATGGTTATGCTTTGCCATATCTTGAGACACTGCTGCACCTTCCACCATCCCCACACCAGCAGACGGAGGACCATCTTTCTCTTATAGCAGGAAGTACAGGCTCTTTTGGCCAAAGGAGCCAAAGGGATGGGGTTGCAGCACCAGAAGCTGATTGTGGCTGTTCTTCCTGCTACATCTTACTGCAGAAAAAGGGTGGGGGGCCTCCATCCTATTTTAGACCTTCACCCTCTCAATGCATTAATGCGGAAAGAACAGTTCAAGATGCACACCTGGGCCTAGGTCTTGTCTGCTCTTGACCCTGGAGACTGGATGATAGCGCTGGACGCTTATTTATACATGCCTATCCTGCAGGCCCGGTGGTGTTACCTGAAGTTAAGTGTGCCATGAGCATTTTCACTTCGCTGTGCTCCCTTTTGACCTGCCAGCATCCCTCTGGCATTCATATTCGGAGGTCTGGGGTTTCGGTCTTCCCCCTACCTTGACAACTGGTTGTTGAAGAGGACCTCTATCCAGGCAATCATTAACCACCAAACTTAAACAATGTGGACGAACCCACTATGTGTATGTAATTTAATCACTGTATGTAGTATGAACATGGACCCATTAGGTGTTCTTAAAAGACCCCTCACACACCAACCTTGTTGGTGTTATGCTTCATCATTGGGGTCCCAACCGGGCGGCCGAGTGCTGCCCGGTTGTGCTACGGCGCCTGATTACAGCGGAGCTGGTGTTGTGCATATATGTGATGTGAGGTGAATTACTACAGTTAAAAATATCTCTGAGAATCCTTGCCCCTAATTTTAATCTTGGCGGCTCAGGATATGGTTAAAAGCAATATGTGTAGTGCAACTATTTAGGACTTATTACCGTAAGTTGACTGTGTGGCGGTCTACATGTTTCAGCCCGTTAAAAAAGTGAAAGGGCTTTCTTCAGGACCAGGTGAGTGAATAGTGAGTGGCAAAGGTGAAAGATGCCACGTGAAACCTGTATGGTACCTACACACGCGCTAAGGTGTGTGGTGTAAGTGTCGGCGTACTCACTGACACTTGAAAAAATACCTGTAGGGGGAAGGAAGAAGACATGACGAGACATATAATATATCGCAACATAAAATGCAATCTTAGTGGCAATATGAATGTGCTGTAGTCATTGTCTATATGACTACTACAGTGATTGGCGTGTTGCCCATGCTTGTGGCGACATGCAGGAGATTCTGTGCATGCTGCGCCTGTAGGAGAATGTGCATGGGCGGTTGAATTGGGAGCGCGCGTTAGTTAAAGCTGCAAAGCGCTGGTCAGTGGCTGCAACAGCAGGGGTGCCTAGCCCACGGGACCCGTGGGGGATAGCGCTGACACCCAGTGGAGTCTGTAGGCTGTGCTTAATGTTGCACGGTGTCGTATGTGGGGGCCACTAGAGGCAGTGGCAAGTGGTCCTTGTCGCACTGTGCGCGGCGATCAGGAATCTATTCATGCGATCATGTGGCATTGTGCACCTAGGATCGATTTCAGATGTGAATTACGTTAAAAAAGTTAAAAACATGCACAAGTGTTTCGGTCATAGTTACAATATTTAGGGAAATTAGGCAGATTATCGAGGCTCGGGAGGGTAGGGTACTCATCCAAAGTTCCAATCTGTAAATCAAAGAGCGCCATAGTGAGCACGATGGCCTATGCGGGCTCTCGAGGGTAGCGCCATTGGAGCACGCAAAGTCTTACTTGGTCTTGGAGAGTCATCCGCTGCAAACCTGAATCGGTCCCCCGTAGTCCCGGCTGGTGCTGGGTACCGCGAGGGAAGCAGCTTAAGTAGAGCGAGGACAAGACCTGGTACGTACCTCGATAATCTGCCTAATTTCCCTAAATATTGTAACTATGACCGAAACAACACTTGTGCATGTTTTTAACTTTTTAACGTAATTCACATCTGAAATCGATCCTAGGTGCACAATGCCACATGATCGCATGAATAGATTCCTGATCGCCGCGCACAGTGCGACAAGGACCACTTGGCACTGCCTCTAGTGGCCCCCACATACGACACCGTGCAACATTAAGCACAGCCTACGGACTCCACTGGGTGTCAGCGCTATCCCCACGGGTCCCGTGGGCTAGGCACCCTTCTGTTGCAGCCACTGAGCAGCGCTTGCAGCTTTAACTAAGCGCGCTCCCAATTCAACCGCCCATGCACATTCTCCTACAGGCGCAGCATGCACAGAATCTCCTGCATGTCGCCACAAGCATGCGCAACACGCCAATCACTGTAGTAGTCATATAGACAATGACTACAGCACATTCATATTGCCACTAAGATTGCATTTTATGTTGCGATATATTATATGTCTTGTCATGTCTTCTTCCTTCCCCCTACAGGTATTTTTTCAACTGTCAGTGAGTACGCCGACACTTACACCACACACCTTAGCGCGTGTGTAGGTACCACACAGGTTTCACGTGGCATCTTTCACCTTTGCCACTCACTATTCACTCACCTGGTCCTGAAGAAAGCCCTTTCACTTTTTAACGGGCTGAAACACGTAGACCGCCACACATAGTCAACTTACGGTAATAAGTCGTAAATAGTTGCACTACACATATTGCTTTTAACCATATCCTGAGCCGCCAAGATTAAAATTAGGGGCAAGGATTCTCAGAGATATTTTTAACTGTAGTAATTCACCTCACATCACATATATGCACAACACCAGCTCCTCTGTAATCAGGCGTCGTAGCACAACCGGGCAGCACTCGGCCGCCCGGTTGGGACCCCAATGATGAAGCATGACACCAACAAGGTTGGTGTGTGTGAACTATCGGGAATAAGATGCGGGAGGCCTGGTCGTGATAGTGCAGGTTTTATTCTTGATAGGGTAGGACTCTTAAGGGTGTCCAGTGTACAGGGGTTTATAACGTATGAATTGTCCTTGGTTCCCGGGGTGTGTGCTGTCGTCTTCTTCCTGTCAGGACCCTGTCGTCTGTCGCCTCCTTCACCTCCTCGTGTTCTGTACCGGGTGGCCACCGTCGGAATCTCCGGATGCCCCAAAGGAAGGAAGAGGACAACACGGGGTCAGGGTGATCGTGGTGCGGTGCGTTGTCAGGGAAAGGGAGTGAGGTAACACCAGCCCAAAACCAACAAAATACCGTGACACACGCTCAGTGGAGGGGAGTGTAGGTGTGGTGGATGGGGATCGGCTTTCTTCAATGCGCGATACTGCGCTCGCGCCCCTAAGCCTCTGGCGTCCCCCGCTTTCCCACCCAACCCGTGAAACGATCCCGTACCTGTTTTAGCCACGCTCCTCCTGGAGCGTGGCTGGGCAGCCGTAAATCCGTTGGCCTCCTGGCTCTCGGGTTCTCTCGGGTCTTCCTCCACTCCTCCTGAGTTTGCTGTTCCTCTCGAGGTCCGTCGCTCGCTGTCTCCGTCCCGACTCTCCGCAACTCCGCTTCCTCCTGTCTCACCTCCGGTGTCAGCGCACCTCGTCTTCCTGATCCAGCCCTCTCTTGTTGGACGGAGGGCGATGTCGTCATCAAACGGGGCGGGAGCGTCCCATGTCGGATCCCAGTTAAAGGGACCGTATCTTCTTTCAGCGGTGTCGGACGTGGATGACCCAGTCCAGTCCTCCTGTGGTGATAAAACAAAAGGTGCGGTGACGTCCTGCGCCTCCCACCAGTCTTTCAGTTGATCCGGGCCGTCCCGACACATACCCGCCCCGTGACAGTGTGTGAGGGGTCTTTTAAGAACACCTAATGGGTCCATGTTCATACTACTTACAGTGATTAAAGTACATACACATAGTGGGTTCGTCCACATTGTTTAAGTTTAGTATCCTTTTTGGGGAACGGGACGCACCCCTAGTCTTATCCCTTGCTCTCCCCGTGATTTTTTCTAATCATTAACCACCTCCAGACTGTGGTGATCCTCCTTATATCCTTGGGGTTTACTGTCTATGTTGAAGTCACACCCGCCTTAGCAGACGCTTCCCTTCATTAGAGCCATTCTGCACATAGTGCAGTTTCACACCTCTCCCCTGGAGCAGTGTCCAAGACATTCAACATCTGTCCTGGATCTCCGTGAGAATGGCTCTGAGGCTGTAGGGACTGATAGCACCTGACATCCTGCTGTTCAAACATACCAGAAATCACTTATGCAGCCTCTGCAGTGGAATCCAAAGTCTCAGTGGGCATAGCACCAGGGGATCTGTCTGATCTGGTCCAGATTTCAGAGGAGATTGGATAAGATCTGCAGTTGTAGCTTTGAGACCCCGATTGGATCAGCTGGAGACGCATCTTCTTACTCCACCCAGAACTCCCAGTGGTGACCGATGCACTGTTTTTAGTTTGGATAGGCCTTCTTGGAGAGGTGGGGATCAGAGACGTCTGGTCTCTGGCAGAGGCCCGACTCCATATCAACCTGCGAGCTATCTGTTTGGAGTGAAACCCGTCCTGCCCTCCATCAACTTGAAGATGGTGCAGGTGCTCACAGACCACACCACTGCAATTTGGTACTGCAACCAGCAGGGCGGGTTTGGGGTCGTGGCACATGGTCTTTTCGGAGAAAGATATTTCAAACCCGCATCCTACACACTCATACACACTGTAAACATACCTATCATACCATCCTTGCATCCCCCGTCCCAGCACTTAACACATGCACAAAGCAAGTAAGACCACGGGGAAGGTGTTTCTCTTTTAGCAGTTTTGTGGTCCTGAAGAAGGTTGTTTGAATGAAAGCAATTTCCACACTGAAACGTGTGTTGACCGCTTTTAGAAGTGGTCCCAACCAACACCACTACAACGACTAAATGAAAAACACTTTCCCCTTTGTCTTACTTGCTTTGTGTATGTGTGATAGTGCTGAGACGGGATGCAAGGATGGTATGATAGGTATGTTTGCAGTATGTATGAGTGAGTGCAGGATGGGGGTTTGAAGTATCTTTCTTGTAGTATGTTTTGTGTTTTTTGTTTAGTCTTTGTTAAACAAATGTTACATTTCAAATATTGATGCGTTGAGTAAAATATTGTAAAATCAATGGATTTATGACAATAATACATGTATTGATGTTACTAAGTAGATACAGTTCAAATGGGATTTCTCCTTTGTTTAATTGGGTCCCGCAAATCATTTAGAGGGTGCACCCTACCCTTCCTGGATGCGCTGCCACACCTTCCACCATCCCCAGAACGACTGCTGGAGGACCATTTGTCACTCTTACTGCAGGAAGTGCAAGACCTTTTGGCCAAATAGCCTATAGAGAGGTTGCCTGCTCTGGCAGTGGGTCGTTGTTACTCCTGCTACTTCCAGGTGCGAAGAAGGAAGATGCCTTGATCCTACTTTAGACCTGTGCTTTCTCAATGCCATCCTCTGGAAGAACAAATCCAAGATGCTCACCCTGGTCCAGGTCTTTTCTGCCCTTAACCCGGGGGACTGGATGGTGGCTTTGAACTGGCAGGACACATTTCCATAATCCCATCCTGCAGTCCCACCGGTGCTACCTGTGGTTTGTTGTGGGACAGGAGCATTTTCAGTTCGCTGTGCTCCCGTTTGGTCTCACCAGTGTCCCTTGGGTGTTTTCAAAAGTGATGGCAGTGGTGGTAGAAACTCTTCGGAGGTCAGAGGTCCCAGTCTTCCCCTACCTCGACTCGTGGCTGCAGAACACTGGGTCGCCTCAGGCAATAGTCACCAATTTCCAGACCACAGCGAACCTCCTGACAACCTTGAGGTACACTATCAATGTACTGAAATCCCACCTGACTCGTTCTCAGACACTCCCTCCCTTTCATCAGAGACATGCTGGGCATGGTCCAGTTTTGTGCCTTTCTCCAAGAAAGGAGAGTCTATGACATCAGGCTATGATCCAGATCTATCAGCCTATGTACTGAATCTGTGAATCAACTCTGAGGCTGCTGGGACTGATGACCTCTTGCATGCTGCTGGTCTAGTACGCCAGGTGCCATATGCGGGCTTGGTAGTGGTATCTGAGGTCTCAGTGAATTGATATCAAGGGGATCTGTCTGATCATGACCAGATTTTGAGGTGAAACTCCAAAAGACCTGCAGTAGTGGTTGCAGACCCCTTCCCATACCCCCACCCAGAGCTGGCCTGCATGAATGATGCATCACTTCAGGGTTGGGGCGGCCACCTCGGAGAGTTGAAGATTAGACATCTCTGACAGTCGCTCCATATCAACCTTCTGGAGCAAAGAGCCATCCGCTTGGCGTAAAGCTTTCTTTCCATCATCCTGGGGAGGCTGATGCAGGTGCTTACCGCCATGTGGTACTGCAACAGGTAGGGTCTACTGGGATCGCAGTCCCTGTGCCAGGAGGCACAGCGTCTCTGGAAATGAAGGAATCTTCCTGGTGGTAAACCTTCCGGCAGGATATTTGAATGCAAAAAAACAATTGATGAACAGAGTGCTGAACAATGTCAAACATTCACCCCTAGTACAGGATCTTTGAATGCCAGAACGGACAAATTCAGCTGTCCACGCCTATTGGATCACGAGTGGTAGTTACACCCAGAGGTGGCACAACCTCGTACGCTATAGGGGAGAACCTTCGCTCGATCTCCATAGCTGAGAACAGGCAATGTCCGCAATCCTGTGCTTTGGAGTTTCCAAGTACCTAGGGTGGAACTCGGGACTCCTTTATGCTTTCCCTCTGATACTTGTCCTGCCACAAGTTCTCAAGATCAGGACTGACCAGACGCAAGTTATCCTATAGGCCGTGGATTGGGCACAGAGAGTATGGTATGCAGAGCATCTGGGCATGAGCATCTGTCCTCTGATCATACTCCCCCTCCAGCAGGATCTACCGTCACAACAAAGGGGCAGGGTCTTATACTCGGGCCTCCATAATCTTCACCTTCATGCTTGGAGATTGAGAGGTTATAGCTAAACACCTTTGACCTTCCTCCAGAGGTGGTCGATGTCATCTTAGCAGCCAGGCATCTCTCAACGAAGTCTGTAATCGCCTGATGGGTCAAATTTGTGATTTGGTGTGGCACGCGTCACATTGATCCCCTTCAGACAAAGTTATCTATCATTTTATTTCTTTTGCTTGCCTGGCAAGCCTTTGCTTTGGGGCTGGCTATGGGGTACATTTTGGCTCTTCCGGCCTTCTTCCGTTCGCCGCACTCGCCCTCATTTATGTGCATCACCTTTTGTGATAAGTTTTTTGTAAGGATTCCAGCATTTGCTTCCTCCCTCATTTTGCCGCAGTGGGATCTAAACTTGGTCCTCACATATTGTTGTGCACTCCCTTACAGCCGCTGCACACCTGTACTTTGCAGCTTCTCCCCCTCAAGACTGTGTTCCTAAGAGCTATAACATCAGCACGTTCTATGCTCCGCCTCACCTTTTTGAGAAGATTCCATCCTCTAGACCCAAAAAGAGTGTTGAGCTTTTGTATCGATCATACCAGAGAACACCAAGTTGATGAGCACTTGGTGGCGTTCTCAGGAGCAAAGAAAGGCAAAGCCATGCAGAAAGGAAAATGTTACTTACTCTGTAGCATCTGTTCATGGCATGTAGTGCTGTAGATTCACATGCTGTGCATACTCCTGCCATCTAGTGTTGGTCACGGATGTGTGCACGTTTTTTTCTTCAAAGAAGTCTTTTGAGTCACGAGGTAGAGTGACTCCTCTTGGTGTTAATGCGCATAGGCATCGACTCCATTGTCCGATTGTTTTCCCGCACAGCAGGTGAGGATGGAGTGTGGAACGAAGTGATAAGTAGAGAGCTGTCCATGCATAAGAGGAAAAAAGAGATGATAGAAGATACTGCAATGGCCACAGGTCTCCTGGGAGGAGGGTGGGCGCATGTGAATGTACAGCACTACATGCCACGAACAGTCGCTTACAGGTTAAGTAACATTTCTGATGGATACATCTGCCGGTGGATTCCTCACTGTTAGACCTGGTACCATTGGCGTGAGTCTCCCTTCCATTTTTTCGCTATGCGTTTTGTTGACCTATTTTTGCTGGTTTAGATGCTTTGGGCACTTTGCCACTGCTAATCAGTGCCAAAGTGCAAGTGCTCCCTATGATAAATTGATGTATGGATTAGTGACTCCATGATTGGCTTATTTGACTTGCTGTCAGACCCTAGTATAGTGCACCGCGTGTGCCCAGGCCTGCCAATCAAATGCTGCTGGTGGGCTTGCAGCACTGGTTGTGCCACCCACCGGAGCAGTTTGGAAAGCGTGTCTCAGGCCTGCCCTTGCAGAACCTGTGTGCAGTCTGGTACTGCCATGTCGACTTGGTAAGTGCACCCACTTACCAGTCCCCAAACCTTCCCTTTTCTGCATGTTAGTCACCCCTAAAGTAGGCCTGCGGGCAGGGTGCATTGTATGTAAAAGGTAGGACATGCCCGGATGTGTGTGGCATGTCCTGATAGTGAATTACAGCCAATTTCGTTTTTCACTATTGCAAGGCTACCTGTCCCCATAGGATAGAATGGGCAGTTTGATTATAACAGCTTATAATCCTAACTGACCCAGGGAACATGGTAGAAAAACGAATTTAGTATGCCTGAACTCAGAATGATAAAATACATCTTTCAGTGAAGTTGGTTTTAACATTCTGTGTTTGAAAATACCACTTTTAGAAAGTGGGTATTTTCTTGCCTAACCATCCAGCCTGCCTCTGCTAGCTTGTGTATTGTATGTCTGGGTTTGTGAGTGACAGGGGCTGGGGGACTCCAGGAGACAGGGTGAGTCAGCACTAGGCTGAATAGACCTATCTGCATGAGGAGTGGTGGGAGGAGTAGCACCTGGGCCTGAATAGGGCTGTGCCTGCCTTCCACAATGCTGGCTCCACCTCCTGTGGTGTGTCTGATGACCCTGGCCCACACTGACAAAGGAAGAAGTTGTGCACTGGCAGAATGCACCCAGAACTGGTTTGGACTAGGTACAGGACCCTCTGCCTTCAGAGGACAAAGGATTTGCTAGTATAAATATTGGGGCCCAAACCCCAAGACTTTAGATCACTTCTGGGAATCGAGACGAACCTTTGCTGAGGAGAAGAACCAGGAAGCTGAAGGAGGAGACTACCCCTATGCTGCGTGTTGTTGGGGTTGGCCTGCAGTGGTTACTTTATTGCCAAAGAAAGGAGAAAAGGACTGAGTGTGCTTTCATCATCTTGAAGATGATCTCCAAGGGTTTGAACATTGAGCTTGCCTCCTGCCTGAAGTCTCAGGGATACAAGACTTCACCCCCCAGCTCCCCTTCTGAATTCCCTTGCTGGGAATTGAAGTGCCTACTGCTGTTGGGCCTTCTGAGAGACTGCGCTTCGCTGGGAGCTGGAAGCGCGACTCAACGAAGAGGAAGCGTGTCGCCGCCGCAGCAGTTGTTGTCGCATCACAGAGTAAGCGTGCTGCCGCCATCGCATCACCGAAGCGCCTCGCATCACCGGAGAAGCGTGCCGCCGCCACATAGGACGCCGGCGCATCACCGGAGAAGCGTGTCGCAGGGCCTGTCGCAGCTCAGAAGATCGCCGAGTCCCGCCGGGCATGCACGCATCTTGTCTACGTTGTCGCACCGTAAGCAAGATGCCATTTTATCGCATCGCACCGGATCGTCATCGCATCGAAGCGCCATCTCGACGCATCGTAACCGGGCCGCAGTAAGAAACAGACGCATCCTCCTTTCTGCGTGTAAGGAATCGAAGCATCACCTTCCCTGCGACCCTTTTGTTTGTTTTGCGTTACGCATCCAAAGGTGCATTGAGAGTAAAGTGTCGCATTTATCATCTTTATTGAACTGAACTATTTTCTACCATTTGACAGTCATCTTTTTCGTATTGTATTGTGGATTTTTGTCGTTTGGGTCTTGTGTTAAGTCTATATAAAAATACTTATTTTTATACTACAACCGGTGTGGTGTCCATCTGTAGTGTTGTCACTGGGTTACTGAATGTGTTCACAAATGCTTTACACACTGCCTCTGAGATAAGCCTGCCTGCTCGCGCCAAGCTACCAAGGGGGTGCGCAGGGGTTATTTTAGTAGTGTATCCCCCTTACCCTGACTAGAAGCAAGGGTCCCTATTTGGACACAGGTACTGTGGACTCTGCCAACTAGAGACCCCCAGTTCTAACACCTTTTGAATTACCCTTGCGCCAGCATTCCACAGAAACTTCTTCATAGCTCTCCCACGTCAACGAGGACGTCACAATAGCACAGCTCCGCTCGCGACTCTGTATGACGTCACCGGAGCCATAAGAAGACCTCGTCGGCGTGCTGACATCAATTCCCTTTTCTCCGCGCCGTCGACCCGCAACGGTTTTTCTGGGACTCTCCATTTCCTTAGGATATTACTTTGTTACATTCTATCTATTGTGTAGCAGTGCGATCGCTACACAAAAGAAGTCCGGGTTCAAGCCCTGTAGGGAGTGTGGGGGTCATATGTCCATCACGGACCCCCACGAACATTGCCTTTGGTGCCTGTAGTCAGATCACGACGTCGAAGGATGCCTGTCTTGTAGGGGATGAATCCGAAGGCACTTAAGGAGCAAGAGGCGAAGCTATTCATGGCCCGGGCGAGAAAGGAGAAGAGAGGCCGCAAAAGATCGAAGTCTACGACCCCGCACACCTCGAGGTCGTCGAAGAGGCGTCGACATGGGTCTGGCGTCATGGTAAAGATGACATCTCGCCTTCGCCCTCACCTTTTCCGCAGGCGACTCCGGTCCATTCTCCTGCACCAAGGGATTCGCCGGCGCCCAGGGAGTCGTCTCTTGCTCCTCCGGCTTCACCTGCCCCGGTGTCCCCGGCGCCGCAGCCACAGCCCGCCACACGGCCTTGGTTGATCTAGACCAGGCGGTTCCAGATCCTTATCCACCCTTTCCAGGTCTGAGTGCGGATCCGTCGCATTTTCTAAATGCGATGTTTGGCATGTTTGCCAAAGTAGCTAACCCATCCGGTGCACCGTCTGGCCCCGTGGGTCTGCTTGCATACAATTTGGGCATCCCCCAGCAATATGCCCTGGCACCTTTTGTGCCCTTCATGCTGATGACACCATCATGGCATCTCCCGGCGCTAAGATTCTCGACGCCGATACCGCAGTCTCCGGGGCCATCTATTTTTGGGCCGACGCCTTCCCGGCTTCGAGCGGCGCCGCCGATCCCGAAGTTGCACTCCGGGAGGGAGGCCCAGAGGCTGCTGTAAGAAGAGGAGTACCAGGGACAGCAGGAACAAGCTGAAGAGGGGGAAATCCTTGACTCTGTGGATGACTTTGAAAGTCTTCAGGAGGCTAGTGGTTTGGACACTTCCCCAGAGGGAGAGCTTTCTTCCCCAAAGACAATGCCTTCTCAGGACGTGGCTCTTTATCATACTATCATCAGGAAGGCTGCTGACCTGTTGGATCTGCAATTGCCCACAGCTGAGGTCAGGTCTAATATTCTGACTGAAGTTTTGCACTCTCCGTCTTCAGTGGTTGAGCCTTTACTGCCATTCAGTGATGCGTTAACGGAACCGATTCTGGAAGTGTGGCAGAATCCTTTGTCTGCTCCGGCTGTTTCAAGAACAGTGGCAAGACGCCATAAGCCTGCTCCGGGGGATCCGGCTTTTCTAACCTCCCACCCTTCTCCAGAGAGCTTGGTGGTTCAAGCTTCATGTTCATCCAAACAGTCGGCAGGATCCTTCCCCACCACCCCGGGGGATAGGGACTCCAAAAAGCTGGAGCAATCAGACAAAAAGGTGTTCTCAGCAAGCATGGCCTTAAAATCTACAAATGCCACATGCTTGTTGGGAAAATATATCCACGCTTTGATAGACTCAACCAAGGAGGTGACTTCTAAACTGCCTGATGTACGAGGTCACTTTTTGGAGGTGTTGGCTGATACGCAGGCTGCAGCCCGTCAAGTGATTGTCGGGTCCGGATACGGCAGACTCAGTCACCAGTCTGATGGACTCTTCGGTGGCTATCAGGAGGCACGACTGGTTGGGATCTTCGGGGTTTTCTCCGAATGCGCAGGCCACTTTTTGCAATGTTTTTAGGTTCTGTCCTTCTTGCTTCACGTTGGTCTGCATACATGTATCTTTAGCGCCAGGGTACCCGTAGGGTGTTTGTTGCGCTCTATAAATGCTATATACAATACAATACTCTACTTTATCTGCCTTTTGATGGATCCGGGCTCTTTGGGACAAAGGCAGATTCTGCTCTGCAATGCTTCAAGGATAGCAGGGATACTGCAAGGTCCTTAGGCCTTCCGTCTCAGCCTAGGGGCTATGGCTACAGGAGGTTTTGTGGATTTGGAAAGGCGGCTTCCTTTCGAGGCCATTGGAAACAGCAGCAGCAGAACCCCCTGTGCAAGTCGTATAGAGGGAAGGGAAGAGGCCGTCTGCGGGGGGCCACCCGGCAACAGTCCTCCACCTCCTCTCCTGTCCCCCCCACACAGGTTCCGCAGGGAAGCAGCTCTAGATCCCACATCTTGGAGCATATTGTTCCCGTAGGAGGCCGGGTGTCCCATTTTCTACAAAATTGGAAATCTGTTACATCAGATCTTTAGGTTTTTTAATCTCGTAGAAAATGGGTACGCCCTACCTTTCCAGAAATTTCCCCCTACTTACCCTCCTCGCCAGGGCTGGTGTTCGGAGGACCATCTCCTGCTCCTTCAGCAGGAGGTCCTGGCCTTGCTTCAGAAAGGTGCAATAGAGGTGGTTCCTGAGCAGGAAATGGATCGAGGGGGTTACTCCCGATATTTCCTGTTCCCCAAAAAGGACGGGCGGTTGAAACCAATCCTGGACCTCAGGATCTTGAACTTTTACCTCAAGCAGAAGTTCAAGATGTTGACCCTAGCTCAGGTTCTTTTGGCGCTGCAGCAGGAAGACTGGATGGTGTCGATCGATTTGCGGGATGCGTATTTCCACATTCCCATCCTGAAGTCGCATCAGAAGTATCTCCGTTTTACGGTGGGATCCAAACACTACCAATTTGCGGTCCTTCCGTTCGGACTTACTTCCGCACCATGAGTCTTCACAAAGGTGATGGCGGTGGTTGCAGCTCATCTCAGAAGGTCGTGGATTCCGGTATTTCCCTATCTAGACGACTGGCTGCTAAAGGCGAAGTCTCCAGAGTTGGTGCTGCATCATCTGCAAATAACGGCTCGGCTGTTGTTCGACTTGGGTTTTTCGATAAATGTACCCAAATCTCACCTGGTGCCCTCTCAGCGCAACCTGTTCATAGGGGCAGTACTGGACACTACTGTGAATCGTACCTTTCCACCTCCTCTGAGGATTCTAGACATCCAGGCTATGATTCGGTTGTTTCAAGAAGGAGCGGAAGTTCCAGTCCTGAAGGTCTTGCACCTGCTCGGTCTGTTCGCTTCCTGCATACTGTTGGTCAACCATGCACGCTGGCGTATGAGGGCCCTCCAGTGGTGCCTCCGCAGGCAGTGTTTCAACACAACGGAGATCTCGGGGAGGTGGTCAGAATCTCCAGAGACACTGCAGCAGATCTGTTATGGTGGAGTGTTTCAGGCAACCTGCCTCAAGGGAAGCCGTTTTAACCTCCTTCTCCGGTGGCCACAGTGATAACAGATGCCTCCACTCTAGGGTAGGGTGCTCATCTGGGGGATCTGGAGATCAAGGGTCTTTGGTCTCCAGAGGAGAGATTGCTTCACATCAATCTTCTGGGATTGCGGGCGATACGTTTGGCTCTCAAGGCCTTTCTTCCCTTCCTTCGCGGTCAGTCAGTTCTGGTCCTAACAGACAACCCTACCGCGATGTGGTACATCAACAAACAGGGAGGAGTAGGGTCGTATCGTCTGTGCAGAGAGGCTCTGCGACTCTGGTCCTGGGCTTAGGACCACCAGATTTGTGTAGTTGCAAATCATCTGGCCGGGGTACTGAATGTGCGTGCGGACAGTCTCAGTTGGCAATACTTGGCCGATCACGAGTGGCATCTTCATCCGGAGGGGGTCCATCACATTTTCGAGATGTGGGGATTTCCTCGGTTGGACCTGTTTGCCACTCACGAGAACGCACTGCCCGTCGTTCTGCAATCTCCAGTATCTGATGCGGGGAGCGTTTGGGGACGCGTTTGTTAGATTGGGGCTCACAGCTTCTTTACGCGTTCCCTCCCATACCCTTGATTCCTCTAATTCTGAGGAAGATTCACCAAGACCGGGCCCAAGTCATATTGATCGCCCCGGATTGGTCAAGAAGGGTGTGATACACAGACATTCTTCATCTCTCATCGCACCCTCCGCTCTGTCTCCCTCTCAGGGCAGACCTCCTCTTGCAGTCGCAAGGGCTGGTTCTACACCACCACCTCCAGACCTGCACCTTCATGCCTGGAGTGGAGAGTGAACGGGGCAGCCTGAGTTCTTTCTCTCGCCCACCGGATGTGGTGGATGTTATTTTATCGGCCAGGAGACACTGCACCAAATCTGTTTATTCCTGTAGATGGGCCAGATTTGTGAAGTGGTATGGAGAGAGCTCGATTGATCCCTTGAAGGCCCATTTGTCTGATGTACTTAGCTTTTCACTTTCATTGGGCCAGCAAGGTTGTGCTGTAGCAACTGTTAAGGGTTACTTGTCAGATTTATCAGCCTTTCTTTTTTTGCCAGACCAGCCTTCGCTGTTTAAGTCTCCCATAATTATGAGGTTCATTAAGGGCCTCACTAATAGATTTCCTCCCACTCCCTTTACTATGCCTCAGTGAGACTTAAATCTGGTTCTCACTTTCCTGATGGGGTCTCCTTTCGATCCTCTTCATAGTTGTCCGTTGAGGCTTCTTACATTCAAGACTGTTTTTCTTATTGCTGTTACCTCTGCCGGGAGGGTAAGTGAGCTTCAGCCACTTAGCTTTAAGCCTCCTTTTACAACCATCCATGCAGACAAGATGGTCCTTAGGACCAGAGCTGCTTTCGTGCCTACGGTGGTTACTCCTTTTCATCTAGGACAGTCAATCACCTTACCTACTTTCTATCCTGCCCCTCACCCTTCCAAGGAGGAGGAGAGGCTTCATCGCCTGGACCCTAGAAGGGTGGTCAGCTTCTACTTGGACAGAACCAAGGACTTGAGGCTGGACGACCAGCTTTTCGTTGGTTACACGGGACGAATAAAGGGCAAAGCTGTCCACAAGAGAACGCTTTCCAGGTGGATCATCTTGTGCATCAAGATATGCTAACCTTGGCCAAGAAGGAGTCGCCTGAAGGTATCAGAACTCATTCTACTTGAGCAAAGTCTTCAACTTCAGCTTTGGCTAGAGGTGTCCCTGTGGTAGACATCTGTAAGGTGGCAACATGGGCCTCCCTCCACACTTTCGCGAAGCATTATTGCTTGGATTCGGAGGTGAGGAGGGACGGTCATTATGCACGTTCTGTGCTGCAGGACTTTTTAGTATGAGTAGGTGGACACCCTGCACCGGGAGAGGGACTGCTTGGGGATTCAATTCAAAAGGTGAGGAATCCACAGGCAGATGTATCCATCAGAAGAACAAGTTACTTACCTTTGGTAACGCTTTTTCTGGTGGATACAGTGTCTGCCTGTGGATTCCTCACTGACCCACCCTCCTCCCCGTTGTCTACCTACGTATACCGGAAAGGTTTTTGTGCTCGACATTCTTCTATTTCTATTTAATTTGCCTTGCTATGATGCTTGTTGTTAGGAAATGTCTTGGCTTTAGCTTTTCCTGTTTTTCTTTATTCTTTCATTTATATACTGTGTATATATTGTATACTGTGTATACTTGCAATATGTTGTCGGTCCACCCTCTCGCCTCGAAGGCACGGAAAAATGGGTGGAACTGACGTCCGCACGCCGACGAGGTCTTTTTATGGCTCCGGTGACGTCATACGGAGTCGCGAGCAAAGCCTTGGTATTGTGACGTCCACTTGCTATGAAAAAGTTTCTGGGAAATGCTGGCGCAAGGGTAATTCAAAAGGTGAGGAATCCACAGGCAGATACTGTATCCACCAGAAAAAGCATTACCAAAGGTAAGTTACTTGTTCTTTACGTTCAAAGCATGTGTGGCTGTAGATACACATGCTGTGCAGAGACTGTAAAGCAGTCCTCCCTAAAAGTGGTGGCTAGGCCAGGGTGTTGCAGTGGTTTGGAAAGTGTACAAAGAACTGCCTGACCAACATTAGCTTGTTGGTGTGCTAGAACATCCGGATAGTAGTGTTTTGTGTAAGTGTGTGGTGTAGACCAGGTAGCTGCTTCCCATATATCCGCTATTGGGATGTTCCCAAGGAAGGCCATAAAGGCTCCTTTCTTTCAAGTAGAGCATGCTCTAGGAGGAGTAGGTAGAACCCTTTTTGACTTTAGCATAAAATGTTTGAATGCATTTACCTATCCATCTGGCAATGCCTGATTTGTATATAGCCTTCCCTTTATGAGGTTGTGAGAAAGCCACAAATAGTTGTTTTTCTAAAAGTCCTAGTCCTCTCAATGTAGTACACGAGGACTCACTTTACATACACAGTATGGAGAGCCCGTTCCGCAACTGAGTCTGGTTGTGGGGTAAAAAAATAGGTATGTCGATTGACTGATTAAGATAGAATTGAGACACTGCCTTAGGTAGAAATTTGGGGTTGGAACGGAGGACAACCATGTCCCTGTGTATTTGAAAGAAAGGTTCTTCCAGGGTTAATGCTTGAAGCTCACTGCCACGACTAAGTGAGGTAATAGCAATTTGAAATGCAACCTTCCAAGAGAGGAATTAAAGGGGGCAAGTGTGAAGGGGCTCAAATGGAGGGTCCATGGGCCGTGTAAGTAAAATTTTAAAATTTCATGAGGTTGCTGGTGGAACCCAGGGAGAAATCACTCTTTTGAGAACTACCATTAAGGCTTTAATAACTGGAATTTTGAAAAGAGAAATGTGTTGTCTATTCTGAAGATAGGCAGCTACTGCAGCTGGATGCAAGTATATGAAGGTAATAGCTAGCCCAGAAATTTGTAAGTGAAGCATGTAACAAACAATGTTTTGTAACGTAGTTTTGAAAGGGTCAATTTGTTTTGAGTGACAGTAGAAGACAAACCTTTTCCATTTGGCTGTGGAGCAGGCATGGTTGTTAGGTCTGCGGGCTTCCTTGAGAATGCTCATGCACTGAAGTGGAAGATTAAGGTATCCAAATTCTATGACCTCAGGAGGCAGAATATAAGGTTAAGGGTCCTGGGATCTGGGTGCCCGATTTTTCTACGGTTCTGTGTGAGAAAGTCCAGCACGTTGGGGAGCCTCTTCTGCCGAACCAGAGAGAGGTCAAGCAAAGTTGTGAACCTTGGTTGGCGAGCCCATATGGGAGCTACCAAGATGAGCATGAGGGATGTTTGCCGAAGCCTCTGAAACAAATCGAAGAAGAGGGAGAGGAGGAAAAGCGTAGGCAAATATTCCTGACCAATTCACCCATAGTGCATTTATGCTGGACTGTGTGTGTTGTAACCTGGAGGCAAAGTTTGGCCATTTGGTTTTGTCTGCGATTGCGAACAAATCTATTTAAGGGAGCCCCCATTTGTAAAAGTAACAGAGGAGGACTTGTGGGTGGGGTTCCCTCTCGTGGATTTGTTGCCACATCCTGCTGAGGTGGTCAGCAAAATTGTTTTCCATCCCCGGAAGGTATTCCACAAACAGTTGACTATTGTGGCTTATATCCCAATGCCAAATGGTCTGAGATAACTGACAGCTGTGGAGAGCGTGTATCCCCCTCCCTTGTTTCTGAAGGTAGTACATGGCTGTCATATTGTCTGTCTGACAACGACAACCTTGCCCATCGAGTGAGGCAGAAAGGGTTTCAACGCTAAGTGAACAGCTAAAAGTTGCATGTAGTTCATGTGGAGACCCCCTAGTATTTGATCTCCCAAAGACCCTGCACAGTTGGATCCTGCTAGTGTGCGCCCCACCCTGAGAGTGATGCATCTGTTGTAACAATGGTCTGCGGAACAGGGTCAAGGAAAGGCTACACCTGCAACAGGTTGTTGGTGTTCCACCACTGCAGAGAGTGGTGACTGTAGCTGCCAATCAATACTTATGGAGGATTGGCTCAACTGGTGTCGGACTTGGAGGTCAATGCTGATGTCTTCGGTCCCGAAAAGGTCTTTTAATTCGGCGCCGATAGTTCGCTCGGTGCCGAAGCGGAAGAAGTCAATGCCGAAGGTCGACTCGGTGCCTGGGTAGTCTGAGTCGAAGCGCCTGGTTTGGAAGCTTTCTTCGGAGCCGAGCTGTAGCTGGGTGAGGGGCATTCGAAGCAGTTGCTCAGTGTCGACCATGGCCCGAAGGCAGTGGCAGCCCAAAAGCCGGTCTCTGATGTTCCAGAGGGGCTGCATGCTTTTTAGCAGAAAGTGGCTCGGGATAGTGTAGAGGGGAAGAGGGTGCCATACTCAGACTGCTGAGTAGGTGGAAGGTCCTCCATCAGCAGCTGATGCTGTGGGTGGTGTCCCATATCCCCCGCTCTATGCCACCTGGACCGAAAAGGTTTGGTATATCTTCTTTTCTCCTCCACGATAGATCAAGATGGTGGGCACGACGGTCGCAAAGAGTTGTCTTGGAGCGGAAAGAGCGGCATGCATCGCTGTTGGCCTCGTTGTGCTCCGGTGAAAGGGACAAATAGCAGACCTGATGTAGATCAGTCTGAGAGTATTTCATGTGGCAGCGAGGACAATACCAAAAGGGCGCCTGTTTCATCACCGTCGAGTCATGGTGGAGAGATGTGACAGACTGGAGTAGACCCCGACGGGCAAGGCCCAGGAGAGCCCCGGTGGATCCGACTTGATTCAAGTATTACAACATCAATTCGCACAGGAAAGAAGTAGAACGCGATCAAAGTACAATACTGATGGAGGGAAGGTACCGTGTGAACCCGAAAGAAAACAATCTAACAATGAAGTCGATGCCCATGCCCATTATCACCAAGAGGAGTCACTCTACCTAGTGACTCAGAAGACTTCTTCGAAAATAAACAACTTGCACACATCCGGGCCCAACACTAGATGGCAGGAGTATGCACAGCATGTGTATCTACAGCCACACATGCCTCGAACGAGACCGTTTCGATGGATCATGCTCCGAATCAAACTCTGCTCTGCAACAGCCAAGGAGCAGCCCCCAGAAGGGTTAAGAGCTCATTCCACCAGAGCCAAAGTTGCCAACACTGCATTGGCATGTGGGGTTCCTGTCCTGGACATCTGTTAGGCATCTACATGGGCATCCCGCCATATGTTCACAAAACACTATTGTCTGGATAGACAGGTTGACTGAGAAGTGGATTTCTCCTGCTCTGTCCTACAGGGCTTTTTGTTTTAAGTCAATTCACAGACCCACCACCGAATAGGTTTTGCTTTGGTATCTATTTAAAAGGTTAGGAAACTGCAGTTGGAAATCTCTAGCACAAGAAATGTACTTGCCTTTGGTAATGCTCTTTCTGGTAGAGACTAACAGCAGATTCCTCACCGACCCTCCCATTCTGTGAATCTGACACGTTCCAGTAAGATCCCAAGTCTAGGAATATGTACATTGGTTGACGCCAATGTTCTGTTGGGGCTCTGCGTCTGGGGTCGCGGACAGCCTTGAAAGCAACTGACGTTAGTGGACGCAAGTGGTGTCTATATTGGCTAGGCATGTCATTTCCAGAGTGGAACAGTGTCAGTGTGGAGCCACACAGTGCCACCTGGTGGCGCACAGCGATACTGCTCAAAGGTTTCCGGATCCATTCTGATGCCTGGGGAAATATTCAAAAGGTGAGGAGCCTGTGGGTATATAGCCCCTACCAGAAACAGTGTTACCAAAGGTAAGTAACTTGTTTTTCTAGATCACAAATCTTGGTAATATGCAGTGAGAGAAATATTCACAGGAACTACAGTTATAGGTATGTAAGTTGTCCTTTTACTGTTTTGGAATAAAATTTGAGTTCGTCAAACTGCAGCACAGCTTATTTTAATACTGACTTCTTTTTCTATTGCTATGCTTTCTTGTTGGCCACCTGGAGCAGTTCATCCTAAAGTTTATCTTCTATTTTGCTTTAGGCTTCCTCATACAGACATCTGGTTGGACTTCTTTCACACCCTCTTGAATATACCAGACTGCAATAGTCCATCGCCTTTGAAAGAACTCCGGCAAAAACTTGTTGCCTTGTTCCAAGAGACGTATGCTACCAAGATAAAGTATCTTCGCAGTCGATTACTGGTGTTGCTCATGGAAAATAAGCCCTCCCGAAAATGAGCAAATTTGTTTGTCCATGCCAAACGATGACATTTTATCTGCTTGAATGCACAATACAGACTTGTTCATCCCTATAGTTTTCCTGCAGAACACATTGGCTTAAAAGTTTTGAAATTTATTAAATATCTGTAAATCAAGCATAGCATCTGAGTCGGTTAAGCACCGAAGATTTCGACCTTACTTGCAGGCCGCAACCGGTTCAATCTGAAAGATCTTCAGTGGCTTTGGGAGTTGTAGACACATCTCAAGTGTCCTACCATTGCTTTATTAGCTTCATGAAGAGGTCTGATACATAGTCGGATGAGGCATGGCTCCTTTTATCCACTTGGACAGTTCTTGAATGTCTATCGCCACACATAGAATCTAGTGGGTGCTGCTATTAAAACAGGTCGATAGCTGAATCTTCAGGTTGGTGATTATTAATAAGTCACCAAGAACTCTTGAACTCTTCAGGACTCAGCATCCAAGGAAGACTGATTGCATTCCATAGAAGCATCATCTTAAACTTAAATTTTATTCTTTTACCCATGTACTGTACGCTTAAATATAGATCACTTTAAAAAAAAAAAAAAAGTTTTTTGTTCGTTTTGTTATACATTTCAGATCTAGGCTTCTCAGTAGTTAGTGAGTGATGTTATTTGTCTTTTTACATGTGCAGAACCTACTTCATAAAAGCAGCAAATAATGTATAGCGTTTTGTAAAAAATAAAGTGTATAATTTATAACAAAGTATTTTTGGCTAGAATCGTTTATTCTACACTTTTCTTTCCTCATGTTTATTTCATTTTCGAAAAAAGTGTACATTTTTAGCCTTTAAACTGAAAGACTGGCATCAACTCTAGCGATGACATGTAAGAGGGGTGGAGTGGTGGATTTGGCATAAAAATTGGCTCCATCCAGTTTCGAAGTAAAATGTTTACTATAGACAAGACTCTGTTGTAGGTAAAATCTGAAAGAGACACGTTAGTGATAGATTCCTTACCTTAGAATATCCCCAGGCGTCAGGCTGGATCCGGAAAGTTTTGCGTAGCAGTACCCTTGCGCGTCGGTAGGCGGCGTCGTGCGGCTCCGCGTCCGTCGTCGGCGTCGTGATCGCCGGGATGACGTCGCGGGCAGTACTTAGGCGCCGCCCCTGCGCGCTGACGTCAGTTCTTCTTTTTCCGCGCCAGTAAGCGCAGATCCGGGAAGAGCAGTGCCCTGGTCAATTTTTGACCATACTTTTTGGTGATTTTTTCACTGTCTTTTTCCACCTTCAGGTGTCGTAGGGATGCCCGGCTTCCAGCGATCGCGGCGCCTGTGCGCGGATGATGTCCGTCACCGACCCGCATTGGGAGTGTCTCTTCTGCCTCGGCCGAGGCCACGACACCGAGTCTTGTCCCGAATGCCAGGCCCTCAACCCGAAGGCTTTGCGAGAGCGGTCTCGAAAGCTCCTCGAGGCCCGGCATTCGGCTCCGCGGAAGCCCCGGTCGCGTGAGAGGTCCAGGGGTCGCTCGCGGAGTGCACACCGGTCGTCGGCGTCGAAGTCTTCTTCGTCCGGTAAGTCTCGACACAAGAAGTCCAAGAAGCATCGTCGCTCTCGGACTTCGCCTCGCCCGGTCTCGCGACTCGGCTGAGGCCCCTCCCGGCACCGTCCCCGCCCCGCGGCCCCGGACTTGCCTGTGGAGTCGCCCCCGTCATACCCGCCCTTCCCGGGTTCGGGGCGGATCCGGCCAAGGTACAGGAGTTCCTGTCGGCCATGGCCCGCCTCTTCGGGCCTTCAGGCCCCTCCGGTGCGCCTTCGGGCCCCGCGGGCCCTGATGGGGTTGATCCGGCGTCGCCGGCGGCTCCGGCCCCGGCGTCGCCCGAGCCTCCAGCCTCGATCCCGGCTCCGGCTCCGGCCCCGGCCTCGATCCCGGCTCCACAACTCCCATCGACGCCGGTCGACCTTACGACACCTCCGCCGGCGCCGATGTCTCCGGTGCCGTTCTCGACGCCGCCCTGGGCTCCGGGCGGCGTCGTCCCCCAGTTCCTTCCGGCTCCGGACATGGACCCGGAGCGACGTCGCTCGACGCCGGCTCCGGCGCCGATGGGACCTTGGGTCCCAAATGTCCCTCCTCCTCCTTATTTTGAACCAGAGGAGGACCAGGAGGACTGGGAGGGGTCTGATGACCCTCTGACACGCAACTGTCAGTATGATGAGGACTGGACAGGGAGTCTAGGGGAGGCCAGTGGTCTGGATACTTCTCCTGACACTGGCATGCTGTCTCCTCCCGTGGCTACGGAGGAGGGGGCCAATTTTGGTACGGTGTTGCGTAGGGCTGCTGGGGCCTTACGTCTCCAGCTCCCTACTTTGACGGTCAAGACTAACATCTTGACAGAGGTGCTTCAGCCGGCAGCCTCCTCTGCGGAGACTGTGCTGCCGTTTAACGACGCCCTCACGGACGTTCTTTTGGGCGCCTGGTCCAAGCCCAACACAGGGGCTCCTGTGGATCGGAACGTGTCACGACGCCATCGCCCCGCTCCGGGCGACCCCCTGTTTCTTTCTGTCCACCCCACTCCTGAGAGCTTGGTTGTCCAAGCCTCCGCTTCCCAAACCGCCTTCCCTACCGCTCCTCCGGATAGGGAATCCAAACGCCTGGATCAGTTTGGGAAGAAAGGTTTTCTTCCTCCAGTGCTGGCTTGCGGTCCGTTAACACCGCTTGTCTTTTGGGCCGATATACCCACTCCCTGTGGGATTCGGTGGCGGATGTTTTGCCCCAGTGCCCTGAGGAGGTCCAGGCACTGCTTTCCCGCGCCATTGCGGAAGGAAGGGATGCGGCCAAATACACTATCCGTTGTGGCCTTGACACCGCCGACTCGCTGGGCAGGTCGATTGCAACGACGGTGGCGCTCCGGCGCCACGCCTGGCTGAGAACCACTGGTTTTTCAGGGGATGTCCAGAATACTCTCATGGACATGCCCTTTGATGGAGTCGGTCTTTTTGGGTCCAAAGCAGACCATGCGTTGGAGCGCTTTAAGGACTCACGGGCTACTGCAAAGTCCCTGGGCCTTTCTGCTACACGCCCTCCGCTGCCTTCTGCTTTTCGCCCCTATCGTGGCCACGGTAGGGCGCCCCTTCACGTCAGCAGCCCAGCCACCGGCCCGCGCAGCAGGCGTCTTCGCGTGGCCGAGGGCGTGGATTCCGCCGTGGCGGATCGGGCAACCAGCGTGCGGGTCAGGCCACCACCTCCAACCCGTCCGCGGCCTCCAAGCCCTCCTAGTCCCTCCTTTCAGGTGCACGGCACGCCAGTAGGGGGCAGGGTCCGCCATCACCTTCCCCACTGGCGCACCATCACCTCGGACAGGTGGGTCTTGGACATTGTCCGAAGGGGCTACTCCCTCCCCTTCGAGACCACCCCCAGCCATGCCACCTCAATTCCACCGCATGTCAGGGGATCACTTGGTGCTTCTACAGAAGGAAGTCACGGCCCTCTTGACCAAGAGGGCCATCGAGCATGTTCCGACCCCAGAAGTAGGGCGTGGTTGCTACTCCCACTACTTTCTGGTGCCCAAAAAGGACAAGGAGGACATGCGTCCTATCTTGGACCTCCGGAACGTCAATCGCTTCCTCCGGAAGGAGAAGTTCAAGATGCTCACCCTAGCTCAGGTGTTGACTGCCCTCGACCCTGGAGACTGGTTGGTAGCGTTGGACTTGCAGGACGCGTATTTCCACATCCCCGTCCTGCCGGCCCACCGGCGTTACCTTCGGTTCACGGTAGGCCCCGAGCATTTTCAGTTCACCGTGCTCCCCTTTGGCCTTACCAGTGCCCCTCGGGTGTTCACGAAAGTGATGGCGGTGGTCGCAGCTCATCTGCGCCGGGCAGGGGTTTCAGTCTTCCCCTACCTCGACGACTGGCTGCTGAAGGCGGGCTCGTCCCAGGCAGTCGTCTCCCACCTCCAGACTACGGCCGAACTCCTGCACTCGCTGGGGTTCTCCATCAATGTGCCGAAGTCGCATCTAATTCCTTCTCCACAGCTCCTTTTCATCGGAGCAGTTCTGGACACGACGCAGTTTCGGGCCTATCCTCCCGCACGGCGAGTCCGGGATATTCAGGCTATGATTCCGATCTTTCGGCCTTTATCCTGGGTTTCGGTACGGATGACCCTGAGGCTGCTGGGCCTCATGGCCTCCTGCATCCTGCTGGTCAATCATGCCAGATGGCATATGCGGGCTCTGCAGTGGGACCTGAAGTTCCAGTGGGCGCAGCACCAGGGCAACCTGTCCGATCACGTCCAGATCTCGGAGGGGACTGCAAAACAGTTGCAGTGGTGGCTCTCGAACCGGCAATGGGTCATGGGCAGATCCCTCTCCCTTCCCCAGCCAGAGCATACAGTTGTGACGGACGCGTCCCTTCTGGGATGGGGCGGTCACATGGGAGAGGCGGAGATCAGAGGCCTCTGGTCTCCGGCGGAGTCCCGGCTCCATATCAACCTTCTGGAGCTCCGGGCGATCCGGCTTGCACTCAAGGCATTCCTTCCCTCTGTCAAAGGGAAGGTAGTGCAGGTGTTCACAGACAACACCACCGCCATGTGGTACTGCAACAAACAGGGCGGGGTGGGGTCTTGGACCCTTTGTCAGGAGGCTCTGCGCCTCTGGACATGGCTGGAACATCAGGGCATGTTCCTGATGGTTCAACACCTGGCAGGTTCTCTGAACGCCAGGGCGGACGAACTCAGCCGCAGGTGCATGATGGATCACGAATGGCGTCTTCACTCGGAAGTGGCGCAAGGACTCTTTCTACACTGGGGAGAGCCTTGGTTAGATCTATTCGCCACCGAAGAGAACGCGCAATGTCATCAGTTCTGCGCGTTGGAATTTCCAAGGCGGCACTCGCTCGGCGACGCTTTTCGTCGCGAGTGGAGTTGCGGTCTGTTGTACGCCTTTCCGCCTATACCACTTCTACCCAGAGTGTTGAAGAAGATTCGGCACGACCGGGCCCAAGTCATTCTTGTGGCTCCGGACTGGGCTCGAAGAGTTTGGTATCCCGAGCTACTCAATATGAGCATAGATCCCCCGATCCGTCTGCCTCTTCGGGAGGATCTTCTGTCGCAGCACCAGGGGACGGTCCTCCACCCGAACCTGTCCAGTCTACACCTGCTTGCGTGGAGATTGAGCGGCGGCAGTTGATTCCTTTCAACTTGCCTCCCGAAGTTTGTGATGTGATTCTGGCAGCCAGGCGTCCCTCCACTAAGGTGGTATACGCCTGCAGGTGGAACAAATTTGTGGCATGGTGCACAGCAAAGGCTGTGGATCCCCTTTCTGCCCCTCTTTCTGAGGTCCTTCTGTTCCTTCTCTCTCTGGCCCAACAGGGTTCTGCCCTGGGTACCATCAAGGGTTATCTTTGTGCTATCTCGGCCTTCCTCAGGCTCCCTGATCAGCCCTCCCTTTTCAAGTCCCCTGTTGTTAATAGGTTCTTAAAGGCATTACTCACCTCTTCCCTCCTGTTCCGTTTGTAATGCCTCAGTGGGACTTGAACTTGGTTCTTACCTTTTTAATGTGCGCTCCCTTTGAGCCTCTGCATAACTGTCCTCTTCGTCTTCTGACTCTAAAGGCAGCCTTTCTCGTGGCCATCACCTCCGCTCGGCGGGTGAGTGAGCTCCAGGCTCTTTCTTGCAAACCTCCCTTTCTGTCTGTTCATCCAGACAAGGTTGTTCTTCGGACGCGTCCGTCCTTCTTGCCAAAGGTGGTTACTGCTTTCCACATTGGGCAGACCATCACTTTGCCCACCTTCTTTCCGCCTCCGCATCCTTCCAGAGAGGAGAGAGGCTCCACCGTCTGGACCCAAAACGTGCGCTCTCCTTCTATATCGACCGCACGAAACACTTCCGGGTGGATGACCAGCTCTTTGTTGGCTACGTGGGCGCCAAAAAGGTCGGGCGGTGCACAAGAGGACCATCTCCCGCTGGGTTACCCTGTGCATCAAGACCTGCTATTCTTTGGCTAAAAAGGAGCCTCCTGTTGGGCTGCGTGCCCATTCCACCAGGGCGACGGCTGCTACCACGGCCTTGGGCCGCGGTGTTCCGCTGCCGGTTATCTGTCAGGCAGCTACGTGGGCCTCGCTGCACACGTTTACTAAGCATTACTGCCTTGACAGTCAGGTCCGGAGGGACGGCTTCTTTGGCCGTTCTGTCCTCCAGGACTTCCTTGTCTGATCTTTGTTCGCAGACCCACCACCGGGGTTGGTATTGCTGGGGTATCTATTCTAAGGTAAGGAATCTATCACTAACGTGTCTCTTTCAGATGCACAAGTTACTAACTTGTGTAACGATATATCTGTAAGAGACAGTAGTTAGTGATAGATTCCTTACCGCCCACCCATCCTCCCCGTTCTGCGAACTGATTTCTAGGGTTAAGGACATCCCTTTCAGGGCCCTAGTATTTTTCAGACACCTGTGTCAGCTTCTTGCATGGCTCTGCGTTCCTGGCGCGGAAAGTCGTGTACAGAACTGACGTCAGCGCGCAGGGGCGGCGCCTAAGTACTGCCCGCGACGTCATCCCGGCGATCACGACGCCGACGACGGACGCGGAGCCGCACGACGCCGCCTACCGACGCGCAAGGGTACTGCTACGCAAAACTTTCCGGATCCAGCCTGACGCCTGGGGATATTCTAAGGTAAGGAATCTATCACTAACTACTGTCTCTTACAGATATATCGTTACACAAGTTAGTAACTTGTGCGTCAGTTCCACAGTACGGTACAACCATGTGTAATGCTTCTCTTGAAGTGTGAAGGAACATAACAAAAAGTTAGCACATTCCACAATACATTTTAAATGTTAAGCTATATATTGTAAACTTAAAAATACACTACTTTTAAACATACTGCAATGGAAATGATGGTGGCGATCATTTAACGCTATAATGCCAGAAGGGAACTTTACATTTCACTCCTAAAAATGTGAATCACAAAATAAGTACTTCCATATCTGACCCACAGTCAGGAGATTGTTGCTACATATACGAATAGTACATAAGTCCAGAGAAAAACGTCTTCTGCTTGCAAATTTAATCACCACATTTCGGCATATTTGTTCATTTTGTTCCTTGAGTCTCAAAGCACGTGCTGCTGCGTGACCAGAGGCCACCCACACATATGGTCCAGTTGTTGGTATGGGAGGTCTGTGGCTCCTCTAATGGTTGTTTAAGCCAGAGGTTGCTAAATGTGACTCGGGAGCCGGCGAGTTAATTGACTGGCTGCAACTGTACACTCTGCCTCCTGTTTGGTACTGTTGTCAGACCAAGAGGTGTGGCAAAGAGATTCCTCCCATCACAAGCAAACAAGATTATTCTAGTGAGGGTGAAGTTGCGGGAGAGGTGTGTTCCACTGCATCAATGTCTTCTTTGCTGGCATGGACAAACTGGTGCTTATCCCTGTGAGAAAGCATGTTAACTATTTCCTTTGCACTGAATCCTTAATGACTGAATGGCTTCAAGGATGAATCCGAAAGCACTGGACTGTTCCCACAAAGGTCTTGGTGCAGCCTGAAGGTTGAGAGAGCCGGCTACTGCAGCTACAAAGATTCATATACCTGATCAGTGCAGCCATGGAGATTCAGGGTTGCTTTGTGGATCCACATGATATAAGAGCACCGTCCAAGTCATCACACACAACACCGAAATGCTCCCAGCATAGGCCACACAACAAGCCAGTATCTTGCCAAGTGACCACAACTAAGGTGGAGCATCCTACCCGTCTCCTACTCTTCATGAGTATAAAGGCCACTGCAATAAAATGATGCCGTTCCACTCTTGTGCCACAACTGTGCCTTTTGTATCCCTTAGCTGTGGAGTCTTCTTGGGAGGGCAAGAGTGCCATCGCAAGACCTTCCTTCTGGAGTCTTCTTGGGAGGGCAAGAGTGCCATCGCAAGACCTTCCTTCTGGAGTCTTTTTAAAAAAGAGCTGAACATTTTCTGGTTTGTTGAATTGGATTTTTGGATCTGTTTCCCCAATTCTTAGGATCAGAAGACCGTAGGATTCTCGAAATCGCCCCCTGTAAAGCATTCGTGCAAGTCCAGGAAGAATGGGGTTCCTTTAGAGTCCTTACTAGCTTTAATAACCAAAAGATGAATATGCATGGGGGAGTTGAGGGTGGTGGTAATGGGTGTCGACATGTCTACATGGGAGACCCCCTGTGGTAACAAAGTGATGCAATTAGAAAATGGACTTTCCAGCTGGTGAAACTGACTGACCATGTCCTCTTGCTCACAGACCGCATCACATTCATACTTTCATACTAGCCCAATAGACTGAGGGAACAAACAGAGCATTCATTTAATGTTGGTATTTATGGCACAAATATCCCCTTCATGCAACTGGTTCCTCTAACTCCACAGTTGTGCAGTACCTTTTATTTTAAATTAAAAATATCACAAATATGATATTGCTAGCCCAGATCATAAAACTACTTTTTTGTTTGACACATGCAACACCATTAAAACTAAGAAAAACTAAATGTAGGCTATGCTAGAAATTACTGTAGATGTTGCTGTCTTCTCATCCAGAACTTCCTTTTCTATTTCCGGAGGGGACAGCATTTGGTAATTTTGGTGCTTTTTACTTCAAGGGGGAGGATTGATGGATTGGGCAATGTGTGAGTCAGAGACGAGAGCCCTAAACACAATCATAGATTTTACCCAGAGACAAAAGAAAATCCACTCAGGAAAATTCACACGAGACAGGATTCAAAGTACAAACCATGAAGGTTTATTTCTAACATAAAAAGTTAATACAGACGGCAAAAAGCCTTTGTTAGTCACTTCAAAATGCAAATAAATATTGTAGGAAAGTAGGATCTGCTTTCATGGTCACCCCCACCTTTTGCCGGTGTCATTATATTTTTCTGACAAGTCTGACTGGGATCCTGCTAATCAGGACCCCAGTCTCTGTGCTTCTTCCCTAAATTGGACATGGTGAGTACTTGGGTACACTCAGATTGGCAACTGGTGTACCCTGATAAGTCCCTAGTGTAGGAAGCTGGCTCTGTATATACTATACCAAAATGAGGTATAGTGTGCACTGAGTCCAGTGGAACCCCAAAGATAGGCAGAGGTAAAAGTAGATAGCACCTTACTCTCGATTTGTGGTAGTGTGGGCGAGCAGTAAGGCTTTATCAGAGGGTAGTGTTAAGCATTTGTTGTACACACTCAATCAGCAAATGATTGCACACACTCAAAGACTGAACTCAGACCAATTTGCTTTGTATAAAAATATTATTTAGTTATATTTATTTCTTAGAACCAAGGAAGCCTGGCACAGGAAAGTGATTTATACTTTGCAGTAACAATACAGTTTTAATTGCAGTTGTATATATACTTTGGTTTGGTTACAGTAGAATTACTGGAAATGCAATACCTTAAAATTTTGTACATATACTTTATAATGACTTTTCAATAGCAGGTCATGTATATTACTTGCGTTTTTCTTACACAGTGTAGTATACCTGGATACTGCACTGGGACATTTCCTGTAAACAGGTAAGTAAATGCGTTTTGGTTATTTGTACACAGTTGTATAGACTTTTATAGATTTTCCAACTCCAAAAACAGTCAATGTTATTCTATGGGAGGAAATAAAGTTAACGGTTAACTGGTTTTCTGGGGATAGACTCAGGGGTCTCCCAGGGTCGAGGATGCACTCTCAAAGCACCCTCATGGGCACTAGGGCGGCCGGGTGCAGAGTGCTGAGGCCCAATGTTAGCCAATAGGGGATAGGGGGCATCCGGTTGGTGGCTGCTCAAGAGCAGGCCACAAGGTTGTGGGAGCAAAGCTCTTGGAGTTTAGCTCAGGGCAAATGGGGGTTCAAGTTAGCACCAAAGGTACACCCTCAGCGGCACTAGGGCGACGGGGGCAGGGTGCTGTTTTGGTGTCGGGTGCCCTGTTACTTTCAATGGGGATTCTCCGGTTTGCAAACACACTGCAGGCTCGGGGACGAAGGTCTTCTGGGAGCGACCACCACTTGGAGAGGTAAGTTGGGATGCTGGAGGTTGGTTAGACACTATCGGTTGGGCCACCCAAGGCTGTGGGGTGTCGGGTGCAGGGGTGTCTTTTAGGGTCGGATCTTCTTACCAGCTCCTGGTCACGGTTGGGGGGACCCTCCGGACTGAGGCTGCAGGCGTCGGCTAGAGGCTTGAGGAAGATCAGAGATCACTGGATCTCGAGTCAGGATCGCTGGGGAGACCTCCTCGTGGTGTTGGGCCACTCTAACTCGGGCCTTGGGCGTCGGGTGCAGAGTGGTGCAGACTCGTGGATTTTGCCAGAGCTGGAGTCTGTTGGTGAACAAATCCGGTGTTCACAGGAGACAAAGTCTTTTCCTTAGAAGGCAGGACAGGTCCTCGGGGTTCTTGAGGTTGTTGGCTGCAGGACACACCGTAGTTTCGCTTCTGCAGGTTCGAGGTGGGTACAGGCCGGTAGGGTTGGGGCCAAGTCAGTAGGCTTCCTCCTCTTCTTAACTTCGGCATGGCTGTTCAGTCCTCCTTCTTTTAGTCGTTTCTTGTCTGAGGAGGCAAGGTTCAGGGATGCCCCTAAATACTAGATTTAGGGGCGTTACAGGTAAGTAAAAGGTTGGGACTAATGGGTCCCTTCCTTGGGGTGGGTACACCCCCTATTATGCCACCCTCCAGTGGGAGGGGGCATATGCTTCACTCTGGATGGCTGGGTCCGCCCATCTGCAAGATGGCGGGGAGTGAGAGTTGTGCTTCACCTCGCCTCCCTCATCTGAGGGGTGGGGTTGGCAAAAGTGGGCACACCTCCCTTTCTCACTTGGTTTTCCCGCCGGTTCTCCCACCCAAAGTGGGGGTCAGAACCGGTGGGGACCAGTTGCTGGAAGAAGCAAAAGACCTGGGGAAGCTCACAAAGGCAGCAAGCCTTTGAAGCCTCCCCTTTGTGTAATCCTGCCTAACCGGGGGGAGGAGGCTTGGCACCTCGTCCCAGGATGTACATTGTTTCAGGCCACCGAGAGCAGCAGGCTCTCGACCCCGGGGTCTAGAAACACGTCTGGTGGTGGCAGCTGGGGAGCAGCCACTCGGCCTGGGCACTAGTGTTAGGTCATTTTTCAGGGGGCATCTCTAAGATGTCCTCTGTGTGCATTTTTCATTAAATCCCACACTGGCATCAGTGGGGGTTTAATGTGCTGAGAAGTTTGATACCAAACTTCTCAGTTTTCAGTAAAGCCATTATGGTACTGTGGAGTTCATAATGACAAACTCCCAGCACCATATACTCTTAATAGCAGTACTGCACTTACAATGTCTAATAATTGGCTTACACACTGTAGAGGTACAGGGCTCATGCACCTGTACCCTCACCACTGGTATAGTGCACCCAGCTAGAGGGGTGGCTGATCTATGCCAGGGCAGTGGGTTGTAGGCATGGCACACAGGGATGTGTTCCATGTTGGCTCTTCACTTTGTTTTGCACCAAAACACGCAGCCTGCAAAGGCAGTGTGTGAGTGTAAAGGTACAGGGCCTCTAAGGGTGACACAATAAGTGCTGCAGCCCATAGAGGCCTTCCCTGGTCACAGTGCCCTGAGTACCTGTGGTAACACTTACCAGGGGCTGACCTGTGGCCAGAGTGTGCCAATTGGGTTTGGTCTTCAATGCAGTTTTAGGGAAAGAACATAGGCCCTGGGTACCTGATTGTTAGGAGCCCAGGGCACACTCAGTCAAAGTACATCAGCAGTTCAGCAAAAAGTGGGGGCAACCATGCAGAAAGAGGGCACTTTCTCACACCTAGTATATGGTACTAATGTACCCAGGCAATAGGTACACCAGGGGTCTCCCATGGCTGAAGCATGCATTATGCCACCCATGAGGGACCACTCAAATTGTGACAACAGGCCTGCTATTGTAGCCTGTGTAAGCTGGTGCTAGCACCACTTACGACAGATATATGTTTCCTTATATCTGAGGTCACTGCACTTAAAACCTAACAGTCACCCTCAAGGCAGGCCTTTTAATCCTGAAGGCAGGGTGCTCGGTTCTAAGTGTGAGGGTGCCCCTGCATGAGCAGGACACCAATACAACCTCCGGAGTCCATTCTCCCGGGATGTAAGTGCATCAGGTATGATTCCATGCACTGTAAAGCTCCTCCGGGAGGCCCTCAGTGCTCCCGGTACCAGTCTTCCAGACCCGGACAGCAAACTATGGCTGCTGCCGTCCAGAGACATAATTATGCCCTCCTGCTGCTGAGCCAAGCTCGAGCAGAGGAAGGCAGGACAATAGGTATCCTGTCACAGGGAGGTGTTAACACCTCCCAGACAGGACTTGGTGTATTGGGACAGGGTGGGGGCGCTTGCCAGCACCACTCAGACTGTTGGAAGGGCACATTTGGTGCCCTCCTTGCATACTCCAGTCCAAACCAGTTCAGGGAGCCCTTGGCTCCCGCTCTGGCGCAAAACTGGACAAAGGACATGGGAGTATCCTCCCCTTGTCCAGCCCCTTCTCTGGGAGGGGACCCCTGAATCGTTCCAACCCTTTCCTTAGGGTACCCAAGGGCTTACCTGTGGGTAGGTCCCTAGATTCATTGTGGGGCAAGATTCAGATCACATACCACTTCAACTGTCTGGGCACTCTGGACCTCGCTGGACTTCACATTGGGAACTGAGACTGCAACTGGGAAGACTCCTGCTGCTCCTGGTCTTGTCGTCCTGCAAGTCTGCTGCAATGTCTGTGCCTGTGCTCCATACAGGTCCTTCACAGGACCTGTGGACATCCAAGACACCCGAAGGAATCTCCCTTGGAGTGAAGGATCACTCCCCTGCATCTGCAGGCACCGCAACGCAGCTGACCGGTCTGCTGATCCTGGGCTCCCCCGGACTCCGAAAGGCTCAGCAACACAGGTGGGGGTTCTGCAACTCCCTCGAGGCCTGCACTGTCTTGTCACCGAGTTTTAGTCCAGTATTCCTTGTCAGAACCACTGGAACAGAACCTCTGTGCACCGCGTCGACTTGCCGTTGCCAAGGCTTGTTGACTCTCTCCTCCAGAGATCTTTGGGCTCCAAGAAGCTCCAACCGCAAGCAACTCCTGCAGCCAAGATCTTCTCCTGCATCGCATCCTTTGCACCGTGGACCTGCATCCTTTGGTGAGCTGCTCGAGGTCCTCTTGCGACTCCTGTGCCTTCCGCCCGTGGGTCCTCTCGAGGGTCTTCTTTGGTTCCAGTGGGCTTCCCTGCTTGCTCGGGCCTGCTCTGACTTACTTCTCTCGGTAGGTCACTTGGAACTTGCTGGTCCCGATACAGCACCTTTTTCTTAAACTACGTTGGTTGCCGTTGCCAAGGTTTGCTGGTGCCCCCGCCGGGCACTGCCCCCTTGGCTCTTGACATCAGACGTGGGACAGCTCGTGCACGGCTCCTGGTCCATACAGCTGCAAATTCAAGGACACGTCAACTCTCCTGCATCTCCGACATCAGTGGGCATTCGTCTTCCGTGCCTCCTGGTCACTCCTGAATAGCATAGACTCTGTCCCCTCTGCTTGCAGGTACTTCTTACCTTGAATCCACCTTTGGGTTCCACCGGACAATTTCACCTTCTTAGCCAGCGGCATCTTTTCCGAAGTCCTCCATTGTGGTCTACTGTGGTTTGTGACATCACTTCACACCTATGCACCCGGCTTCCCTGGTGTAAGCATCCTGGTTCCTGGGGTATCCACGGGTGGGGTGACTCTCCAACCTTCCACCTTCCAACTTCCATGGGGTTTCTTCGGAGTCTGCTGGGAAGGGTCCTTCTTTAAAATTGCAACCACAACTTATTGACTAACATGGAGCACGCGGTCGTGTTCCCACTCTGCACACGACCTCCGTGGGGTTCCTAGATACTCACCTGGGGTGGTTCCTTGGGTCCCCGGCTCTTCTACGTCTTCGGGGTCGATTCTCGACTTAGGTCGTGGTTCGCATTCCACTATTTTAGTATATGGTTTGGTCTACCCCTGGGTACCCCTGTGTATTCTGTGCTATTTACGTATTCTATTGACAAAGTATTGTGTAGTGTATTGTATCTCCGGGTAGGAGATAATACATTGTGTTAGTGAGTGTTAATAATAATACATATTTTTATAACTACACTGTGGCTCTTTTTCCCTTACCTACACCATAAGATCAAGTACTGGTAAAACAAGCTGCTTTACACTCCTTCTGGACTAAACCTGAAGGCTGCTTTCCACAGCTACCACTTAGAGAGCTTTCTAAGTTGCCTAAGACCACCTTAATCACCTTAAGGGTTATCTGGGTTAGTGCAGGGTGCTACACTTACATAAGTGAGCACTATATACTAAGCCAGCCTCTCACAAATATAAAATATCCTTGGGAGTGGAAATTAAATCCTAATCTAAGCAACAGCCAGCACCAAATTCAGTCTAGCATAAGGCCAGTGAGAATTAACGGGCATTTGGCATGAGGTCTGCTCATTCAAGGCAAGAGAACCTCAAAATAATTCTAAACACAGTGATAAGGAAACTAACATGAGGTCTGTTCACGAAGACTGCCAGAGAAAGGCTGGTTTGTTTCCCAAATGGTGAATTTTTGTACATTTTTAAACAAACTGTGCAGTCACAGTGGTATGATATAGAAAGTGCCATGTTACAACCAATAGGTAAATAGAAAACCCATCACATTTTAATATTGACATTTGCCCCAAGTCTAATGAATACACTGTACTATGCCTCACACAGAAAACATTAAAACATTCGGAATATAAACAGCACTTCTGTTCCTACGAAGGAAGTGGTCTTCAATTTTATACAGGTGCAATTTCGTTCACTCCAGGAAATCAGGAACAGAAAACATTACATTTTATAAATGTTACATACAGAGCAAGCAAGAACATTGAACTAACTGAATTTGGTACTGTTAAACAATGAAGATTGCATCCGAGCTCCACAGTGTGCAGGCCGGGAGGGTGAAGATAAGTTTGTGTCATGCACAGCAAACCACACAAATTAATCATGTTCAATTTCTGAAAACAGAAGTACACCAAAGCCCACCAATGTCAAGCTTAACATTCTCATTATATTGAACACACTAAAAACCATAGAATTTACGCCTCTTTTTAGTGTTAAATAAATCACAGAATTATTTATTGTAGAACCGGCTTCCACCGTAAATTTGGGCATAGCTATTTGTTGCTCTTGAAAGTCTGGCTATATTTCCTTCCCTGTTTGTTCTTTACTTGCTGGATGTCGTGATATTTCAGTGTTACTGATTTCTTTCAGGAGGCGGTGCTATTAAGAGGCACTTTATTTTTTGGTTGCAACCCGGGACCTTGGTGGTCTTTGTCTGGATTTGCTGCAGATTGTTTTCTCTAAACACCAGTGTCTAGTAGCTGTAGCTTGTACTGTTTGTCACCGATGCCTCATGTTTTAGGCTGACTATATTTGTTGGTTGTCTTTTCTTTCCAACACTAACCGGGGCTGACATATGTAACTTGTCTACTTTACTTTCTGGAGTACCAGACGAAGGCATCTGTTTTCTGAGCACTAGTATTTATCTGCAGGTCATACGGTTTCATTACTCACTCCACCTTTTACGTTTTGATTTTCTAGGGCGCTTCACTGTGATTGGTTTCTGGGTGCTGGCTGAGAGAATTGGCCTAGCTCTCACCAAAAACATGCAGAAGCTGTGGCTTATGATTCAAACACTAGATGGGTGCGCTGATAGCAAGGCCTCTATTGTGTGGTTTCTACTTTTTAGGTTGTAGATGTCGTCGTAGGTCATACTGCTTACAACTTACACATTGTGAGAGATCTAATTCTCTTGCCAGAAACGAATTCCCTCAGGCCAGCTCCTAATATATGTGCTGCTTTCTCACCAAACTGCCTGCAAGTTGGAATTCCTACCAGATGAAAGAACGCAAGGTATGCCAGTACTGGAAGGAACAAGCACCAAAAAAGACTTTTCTTCAAACTCAGATTATTTTGGCCTGGTCAATGCGTGTTTAACATGATATTGCTTATTGATGCTGTGTATAAGATATATTGTTCAAAATAATATTAAATTATCACTGTAGCAAGAGGTGGAAATTGACCGAATAGTACAAATATAGCCTTGTGATAGAAACTTCTATTTGCAGATGCCTCACCTTAGAATATTCCCCAGGCATCAGACTGGATCTGGAAAATCTCAAGCAGTTAGGTGGTGACGATTGGATCGGAAGTGACATGCAAGGTGCCTATATAGGAGCCGCCCCAGCCTGCAGAAATCAGTTCCTTTTTTTCTGCGCCAACAGTGCGGATCTGGAGAGCTACCTGTGTCACTTTTTGACCAACTTTTTAAACCATTGATCCCAGTGTGCTAGGAACATGTCCCCTTACAAACCCAGAGGTTTTAAGCCTTGTCGGGAACGTCGGCGGCAGATGCCTGTTTCTTATCCCCACTTGGTCTGTCGTGGGTTGGACAACCACTGTAGGGTCTCCGCCAACTGTCGGTCAATGCACATAAACGGGATCCAGGTGCGAGCCATGAAGCTTCTAGGGGTGCTTCACAAGAAGGCACTGTGCCTTTCACGGGTCCAGAAGAAGACCCAAGGCCCGGTCACAGAGTTGGTCTTGCCATTATGACTTTGAAGACAACCAGTCATCAAAGTCTGGTAAGTGAAAGAAGCACAAGAAGTCCAAGCATACTTCACCTTCTACCTACTGATCTTGTACTTCTAGGCCCCGTGCTTCTAGGCCCCACACTTCTCCTGTGAAGCCGGAGGCAGGGTCCTCACCGCACCTCCATTACTTTGCGGGAGCGACCCCTACCCAACTTTAGGAGTTCAGTGTGGCCATACACACTATTTTTGGGCTCCAGGGAGCAGAGAGGTGCCCCAGCAGGGGTACTGCAGGCAAGCCTGCTCCCGATGCCAGCTGGGGCCCTCTGGATAAACCTCTCGATACATCCCGACTCCTACGCTTGAGCGTGTCCTCCTGACGTCACACCAGACGTCACTGATGACACCTGACAGCACGGATCCCATCGTCCTGACTGACTTTGAGACAGCGCCACTTGATGTCTACCCCAGCGCCATCCAGACCACGTCAACTGTCCGGCTCAGACACACTGTCCCTGGCCTTTGACAGGCCTAGTGCAGAATTCGACGCTGGGGGTGACGGTGGGGGTGGGGGCGTGGTGGGTTGGAGGGCGATGACGAGTCCTATCAGTTCTTTGACCTCTGACAAGATGGCCCATCAATACCGAGACAACAACTAATACGAAGAGCTGGGAGATGCCAGTGGACTGGACACGTCTCCAGATTCTGTCCGGGTCTCGCCTCTGGGACCTGCCACGGAGGAATGCAAATCCATTGCCATCGCGGTCAGGAGGGCAGTGGAGGTTCTTGACCTGCAGCTTCCCTCCATCCAGGTTAAGACCAATGTCTTAACAGAGGTGCTTCAGCCAGGGCTCTCTCCTTCGAAGCCCTGGCTTCCCTTCAACGAAGCCCTTCTGGGGAGCTTGGGCCAAGCCCTGCACAGGTGTTCCAGTGCACAGGATGATTTCCTATCACCACCGCCTGCTCCAGGGGACCCAGCTTTCCTCACCCAGCACCCAATACTTAAGAGCCTGGTGGGCCAGGCCTCAACCGCCAAACATCATTCCAGCGCATTCCCCTCCACACCTCAGGACAGAGAATCCAAGAGCCTGAACGCTTTCAGAAAGAGGATCTTCTCTACCACCAGCCTAGCATTGCAGTCTGTGAATATTGAATGGCTCTTGGACCAGTACTCCCACACCTATGGGACACAGTCACGCAAGTGCTGGGCTCAGAAGAGGCCCGAGCCATATTGAACCAAGCCATTATTAATGACAGGGATGCAGCAAAGTTCTCCATCCGGTGTGGGTTGAACACCACTTGATTCGCTCGGCACGTTATTGCCTCCATGGCTACGCCGCCACACCTGGCTGCGATCAGTGACTTCTCCGAGGATGTCCAGTCAGCTCTGGTGGACATGCCCTTCGGCTCTCAGCTGGTGGGTGATCAGGCAGATTCAGCGCTTGAGCGCTTTAAGGAAAGTTGAGCTACTGCCAGATCTTTGGATTCTTCCCTGGCATTGTAACAGCCATACTCATCCGTTCGCCCCTTCTGTGATGACAGTAGGGGTTCCCAGCTGCACCTGCATTACCAGCCATACCCCCAAGGTTACCAGGCCTCCCAGCCCTTTCGTGGCTGTGGACGCAGCTCCCACAGAGGTCTTGGGAACCAAAGCATGTTGTCCAATTACCCCACCGGCTGCCACAGCCTGTAAGCCCCTTTAGCATGCCCTCCACACGGCACAGCCGTGCTGTTGGTGGCAGAATCCAGCACCATCTGCCCCAGTGCCAAGCAATAACAGACAAGGTGGTGCTTCTATTTGTCCGACAGAGTTACACCCTACCCTTCATGAAAAGCGCACCTCCCTTGCCACCATCCCCAGTACAACTGATATATGACCGTCTCTTTTTGCTCCACCAGGAAGTGAATGCTCTGTTGGCCAAAGAAGCCATAGAGAGGGTGCCAGCACTAGAAGTAGCACATGGCTGCTATTCCCGCTACTTTCTTTTGCCAAAAAACGATGGAAGCTTCTGCCCCATATTAGACTTGCGCACCCCTCAATGCCTTCCTGAAGAAAGAAATTCAAGATCCTCACCTTAGATCAGTTCTTGTCTGCCCTGGAGACTGGATTGTAGCTTTGGACTTGCAGAACACTTTTCACATCCCTGACCTGCCACCCAACAAGCATTACCTGCAATTCAGGCTAGGCCACTAGCATTTCCAGTTTGTGTGCTCCCCTTCGGCCTCACCAGTGTCCCCTGAGTGTTCACGAAAGTGATGGTGGTGGTTGCAGCTTACCTTCGGAGGTCAGGCATCTCAGTCTCCCGAGCTCTTCCTAGGCAGATGTCACCCACCTTCAAACTACAGCGAATCTCCTGCATTCGCTGGGGTTAGTCATTGACATGCGGAAGTCTCACCTAAGTCCTTCTCATATGCTCCCTTTCATCAGATCTATTCAGGACACAGGGCAGTTCCACGCCTACCCTCTGGAGCATACATTCGGGCTATGATCCCGATGTTTCAGCCTCTGTCCTGGATTTCAGTGAGACTGACTCTGAGGCGGTTGGGTATGATGGCCTCCTGCGTCCTGCTCGTGAAGCATGCCAGATGGCACATGCGGGCTCTGCAGTGGGACCTCACATCCGAGTGGGCGCAGCATCAGGGTAATCTCCAGACATGGAGACCTGGTCCAGATTTCGAAGGACTGAAAATAATCTGCAATGGTGGCTAATGAACCATGAGTGGACCAGTGGAAGACCCCTCTCCCTTCCCCCACCCAGACCTGACAGTGGTGACTCACACTGCCTCTGGGTGGGGGTGGCCACCCAGGAGAGGCCACCCGGGAGAGGTGGAGATCAGAGGACTCCGATGTGAAGCTGGGCCTCCACCGGAGACCATTCTTCTGGAGCAGAGGCCAATTCACTTGACATTGACAACCTTTTTCCCTTCCATGAAAGGAAGGCTGGTTCAGGTGTTCATAGACAACACTACCGCCATGTGGTATTTCAACAAACTGGGTGGAGTGGGGTAGTGGATTCCGTGCCAGGAGGCCCTGCGCCTCTGGACCTGGCTGAAGCAACAGGCCATCTTCCTGGTCATGCAGCATCTGGTGGGATCTCTGAATGTCTTGCAGATCACGAATAGCGTTTACAACCAGAGGTGGCACTAGGTTTCTTCCGAGAATGGGGAGAATTTTGGCTTGATCTATTTGCCAACACCAAGAATGTACAATGTCGGCTCTTTTGTGCGTTGGAGTTTCCAAAGCGGTTCTTGTTCGGAGACTTGTTCTGTTTAGAATGGAACCTGGGGGCTCCTTAAACGTCTTTCCTCTGATACCACTCCTGCTCTGAGTTTTCAAGAAGATCATGACTGACCGCGCCCTAGTTATCCTAATGGCTCCGGACTGGGCCAGGAGAGTCTGGTATCCCAAACTCATCCTGAGCATCTATTCTCCGATCATGCTGCCTCTTCGGGAAGACCTTCTGTCGCAGCAGCAGGGCAGGGTTCTACACCGAAAACATATGCACACTCCACCTTCATGTGTGGAGGCTGAGTAGTGACAGCTGAATGAGTTTGGTCTGCCTCCCGAAATGTGTAATATCTTGGCGGCCAAGCGTCCCTCAACAAAGACTGTATACGCTTGTTATTGGGACAGATTTGTCACTTGGTACTCCTCCATCATGTTGACCCACTTTCAGTCCCCTTGTCGGAGGTTTTACGGTTTGTGTTGTCTTTAACCAGACAAGCCCTTCCCTTGGGCACCGTTAAAGGTTACCTTTCAGCCATCTCTGCCTTTTTGCGGTAGCCAGATCAGCCCTTACTGGTTAAGTCACCAGTTTTCTTAAGGGCTTGCAACATGTATTTCCTTCCACCCCTTTCATTGCTTTTTCTGATACAGACTATCCAAATGCTGTTTCCTCATCAACCCTCCCATCCTCCCCTCTCTGCAAAATGAGCTCTTCACCTTGATATCCTGTTAGATTTTGCACACTGATCATACACTCAGTCTAACAAAGCTCTGTGTTTTTGGCGCAGAAATATTAACCAAAGAAACAGATGTCTGCACACCAGGGTGGTACCTATATAGGCACCACGCACAAAACTTCCAGCGTGGACGAGATTGACGCAACCCACTGGCACGCAGATGTACTGCTCAAGATTTCCCATATCCAGTCGGACGCCTGGGGAATGTTCTAAGGTGAGGAATGTGCTGTTCGCTAGTCTCTACCAAAAAGAATTAACGAAGATAAGTAACTTATCCATGTTCATGATAAATAAACCACATTTTTTGCATGCTGCGAAATAAAGTAATCCATAGAATTCAATCGTCTCCGAAAATGAAATTAATAATGTTACCAGCCAATACCTTTGAAAGCTATTATCCATATTCCTTTTCTTATGCATGTGCCGAGTCTATTGCTACCACAAACTGATTGCTCCAAAATGTTACTCAATCGGTAGATGTTTGTACTAACCATATAGATTTTACTGTATATTTATTGAACGTTTGCAGTAAATTTAGGTATATGTTATTTTCATTAATGAGCAATTTCGAATGCCAATGTGCTAAAATACATGGTTACACCTCTTTTAGACCTGGATGTGCAGCACCTACCGGAAGCCTAACATGACGTAACTGAATTCCTGCTGTTCGAAAAGAACACAATCAACTAGTCGAAACCTGGCTCAACATGAACCTGGATGAATTTCAACCCCAACTTTCACCCAGTGGCAAGTCGCTCATACTGACCCTGATCTTGCACTCAAGAAACACATCGCCAAGAAAAGTAAGACCGCCTGATACCAGCTCTCCACTTGTGTTATATCTAGAAAAGACACCTGAAAGAGACAGTTAGTTGTAGATTCCTTACCTTAGAATTTCCCCCAGGCGTCAGACTGGATCCGGAGATTTTTCTTTAGCAACACTCCTGTGCGACGGAAGGTGGCGTCGGTCGACTCTGCGTCCGTCTTCGGCGTCGTGGTCACCGGGATGACAACGCAGTGCCTACTTGGACGCCGCCCCTGCGCGCTGACGTTAGTTCTTTTTCCGCGCCAGCCTGACGCAGATCAAGAGATGGCTATTCCTTAGCCACTTTTTGGCTAGCCTTTTTGCGATGTTTTGTTGACTTCTTTTTGAGTCTATCGACTCCTGGTGCATGAGGGATGTCCCAACGTCAGACCAGTTTCAAGCCTTGCGGGTCCTGTCACAAGATGATGTTGGTGACGGACCCGCACCTCATGTGCTTGTGGTGTGTGGAGTGCGACCACGACCCGAACGTATTCTCCGACGGCCCGACCATGCATCTGAAGGCTTTGCAGGAGTGGTCCCGAAAGTTGTTAGAGGCCCGGCGGTCGGCTTTGCGTCGTTCCCGGTTTCGTTCGAGAGGAAGGTCTCGAGGCCGTTCGCGGAGCCTCCACTCCTCGTCGCACTCCTACTCGTCGAGCTCCTACTCGTCGAAGTCATCGGGTTATCCAAACACAACAAGAATGTGAAGAAGCACAAGCGCTCTTCACCTTCTCTCAGTCGGTCGGCTGACGCGATGCGGGATTCGGAGCGACGTCCTTCAAAGGATCCGTCTCTGGTGCCGGATTCGGGGATGACTCCGCGCCTCCCCCCATTTCCGGGAGCCAGAGTGTCCCCTGCCCAACTTCGACAGTTTTACGAGGCCTTGCACCACGTCTGGGCAGCCTGACTCCGCCGGCACGACTTCGGGCCATGCAGAGCGGGTCGGGGGTCCTGGGCCTTCGATGCCGGCGGCTCCATCCCTGGGGAACCCCGCGGATCCAGGCCTGGATCCGGATCGATGCCGGTCGAGCTCACTCTACCTTCCCCAGCGCCGATCCAGACGATGACACCTGCGGCATCGGTCGTGCCCCCAACTGACGCCATCCCCATCCTCATACCCAAGTTGGAGCCGGACTGACGTCGGCCAATGTCGGATTCGCCGCTGGAGGCTACTTTTATTCCCCTGTTCATCCCTGGTGTTCCCTAACTACCAGAGGGTGGTGATGAGGACTGGGAGGGGTCGCTGGACCCTTTAACTGACCAGCTGGAAGAACCGGTCTGGCGAGAGGACCTGGGTGATGCTAGTGGTCTGGACAGTTCTCCAGACACCGGCTTGCTTTCTCCCCCTATCGTGGCAATGGAGGAGGGAGCGTCCTATGCTTGTGTGGTGAGAAGGGCGGACGAGGTCTTGTACCTTGAGCTCCCTTCGGTGGCAGTCAGGACTAACCTCCTGGCAGAGGTGCTTCAGCCTGCGGCATCCACTTCTGAACCCCTATTGCTGTTTAACGAAGCCCTCACTGACGTCCACCTGGGCACCTGGTCCAACCCCAGCACAGGTGCTCCTGTGGAGAGGACAATTGCCCACCGCCCGGCCCCGGGCGACCCAGTGTTCCTAACCCAACACCCTTCCCCCGAGAGCTTGGTGGTCCAAGCCTCTTTTTCAAAGGGCGCATTCCCTTCTGTCCCTCCAAATTGGGAATCCAAGAAGCTGAACCATCTTGGGAAGCGTATGCTCTCTTCCAGCTTGGCACTGCAGTCCGTGAATACCGCGTGCCTCTTGGCCCGATACTCCCATATCATCTGGGATGTGGTTGCGCAGGTGCTGCCTTGGTGCCCAGAGGAGGCCCGGGACGTTCTCTCCCAGGCAGTGGTGGATGAGAGAGACGCATCCAAATTCACGATCAGATGTGGACTGCATACCACTGACTCACTGGGCAGAACAATTGCCACGTCGGTAGCCGTTAGGCGCTACGCCTGGTTGAGGACATCTGGCTTTTCAGATGTCCAGTCAACCTTGATGGACATGCCCTTTGATGGCTGCCGTCTTTTTGGCAACAAAGTAGACTCGGCGCAGGAGCGCTTTAAAGATTCTCGGGCTACGGCCATATCTTTGGGCCTCATCGCGCCTTCTCCCCACTCCAGTCTTTTTGTCCCTTTCATGGCTACGGAAAGGGCACCCAACCAAGTCCGGCCCAGTCTAGCCACCGGCTCACGAAAGCTGCCCAGCCTCTGTGTGGCCGCGGACATGGGACCCAGCGACCTCGGGGGGGGGAGGGGGGTCTGGGAACCAGTGGGCAGGCCAGTACACCCTTTCCCCCCCCTGCTGCAGCCTCCAAACCTTCCTAGTCCGACGTTTCAGGCCCATCAACGGCCATTGGGAGGACTGATTCGCCATCACCTTCTCCACTGGCAATCCATCACGTCGGACAGGTGGGTTTTGCAAATAGTCCAAAGGGGCTACTCCCTCCCTGACTACTCCTCCCTCCATGCCACCATCTTTCGGTCGCAGGTCAGAGGATCATTTGGCCCTTCTCTGCCAGGAAGTTTCAGCTCTCTTGGCCAAGAGAGCTATAGAGAGGGTCCCTGCGGTAGAAGTTTGTCGTGGTTGCTATTCCCGCTACTTTCTGGTGCCAAAGAAGGACAAAGGCCTGCATCCTATTCTAGACCTCAGGGCCCTCAACCGCTTCCTTTGGAAGGGGCAGATCATAATGCTCAGGTTGGCTCAGGTCCTGTCTGCCCTCGACCCCAGAGACCGGATGGTGGCGTTGGACTTGCAGGATGCCTATTTTCCATATTCCCGTCTTGCCAGCCCACAGACGCCATCTACAGTTCATGGTGGGCCACGAGCACTTTTTTCACTGTGCTCCCCTATGGCCTTACCAGTGCCCCTCGGGTGTTCACGAAAGTGATGGCAGTGGTCGCATCTCATCTGTGCAAATCATGGGTTCCAGTCTTCCCCTATCTTGACGACTGGTTGTTGAAGGCGAGTTCGACCCAGGCTGTCGTCTCCCACTTCCAGACTACGGCGGACCTCTTGCACTCACTGAGGTTCACTATAAACGTGGCGAAGTCACACCTGACTCCCTCTCAGACGCTCCCTTTTATCGGAGCTGTTCTGGACACAGTGCAGTTTCGGGCCTATCCTCCCGAGCAGCGAGTCCGGGATATTCGGACTATAATACCGATGTTTCAGCCTCTGTTCTCGATTTTGGTGAGAATGACTCTGAGGCTGCTGGGCCTCATGGCCTCCTGCATCCTGCTGGTGGATCATTCCAGATGGCATATGCGGGCTCTGCAGTGGGACCTGAAGTTCTAGTGGGTGCAGCATCAGGGAAATCTTTCCGACTACGTTCAGATCTCAGAGGGGACTGCACAATAATTGCAGTGGTGTATAACGAACCAAGCTTGAGTCAGAGGCAGATCCCTCTCCTTTCCCCAACCAGATCTAACAGTGGTGACAGATGCATCACTCCTGTGATGGGGCGGCCATCTGTGAGAGGCAGAGATCAGAGGCGTCTGGTCTCCGGCAGAGTCTGGGCTCCATATCAACCTGCTGGAGCTCTGGGCGATCCGACTGGCACTGAAGGGATTCCTTCCCTCTCTCAAAGGGAAAGGGGCGCAGGTGTTCACAGACAACACCACCGCCATGTGGTACTACAACAAACAGGGCGGGGTGGGGTCGTGGACCCTCTGTCAGGAGGCTCTTCGCCTCTGGACATGGCTGGAACATCAGGACATGACCCTGGTGGTTCAACACCTGGCGGGTTCCCTGAATGCCAGGGTGGACAAACTCCGCCGTCGGTGCTTGGTCGATCACAAATGGTATCTTCATCCGGAGGTGGTGCAAGGTCTCTTTCAGCGGTGGGGAAAGCCTTGGTTAGATCTGTTCGCACCGAAGAGAACACGCAATTTCAGCAGTATTGCATGTTGGCATAGGCGACACTCGCTCGGCGACGCCTATCGTCTCGAGTGGAACTGTGGCCTCCTGTACGCTTTTCCGCCTGTACCTCTTCTGCCCTGAGTGCTGAAGAAGATCAAGCGCAACTGGGCCCAAGTTATTCTTGTGGCTCCGGACTGGGCACGAAGAGTCTGGTACCCCGAGCTCCTGAGCATGGCCATCGATCCTCCGATCAGACTGCCGCTTCTGGAGGATCTTCTATCTCAGTAGCAGGGGACGGTTCTTCACCCGAACCTGTCCAGTTTCCACCACCTTGCATGGAGATTGAGCGGCGACAGTTGACAGCTTCCGACCTTCCGCCCGAAGTCTGTAATATCATCTTGGCAGCCAGGCGTTCCTCCACTAAATCTGTAAAAGCCTGTAGATGGAACAAGTTTGTGGCATGGTGCACAGCAAAGGCTGTGGATCCCCTTTCTGCCCCTCTTTCAGAGGTCCTCTTGTACAGCGTCTGCTCTGGGCATTATCAAAGGCTATCTTGCTGCTATCTCTGCTTTACTTTGGCTGCCAGATCAGCTATCCTTATTCAAGTCTCCTATTGTAAATAGATTCTTTAAGGGCATTACTCATCTATTTCCTCCATCTCCTTTCATAATGCCCCAGTAGGACTTGAATCTTGTTCTCACATATCTTATGTGCGCTCCCTTTGAGCCTCTTCACAACTGTCCTCTTAGTCTCCTTACTCTGAAAACTGCCTTCCTTGTGGCCATCACCTCTGCTCGCAAAGTGAGTGAGCTGCAAGCTTTGTCTTCCAAGCCCCCTTTCTTCTCTGTGCATCCGGACAAAGTGGTGCTTAGAACGAGGCCTTTGTTCCTTCCTAAAGTGGTTACACCATTTCATGTAGTACAATCTATCACCTTGCCCACCTTTGTCCCACCTCCGCACCCTTCCAAGGAGGAGGAGGAGAGACTCCACTGTCTGAACCCTAAATGTGTGCTGTCATTCTACCTTGACCGCACCAAAGATTTCCGGGTGGATGATCAACTCTTTATTGGCTATGTAGGTGCCAAGAGAGGCCGGGCTGTTAAAAAACGTACCATCTCTCGATGGCTTGTCCTTTGCATAAATATCTGCTACGCTTTAGCGAAGAAGGATCCTCCAGTGGGGCTGCGTGCTCATTCCACTAGGGCTACGGCAGCAACCACTGCATTGGCACGTGGAGTCCCACTCCTTGATATCTGCCAGGTGGCAATATGGGCATCTCTGCACACGTTTTTCAGACATTACTGCCTGGACAGTCAGGTTCGGAGGGGCGGCTATTTTGCCCGTTAGGTCCTCCAGGACTTTTTAGTCTGAACTTGGTTCGCAGACCCTCCTCTGGGGATAGTATGTATCTGTAAGAGACTTAGGTTAGTTGTAGATTCCTTACCACCCCACCCATCCTCCCCGCTCTGCGAACTGACTTCTAGGGATAGGGACTCCCTTACAGGGCCCTAGTTGTGGCGCACCAGTGGTCCATGTCTTTCATGGCTCTGCGCTTCTGGCGTGAAAGTATTGTCAGAACTGGCGCAGGGGTGGAGTCTAAGTAGGCACCGCAACGTCATCCCGGCAACCATGATGCCGATGACGGACGCGGATTTGACCAATGCCACCTACCGACTCACAGGGATACTGTTAAAGAATAATCTCCGGATCCAGTCTGACGCCTGGGGGAAATTCTAAGGTAAGGAATCTACAACTAACCTATGTCTCTTACAGACACATCACCGAAGGTAAGTAACTTGTTCCTCTAGTCGCATATTCCTTACCTTAGAAATATCTCCAGGTGTCCTGAAATTTTTTGGTGAGCAGTATCCCTGTGTGCTGGTGAGTGGTGTGGTTCAGCTCCGTGTGGCGTCGTCTGCACCTGAAGTGACATGTGGCTTGCTTATATAGGAGACACCCCAGTGCGCTGATACCAGTTCTTTTCTTTCCACACTAGTCAGCGCAGATCCAGAGAGACCTACCCCCATTCATTTTTTGACTGACATTTTTTGACTTATTGTCACTCTTTTTTAGATTTTCTCCCGGTATGGCATGTATGTCAGCTAGGATCGCCGGATTCAAGCCCTGCGGCGCCTATCTGATGGAGACATCTATCCGCAGATTCCTTAACTTTTGAATTCTCCTCAGGCATCAGACTGGATCCGGAAAGTTTTCAGCAGTACCTCTGCACGCTGAGGAGACGGCGCCATATGGCTCCATGATGACGTTGACTCAGTTTGTGACGTCAGTGGAGCCATATAAGTCCCCTTCGGCGCAAGGACATCAGTTTCTTCTTTTCGGCGAAGTAACGCAGATCCACAGAAGTCGTTCCTCAGGCTGTTTTTTCCTGCCCTATTTCGACAGCTTTTGTCGGTGGGAACAGTGTGCCTTTCCCCAATGTCGTCGGGCTTTAAGCCTTGTGGGACCTGTACTCAACAGATGTCAGTTACAGACATGCATACCGTTAGTGTGTGGTGTTTGGGGGAACATCACGTCTCCGAGGATTGCGATTCCTGCCAGAGACTGAAGACGAAGGCGCTCAAGGAATGCCATATGAAGTTTCTGGCGGCACGTCTGTCGCGGTCTTCGGAGACATTGCGGCCTCATTCTTATTCTCCTGCGGAGGTCAGTTTCCAGGACGTTGTACATCAGAAATGTCCAAAGGTAAGTGCAGGCGTTTGAAGTCGCAGTCCCTCCGACATCGCCATGTGGGGACTCCATCTCCCACGGGTCCTCCCACTCTCTGATTGAGGAGGCAGTTCAAGACTCCACCCCAAGTCATCCTGTTATTCCGGAAGCTGGGGCATCAGTGGCCCAGATGAGGGAGTATTATAACTCTCTACAGCTCATCTTTGGTCCTCCACCTTCCACTGAAGCGCCCACGGGCCCCAAGGAGGTGAGTGGAACCACTCCTGTGGACTCGTCTTTCATAGTGGTTGGGCCATTTGAGTCTTTAGGTCAGCGCCAGTGCACAGCCCTTCGGGTACTCCACCTTCGGCATCCGTTGTCGATCAGCCGACTCCAACATTGATGTCTGCGTTGCCGATCGAAGTCTTTCCTCCTATCGACGTCAAAGCGTTACCTTCTTGGTGTCAGATGCGGAGTCAGTAGAGCAAACTGAGGGGAATGTGGCATTTTCACTTTCTTCTTAGGGTGAGACTTCGGAGAGTGACCTTTTAATGGGTGATGTAAGGAGGGCTGGGCTCTTTCAGCCCATTTCTGAAATTATTCCATCTCAAGTGAAGGAGAGTTGGATATCTGCTCTTGGGGGCATATTCACAAGGACTTATCGCAGAGTTATCGCCACCTTAACGCATCAAAAGTGGAGATAGATTTAACGCCCCATTCACAAGCGGGTGCAAACTGCAGACATCGCCAGTATTCCCGCGATAACTGCCGCAAATTTAATCCCCACGGGTGACACCACCAACTAACACTAATCAGATGCAGAGTAGGCGTTCCCGTGCAAAAACACACGAAAACACCACTACACCACTTTCACAACGAACTGCCAGATCTGCGATGCGAACCAAAACCACGCGATAAGCCGCGGTAGCAGCAGCTATTTAACACCTGCCTCTTGCTGGTGTTAAGCAGGACGACTACCTGCAGTAGGCAACGGAGCCCCGCACACAGCCACAGCCGAAGAACAACCGACGCCATGGAGCTACTCATCATGCAGCTCGGAGCCCCAACAGGGCCACAACACCCACCGCCACCACCCCCAGGACCCGGACCGGCACCCCCCCCCCCGGACCACCACAGAGGCAGCGCAGAGTAAGACAGTGGACCTACCGAAAACGCACCAGTCTCGCAGACCTAACCCCCGAGGAAGTCATTGCCCACTACAGGCTCAAAAGGACAACCATCCTCCGCATCATGACCCACATCGGCCACAGGCTGACGGTCCCAACACAGCGGACAACCAACATCCCTCCGCAGACAAAGCTGCTGGCTGTGCTGCACACGTTGGCCTCTGGTACCTTCCAACCAACAACTGCCAGAGTCGGAGGAGTCTCACAGCCAGCCCTATCAAAGGCCATCACACCTGTCCTGGATGCCATCATCAGCTTCATACCCCAGTACCTTCACTTCCCCACACTGCGCAGGAACAGCTGGAGACCAAGCAAGGCTTCTACGCCATTGCTAGCTTCCCACACGTGTTGGGGGCCATTGACTGCACACATGTCCCACTTGTGCCCCCTGCAGACACTGCACACATCTACCACAACAGAAAGCACATGCATTCCATCAATGTGCAGGCAATAGTGGACCACTGGGGAATGTTCACCAATGTCGTCGCAAACTACCCAGACAGTGTGCACGATTCCTACATCTTCCGACAGTCCATCATCAACCAGGGCTTCCAGGATGGCATCTATGGAACTGGACTGCTCATTGGTAAGTACCAAATCAACACACCACACACCTCAAAGCCACCATCACACAACGCACAACTGTGGGAATGCACACGTGACCAAACCACATACATGTCAATCAACATGCCCACCTACCAGACACGACAACACAACTCCATTGGGATCCTGGGCTTTCCATGTACACAAGCCAGCTATATCATAGCACCACGGCCACACAACAGCTGAACGTGTGGAGAGGCGGAAAGCAGGCATGTGCGAAGGATGCAAGTGACCCATGAATGGGAATGTACACAACGACAAGTGTGGCGTGAATGTGCTGGTCAGACCTGGGTATGCAAACCACTGATATGTTCATGCAGACATTAACTGCTGGTGTCTGGGGAGTAGTGAACATTGGATGCAACCATGTCACCCCAGGCTGTGGGTTAGATCGCGGAAATGTCGCTCGCTGCGCCCCCCCCGTGTGCGTGAGCGTAGTGGGTTGGCCCGGCTTACGCCAGGCCTGCGCAGGGGTGTGGATGAAAACACCGTTGCGCTGAGCGTGGTGCTCTCCCGGAATGGCCAACGTCACTGCCAGTGCGGCGCCTCTCAGCCCGCCACGAGGCCGACGCCGTGAGCAGCGGGGCCTGTGCGCCTGCTGCACCCCAGGCCGCTGATGCCCAGACCCGGCTTGCCTGCCCCAGCACTCCAAGGCCGCACTGCTCACCTGCCGACACCGTCGTGTGTCAAAGAGGGCCCACCACGTGCCGGTGCTAGCTCCAAGACCCATGCCCGTGAGCTTGGCAGCCTCCTCAGACCATCGCTGTCCTCCGTGACACAGGCCCCCAGGAGTCCACATTCGTTGACATACCCCACCGCTGCAGCCGGCCTACACTGCAGTCCAGTATGTCCCACATCTAGAACTGAGTCTTCATTAATCAATGGCAGAGTTCATGCCAGTGAACGCAGGGGAGAGGAGTGAGAGACAGATGCGTTTCAGTCCGGTGGAAACACGGATCACCGTTACGGAGGAGGTCAACCACTCGCAAGGACTGACCTGATGCCACTAACCCTGTGCGCCGTGAGTCACCGTCAGCCTCCGGCAGAACATTGTTGGTGTCTGAGCCTGTGGCCTGGGGGTTGTCATCAGCAGCTGGTAGGTACGGACTTGGTGTTTGGCATGAGTCTGTGGCATTCATATCTGCCATGTTGCCGGACACAGCTAGTATGTGCCCTCTGCCTCATGCCCTGTGGGTACACCTCCCACTCTCCCCCGAGACACTCCGCGAAAACCACCTTTGATACATACGAGACCCTGCTCTGCCCTCATGACCCTACCCCAGTCTCCCGCAAGTCAGCGTCCCGTGGCGGTAGGCCCGTGTCGGCCGCTGTGCATCCGGGGCCACTAACTCTGTGCAGCTCAAGTCATGCTCCCTTGCTGTTCGTACATTGCATTCCTGAGTGCCTGATGACTGTTGAAGTTGGTGCCAGCACCAGCTACTCCCTGAGGGCTGGCTTACACAAACCCCACACACAGCCAGCACAGGCGTCACTGGACTAGTGGGCCTGCCAACACATCATGCTGAACCAAGTATTGACTCTTATCGCTCTGCACTGTCACAGGTGATCAAGGATATGCACTCTGCCCTTGGATGATGACACCCCTCCGAGACCCGAACACACCCGCCCAGAGGCAGTACAATGCGGCCCACATACGCACATGGGGCATCGTGGAAAGCACATTTGGCGTGTTGAAGTCACGTTTCAGGTGCCTGGATGTCACAGGTGGAAGGCTCCTGTACAGCCCAGACATCGTGTGCAAGATGATCGTTGCATGTTGTGTGTTGCACAACATCTGTGTACGCACCAATGCCCCAGGGATCCAAGTTCCAGAGGTACCGGACGATGAGGACGATAGGGCAGGTGGCCCACATGCCACTGCAGCTGCGGCAGGAATAGCCCGTAGGAACACCCTCATTGCCAATTTCTTCTCATGAGCACGTCACATTGTGGCCGTCCTTGGCAATCATGGGACAGTACTAAATGTCCACAAGCACGGCATGTGTGAATAATAAATATTTGCAGGTTACAGGTACTTGTACATTGTCATGTCAGTTTCCTGCTGTGCCAGATGTGATTGGCCATGTTGTGCACATATGCGGCACCAGGTGTGTCCTGTGTTCTGTTGTGGAGGTGTTGCTGTTTGTACCACGATGTTGTCAATGTCGAGGTGCACTTATTCTTTTGTGCGTATGCTGCACGGTGGGTGAGTCGCTCCTGCGGCTCTGATTTGGCTGCCACTTATCCCTTTCATGAGGTGTGCCTTTCAGTTCTGTGCTTCCTCAGTGCTGAGATGTTGCAGACTTGGGTGACTTGTGCTCTTTGTCGAGTTGTGACTCTTGGGCATGGCTTGTCCGCAGATGTGTCGTTGGCATCAGGGGTTGTTTGTGCAGGTGGTTGTGTCCGAGTGTGACCTGCTCCTTTCCGGTTGTGGTCCGCACTCAGGCACCTCAGTGTCGTGCCGTGTACATTGTCATGATGATTGGACTGCAGCCATGCTACTCGTCATGTGGTGTCTCTTGCATTGTCAGTGTGGCTGACGTATATGCATGTTTGCTGTGTTTCGCACGTGTGCATGTGTTGATTGTGTGATTGTTGATGTGTTGGGTGGGTGCCCCTTTGGGCACATGGTGTACGTGGGACTACTTGGTGGTTGTGTCTGTGCTGAAGTGTTCCCGTGGGATCAGGGACATGATCCTGAGTCATTGTGGGTGTGCAGTGTGCTCTGCTTAATTGTGCATGTGTGCCATTGTGCCCATTTCCCCCCGTCTTCCCACTCCCTGGTCGGTACGCACCCTGTTGTTGTGGTGTCGGGTCATGTTGGGCAGTGTCCGGATCCCCAACTCCTGTCACCGTCTCCCGACTGATGACTGTGGCCACCATCTTCTCCATGTCATTCAGCTCCTGGTGTTCTGCTGGCCCCCCTCCTCCGAAGTGCGTTGCTGCTTTCGTGTTGGCAGCGTGTTTCTGCTTGGTTTTGCCATTAACATCAATCCAGCGCCTCTTGTCCCCTTCCATTGTCCTCCTCGGCGCTGCGACGGCATTCACATGGTCCGAGATGGTGTGCCATCTTTGCCTCTGTTGCCGCCAATGACACGTTGGAGGTGGCATACAGTTGGTGGTGGTGTTCTATCTCATCCGTGACGATAATCGTGTTTTCCTGCAGACTGTACCCCGTCTTCCTCTTCTCATTGCCCTTCCACGAGCCCTGGATTCCTGGGTGTTCCTCCGTGGGGATTGTGGGGTTCAAGTTGTCCTCTGCAGTCGGTCAGGGTGCATCCGTGGTACTCCGCAGTTCATTTCCTTTTGGTGGCATTTTCCATATGCTGTTCTTGTGCTTTTTCCCGCATTACGCGTGGGTATTGCTGGCCTCTTGCTGGTTATCACTGTTTACTCATCGTGTTTGTGCCCATCGCGTCTTTTTACGCGTTGGGGTTTGTGTTTTTATCGCCGTCGCGGTGGTTGTATCGCGGACATTTTCCGCGGTTTCGGGAGGCTATCGCATGGTACCGCTGTGTTGTGAATTCCACGTTAGCACGGGGTTATTTTCCCGCGATAGACTGCGATGTGTGAAGTTGCGTTAACATTTTTTGGAGATGTTTAGCGCACGTTCTTGTGAATATGCCCCTTGGTGAGGCTAGTGGGCTGGAGTCCTGTTGGACTTGGCCCTTTTTGGCAGGTTCACCCCTGAACTTTTTGCCTTAAGTTCTGACATGGTGTTGGTGGTTTTAGGCCTCTGGGCACTTTAGCACTGTGGTCCAGTGTAAAGTGCGTGCACTCTCTGTGTACATTTGGTGAAGTTGGCCTGCCCTCCCATAGGAATGCATTGGGGATAAGTGTGTCCGGGTAATTCCTGGTATGAGAGGAGCGGCCGGGGCGAGTTTAGTATGTATGAACTCGTGAGGATAAATGCTGCGCAATGGTGTGCGCAGATTTATGATGACTGGTGGAGAAATGCCACTTTCAGAAGTTGGCATTTCTGTGTGCTGTGTGTCTGCCTGCCTGATGTGAATTGCATGTCTGGCTTGTGAGTGACAGGGGCTGGGAGGTGTGTGTGGCTCCAGGAGGGGCAGGGTGAGTCAGCGCTGGGCTGAATAGGACCTCTGGGCTAAGAGTAGTGGGAGGAGTAATCCCCCGACTCTGAATAGGAAGGTGCCTGCCCTAGTGAATGCTGGCACCGCCCCCTGTGGTGTGTCTGATCACCTAGCCCCCACCTGACAAAGGGGAAGAGGAGCTTGGAAAACAAAGTGCTCCAAATCCCCCCTGAACCAGTTGCATCTGGTTCCCCCATGCCCTGCACTACAGACAAAGAGAGTTGTGGTATAAGTAGAGGGGCTGTGACCCCATGAAATTGTTCAGTTCTTGTTCTGGTGTGCTGTTCCTGACAGGGGGGGGCGTGCTGCTGCTGGGGCCCAAGAGGAACCGCCATGGGGGCTTGCCTCCCTGCTGGAGGGCCCTGTGTGCTGGCCTCCCTGGGCCCAGCTATGCCCCCCTAAAACCTTAAGGACTTATTTCTGCCTGCTGGATTCCTTGAGGGACATCAAGCGCCTCGTGAGCACTATATTTAAATTACATGCAGGGAGAAGAGGAACATGTTTGCCTTGACCTTGCAGCGCTGAGCTGCAGCTTGTTGGGAGGGAATCCCCAGCGTGAGGGATTCCCCCGTGATGCTGCCGGGAGCGGGTGCCCACCCCGCATTTGTGTATACCGAGCGGGAGCCCACCCCGCTTATTGATCTTAATTGCGGGTGCCCACCCCGCATTATGGAGCCCGTGGTAGCAGGAGCCCACCCCGCTTTACATTTGAAGCTGCGAGGGAGCCTACCCCTCATTGCCGCCGAGGGAAGAAACCGCGATCCGCTGCCCGCCTGGTTGTGGGCGGGGTCTCACGGACAGCTGCGCCGCACCAGCGCAGGCAGCTGCCGCGAATTGGGCACAGTGGATAGAGAAGTCCCTGAGTGGGACAGGAGGCACAGTGGTGCCAGGGCCTTCCTTTGCTTTACAGCTGCCCAGCAAGTAGTGGGCAGCTGCTACGTTTAGGCCACAGTTCTTACGAGGCATATTTTGAGAGAGGAGTGAGATGCACTCCTTTGCCCTAGCGCAATGGCGCACTTTTGATTCCGCTGCATAGGCAGCAGCCCTGACATTCTGGACACAGGGCATTTGAGCCCCTTGAGAAGGCCGGTTGGCCAGGGGGTCAGTGATTTACATGATGTTAGGAAATGTGATGCTTTACTGTGATTCATGCCTCTAAATGCGTTTGGGGATGAGATTATGTGCGTAATGTGTTTATGCCAGTGAGATTATTTCCTACTGTGAGTATACCCCTAATGTGAGTGATACTTAGGAGGTTAGGGTCTAAGATGTTAGACTGATGAGGTTGGCGTACAATGGATTTGGCGCCTAATGTGATACTGTGCATAATGTGGTTTATGTTACAGGCTGATGCTGAGTACAGTGGTTACCAGTGATTACTGGTTGTACGTATATGATATGTCTTACTTTTGCTAAGTTCACTTTGTGATGGTCCTGACAGTGGTCCAGTTGGCCCTGTCAGGTGTACATAATCCCTTGTAGATATTACCTAGTGCCAGGTGGCACAATGTATATTATGTGAGTACTATTCTAATGTGTTATGAGAATACAAAGGCTATTTTTGATATAACCTTGTGTGGAGTTCCTTTTGTAGTGTGCCTGGTGTGTTGTTGCTGTGTGTGTGTGTGTGCGCAAATGCTTTACACATTGCCTCCGGTATAAGCCTGACTGCTCGTGCCAAGCTACCAAGGGGGTGAGCAGGGGTTATCTTCTGCGTGTAACTCCCTTGCCCTGACTAGAGTGGTGGTCTCTGCCTGGCTTTGGCACAAGCCTTAGCCAACCAGAGATCCCATTTCTAACAAGACCTCTCCTGCCTCGGGCTACTTTCCCCTCCTAGCCTCACTACGGAGGCAAGTGCCTACTTCACAGATGTGTTGAGGAGAGTGGCAGCAGTTTTGGATTTGTCACTGCTTACGGTGGAGAAGTCCACCAACCCTCTGATGTCCTTTACTAAGGACAGTCAGGAGAAGAACCTGTTCTTCCATACAGTGAGGCCCTGTTTGACATATTGTTTGGAACATGGGCCAAGCCTGATTCACGGATCTCGGTGGACCGTGCTATATCTCGTAGGTATCTACCTGCTCCAGAAGGCCCAGTTTGTCTCTTCAGGGATCCTACTTCTCCTAGCCTGGTATATCAGGCTGCTACAGACTCACAGGATGTGGATTCTGCACCTAAGACTCCGTTAAATAAGGAATCTAGGAGTCAAGATGCATGTTGCAGACACAACTTCCCTTCTGCTAGTTCTGCGTTACGAGCCACCAACACATCTTGTGGGCAGTTTTCCCACGCTTTGTGGGATACCTTGCAGACCATGTTGCCATCACTTACCTCCGTTCTGATGTTGAAAACCTGATTAGAGATGGAAAATAGCAGCTAAGCTGATAATCAGATGTGGCATGGATACTACTGATTCAGTAGGTTGGGCCATGGCATCTTCGGTGGCGCTCTGGCGTCGTGCATGGTTAAGAGCTTCAGGTTTTTCTTGGGCGGCGCGTACGTATAAGATGATCCCTTAGACTAGAGCACTAGGGAACCGGGTGGGCGAGCCAACAAATTAACAGGGGGAGCCGGCCAAATGTCTAGCTGAGTTCTAAGAGCCCGTGCACGAGCCGAGTCATAACAAGGCGGAAGAGACGCGGCGAGACGACCTGCGCGTGCACAATCAGCTGTCCGGGCAGGCCCGGCAAAGAGGAGACGGCAAAGAGGAGTCCGGATGGGCGGGGCCTAAAGGAGACAGGGAGGGAACACAAATGCATTACTTTCAATGGAAAGCGAGGCTGGGTGGAGCTTCCACCCCACTTCCAAAGCAACCCAGACAGAAACACAGCGACAATAGATCTCGCCAGAGCGCGAGCAGCGCGTTCGCGCTGCAACGTTAGGCGAGACCTAAAAAGAAACAGTACTGAAAAGGGGTATAACCCTCACGGTACAAACCATTTGCAGAGTGTGAAGGATGGGCAGGGCGTTAAGGAATCTGTGGCTAGACTGTGTCTCTACCAGATAATACCTTCCAAAGGTAAGTAACTTATTCATCTGATAGAGACATCTACCTACAGATTCCTTAACTTTTGAATTAAATACCATAGCTATACCCACCCGGAGGAGTGTCTGCAAACTAATCCTACAAAAGTAACCAAAGAGAACTAGCTGGTCGAAATTAGCCACAAACCACACATACGTAGGAATAAGATGAAAGAGAGCCTGGCTCCTTATAAAAACCGTAGCACTGACCAAAGACAATGTAAATAAGAAACAACCCCACAGGCACAGAAAAAACAAAGCCTCAAGGGAAACAGGAAAAAACTCTGCCAGAAGATATCTGACAATAGTCAGATAATAGTATTCAATCCGTAAAGGGTAAAAGAACCCTTAGACTACAAGGGCCAAAGAAAAAACGAAAGTCATGTAACCCACATTCTTTACCACAGTAAAGAAATCTCTGAAGGAACCTAACCTCAAAACTCTAGAAAAGAAGGGCTTCCAGCACCTATTCTCATTGAACCAAAATGAATAACCCATTCATTGAAAGGTCTGGAATAGCAAACAAAGTTTCAAGCTAGATGAACATCACTGTCCATCCTTGAAACAGAAACATATTTTAGCCAAAATGACCATCCAAAGGTTCACATAATGTATAGTGCCTGTTGAAACAGAAGATAACAATTAGCAGATATGAATCTGTCATAAAAACTGAACAATTATGTCCAGATCTAAATCATAGCGTTTCACGCATACATATAGACACGAATCCAAACTTACTGAGAAGAGAGATTCAATCACATTCCACAGTAGGAGTAAAGTAATAAATATATAGATGCATAACTACATAGAAAAGGTACATATGTATAAGGAAGATAATATATCGAGATTTAAAGTTGTATTGTACAAACTCATACTTTCAAGTGTTTCTGTACTTGAAGCAAATGTAAAAAAAAAAAATTGGTTTTTATAACTATTTTTTTTTTTATTTGATCTTTTCCTCGGTATTTCAGTAGTGACGCAATTGTAGATAAAATAGTCATGATAATATTTACATATTGTGATAGATGAATAAACAGGGACCCATAAACATCTAATCAAATAACCTAAATGAAAACTATGCAGTGACCTATAAACATGTTAAGCATAGAATAATAAATATATATTTAATTATAAGTAACATATACATTTCTTAAGCAGACTATAGTAGGCTGGTTTAGTATATGGTGTACACTCTAAGGAATGATGCACCTTGCACTACTCCAGGCAACCCTATGGTGATTTTAGTGGTCTTTGATAACCATAGAAAGCTATAAAAGTGGTAGCTGTGCAGAGCAGCCTTCAACCTTATCTTGAAGGAGTGTAAAGCAGCTTGTTTTACCACATTTATTTGACAGTGTAGATTAGATGAAAAAGAACCACACAGTGTTTTATCAAAATAAGTCTATTTATTACACAACACAATCACTAACACATTGGCATATCTACTACCCAGAGATATTAATCGTACACACAAGAATACTTCAAAATAATCAGGAAAGTAGCACAAATATACACTGGTCTCCAGGGGGAGGCCAAACGATATACTAAGAAAGTGGAATGCGAACTGCAAGGAAGAATGGGACTTAGACCAGAAGATTCAGAGGAGCTGGGGACACATGGAACAACCCAAGGTAAGTACCCAGGACCCCATGGAGGCTGTGTGCAGAGTGGAAACACAGCCATGTTGCCAATAGAAATCAATGGAGAAGTTGCAGTTTTAAAGAAGGACCCTTCCCAGAGGACCCCGAAGAAACCCTTTGGCAGATGGAAGGTTGGAGAGCCACCCCACCCATGGTTGCCCCAGGAACCAGGTTATACCTGCACTAGGGAAGCCGGGTGCATAGGGGTGAAGTGACGTCGGAACCTGCCGTAGACGACAATGGGTGATTTCGAGGAAGATGCCTCTGGAGAAGCTTGTGAAGGAGTACAGTGGAATTCAAGGGTGGATTCTTGAAGAGGAGAACCTACAAGCATAGGGGACAGAGTCTAGACCACTCGGAGGTGACCAGGAGGCACGGAAGCACAATGCCTACTGATGTCGGGAGGTTCAGGAGTGAAGACTGTGAGCTTGTAGCTGCAGCTGTGAGGACCAGGTGATGCTGAGAAAGATCAGGAGCCATGCATGAGCTGTCCCACGTCAGATGTCGATGTCAAGGTGGTTGGTGTCCAGCGGCACCAACAAGCCTTGATAGCTGCAAATGACATGAAAGCGAAAAGATGCAAACATTGGGACCGGCAAGGTCCAAGGGACTCGGCACGTGCAGGAGAGTCCGAGCAGGCCAGAGCGAGCACGTGAGCCCACTGAAGCGAAGGAGGACCCTCAAGAGGACCCACATGCCGTAGGCACATGAGTCGCAGGAGGACCTCAGGCAGTTCACCAAAGATGGAGGCCCATGGTACAGAGGATGCAGTGAGGACGCTGATCTTCAGGGGTTGAGGTGCTGGAGGCTTGAGCTTCTTGTAGCTGGAGTGCAGAGCCAACAAGCCTGGTCAACGGCAAGTCGACATGGTGCACAGGGGTTTGGTCCCAGTGGCTCAGACGAGGGATACTGTCCTCAAAATTGTAGAGAAGACAGGTCAGGCCTCTAGAGAGCTGCAGAACCACCACCTGTGTTCTGGGCTTCGGGAAGTCCGTACGACGACAGAAGCAGCAGACCGGTCAGGTTCTTTGCGGGGCCTGCAGATCCAGTGGAGTGACTCTTTTACTTCAAGGGAGATTACTTCAGATGTCCTTGATGCCCACAAGTCTTCTGGAGAACCTGGGTGAAGCACAGACACAGACTAGGCAGAAGACTTGGAGAACAGCGAGACCAGGAGTAGCAGGAGTCTTCCTTGATGCAGTCTCGGTTCCAGTCGAAGTCCAAGTGTCCAGACGGTCGAAGAGTGTCTTGGTTTCAGAGGTGAGTCTTGTTCTACGAAGAATCTGGGGACCCACCCACAGGGGGAAATATCTGAAGATTGCATCTGCGTTGGCATGATTACTCCAAGGTCTATATTTCTCAGAAAAGTCCATCCCCTGTAGGGAAATGGACCACCTCAAAAGTTTGGGATTTTCAAACTTCATCTGTTCAAGCCATAAGAGGGGCTTATGGTCTGTCTGAACAATGAAGTGAGTAACAAACAGGTATGGCCTCAACTTCTTCAAGGCCCAGCCCACAGCAAAGGCCTCCCTCTCAATAGCAGACCGTTTCTCCCTGGGGTCAACCTTCTGCTTATAAAAGCTACTGGTTGGTCCTGGTCCTCTGCATTAAGTTGTGACAAAACAGCTCCTACCCCTATCTCAGAAGCATCTGTCTGAACAATGAAGGTTTTGGAGTAATCTGGACTTTGCAGAATGGGAGAAGAGCACATGACCTGCTTCAGGTCGTAAAATGCCTTTTGACAGCTAACTGTTCACTGAACTTTCTTCGGCATCCTTTTGGAGGTGAGATCATTAAGGAGGGTCACAATGGACCCATACCTCCTAACGAACCTCCTGTAGTATCCAGTCAGGCCCAAGAAAACTCTGACCTGAGTCTGGGTGGTGGGAGAAACCCAGTTCATTATGGTCTTGAATTTGCTCTCCAATGGAGGAACGTGGCCTCCACCTACCAGGTGACCTAAGTTGGGGAGAGCAGTTGGCCTAACGACTAGGGCAGTCGACCTCGAATCAGGGGAACCGGGTTCGAGTCTCGGCAATGACGCTGAACATCCTGTGATTCTGGGCAAATCACTTAATCTCCCCCTGCCTAACAAAAATGAATGAGTCCTTATGTAACGCAACAGGTGCTCGTGTAAAGCGCTCTGATACCCGATACCTTCAGGTCAAGTTCGCGCTATATACAACTCCGTAAAAAAAAAGTACACAACCTTGCCCTGCTCTATCTGGCACTTTGTGGGTTGTGGCCTTGATAGTGAGGCCTGGCTTTGCAGGGCCTCCAGAACATTTCTGAAGTGGGCCAGGTGATCCTCCCAGGTGGAGCTAAAGACAGCAATATCATCTATATATGCTGCACTATAGGCTTCCAGACCTGTGAGAATTTTATTCATCCACCTCTGAAATGTGGCAGGTGCACGGGCGGAGCTTGCCTGACTCCAAAATGGCCGCGAGTTAGTGCAGCTCTCCCGATCGCCACCAACAATCCGATAAAATCCTGGATTTACATCTGTTGTTACTTCTACTAGAAGGTGTCGCTGACTCGCTGCTGCTGGGCGCTATCTATCGCACCCAGCGCGATCCTGATCGGTGAGACCAGACGGGAGAAATCCAAGATGACGCACTTCGCGTCTGTTGCAGCGTGAGGCCTTCCCACGGCCCAGTCTGCCTGTAGCGGCTGCGCTGGTGCAGCGTAGTCAGGTGAGCAGCCCCTCGGTGCCGAAGGACGAATCCTGTGGGCGGCATGTGCTGTGGTGCTGGCGGGGAGCCGGCGAGTAAAAGAGTGAGACATATGTGGCTGCGGTGCCCTGCGGGGGAGAGCAGCGCGGTGAAACCGGGCGGTGAATTCCCCCGACGACTACTGAGGCACATATTGGACGCATCCTGCCGCCAGAGACGACTCCCACACACGCAAGAAGCGCCGCCCCCGTGCGGCGCATTCTTGATCAAGCCAGTGTCGGAGGGAAGGCTTGGGCCTTAGCTGAAGGTATTTTTGTGGGGGCCCTGCTGTACATGCAGCGCCGGCTCCCAGACATTGAAAGATTCATAGGTGATAGCTTACCTGTGCCCCGGTGATCGTGTGCGTGGGCACTGTGCAGCCCCATAGTCACTGAAGACAAGGAATAGCTATTATAGGGGCATAATCTACTGGAGGTTGGCAGATCCCCTATAAACCTGCAGTGAAGCCAGTGGCTGGTTTGCAAATCCCACTGATTGCATGTGAAGTACCAGCAAGAGGCTTATGAGATATGCAACACGCTGGCGTAGAGTGACCATATTGCCTAACGCTACTTGCATACCTCGGCGCCACTGACCAGCCTTGCATTAGATCACCAAGACTCCTTGAACAGTGCCCTCTTCTCGTGTATATCTCCACAACATGGGCAAAACTGACAAGCTCCAACCCAAACTGCAGTTTAATTTGCGCAAAGCTCCCAGATCAAAAGATCTCACGTCAGCTGAGCAAGATGCCGCGTCGGACGATCCAGAAGCAGGGGCAGACTAGACGTGAAGCTTGAGTTCCGCACTATTCAGCAAAGCTTGTCGAAAATAGACAGTAAAACTGATGCTCTGTCATTCCGTCTGGACCGAATGTCGGAAAGACTGGACAAGCATGGAGACAGGCTTGATACAGCGGAGCAACGCGTATCCGATCTGGAAGATGTCGTACGTGCAGACTCGGAGTCCGACAAGGAAAGGGATAAGATCCTGCGAGCCCTGCAAGCAAAGGCTGAAGATCTCGAAGTGAGATCTCGGAGAAACAACGTTCGTATCATAGGTGTGTCCGAATCCTCCAATATTGGCAACATGGAGCAGTATGTGGAGCAGCTACTTGTCACACTACTAGGTGGGAGCACATTTTTGGAAATATTTATCATAGAACGGGCACACCGCTCACTTGCGCCCAGGCCGATTCCAGGGGCACCCCCTCGGCCAATAATCGCGCGGATCCTGAACTATAGGGATTGAGATGCTGCCCTACGAAAAGCACTTGAGCTGGGAACTCTTCAACATGAAGGATCAAAAATATCTCTCTTCCCGGATTTTGCATTGCAAGTGCAGGAAGCGCGTCGGCTCTTCATTCCGGCGAAAAAGAAACTCCGTGACATGAATCTGGAGTATAGCATGATCTACCAAGCTAAACTACGACTCAAAATGGACGGTAAAGTGCACTTTTTCACGGACCCTAAAGCTGTTCTTCGTGTCATCAAAGACAGAGAACAGCGCCTGAAACGACGGAGTTCGCCCACAACCTCACAGTCGCATGCAGAGAGTTCTCCAGGAAGCCGGGAGGAGCAAGAACAGGATGAGTGAATGTATAAGCTAAGTTATGAGATCTATCTCCTGAAGTGACATGATACTCTATGGGCAACCAACATATCGCACTGTATTGGGGTGGTAATCGTTGCCATGTTACAGCTAGACTCGAGTGCATAGATTGGAGTTGACCCGATAGACATTTTGGTTTCCTCATAAATTGATTGACTGATATTGGCGCATCTGACTGGGTACTCAAACTGGGTCATGCTGCACCTAATAGTGATATATGCTTAAGTCATTAGCAAATAAGAGAGTAGACGGGGTGGCATAGGGAGGTAGTATAGATGGTAACATCTGCCCCCAAGTGTATCACACTACCACCATTATCTTTTCTGGGGTTTTTGTTTTTAAGGGAATTGGGAGGGGTGGGAGGAACATGCATGGCCGCGACAGTTGTGGGTGTTCGTGGCGTGGGAGGGAATTTTCGCTTTATTGGAGTGGTTAAATGTTATGATGAAGGTTTGTCAAGTTGTTTTCGCACAGTGTGTATAACAGGCAGAGTGCACCGTCCATTACAGTTCTCATACACATTGCATGGCTTCTGAGGGTAAGACGCCGCAGGTTCTTCAACTCATGACATGGAATGTACGCGGTCTTAACGATAATAGGAAGGTCAGACGAGTAAGTGCCTACTTGAAGAGACACTCTGTGACCATCGCAGTATTACAGGAGACTCACCTCACCCCAGAACGTAGTAAGGGGGTGCAGCGTAAAATGCAGGGAACATGTTACTCAGCAGATTTTACCTCTCATGCCCGGGGGGTCCTGTTATGGGTGGACAAGAAAGCGGGGGTGGAGATGACAGGTCTGTTCAGGGACCAGCAAGGCAGGTTTGCGGCGGCCCTCTGTAAAAAGGGAGATTTAAAATTCGTATTAGTGGGGGTATATGGCCCGAATTATGACGATCCACACTTTTACAATACGCTGGCGGATAAATTGGTACAGTGGAGGGGTATCCCACAGGTCTGGGGAGGGGACTTCAATTGTATTTTAGATCCTACTTTAGACAGGTCCCAGGGCCCCGCCCAGCGGCTGCCGCAGTAGCCTTACATGACATAATGCAAACAGAGAGCCTCATCGATGTCTGGAGGTATAAATTTCCAGCTGCACGGGGTTACACACATTATTCTTCTGTCTTTGACACTCACACCTGCATGCATTTCTGGCTGATATCCGGAGGGCTGGAGGCGAGGGTAACCACCTGCGCACATCTCCCGCGCACATATTCAGACCATTCCCCGGTTCAACTTGCACTACAATATAACTCGCCGCGAATACCAGCGTTTACGTGGCGTTTCCCCCCTTACTCATTGTTAGACACGGTATTCAAAGAGGGGTTAACCACAGCGATAGAAGACTTCTTCTCCAATAATATAGGCTCAGTACAATCCTTTACTACAGTCTGGGAAACATTTAAAGTATATATTAGAGGGGTGGTGATCTCCACACACGCGGGAGTTCTGCGTTCCCTCCGAGGCAGATTAGACCTTTTAGAAAGGGAAATAGCACACATTGAACAGGAACTAACTGGGACTGAGAATGCCCAAACTACTGCACAACTTAAGACAAAATTGGTAGAATTTCAGGATACCGCCAACGACGAAATCAAACACATGGGGAAGTATGCAACAGCACGCAGCTACGGGGAGCGGGATCGACCAGGTGCCACATTGGCAGGGTTATTGCGGCCCAAAAGGGTATTGGATCACATGGTAGGCATGTCGGACGAGAATGGGAGGCCTCTGAGCACTACTGAGGAGATTGCATCACATTTATGCACCTATTACCAGAAATTATATACTTCCCAAATCCCAACAGATAGCACTGTCCTAGAGGACTATCTATCATATATTAAAATGCCTTGGCTAGTTAATGAACACAGGGAGCATTTAATGGGACCACTGACTTCCGATGAGATACGGGACGCGTTGGGGGGGATGGCAGCAGGGAAGGCCCCGGGAGCGGATGGTCTTTCGGTGGCTTTCTACAAAGCATTTCAAGATATACTGATGCCTTATCTCAAGCTGCTATATGAGGAAATGGAGGAGTCGGGCATTATGCCGCCCTCCATGTGGGAAGCAGTCATCGTCACGTTACTGAAACCAGGAAAATCGCCTAGCAATTGCTCCTCGTATCGACCCTTGTCTCTGCTTAACGTAGATGCAAAGATCTATGCAAACATTTTAGCGAATAGGCTGGGATTTGTCCCCAGTCGTAATTTATCCCAAAATGTAAGAACATTGTTTGGCGTGGTGCAGAGACTGAATCCAGAGGAAAAGGCAGCGGCAGTATTTCTCGATGCCGAGAAAGCTTTTGACTCCGTTGAGTGGGGCTTTATGTTCGCGGTATTGCGGAAGATAGGAGTCGGAGACATGTTCCTTCGGTTGGTTTCAGTAATATACGCTTCGCCTACCGCCAGAGTGTGAATTGGGGACGTAGTCTCACAATCATTCAATATTACTCGAGGAACGCGACAGGGCTGTCTGCTCTCTCCACTCCTGTATGCGATAGTCGCAGAGCCATTGGCTTGCGCCATTCTGGAGTATCACGCACACAGAGGGCTGGGATTTCCTGAGTACACGCTTAATATCTCCGCTTATGCGGATGACACTATACTCTACATTCATGACCCGGAGGTTAATCTGTCCCCCCCATACTGCGAGAGGTGGTCCAATTCGGTGGGCATTCTGGTCTACAGGTAAATTGGGATAATCCATCATATGCCCACTCACTCCTGCCACTAAGGAACCCATCATGGATTTTCCGCTTCGCTGGACTACGGAGGCAGTGAGGTATTTGGGAATCCAGTTTCATACTGACCCGTCGTTGGTGATTCGGGAAAGTTATGGTAGGGCCAGACAACGACTAACCGAAAATGTAGAGAAGTGGATCAGGCTCTTGCTTTCACTAATGGGCAGGATTGCCATAATGAAAATGGTGATCCTCCCAAGATTTTTATTCCTATTCCAAAATATACCAATCCTCTTACCCAAACATTTGTTTAAAATCTGGCGCACACAGCTGATACGGCTGGCGTGGGCTGGCAAACAACCCCGAATACAATGGGACTCTCTTACTCTACCCTACGAGTTGGGCGGGTTGGGAGCCCCAGATCTGGAAAAGTATTACAGAGCCGCTAATAGTACATTCGCCCACTACTGGATACATGGCCCACATGACACACCCTTTTTATATTTAGAAAAGAATGCAGCGGATCAGTTTTCATTACCACAGCTCCTCACACGGCCGGCCTCCAGGCGGTTCCAGGTCTTTGATTCTTTGGCCGTCACAGTGCAGGCCTGGCAGACGTTACTGCATATGCAGGCGGGGGCCTCCCTGTATTCTCCGGAGATGCCGCCAGGGCCGGACTGGCCGTAGCGGGCACCGGGCGTTTCCCCAGTGGGCCGGTTTTGGGCCCCTGGGGGGCCGTTTTTGTTACAGGGCCGTTTTTGCAGCATAGCTGCAATATCGGCCCCTGTAACAAAATCGGCCGAAACCGGCCCTGGCAGAGTGCTCAGCCGCACCCCCAACCCCCGGGGGGGCCAGCCGAGCACTTTGCCAGGGCCGATTTTGGTTCCCAGTCCGGCCCTGGATGCCGCTCCAGTGGGGATTGTGGATCTTGTTGGGTCAAGATATAGGGGCAAGAAAGGTACTACACACTATAGGTATAAAAAAAAATTGGGGATTTTTTTTTTAGAGATGGCGCACTAGTATCCTGGGAAGCCTTGCAACAGCCGGATATGCAGCCGTCAGGCACAGCACTTTTCCATTTCTTTAGAGCCAGGCACACTTGGCGCGCCCTGCTAGGCGACGATTTATTGGAACCTCAGTCTATGACGACATTCACAACACTCATTAAGGTAGAAGAGCCCCTTAAGCTAATCACGAAATTTTACACTAGCTTACAAGAAACTCGTAGGACAGAAATCCTCAAAGTTGGGCAGGATTGGCAGCAAGATCTGGGCACTCCACTGAGTGACAAAGAGTGGCAATATTGTTGTTCCCGAACCCTTTCTCTCAATGGAAGGCACAGGCTTCTTCACTTCAAGTTCGTGCACAGGGCGTACTGTACCCCTGAACGCCAGTTTCGATGTGGGTTGTCAGAGTCTTTCCGTTGTCTAAGATGTGGGGTGGAAAATGTGGGATTCTGGCACCTAGCCTGGGAATGCTCGGGGATTCAGACATTTTGGTGCAAAGTGTTCCAGGAGCTGGGAATCATTATCAGTGCAGACTTGGAGCCAGACCCCAGAATGGCGCTACTGGGATGGGATCTCTCAGTGGGCAAACCAGTGCGTCCATTGCTTGCCATTGGACTTCTTCTGGCTAAGCGCCGGGTGGCATTGCGCTGGATGGGCGGCCCACTGCCACTGATTAAAGATTAGCATGCCGACATGCTGTATTGTAACACACAAGCTGATATATAGAACGAGTTACTCCCACCCAGAAGCCGTCCTAGGAATTATTGGGGACCATACCAAACCTACCTCTTAAATAAAGCTGCGGATGCAAACGCAGACCCACAGACTGCTGCCGCTGGGGCATCAGCACAGGAGATGGGAGTATAGTAAAGTACCTTGTCCACGGACAATGACATGACATTTTAGACCGGGCTAAGAAATAGAAACAGGGCCTTATGTGAGACACTGGCCAGTAGAGCGACAACGTTAACCTGCGGTGGTTGGGACTATTCTTCATAGATGGTATTGTATGAACGGAATTTCTGAAGTGCCTGGATTATGCTTTGGAGTATGTAATTCAATATGTATTTGGATGTCCCATTTGTTATAACTGTGCGTGTAAACGTATGTATTATGTTTTATGATGAAACTAATAAAAAATAAATAAAAAAAAAGTGGCAGGTGCATCCTTCAAGCCAAAAGGCCTTACATTAAATTGATAATGTCCACTAGGGGTTGAGAATGCTGTTTTTGGCTTGGCATCCTCAGAGAGTCTGATTTGCCAGCAGTCAGGTCAAATGTACTAAGATATTTGGCTGAGGCCAGAGTATCAATTAGCTCATCTGCCCAGGGAATTGGATGGGCATCAGTCCTAGTGACTGCATTGAGGCCTCTGTCGTCCACACAAAACCTCATCTCTCTCTTATCTTGGGTGTGAGGTTTTGACACAAGGACTACTGGACTAGCCCACGGGCTATCTGATGGCTCAATGACCCCCAATTCAAGCATCTTTTTGACCTCTGTCCTGAAGCAATCTCTGACATGGTCAGGCTGTCTGTAAATGTTATTCTCCACAGGCAGGCTGTCACCTGTGTCTGCTTCATGGGTACACCAGGTGGTCTGACTGGGAGTCAGAGAAAACAAGTGGGCAAACTGATTGAGGACTTTCCTGCAATCAGCTTGCTGCTGGTCAGTGAAGTTGCCTGCCAAGGCTACTCCATCAGCTGACCCATCAAGAGGATGAGATGATCAGGGAGGGGGTCACTCTCTTCCTCCTGTCCCTCATCAGTGGCCATAAGCAAGCTGTCAACCCTGTCAACAAAATGCTTTAGGCCGTACACATGAAGTACCCTGTGGGGATTTCTAGGAGTACCTAGGTCAACCAAATAGGTGGCCTCACTTTTTTTTCTCAAAAATGTTGTGGGGGCCACTCCACGTATCCTGGAGAGCTGCTGGGACCACAGGCTCCAACACCCACACTTTCTGCCCTGGTTGGTAAACAGTCAGCACTGACTTTTGGTCATGCCAAGCTTTCTGAAGCTCCTGGCTGGCCTTAAGTTTTTGCTGGCCTTCTGCATGTACTCAGCCATACGTGAACGCAGGCCAAGGACATAGTCCACAATGTCCTGTTTGAGAGGCTGCTCCCATCCCTCCTTAACCAGACACAATGGGCCCCTAACTAGATGTCCAAACAGAAGTTCAAATGGGCTGTAACCCATCCCCTTATGAGGAACCTCTCGGTAGGCATAGACAAGGCAGGGTAGTAAGACATCCTATTTTTGCCTGAGCTTTTCTGGGAGTCCCATGATCATACCCTTGAGGTTCTTGTTAAAACTTTCAACAAGCCCATTGCACTGTGGATGGTAGGGTGTGGTAAATTTGTAGTTTACACCACACTTTCCACATGGCAGTGATGTAACTAGACATGAAGTTTGTACCTCTGTCTGTTAAGACCTTCTTAGGGAACTCCACTCTGGAAAAGACTCCCAGGAGGGCCCATCCACTATAGGAGTTGTAGTGGTCCTAAGGGGAATAGCCTCTGGATACCTAGTAGCATGGTCCACCAGGATGTAACTGTGTCCAGATACTGTTAGAGGGTTTTAAGGGACCAACAATGTCTATCCCTACCCTCTCAAAGAGAGCTCTAACCACTGGGAGTGGAAATATGGGGGGGCCTTTGTAGTGCCACCTGACTTACCACTGGCTTGGCAAGTGACACAGGAGCGACAAAACTCATTGGTGTCTTCAGACATGTGGGGCCAGTGACAATGAGGGACAAGCCTGTCCCAAGTCTTGATTTGCCCACAATGTCCTGCAAGGGGAATGTCATGTGCTATGGATAGAAGAAAACCCCTGAACTTCTGAGGTATTACCAACCACCTGGTGGCACCAGGCTTGGGGTCTCTACACTCAGAGAACAGAAGCCCATCTTCTCAATAGACCCTATGGGAACCACTGACATTCCCTGCTTCCTCAGCAGCAGCTTGCTGTATGAGCTGTTCAAGAGAGGGGCAGGATTTCTGCTCCAAACAACTCTGTCCTGGAAGGGCCCCCTGCCCCCAAGAACTCTGCCTGGTCAGGCCCAAGTTCCTCTGGGACAGTTCCTTCACAGGAGCTGAGGTCATCTGCCTCAGGGGACTGACTCTCACTGGGAGTTTGGGAGGAAGATAAGTCTTTACCATTCCTGCTCCTTCTCTTAGGTGCCAGCTGGTCCATTTTTCCAGGATCCAGTGCTCCCCCAGTGCCTAGCTGTTTGGCCTGACCCTGGTGACAGCAAATGCACTGGCAGAGATTCCCATTATCTCTGCATGTGTCCTGACCTCCACTTCCGACCAGGCTGAAGTTTCTAAATCATTGCCCAACAGACAGTCTACAGGTAGGTCTGGGGAAACCACAACTCGTTTAGGGTCAGTTACCTCTCCCCAACTGAGATTAACAACTGCCAAGGAGTGATCAGTCCTGACAGTGCTGGCATTGGTCACTTGGTAAAGCTGACCGAGTATGATTTGTTCAGGGGACACAAGTTTCTCTGTCACCATTGTGACACTGGCCCCCATGTCCCTGTAAGCCATAGCTTCTTGACCATTGATCAAAGGCTGTTTTCTGTACTTGCCCAAGTTAGTGGGACTTACAAGTAAAGTGGCAAGGTCCATGCCACTGTCACAGACAAGGACAGCCTGAGTGGGTGTTCCGACTAGGCCAGAACCCACGTCAGAACCCATGGTTAACCCTACTAATCCCTTGGGGGCTGTACTACCACTTGTACTGGTGCTAGGTGTGCTAGTTGCCTTAGGGGAAGTGGTAGTAGCTTCCTTGGTGTTGGCCTTAGGACAATTAGCATCCCTTGGCCTATGGCCTTTTTCCTTACATAGGTAACACCAAGGTTTCTTTCCAGAGGAAGTGGAGGATTGGGACCCACCCCCAGAGGCAGGTTTTTGGGGACCTAGTGAAGATTCATTTTTGTCTTTAACTTTCTCCCCCCCTTCTCTTGTGCCTTAGAAGAACCATGCTTCTTCTGGTCACCTCCACCTCCTTTATTTTTCTGCTTAACCCTGGTTCTGACCCATTTGTCTGCCTTCTTTCTCAATTCTTGGAGCGAGGTCAGATCAGAGTCCACCAGGTACTGGTGCAGTTGCTGATTCTGACAATTTTTAAGGATGTGCTCCCTCATCAACAAATTGTACAATGCTTCATTCCATGAAGCCAGCCTTCCAGAGCCTTAATAGCATTGTCTATAAAATCAAACCAGTCTTGGGTATGTGCCTTCTGTGTGTCCCTAACCTTAACCCTGTATTTTTCAGTGGTTAAACCAAACCCATCTATGGGGAGACACTTCAAGATTGAGTAGTTATCTGCATCCTCTTCTATAACAGTGAGTAGCTTTCTCTACCTTTGCTAGTAAAGGAGAGCCACAGGATAGCTGCCCACTGCCCATGGGGGACATTCTGAACCTTACAGGCCCTTTCCAAGGCAGTGCTCCATTTATGGATGTCATCCCCTCCTGGTAAGGAGGGACTATTCTGCTCAGGTTCCTAGTATCAAAAGGAGTTTCCCTCACTCTGGGTACACTAGTGCTGCCACCATGGGACTCTAGTCCCAAATTCTTCCTAGCCCTCTGAACTTCCAGGGTCTCCTTGCCAAGGGCCAACTGCTCTTGCTTGAGCTTTGCTCTCTCAAGTTTGAGTAGGTGGTACTTCCTCTCTAAGGAGTCCTCCCTCTTGCTAGAGATGGAGGTCCCTATGGAATTGTTAGAAGCATTGGAATTGACAGAGGACCTAGACCTCCCCCTGCATTCTCTGAACCCTCCCAGGAGGAATAACCGGGGACCTACCTCTAGGGACTCCCTCTGTACCATCTGTACTATTCCCTTGGGGATCAGAGTTCACCAGTGTGGAACCATCAGACTCCTCCTGGTCATGCTCAGAATTAAGGTCATTAGGGGGAATCCTTCCTGACCCCTCTTCTGGAGCATCCCAACCCACTTTGTCCAGCACTTCTGGCCTTTCAGGATTCTGGGGGTCATCCAGCAGAAGCAGCTCTAAGAGTTGCTTAGTGTTAGGGCTGCTACCTGTCTTTAACTTTCTAGAGGCACACAAGGTCCTTAGTTCCTGGAACTTAAGACCACTGTATCTAAATCGTTGGGACCCACTGGGATCCACCATTAAAGACATGGTGACTAAGTGTAGTGTGGTGTTGCACCTACCTATCCTAGTGAAAACTAAACTTCCAAAGATTGGAGAAAGTGTTGTGCTAGGCCCTTAACAACCTATCTAAAATTTCAGTAGAACTTACTGTTATAAAATATCTTTTGTATGTGCCTAATGCTAGTGATGGTTTCCCAGGGAGAGACCAAATCATATACTAAAGAAGTGGATACGAACTGTGACCAAAGTTGGGACTTGGACCAGAAGACTCATAAGAGCTGGGGACCCAAGGAACCACCCGAGGTAAGTACCCAGGAACCCCACAGAGGATGTGTGCAGAGCGGAAACACAGCCGCGTACTCTATGCAAGTTAATGGGAAAGTTGCGGTTGCAGTTTCTAAGAAGAAGCACCCTTCCCAGTGGACCCTGAAGAAACCCTGTGGAAGACAGAAGGTTGGAGAGTCACCCCACCCCTGGATATGCCAGGAACCAGGATACCTACACCAGGGAAGCCGGTTGCATAGGTGCGAATTGATGTCAGAAACTTCCGTACACCACAATGGAGGACGGCGAAGAAGGTGAAAGAGTTCAGTGGAATGTAAGGATGGATTCTTGAAGAGAAGTACCTGCAAGCAGAGGGGACAGTCTCGATGCCACTCGGAAGTGACCAGGAGGCACGGAAGATCAATGACCGCCGATGACGGAAGATGCAGGAGTGAAGACGGTGACCTTGTTGCTACAGCTGTGGGAAGAACCAGGGAGTCATGTCTGGCGGGAGCACCAACAAGCCTTGACAGCAGCAACAAACATGGTAGACGAAAAAGGTGCAGCGTTGGGACCAGCAAGGTCCAAGGGATTCACCAAGTGGAGGAGAGTCAGAGCAGGTCCCGAGTATGCAGGGGAGCCCACTGAAGCCAAAGAGGACCCACAGGCCGAAGGCACAGGAGTCGCAAGAGGACATTGAGCAGCTCACCAAAGATGCAGGCCCACGGTGCAGAGGATGCTGTGAGGACGAAGATGTTGGCAGGAAGAGATGCTGGAGGCTGGAGCTTCTTGTAGCCCGAAGATCTCTGGAGGACACAGGCAACAAGCCTTGGCAACAGCAAGTCAACGCAGTGCACATGGGTTCTGTTTCAGCAGTTCCGACGAGGGATACTGACCTCAAACTTGCTGAAAGGACAGGTCAGGCCTCAAGGGAGTTGCAGAATCATCACCTGTGTTGCTGAACTCTTCGAAGTACGTGGGACATTAGAAGCAGTAGACCGGTCAGCTTCGTTGCAGTGCCTGCAGATGCAGGAGAGTGACTCCTTCACTCCAAGGGAGATTTCTTCAGGTGTCTTTGAGGCCCACAAACCTGGAGAGGAACCTGGATGAAGCACAGGCACAGACAATGCAGAAGACTTGCACAACGGCGAGACCAGGAGCAGCAGGAGTATTCCTTGGTGCAGTCTCAGTTCCAGGCAAAGTTCAGTGAAGTCCAAGGTGCCCACGGTTGAAGTTGAAGTGGTTTCAAGTTTGAATCTTGTCCAACGATAAATCTGAAGAGCCATCCACGGGTAAGCCTTAAGTACTCTAGGAAAAGGGTTGGGACGATGCAAGGGTCCCTCCCAGAAGAGGGCCTGGACAGAGGGGAGGATACTCCCATGTCCTTTGTCCAGTTTTGCACCAGAGCGGGAGCCAAGGGCTCCCTGAACTGGCTCAAACTGGAGTATGCAAGGAGGGCACCAAATGTGTCCTTCAAAGCAGTCAATACACTAAGTCCTGTCTGGGAAGTGGTCACATCTTCCTGTGACAGGAAACCTATTGGTCTACCATCCACTGCTTTAGCTCAGCTCAGCAGCAGAAGGGCAGAATTGGGTCTGGGGTCAGCAGCACTACTAGCTTGCTGGCTGACACTGGAAGGCTGTTACCTGTAGCACTGAGGGCTTCCCGGAGGAGCCCCCTGGAGCATGGAATCATACCTCCAACATCGGTAACGGAGTTGGATTACGATTCCAACATGTTTGATACAAAACATGCCCAGATTCGGCACAGCCAAAATATAGTTAGCCATCGCATAATGACGCATGGCCACTATATGTATCAAAATGGCTGACCACACTTACAAAGCCTGGAGAATCAGCTCCGGGGTTTGTAAGGGATGTCCTGCTCATGCAGGGCACCCACACAGTTATAACCTAGCACCCTGCCTTCAGGACTGAAAGGCTTGCTTTAGTATAGCTTTTAAGTGCAGTACCTCAGATATAAGGACACATCTGTCGTAAGTGGTGCTAGCACCAGCTTACTCAGGCTACAATGGCAGGCCTGTAGTCACAGTTTGAGTGGTCTCTCATGGGTGGCATAATACATGCTGCAGTCAGTGGGAGACCCCTGGTGTACCTATGCCCTTGGTACCGTAGTACCATATACTAGGTACTTACATGGTACACTAGTAGCCAATTGGGAAGATACAAAAGTACTTACCACAGTCAAATTTATGGAGGAAGCTCAGTGACTGGGGTCCTGATTAGCAGGATCCCAGTCAGACTAGTCAGAAAACAGAATAACACCAGCAAAAAGTGGGGGTAACCATGAAAGCAGATCCTACTTTCCTACACCATCTATGAGTAGCAACGACTGAGCTGTGTTAACCAACAACTTACCTACAATGGTAGACAGCCTTCTGATCTTGATGCCATTCAGCACCACACCCAAACTAGGAAACATAGCTCCAAAAATGTCTCCTACTATTTCACCAGCACTCAATCTACATTTCTCTCTATGGCTCTATTTTCCTTCCAAATTCACCACATGATATATCTTTGGAAACACAACTGCCACATAACAAGTACCATACCAATTGTTCGGAAGCCGGGCGTATGCATTCTTCCCACACACAAAATATACTCCTGGCACCACTTGCACAGTTTCTTGAAGAAATTTCTTGGAGGAACCATCAATTAGAAAGATGTGGTCACACACACTCTGTCCCACAAAAACAGTGTAATGACGACTCTGAACTTGACGAATGCAAAGTTTGCCTCGTTCCCAATCTAGAGCTATAAGACCATAGCTTCCCTTAGCCTTGTGAGCGAACACCGTCTTGGTCCATTCAAAATTTCCTTCCCTATTATTAAGCTTACCAATTAGGCCTCTCTGGGCCAGATGTAGGACCGTTTTTTTGCGTTCGCAAAGGGGTTTTAGGCCCATTTGCGACCGCAAAAAACATGTGGCCCATGTACCAACCCTATTTTGCAACTCGCAAAATAGGGTTTGCGACTCGCTATTAGGAAGGGGCGTTCCAAGGGCGTCGCTTCCTAATAGCGACTCCAAAAGCTATGTATGAATGTTTTGCGACCGCAATTGCGGTCGCAAAACATTCGCAGTTTACCACCCTTCTCAGAAGAGTGGTAAAGCACTCGCAAATGGGAAGGGGACCCCTTCCCCTTTGGGAATGCATGCTCAAACATTTTTTAAGGGCAGGCAGTGGTCCTGCCTGCCCTTAAAAAAATTAAACTGAAAAGTTTCATTTTTTTAATTTTTTTTTAAATGCATCCCGTTTTCCTTTAAGGAAAACGGGCTGCATTTGGAGAAAAAAAAACTGCTTTATTTAAAAGCAGTCCCAGACATGGTGGTCTGCTGACCCCAGCAGGCCACCATCCCTGGGGGAGTGCTAGCCATTCCCAATGGGGTCACAAATTGCGACAGACTCATTAACATTCATGAGGCATGCAATTTGCGACCCCATTGGGAATCGCAAACAGTGTCTCAGACACTGTTGTACATAGCATTTTGAGACTCACAAATTGCCACTCGCAATTTGTCACAATTTGCGAGCCACAAAATGCTATGGTCGTACATCTGGCCCCAAGTCTATCCTCTACTTGATCTACAAATTTCTTTTCTATGTCAGTTAATTAATACCATACATCGAGGGCAGTTGATGATACCTAATACCTTCCTCAACTGAAGCAGGCAATTGCATGCACATACATAGTATTCACATATTCATACAGCAGCTTAACATAAGCATTCAATGTGTAATCACCTTTAGACAAATCTACATGCAGAAAGCGACTAGTTTGCTCTATTAAGCCTTTATCAGATCCTAGTATACCCTCTTTTGAGGCAGCAGTGGTAGGTGTGGATGTCCAATGTACCCCCACTCCCTGTTCCTCAACTTTATGTACGTTTAAAATGGATTCAATAATGACTACAGCTATCACTATGATTACTCCTACAATAAGTGTACTTATAATACATTTGTGTCTACAATTCGAATTTCCAGACTCCATTTTCAAAATGCCTCGGATTGTAGCTGTAAGAGTACACAGAGTCTCTTTTCTCCGCCTCTTATGCACCGGCATCAAAGTCTTTGAGCAACTTCTTTTTGGATCTTCGAAAATTCTTATAACAGTCTTTGGCACAATATTTACACAGCTTGGAAGACTTCCTTAGCCCTCTTTCTCCTACTAAATGAAGTCCCTAATTTTTATTCTTCTTCCACTCTGGCCTAGGTTACCTTCTCTCAAGCATTTTTTTTATTTTATAGTTCAAAGTTCAATTTACATCCCTTATGAGATCAGAGCCAATCTCCTCAATGACTCATCGTAACAGTTCTGCTCTGAATGCTGCAATCTCCTGAGGAGGCGGTTGAGCTTCAAAACTCAAGGTCTTCCAGAATTAGAGTCCATAACCCACTCAACCTCGGTGGATAAAGCACAGTCAATGACAGAATTGCATTAGCCTTTATTCCAGGAACTTTCAGCAGGATCTCAAAAATCAGTATCAAAGTCTCGGACCTCGCTCGCACGGACCTCGCATTGGTAACCAGCTAAGTTCACTCGGGAGAGGAATATCTCTGACACAGCACTCTTGCTCTCCTGGACCTCCATACGCTTCCTGTGGCTTGCTCAGACTCACTCAGATCAGACCTGGAAGATTCACTTATTGGTGCAAGATCTCTTTCAGATGCAAGTCTCTTCTTTTCTGTCTCACCGGTCACGTTTATCTTGTGGCATCCTTCTTCCTTGACTGTACACGACCGATTCCACACCAGTCTCTTCTACTGAGTCAGACTCTATACCACTCGCAACGTTACTGTCTCCCTCAGAGTCTAAACCTGGGTCTTATGTAGCTCGACCCCTCTCAGCTTGATCTGGTGGGTATCTAGCCTCTTCAGGAACCCCCACAGCTTGGCTTGCCCTCTCCTTTGACCCCTCGGGCACAGCTGGAATTACTTCCGGGAGAGGAGCTGTTTCAGCGGAGGGACCTGTGACTCTCGGGTATGGTAAGAGTGGATCCAGTTCGGCACTCCTCCACACTTCACAGCAGTATTGATCCACAATATCACCTGATATGGTCCACGCCACCGAGAGTCAGGACAGTTTTTTCTTAAATGCTTTCAGACAAGCACCCAATCCTCAGGCTCAGGTCATGGCAAAGGTCTTTCGAAGTCGGTGCAGTTGCTGCTTCAATCTGGTGAGACACAGAATGAACCACATCAGCCAATCAGTAGTCAAGGATCAAGTCATCTGTGATATTGATTAAAGCAGTCGTTGGCCCTGCAGGCAAGCGCATCGCCCTTCCCATCAAAATTTGATGCAGAGATTGCACGGCATTCCTAACAGGAGAACTGGGCTAAGTCATCAGACCCAAGGGCAATGCACCGGGCATTTCAATGATGTTGAAGCACACTCTTTTACAAGTCTCACCTTTAATGTTCCATTCATTTGCTCCACTATGCCAGATGCTTCCGGCCTGTAACTAAAATGCAGTCTTTGATCCACACTCAAGGCAGTACACAGCAATTTCATGAATTCGCTGTGGAAGTGCATTCCTCTATCCGACTCCAGTGTAGTTAGAAATCCAAACCTAGGCACAAGCTCCCTCAGCAATAGCTTTGCTACTGTAAGACTATCACACCTTCTAGTTAGATAAGCTTCCACCCATTGAGAAAAGATGCACACAACAACCAAGATGTACCTCAACCTATTGCACACAGACATCTCAACAAAATCCAATTGGATCTGATTGAAAGGCCCCTCTGATCTGCCAATGTGGCCCAGCGCAACAACAGTTTTCTTTCCAGCATTCATCTGTTGACACGTGACACACTGATGGCACACTGCTTCTGCAATCACGCAAAACCTCAGATTAAACCAAGTCTGACTGAACAATCTCACTATTGTATCTCTTCCTATATGAGCTGCTCCATGAATCTGCCTTGCCATTGGGTTTAATAGACAATCCAGCAACACCGCCCTACCATCAGTTAAAAACCCATATGTCATTCTCTCCTTTCTCCCAACCTGCTCTGATCTAACCCACTTGTTCCTGGTCTGTGGCTTCCAACTGCAAACGCCTGACTTCATCCCATGTGTTTGCGACAGCTAGCATCATGCGGAGTTCGGTCTTCTCTGCACTCTCGCCAACATATTCCCCATTGAAATGACATGCATGTGTAGCACAAAAACTAGCAACTTCATCCGCATAGCAGTTTCCCATGGTGACAAATTTGTCCCCCTTCCCATGGGCGGTGCACTCAAAGACAGCCACTTCCTTTGGTAACTGCAATGCTTCCAACAGTTGTCTCACATATTCCCCATTCCTAATGGGAGAGCCTGATGACGTTAGGAATGCTCTCTGCGACCATAGCCGTCCGAAGTCATGAACCACACCCAAACCGTACTGGCTATCAGTGTAAATGGTGATTCGGATCTGCTCAGAGACGAGACATGTACGGGTCAAGGCAACGATTTCGGCCACGTGTGCGGCGTGAACTCCCTGTAAACAGGCGGCTTCCACCACTCCAGCACTATTCGTCGGCTACACTGGCTGCCAGTGGAGAGGCGGGTGGAATTCAAGTCTCTCTGCTTCGCGTTTAAGATTTTGAAATATCCGATCCCTGGGATATTATCTGGCCTACTCTCTATCTATATTCCCACGTGTCAGTTACGTTCCGCAGATCAACAGCTGGCATCTATCCCACGTGTGAGGAGAGCCCGCGCCGGTGGGCGCTCTTTCCGCGTAGTGGCAGCTAAGCTGTGGAATGGTCTTCCAAGTCATATTCGGAACATGGACAATTATTTTGCTTTCCGAAAAGCATTAAAAACCCACCTATTCCCTCACTAGGCTATCTGCTCTCCCGTTTGTTATTTCTTACATCTCTTGGTTCCCCCTCTTTTGCCAGAATGGACTCTTACAGCCAGTTGCTACTATTGCTCTTAGCGCCGGGACGCCCCTTTGCCGGGGCAGCTGAGCGCTCTACAAAACGGCTTAACATAACACTCCAGAGATGGTACATACAGCATACGCTGCTCTCAAATTACCTTAATTGTCTCTTAGACATGAACCATCAACATAAAGGACCTGATCGGGATCTGGCAATGGCTCATCGACAATGTCAGGTCTCAGTTTGGTGCAAAGCTAAGTGACATACAGACAGTCATGGTCTTCAAAATCTTCCCCATCAGCATTTGGAAGAGTTAACAAGGTAGCAGGGTTTAACACAGAACAGCGCTTCAGAGTCACATTCTCTGCAGCGAGCAACACCTGTTCATATCTTGTTAATCTGTTATTTGTCAAATGCTGTGTTTTGGTCCTCGTCATCAGAAGCTCAACTGAGTGCGGTGCATACATGGTAAGTGGATGACCCATCACAATGCTCTCACATCATTCAATACTGACACCTGTTGCAGCAATGGATTTGAGACATCCGGGCAACACTGATCCATTGTCGGCAGTAGCCAACCATGCCCAAAAACATCCTGATCTCTTTCCGAGTAGTAGGAGGATACATTTTCATGATCGTCTCCACTTGCTCTGGTGACACCTTCCTCTTGCCTCTCTCAATTCGATGACCCAAGTACTGAACTTCAGTCAGACAGTACTGCAGTTTGCTCGGAAACACCTTACGCCCATTGTCAGCCAGACAGCTCAGTAAGGCGATAGTATCGATGTACTGAACAAACATTGAGTTTCGGGGCGGAATCAAGCTCTCAAGGTTCTTTTTCATGACCTGGTTGAATATAGATGGACTTTCAGTATACCCTTGAGGGATATGACACCACGTTAAGACACGATTCTCCAGACCAAAAGCAAATAAAAATTGGCTTTACTCATGCAATGGGATGGAGAATAACGCTTGACAGAGGTCAATCACTGTGAGCCATGCAGCCTCACAAGGAATCTGAAATAGGATCACAGATGGATTCAGTACCACAGGACAACATGGAATCCCAATGTTATTCACCTTTCCAAGGTCCTGAACAATGCGATATTTCCCCCTCAGGTTCTGCAATCTCATGATAGGTGAATTGCACGGACTTCCTATGATCCCCTTTAGAAGGCCCTGCGCAATCATGGACTCAATTACGGGTGTAATCCCTGCAATCTTTTCCGGGGTCAGGTTGTGCTAAGGTGTTCTCGGAAACTCTGCATTTGGCTTAATCTGTATGCGGACTTGCTCGACTCCTCGAATCAGTCCAATTTCCTCTCCTTTGAAGTCCCATACCACTGGAGACACAGTGTCTCTTAAGTCCAGCGGCATGTCCTCAACTGTCAGTAAAGGAAACATGGCTACATAATGATTTTGATTCGCCAACTTGAAGGCAATGTCTTCATCATTAGTCTGTAACTCAATTCTCTTCGGCGTACAATAGATGGTACAATTCAATTTGCACAATAGTTCACGCCCTAGTAAACAGACTGGACTTAAATCACACACCACAAATTTCACTGGTACCTCTTCTGTCAAAGGGTTTGTCATTCATTTGCTAGCAACTCCTACAACTTGGATTGATTTCCACGAAAGGGGTAGGTTTGGGACTACTGCAGATCTCACAATAGAATGGGTAGCACCAGTATCAATCAAGAATGTAATGGGATGACCATCTAAGTCTGCCTCTACATATGGTCCATTCTGGTCTACCTCTAAGACTGCACCAAGTGTACAGTCTTTCTATCCCCTCAGACACTGTCATAAGGATGGGTCCTGATCAAGTCCATCCATCGCTTCCATGAAGGGCATCTGATGGTACGTTCGATTGCCCTGCAAGATTCTCGGAGGTTGGGGCACTTGCACTAACTGGTTCTGATTCCCCCCGCATTATGAGATCTTTGCCTAGTCACTGTCGGTACCTGATATACCGCATCTGTCACTTGCATGAGTTCTCCCTCCTGCATCTGATTCGCCGGATTTAAAAGTCACTCATGCTTCCAATGCTCGATCTTGTGACAAAAATGACAGGCAGTGGTCATTTTCAGAGTCGCAACATCGATCGCCGTTGTAGGGTCTATAGGGACACCTCTTCCCTGTCCCATCTGTCCTGCAACTGATGTAACTTGAACTCCTCCTTTAACATTTCCTTGATAGCAAACTACTGGGGCATATTATCAAGCATGGCGTTAAAATTATCGCCGCTTTAGCGGCAGAAAACTGCCGCTAAAGCGGCGATAATGGGCTTGATAATATGCCCTTGAGAATTCCAATAGAAGCCCATGTTGACACTAGAACATGGGCTTCTATTGGAATTCTCAAGGGCATATTATCAAGCCCATTATCGCCGCTTTAGCGGCAGTTTTCTCCCGCTAAAGCGGCGATAATTTTAACGCCGTTTCTTGATAATATGCCCCTACTGTTCCTCTGGTTGCCTGTACTTGCTCTCCCTTCTGTGCATTTTGCATTTAAACCAACATTAACTTTTCTTTTATCCTCTTATGTTTGAAATCCACCTCCTCACTGCAATACCTGGCCTACCGTAGAATTTCGTCCACTGACTTATTTTGCAAGCAGATCAAATGTTACTGGATCATGAAGCTGATTTCCGTTCTCAGTCCTGTCACAAATTTTGAGACAAACTGGACCATGTCTTTAGTGTCGAGTGTGTCCAACCCGCTGTACTGCTTGAAGGCTTGCAAGAGCTTCTCATAATATTCATGCACCGACTCTTTGGGCTCCTGGGTCATTCGATCTAGCTTAACCCAATTGATGTCTTGAGGGGCTATTTTGGACTGAAACCATGTGATCACCTGCTCATGCTTCTTCATAACCAAGGACAGAGGACCATGAGCTACAGGATCCCTCTCTGGCTCAGCAGCAGGCCATTCAATAGCAATTTTGCAAGAAGACCACAGATCACTAGGAATCACAATTTCAAACAGAGTATTCAAGTCAATCCATAACACCTTTGAGATTTTGACAAAGCGATCGACTTGTTTGTACCATTCAGCAGGTTTCTCTCTCAACCTGGGAAAATCATTTGTGAATGCAGCTACGTCACCCCTACTCCAAGGGACATGTACGTACCCTCCACTAGGCACCTCCCATAGTGCTTATGCCTCAACTCCTGACGTTCCCCCTCCTGGAGGGGGTGTTTCCCCTGTCACTTTTTTCGCACTCTTCTTCTTAGACTACCTTTCCTTCCACTTATTCATCATACTCCAAGCCCTTATTCCTAAAACCAACTCTCGGATATGTGTTTTCAATCCCGTCTCTCTCTTTTCCTCCAGCTCCTGGTCACTATTGTTAAGCCTATGATTTTCCCGTAACATTTTCGTCCAAGAGAAATCTACTCTGTACCCTGAGCTAACTCTGACAACTTCTCATGTGCTCGTCTCGCTTTGCGAGTGACATTTGTAGGAAAGTGGCTCTGTATATACTGTACCCAAGTAAGGTTCAGGGTGTACAGAGTCCACAGTCCCCAGAGGGTTGACAGAGGCTAAAGTTAGATATAACCTTACTCTCCAAAGTGGTAGCTTGGTCGAGCAGTAAGGCAGTATCAGAGGACAGTGTAAAGCATTTGTTGTACACACTCAGTCAGCAAATGAAGCCACACACTCAAGAACTGAACTCTAGGCCAATGGGTTGTATATAAAAAAAAGATATGCTTGTTTTATTTTAGAACCAACAATAGGATCAAAATATACTTTCTCAGTATGAGATGCTTTGGTTATTCAACTTACAGATAGGAAATAGACTTTTTAGATAGTGGTAATCACAGTTGGTGCAAGAGGCAACACAGGATCAAATACAATGCAACATTGAGCTCAATGGAAAATTATGCTTAATTACAATTGATTACTTTGCAGAGCACTTTTCTAACCACAGGACTGGATCCTGGATTCAGTCCTGGGACACTTCCTGTAAACAGGTAAGAAAAAGCGTTTTGGTTATTGTAGTGATTTTTGAAGAATATTACTGTATTTCAAAAGCTGACAGAAACTTTTCTGGGTAAAATTACCAATGTTATCCTATGGAAGGAAATACTGTGTGCAAGTAAAGTATGTTTACGTTACTTTTGTAATCCAGTGCTGGACTCCTAGGTTCAGCACTGGGACATTTACTTAAAACAGGTAAGTAATTACGTTTTTGTAGTTTGTACGATTTTTAAAGAATATTTGTAAAATACAGAAATCGACACTTAGAAGAAATTTCACAGAAAACCAGTCAATGGATCCCTATAGAAGAAAAGTGAGTTAGCGGTAAGTAACGTTGCGATTACTTTTTAGGGCCAGTGTTGGGCACTCGGGTCCAGCACTGAGGCCCCTTCTAATACTAGGTGAGTTTTTTCGTTTTCGTGACTCGGTTGATTTTTGGTGAATATTCTAAAGTTTCAGAACTCCACACTTACAAGAAATTTCGCAGAAAACCAGTCAATGGAACCCTATGGAAGAAAAGTGAGTTCTCGGATTTCGGGTAAGTACTTGACTGGCAGAGTTAAGGTTCTGGGTATAGACTCAGGGGTCCCCCAGGATCAGATAAGTACAGTTGTTACACCCTCAGCGGCACAGGGGCGGCCGGGTGCAGAGTGAGTAGGCCCAATGTTATCCTAAGGCAGGCGGGGGCCCGGGGTTGGTGGCTGCTGGCAAGCAGGCCACGCGACTGTGGGAGCAGGGCTCCTGGTCACTTACTCAGGGCAAGTGGGGAAGTAGGTTAGGATAGAGGTTGCACTTCCAGGGGCACTCAGGCGGCTGGGTGCAGGGTGCTTTGAGCCGTCGGGCGCTCAATGTTAACCAATGGAGGTTGTGAAAGGTGAAGAAAGGCTGCAGGCTCGGGGACGGTGATTCTTCAGGGACGACCAACACTTCAGGAGGTAAGTTGGGGTCTTGGAGGATAGGTAGACACCCAGGAGTTGGGCACAGGGGGCCGTGGGGCGCCGGGTGCAGGGGTGTCTTTTGAGGTCGGGAAATCTTACCCCCTGCTGGTCGCGGTTGGAGGGGTCCCTTGTCCTGAGGCTGCAGGCGTCGTCTGGGTCGTCGAGGAGGGTCCTTGGCCACTGGATTCCAGGTCAGAATCGCCGGGGGGACGTCCTCGAGGTAGTTGGTCACTCAGGCACAGGCTGGACTCGGCGGGTGCAGAGTGTGCAGGTTTCGCGGCTCCGTGCCAGGGCCGGGTCTTTGGTAGGTTTTCTTTTGAGCAGTACCACTGCTCGTGGGAGTCCCTGGGTCGAAGGCTGTAGCACAGAAGTCAGGTCCTCCGGGGTTTGTGAGGTTGCTGAGGCCGGGATTCCGCAGGAGCAGGTTCAGAGGTCGACAGGCCGGTAGGGCTGGGGCCAAGTCAGTTGTTGTCGCCTCCTTCTTAGCAGCTGCACGGCTGGTCTTCTTGCTTCGTCTTCTCTTCTTATTTTCGGATTTGGGAACTGAGGAAGGAAGGTTCAGGGAGCCCCTAAATACTAAATTTAGGGGTGGTTACAGGTAGGTAAGGGCAGGGACCAATGGGTCCCTTCCCTGGGGTGGGTACACCCCCTATTCTGTTCCTCTCCAGTGGGAGGGGGCAGGAGCCTGTCCCTGGTTGGCCAGGTCCCCCCATCCTCAAGATGGCGGGGACTCGAGTTTGTGCTTCGCCTCGCCTCCCCCACCTTAGGGGTGGAGTTGGCAGAGGTGGGCACAACCCATTTCCTGCCTCTGGTTTTCCCGCCGGTTCTCCCGCCAGGAGTGGGGGTAGAACCAGTGGGGACCAGTTTGCTGGAAGCAGCAAATGGTCTGGGGAAGCTCCAAAGGCGGCAGGCCTTTGAAGCTCCCCTGCCCATCCTGGGGGAGGAGGCTTTGGCACCTCGCCCCAGGATGTGCATTGTTTCAGGCCCCTGAGAGCAGAGGCTCTCGACCCAGGGGTCCAGAAACAGGTCTGGTGGTGGCAGCCTGGGCAGCCACTCAGTCCGGACACTGGAGGTCGGGTTGGTTTCAGGGGGCATCTCTAAGATGCCCTCTGGAGTGCGTTTTACATTAAATCCCACACTGGCATCAGTGGGGGTTTAATGTGCTGAGAAGTTTGATACCAAACTTCTTAGTCTTCAGTGGGGCCATTATGGTGCTGTGGAGTTCGTAATGACAGACTCCCAGCACCATATACTCTTAATGGCAGCACTGCACTTACAATGTCCAAGAATGGACTTGGGCACTGTAGGGGCACAGGGCTCATGCCTCTATGCCCTCACCACTGGCATAGTGCACCCAGCTAGAGGGGTGGCTGACCTAGGCCAGGGCAGTGGCTTGTAGGCATGGCACACAGGGATGTGAGCCATGTCGACTCTTCACTTTTGTTCTGCACCAAGACACGCAGCCTACAAAGGCAGTGTGTGTGTGTAAAGGTGCAGGGTCCCTAAGGGTGGCACAACAAGTGCTGCAGCCCTTAGGGGCCTTCCCTGGTCACAGTGCCCTGGGTACCCATGGTACCATTTACCAGGGGCTGACCTGTGGCCAGGGATGTCAATTGGGTGTAGGTATCAATGCAATTTTAGGGAAGGAACACAGGCCCTGGGTACCTGGTTGGCAGGAGCCCAGGGCACACTCAGTCAAAGTACATCAGCCATTCAGCAAAAAGTGGGGGCATACCATGTAAGAAAGATGGCACTTTCTCACACAACCCCCCCAAACGAAAGATGATGAGACTAACCTTGCCCCATGGAGTCTTCATTGTCTAAGTGGAAGAACCTGGATAGGCCATCTGCATTGGCATGGGCAGTGCCAGGTCTGTGTTCCACTTCAAAGTCCATTCCCTGTAGGGAGATGGACCACCTCAACAGTTTTGGGTTTTCTCCTTTCATTTGCATTAGCCACCTGAGAGGTCTGTGGTCAGTTTGAACTAGGAAGTGAGTCCCAAACAGGTAGGGCCTCAGCTTCTTCAGGGACCAGACCACAGCAAAGGCCTCCCTCTCAATGGGACTCCAACGCTGCTCCCTGGGGAGAAGCCTTCTGCTTATAAAAGCAACAGGTTGGTCTTGGCCTTCATCATTGGTCTGGGATAGGACCGCTCCTATCCCTAGCTCAGAGGCATCAGTCTGCACAGTGAACTGCTTGGCATAATCTGGTGCTTTTAGAATTGGTGCTGAGCACATTGCTTCTTTCAGAGTGTCAAAAGCCTTTTGGCAACAGACTGTCCAGTTTACTTTCTTTGGCATCTTCTTGGAGGTGAGTTCTGTGAGGGGAGTCACAATGGACCCATATCCCTTCACAAACCTCCTGTAGTACCCAGTCAAGCCAAGGAATGCCCTGACTTGGGTCTGAGTTGTTGGAGCTACCCAGTCCAGGATAGCCTGGATCTTGGGCTGTAAGGGTTGTACCTGACCTCCACCAACCAGGTGGCCCAAGTACACCACAGTGCCCTGCCCTATCTGGCATTTGGATGCCTTGATAGTTAGGCCTGCAGTTTGCAGGGCCTTTAAAACCTTCCCAAGGTGGACCAGGTGATCCTGCCAGGTGGAACTGAAGACAGCAATATCATCAAGATAAGCTGCACCAAAGGACTCCAACCCAGCAAGGACTTGATTCACCAACCTCTGGAAGGTGGCAGGGGCATTCTTTAAACCAAAGGGCATAACAGTGAACTGAAAATGCCCATCAGGTGTGGAGAATGCTGTTTTCTGTTTGGCTCCTGGGGCCATGCCAATCTGCCAGTACCCTGCAGTTAAGTCAAAGGTACTCAGGTATTTGGCTGCACCCAATCTGTCTATCAGTTCATCAGCTCTTGGGATAGGGTGTGCATCTGTCTTGGTGACAGAGTTGAGACCTCTATAGTCCACACAAAACCTCATCTCTCTCTTTTCACCCTTTTGATGAGGTTTGGGGACCAGAACCACTGGGCTAGCCCAGGGGCTCTCAGAGGGCTCAATAACCCCTAGCTCCAGCATCTTGCTGACTTCAGCTCTGATGCTTTCCTTAACTTGGTCTGACTGACGATAGATCTTGTTTTTGACAGGTGCACTGTCACCAGTGTCCACATCATGGGTACACCAGTTTGTCAGACCAGGGGTCAAGGAAAAGAGCCCAGCATACTGCTGCAAGACTTGCTTGCAGTCAGTCTGCTGTTGGGCAGTGAGGGTGTCTGAAAAGACAACTCCATCTACTGACCCATCTGTTGGGCTGTGGGAGAGGAGATCAGGGAGAGGTTCACTCTCAGCTTCCTGTTCCTCATCTGTCACCATCAGCATGGTGATGTCAGCCCTGTCATTGTAGAGTTTTAGGCGGTTTACATGGATAACCCTTTTGGGTGTCCTGCAGGTGCCCAGGTCAACCAGGTAGGTGACCTCACTCTTTTTCTCTAGGATAGGGTAAGGGCCACTCCATCTGTCCTGGAGGGCCCTTGGTGCCACTGGCTCCAAACCCCATACCTGTTGCCCAGGTTGGAATTCAACCAGTGCAGCTTTTTGGTCATACCAGTGCTTCTGAAGCTCCTGGCTGGCCTCAAGGTTCTTGGATGCCTTTTCCATGTACTCAGCCATTCTGGACCTTAGGCCAAGCACATAGTCCACTATATCTTGTTTGGGTTCTTGGAGAGGTCTCTCCCAGCCCTCCTTTACAAGACAGAGTGGTCCCCTCACAGGATGGCCAAACAGAAGTTCAAAGGGTGAGAAACCTACCCCCTTCTGTGGCACTTCTCTGTAAGCGAAAAGCAGGCATGGTAGTAGGACATCCCATCTCCTTTTGAGTTTTTCAGGGAGCCCCATGATCATGCCTTTCAATGTCTTGTTGAACCTCTCAACAAGGCCATTGGTTTGTGGATGGTAGGGTGTAGTAAACTTGTACTGCACCCCACACTCCTTCCACATGTGGGTCAGGTAAGCAGACATGAAGTTGGAACCTCTGTCTGAAACCACCTCCTTAGGAAACCCTACCCTGGTGAAGACACCAATGAGGGCTTTGGCTACTGCAGGAGCTGTAGTAGTCCTAAGGGGAATAGCCTCAGGATACCTAGTGGCATGATCCACTACCACCAGTATGAATTTGTTCCCTGAGGCTGTGGGAGGTTCCAGTGGACCCACTATGTCCACACCTACCCTTTCAAAGGGAACCCCCACCACAGGTAGTGGTATCAGGGGGCCTTTGGATGGCCACCTGTCTTGCCACTGGCTTGACAGGTAACACAGGAGCTGACAAACTCCTTCACCTTTTGGTGCATCTGGGGCCAGTAAAAGTGGCTAACTAGCCTTTCCCAAGTTTTGGTTTGGCCCAGATGTCCAGCTAGGGGGATGTCATGAGCCAAAGTTAGGAGGAACTCCCTGTACTTCTGGGGCACTACCACTCTCCTGGTGGTTCCAGGGTTGGGGTCTTTTGCCTCAGTGTACAGTAATCCCTCTTCCCAATAGACTCTGTGGGTACCACTGACATCTCCCTTGGCTTCTGAAACAGCTTGCTGCCTCAGGCTTTCAAGAGTGGGACAGTCTTGCTGTCCCTGGCACAGCTCTTCCCTAGAGGGTCCCCCTGGGCCCAAGAGTTCAACCTGGTAAGGGTCAAGCTCTAGGGGCTCAGTTCCCTCTGGGGCTTCCAGGTTCTCTCCCTGAGGAGAGGGGTCCTGCTCTTGTGACTGTGTAGAAGCTGGTCCGCCAGTCTTCTTTCCTTTTCTCTTGGTAGGCTGGGCCATCATTTCAGGCTCCAACACTATTTCTTCACCCTGCCTTTTGCTCTGTGCTCTTGTTTTTACACACACCAATTCAGGGATGCCCAGCATGGCTGCATGGGCCTTTAGCTCCACCTCTGCCCAGGCCGAGGTTTCCAGATCATTTCCTAGCAGACATGCAGCTGGTAACTTCGGAGAGACCACTACCTGCTTCAGGCCAGTAACCCCCCCAGCCTAATGTCACCATGGCCATGGGATGACTAGTGGTGACACTGTCAGCATTGGTGACTGGGTAAGTTTTCCCAATCAAGTATTGCTCAGGGGAAACCAGTGTGTCTCTCACCATAGTGACACTGGCACCTGTATCCCTCAGAGCCTCTACTCTAGTTCCATTCACCCAGGGGTATTGCAAATACTTCTTTAAGTTGGGTGGCCACACAGCTACAGTGGCAAATTCCACTTCCCCTAGGGAGACCAGAGTTGCCTCAGTGTGTTCCCAGATTTGCTCAGGGTACACTTCTGATCCCATCTGTAAACTTGCTGCCCCAGGAGTAGCTGTACTGGGTGCCTTAGGGGCTTTGTTGTGGGGGCAAGTTTTGTCTACAGTGAGGTGTCCTAACTTCTTACAGTTATTACACCAGGCCTTCAAGGGATCAAAGTTCTTCCCCCTATAGGGTTGAGGCACATAGGGAGTAGATTGGGACCCACCCCCCTGAACAGGTTTTTGGGGCCCTTTGGAAGACTCAGACTTTTTATCTTGGGGATTCTCACCACCTTTCCCCTGGGGAGGTTTGGTGACCACCTTCTTTTGGTCACCCCCAGTGGTTGTCCTTGTCACCCTAGTCTTGACCCAGTGGTCTGCCTTCTTTCCCAATTCTTGGGGAGAAATTAGACCTAGGTCTACCAAATGCTGATGCAACTTTTCATTTGTGCAATTACTTAGTATGTGTTCCTTCATAAACAAAGTGTAAAGTCCAGAAAAATCATGCACATTATGTCCAGCTAACCAGCCATCCAGTGTCTTTACTGAGTAGTCCACGAAGTCAATCCAGGACTGGGTCTGGGTTTTGTGAGCACCCCTGAATCTAATTCTATACTCCTCAGTAGTGAGCCCAAATCCCTCAATCAGAGTACTCTTCATGAGGTCATAGGACCCTGCATCTGGCCCAGAGAGGGTCAGAAGCCTGTCTCTGCAGTTACCAGAGAACAGTTCCCACAGGAGTGCCCCCACAGAGGTTTCTTTACTCTTCTTATTTCACAAGCCCTCTCAAAGGCTGTGAACCATTTGGTGATGTCATCACCTTCCTCAAACTTAGGGACAATCCCTTTGGGGATTTTAGGTTCAGAAGTTTCCTCCCTATCCTTATTTTTAGTATTGCTGCCACCATTGATGGGTGCTAAACCCATCTCCTGTCTTTCCTTCTCTAGAGCCAGGAGTCTGGTCTCTAGGTCCAGTCTTTTGGCCAACCTTGCTAACAAGTTGTCCTCCTCACTGAGGCTATCCTCAGTGTCCTCTCTGGGACCAGGACCACCTAGGTGGCCCCTAGGTCCCCAGAGGTCTATTCTTGGAGTTAAGGGTGCAGGGACCCTATCTTCCCTAGGAAGTGATGGAGGTGGGTTACCATCCCCATCCTCCTCATTCCTTTCCTCCTCTGTTGGGTCATCACCATGCTCAGAGGGGTGGGCTTTAGCATACTCAGCCAGGAGCTCCTGGAGCCCTTGTTTGGTTGGATGCTGGCCCATTGGTATATCTTTAAGTTTGCATAAGGACCTTATCTCTTTGAAAGACAAATGAAGATAAGGGGTGAGGTCGAGCTCCTCAACCAGTTCCTGTATGTCATTATTATCTTCACTAATAGCTGGGTTCTTGTCTTGAGACATTTTTTTTTTTTTAAAAGTTCTAACCCCTCTAACCTTGGCTATAGTGACTTTTTATTTTCTAAGATGCTACAGGGACTTAAGCAAGGCCCTAACAAGACTTTTAGTAATTTAGTAAAAAAAAATGGCAATTAAAAAAATCAGAATTCTAAAGGCAATTTAAGAGTTCTGTCGTGTGATCAGATGGTAACCAAGTAGTCCAACAAATGCAAGTTTGTATCCCACCGCTGATCCACCAATGTAGGAAAGTGGCTCTGTATATACTGTACCCAAGTAAGGTTCAGGGTGTACAGAGTCCACAGTCCCCAGAGGGTTGACAGAGGCTAAAGTTAGATATAACCTTACTCTCCAAAGTGGTAGCTTGGTCGAGCAGTAAGGCAGTATCAGAGGACAGTGTAAAGCATTTGTTGTACACACTCAGTCAGCAAATGAAGCCACACACTCAAGAACTGAACTCTAGGCCAATGGGTTGTATATAAAAAAAATATATGCTTGTTTTATTTTAGAACCAACAATAGGATCAAAATATACTTTCTCAGTATGAGATGCTTTGGTTATTCAACTTACAGATAGGAAATAGACTTTTTAGATAGTGGTAATCACAGTTGGTGCAAGAGGCAACACAGGGTCAAATACAATGCAACATTGAGCTCAATGGAAAATTATGCTTAATTACAATTGATTACTTTGCAGAGCACTTTTCTAACCACAGGACTGGATCCTGGATTCAGTCCTGGGACACTTCCTGTAAACAGGTAAGAAAAAGCGTTTTGGTTATTGTAGTGATTTTTGAAGAATATTACTGTATTTCAAAAGCTGACACTTAGAAACTTTTCTGGGTAAAATTACCAATGTTATCCTATGGAAGGAAATACTGTGTGCAAGTAAAGTATGTTTACGTTACTTTTGTAATCCAGTGCTGGACTCCTAGGTTCAGCACTGGGACATTTACTTAAAACAGGTAAGTAATTACGTTTTTGTAGTTTGTACGATTTTTAAAGAATATTTGTAAAATACAGAAATCGACACTTAGAAGAAATTTCACAGAAAACCAGTCAATGGATCCCTATAGAAGAAAAGTGAGTTAGCGGTAAGTAACGTTGCGATTACTTTTTAGGGCCAGTGTTGGGCACTCGGGTCCAGCACTGAGGCCCCTTCTAATACTAGGTGAGTTTTTTCGTTTTCGTGACTCGGTTGATTTTTGGTGAATATTCTAAAGTTTCAGAACTCCACACTTAGAAGAAATTTCGCAGAAAACCAGTCAATGGAACCCTATGGAAGAAAAGTGAGTTCTCGGATTTCGGGTAAGTACTTGACTGGCAGAGTTAAGGTTCTGGGTATAGACTCAGGGGTCCCCCAGGATCAGGTAAGTACAGTTGTTACACCCTCAGCGGCACAGGGGCGGCCGGGTGCAGAGTGAGTAGGCCCAATGTTATCCTAAGGCAGGCGGGGGGCCCGGGGTTGGTGGCTGCTGGCAAGCAGGCCACGCGACTGTGGGAGCAGGGCTCCTGGTCACTTACTCAGGGCAAGTGGGGAAGTAGGTTAGGATAGAGGTTGCACTTCCAGGGGCACTCGGGCGGCTGGGTGCAGGGTGCTTTTGAGCCGTCGGGCGCTCAATGTTAACCAATGGAGGTTGTGAAAGGTGAAGAAAGGCTGCAGGCTCGGGGACGGTGATTCTTCAGGGACGACCAACACTTCAGGAGGTAAGTTGGGGTCTTGGAGGATAGGTAGACACCCAGGAGTTGGGCACAGGGGGCCGTGGGGCGCCGGGTGCAGGGGTGTCTTTTGAGGTCGGGAAATCTTACCCCCTGCTGGTCGCGGTTGGAGGGGTCCCTTGTCCTGAGGCTGCAGGCGTCGTCTGGGTCGTCGAGGAGGGTCCTTGGCCACTGGATTCCAGGTCAGAATCGCCGGGGGACGTCCTCGAGGTCTTTGGTCACTCAGGCACAGGCTGGACTCGGCGGGTGCAGAGTGTGCAGGTTTCGCGGCTCCGTGCCAGGGCCGGGTCTTTGGTAGGTTTTCTTTTGAGCAGTACCACTGCTCGTGGGAGTCCCTGGGTCGAAGGCTGTAGCACAGAAGTCAGGTCCTCCGGGGTTTGTGAGGTTGCTGAGGCCGGGATTCCGCAGGAGCAGGTTCAGAGGTCGACAGGCCGGTAGGGCTGGGGCCAAGTCAGTTGTTGTCGCCTCCTTCTTAGCAGCTGCACGGCTGGTCTTCTTGCTTCGTCTTCTCTTCTTATTTTCGGATTTGGGAACTGAGGAAGGAAGGTTCAGGGAGCCCCTAAATACTAAATTTAGGGGTGGTTACAGGTAGGTAAGGGCAGGGACCAATGGGTCCCTTCCCTGGGGTGGGTACACCCCCTATTCTGTTCCTCTCCAGTGGGAGGGGGCAGGAGCCTGTCCCTGGTTGGCCAGGTCCCCCCATCCTCAAGATGGCGGGGACTCGAGTTTGTGCTTCGCCTCGCCTCCCCCACCTTAGGGGTGGAGTTGGCAGAGGTGGGCACAACCCATTTCCTGCCTCTGGTTTTCCCGCCGGTTCTCCCGCCAGGAGTGGGGGTAGAACCAGTGGGGACCAGTTTGCTGGAAGCAGCAAATGGTCTGGGGAAGCTCCAAAGGCGGCAGGCCTTTGAAGCTCCCCCTGCCCATCCTGGGGGAGGAGGCTTTGGCACCTCGCCCCAGGATGTGCATTGTTTCAGGCCCCTGAGAGCAGAGGCTCTCGACCCAGGGGTCCAGAAACATGTCTGGTGGTGGCAGCCTGGGCAGCCACTCAGTCCGGACACTGGAGGTCGGGTTGGTTTCAGGGGGCATCTCTAAGATGCCCTCTGGAGTGCGTTTTACATTAAATCCCACACTGGCATCAGTGGGGGTTTAATGTGCTGAGAAGTTTGATACCAAACTTCTTAGTCTTCAGTGGGGCCATTATGGTGCTGTGGAGTTCGTAATGACAGACTCCCAGCACCATATACTCTTAATGGCAGCACTGCACTTACAATGCCCAAGAATGGACTTGGGCACTGTAGGGGCACAGGGCTCATGCCTCTATGCCCTCACCACTGGCATAGTGCACCCAGCTAGAGGGGTGGCTGACCTAGGCCAGGGCAGTGGCTTGTAGGCATGGCACACAGGGATGTGAGCCATGTCGACTCTTCACTTTTGTTCTGCACCAAGACACGCAGCCTGCAAAGGCAGTGTGTGTGTGTAAAGGTGCAGGGTCCCTAAGGGTGGCACAACAAGTGCTGCAGCCCTTAGGGGCCTTCCCTGGTCACAGTGCCCTGGGTACCCATGGTACCATTTACCAGGGGCTGACCTGTGGCCAGGGATGTCAATTGGGTGTAGGTATCAATGCAATTTTAGGGAAGGAACACAGGCCCTGGGTACCTGGTTGGCAGGAGCCCAGGGCACACTCAGTCAAAGTACATCAGCCATTCAGCAAAAAGTGGGGGCATACCATGTAAGAAAGATGGCACTTTCTCACACAACCCCCCCAAACGAAAGATGATGAGACTAACCTTGCCCCATGGAGTCTTCATTGTCTAAGTGGAAGAACCTGGAAAGGCCATCTGCATTGGCATGGGCAGTGCCAGGTCTGTGTTCCACTTCAAAGTCCATTCCCTGTAGGGAGATGGACCACCTCAACAGTTTTGGGTTTTCTCCTTTCATTTGCATTAGCCACCTGAGAGGTCTGTGGTCAGTTTGAACTAGGAAGTGAGTCCCAAACAGGTAGGGCCTCAGCTTCTTCAGGGACCAGACCACAGCAAAGGCCTCCCTCTCAATGGCACTCCAACGCTGCTCCCTGGGGAGAAGCCTTCTGCTTATAAAAGCAACAGGTTGGTCTTGGCCTTCATCATTGGTCTGGGATAGGACCGCTCCTATCCCTAGCTCAGAGGCATCAGTCTGCACAATGAACTGCTTGGCATAATCTGGTGCTTTTAGAATTGGTGCTGAGCACATTGCTTCTTTCAGAGTGTCAAAAGCCTTTTGGCAACAGACTGTCCAGTTTACTTTCTTTGGCATCTTCTTGGAGGTGAGTTCTGTGAGGGGAGTCACAATGGACCCATATCCCTTCACAAACCTCCTGTAGTACCCAGTCAAGCCAAGGAATGCCCTGACTTGGGTCTGAGTTGTTGGAGCTACCCAGTCCAGGATAGCCTGGATCTTGGGCTGTAAGGGTTGTACCTGGCCTCCACCAACCAGGTGGCCCAAGTACACCACAGTGCCCTGCCCTATCTGGCATTTGGATGCCTTGATAGTTAGGCCTGCAGTTTGCAGGGCCTTTAAAACCTTCCCAAGGTGGACCAGGTGATCCTGCCAGGTGGAACTGAAGACAGCAATATCATCAAGATAAGCTGCACTAAAGGACTCCAACCCAGCAAGGACTTGATTCACCAACCTCTGGAAGGTGGCAGGGGCATTCTTTAAACCAAAGGGCATAACAGTGAACTGAAAATGCCCATCAGGTGTGGAGAATGCTGTTTTCTGTTTGGCTCCTGGGGCCATGCCAATCTGCCAGTACCCTGCAGTTAAGTCAAAGGTACTCAGGTATTTGGCTGCACCCAATCTGTCTATCAGTTCATCAGCTCTTGGGATAGGGTGTGCATCTGTCTTGGTGACAGAGTTGAGACCTCTATAGTCCACACAAAACCTCATCTCTCTCTTTTCACCCTTTTGATGAGGTTTGGGGACCAGAACCACTGGGCTAGCCCAGGGGCTCTCAGAGGGCTCAATAACCCCTAGCTCCAGCATCTTGCTGACTTCAGCTCTGATGCTTTCCTTAACTTGGTCTGACTGACGATAGATCTTGTTTTTGACAGGTGCACTGTCACCAGTGTCCACATCATGGGTACACCAGTTTGTCAGACCAGGGGTCAAGGAAAAGAGCCCAGCATACTGCTGCAAGACTTGCTTGCAGTCAGTCTGCTGTTGGGCAGTGAGGGTGTCTGAAAAGACAACTCCATCTACTGACCCATCTGTTGGGCTGTGGGAGAGGAGATCAGGGAGAGGTTCACTCTCAGCTTCCTGTTCCTCATCTGTCACCATCAGCATGGTGATGTCAGCCCTGTCATTGTAGAGTTTTAGGCGGTTCACATGGATAACCCTTTTGGGTGTCCTGCTGGTGCCCAGGTCAACCAGGTAGGTGACCTCACTCTTTTTCTCTAGGATAGGGTAAGGGCCACTCCATCTGTCCTGGAGGGCCCTTGGTGCCACTGGCTCCAAAACCCATACCTGTTGCCCAGGTTGGAATTCAACCAGTGCAGCTTTTTGGTCATACCAGTGCTTCTGAAGCTCCTGGCTGGCCTCAAGGTTCTTGGATGCCTTTTCCATGTACTCAGCCATTCTGGACCTTAGGCCAAGCACATAGTCCACTATATCTTGTTTGGGTTCTTGGAGAGGTCTCTCCCAGCCCTCCTTTACAAGACAGAGTGGTCCCCTCACAGGATGGCCAAACAGAAGTTCAAAGGGTGAGAAACCTACCCCCTTCTGTGGCACTTCTCTGTAAGCGAAAAGCAGGCATGGTAGTAGGACATCCCATCTCCTTTTGAGTTTTTCAGGGAGCCCCATGATCATGCCTTTCAATGTCTTGTTGAACCTCTCAACAAGGCCATTGGTTTGTGGATGGTAGGGTGTAGTAAACTTGTACTGCACCCCACACTCCTTCCACATGTGGGTCAGGTAAGCAGACATGAAGTTGGAACCTCTGTCTGAAACCACCTCCTTAGGAAACCCTACCCTGGTGAAGACACCAATGAGGGCTTTGGCTACTGCAGGAGCTGTAGTAGTCCTAAGGGGAATAGCCTCAGGATACCTAGTGGCATGATCCACTACCACCAGTATGAATTTGTTCCCTGAGGCTGTGGGAGGTTCCAGTGGACCCACTATGTCCACACCTACCCTTTCAAAGGGAACCCCCACCACAGGTAGTGGTATCAGGGGGCCTTTGGATGGCCACCTGTCTTGCCACTGGCTTGACAGGTAACACAGGAGCTGACAAACTCCTTCACCTTTTGGTGCATCTGGGGCCAGTAAAAGTGGCTAACTAGCCTTTCCCAAGTTTTGGTTTGGCCCAGATGTCCAGCTAGGGGGATGTCATGAGCCAAAGTTAGGAGGAACTCCCTGTACTTCTGGGGCACTACCACTCTCCTGGTGGTTCCAGGGTTGGGGTCTTTTGCCTCAGTGTACAGTAATCCCTCTTCCCAATAGACTCTGTGGGTACCACTGACATCTCCCTTGGCTTCTGAAACAGCTTGCTGCCTCAGGCTTTCAAGAGTGGGACAGTCTTGCTGTCCCTGGCACAGCTCTTCCCTAGAGGGTCCCCCTGGGCCCAAGAGTTCAACCTGGTAAGGGTCAAGCTCTAGGGGCTCAGTTCCCTCTGGGGCTTCCAGGTTCTCTCCCTGAGGAGAGGGGTCCTGCTCTTGTGACTGTGTAGAAGCTGGTCCGCCAGTCTTCTTTCCTTTTCTCTTGGTAGGCTGGGCCATCATTTCAGGCTCCAACACTATTTCTTCACCCTGCCTTTTGCTCTGTGCTCTTGTTTTTACACACACCAATTCAGGGATGCCCAGCATGGCTGCATGGGCCTTTAGCTCCACCTCTGCCCAGGCTGAGGTTTCCAGATCATTTCCTAGCAGACATGCAGCTGGTAACTTCGGAGAGACCACTACCTGCTTCAGGCCAGTAACCCCCCCCAGCCTAATGTCACCATGGCCATGGGATGACTAGTGGTGACACTGTCAGCATTGGTGACTGGGTAAGTTTTCCCAATCAAGTATTGCTCAGGGGAAACCAGTGTGTCTCTCACCATAGTGACACTGGCACCTGTATCCCTCAGAGCCTCTACTCTAGTTCCATTCACCCAGGGGTATTGCAAATACTTCTTTAAGTTGGGTGGCCACACAGCTACAGTGGCAAATTCCACTTCCCCTAGGGAGACCAGACTTGCCTCAGTGTGTTCCCAGATTTGCTCAGGGTACACTTCTGATCCCATCTGTAAACTTGCTGCCCCAGGAGTAGCTGTACTGGGTGCCTTAGGGGCTTTGTTGTGGGGGCAAGTTTTGTCTACAGTGAGGTGTCCTAACTTCTTACAGTTATTACACCAGGCCTTCAAGGGATCAAAGTTCTTCCCCCTATAGGGTTGAGGCACATAGGGAGTAGTTTGGGACCCACCCCCTGAACAGGTTTTTGGGGCCCTTTGGAAGACTCAGACTTTTTATCTTGGGGATTCTCACCACCTTTCCCCTGGGGAGGTTTGGTGACCACCTTCTTTTGGTCACCCCCAGTGGTTGTCCTTGTCACCCTAGTCTTGACCCAGTGGTCTGCCTTCTTTCCCAATTCTTGGGGAGAAATTAGACCTAGGTCTACCAAATGCTGATGCAACTTTTCATTTGTGCAATTACTTAGTATGTGTTCCTTCATAAACAAATTGTAAAGTCCAGAAAAATCATGCACATTATGTCCAGCTAACCAGCCATCCAGTGTCTTTACTGAGTAGTCCACGAAGTCAATCCAGGACTGGGTCTGGGTTTTGTGAGCCCCCTGAATCTAATTCTATACTCCTCAGTAGTGAGCCCAAATCCCTCAATCAGAGTACTCTTCATGAGGTCATAGGACCCTGCATCTGGCCCAGAGAGGGTCAGAAGCCTGTCTCTGCAGTTACCAGAGAACAGTTCCCACAGGAGTGCCCCCACAGAGGTTTCTTTACTCTTCTTATTTCACAAGCCCTCTCAAAGGCTGTGAACCATTTGGTGATGTCATCACCTTCCTCAAACTTAGGGACAATCCCTTTGGGGATTTTAGGTTCAGAAGTTTCCTCCCTATCCTTATTTTTAGTATTGCTGCCACCATTGATGGGTGCTAAACCCATCTCCTGTCTTTCCTTCTCTAGAGCCAGGAGTCTGGTCTCTAGGTCCAGTCTTTTGGCCAACCTTGCTAACAAGTTGTCCTCCTCACTGAGGCTATCCTCAGTGTCCTCTCTGGGACCAGGACCACCTAGGTGGCCCCTAGGTCCCCAGAGGTCTATTCTTGGAGTTAAGGGTGCAGGGACCCTATCTTCCCTAGGAAGTGATGGAGGTGGGTTACCATCCCCATCCTCCTCATTCCTTTCCTCCTCTGTTGGGTCATCACCATGCTCAGAGGGGTGGGCTTTAGCATACTCAGCCAGGAGCTCCTGGAGCCCTTGTTTGGTTGGATGCTGGCCCATTGGTATATCTTTAAGTTTGCATAAGGACCTTATCTCTTTGAAAGACAAATGAAGATAAGGGGTGAGGTCGAGCTCCTCAACCAGTTCCTGTATGTCATTATTATCTTCACTAATAGCTGGGTTCTTGTCTTGAGACATTTTTTTTTTTTTTTAAAGTTCTAACCCCTCTAACCTTGGCTATAGTGACTTTTTATTTTCTAAGATGCTACAGGGACTTAAGCAAGGCCCTAACAAGACTTTTAGTAATTTAGTTAAAAAAAATGGCAATTAAAAAAAAATCAGAATTCTAAAGGCAATTTAAGAGTTCTGTCGTGTGATCAGATGGTAACCAAGTAGTCCAACAAATGCAAGTTTGTATCCCACCGCTGATCCACCAATGTAGGAAAGTGGCTCTGTATATACTGTACCCAAGTAAGGTTCAGGGTGTACAGAGTCCACAGTCCCCAGAGGGTTGACAGAGGCTAAAGTTAGATATAACCTTACTCTCCAAAGTGGTAGCTTGGTCGAGCAGTAAGGCAGTATCAGAGGACAGTGTAAAGCATTTGTTGTACACACTCAGTCAGCAAATGAAGCCACACACTCAAGAACTGAACTCTAGGCCAATGGGTTGTATATAAAAAAAATATATGCTTGTTTTATTTTAGAACCAACAATAGGATCAAAATATACTTTCTCAGTATGAGATGCTTTGGTTATTCAACTTACAGATAGGAAATAGACTTTTTAGATAGTGGTAATCACAGTTGGTGCAAGAGGCAACACAGGGTCAAATACAATGCAACATTGAGCTCAATGGAAAATTATGCTTAATTACAATTGATTACTTTGCAGAGCACTTTTCTAACCACAGGACTGGATCCTGGATTCAGTCCTGGGACACTTCCTGTAAACAGGTAAGAAAAAGCGTTTTGGTTATTGTAGTGATTTTTGAAGAATATTACTGTATTTCAAAAGCTGACACTTAGAAACTTTTCTGGGTAAAATTACCAATGTTATCCTATGGAAGGAAATACTGTGTGCAAGTAAAGTATGTTTACGTTACTTTTGTAATCCAGTGCTGGACTCCTAGGTTCAGCACTGGGACATTTACTTAAAACAGGTAAGTAATTACGTTTTTGTAGTTTGTACGATTTTTAAAGAATATTTGTAAAATACAGAAATCGACACTTAGAAGAAATTTCACAGAAAACCAGTCAATGGATCCCTATAGAAGAAAAGTGAGTTAGCGGTAAGTAACGTTGCGATTACTTTTTAGGGCCAGTGTTGGGCACTCGGGTCCAGCACTGAGGCCCCTTCTAATACTAGGTGAGTTTTTTCGTTTTCGTGACTCGGTTGATTTTTGGTGAATATTCTAAAGTTTCAGAACTCCACACTTAGAAGAAATTTCGCAGAAAACCAGTCAATGGAACCCTATGGAAGAAAAGTGAGTTCTCGGATTTCGGGTAAGTACTTGACTGGCAGAGTTAAGGTTCTGGGTATAGACTCAGGGGTCCCCCAGGATCAGGTAAGTACAGTTGTTACACCCTCAGCGGCACAGGGGCGGCCGGGTGCAGAGTGAGTAGGCCCAATGTTATCCTAAGGCAGGCGGGGGGCCCGGGGTTGGTGGCTGCTGGCAAGCAGGCCACGCGACTGTGGGAGCAGGGCTCCTGGTCACTTACTCAGGGCAAGTGGGGAAGTAGGTTAGGATAGAGGTTGCACTTCCAGGGGCACTCGGGCGGCTGGGTGCAGGGTGCTTTTGAGCCGTCGGGCGCTCAATGTTAACCAATGGAGGTTGTGAAAGGTGAAGAAAGGCTGCAGGCTCGGGGACGGTGATTCTTCAGGGACGACCAACACTTCAGGAGGTAAGTTGGGGTCTTGGAGGATAGGTAGACACCCAGGAGTTGGGCACAGGGGGCCGTGGGGCGCCGGGTGCAGGGGTGTCTTTTGAGGTCGGGAAATCTTACCCCCTGCTGGTCGCGGTTGGAGGGGTCCCTTGTCCTGAGGCTGCAGGCGTCGTCTGGGTCGTCGAGGAGGGTCCTTGGCCACTGGATTCCAGGTCAGAATCGCCGGGGGACGTCCTCGAGGTCTTTGGTCACTCAGGCACAGGCTGGACTCGGCGGGTGCAGAGTGTGCAGGTTTCGCGGCTCCGTGCCAGGGCCGGGTCTTTGGTAGGTTTTCTTTTGAGCAGTACCACTGCTCGTGGGAGTCCCTGGGTCGAAGGCTGTAGCACAGAAGTCAGGTCCTCCGGGGTTTGTGAGGTTGCTGAGGCCGGGATTCCGCAGGAGCAGGTTCAGAGGTCGACAGGCCGGTAGGGCTGGGGCCAAGTCAGTTGTTGTCGCCTCCTTCTTAGCAGCTGCACGGCTGGTCTTCTTGCTTCGTCTTCTCTTCTTATTTTCGGATTTGGGAACTGAGGAAGGAAGGTTCAGGGAGCCCCTAAATACTAAATTTAGGGGTGGTTACAGGTAGGTAAGGGCAGGGACCAATGGGTCCCTTCCCTGGGGTGGGTACACCCCCTATTCTGTTCCTCTCCAGTGGGAGGGGGCAGGAGCCTGTCCCTGGTTGGCCAGGTCCCCCCATCCTCAAGATGGCGGGGACTCGAGTTTGTGCTTCGCCTCGCCTCCCCCACCTTAGGGGTGGAGTTGGCAGAGGTGGGCACAACCCATTTCCTGCCTCTGGTTTTCCCGCCGGTTCTCCCGCCAGGAGTGGGGGTAGAACCAGTGGGGACCAGTTTGCTGGAAGCAGCAAATGGTCTGGGGAAGCTCCAAAGGCGGCAGGCCTTTGAAGCTCCCCTGCCCATCCTGGGGGAGGAGGCTTTGGCACCTCGCCCCAGGATGTGCATTGTTTCAGGCCCCTGAGAGCAGAGGCTCTCGACCCAGGGGTCCAGAAACATGTCTGGTGGTGGCAGCCTGGGCAGCCACTCAGTCCGGACACTGGAGGTCGGGTTGGTTTCAGGGGGCATCTCTAAGATGCCCTCTGGAGTGCGTTTTACATTAAATCCCACACTGGCATCAGTGGGGGTTTAATGTGCTGAGAAGTTTGATACCAAACTTCTTAGTCTTCAGTGGGGCCATTATGGTGCTGTGGAGTTCGTAATGACAGACTCCCAGCACCATATACTCTTAATGGCAGCACTGCACTTACAATGCCCAAGAATGGACTTGGGCACTGTAGGGGCACAGGGCTCATGCCTCTATGCCCTCACCACTGGCATAGTGCACCCAGCTAGAGGGGTGGCTGACCTAGGCCAGGGCAGTGGCTTGTAGGCATGGCACACAGGGATGTGAGCCATGTCGACTCTTCACTTTTGTTCTGCACCAAGACACGCAGCCTGCAAAGGCAGTGTGTGTGTGTAAAGGTGCAGGGTCCCTAAGGGTGGCACAACAAGTGCTGCAGCCCTTAGGGGCCTTCCCTGGTCACAGTGCCCTGGGTACCCATGGTACCATTTACCAGGGGCTGACCTGTGGCCAGGGATGTCAATTGGGTGTAGGTATCAATGCAATTTTAGGGAAGGAACACAGGCCCTGGGTACCTGGTTGGCAGGAGCCCAGGGCACACTCAGTCAAAGTACATCAGCCATTCAGCAAAAAGTGGGGGCATACCATGTAAGAAAGATGGCACTTTCTCACACAACCCCCCCAAACGAAAGATGATGAGACTAACCTTGCCCCATGGAGTCTTCATTGTCTAAGTGGAAGAACCTGGAAAGGCCATCTGCATTGGCATGGGCAGTGCCAGGTCTGTGTTCCACTTCAAAGTCCATTCCCTGTAGGGAGATGGACCACCTCAACAGTTTTGGGTTTTCTCCTTTCATTTGCATTAGCCACCTGAGAGGTCTGTGGTCAGTTTGAACTAGGAAGTGAGTCCCAAACAGGTAGGGCCTCAGCTTCTTCAGGGACCAGACCACAGCAAAGGCCTCCCTCTCAATGGGACTCCAACGCTGCTCCCTGGGGAGAAGCCTTCTGCTTATAAAAGCAACAGGTTGGTCTTGGCCTTCATCATTGGTCTGGGATAGGACCGCTCCTATCCCTAGCTCAGAGGCATCAGTCTGCACAATGAACTGCTTGGCATAATCTGGTGCTTTTAGAATTGGTGCTGAGCACATTGCTTCTTTCAGAGTGTCAAAAGCCTTTTGGCAACAGACTGTCCAGTTTACTTTCTTTGGCATCTTCTTGGAGGTGAGTTCTGTGAGGGGAGTCACAATGGACCCATATCCCTTCACAAACCTCCTGTAGTACCCAGTCAAGCCAAGGAATGCCCTGACTTGGGTCTGAGTTGTTGGAGCTACCCAGTCCAGGATAGCCTGGATCTTGGGCTGTAAGGGTTGTACCTGACCTCCACCAACCAGGTGGCCCAAGTACACCACAGTGCCCTGCCCTATCTGGCATTTGGATGCCTTGATAGTTAGGCCTGCAGTTTGCAGGGCCTTTAAAACCTTCCCAAGGTGGACCAGGTGATCCTGCCAGGTGGAACTGAAGACAGCAATATCATCAAGATAAGCTGCACTAAAGGACTCCAACCCAGCAAGGACTTGATTCACCAACCTCTGGAAGGTGGCAGGGGCATTCTTTAAACCAAAGGGCATAACAGTGAACTGAAAATGCCCATCAGGTGTGGAGAATGCTGTTTTCTGTTTGGCTCCTGGGGCCATGCCAATCTGCCAGTACCCTGCAGTTAAGTCAAAGGTACTCAGGTATTTGGCTGCACCCAATCTGTCTATCAGTTCATCAGCTCTTGGGATAGGGTGTGCATCTGTCTTGGTGACAGAGTTGAGACCTCTATAGTCCACACAAAACCTCATCTCTCTCTTTTCACCCTTTTGATGAGGTTTGGGGACCAGAACCACTGGGCTAGCCCAGGGGCTCTCAGAGGGCTCAATAACCCCTAGCTCCAGCATCTTGCTGACTTCAGCTCTGATGCTTTCCTTAACTTGGTCTGACTGACGATAGATCTTGTTTTTGACAGGTGCACTGTCACCAGTGTCCACATCATGGGTACACCAGTTTGTCAGACCAGGGGTCAAGGAAAAGAGCCCAGCATACTGCTGCAAGACTTGCTTGCAGTCAGTCTGCTGTTGGGCAGTGAGGGTGTCTGAAAAGACAACTCCATCTACTGACCCATCTGTTGGGCTGTGGGAGAGGAGATCAGGGAGAGGTTCACTCTCAGCTTCCTGTTCCTCATCTGTCACCATCAGCATGGTGATGTCAGCCCTGTCATTGTAGAGTTTTAGGCGGTTCACATGGATAACCCTTTTGGGTGTCCTGCAGGTGCCCAGGTCAACCAGGTAGGTGACCTCACTCTTTTTCTCTAGGATAGGGTAAGGGCCACTCCATCTGTCCTGGAGGGCCCTTGGTGCCACTGGCTCCAAACCCCATACCTGTTGCCCAGGTTGGAATTCAACCAGTGCAGCTTTTTGGTCATACCAGTGCTTCTGAAGCTCCTGGCTGGCCTCAAGGTTCTTGGATGCCTTTTCCATGTACTCAGCCATTCTGGACCTTAGGCCAAGCACATAGTCCACTATATCTTGTTTGGGTTCTTGGAGAGGTCTCTCCCAGCCCTCCTTTACAAGACAGAGTGGTCCCCTCACAGGATGGCCAAACAGAAGTTCAAAGGGTGAGAAACCTACCCCCTTCTGTGGCACTTCTCTGTAAGCGAAAAGCAGGCATGGTAGTAGGACATCCCATCTCCTTTTGAGTTTTTCAGGGAGCCCCATGATCATGCCTTTCAATGTCTTGTTGAACCTCTCAACAAGGCCATTGGTTTGTGGATGGTAGGGTGTAGTAAACTTGTACTGCACCCCACACTCCTTCCACATGTGGGTCAGGTAAGCAGACATGAAGTTGGAACCTCTGTCTGAAACCACCTCCTTAGGAAACCCTACCCTGGTGAAGACACCAATGAGGGCTTTGGCTACTGCAGGAGCTGTAGTAGTCCTAAGGGGAATAGCCTCAGGATACCTAGTGGCATGATCCACTACCACCAGTATGAATTTGTTCCCTGAGGCTGTGGGAGGTTCCAGTGGACCCACTATGTCCACACCTACCCTTTCAAAGGGAACCCCCACCACAGGTAGTGGTATCAGGGGGCCTTTGGATGGCCACCTGTCTTGCCACTGGCTTGACAGGTAACACAGGAGCTGACAAACTCCTTCACCTTTTGGTGCATCTGGGGCCAGTAAAAGTGGCTAACTAGCCTTTCCCAAGTTTTGGTTTGGCCCAGATGTCCAGCTAGGGGGATGTCATGAGCCAAAGTTAGGAGGAACTCCCTGTACTTCTGGGGCACTACCACTCTCCTGGTGGTTCCAGGGTTGGGGTCTTTTGCCTCAGTGTACAGTAATCCCTCTTCCCAATAGACTCTGTGGGTACCACTGACATCTCCCTTGGCTTCTGAAACAGCTTGCTGCCTCAGGCTTTCAAGAGTGGGACAGTCTTGCTGTCCCTGGCACAGCTCTTCCCTAGAGGGTCCCCCTGGGCCCAAGAGTTCAACCTGGTAAGGGTCAAGCTCTAGGGGCTCAGTTCCCTCTGGGGCTTCCAGGTTCTCTCCCTGAGGAGAGGGGTCCTGCTCTTGTGACTGTGTAGAAGCTGGTCCGCCAGTCTTCTTTCCTTTTCTCTTGGTAGGCTGGGCCATCATTTCAGGCTCCAACACTATTTCTTCACCCTGCCTTTTGCTCTGTGCTCTTGTTTTTACACACACCAATTCAGGGATGCCCAGCATGGCTGCATGGGCCTTTAGCTCCACCTCTGCCCAGGCCGAGGTTTCCAGATCATTTCCTAGCAGACATGCAGCTGGTAACTTCGGAGAGACCACTACCTGCTTCAGGCCAGTAACCCCCCCCAGCCTAATGTCACCATGGCCATGGGATGACTAGTGGTGACACTGTCAGCATTGGTGACTGGGTAAGTTTTCCCAATCAAGTATTGCTCAGGGGAAACCAGTGTGTCTCTCACCATAGTGACACTGGCACCTGTATCCCTCAGAGCCTCTACTCTAGTTCCATTCACCCAGGGGTATTGCAAATACTTCTTTAAGTTGGGTGGCCACACAGCTACAGTGGCAAATTCCACTTCCCCTAGGGAGACCAGACTTGCCTCAGTGTGTTCCCAGATTTGCTCAGGGTACACTTCTGATCCCATCTGTAAACTTGCTGCCCCAGGAGTAGCTGTACTGGGTGCCTTAGGGGCTTTGTTGTGGGGGCAAGTTTTGTCTACAGTGAGGTGTCCTAACTTCTTACAGTTATTACACCAGGCCTTCAAGGGATCAAAGTTCTTCCCCCTATAGGGTTGAGGCACATAGGGAGTAGTTTGGGACCCACCCCCTGAACAGGTTTTTGGGGCCCTTTGGAAGACTCAGACTTTTTATCTTGGGGATTCTCACCACCTTTCCCCTGGGGAGGTTTGGTGACCACCTTCTTTTGGTCACCCCCAGTGGTTGTCCTTGTCACCCTAGTCTTGACCCAGTGGTCTGCCTTCTTTCCCAATTCTTGGGGAGAAATTAGACCTAGGTCTACCAAATGCTGATGCAACTTTTCATTTGTGCAATTACTTAGTATGTGTTCCTTCATAAACAAATTGTAAAGTCCAGAAAAATCATGCACATTATGTCCAGCTAACCAGCCATCCAGTGTCTTTACTGAGTAGTCCACGAAGTCAATCCAGGACTGGGTCTGGGTTTTGTGAGCCCCCCTGAATCTAATTCTATACTCCTCAGTAGTGAGCCCAAATCCCTCAATCAGAGTACTCTTCATGAGGTCATAGGACCCTGCATCTGGCCCAGAGAGGGTCAGAAGCCTGTCTCTGCAGTTACCAGAGAACAGTTCCCACAGGAGTGCCCCCCACAGAGGTTTCTTTACTCTTCTCATTTCACAAGCCCTCTCAAAGGCTGTGAACCATTTGGTGATGTCATCACCTTCCTCAAACTTAGGGACAATCCCTTTGGGGATTTTAGGTTCAGAAGTTTCCTCCCTATCCTTATTTTTAGTATTGCTGCCACCATTGATGGGTGCTAAACCCATCTCCTGTCTTTCCTTCTCTAGAGCCAGGAGTCTGGTCTCTAGGTCCAGTCTTTTGGCCAACCTTGCTAACAAGTTGTCCTCCTCACTGAGGCTATCCTCAGTGTCCTCTCTGGGACCAGGACCACCTAGGTGGCCCCTAGGTCCCCAGAGGTCTATTCTTGGAGTTAAGGGTGCAGGGACCCTATCTTCCCTAGGAAGTGATGGAGGTGGGTTACCATCCCCATCCTCCTCATTCCTTTCCTCCTCTGTTGGGTCATCACCATGCTCAGAGGGGTGGGCTTTAGCATACTCAGCCAGGAGCTCCTGGAGCCCTTGTTTGGTTGGATGCTGGCCCATTGGTATATCTTTAAGTTTGCATAAGGACCTTATCTCTTTGAAAGACAAATGAAGATAAGGGGTGAGGTCGAGCTCCTCAACCAGTTCCTGTATGTCATTATTATCTTCACTAATAGCTGGGTTCTTGTCTTGAGACATTTTTTTTTTTTTAAAAAGTTCTAACCCCTCTAACCTTGGCTATAGTGACTTTTTATTTTCTAAGATGCTACAGGGACTTAAGCAAGGCCCTAACAAGACTTTTAGTAATTTAGTAAAAAAAAATGGCAATTAAAAAAATCAGAATTCTAAAGGCAATTTAAGAGTTCTGTCGTGTGATCAGATGGTAACCAAGTAGTCCAACAAATGCAAGTTTGTATCCCACCGCTGATCCACCAATGTAGGAAAGTGGCTCTGTATATACTGTACCCAAGTAAGGTTCAGGGTGTACAGAGTCCACAGTCCCCAGAGGGTTGACAGAGGCTAAAGTTAGATATAACCTTACTCTCCAAAGTGGTAGCTTGGTCGAGCAGTAAGGCAGTATCAGAGGACAGTGTAAAGCATTTGTTGTACACACTCAGTCAGCAAATGAAGCCACACACTCAAGAACTGAACTCTAGGCCAATGGGTTGTATATAAAAAAATATATGCTTGTTTTATTTTAGAACCAACAATAGGATCAAAATATACTTTCTCAGTATGAGATGCTTTGGTTATTCAACTTACAGATAGGAAATAGACTTTTTAGATAGTGGTAATCACAGTTGGTGCAAGAGGCAACACAGGGTCAAATACAATGCAACATTGAGCTCAATGGAAAATTATGCTTAATTACAATTGATTACTTTGCAGAGCACTTTTCTAACCACAGGACTGGATCCTGGATTCAGTCCTGGGACACTTCCTGTAAACAGGTAAGAAAAAGCGTTTTGGTTATTGTAGTGATTTTTGAAGAATATTACTGTATTTCAAAAGCTGACACTTAGAAACTTTTCTGGGTAAAATTACCAATGTTATCCTATGGAAGGAAATACTGTGTGCAAGTAAAGTATGTTTACGTTACTTTTGTAATCCAGTGCTGGACTCCTAGGTTCAGCACTGGGACATTTACTTAAAACAGGTAAGTAATTACGTTTTTGTAGTTTGTACGATTTTTAAAGAATATTTGTAAAATACAGAAATCGACACTTAGAAGAAATTTCACAGAAAACCAGTCAATGGATCCCTATAGAAGAAAAGTGAGTTAGCGGTAAGTAACGTTGCGATTACTTTTTAGGGCCAGTGTTGGGCACTCGGGTCCAGCACTGAGGCCCCTTCTAATACTAGGTGAGTTTTTTCGTTTTCGTGACTCGGTTGATTTTTGGTGAATATTCTAAAGTTTCAGAACTCCACACTTAGAAGAAATTTCGCAGAAAACCAGTCAATGGAACCCTATGGAAGAAAAGTGAGTTCTCGGATTTCGGGTAAGTACTTGACTGGCAGAGTTAAGGTTCTGGGTATAGACTCAGGGATCCCCCAGGATCAGGTAAGTACAGTTGTTACACCCTCAGCGGCACAGGGGCGGCCGGGTGCAGAGTGAGTAGGCCCAATGTTATCCTAAGGCAGGCGGGGGGCCCGGGGTTGGTGGCTGCTGGCAAGCAGGCCACGCGACTGTGGGAGCAGGGCTCCTGGTCACTTACTCAGGGCAAGTGGGGAAGTAGGTTAGGATAGAGGTTGCACTTCCAGGGGCACTCGGGCGGCTGGGTGCAGGGTGCTTTTGAGCCGTCGGGCGCTCAATGTTAACCAATGGAGGTTGTGAAAGGTGAAGAAAGGCTGCAGGCTCGGGGACGGTGATTCTTCAGGGACGACCAACACTTCAGGAGGTAAGTTGGGGTCTTGGAGGATAGGTAGACACCCAGGAGTTGGGCACAGGGGGCAGTGGGGCGCCGGGTGCAGGGGTGTCTTTTGAGGTCGGGAAATCTTACCCCCTGCTGGTCGCGGTTGGAGGGGTCCCTTGTCCTGAGGCTGCAGGCGTCGTCTGGGTCGTCGAGGAGGGTCCTTGGCCACTGGATTCCAGGTCAGAATCGCCGGGGGACGTCCTCGAGGTCTTTGGTCACTCAGGCACAGGCTGGACTCGGCGGGTGCAGAGTGTGCAGGTTTCGCGGCTCCGTGCCAGGGCCGGGTCTTTGGTAGGTTTTCTTTTGAGCAGTACCACTGCTCGTGGGAGTCCCTGGGTCGAAGGCTGTAGCACAGAAGTCAGGTCCTCCGGGGTTTGTGAGGTTGCTGAGGCCGGGATTCCGCAGGAGCAGGTTCAGAGGTCGACAGGCCGGTAGGGCTGGGGCCAAGTCAGTTGTTGTCGCCTCCTTCTTAGCAGCTGCACGGCTGGTCTTCTTGCTTCGTCTTCTCTTCTTATTTTCGGATTTGGGAACTGAGGAAGGAAGGTTCAGGGAGCCCCTAAATACTAAATTTAGGGGTGGTTACAGGTAGGTAAGGGCAGGGACCAATGGGTCCCTTCCCTGGGGTGGGTACACCCCCTATTCTGTTCCTCTCCAGTGGGAGGGGGCAGGAGCCTGTCCCTGGTTGGCCAGGTCCCCCCATCCTCAAGATGGCGGGGACTCGAGTTTGTGCTTCGCCTCGCCTCCCCCACCTTAGGGGTGGAGTTGGCAGAGGTGGGCACAACCCATTTCCTGCCTCTGGTTTTCCCGCCGGTTCTCCCGCCAGGAGTGGGGGTAGAACCAGTGGGGACCAGTTTGCTGGAAGCAGCAAATGGTCTGGGGAAGCTCCAAAGGCGGCAGGCCTTTGAAGCTCCCCCTGCCCATCCTGGGGGAGGAGGCTTTGGCACCTCGCCCCAGGATGTGCATTGTTTCAGGCCCCTGAGAGCAGAGGCTCTCGACCCAGGGGTCCAGAAACAGGTCTGGTGGTGGCAGCCTGGGCAGCCACTCAGTCCGGACACTGGAGGTCGGGTTGGTTTCAGGGGGCATCTCTAAGATGCCCTCTGGAGTGCGTTTTACATTAAATCCCACACTGGCATCAGTGGGGGTTTAATGTGCTGAGAAGTTTGATACCAAACTTCTTAGTCTTCAGTGGGGCCATTATGGTGCTGTGGAGTTTGTAATGACAGACTCCCAGCACCATATACTCTTAATGGCAGCACTGCACTTACAATGCCCAAGAATGGACTTGGGCACTGTATGGGCACAGGGCTCATGCCTCTATGCCCTCACCACTGGCATAGTACACCCAGCTAGAGGGGTGGCTGACCTAGGCCAGGGCAGTGGCTTGTAGGCATGGCACACAGGGATGTGAGCCATGTCGACTCTTCACTTTTGTTCTGCACCAAGACACGCAGCCTGCAAAGGCAGTGTGTGTGTGTAAAGGTGCAGGGTCCCTAAGGGTGGCACAACAAGTGCTGCAGCCCTTAGGGGCCTTCCCTGGTCACAGTGCCCTGGGTACCCATGGTACCATTTACCAGGGGCTGACCTGTGGCCAGGGATGTCAATTGGGTGTAGGTATCAATGCAATTTTAGGGAAGGAACACAGGCCCTGGGTACCTGGTTGGCAGGAGCCCAGGGCACACTCAGTCAAAGTACATCAGCCATTCAGCAAAAAGTGGGGGCATACCATGTAAGAAAGATGGCACTTTCTCACACCATCCTTCGCTATAAATAGCAGGTCATCCGACTCATAGGTCTCTATTCTTTCCAAAGGTAAATTCTCGCTGATGATCTCATCTACCTCAGCCTCCAACCTCACCACATCCAATAGCTTCGCCTTTACTGTAGCCTTGGTAGTTCCTTGACTTGATGCATTATTTTGACCCTCCTTTCTGTTATTGTGATCCCTCAACCAGGACTCTAGGTCTGAAACATCCAAGACATGTTGGTTTCCAGCGGCTCCCTGACTTGCACTTGCTTCAGAGACTGCACCAATCGGTCCTCTCACTGGAATTTCCCACATCCGTAAGTCTGAACTAGTACTTGCCATAGGTATAGACCGTATAGTACTGGAACCAACGCGTACTCCCAAAGGATCGGCACTAGCTGCTAAAGGGGTACTAAACTCCCTATGCGCAAAGAATGGACCATTCTCACTCGTGCTCCCTGACCTTCCCAATCTAGTTCTTTCCACATGCGTGGACTGTCTTTGACTAAGGTTTCCCACTGAGCTTGGGTCATACACAGGAACAGGACCAATAGTAACCGGTACTCTAAGGGCTTCCTGTAACCATGAAGCAGCGCTAACTCCATTCTGTTCCATACCTCCTAAGGTGGACACGCCTGTCCCCCCTACTCCTGCTGATATCCTCCCCACAACTCCTGTACCAGGACCCACTTGAGCTGGTGCACTTCCTAAGATTTCTGCACTTCCCGAATCTTGCCCCCCTGTCACCAGACTGTGGATTATAGGGTGGAGGACGCTCCGATAACAACCCATCCAACAAAAGTTAGTCAGAGTCACTACTGTTGTTTCCATTTGCCTTCCTATTCCTGTCCTGAGAATCTCCCTCTCCTACCAACATTGAATACAACCTTTCTCCCTCAATAGTATCCACTCTCCATCTCTTAAGCTGTACATCCCATTGTGCATCCTGACATGCCCTCAAAGCTTTCCTCATCTTCCCTTGCAATGTCTCTCGCTTCTTAGCATGTACTGCACGCATCCATGTGTCTCACGCCTCAAACCGTGTTGGTCTAGGCAAAGGTCGTAGTGCAAACATTACTCTTCTCAACTGGTGCAACATATCCAACCGGAATGAGCCAAAATGTGGAAATGACAATTCAGCCTCTTTTTCAGTGATTTTATGTCAATTTTGAAGCCAAGCCAATGATTCCTCTTTTCCCAGGCTTATGTCCTCGTCCTCCACGTGTATGAAGTAGCTGGAAAAGTACAGGTTGGTTCAAAAATGCTTACAGACCTCTTCAGACAATTATTTATCCTGATACAGTTGGAACAACGAGAACTAGCCGATAGCCAAACACATGCAGTAGAAGCACAAGTCAAATTTGTTGTGTAGCACTCTTGTCCTGAGGCAATGATGCTGCATATCGTGTCCAATATAACTAGATATGATTGTCCACAACTAAATGCACTGGTTGTGAGTGATTACTCTTGGAAGCAATTTCTGGAGGGACACGAAAACAAGGACCTGATGAGTTGAAACTATTTGGAGGCTCTCTGAAGGGTTTGTCATTGACTCAGTACAACAGAGAAGGTTTGATCATCAGAGGGGATAAAAAAAAATGTCCCACAACAGCTGAAAATATAAATGATGCTACCAGCCCATCAAAGGCATAAGGACATAGCCAAGAGCCGCCTTAGTGGAAATGTGCGGTTCACGTGATTGGACAATGTGGTACCGAAAATCATATAGAGTACGGTCAACTATGCAAGGTAATTGGGGAAATAACATCCTGCACTGTGATCAAACAGGATGAACACACATCAGTCTGGACGAATGTCAGTGTCTACTCATGTTTACTTCCCTATGGCTTATGGTGTTATATGCCTATACAAAATATCTTGCTGTGGAAATCATTCAATCCACAGCATATGAGCATGTACACTCAAAGCTAGAAAAGATACTGGCAGCTTATGGCTTACCTGAGAGGATCAAAACAAATAAAGGACACCAACAGTAAGAAAGTGACATACAACAATATCTGGAAACCCTATGAATAGAACACCACAAAATCACTGTGAGATGGCTAGAGGTCAACAGAGAGTTGGAGATATCTATGTGGACATCAAATAATATTCTTCGACTTTGCACAAAACAAAACCAAGACAGAGTGGCCAATTTTCCATTTCTTGCGCATGTACAGGAACACCAGCCACCTCATTATTTGGTGAATTCCTCCATCCTCAAGTTTGCTGATGCTGCCTGAGACATCATCCCTGCACCATCCTAGTGGGAGCTACCTCTGTTAGACATCCTGGAGAACCAATAACATCAACAAAGAAATAATGGCCAGGCCACTCGCAAGAGACAAGCAAAGCCTGTGGAAGGGCAGGCGATAAATCCTGCTTGTGCAGGACAAACACCTGCAGGGCAAGTTCCTCACCTTAATTATTGTGTACTGTGGACAGTTATTAAAGTTGATGGGACCATGATAACTGTATCAAAGGGGCACAAACAACTGACTAAGAATGCACTACTATTCTAAAAGGTAATGCTTAACAGCCACCAACCTCTCTGAGTAGCAGAGAATGACGACCAGAAGCAATTCCAAGACAGGGCCTCAGAATGAGAGATCTGGATGTCAGCACAGCCTTAGGGAGCAAATGTACATAAGGTTTTAGTAGTAGCCAGCAATTCACAGATGCACTGCTTTTAACATACAGTACATTGCTTCTAAAAGATCAAGGGGCATATTAACAAGGCGGCGATAAACAATTATCGCCGCTTTTGCGGCCGTTTAGCCGAAAAGCGGCGATAATTATATCGCCTTATCAGTAAAGACACGCTATCGCGTGTTTTGCTGATTTTGCTCCCGTTTTCAGCACGCCTGACTTTGCATCGATAATGAGATGCAAAGTAGGCGTGTCTGTGGAAACAACATGGGTAAATTTCACGAAGGCAGCTTCGCGATATTTACAATGCGGGAAGCGATTATTTTAATCGTGTTAAGTATGTCTTAACGCAGGAATTTAACGTCTGTTAAATTCCTGACTAAGGCATACTTAACATGGGGGTGGATTCTGTGGCTAAGACCACAGGCCCTATCATCTAGGATATCGCCGTTTTCCCATGGAAAACGGCGATATCCACGCTATCTCTGACATTTTTATCGCCTCGGCGATGCGCGTTGTTAATAACGCGCTAACCGGGCGATAAATTCCAGAGATAGCCGGCGATAAATATGCAAGCGCTAAGCGTGCTTTGCGATATTTATCGCCGGCCCTTGATAATATGCCCCCAAGTTTTTTCCCATCCTCCAGCCTTCAATGTGAGCAGGAGATGGGGATATGGCTCTCTTCAACCAAGATAGCCCAGGTAGGAATTTACATACTTGGGGTGATATCTTGAATGCAGCAGTATAATATCATGAAGTCCACGGGCAAAGGGTGCTTGTCACAAACAAATTCAAGCAACATCTTTACACATGTAGTCAGTGTTGAAGTAAATTGTGATCCTAACCATCTTCTTTTTTTTTTCCGCCTCATCATGGATCGTCAAAGCGTTCTATAACGTCATTTAAAAAATGCGTTTCCTCCAATATTTAGACCAAGGCAACTCCTTGCTGCCTACACTATTCTCCAACAATCTTTTGCAGATGTGTCCATTTCATATATTATTTACAATTTCCAAAAGACTCTCTAGCGTGGTTACAGATTCAAACCAAGCATGATCCCGCCACATCTGAATGCGCAGTCTGATAGATACTTCCAAGTGAAAGCACAAACTGTTTTCTAAGAAACAGCCTTAAAAATAGGTAAGGGTCCAGAATAGTCTTTCTCATCTCGTAGGACACACTTTAGAAGAGCAAATAAAAAAAAAAATACTAAAAAGATAAATTAGAAGCCTGAATTATACCACAAGCAGAATAAACTGATTCAAGAAATTAAGAACATTTACGCAGTAGTCCGTTAATAAAACCGAAAAGCACAAAACATAAAGAAGCAAGAGAGTTTCTTATTCAATAATGCCACCCTTACTGATATTATCAAAAAAACTACACTCCTCCCAGTGCTTAATTTGTAAAAAATGAAGTGCCAGGGCCTTTCTCGGAAGGCCACTGCAGCCTGCACCACCCTTTGCCCCTGCCAGTGCTGACAATGACAGTACCAACATAACACCTAACCATCGCACTCCTACAAGTTTGACAATTCAGACTATTTCAGGGGACACAAAGCTACAATAATGGCATGAGAGGCTGCTATTATTAATTTTCAAGGTATATTGACTTAATAAACCCTACTGTTGTGCAAATCTCAAAATGAAAAAAAGAAAGCGCCACCATGTGGTGGACTGTCATTAGAGCCAGTGCTGACAATTAAGTGCCGGTAACGAGCAGCAGAAACCACCACCACAAATTAAGCACTGATTCCTCTGAAACAGGATTAAGACATTGGCCGCAGTGCAGCTCGACATGTTTGGCACTGAAATTCTCTTATGATAAAACAGAGCAAAGGATGTCATTTTGGGTATGTATGCAGGAAGTTTCCGAGGCGTGTTCTTTTAACCATAATAACAAAGGATTAAACCTATTTAAGCTATCATATTTGTAAAATTGAAAATGTTGTCTTTTCTTTTTTTAAACTATTGCACTTTTTGATAGTCTAAAGTCGTATTCGCCCCCTATCCTAAGGTTTCTCAAAATTTGTACTTGACATGGCAGTATCATGGATTTTGTTAAATTTAGATAAAAATGTGCCTAGTGGGGTCGTATTACAAAAAATGCTCTGGGGCCCAATAGGCATCTGCACCCGCTTCATGTGTCCCCAGGCAATTGTGGTACTATAAAAGGAGTTGTAGATGTTGTATGGCCTCTTCTATAGTGTAGATCACATCAGCGCACATTTTGCGCTATCATGAGGAGACATACCCTCATTTGCATGGGGGCGTGGTCTCACGCAAAATAGGAAACACTTTGCCTCTGCCCCTTCACCATGTGATAGACATGGGCCCAGAGATAAAGGCACTGTCAGGAGGCCCACTGACTGTGCGGTACATAGAGGTCATTCAAAGTACGACCCCACCCCCAGGGTGCCCACCGGGGGGGGGGGGGGGGAGTGAGGGGGTGTCAGAACGGAGTGCCAGGGACCTCCAAGGCATTTCTTCTCACTGCACCCACCTGCATGGGGTTCTCTGCCTCCTTTCAAATGCAGACTGGGTTGCCACCTTCAATAAACGGCGGGCAGGCAGCTTGAAATAGCTAGTCAGCCTTTCCAAACTGCACTGTTTATAGTGTAGGCACAAATTCATTCCTGGACTGTGGACAGTGCATTTGCAGAAATAGCATTGTCACGGTCTGCGCCCAGCACAGCCAGTTAAGGGTGCTGCGCAGACCTGGGCAGCGCTCCCCATACATAACATGGCCCCTGGAGTACTATCCTCAGTCGCTACTATAAATAAACATGTGCACAAACATTACAAATAATTATAAAAATATTTCTGTGACAGTCATGAAATACGAGATGATTTTAAGAAAATATTTTTATGGATTAATTGAGTGTCCAAAGTGGAGGAGAAAATTATTTTTTATAGAAGTTAATTCCAGTTATGATTCAATTTCTAGCTTCAGCACAAGCCAGCATTTTGAAAAGTGGGACTCTGTGGGTGTAGGTCACTGGGAGACAGATTTAAAATCTCCTCCATAGGAGGGCCTTCCTCTTCTGGGATAATCTCGGCTTCAAACATACGCTGCAACAATGCATCCACAGTTCTGTATCCTGGAAGGGAAAAAGAAGTTACAATTCTACACAGGGTATTACAATAGTTTTTAAAGATATATATATATTTTTTTCAAACACTAGCACCTCACACAACCATTCTGATCCATTTCTCACACCCTTCCTGGTGAATTACCTTTCTGACATCGTCAAGAAAGGTGGCAGATGGTTTCTCATCTACAATTTATTGTTTACTATATATAATTTATATTTAACTGATGTTGTGCTTTATATTATCTGCTTTGCTTTTACCTGGGGTTCCTTCAGGTGAAGCCTGTGAATTGAAAAGGAGTTTACCAGCCTCATGATTTCCACGCCCCATTAAGTCGTAGGAAAACTACAGTGTATCTACCTGAGGAGCCTCAGTCGGCTCTGCCGGCCGAAACCCTTGACGCTGTGGTCTGCTTGCCACAGAACCTTCTGGTCACAGTGTCAGTAACCCCATCCTCAGGAGCGTAGCTTCAGGGGGGTGTTACACCCCCCCCCCAATAAATGTGTTACACCCCCTTAATAAATGTATTTTCTGGTAAATAATTGGGTACAGTTGCTTTCAGTCGGGTATGATGAGGTGTCTGTCGGATTTCATCAGAAATTTTACATACAAAGAGACAAAAACGCACACACACACTCCCTCTCTCCGTTTAGAAAGTCTTCAAAAATTAAGTTAGTTTACAAAATATTGTGTTTCCCTCACTTAGTACCCCTACCACTCCATATTCCTCTCCCTTTCCACTGCCCTTAAGCCCCTCTCATGCGCCCTGCTAGTCGTATATTGTATTTTAACATTACATGCCAGCATCTTAATGACCAAGTACGCCCCTGCCCATCCTATTTAGAAAGGGGGACCTTTCTGGGTACCTCTGCCTGGGACTATCACGTAAGGAATGGAGGTCCCGGCAGGGAAAGCAATCAATGGCCTAAATGGATCTATTAGTGCCTCGTGGAGTGCTACCGGACTGGGGATCCTAAAACAGCCCTGGCAAAAATGCTCAAACCAGCCCAGCTCCCTTCATCTCTTCATGTAATCTCGGTTTTCATCCATATATTCTCCCTCTCCCCTTCTCTCCTCCTCCAGATCAATTTATTTCTGTGTCCCCCTCCCTCCTTTTCTTTCACTCTCCATTGAAGCGAGAAAATCGTGAGATGTTTGCTAAGCTAAAAATGTTTTATCTGAGGACCCTTTTGATCTGACAAGTTCTGTAGGTGACGGCTAAAATTTTGGTGAGGTGTCCACTGTGCTATTCAGGGAATTTATGAAATCCACAGACTTCTTTCACAACGGGGGCGATATAGTTGCAGTGAGGCATTGTGACTGTGTACATATGCTGCCATGTTCGTTATGGTTGTATGTCAGACTGACAAAAAAATAATCATTAGGTGTAAAAATGCTGCTCTAAATAGCCTTTTTAGACACATAGTCCCACTGGGTGTAGATTTACTATTATTAACTCCATAGGATTGATATTCTTGTAAACATTATTTAGAACATAGTATTTGTTTTAGATGATATTTAGTCCATGATACATTGGCATCCAACTGCCGCTGTTACTCTCACGGATGACATACATGAAGGCATGAAATGTACTCATGTAGTATCTGCAACACCACATTTTGAGCTATAAAAGTGTGCTTCTATGTGTTTAAGCTCAGTTGGGTGAAAATGTTAACGGGTATGTATACATTTTTACCATTTTATTGCTTCATATCAAATTGGATAGAATTATATTATTTTGTACATTGATAATTTTATTGTAGTGTCTTGAGATTTTTTTTTATTTTGCAATTATTCGGTGCGTTAAGTCTGAAGACAGGTAATATGACTGAGGTAGAGGATATGGCATTTATATGAAAGGCTTGTTCTCCCACCTACGCATTTACTTACCCTAATTTGAGTTTGATGTATAAGTACGATGTGCCCAATTCACAAAGGCAATCAGACAAAAGTGTAACTTTACAACTTTTGGTATTCACAGACGTCATTTACAAGTCATATCTTTACGTCCGCAGTCGGGCTGGAAACTCTGGCTTGGGCCGTATTCTCCGTACCCGGGCCGTACTCTACGGCTCGGGCCGGATGAAGTGTAATCAATGGGCCAGAATGCAATTTTTACAAAAAGGAACATTAGGAACGTATGATAAATGGTAGAGTAGGTCATGAAGATCAGTTTAGGCAGGGGAAAGGGTGTGGCTGGATACTACATGATATCCCAGAAAAGTTTGCTCCTTTGCATCATGGTCCATGCAGCCCACAATTTGCGCTCTCCTCAGTGTTGACTGTAGTGTCAACACTACAGTCAACACTAAGGAGTGCAACGACTGGGCTTTCCTTACACATGGCATTTTCCTGGTGGGCCAGAGTACTTGGAGGCTGGTTTTGAAAGCCCAGGGCTGCTCTGGACACCTCTGTCACTTTCCCAAGCTCTGTGAGATTAAATGTAGGGGTGTTCGAAATTTTCAGAAATTTCTTTTGTATAACCATGCAAAAGTACGTGAAATCACACATAATTAAGCAAATCTGTCAATTTGCGATACATTTTATCATAAAAGGTGTCCTTGCATAAATGTTTGGTGAAAGGACATACTTAACAAATCTACAGAGGACAACAGCTATTCACGTTCTCTTGTTCGCGTGTGTTCTTGGAAACTGTTGATCGCGAATGGCTCATAATTACGCGGAGTGGTGCAAGGGCATAATTTCAGGAATTATGTGTAACAAGTGTAACGTAAAATTCCAAAAATTCATGTTAATAATACCAGTGTAATATAAATTTCACCCAAGCCTAGTTAATTTCAGCAGGCAATCCTGATGATTATACCTTACGTGTATATTTTGTGCTACCTTGAAAATGCTTCAGTGCATGTTTATAACTGAATAGTATTTGCTCATTTTTACAATCTTTGCACATAAATTCAAACCGATTGGTTCCTCCCTATATCTGCAAAAACATTTACAATCAGTCAATTTAATAAGGCACCAACGGCATGATTCACAAGTTAAATTACACTTTTGAGAACGTTTACTGCTTTTTGTGTACTCACAAAATCTCAGTGTAAGTTACTACTAAAAACATCTCCTGTGATCTCCATGTGGTAAATTATAGGGAAAATTGAAATGTTTATTTAATGCATAAATAAATAAAATATATTTTTATGTTAAATAGTGATGTAAATTCATTTTACATATTTATATTAAACAGATTGCAAAATAAAACAAAACAAAATAAAAATGCTACAGCACTATTAACTTAATTTCGAAACAAACTTAATTTTGAAATTAATATTTAGTTAATGGAAATAAGTAAATTAAAATTATTTTTCTGAAGCTTAAATCAAAAAATAAATTCCCACCTAAAGACTCAATTATAAGGATTTATTATGCAAGAATAATTATTACAAGTGATGTATAGAATTACTTTAAATTAATGTAGTTATATTTTAAAGTTACATTAATTTTTCAAATCAAAATAGTGTATCAAAATATTTCATAATTAAATAATAAATATGTACTTTTTGTATATATTTTTAACATGAAATTATATTTATATATATTTCTAACTGCTTAAAATAATGTTTTCAATTTAATATTTTTTCTATGGGGTTTTAGTTTAATTCCCTACCTCCATTATTTTGTATGGAGGAAGTTGCAGTGCCAGTGTTCATGTGAGGTGTTTTTTTTTTTTTTTTTTTTTAGTAGTAGCTTAACATTGGATTTTGTGAATAAGCAAAAAGTAGTACACTTACTCAAAAGTGTAAATTACTCGAAAGTGTAATTTACCTTTGTGAATCTGGCCCTAAGAGAGGATGGGAATCGTTTACGTTTGGCAGATGTAGGACATTGTCAAAAAATGCCAGATGTTCCACCGGCCAAACAAGTGGTTCCCTCTTCCCATTTAGAGGTGGGGGACTACAGGGTTTCCAATGGTGAAGTCTCAGCTGACTCCGCTGTTAGAAACCCTTGACCTGATGGCCTCTCCGCTAAAGGGCCACATGGTTACAATGATGGTCGCCTTGCCTCATTTAGAGTGGGGAAACTGTCACTAGATTTCCCTGCCTCGGACAGCTAGGCAGGAAAATCAATTAATGGCCCAAACCCACAGGGGAAAAAAACTCCCTGTGCATTGGGCCACTGATGCATTTGATTTTCAACAAACAAGCAAAAATGTCAAGTGAGCGAAAAAAACGTTTCCTCCTAGACATAGTTCTTTGCCTTCAGTGCGACTGTCACAGAAGGAGCTTCAATCAAGGCTTAACAGAGCCCTCCAAGCAGGCAGGGATACCTAAACCTGGCAGACTTCTGCAAGGGGAGTGGAGTCCATAGTCCTCTACTGACCTGGTGGGCCCGCGGACCACCCACCATTCTTTCTTAATTGTGACTCAAGAAATTAATTTGCCAAAGATCATACTGAAGTGTTAGTAGAGGTTGTTACTTGGTGACCAGTCAACTATCTCTCCAGTTCCAGGCTATTCAAGCAGGAAATCCATTCCAAATGCACTCACGTTTTGAAGAAATTCTGAACATCAGTGATTTTGAGGTGGCCTTTGCTTCTTCATCTGTACCAACTTCGTTTTCATGTGTTTCCATGTTATGTACTAAGGTTTCTTCATGTACATCATCCCTATACAAAGCAAGAGAGGTTAGAAAAAGGAACACAGTGAGACATTATTGGGGTTCCCTTACTGTAAGTACATAGTATGCCTGGTAAACCAATTTTCCCCAAGTTTTGTTTTCAATCAATTTTTATTTTTCATACAGAAAAAGAAAAGAAAGCAAGGTAAATAACAATGATGTACATACACCCCTGATGTATGACATCTGGAAGAGGCAACACTACTGGTTAGCAGACAAACATGTACAACAGAGATATATAACAAGATCTGCATACAAGGTTCCATAAAAAGTACTTCTGTGTTGTACTTTGAGGCCTGGTATTACTGGAGTGAAACATGGCAAACTGAATGGCTCATAGGAGAAGAAAGGTAGATGTTTAGGAAAGGCTAGATAGAGGGGGAGTAAAAGAGAGAGACAGGAAGAGGTTAGGGGAATAGAGAGTAGAGTACCACTGTATGGGCCCTCACCCAGCCCTGGGGGAACCAATATGTAGAAGTACGCACCCAAGTGGGGATGAGCGAGACCTTCGTCAGTCCTGAGCATAGGACTAGTGTGAGGATCAATGTCAGGGAGGTTTGTTTTCTTGTAGGTACTTATCTAGAGCATCCCACAATTGCCTGGACCCAGTGGAGGTATGCATTTTGGTGTATAGTATGTTGTCTGACCCCGGAGTGAGCACAGTAGGTTCCACCATTTGTCAAAGGAGCTTGGGGTTGTCGTTTTCTAATCTGTGAGTGTAGATTTAGTACCCAGGGTTATGAGGAGGTCCATTAGTAATGCAATATTACCAGTAATGTCAGCTGAGAGGTGATTAGCATGGAAGCCCAGTACTGTCGTTAAGAAGTCAATTTCTATAGTTGACCCTGAGATCTTCTGTAAGAGTGTCTGTATTCTCAACGACTGTGGGTGAGACATTTTGCAAGAGAAAAACATGTGTTGTAGTTCACCTGTGCCCTCTCCGCACCTCCAACAAAGATCCAAGTCTCTGAGACCCAATATGCACAATCTGGAAGGGGTCCAGTAGGTGTTATGAATTGACCAAAATCTTGATTGTGCAAATGCTGGTGTGATTTTCCCAGTAAAGGGGGATTGAAAAATGTTACCCCATCTCTTGTCAATGAAGTCTGTTGTGCATGTGAGTTGTAAGTGTGGGCCCTATTTACGTGCAAAGAGTCGCAATGTGAAAGTATTGAGTGATTCCAGGAGCTTATATACGAATTTCTCCCAAGTTTTTAATATTAACCTCTTCAAAAGTGCTTTCTTCCTCATATTGAACAATAAATAGGAAATATTGTATGAATGTGCAAGTCAATGCTAATCTTCTCTGTATGATTGTAATAGGAGTATATGTACACTTACCTTGATGCTTATTTGAGAAATTCCTTTATTCATATTTCACACATTACAAATACTGTGAAACCCATACTATAAGAGAAAACGCTGAACATATATATACCCCATGATGCATGTATTTCAATTTGACTTACTGAGATTCAAACACAGGAGAAATGTTTTGGCCTGGGGAGTGCTGACTCTTTAAATATGGTGGTGTCAGTGTATCATTTTTTTTGCAAATCCCGCTGAGTTCCTTATTTTTGACAGTGGGTTCGTATAATTAAAATGTAATCGGATATTAAAGTGTCCATTGTGTGTACATAAAGCCAATAAAACCCATTTACCAAACAAGGCTTACTTGGTACAGGAAAGATGTTTCCCAGGGAAATCAATAGTAAAACTCTCTCGAGCTTGCCCATCAAAGCGCCTGCACTGAACGCCATGAAGTGTCATTAAACTCTATTTTAATTCTTTCATTTAATAATGCAATATACAGAGGCCGCAAGTTTACTCTACAAAAAGCGGCAGACATACAAAGTTATTAGCTTTAAAATATTGGTATAAGAATAGCAGTACCCAGCATATTGCTATTACCATTAAAACTTTTTTCGACTAAGGTCTGCATAGAAGAGGGCAGAGTGAAAACATTGACGCTCATTAGAGCACAGAATAAACTGTGATATACGAGGATACACCACAGTAAGAAGACTGTGGGCAGAAGGTGGAAATAAGGTAAATTTTTTGGTCTCATTGCGTTTATCAACAAGGAAAATATATAATTAAGAAAACTACATTGTGCTAAGAAACATAATGGTCCTATAGGAAATCAAATCGGTATTTGCTAGACTGTAAAAAGGCATTAAAAAAAATTATACATTGATGAGGTGGCAGGGACCCAGGAACCAGCCTTGAAGTAAAGAGAACGTTTTGCTTGTTAATATAACTGTTAACTCTGGCCAGAGCCAGCTATCAATGTCCTGCAACTGCTTAAAAATCCCAATATCCTACGAATGCATTTTATAGTAATTTTGTCTGCATCAATAGATTATTAGATCATAAAGTTAGCAAATCTAAGACATGACATTACAGGAGTCAAGAGAATTTAGATGATTTTAATCGGAGTAAAATTTTACTTTTTGGTAATTCAAAGCTGAAACGAAGGGAAGAACATGAAAATGAAATGAACATTTTACACATAAAATATATAATTGACAAAGAGTTATTTAATGTTTGTCAGAGCAGGAGCCGGAGATCCCAGCACGCCAAATCCACGGTTCAGCCACCTCATTTATTAGTGGAGGAACTGCTAAATGACTGTCAGCGGGTCTTCTGCTCGAGGTGCTGACAGTCATTCAGTCACTCATTGGCAGGGGCCCATGAGCCACAGAGTAGCCGAACTAACGAGTCAAAGGCTTGTCTTATTTAGGGTAAGATTTTCACTACCCAAGTCCGCCATGTATGGCATGGTGGACAAAGAAGGGCAAATCAACGCCCCCCCCCCCCGTGAGCTGGGTCAAAACTTCCTGCCTGTAGGGGCCATTGATTTTTTTTGGTTCTCAGAAATAAATATAGGACTTGTTTCTGAGAAACAAAAATAACGCTGTGCTGACGCCTTGACATGGCTCACCACCTAACATTACATTCTGCTGAGTGCTTCCACTGTTTCAGTCGAGACAATTTAGTCAGAAATGCTCCGCAGCTGCAGCTGATCACTTCAAAATATGAAGGTTAGTCTCCACTAGGGTGGTCAGACATGAGGCCTCAGCTGACCTGGTGCCTAGGTGGACCATTCGTGAGAGTCTTAATGACCCCCACCCCTATAGTCAAAGCTTGACCACAAGGGCCATTGGTATGAATGACCGCTAAAAGACAACATGAAATGGGGGCGCTGCGGTAATTAAGAAATGTCCAATATCTGCCCAAATTGTCAATCAGTAAGAAAAAGGTGTATTTCTGGGAGGACATTGAGCTTGAATATTAAATAAAAGAAGGGATAAGGTAGTATGGAGGGCAAGCAGAGACACTGAGAGAAGAATGCAAACACACTGACAGACAGTTACTCCTGACTGACAGAGGAGAAAACATAGGTGGGGCTCATCTGGACAGAAGATTGACAAAACACTCCTTTTATGTATAAGAAACTCCCAACGGTGCCTCGATGCCCCTCATATGTCTATGTGCTTGTTATGGAAGCAGGTGAAGACTCCTATGTGTGAATGATGGTTGGATTAAAACTGTGGCTGACAGAACCTCGCTAAAGTGAGGCCATCTTTCAGCCTCAATCTGTCGTCCCTAAAAGATAGACATTTTAAATGAAAGAGTGTATCCTTCAGTGCAGAGAGTTTTATCTATTAAAAAAAAAATGCGTGGAGCTGAGACATACCCACAATCCTATAGCTCGGTAAGTTGCCTCACTCCTAGAGTCCATGGCTTCCTTAACATACATAGTACCAAACACAAGGCTGTTCATCAGACCTCTCCAACAATGTCTCGAGGATCAGTGGTCTCAGAAAAAAAGATAATAGGGAAGATACCCGTGTCTCACAATATTAGCATCTGACATTGTGGTACAAAACTCAGATTTAGCAAGCGGGAGTTCCTTTTCAAAGGAAAGCCCCAACACAAATCATGGTCACAGGTGCCTCCCTATCAGGGAGGGAAGCTTGCAGGCAACATCTGACAATCCAAGGCCTATGGACAGACCGAGGGAAAATGTTACTTGCCCAGTAAGCATCTGTTCTTGGCATGTAGAGCTGTAGATTCACATGCTTTGCATACTCCAGCCATCTAGTGTTGGGTCGGGATGTTTGCAAGTTGTTTTTCTTCGAAGAAGTCTTTCCAGTCACGAGGTAAGGTGACTCCTCCTGTCGGTTATAGTGCGCATGGGCATCGCCTCCATTGTTAGATTGTTTTCCCGCAGAGGGTGAAAATGGAGTTAGTAAAGGTAGATTAGAGATGTCCATGCGTATGTATGTAAAGTAAGAAAACTGCAACAGGTATAGGTACCCGGGGAGGCGGGTGGGCGCATGTGAATCTACAGCTCTACATGCCAAGAACAGATGCTTACTGGGTAAGTAACATTTTCCGTTCGAGGCATGTGAGCTGTAGATCACATGCTTTGCATAGACTATACAGCAGTATTCTCCCAAAGTGGTGGCTAACCTGTAGCTGTTGCAGTTGTTTGAAAAAGTGTTTTAAGTACTGCCTGGCCTACTTAGCTTGTTACCTCACTAATACATCTACACAATAGTGTTTGGTGAATGTGTGCGGTGTAGACCATGTTGCTGCCTTACAGATGTCAGCTAAGGGAATATTTCCTAAGAAGGCCATAGTAGCCCCTATTTTGCAGGTGAATGTGCTCTAGGGGGTATTGGCAATGTTCTTTTTGCTTTTGTATAACATGTTTGGATACATTTAACAATCCATCTTGCAATACCCGATTTAGAAATGGGATTGCCTTTGTGTGGTGGGGAAAAAGCAACAAAGAGCTGCTTTGTCTTTTGAAAATCCTTTGTTCTTTCCACAATATAGTAGAGCTCTTCTAACATCTAGTGTGTGTAGAGCTCGTTCTGCTACAGAATCGGTTGAGGAAAGAACACCGGTAACTCAACTGATTGATTGATGTGAAAAGCAGAAACCACTTTTGGAAGAAATTTGGGATTGGTTCGAAGAACCACTTTGTCTTTGTGAAGCTGAAAGAAAGACTCTTGTTAGTGCCTTGGTTCAAAAGGTGGCCCCATTAGCCTCGTAAGGACTATGTTCAAGTTCCATACTGGTGCAGGTGGAGCTCTTGGTGGTATCATTCTTTTTAGTACTTCCTTAAAGGCTTTAATAACTGGTACTCTGAATAGAGATGAGTGTTGTCTGTTTTGTAAGTATGCAGATACTGCTGCTAAATGCAATCAAATGGATGTATAAGCTAATCCAGATTGCTGTAAGTGTAAGAGATAACAGATAATGTTTTGTGCTGAAGGATCAAGGGGATTGATATGGTTATTGTTATAGTATATAACAAATCATTTCCACTTTGCTGCATAACATGTCCTAGTAGTTGGTTTCCTAGCCTCCTTTAGGATATTCATACAGTCTGGTGGTAATTGTAAATAACCAAACTCTATGACCTCAGGAGCCAAATCGCCAGGTTGAGTTCCTCGGGATTTGGATGCTTGATTTCTCCATGGCTCTGAGTGAGGGGACTGGAGTTGAGTTGCAGCTTTTGGTGTGGAACTACTGAGAACTCGAGCAGGGTGGTGAACCAAGGTTGACGTGCCCATGTGGGAGCTATGAGAATGAGTTTGAGGGATGATTGTCTGAGCTTCCGAACTACCAGCAGAATGAGTGGGAGAGACGGAAAAGCGTAGGCAAATATTCCTGACCAATTCATCCATAGGGCATTGCCTTTGGAGAGCAGGTGTGGGAACCTGGAGGCGAAGCTTGGGCATTTTGCGTTTTGAGCTGTGGCGAACAGATCTATGGGAGGAAATCCCCATTCCTGAAAGTAGGGAAGAAGAATTTGGGGATGAAGTTCCCACTCGTGGATTTGCTGTCTCTGTCTGCTGAGAAGGTCTGCAATTTGATTGTTTACTCTGGAAGATGTTCTGCTAAGAGATACATTTTGTGATGTATGGCCCATTTCCAAATGGCTTGTGCTAGGCGTGACAGTTGGAGAGAGTGTGTCACCCCCTGTTATTGTATATAGTACATACCTGTCATGTTTTCTGTGCGGACTAAGACAGTTTTGCCTATTAGGTGAGTTTGAAAGGCTTTGAGCGCTAGAAACACGGCTGGTAGCTCTAGGTGATTTATATGGAGGCTCTTGTACTTTAGAGTCCATAATCCTTGAATTGTGTGACTTTGTAGGTGAGTGAGCGATGTGTCTGCTGTTAGCACTGTCTGTAGAACATGGTCGAGAAAAGGCCGCCCTTTGGATACATTTTGTGGGTTCCACCACTGCAGAGAGCAATTGGTGCGGCCATCTACCAACACTCGATCGGTCAACCGACCCTGCGACTGGTTCCACTGACTTGCTAAGCATTCTTGAAGGGGATGCATGTGAAGTCTTGCGTGGGGAACAATTATAATGCAAGATGCCATCATCCCTAGCAGTTGCATGAATACTCTTGCTGGCAATGATTGTTTGGCTGAAATTGAGTGAGAAGGGGATGAATACTGTGAACCCTGGCAGTATTGGGAGAGGCTAGAGCTTTGTGAGTGTATCGTGGCTCCCAGATAAGTTTGTGTGTTGGAAGGCTGTAGATGAGACTTCTAACGCATTCACTGTAAACCCTAGTTGGTGAAGTAAGTGAATAGTGGTTTGAGTGTGTTGGAGACACATTTGGTAAGTGCTGACTTTGATAAACCAGTCGTCCAGGTATGGGAAGACATGGATGTGTTGTCTTCTTAGATGTGCTGTGACTACTGCCAGACATTTGGTAAATACCCTGCGAGCAGTGGTGATTCCAAACAGTAGTACTTTGAATTGGTAATGATGACCCACTATCATAAATCTGAGGTATTTGCGATGAGCGGGATGAATTGGAATGTGGAAATATGCGTCTTTTAAGTCTAGAGTAGATATAAAATTGCCCTGCTGTAGAAGTGGGAGCACTTGTTGAAGTGTCATCATGTGGAAATGCTCTGAAAGTATGTAGAGGTTTAGTTATCGGAGGTCTAGAATAGGTCTCAAGGAGCCGTCCTTTTTGGGGATGAGAAAGTACAGGGAGTACACGCCTGTCCCTTGATGTTGTAACGGCACAGGTTCTAAGGCTCCTTTGGACAGGAGAGACTGGACCTCTTGCTGAAGTAGATATAAATGTCCTGGTGCCATTTTGTGAGAACGTGGTGGAATGTTTGGAGGATTGTTGGTAAGCTCCAGGCAATAACCATGTTGGATAATTCCTAACACCCATTTGTCTGTGGTGATAGATTGCCAAATGGGGAGGAATTGTAGAAGACGTCCCCCGACAGGTGTTAAATGATCGGGGGAAGTGTAGGCAAGTCACTGCTTGTCGGGGGAGGGGGAATTACGAGGTGTGAAACCCCTGCCTCGACCTTTGTTGTTGTTGCCTCTGTATCCCCCTCTAAAGAAGCCCCTTGTAGAGGAAGATTGACTGTTGCCTTTGTAGGAGGCGGCAGTATTGTCCGAGGACATGGTTTTCGACCCTCCACGGTAGAAGGAGCCCCGATTACAGGGAGACTGCAGAGCTCCCATAGACTTGGCTACTTCTGTGTCTTTTTTCATTTTTTCTAATGACTTATCTACTTCGGGCCCGAAGAGATGTTCCTTGTCAAAAGGAGTATTTAAAATAGACTGTTGTACTTCAGGTTTGAAACCAGAAATCCTCAACCATGCATGTCTCCTTAATAACACACTAGTGTTGATCTCTCTAGCTGAGGTTTCTACAGCATCTAAAGCGCATCTAATTGAGGAATTGGATATGAGCTTCCCTTCCTTAACTAAATCCTGGGGTTTTGCTTTGTGCTCATCTGGGAGGTGTTGTAGCAACTGCTCCATTTCGTACCAGTGTGCTCAATCATATCTGGCTAGCAGGGCCTGGGTGTTGGCAATGTGCCAATGATTTGCTGCTTGGGCGGCTACTCGTTTACCGGAGGCATCTAATAGTTTTGACTCTTTGTCTGGAGGAGGCATCCCCTTTAGTCTTTGAATTGGCCCGTTTACGTGCATTAGAGACCACCAAGGAGTCTAGTGGTAACAGTCCTTTAATAAAGACTGGATCTGAGGGAGCAGGCTTATATTTTTTTATCAATTCTGGGGGTGAGAATGCGAGCACGCACTGGATCTCTAAAGATATCATCGTCATGTCTCATCATACCTTTAAGCATAGGTAAAGTGTGGCTAGCCCTTTGTATGCTACTGAGTGTTTCAAATAGGAAATCTTCCTCTAGAGATACCTTGTGTAACTGTACCCCATGATATTCTGCAGCCCTAGCAAGTAATTCTAGCTATCCTACATTGTCGTCAGGAGGGGAAGGCTTTACAGGGTAAAGATCTGGGTCGTTATCTGTAGGTGAATCAGTGTTATAATCCTTCCAGGGGTCTATCGGTAAAATATTGTCCCCCCCTATCTCCATCATCAGGTGGTGGTGGTGGAGAGTTATTTGGTGTAATCAGCAAATGATGTAAAGGTGGAGAAGTTGGTGTAGGGGAACGTGGTGAAGGAGGAGGATGGGAGGGGTTAGTACCTACATTCTTCCTCTCCAAAGGAATTTAGTAAGGGGTGTTGTTAGAAATGGGATTTTTGGTAGGCTAGGGCGTGGGCCAAAGTCAGGCAAAAACCACCACTCTAGTCAGGATAAGGGAGTTAAACGTCTAAAATAACCCCTGCTCACCCCCTTGGTAGCTTGGCAGGAGCAGCCAGGCTTATCTTAGAGGCAGTGTGTAAAGCATTTGCACATAACCAACAGTAATACAGTGTACGCACTACAAAAGGACACCACACCAGTTTAGAAAAATATCCAATATTTTTATATAATTAAAACAAGACCAAAATCGATAAAAAGCCACAATACTATACTTTAAAGTTCACAGTTCAAAAATACGCTGATTAAAAAGAGTTCCTTGTGTGGATAGCTCCGTCTGGGCTACCACGGCGTTGTGAACCCACAAATCCAAAAACAGTCTTGGCTGACCGCGGGGTCGCAGGCCAGCTACGGTGTCGGGAAGACCCGCAAACAGTACCTTTTAGAAATGCAGGGCGTCGATGACCTCTCGTTGAGCTTCCGAAAACATGGCGTCCGCAGGCGTCGGTTCCAGAGGTCGGTGCAGGAGTCGTCGGGGCCCTCGAAGTCACACGCGTTGCAGGTCGATCTCCTCTCTGATGGAGTCAGGAGCGCTGGCGTCGGCAGGTGTCGGGTGCTGCGGTGCGAAGTGCAGCGGTGCGGTGCCCTCAGGTCGCGGTGCGAGCAGGGGCTCGGTGGCGGCGTCAGATGGCGTTGTCGGTGAGACCAGGGTCGCGGTGCGAGATGAAGGTGGTGCTCGTCACGGTGCTGGCAGGTCACGGTGCAAGCAGCGGCGTCGTCGTTGCTGAAGCGCTGTCATCGGCTGACGAACTGGAGTCAATGGCGCCGGCAGGCCAAGGCTGCGGTGTGGGATGAGGGCGGTGCGTCGTGTAACTTACGAGCGGTGCCCCCGAACCACGGTGCAAGCAGCGGTGTCGATCTCGGCGGGAAGTGGCGGCGTCAGGCAGGCCAAGGCGTCCTCGTGAAGCAAGGCGGTGCGGAGTGCGGTGCCCACAGGTCGCGGTGCGAGCAGCGGCTCGGTGGCGGCATCAACAGGCGTCGTCGGTGAGACCAGGGTCGCGGTGCGGCATTGTGGCGGTGCCCTCTGCAGTGCCAAAGCTTCGGCGTGAAGCGAGGCGGTGCAGAGTGCGGTGCCCACAGGTCGCGGTGCAAGCAGCGGCTCGGTGGCGGCATCAACAGGCGTCGTCGGTGAGACCAGGGTTGCGGCGGTGCCCTCTGCAGTGCCTTCAGGACACGGAGTCGGCAGAGGCGTCGTCGAGTTGGTGTTCTTCGGGTGGCAGCACAAAACACACAGTCCCCAGTGCTGCGGGTCGAAGAACTTAAAGTCTTTGCTGTTCCTGGGACTTCATGAACAGGGGGCAAGCTCTACCTCAAGCCCTTGGAGAGACTCACAAATTAGGTTGCAGAAAGTCCAGTCTAGGCCTTTCACTGCCCAAGACAGAAGCAGCCACTGCAGGTCAGCCCAGCAAAGCACCCAGCAAAGCAGTCGTTCCTTTTCGCAGCTTCTCCGTCTCTTCTTCTTGGCAGTCTTCTTATTCCAGATGAGTTCTAAAGTTCAGGGGTCTGGGACCCAGCATTTATGTCCAAAAATCCTTTGATCTCTTAGGCAGAGAGGGCCTGTGCCCGGTCAGGACCAGTTCTGCCTTCTCTGGTGTGAATTCCTGGCAGGAGGTGGAGACGGCATTTGTCAGAGGCAGAGCAGGCCCTTTGAGGTGCAAGGAAATCTCCTCCCCCTTCCCCCATCGTAACCCAGGTCTCTTCAGCCCTTTCCTGACCTACCTAGACCATCTGGCGCCCCTCCTGCTCCCCCAGCCTTCTGTCATCCAAAACCCAGACAGGCAATCCACATTCCAGCAGCGGCACACAGGATGACTGAGCAAGAAAATACCCACTTTCCAAAAGTGGTATTTTCAAACACAGAATGTAAAAATCACCTTCACTAAAAGAGGCATCTTTAGATTCTGAGTTCAGGCATACGAAACTTCATTTTTTTACCGAATTCCCTGGGCCAGTTAAGTTCATAAGATGTTATGAACAAACCTCCCATTCTGTCCTATGGGGAACTGGTAGCCTTGCAATAGTGAAAAACGAAATTGGCTGTAATTCACTATTAGGACATCCCACACACACCGGGGCATGTCCTACCTTTCACATACATTGCACCCTGCCCACAGGGGTACCTTGGGCCTACCTGAGGGGTGCCTGACATGTAAGAAAAGGGAAGGTTAGGGACCGGCCAGTGTGTGCGACATGGCAGAGTCGACATGGCAGTTACAAACTGCGCGCAGACTCTGCAATGGCAGGTCTGAGTTACCGTTTTCAGGGCTACTCGCGGGGGTGGCACAACCAGTGCTACAGGCCCCCAGGTAGCATTTGATTCACCGGCCCTGGCACACGCAGTGCACTTTACTAGGGGCTAACAGGTAAATCAAATAGCCAATCATGGAAACACCAATCCATAACACAATTTACCATAGGAGCACCTGCGCTTTACCGCTGATCAGCAGTGCGAAAAGCGCGCAGAACCGTTACACCAGCAAAACAGAGTCAAAACCGGGAGGTCAGAAAGCAAAAACTCAGGGGAAACACGTCAAAAGATGCCAAGTCTAACAGGTGTCCTCTGACTCAGGTTTGCGTTTCTGAGGTGATTTAGTAAGAACATGTCCTGTATCTGGATTTATATAAAGTTCCTTTTGTTTTGGGTTGGATTTGGGTGTTGGGGCGTCGAAAATCGGATCCTGCAGCTTCGGAGGAACAGTTTTAGGTTCCGGCACTGAGGATTTCGGTGCCGGGATAGAATGACTTTTCGGTGCGGATGTTTTCGGTGCCAAAGGAGGCTTCCTTTTCGGTGTCAATAATTTCGGCTCTGAAGCAGTTTTCGGCTTCAAGCCTGAAGGTTTTGGCTCGGTGCCAGACTTTGGCCGACTCGATCCTGAGCCGGGAGGCTTAGTGGCCTGTTTCGGTGCTGAGCTGGAGGGCGGGGCGTCAGAAACATCTTGTCAGTGCCAACCGTGGTCTGAAGGCGGGGGTGGGACCGAAGCCTTTTGTTTCGGCTGAGTTGGAGTTTGGGATAAGGGGCGTCGGTACTCATGGGACGTTGACCTTGTGGCAAGTCTTCTTCCATCTCAGAGTCGATTCTGGAATGGAGACAAGTTATTCTTGTTCTTCCTCGGCCCCTTGTGCGTCGAATTTGTGCTCGGATCCTTCGCCGAAGATGTCCGGCGTATATTTGATGTTTTGACTCTGCATTTCGCGACGTCGAGCCCGATGATCATGGAGTGTTTTACTCGATCGGAATGATCTGCACGGGTCGCAGTCCTGTTCGTTGTGCTCCGGAGACAAGCCCAAGTTTCACACTCCGTGCGAGTCGGTGAACGGATACTTGGCATGGCACGGAGGGCAGAATTTGAATGGAGTCCATTCCATCGACTGCGGAGTGGACCGACGTGGTTAGGCCGGACGGCCTTCCTGAAAATCTTCGATCGAAATAGAGGTTTTCCTTGATGGATACGATATGCAGAGAAGTGGGATACACGTTCGAAACAATATCAATGCGAGTAGAGTGGATTGCGCACCGAGGGGAACCCGAAGAATGGCTTCGAACTGGAGCGCAGCAATACACGTCCGTACCCGATGGCGGAAAAACAACAATCCAACAATGGAGTCGATGCCCATGCACACTATCACCAAAAGGAGGAGTCACCTTACCTCGTGACTGGAAAGACTTCTTCGAAGAAAAACAACTTGCAAACATCCGGACCCAACACTAGATGGCAGGAGTATGCAAAGCATGTGATCTACTACTCACATGCCTCGAACACACAACTTATCACATAAATCTTTTAGAACTGAAGACAGTACACTTAGCACTCAAACCTTTCCTCGTCTTTCTCATCAAAGGACATTATGATTCAAACGCATACCACCATGCATTATACAAACAAACCAGGAGGAACAAGATCAAGGCAGTTATCTTTGCAGTCTAAAGCCATGTGGCACTGGGCTCCGACTAGAGGTCTGTTACTGATGGCGATACATATCCCAGGAATCCAAACAAAATAGAAAGTAACCCCTCAAACCAAGGGGACAGGGCTGTATAAAACAAATTACTAAATGCTCCCCTTAGAGGCTATTAAAACATAAAGGCATCAATACTCCACAACCGTTCAATCTCACTCATCAATCACATACATGAGCACACACTCACAAACATGGCAAAATTGAATACCCCAAAAGCTTAGAAACATATATGTAGTTTTAATACCGTAATATGATTAAAGTACATAAGATCAGATACATACATAAAATACCACATATTACAAAACACAGAAAATTCTTCTAAGGGCCTGATTTAGATCTTGGCAGTATTACCGCTGTCCCACTGTGGCTGCGGTTCCAAGTACTCCATCAAGCTGAAGGCTGTCCACCCGCCGTATTTAGATGTTGCGGCTATAGACAGAAGGTAGCGACGGTCTATTGTCATGGGTCACAGTAGTCCGCCGGCGGGATTGCGCAGTGCCGATTTAGATGTCCCCATTGTGCTGGCGATGTCTTGGCGATGGTTTGCTGACGCAGTAAAGTTCATGATGGTGTGGGGACTGGTAAGTACAACTTATTAATGTGTCAATACACATTTCTGTCATGTTTGATTGCAATACATATGTAGGTAATGTGTTATGTCCCTTTGTGTTACATATTACATGCCACACACACAACTAGAGCCTATAGCGATTTTTCAACACACAATACATAGGACAAAAGTACAAATAGCTTACCTGAAATCTCGGTGACAACGAAGTCGTTTGGAGTCATGATGGAGTCGGAGCAGCAAAGGAGAGACCTGAACAATGGGGTGGGGTACAAGATAAAAACGGACGAGGAAAACAAGAAAAAAGGTACATTTTTACCTATTTTCCTTTGATTCCACCACCTCAAAGTTGGAGGCCTTCAAGCCACTGTTGATTCGGCAGGAAGGCACATCGCAATAAGCTCAGTGGGATTCTTGGCTGGATTCTGGCTGTGCTACCGTCGACGCGGAAGAAGTTTCCTGGCGGAGGCGGTGGGACTGTGGCAGTATTTCGCCCATGGTCCCGCCAACATCTAAATCGATCAGGCAGACTGCTAAATCGGCAGGCGGTAAGACCGCTGAAAAAGTGATGGCGGGACCAGTCTCGCCAAGATCTAAATCAGGCCCTCAGACAAAACAATCTGTCTTCTAATATGTACACCTCTACTATATGTATCACTGGATGTCCCTGCATTTTAATTAGTGATATACAAGGACATCCAGTGCTTGTATGTTTATATTTTGCCTACACATTTCATTGAAGTTCACTTATAGATTCCACCTTCCCCAGGACTAATACATAAATATATCTTCCATAAGTTAAAATAAACAATTTCATACAACATGTAGAAAAAAATATAAATCATGTTAAATTAAAAACATGAACAACCACATGTTAGTATCAAGAAGTAAACAATACATAACATAATAATAAAACATCACAACTACCATTCCAACAAACAGAAAACGACAAACTTCAACACACAAAAAAACCCAATTCTTTTATATTCTTGTAAATTAATTCTAAACAATCATAAACCATAAAAAAATTACACAAATACTTAAAAAATTTAAAGACCATTTACATCTGACCAATATCGTATACTATTCATTGCCAATAAGCATACTTATCATTATCATACTACATCCCACATATTGGAATCCGAATACCCTTACATTATGAAAACACATTCAGTAGCATTCACCAAGTGCACATAACTCAGAAATGATTAAATGCTGAATACCCAGCAGTCCTCTACGCCTCGCATTAAAGATGAGGGCCTCTAAAAATTCCTTAAAAACATTTTGGCGCCCCTCTAATAATCACCTTGCCAGATAACCGTGATGGAACATATCATCATTCTCCTTGTCTCACTTCCTCCACAGTGTTTACAGTGATATATAAAAAATATATATCCCCGGTGCCATAAATCCGACTCAGTTTTCAAAGGTGTGGTGAACACCTCATGTTTCTCCTAGGAGAGGGACCTCAATTCTGGGGTGTAACCCTAAATCTGTAAGGCTAACAAGTTCCATATTAGACATAAATCTACACAAATGTGCCCTTCCACTACCAGACCCACCGCGAAGTCACATTTTACCTTTGTCTAGTGTTGTACTGATAATCTCACTGTTTGGTAATAGTGGTTTACTCCTGAAACAGGGCTCAGGTACCTCTGTAATATCAAGGTCCTTGACGATAATGATGTCCTATATCAATTTAAAATCTTCACCACAAACGCCTAAAAGTATTACAAATGTAAATGTATATAAGAAAATGTTTTTTTTTAAATACGCAGATATCAACTCATATGCGTCTGTTGGGCACAATCCCAAACACACCCGCATTGACATAATCCCAATTACGTTTAAAATGCACAATATCCTGCATTCGCCTCAATGTAAGAGTTACTACCTCAAACGCCAAAGTGAAAATTTTAAAAACAATATATATTCCCACTGCAATATCTAAATACTTGACAAGGAATTAACGCAGCGCGGTGCCGCAAGCCATTTGGCTGCCCTGCATTAATTCCGAGGGAAAAAACGACGAGAAATGAAAACATTTCTCCTCGTTGCGCCTCCCCATGACTCCCCTGGGGAGGCGTAGCATTCAGACGCATTCCCAGGTTTACGATTTCTCGCAAATATGGGAATGTGTCAGGTTCCATGGGTGTTGCGTGAGAACACCCACAGAAACACCCATGGAATGCCCCTTTCACGCAAAGTGCTCCTTGTAAAGGGGCCATATTTACAAGGACAGGAAAAACACGCAATGCTGATATGGCTGCTTAAGAGGGAATGACCCTCCTCTGTCATATTGTCACTAGATAGGCCAGATGGCACACAGGCCTTTACGCAGTTGGCCATCAATTCCACCCTTGCACAACACTTGGAAAGAGTATATAAAGCGCAAGCCTACCCCTCAGAAGCATTAATTAAAGGCTTTCTGAATTAACTGGCTGTCCTGACCCTCATGATGGAGCAGGCAGCTGCTTTGGAGTATGACCTCTCCAAGGAGGAGCTCATGTCGGCCCTTGATGCATCCTACCAGGAAAGGCCCCGGGGACGGATGGACTCCCCACGGAGTTCTATAGACTGTTTCGCAAGGAACTAATAGAGAGACTTTTAGAAGTGTTTGAAGAGGTCAGTGGATGCGGTAGACTCCCGAACTGTATGAGAGAAGCCCTAGTTATTATGTTCCAGAAACCAGACCGAGATCTACAGACCCTCACGGTCCTATAGGCACCTATCCATCATCAACACAGATGTAAAATTATTGCCTAAGGGTATAGCAAATAGAATCATGTAGGTAATGGCTCAGCTGGTACATACTGACTAATGTGGATTTTATTCCCAGACGCAGCATGTAGATGAGCATCCATCGCTTGCATCATGTAATGGATAGCATAGCTGACAGTGACGTCGAGGCTGCCCTAGTGGCTTTAGGTGTAGAAAAAGCCTTCAACAAGCTACAATGGGACTACATGCACGCAGTGTTGAGAAGAATTGGTGTGGGTATGAGAATATGGAGCTGGATTAAGCTCCTTTACACAGACCCTCTGGCAAGAGTAAAATTGGGGAGTCTGGTGTCAGACAGATAAACAGCAGGAAGGGGCACTAGACAGGGGTGTCAGTTGTCACCATTGGTTTTTGCACCAGCAGTGGAGCCCCTGGCGATCCATCTTCCTACATTCATGAAAGAATGGGGAATAACAGTAGGAGATATGACCCATGCCGTATCAATGTACACCAATGACACATTAGTTTATATGTCCCAAACAGTGGAGGTGATACCTGTGCTTCTATGCGAACTATGAAAATTCTGTAAACTATCGGGCCTGCAACTCAACACTCATAAAACTGTACAGTTCCTGTTTGCAGCATATGTGCGACTGCCCCCCATGACTTACCTGATGTAGACGTGGCTTAGCACCTGAAGAAGTTCCACTATTTGGGGAGGATGACAGCACACACAGCAGAAAGGCAACGTGCTTCAGGGCCTTGAAGCTTCGGTACATTTCAGGAACATGCTGCCACTATCAGTGATGGGGAGAGTGGCTTTGGCCAATTTTGTCTTCCTCCCACACTGCATATATACACTACAAAATTTACTGCGTCCCATAAACAGATCGACGTTCAAAAAACTGGATGTGCCAATAATCTCCCTAGTGTGTGCCCCCGAAGATAGCTGCACATCTGTCAGGCTCCTAGTACTGGGGCTCACAATCCAGCATAATCTGTTCTTAAAAAGGGCCTCATCATATACATAGACTGGTGCATGAGTGAAGTTGCCCTGGGCTGGAGTCCGCACCCTCTGGCATTCGTCATTTGTAGGTATTTGACTGTTTTTGAGGGATACTGGCCACCTGGGCCTTGCTGCAGCCTAGTTGAGGCCCATGGTGGTAAAACGCCTTGCCAGTGAACTGCGGCAGCCATTACTGCCACCCGGAGAGTACTGCCCGATCATCCTCCTACCTAACCCACCAGAGGCCTAGATCCTCAGCCGGTCCCTGAATCTGGGCCTCCCCCTTTCCCAGTGACGTGTGCCGGGTTGGCCTGTTGGTGCCTCCATGTTGCGCAGCCTCGTCCGGACTGGCGCTATGAGTGGAGCTGCACGGCCCCCGTGTAAATGCCAGTGGGCTCTGGCGCCGAGGTGAGCATTGTAAGCTGGTTTGGCAGCACAGGTGGATGTAAGGAGCATAGTCACTGTCCCACTCCCAGCTTCCTGCACAAACAGGTAGGGACTACTGCTGATTGCCTGACCCGAGAATCCTCTCTGGCGCAGAGGTGAGCCTGGTGAGCTGGGGTGGCGGCATAGCTGGATGGAAGGAGCAAAGCCACTGTCCTGCTCCCGGCCCCCTGTCACCGCACAAACAGGTAGGGACTATTGCGGATTGCCTGACCCTAGAATCCGCACATACATGGGGTGGTGCGCAGCGTGCTATGTGCTGCCAACAAGGAGACTATTGGTTTTTTCCCACACTTGTGCCCACCACACGTGGGTGGTAGACATAGGGGCCCCCTGGGACTATTGGGCCTGCTGAGGGTAAGATCCTGCCTCCCTCTGACGGACCTCGGACAACAGGGGGCAGGTACATTGTGACAGGGACTGGCCACATGCAAAACATATAGCAGGTGCTACCCTTTCTTATTGTGGGGCCAGTCTGGTCTGTAATATGGAAGGGTAGACCATGTGATATGTTATGCATTCTTTATCGATGTACTCACAGAAGGCTGTGGGTTACGCTAGTGTTGGACTTCCGATATGGTAAACCTGTTCTTGGGTGTCGGTACTTACCTTGCAGTTTGTGGCCCACTGAGCAGATTAAATACAGGGTAAATTGGCCACCACACTTAGCCTTCCTCGTCTCTCGGTGCAGAGTGAGATGCGGTGGAGACAGGACAGCACCCCAGGCTCCACCATGGGAAAGCACAACTCTAAACAGCCTAAAATCACCTTCGAGTCCAAAGCCCAGAGGCCGGCCACTTCACTAAGAACTTGGCTTCTATTGCAAACTGCACTGACTGTATCCCACTTCACTCTGGCTTCAGGGGTTGCAATGGGGGCCTCCCTTGCACTATGCTGCAAGGGTGCCCCAGTAAATGTACTCCACCCATGAGGTCATGCCTGGTGTGGCAGCATATATAAGTTACAGTATTAGGCTTCATGTGATAATCCTTAAAATGTACCATTCTACACCTGCCACTACAATAAAGGTGTGATAAACTGAAATAACAACATGCCTCCCCTTAATGTGATGTTTAGGGTGGGTGAATAAGGGAACTCTTAGCAAATTAATCCTAGGTGGCAGTGCACCATATATGTTAGTTTATTTTAAATTAAGTGCAGCCGTGGCCGCTGCAGGTAAGATCGGTGGGGGGTGGGACCGGCTGGGGGGGATTTCGAGAGACGATCACGAGGGAAAATTATTTATTTATTTAATTTTTCCTTGTGGTCGGCTCTCGAAATCCCCCCCCCCCACCCCCAGCCGGCCCAACTGCTCTTACCTGCAGCGGCTGCGGCTGATGTAGTGTAAATCCCCACCATTACTATGAAGCAACATGTTTAAATGTTGTTTTGCATATAAAGTTCCCAACCCTTTCAATAGAATCAAACAAGGGCCAATGACCCTTTCATCTAGGGTCAGGGACTCACTGAGCCCACAATAATGGGCTACTCTCAAAGTGATAAGCCAACTTTACCAAGGCTAAACTGCGGAAAAGAAAAGTAGAATGGTTCTTCTCGGACTGGGGAATAGAGAAAAGACATATCCAGCAACTAAACTCTTACACAAATGACCAGTGGCGGCTCCTTGAGGGAGTGCTGCGGGGGCGGTGAGGCGGGCGGGAGAGGGGCAGGGTGGGGGGTAGTAAACTCCAGAATACGGCCGAACGGAGTTAAGTAAATAAATAAATCAATAAAACAATTTACATTGCGCGCACTGCATCGCCGAGTTGGCGTTGCAGCGCGCGCAATGTAAATTCTTTTATTTATTTATTTACTTAACTCTGTTGGGCCGTATTCCGGAGTTTACTACCCCCCACCCTGCCCCTCCCCTGCCCCTCCCCCGCCGCCCCGCAGCACTCCCTCGAGGAGCCGCCACTGCAAATGACAGGAGTGATTCAGGGAGGGTCTTGTATGTTTTACAATTTGTGATACCAAAGGATATCAATCTGTCTTTTACAATATCTCACACGACAGTCTGTGCATGCATTTGCAGAATCAACTATGTGGTGCTGTTGCCCTATGCAAATCCCTGGGTTTTGCATTTTTTTGCCCTTTGACAATTAGAGTATTCTGCTTGATATCAACTGAAAATATAACAATTTTCTTCCATGGAATTAACACACCCTATATGCCAAAAATACGCTGTCCGTCAGAATTAAATAGCTACCCTCCTCTTCGAAAAGTGCCATAACTGACCTTTTTGTGACAGTCAGTCACACTTACAGTTATTAACACCCATGCTCTGCCATACCTTAATAAGCATAGCCTAAAGCTCCTACTTCACATATTACGCCTGCACTCCAAGCACTAGCAGGCAGGTGCATGGAAAGGGGAGATCATGCCTCATTGGTGTCATGAGAAGTCAATTAGGCAAGGCAATCTGCACCACAGCCTACCTGAATTCCATGTAAGTTGTTTGAACTAACATATTACTGGTCCTGAAGCAATAGCAAGAGTTTAATTACAAATCAATGTTTTTCATTTACAAAGGCAAAGGAAGAAAGAAAGATAGAAAATGGCAATCCAACCTTGCTAAAATAATCCTACAGCACTAAGAAAAGAAACATGCACATTATATACCAGTGATATAGACTTCTCCTAAACAAGAAAGAGCAACCAAAGACCCTAAAGGTGGTATATGGTGGCCCCACTCCCTAGCCAAGGCCATCAGACTGGTCTTACGTATATCTCTCATCCCCGAGCAGAGACGTACTCGTCTCTTTGACCATCATGCGGCCCACATTTTCCTCACAGTTGCAGCAATCCCTGAAAGTTGAAGAAAGTGTTTTCTATCAATTCCCAGGGTTTAGCAGACAGTTTGAAAAACAATAAATTAGCATAATAAGGGCACCAAAAAGTAAGAATGCCATGCGCCATCTCTCCTCTAAGGTAGGGCCTACCTGTTTTAATAACTCAGTCAGCAAGGAATTAACCCACAGTGGCATTTGAAGAACAATCATTAAACAACCCCTCCTCAAAACACCCGAAGCCTCCCATCATTTCTGAATCATCCAAACTAGTCCAAAAGGCAGTACCTGTTGTCCTCTCACTACAGGAATGTAAGAGCTGAGAGTGAATAGCGTTCTGAATCATCTTAGCTCTTAGAGAGGTTGCAATATAGCCGGAGCACCTCCAAGCAATCCCTGTTCCTACAGCAGTGTTGCAAGAGGCGTGACCACGCACTGTCAGTTCAATATGCCTCAAGAGTTTAATCATTTCCAGAGCAGTCACCCTACAAATCAGTGACATATTCAATATCAGCCAGAAGTAAATCAAGTTCCCCAATTCTTCAGAGCCCACAACACCCCCCACCTCTGTAGCCTGTACTAGCTCCTCGTCAAGAAAAGATTCCACTTCAAGCTGCTCACACAAGCATACAAAGCCCTCCATAACACGGGACCTAAATACCTGAACAACCACCTGACCTTCCACCAGCCCACCAGACACCCATGTTCGGCCGCCCAGGCTCTTGCCACCCTCCCCTGCATCCTTCATACCCAAACCGGAGGACACTCCTTCTCCCACCGTGCAGCCAAAGCCTGGAATAACCTCCCTATCCTCCTCAGAACATCTACCTCCCTCGGCGATTTCAGAAGCAGACTCAAGACCTGGTTGTTCGAGTATCTCCACCTCATGCTAGCCCCTGGTTACCCCTCAGGGTGATTAGCGCGCTCTACAAATCTTAAATGATCTTGATGATCCAACTGAGTTAGCAGCCTGAACACATACAGCCTGGTCAACTTTTTTCTTTATAATTTCTCCTAAGTATTGGAATGCCTCCATTTATTGTCATAATCCCTATGCCACCTAATTAGTTTTCAGAAATACACATGTGAAAGTCTTCAAAACCAGAGCAAAGCACAATATAAAAGTCAGCTCTGTTTAGTTCTCTCAGTTTTAGCAATTGTGCTGAGATTGCTTCTGATTGAGATTCCGCTAACTGGGAATGTGGATGGTAATTTTATCCATTGTATATAGGGTTGGCCAAAACCAAAACTTCATGAGTCTTCAGTGAAATAGAATAAGCGAGTGGGAGGGAAAGACATAATGAGAGAGAGATGGAAGCAAGTTCAGGAACAGTGATCACCAAAGCATGTCGCTTGAACCCAGTTGTTAGAAATGGGATCTCTAGTTGGCAAGGGCTTGCACCTTTGTCCAAGTAGGGACCCTTCTTCCTAGTCAGGGTAAGGGTTGTTACACTCGTGAAGTAACCCCTGCTCACCCTCGTGGTAGCTTGGCACGAGCAGTCAGGCTTAATTCAGAGGCAGTGTGTAAAGCATTTGCACATAACCAACAGTAATACAGTGTAAGCACTACAAACGGACACCACACCAGTTTAGAAAAATAACCAATATTTTATATACTCAAGACAAGACCAATTACGACAAAAATCAACAATACGATACTTTAAAAATGAATGCTTGATACGTTAACTTCTTCTTTGCAGGAATAGCACAAAAGCAAAGTTCGTACGAGTCGATAGCTCCGTCCGAGCCTACCGTGATGCTGAAAACCACAGAGTCTAACAGTTCCAGCCGACCGCGTCGATACGGGCCAGCAGAGTCATGAACAGACTCGGTTACAGTACCTTTCGTTGTGGCTGGTACGGAGTGTACTGAGCCGGTCGGCGTTCGTCGCGGTTGCGGTGCAAGACGGAGCGATGCAAGGTGCGGTGTCCCTCGATGCGGTGCAGGCAGCGGCTCGATGAGCGTCGTGCAGACGGAGTCGGTGAGTCCAAGGCGTGCGATGCAGGGTGAGACGATGCTCGATGCGGTGCTGACCGGTTGCGATGCAGGCGACCTAGCCGGAGTGCGGGAGCTGGCGTCGGACAGCGGTGCGAGTTGGAGCGGTGCGTCGCAGACGTGCGAGCGGTGCCCCAAATGCGGTGCGGTCTCGACTCTTGAGCCAGTTGCAGCGACAGTGTCGGTCGGGTCCGGTTGGTTCAGTGAAGCGATGCGATGCGAACTGCGGTGCCCACAGGTCACGGTGCAAGCAGCGGCTCGATGGTGGCGGCGTAGGACGTCGCCCACGGTGAGACCAGGGTTGCGATGCGAAGCGGGGCGATGCGGTCTGCGGTGCAAACAGGTCACCGGCCAGGGATGGATTCGGTTGACGGCGTCGGTTGCGGTTCCCTTCCTCTGTGGCAACTGAAACAGCGTTCCAGAAGCGGTACCCTGAGGCTTGTGAAGTCTTTGTAGTCCCTGAGACTTCTTAACAGGAGGCCAGCTCGGTTCCTGGCCCTTGGAGATACTCAGCACAAGTTTGTAGAAAGTTCAGTCCAGTCCTTTCACTGCCCAAGGCAGAAGCAGCAGCTGCAGGCCAACCCAACAAAGCAACAACACAGCAAAGGGGCAGTACTCCTCCTGGCAGCTCTTCCAGCTCTTCGTCTTGGCAGGTTCCTTGATTCCAGCGAGATCTAAATTCATGGGGTCAGGGCCCCAATATTTATATCCCAAATTCCTTTGTTCTCTGAAGGCAGAGAGGCCTTTGCCTAGTCCAAACCAGTTCTGGAGCACTTTGTTGACAAGTCTCCGTCCCTTCTTTCAGTGAGTAGGCCAGGGACATCAGACGCACCACAGGAGGTGGAGCCAGCATTGTGGAGGGAAGGCACTGTCCTATTCAGGGCCCAGGTGCGACCCCTCCCACCCATCTACATGTAGATCTTGCTATTCAGCCCTGTGCTGACTCACCCTGTCTCCTGGCATCCCCCAGCCCCTGTCACTCACACTCCAGACAAGGAATACACAACCTCGCAGAGGCAGGCTTGGATGGTTAGACAAGAAAATACCCACTTTCTAAAAGTGGTATTTTCAAACACAAAATGTTAAAACCAACTTCACTAAAAGATGCATTTTATCATTCTGAGTCCAGGCATACTAAACCTCGAATTTCTACCATGTTCCCGGGGTCAGTTATGATTATAAGCTGTAATAATCAAAACTGCCCGTTCTGGCCTAGGGGAACAGGTAGCCTTGCAATAGTGAAAACGAACTAGGCTGTAATTCACTATCAGGACATGCCGCACACACCAGGGCATGTCCTACCTTTCGCATACACCGCACCCTGCCCACAGGGGTACCTTGGGCCTACCTTAGGGGTGACTAACATGTAACAAAGGGAAGGTTTAGGGACTTGCAAGTGTGTGCACTTGCCAAGTCGACATGGCAGCCCCAGGCTGCGCACAGGCTCTGCGATGGCAGGCCCGAGTTACACTTTACGGGCTGTTTGCGTGGGTGGCACAATCCAGTGTTGCAGCCCACCAACAGCATTTGGTCTATAGGCCCTGGCACTCGCAGTGCACTTTAGAAGGGACTGACACATAAACCAAATAGGCCAATCATGGAAACACCAATCCATAACGCATTTTATACAGGAGCACTTGCACTTTCCCACTGGACCGCAGTGAGGAAAGTGCGCAGAATCATTACACCAGCAAAAACAGAGTCAAAACCGGGAGGTCAGAAAGCAAAAAGTCAGGGGAAACACGCCAAAAGATGCCAAGTCTAACACCAGTCTTTTAAGACGTCCTTCCCTATGTGGAATGAACTAAATGCAACAAAACTATCTCAAGTGTTTGAAGCTAGATTTATTATTTTAGAACTTAAAAGGACGTATTTTTAGTCACATATATAAAATATTTTAAAAAAACAGTTTATAATCCTGCATAGGTTTAACTGATGCTGTATCTGTATGCTTCATACTCTAGGCGTTTGGAGCTGATGTGCAGTTTTATTTGATTATTAGTTAGAATTCCCCTTTCAAGAAGGCTGCTTTCAAGCCACTGATTGAGTGAGGATTTAAGACTTTTCAGCCCAAAGTAATACTGATGTGGCTTCTTTCTGTCAGGACTTCCATAACACTACTATCACTAAGGAGAATGTGATAACCTGTTGTTCATGGCTAAAGAGACCAGAGCTTGAAGATTTTTTAACTACGTTTGTTGTGCTCACTGGTGACCCGGTCACAATGGGCAACCATCTAAGTGTTGCTACAATACACCTCAATGCCAAACAAGCAAGATATCAGTTTCTTACTGGATAAGTGGAGACAGTAAAGAAAGCTAAATCCTTTGAAGGCAAACAGTGAGTGCACCTTAGAGTTGTGGGATGCTAGCAAGACTTTCATTACTTACTCTTGGATTCCCACTCCAAGTTCTTGAATCTTCTTCTCGATGACAGTTTCAACTTCACTTTTTTCAACTGAATACTCCACAAAGAAAGCTTCCAAAATAAAGGCTACAAAAATGCTGGACAAAAAACAAAAACAGACGTTAATGAAAATGTTAGACGGTCTTATGCAAGCATTACAAGCATTGATTATCATCACCTTCGCATTGCGATGGCCCTTGCAACACCAGATTGCACAATGTGCACAGTACGCACAATGTATCTGCTTATGCTAGCAGTTGTTGAGTTTGGAGTATTGTTGGGGTACATCAATACACCTCAAGTATCATTTCTCACCCCCTTTTTGACAAGGAGACTTATTTAGAGTTCGGTAGACAGGATTCTCCGTCAAAACGTGGCAGAGCTCCCATTAGCTTTAATTAGAGTGTCATTGACTATATTGTGGTGTACTGTAATATGGCGGCTGGGACAACTGCCATGTTTTTGATCGAGTATCCTGTCTGTCAAACCCTAGATAAGGCCCATAGTCTCCTAAGCGCATCAATGGAGAGGTTTGAAGAGTTGGTGCACCATAAAATGAAAATTCATGAAAAATATATATATTTGGTTGGTTCTTTGGCAACGTGCAGCATCTATGTTTTGTAATGAAAAGGGCATTCACTTGTGTCATATGACAGTAAGAGACGGAGGGCAGATATTCCCAGTCAGTTTCTTCACATTCTTTATAGTTCTAGCAATCAATGAATGTTAGATTCACAATCAAATCCAGGACACCATTTGAATTTTGGGAACTTTCCTTCCCGTCACAACTGGAAATCACATCCCGATGCTCACCTATGATGAAGACTCAGTCATCTTAGACATAGTTATCATTGGCCAACAGCTGGTAAAGGAAGCCCCTCTGAAGCATATTGTCACACCTCAGTAAATTTAATGATAATGAACAAAATTAACATGTCCCTTTAAACCTCATTTAGGGCAATCTGTGGAGGTGGGTCCTGCCTATTTCCCAAGTTGTTCCAGCTTATACCATCAGGAGGGAATTAGATTTACTCCCACTGAATCTAGAGGAACCTAAAGCTTTGTTCAGTCTTTTGTAAGTATCCAACATTGAAGGGTACCTCAGTTTTATCACTCAATTTGTTTTCTAACGGAACAACAAAAATTTGGGTTTGGAGGTTGTTGAGAAAGCTTTCATCAACAGGAGTACTTGAAGGTTGTATTCTTCTATTACATCTTCATGTTTGAATAAACCGTATTTGAAAATGGGAAAGAACAAGCTCGCGAGTAGTTAAATGGGTTGCCAATGACTTCCCACTGTATGACGATGGAATGTCCTGAAGGTGTTGTACGAGTATCCTGAAGCTGAGCTTGGGAACAGAAGATAACCTGCGACGGAGTACCCAGATGCGAGTGTGTTAGGTTTCCGCTTCCATCCCTGTGGAAGCCCTCCCAGATGTAATGGTTTGAATGCGGAGTAATTTATTGGAGCCACACAAAGGGATGAAACAGCAGCTGGTAAGGAAAGTGCACAGAATACCCTCTAGCAGTGGGATACTAATTTTCTTCATAAGTGCACTCTTGTTTTATTCATTGGTCCCGACCTGCACACCCCTGTAACGTCCCTAAATTTAGTATTTAGGGGCGACCCTGAACCTTGCCTCCTCATATTCGAGGAAGAAAGAAGGACCGAAGAGCCGTTATAGTTTCTTTCCTACATTACAGCACACCCAGAAGCGTTGCATGCAATTAGCATTCATTATTGGGAGTCAATGGGTCTTGAGCCCTGAGACGTTTTATGTGTGGAAAAACTAATAAAGCTACATTCTTAAAATAAATGTTTTTTTTAAGTGTGATAATTTTCTAACATTTTCAATAACAGAGTAAAGCGAGAAAAGACAATTACATAATTCAAAACATTATGGCATACCATTACCTACCCTGCCCATCCTGTATAGCACAAATGGCTATTTAAGAAGGCAGACACTTTGAATTGTCCCTAATATATAAAAGGTATGAGGTGACTAACGCAAAAAGGTTTACCAAATAGATGTACAATAAGAAAGATATTTTTACTATTTTCCCAAAATATATTTTCAGCTGTTCTTGGCTAAACATGGAATTCTGCGTCTACATGTGCATTTCCACATGTAAAATAATAGATTATTTTCCATAGGTATCCATTTATGACCAAGATGTGATTTTTCAATACAACTCAGAGTGTTTGTGGAATACTGAACTTACTTTATAATTATGATGACCACCACAACATGAAAGGCAATGAAATACAGCTTTGCAGCAGGGTGGGTTACTAACGCAAATCCACTGGCAATAAGTAGGATATTAAGGAAAAGTAGTCCGTAGACAATAAAACATAGGTATGCTTCTTTTACAAATAATTTCATAATTACAAGTAAGAATTGCATTCTTTTTTCATAACTTTATACAATGTGGCACCCATCTCATTGTTTTTCATACAAAGACAAGAAAACAAACATTAGAAGTGTATAAACATAGGAAACAATATTTTCCACAGTATCATCACATAAAATTATTAAACGTAGATTTACAATTGGTAGCACAAGAACTAGTTCCATAGTAACACAAAAACAAAACCACACATGTTCACTAGTCAAAATCTGTTTTCACTTCCTATCATCACCAGCCTTCATTAAAAGGAACACATTGACAAAGAAATGAGCAACCTCCTTGTCAAGAAGAGCACCTCTTAAGACTTTATTAGTTTAGCTATCTCCAGGTCTGCTTAAATAGAGCAATGGGAATGTGAGTTTGTGTGCATGAAAATATTACAGAAGCAAATGAACTCTTTCCAGACTTAGGGAGAGGATGTAGCATTACGGCTAGAGCGGTCGACTCCGAAGCTGGGGAACCGGGTTCGAGTCTCTGCAATGACGCTTAACATACTGTGATTCTGGGCAAATCACTTAGGGGCCCATTACGATACCCGGCGTAAAAAAATCCGCCAGGCATGAAAGCGGCAAAAATCCGCCCGCACACACCGTCTGAACACCGACCACGCCATTACGATTACACAAACCGAAAACCGCCATCGGCGGAAAAATCACACAAAATACCGCCCGCCAACGTCCGAGTCGGAGTCAAACCGCCCGCCACGGACGGAAACACGCACGACAACACAAAACCGCCCGCCCTCACGCCCGACACACCGCACGTGAAATTACGATCGCACCGCCATGAGCGCGGGAAAACTACAAATATACCGCCCGCCAGCGCAAACAACGCCGATGAGAATCGACACGGCAGAAGCCATGGCGCCCACGTACCTGCACAGAAACCATCCGCTCACAAAACCAATAGCACACAACATGGCCAACAAGTCCACACAGCAAGGCACGCACAAATACACAAGCACAGTACATATCCCGAAAACACCCCCCCGGACAAACAAAAACTACAAAGGCCAGAACCCCAGACACAACACACCTGAAAACAACAGACCATGAGGACACACCCACATAGGTAAGTACAAAAGCAGCACTCCCACAGACCACAACCCCTTGCAACATTGCAAACCAGAGAGGAGAGGACACAGTGACACAGCAAGGACAGCAGCACACCACAGAAACGCACACATCACAACCACCACCACCACCACCACCACCAAACACCTGCACCACAAACCCCCTGCACATTACACAACACACACCGCACCAGCACCACAAACACCATGGCACCACAAAGAATGCCCAAGTTCACGCCCATTGAGCTGACGGTCATGGTCGACGAGATCATCAAGGTGTACCCACAAATCTATGGGAACATGGTCCAGCACACACCACTAGCCACCAGAAACAGAATGTGGAACCGGATCGTAGACCAGGTCAATGCAGTCGGGACCCTGCCCAGGAACAGAGGAGAAATAAACAAACGTTGGAATGACGTCAAGAGCCTGGTCAAGAAGAAGGAGGGCAAAAACAGAGAGCTGGCTGCCGTCACTGGCGGAGGGAATCCCGCGCTCTTCAAGACCTTCAAAGCGTGGGAGGAGAAGGTGCGAGTCATAATACATCCGGAGATCCTCGCCGGATTAGCAGGGGGAGTGGAAGCTGGTAAGTACAAACTAATGTATACCAGCACACCGCTATGTACTCACATGCACTACCACCATGCCACAGCTCCCTGGGACAAACACCCCCATGTCCAGCACACAATACACAACACATCACACACACATGCAACAGACACCACCACACACAGCCCAAACCGAACAACTGTAACATACGTGGGGACATGTGTACACTCAGCCAGCCACGTAACCACCAACAGGTCCCCAAATATGCCAGAAGCGCCACAACGAGCACCCACCACACCCATGTGTCCGCCACAGCTGCACTAACCGACAAGTAACAGGTAAGTGGCAGGAACACAAAGTGCAGTGGGTGGGACGGTGGACAGCCCAAGTACAACACACACCAGGCCCCTAGTCCCACAGCACAGCAAGGAGGAGCATCCCCCACACCCCACAGCCACGTGTCAGCCACCGCAGTGCACAACGACAGCCGAAAGGCAGACATCACGGTCCACAGCAACCGGTGTCAGTGGGTGTCCAGCCACCCCCACGACCCACAACCCCCCCCACCCCCACAGACCTGCAACATGGAGCACCCCCGCTTAGAGCCATGTGGCATCCAGTACAGTGCACGCACGAACAACTTGCAGGTGGGAAACTGGACAGGGCTGGATTACTGGAGGCATGAGGACCGGAACACGACCAACACATGGGACATGGCACGTAGCAGACGAACACGCAGCACCGCCCACCGTCACGAACAAGTGAACAATGTGCACACGGACATGAACAACAGACTCACACCCCACATGACCCATCACAGACATAGCAACACCCAAGGAGCCACGTCTGCATGCACAAGCCACACTGAATATAGTACCACACGGCAGCCACTGTGCAACTCATCACACACAACCGAAACACCATTGAAGTCCTGTCCATGTAGCTCCTACTGCCTGTCAACCACACACCCCACAACTACGCCTATGTAAGACAAACAACACTAGACGCAATAGAGCGGAACAACATAAATGCACACGAACACCACTGAACCCATCAAACACACAGACACACCATGCACATACAACATACCATCCGTCAGCCCCAGTCTCATGAAAGGCATGTCATCCGCACAGCTGCCACACATACAGCAGTCACGCTAAGATACATGCCCATGACCAACCATGTGCCAGAAGTCAATGAAGCGCACGACACACTGTGAGCAACAACACACAACATGGGCCACACTCCCCGAGCACTGCAGTGATGCACAGGGCAGCACGCACACCAAGGAGATGGGACAACTGCAACACGTTGGCTGGCACACAACCATCACTCACTCATAATGATGCGTCCAATGCCATGTCCAGTAATCACAACAGACAGCAAATATGCAGGCCATGTCAAGCATGCACACACCTCAAACCATGCACTGTCATGCTGCCACAACACATGTCACGTTCGGCACCCATGGCTCACAGCATGTACCCCAAAAGCATATTCCCTCCCAAATGCGAATCTGGGGCATGGCCCCCATGTTGCCATATGCGTTCCTAAGCGTTCCATTTGAACCCCAAAAGCATATTCCCTCCCAAATGCGAATCTGGGGCATGGCCCCCATGTTGCCATATGCGTTCCTAAGCGTTCCATTTGAACCCCAAAAGCATATTCCCTCCCAAATGCGAATCTGGGGCATGGCCCCCATGTTGCCATATGCGTTCCTAAGCGTTCCATTTGAACCCCAAAAGCATATTCCCTCCCAAATGCGAATCTGGGGCATGGCCCCCATGTTGCCATATGCGTTCCTAAGCGTCCCATCTGAACACCAAAAGCAAAGTACAAACCAGACCCAGGATGGGCCAGGAGCCCGCATACACCAGAGTCACAATAAGTAGGGGCACAGCAACACACCCATCGGCATGGCCAATCCGTCCCATGCCACATGTGCACAGCACACAGTCCCATTGCCAAGCACACACAACTACAGATGCTACAGCCACACACACGCCTCCGGGAAACCCATGTACGAGATTGCACGAACTGTTAATGTCAGACGACAAATACATACTTCGCCAGGTGCAACACAATAACAAATCTCATTCTCTCCACAGGTGACGAACTGCTGGATGCTGGGGATGGAGCCAGCAGCCAGCACAGCCAGCCTACAAGCCCCCAACGAGGACACACGGATCTGGAGGATCTGTCCTCCTCTTCGGACACGGACCACCAAGCAGGCCCATCTGGTGTGGCAGGGCCCAGCCGCTCCCCAGGACCCCTCCTACCCACCAACCCATCATCCAGGGCTGCTGAACATTCCCAGCCCCCTGCTGCCACTGTCGTTGCGGCCACACCCACGGTCATTGTGGCCACTACCACTGCCGCAACCGCCACCATCGCCGCACCGACCACCACCACCGCCGCCACCACCACCACGTCTTCGCTGGCACCAGCCCCAGCGCAGGTGGTGGCCCGGCCGACTGGATCCACCCTGGGAGCCACAGCGAGGACCGTGGTGAGCAATGTGGCTAGTGGGCAGGCCGGTGGCAGCAGGACTGGTAGGAGGAGCAAGGTCAGGGAAACGCCAGCCTCCCCTGGGAGCCATGCCCTGCCTCAAATGGCCAGAGTCCTTGGGGCCTATGAAGAGGCCCAAGGACAATGGGTCTGGTCTGCTTCAGACACGCGTGAGGTGCTGGGGGTGCTGAGGTCCATGGACGCCCGTATGGGCCAACTCGTGGACCTCATGGGCCAGCTGGTGGTGGCGGTGAGGTCACAGCCAGGGACAGCAGCTCCCCTCCGCCACCACCTGCCGGGGCGCAGGGTCGAGCAGCAGTGTCCAGTTCCCTGCGTCCACAGCCAGTGAGCACACCTCAACCACCAGCATGTCGCAAGCAGGCACCCCCTCGCAAACGTGGAAGGGGCCGTCCGAGTGGAAACAGATCTCCCGGGAGGACTTCGCACGCTCCAAACGCAAGTGAGGCAGCCAGCCAGCCTTCCGCCAGCTTCCTTGACCAGCCACTGCATTGACTTGGACTACGATCCCACTCCACACAGCCATCTGGATGGCATGTGTGTGTTGGACTATGGACATAGAACCAGTGGGTACACCCTGAGCATCACGCAGCCATGACCGACAGCTCATTGTCACTGCACGCACCACTTTTGTCATCACCTTACACACAATCACATGTCACAGTTTGAAATAAATGCACCTTTACACTAACTGCTGTTTGTGCCCTGTGTTTTATTTGTACGGAATACAACGGCCACCTTGGGCGGAAAGGCACCTGATGCGTGGCATGGCAATGGAATCCGGAGGGACCTGTAGGGACCTAGGGGTGGGAGACAGAACAGGAGCACATTCAATGAGTGTGTCACACACCCATCACACAGTACATGTCAACAACTACAAGCAATGTACACACATCGCACAGAGCAATAGGGCACAATGCCACAGCCACCAACAGTGGCATACTACCCTGGCCATGGAGCGTTGACACACAGCACGCAGTGAACAAACGGCCACCCTGACACAGCACACACACACCTGCACAGATACAGCCACATCAGCCGTCGTACATGGACACTCACCGTCAAGTGAAGTAGCGGGCGATGAGCTGCTGCCGCACATTACCAGCTTCCTCCTCTCCGCTGTCCTCCTCACTCGAGCTGTCCTGGTCTGCGGGCTGGGGCCCTGGTTGATCTCCGTCATCCACGATGAGGGGGATCTGCTTCCGAATGGCCAGATTGTGCAGCATGCAGCACGCCACCACTATCCGGCACACCTTCTGTGGGGAGTACGCCAGCGCACCCTCGGTGCGGTCCAGGCACCTGAACCTGGACTTGAGGAGGCCAAAGGTACGCTCGACCACACGTCTGGTCCTTCCATGTGCCTCATTGTAGCGATCGTCTGCTGGGGTGCGAGGATTCCTCAATGGACTGAGCAGCCATGCCCCATTCGGGTACGCAGAGTCACCTGGGTGTGAGGGACACAGAGAACCGTTGCTATTCCAACTGGACAGGGGACAGCATCGCACAACCAGCACGCTACACCACTCCACATACTCACCGACAATACAGCCACGATCCTGTTGCATATTGGACATCAGTCGTGGCAAGATGCTGTTGCGCATTATGTGTGCGTCATGGGCCGAGCCTGGGAACTTTGCACACACGTGGGTGATCACCATGTCCGCAAGGCACACCACTTGCACATTCAGGGAGTGCGTGTGCTTCCTGTTGCGGTACAGGTGCTCAGTGGCCTGTGGTGGAACAAGGCCGACATGTGTGCAGTCAATGGCTCCAACGACGTGTGGGATTCTGCCAAGGGCATAGAATGCACCCTTCACTGCCGCCAATTCACGAGCCCTGGGGAAGCGGATGTACCTGTTTCGGCACAGCATCATGGCTGCCAGTACATCCCTCAGCACCTTGCTGAACATGGGCTGGGACATCCCTCCTCCAATGCCCACTGTGTGCTGGAATGACCCAGTGGCGAAGAAATGCATGGCGGCCATCACCTTAGCCGTGGGGGTGACAGCAGTCGGATACACCCTGCGGGGACGGAGATGGGGTTCTAACATGGCACACAGTCGATGCAGGGTTGGCCTGTCCAGCCGAAACTTCCTAATAACCTCTGTATCGTCCATGTCCGCCAGCAATTGGTATGGGCGGTCAATGTTCGGTCTCCGCCTAGGGACAATGGCAGAGGACACATGTCAAAGCAACACGACACATAGCAATTTCGCATACACATCACTGACATGACTGAGCAAGCACATGAGCCACAGCCCAGCTGTCAAGCTGGGACGGCACGGCCACAATACACTTACACAGGTCTCCCAACAATGGCAATGGCTAGTGATACAAACCACTGCCATGTGCATGCACATGGGGATCTAGGCCCCAATGACTTGCGGGGCGTGCTGATGGGGTTCTAACATGGCACACAGTCGATGCAGGGTTGGCCTGTCCAGCCGAAACTTCCTAATAACCTCTGTATCGTCCATGTCCGCCAGCAATTGGTATGGGCGGTCAATGTTCGGTCTCCGCCTAGGGACAATGGCAGAGGACACATGTCAAAGCAACACGACACATAGCAATTTCGCATACACATCACTGACATGACTGAGCAAGCACATGAGCCACAGCCCAGCTGTCAAGCTGGGACGGCACGGCCACAATACACTTACACAGGTCTCCCAACAATGGCAATGGCTAGTGATACAAACCACTGCCATGTGCATGCACATGGGGATCTAGGCCCCAATGACTTGCGGGGCGTGCTGATGGGGACTGACTGCATATCCGTCAAGCGGCAACGCCACGGCAACATGAATGTCTGCTGAGCATGGAACTGCTTCCGCGGCTGGATGAGTATGGCACACGACGACGACGATGTGGGCACAGGCTGAGCGGCCAAAACAAGTGGGACCTGTGGCACGAGGGGATATGAGACAGTAGTAGGTGTCAGCACTGCACCCTATGTACAGCACTGTACGGATCACACCTCCCGAAACATTGACAGGTGTCCACATTGACAGCCCCATGCCAAGACGGCTGTGTGCTTGCAGTCACACGTCACAGGTGAGAGGTTACATTGCACGTGCCAGGTGGCAGACGTACATAGTGGGAGCTGGCATGTGTGTGCATGTGTCTCCTGTTCAGGAGCCACCAGATGGGCGCTGACTCTGTACTGACCATTGGACACAGCATGTTCCGTGGAAGGCTTGTGTGTGTGGGATGGTGGCACTGGATGTGCCTCCGTTGGGTGGTGGGCCATGCACAGGGCGGGTACGTCGATGATTGCGCATTGTTGGTCACGGTGGGTGCACCAACTGAAGATGTGTTGCCCTGTGTTCAATTCCTATGTCCGCATGATGATGGACTGTAGATGTGGGCAGACTACACATTGGTCGATGTGCTGTCTATATGCATGTGCCTTCACACCAGGCACAGCTGCCCCTGCACATGTGACCCCTGCTGGACTCGCTGCTGGGTCTGTGGAGCTGATGCACCTTCTGCGCGTGGGGCGGACAGCTCTCCTCACTTCCCTCATTGCGCATGTCATGACTTTGCCGCAGGTGACATGGATCATGGAGGGCCCACATGTACGCGTGGGTAGGCTACACATGATTGTTCACTGGTCGCCACCCCCAGTCAGTGTTTCGAATGGGAAGGTTGTCGTGCTGGTGGTATGTTCGATGTGGCGGATGGGCGGGCCTAGGTGCGGGCTTACATTCCGGACATGGGGGTAGTTGGATTGGCGACTAGTTGCAGTACACACGGGACACGTCTCTTCCTTTCCACATCTGGGTCATCCCTTGTACTAACTGACAGTGATACAGTCATCTTCGCCCCAGCCCTCATGTCCTCCCTCGCTCCCCCAATATGCATGCTCACCTGCGAGGCTAGCGCTTGCACAGGCAGCCCCAAGCTCGCACCAGAGAGGGCAAGGAGTGTATGTGTGGGTCCAGTTGCACGAGTGGGCTGTCTCAGGGTATGATGTGTGGCGGGACGCCCGTCCACCTGCGTGGTGCCCCAAATGGAGACCCGGCCTGCATGGACTATGCATCACAGTCTTCGCCTTCCGGATCCGCCACCTGCGACACCCAGTGGCTGTGGCTGCCCTTGCGGCCAGGCCGCGTCTGTCTGTGGCTGATGGCCCACACATTCACTCTTTGGCCTCTGTGGGGAGGGCTCGGGGTGGTGGCGCACGCGCTTGCACTTAGTCGCAATGGCATGTGGCGTGGTTGGTATGATGGGCAATGGATGGGATGGTGCGAGCCACCTCCCGTGACGTCAGTGCTGCTCGTGCTGTGGTGCGTCCCCCTACACTTCCATTTGACTTGTGCCATGCTAGACGTTGAGGTTCTATTGCCTGCGTGATATGACCAGGAGGAGCGCGAGGAGACCTCTCACACACCATGCTCCACTGCCATCCCGTGCCCTGTATCGCCTGTGCGGATTGACTATGTTGGGGTTACACCAGGTCGACTGGGTCTGTGTGTGCCTTGTCAAGGGGCATGGCGGGCGCACAACAGGATCCAGCTTGTCCACAGAGGGTGGGCTGAGGTGCGCCTGGTACCGCTTTGTACGTGTGCCCGGCTGCTGTGCACACACGTGTTCACTCCCCCCCCCGACAGGTGTCCTCTCACAATGCCCAGGGAAGCGGTGGTGTACTGTTCATGACCCCTCCCAACACGGCGTGCTCCAACTTGGCATGTGCGCATCTACCCGTCACACCCACCCACCTGAGCACTGCGTCCATACGACTTCACACGACACATGTGTGTCTTCCACAGTTGTGCTACTCATTTGCGTTGACATCCAATACCAGTGGACTACATGGTCATGTCACGACTGCCGTGTACTTCACATACTCTCATCCTCTCTCATTCGTACTTGTGAAATGAGTCAGCGGAGACAGTTTTGGTTTCAAACATTATATTGAGTCTTCTGTCCTCTGTGATGCAGTATAGTGGACACTACTGGCAGCGGAATACATGTTGAGGATATACTGAGCATGATTGCAAATGGGATAGGGTGTGGGTTACATGTGATTGGCTGTTGCATGTGGGATGTGGGCTTCAGAGTGACATCTGCTTGGCCAAGGCTGTGCTAATGTACATTTACGTATAGCTGCGGAGCTGCGGACTTTGACACAGACGGTATACATGTAGCCTACCAGACCGCTTGGCATCATGGGCACAGTCCATCTCAGTTCCATGTGACAGGTTTGCTGCGGTTGTTCCTCATGCACGCGTGCATGTGAGATGACATCAGGGCATGTGCTTGCGTGCATGCAGCGGTGTGCCACTTGTTGTTGCACTGTGGTGGTTACTGGACATGTCACAGTCACTGGGGTCGTGTTGTTGTTGTATGCACTTGTCGTCCATGCAAAGGTCCTGGTATGGGATTCCCGGGGCGGGGGTGGGAGGGGTGCAGCACCCACAGACTCCAGGCGACCTATTCATGTCCACTGAGCGGTGTGTGTGTCCATGTGCGCTGGATCCATGTCGTGTCCTGGTTGTTCGTGCAGTTCCGTCCATGTGGGTGCGATACACAGAGCCCATGCCACTGCCTCCCACGATGCATGCGGTGTTCCTGGATGTGATGGGGAACAGTGTGCATGTCCCGGTCATATCCGATGTCATGGCGATGTCGTTGATGGTGTGGTTACAGTTGCCGGTCGTTTGGTATGGCTGTTGTGGTGGTGACTGGCCAGATCCGTGCGGAAGCTAAGCATGGGTGCGGGGTTGGACATCATAGGTCAATCGGGAACCTGCGTTGTGGTCCGACGAATTTACAGGTTGTCAGGTATGCGATGCCGCCCAGCAGGGCTTCCATGTCATTGGTGGTGTACATGTTTGCCAGCCAATGTAGCGGATGGTGGCTGTCAAGGTGTTGTTCGTAAGTTGTCCCTTGGAGGACCATGATGGGGCATGCTGGGTGACATTCGATGTAGCTGTTCTCGATGATCCGTCGTGTGGAGGCACAGTGGTCCCATTTCAGTGCGGGTGCGATGTTGGCCACATACGCCATGCCCCCATAGGCAGAGCAGGCCCTGTCGTGTGCGTCCAGAGGGAGGAGTAGTGGTAGCAGGTCCGCCTTCAGACATGCCGGGTTGGAGAGGCATATCTCCACGGGATGCTGGTAGGGACACCTCCGACAGTAGAAGACGGGCATGACGCAGCTGAACAATGTGATGCGGTAAGTCAGTCGGTAACTTACGTTCAGCAGGGACAGGAGATCGCATCCCAATGTATGAAACAGGTTGGTTTTGTACAGCTTGAGCTGTTCGGCGTAGTTGGGTAGGTGTGTTGCGGTTGCCATTTCGCAGCGGTGCGTTGTGATGGCGTGCTCCGGCTGTGTGTGCAGTCTGCAATGTGCACGCTCCGAGGTTGCTGTGAGCTCTGTGTAGTCGTAGGGAGACAGGACTTATGTTCTGTTGGCTTGTTTGGAGGACACGGGCCCTCTTCCCACATGCTTCTCAGACAGTTCAAGGTCAGTGATGTGTGACTCCTTCCAATTAACTTGCATGTGGCCGACATGGGGGAGTGTTTTCTTCTTTCTTCCCCGTCCGTTGTGTGCTTCTGTGATATGCGCTATCTGCCCTGTGGTCGGTCTCCTCAGCAAGCCTGTGTTGGTCTATTCTTGGACAATGGCTGTATTCACCGGCTTCTGTCGTAGGGCTGTGGTTTCGGAGTTGGAATGGAAGGTCATTCAGTGCTGTCTGCTCTCCCTTGTGTGGGCGGCAGGCTGCCTTTCCGCTCTGCGTTGGGCCTTGTGTGTGAATGTTATTCTTGGGCCACCTGTTGTCGGTCCCCGGGCTCTTTGGTGTTCCGTTTTATATGTCTTGTTCATATGTGCAGGGTGGTATGGGTGTTTCAGTGTGGTACTGGCGTTCTCTTCCCGAAGGGGCCCTGCTTCTCCTAGTTGGTGTTGCCGCCGCTGTGTGCTACGCCATGTTTGTTACACTGGGGTGTGTCCTGCTGTTGCGTGACTTCACTGACATGTGTGCGTCGGTTGTGTGGCGTTGGGTGTTGTCCGTGAATTGGGCGTTGGGGACATGTCTGTGGCAGGCCTGTCACGTGTCATGTGCGTTCGGGGTGGGGCTGATGTGTGTGCTGCTTGGTTGTGTCCCTGTGTCTGTGTGCGACGCATGCATGGCGCTGCGGTTGGCCTCTGCGTTGTGCGCATGTGTGGCGGCGTCATCGCCGCTTGGGGCCGTGACGGGGTTGTTGGTTCCTAGTCCCAGGTGGTGTGTACACATGTGTTACGCGATGTTACGATTTGGCCTGTGTGTCATATGTGGATGCAATGGTGGATGTGTAGTGTACACGCGCTGGTGGGGGGTTGTCCGCTTTTTCCGCCCTTGCACTGTGTGCGCTGTTTGCGTGCACTTGTTGTGTGTCTGCCTACCTGCGTCTCCGCGGTACGTTGCGTCCTTGGTGGTGCATCAGCAGGAGCATGGGGAGGGCCTGCAGTGCTGGATTCATGCTCGGGGAGCCGCTTCTTCGTTGTCCGTGCTCGGCGTCCGTGTTACCGCTTCGGTTTGTCGTACGGTATCTCTTGGCCGTGGGAGCCGCTTTGTTTGCGGCATCGTAATTTATGCGCCGGGCGGGACGTGTTTCGTCGGACGGTGTGTGTCAGTTGGGCTGCGCCGCTACGTGTACGGGCACACTTTGATGGCGGACGGTGTTGCTGGCTTGCCGGCGGTGTTTGGCCTACTTTTCGCATCGTAATTGGGCGGGCGTGTGGACTGCTGCGTGCCGGCGGTAACTGGTGGTTTTTGCATCCGCCAGCACGGCGGTTGTGCTTCCGCCCGCCATCGTAATGAGCCCCTTAATCTCCCTGTGCCTAACAAAAATGAATGTGTCCATCTGTAACGAAACTGGTGCTCATGTAAAGTGCTCCGATACCTGATTTCTCGGGTATAGTTCGCGCTATATAAAACTCTAAAAAAGAATTTAAAAAAAAAAAAAAAAAACTTGTATCCTCTAGGTTGCGAAGATTTTAGAAAGTGCTGTAAAATGAATAGGTTGATGAACATAATTCTTACTGGCATTTTTTAATCCATTGAGGCCAGCCAAATTATTATGGTATTGTGAGATAAACATGTATAACAGCACCTTTCCTTCACAATACAAATGTAAGATACTTACAAGTGTGGCAGGTGGATAGGTACGTAGGTTGTCTTCACATATTTCAAACAAAAAGAAATGTGATATTTAACAAGAGACATTAAATCCCCAAAGCCATTCATTGAACAGTCAAAGATGAAGCTGTCCAAAGTGAAATCCAGTACATCAGTGTCAGGACATTTGCTTTATCCTAAACTCTGATAACTGTTAAATTACCTCAATAAAATTATGGTATGGATGGTTTCAGACCACCTAGCATTTTTTAAGGGATATCTTATCATAAACCATAGAAGAGTTGCGATTTATAGTTCTCATAAATGACCGTCAAAGTTCACAATTAACATGTCGCCTTTAAATGATTAGCTACAATAAGTGACATAGAATACCCGCCGTCTCTTGTCTGTTACTTATGTGCATATAATTATAAAAAAGCTAAAATACATTTACCTTCTTTCTTTTTAAGAATATAATTTTTCCTTTGCTTTGCTGTTTAAACACTTCAATTTTCAAGGTATACATTTTCATTACCATTATTATATGTATTCTGTTTATGAATCAAAGTTCAGTCCCATCATTTCTTTTAAATAAATACAAACACATTTAAATTAATATTCATTTTTTTCTCATTAGTAAGAAAATGTTAAACTCCTTGATTTCAAACAAACATACATGGAACTTTTTAAACACTAGAGTTTACGTTCTAAATCCTTTTGACAAACTAAAATGGGTCATGTTTTCCTCATTATTACTTTTACAGAAATCCAGAAAGACGTACAAATTATTAACACTGCCACAGGCATAGCTATCGTTGGTACAGCCTGTGCACCGGATCCAAGACCCACAATTTTTATAAGCTATTCCATTTCAAACTTTTTTTTTTTACTGCAGCAACATATTTTCAAATATCATTAATACTATTTTAGTTTCAGTGTAATATGAAAACATACTCTTGAATTGTTGTCAGTATGTTCAGGTTTGTCAAATTTAAGGGTAAGTACAGTAGTACTACTCACATATGTCAAAATGGCATTCAAAAACCTATATGGAAGAGCTACAGGTGACCAACTAGGTAACATTAGAAAAAGAAAAACAATAATCCACTTTCTAGACAGTAATGATTCTCATCTATAGCAAATAATGTATCCAAATAATGGAGACCTAATTTATTTGCATGTTTTTGTGTGTATTCAAATGTCAACAATAAATAGGCAAAATATGTGAAATTTCAATGATATACAAAAGGTCTACATAAGAGTTATAAATGAAAACGCAATACAAAGCCCGGAAACGTGATCCACACAGAACGGCATTAGATTAAAGCGGGCCATGATTAGAGCATCAATTAAACAGATATAATCACAAGGATTGTCCATTCACTAATCTATTTTGAAAATTATGAATTTTCTTGTGGGCCCAAGGGATTTTTGCTTTTATAAGTCTTTGTGTCATGTACGGTTCCAAGGTCATCATCAGGACAAGAAGGATTTCCAGTGCAACAAAGTAGATCCAAGGTTTACAGCACGAAGAAAACAGATTGATACATATATATATCCGTTTTTTCCGATCCAAAGGAGAAGCGCAAGTGGAGTGTGGCGTATATATATATATATATATATATATATATATATATATGTTAAACATTGAAATTATTTGTTTCATTAAATAAATATTTTACTTTTTGTTCAAAGATGAATAAAATGTCATTAAAAATGAAATATAATTAAACAAATAATTTTGAATAACATTTAATAAATAATAAATACATTTAAAAATGCTAGTGAGGTTGGAATATTTTAAATTTAAAATAATACATTTGATTTCTTTCTTTGTAAACATTTAATTTGGAGGACTTACTGTACTGCAACATTTCCTTTTTTAGTTCTAGATTAATAATGATTATTTTAAGCTAATTAACATTTTCGTTTTACTTTAAAAATGTGCATTTTTAGATGGTTTTTAAACTTAATTAGTTTTCCCTACGCTTTACTGTAGGTAGATCCCCACCCAGTGAATGAACACCCAGAATACAGAGGGCGTGGTAGAGGATGCGAGTTCTGAGCTTGAAGACAGCGGTAGCGGCTATGGGGCTACGAGGTAAAGAACCGCCATCAACAACTATCAGCAATCCGAGCCTCCTTCACCTGCCAGCCGCCTTGTCCACTTGCTGGCACCCCTGCCTACTAATCGGACTGCATCGTATCCTGTACCTGGGGGCCTGTTCAGGCGCTCCCCGGCTTAGCAGTCGCATGGAGGTGGAGGAAAGTCAGGACCCGCCTGTCCTGTGTCAGCTTTTTGCTAACCAGACAACGCCGCAGTCGTGCCCAATTTGGAGCCAAACTGCGCGGAGAAGAGGAGGGGAGTGCTGGCGTGGAGAGACTCTGTACGTGCAGCAGTAACAGGGGTAGGCTCTATCAGTGCAAGTGAGAGGGCAGCTGAGCAAAGATAAGGCCTTAGGGGCTGTGGTTCACTGCTAGAAGGCATGGAGGTGGTTGGCATTCGGCCGGTACGGCTTGTGGCTTGCTAGTGGAGGACCGCGTACCAGCTTGGCTACTCAATTGCCTCCACCCACCTGAGGTGTACCACATACCCAGCACAGTCACAACCTCTTTCAGCCTTTAGCTCTTCAGCTCCTCTATCCCCTCGAGCCTTTTCAGTGGAACTTGGCCCCATAACTACCATTGCATAGGCAATGCAACTTCAGCCTGAGCCATCTGCATAGTAACTTATTCATGCTGGAGTACCTTTTCCAACCTGCCAGTCTACCAGTCTACCTGCTGCAGTTTTCCTATTAGTGCAACTGACTTAATGCCACTTTAACACCACCTAATATAGCAGTAGCACAGTATTAACATTGCTTCAATATAGTTCTGAATATTAGCTACTTAACCCCTCTTTTTGATCTCTACAGCCTACTGTATTACACCAAACTGCACCACGCTGCATTGCAAATATAAGCATTCCATGACCAATTGAGCTTTAAACTGCAGGATGATAAAGGACTGGAGGTATAAATGTCTAAGGCACTTCAAAGGTCACCAAAAGCTCAACACTAGCCTATCAGCCTATCATCAGTCTACCATAAGCCTACCTCATATAAGGCATATAAGCAAGAACCTCTATGGCACCTAGAGAACAACATGAGATCTGGAAGAATGAAAGGCCCCCTTCCAGCAAAGTGACAAAAAAGGAAACGCATCTCTATTACTTGTGTGGCAAAAACTGAGGCAGCTACTAGTGGAGCGCTGGTATTTCCAGGCTCTGTTGCAGACATCGCCGCACCTTCACTTGAAACGCCTCTGATACATTCCAGCGAGGAGTGCGCTCCTTCTCTTATAACAAAAATCACTCAACATATCAATCCAAAAATTCACATAAAATGTTTTATATCTCAGGCTGCATCTATCTTCACATCTAACACAAATATTCCAGGTCTGCCGTCCCCCCTGGAACCAACCAACATTAATAAATTGCTTCACATGGCTTTTACCCAGAAGTGCCTGTCAAGGCTGAACATATGCAACCAACATCCAATTATCCTCATTCCTCACCGAAAGGAGAGAGCACCAGTTCTTTAATGCAGCCACCACCAATGGTCATGAAGCCGCAGGTGTCAGCACTCCAACCACAGTCCCCTTGGGGCCAGATAAAATCTCTTCATGCCTTAAAAGCCTATTTGAAACAAACTGTACTTACTGCTGCTGCTCAAGTACACACAAGAGCTAGCATGTGATCTGGTGGAGACATGGATCTCTCATTCTAGCTGTCTGACTGTGATGACGTTTCCCTCATTGTCAAAACACTGGAATGCAAAATGAATCAGCAATTACTTTCCACTCCAAAAAGCTTCTCCTCTGTGAGTTCTGATACAAGAAAGCATGGTACTGAAGACTTCTCACCTGCTAAGCCCATCAACACGCCAAAAGCAGCCTTGAGGATCAACATATGCGGAAGTCACTCAACCATCTTAACAAAACCAGTGACTCCAACCATCTCACAGAGCTTCTACGGATCCCAGGTCCATGAAACACTCTTGCTTACCCCAGCTGAATGGGTAGCAATGATCACCTTGTACGGCGATCTGTCCGATCCCCTTAAGTTCACACAATCTATGACTCATGGATCAGGTCCAGCCAGCACCACCCACTAAGCCAATAAGAATAATGACGTTTGGGCCACCCTTCTAAGAACCCTGCAATCGACAGTTGAGGCCCTCAATTATCAGTCCATGAAAATGGACACCCAGATCACCCTATTAAACACCATCGCAGTATTTATTTCCGCAATAGTCCTAAAAATAGTTGACCCTAAAAACCTTATTATAAAAGCTCAGAAAACTGCTGAAACTATACGACCCATTTGCACCCGCTCTCCAGTTTTGGACAAGCTGGAATCATTACCTATAGCCTCCAGCGATCTTCTTGATGAATTCAATCAAACTCTGCAAACTGAAAGGCCGACCAAGACATCCAACTTAGCTGCCATCTCAGCTATCCATGCTCTATAGAAGACCTCGCAAGATGCACTTTGCCCTGGACCTGAGTCAATGGCACACACGCTCAGCAACAGCTCAACCTATGTCTCTCCTGTACCTCAAATACCTCTAAACACCAATATTCTGGCGATGAGCAACTAGGGAATGTCAGCGAATCGCATTTTCACAGAAGGCTCCAGCCCTAGACCGGAGAAGAACACCGCGGGTGATAGGCAGGATACATATACTGCCTCCGATCAGCTGTCAGATGGTCCCCGCAGGAAACACCGCCGCAAAACACGGAAGAAGAAGTCCAAACCTGTGGCGCGCAGTAATATCTACTCTTTCTTAAAAAACTCAAATCATAACCTGCGCAGAGATAGTGGCTCAGAGAATAGCACAATCCAACATACAAATGACATCGAATATGGTCTAGTCAGTCAAAAATCAATCCTTGCAGGAAATACCGCACTATAGAACCTCCAACTCTGGCAGAAGATGCTGCAACAGATCAGTCCCATTTAGGAAATCTGCTGGCTGCACGCACTGCTGCAAAAACAGAGGGTTCCCCCCCCCATGCAGACTAAATTTCACAGAAACAATCAGCAAGAGGACTAAAATTAATGTATACGACTCATCACATTGCAATCTAAGATATTAAAAAGCAATAACAGCCACTAAGGAAGCTATGCCATTGCTTTCTTCCAACAAATCTAATGACACAAAAGGCCTCTCCAAGTTACAGCCTTCACTCCAAGACTGCACCAAACACATACCGATATTCACCATTACTAGGAACCCATGAGCAAGATGTTAACCACTCTCCTGGACTTCAGTTTCAGCTGGCTCAGAGAGACCAGAACAGCAGCGCCATCTCCCAGGCTCTGCCCTCAGGTACAAACGCTGACCAGATTCTAATGTACCCAGAGTACCAATCAAGAGGACATTTTGACACACTGAATCGAGGAAACATCCTCCACCTAATAAGCCAAATCCAGAAACAAGCAATCTGTGTATGAACGACATCGCTTTCATAGAGTTCATCGCTCCCTCTCCAGAACATCCTAATGTAACTACTAAGGTCTCTTGGATGTCAATCGTCGCGACAAAAAAGGTATTGGCTGAAGGCAAGATATTTAAAAGTTGGGGGATACGTGTGCCCCCCCACAGCGAACAACCCTACCCACATTTTCTAGCCATGGGCACAAGGAATCACAATATCATTCGACCTTAAAAAAAATACATGCTCAGTTTTAAGAAACGCCTTTTGCAAGTCTCCGAAGTCTCCCAACATACACGACCCACTATCTGGCCAGACAGCCAAAAGGCCATCACCAAAGGATAATGACTGGAGTTGGATTTCTGGAGCCGAGAATAAACCCAGAGAGCAAGCATGAACTGGTTCAGAGGCCGACCCCATCATAGGGCAAATAGGGAGGCTCAAAATCTGCTCATGGAACATCAATGGCCTGATAGATAAACTCGCAGATAGAGAGACTTTAGAATATTTTTTGCATCATTTCAGATCATGTTACTGGAAGAAACCTGGGCACAGTTGGTGCCTACGCTCCCAGGTACATCAGCTTTTCTACGTCTGCAACGAACAAAGCTACTTATGGCAGACATAACGGGGGACTGGCAATTTATATCCTGGCCACCCTAATTGGCATTCATACAATGAAACCAACAACATGGGGAGGCCTGAGAATTGTTCAAACCATCCTTAGACAAGGCCCACGAATGCTTACGGTGGCCTTCATGAACACTTACATATCAGCAAAAGCAACAACCACACAAAAAGCCATTGAGCATGTAAAAAAATGAGATAATCGACCTTCTAGATGGGCCCCTGCCAACTGAAATAATTCTCTCAGGGGACTTTAATATGAATCTGCTTGGGTTCCAGCAAGACAATTTTTTAACTTCCCAGAACGCTTACTGGTTGATTCCAGCTCAAACTCCAAACGATTCCTTCAAACTCTATAAAAAGGGCCCAGAGCTCAAACAATTTAGAATTCCATAATCTAAAAGTTGCTAATGGCAGTTTCCAACTGATAATCCACCTGCTGTCACCTTTCACAATTATAAAAGCAGCTCTTTAATAGATTTTCCTGTGCCCTCAGCCTCCTTGATTCACCGAGTTGTTAGTTTTTCCATAACACCTAGGGAAGAAAGAGACTACCTACCGCAGGAACTGTGTCTTGCCATCACTCTAGAAAATCACCCATCAGATAAACTAAACCATGGCACCCTTCATACAATAAACTACAAAAGATTAAAATGGACATGCAGTACAATCCATGGATTTTGAGTCAGCAAAAGCTTATTCCTGACTCCCATGTCTAAGTCAAAAGCCACTCATAGCACCTGGAAACAATTCACTTGTCAATTTGCTGACCAATACGTTATCTCTGGAAGAATCACCAGCAATCTAAGCAGAGAGACAAAGACGAACACACAGAGAAAAGTAAAACATTTAAATTGCTCTACAAACCAGGCCCTTGGGGCTTACCAGAAATCTCTAAGCAATTATTCCTTGAAAGTCACAATGATAAAAGCAAGGTTTGCCTATACAAAATGCAGACAGGACCTACAAAGAGAGACTAACAACAAACTCAGTACCAAACTTCTATATGACCTTAAAACTAACAAACATAAGAAAGTTTGGAAAACAGTGAACAACTTAAATGATCTCTCATAAATAAAATAACAGTAAACATCCAAGAAGAGTGCTGGTATGAATACCTTTCAAAACACTTCACATACGGAGGCTTTAGATCCACTCAACTCCAAGGGGCACCAAGTCGGAGCAAGACTATAGCCCTCCTAGCCAACCAGTCAACGGCTTCACAAGAGTTTCGAATGAATCCTAATGCAACATATGCTTTCAGCCCCCTGAAATTCCAGGCAGCAACAATTGAGAGCCAAATCGAGAAGTCGCCGCGATGGAGCACCTGGACCAAATGGCTTTCCATGTGCCATCTTCAAAGAGGATGAAACATTCTGGGCAAACAACTTCGAGCCAGTCTTTTAGAACATCACTGCTCTTAACATCATTCCTCCCTCTTGGAAAGATTCAATTATCCATCCAATCTATAAGGGAGGCAAGAACTCTGACCCTACCAACTATCGTCTCATAGCGCTTCTTCAAGTTGAGTCAAAATACTTTGCTGGATGTCTCCTCAAGGAATTAACATCTTGAGCCACTGAAAGGAGTCTAATTCCCTTTAACCAAACAGGGTTTGCAAAAGGCATGGGGACTATATCAAATATACTAAGTCTATCACTACTGTTTGATCATCATAAGAAATACCACCAGCCTATTTATCTCTGTTATATAGACTATAAATCAGCATTAAGCTGAGGCGACTGGGGCAAGCTCTGGAAAAAACTTGCCAACTGGAATATACATCACTCTTTGCTGCAAGCCCTGATCCTTCTCCACACTGACACCTGGTCAGCAGAATAAAGCTGGGTGATGGAGTCCATGTGTCCATTAAGATTCAGACCCACCAAGGCATAAGGCAAGGGAGTGCACTAGCCGCCACACTTTTTAATCTCTTTTGGAGGACCTTCCACTTATTCTAGACCAAGTAAGTTCACATGCTACAAACCAAGGGGGCATCCTGCTGCTTATCATAATGTACACGGATGACTTAGTCTTGCTTAGCCGTACAAACCCTTCAGACACTTCTGCATGCCACCGGCTCATATTCCAGTACCAGTTCGATGGAAATCAACCTGAAGAAGATAAAAATCAGGACCATAAAAAAAAGCCCTCTTTAGCTCTCAACAGTGGAGTCTGCAGGATGAAAAAATTGCAGTTCTAATGGAATATAAATACTTGGGCATGTTATTTGATATCCGTTGCATCAAAAGAGGGAGGGAGAAGCAGAGATTCATTCGGCTTCCATTAGCTACAGTCCGAATCAGAGGAGAATGAATCATGTCCTGTTTTTTGCTAGGGTCCTATGATCTTGTGTTCTTGAGACCCTCATTCACATTTAACTCAGGGTGTGGTATAGGTTGGTTCTCCGCTCTTTCGTTTAGGTGAATAGCATCATCATTGGGTCTTTTATCACTTGAGTGTTCAGTTCTCCAAGCGGTCTGCGTTCTTCCACATGGAGGGAGACTGTCTGGTTTTTAGACAGTTGTGATTAGAGTGTGAATAGTGTCAAAATGAGGTGAGCAAAATTAAAATTACCTCAATTTCTTTGTTTGGTCCTTTATTTTAAAAAGGAAGGGGCAATATTAAAAGGGGTGAGCAGTGCTGTGGAGGATGTGTTAATGATCCACTGCACCTGGTGTTAGGTCATGGTAGGTCAAAATGTTTCGGGCCTTGGTTGCCCTGACGGGTCTATGGGCCTTCTTCAGGACCAAAGTGAAGCTGGCTACTTTTTAGGTTGCTTGTAGGGAGTAAGCGGATCACTTACCCCTCTTCATAAGTGAGCTCACTCGCTCAACTTCTTATATGTGTTATAGGTACACCTTTTGCCTATTACTGGGAGAGATGGAATAAAACAACAATGACGACATAACAACAGATCAATACATTTCATTGATAGGCAAAAGGTGTACCTATAACACATTTAAGAAGTCGAGCGAATAAGCTCACCGATGAAGAGGGAGAAGTGTTTCGCTTACGCCCTACAAGCGACCTAAAAAGTAGCCAGCTTCACTTTGGTCTTGAAGAAGGCCCATAGAGCCGTCAGGGCAACCGAGGGCCAAAACATGTCGACCTACCACGACCTAACACCAGGTGCGGTGGATCATTAACACATCCACCACATCACCGCTCACCCCTTTTAATATTGCCCCTTCCTTGTTAAAATAAAGGACCGAACAAAGGAATAAAGGTAATTTTAATTTTGCTCACCTCTTTTTGACACTATTCACTTTCTAATCACAATTGTCTAAAAACCAGACGGTCTCCCTCCAGGTGGAGGAACGCAGATCACTTGGAGAACTGAACACAAGTGATAAAAGACCCAATGATGATGCTATTCACCTAACCGACAGAGCGAAGAACCAACATATACTGCACCCTGAGTTAAATGTGAATGAGGGTCTCAAGAACACAAGATCGTAACACCCTGGCAAAAAACAGGACATGTGATTCATTCTCCTCTGATTCTGAACATGTTATTTGATACTTATCTTCCAAAGGAGGGACAGAGGCTTGGTAGGTCCAGCATACAGACCTCAAGTAACAATGACAAAAGCATAGGTATGCAGTTCCTAAGGAGGTAATGGGGGTCAAAAGGGGGGGACTTAGGCGTTCGTCAGAAGAGGAAGGGGTGAAGTGGGAATAGCTCCAATTTGGAGCAAGAGCCCTCACACACCCCAAAGGGTGTCATGCTTCATCATCGGGCAGCTCCTCGTTGGGCCAGCGCTGCAATGCCCAACGGGCCCCGCAGGGGGGCTCTTTGCTGGAGATCTTCTCTGGTTGCCGACGTGAAGCTGAAAAATGGTGGTGGGGCGTATGTGTAGTGAGTAGCAATGGGAGGAGAAAGGTGAGGTTTGAAAATCGCTATTGGATTACCCCCCAAAAAAGTTTTATTCGCTGGGTTCCTATGCTATAAATAAAAACAACCGACTAAAGAGTCGTGGCTGAAGAGGGGAAATTATACCCGCTTGAGCTCAGAGTGATGTGTGCGTGGTGAAGGTGGTCGACATGTTTCATGTCCTAAATCATCCGGTTAGATCTTGGCATTTCTTCAGGACCAGGGGATCCTCATCTACTCTAGAGGAGACGGTATGAGTATGTGTAGTGAAGGTCCCATCCCCTAGGTATAGAAACATATACCTTCTGGAGAACACCTGGGAAAACAGAATAAGTAAAACAACAGGATTAAGCGACCCAAGAGACATCTGGTTGGAAAAGTACAGTGCCATGGGGAGAGGCACTGTAACAGGACATATAGTTGTGAGATAGAAGAAGCCATAAAATCTATGTTGTGGTTCTATCGTATTACACCACATTCCCTCACCAAAGTGTCCCCTTTTGAGACGCTGAGAGGACGTCAATCCACATTGATACTTTATCCACCTTGGTTAGCCAAAAACTGTACCAAATATTTTTATTAAAAATGTGGACCATAGGGCTATACTTAGTAGAGTGGAAAATGAACAGAAGAAAATAAAAGAAAGATATGATGTTAAAAAGTCTACATCTGGCTTTCACTGTAGGAAATTTGGTATGAGTAAAAAAATCTAATTTTGTTAAGAAAGGGGATGCCAGTTATGGTGAACCTGTGAAAGTGGAAAAAGTGTGTGGTAGTGCAGTGAGAGTTTAAGGTGGACATTGTTGGAATGTAGGTAAAACTGAAAAGGTACAAAGAGATAAAATGGGGGCAGAGTGAAAAGACAGCTCAGCCATCAAGCTTGTGCCTGAATGTCAAACTAATTTATCGGAAAAATCAGTCCATGAAATGAGGACAATGGGCAGAACCCCACGTAGATCAACTTGTGAAAGATATGTACCTTGGAAGTTGAGGTAATGTTTCTAATAGAGGGTGGTCATCTTGGTATGTTCTAGGTATAACATATTACATGAACATGGTCAAGTATTGATGATGACGTTTTATGTATTGGTAAATGCTATTTAGAACACATTGCTTATTACATACATTTGCTTATTTATTATGTAGTTTGATTTATTTAGCTTTATATTTATGTATTTTATATAGTTTGCTCATCATTTATATTGAATTTAGAGCTGTTTATCTTTTGTGTTTGCTTTTACAAGATGTTATGTTATTCTCGGTCTGTAAGCTGGCTGGAGCATCGGCATGCAGAATATTGGTACAAAGATTCCACTGCCAAAGTTTGTGTAGGGAACGTTCCACTGTGTAGCAGTTGGAGCGTGTCCTGACGAGAAGAGAGCAGTGCCTTCATGTTTGTGTGTGAAGACTCATCAATAAATATACTTTTTATGTATATCTACCTTCATTGTGCCTATTTCGCTACCACAGACGTCCACCTCTACATCAGGACAATCAGTTGCACCTGGGGACAGTGTTCCAGCTGAAGTACTCCAGTGCCAACCTAACACTATCAGTGACTAGCAACAGAGTGAATCATACAAAGTGCAAGAAAGTTGTGGTTGTATGCAAACAAAGTATGACGGCCAGAGATATGCTGGTCATCAAACAACAGTTAGGCAAAAAAAAAAAAGAAAATCTACTTTTTCCCCAGTCTCCAAGTTTTGATGCCCTTTTTTCTAGTTTTAAGTTGAATTCCCTTAAATAAATTTGAAAAATACAAAAAAATGTTTCAAAAACCGTGGAACTGAGTTGCAATTCCCTTCTCTGGGGCAACCTGGCAGTCAAACTTATTACTGTAAATCTGTATTGGAGAAATTGAATTGCAGAGAGGATGGCTAGGGTTAAAGATGTCTGGTAATTCATTACGTGAATTTATGTTTTCCAGAAATTCAAATATGAGCTGGCTGATTATGAATGGTTAAATGTGCTGTTTAAGAATATGTTTTACAAGCATAATTCAAAAGTGTAAGTTATTCATCAAGTATTAAGTTCTGTGGCACTTGTGAGAATAATATTATATATATTTAATTCAGGTTATACACGACTACATGATTGGCATCCATTTAAAATGCACAAGTTATCATTACAAACAAATGGCTCCTTTTGGGCATGTGGGAGCAAAAATGTAATGTTGGGACATATGTTTTAGTTCAGCAGTAGTATCCCAAATTTTTGGGTTGCCATCTTCATGTAATTGGATTTAGCTCCTGGTGCACACATCCCAACATTGCCCCATACTATCTGTTTCCATATCATACTTTCATTTATTTAAAATATATCTCAACAGCCTCTGCAATTTCAGCAAATATTGTGCCCTGAGTATGGAAATAGTGTTCCTCATTATCATTTTAATTAATTATGACATATGAAGCTCACTTAACTGAATTGTTAATTTATGCAAATGCTGTTTGAAATGCTTTAAGGGATCCTGGGCCTGATGTGTAAACGTATTTTGATGTTGCAAACACGACGATTTGCAAAGTAGGTGTGTTTGAGACCAAAAATAGGTTTTTACTATATAATAATCTTATTTTTTGAGTCTGTAAACTTTTACTAACTCCTAAAATGGAATTGGTAATGGATAGCGATCTGCAATTTGGATGGCGTATGTTGTAGGCATCCCTTCCAAATTGGGAATCGTTATCCAATGTTCTGCGACCATATCCAGTCACAAAACATTGAAAAACAATCAACTTCCATGTAGAGTTGGTAATCCTTTTGCAAAATGCAAGGGGCCCCTATTCATCCTTTTGTGAATGTAAAAAAAAAAAAAAATTGCTGGAAGGCAGGCAGTTGTCCAACAAACCACTGCCAACTTTCAAACAAACTTTTAAAATAAAGTGCTATTGTTTTTTTTTTTTAACGTAGGCCAGCTTCTTTTTATGGAAAACGAGATTCATTTTAAAAAGTTTCCTTTATTTAAATGCAATCACGGACATAGTGGAATGCCGACCCCAGCAGGCCACCATCACAGTGATGACATATAATCAGACTAAGTCACAATTTGCGACCTCCTTCATGAATATTCATGAGGTAGGTTGGATTGCTACCCACATTGCATAAGAATTTTGCGAACCAACCTGTTAATACATAGTATGGTCACAAACTTCAACACTAGATAAACAAATACTGGTCGCAATTTGTATCCAGTATTTTGTACTTCAGGCTCCCTATTATTAACAGCAAACATGATTCAACTTTGGTAACAGAATACTGCTTCCTACAGTCAACACACATTACACTACACTGAGAAAGGATATCATGCCACTGGTTGACAACAGTTAGCTCCAACAGAACAATGAAGGCAGATCCCAAGTCATTGAAGTTATTTCTGCAGTATTTACTTCTGGCGAATGCAGAGTCACGCAAAGCCGGGTTACCGCAATATTCAGCTTGAGGATCTTTGGAGTTCTCTTCAAAAAAAGTGATTTTTCCTTTGAAAGCTTCCATCCCAATAATAGCGAATACATAGTATATTGCCTGCAGGAGAAAAAGCATTCAATTTGGGTGGACAGCAGTAGCAAGAAACAAAAAGTTTAAATAAATCAATTGTTTGCAAATATTGAAAGGTCATGTAAATTGTTTTGAGCACACGTCCATGCAATTCATTTTTATTCACAGGAAATGGTTTTGGGAAAGTTCTGGTGAAAAAAGGTAATTCAGGAACCAAAAATATTAACTCAGACAATGTAGAAGCACTCCTTCATTAAAACATTTTTTACAGCCATCTGACCATGCCCAGGTTTAAAAAACCTACGCTATCCTCCCCTTCAGTTTCCCAACCTCGTGTTCCAGGTTCCGAAATGGTAGAACCTAACGGTATAGGAATTGAGAGGGTAGGTTTAGAGAAATTGGGATTTTTTGTGTGTAGTTTCAGTGTGACCTTGACCTGAAACTATTGGAGAACTTTAATTGAGCACTAATTAAATTACACAAGATTGCATTCATTTTTAGGAACAGGGAGGGTAAGTGATTTGCCCAGAACTAGAGGAGGTTGCGCCAATGCTGCTCTGTCTGTAACTTCACAACCTTGAGGCTAAAGACATCGAAGAGACTAGGAAGAATTCTACTTTGAAAATATATAAAATGTACTGGGAACCTTTCCAGTCCTAGTGTGTTGGGAGGTCGGCAAACCTTAACTCCATAAATCCTTTTGAAATTAAAGAATGTTTGAAGGATGGATTCTTAAAAGTGTTAGCACCAGGTACCCTAACTGCCCAGGTGCTGTGATCAGAGCATTCAGAGGTCCATCTGAGGAGTTTAGTTTTTTACTGTTCTAAGTAAGTCTCCTGCTCAGGAGTTTTAGACTCAAGAAGCTGGTTATTCACAATGCAGTGCCAACATGGGATGTGTCTGTGGTACGTAAGGGCCTCCAAGGGCCTACATTTGAGCTTTGAAAAAGCTAGTTTACAGTGGTTGTCATCAAAAATAGCCCTTCATTTCGCTTTTACATCCGACAGAGGATTAGAAGAACTTTCTGCCTTACAAATCTGTTATCCGGACTTAATGTTTTCCTGTGACAGGGTATTTTTAAGGATGGATCCCAAGTTTATTCCTAAAGTAAATTTCAAATCGAATTCATCCTCGAAGATAGTCCTTCCAGTTTTAAAATCTCCTTCAGAATATGAGATTCTGTCATCTCTGAATGTGAGAAGAGGTTTTCTCATAAATTTAGGGAAGACAAAACACTTTTGGCTTTCTAAATCGTGTTTGTGTCATTTGTGATAGCCAACAGGTGGAAGAAAGTATCAACCCCTACCTTGAATAGTTGGGTGAAAAGGGCAATTTCCCAAACTTGCAGGAAGTAGAACCTTCTCTGGAGGTCCAATCTTGGAAAAACAAGGGAGATTTCAGCTTTTTGGGCTGGGCAGGTAGTGCCACATGGTGAAACCCCTCAGACATTTATTACATATTACAGACTAGACTTGACCTAGTCTTCCAAGAAGAACTTTGGTTCAGTGGTCTGATATACAGCAATGAAGTAATTGTTGTGTGTTCCAATGAAATTTGCTCATGAGCATCTAGCTTTATGTCGGTGCATATTATTGTGCTTGGTAGATCCCAACAATATGTTAGGACTGGGAGGACCGATGATGGGTAATGAAACAATAACTTACCAGTAATCTTAATTCCCCTAATTCATAGTCCTCCCTGTTCCAGTCCCAGTTTCTTCCCCTGCCCCTTGAGTTGCACCTCCAAAGGGTATAGATTATTACATATTACATACTAGAGATAGGAGGGGACATTTGAGCTGTACTTAAGGGTTCGTCTGTCGACATGAGGAGAGGACTGCCATTCGTTTTGTTTTTATGTTACTAAAGTCATGTGTGGGAGGCAGGCTCCTCACATATGTTAGGACTGGGACGAGAGGACTATGATTCACGGTAATCTTTATTACCAGTAATTGTTTTATTCATTTTGTACAACAAAATGTTGTTTGCTAATCAGCACTATTATCTATGTTTTGACACAGCAATGATAAACATTTTGTCAGAGGGGCAAACCACACTTTAGATTCACTAGTTTAGCCAACCCATAGGAAAGGTGTGATGGAGAACTCACCATAAATGTGTAGGAAAAAGGCAATGGTTGCTGGGAGGAAGAAGAGCACCCTTTTAATAGAAGATGTACTAGGTATAAATGATCACCCAGAGGTAGTAGAACAGATGACATCACATCCTGTTAAGTCATCTGTTGGCCAAAAGCCTGTCAATGTCACTACACTGTATTTTTTTTAAAAATTACTTTAAATCACAGGCACAAAGAGTGCCATACATTGAAACATAGTGAATGGCTTACAGTGCAATACAGAAGTCGAAACGGGTTGTTAAGAAAGTAAAATACAAGGAATGCATAAACAGGACAATTATGTTGGATGAACAAGTATAGTTCTAAAATATAGAAATGTGTAGTTCACATAAGAAATTAAATCACAATTGCATGCTTAAAAATCTAACGATGCCTGGTACTTATACATGTTTGGACGAATTATCCACCGTGAAAGCAATACAGACACAGTTTAATGCTGATCTGGTTCTAAATGTTTTCTTCTCTAAGGAGAAGTGAGTAAAAAGCTATTAGTGTGTAACTAATATGCCTGTATTCATTTTAAATCAGGCAAAGAACTCCTATAAAGAACCACATACTAATAATTCAAACATTCTTGATTACTCAGAAAAGTAAAAAAAAGAAATATGAAGTCAATTTCACCAGTGCAACAGTAGATCTTTTGAGTCAGACATTAGCATGTAGTACTGCTTAAGGCTGAACTGATTTTAATTATCATTTATTCACGAGCTTATGATTCTTTGTACAAATAATACATAGAAATTCGAATATTTAGAAATCCCTCTTAATACAATCAATCAAACTTTTTTTCAGCTGTAAGCCATTAAAGCACATGAGATAAAAAAAACATACAATAAAACCAAGTAAAGATATACGATATAAAAAGTGCAATGTTGTAAACATTAGGATAGCCAAAGATTCCTTACTATTAGGCAGGGTCCAGCAACAGGGTAGTTTTATGCAATACATCAAGAAATACCCACTATCATCCTGTCCGAATTTTTTCCTTAACATAGTAGCATAGCCAGATAGTCCTATAACTGCACATCAAGCTATACATAAGTTGTACACAGCAAAATAGATTGGTCAGCCACTAATGGTTAAAATATATAAATACTCTAAAAGGGTTCCTATAATCTACAAATAGGAAGTGCACATCCTATTCTTCTTCTGTTATTTCAATCACTGTTTTACAGATCGCCTCTATACAAATTTCCATGTGAAGTGCTCATCTTGTGCCTTACTTTCCACACACCCATCAGAAAATGAGAGAGAGCAAAAACTATCGATCTACTTGTGTCGTGTCTCAAAATCCTGGGTGCTTCCTTGTGTTCCCTAATTCCCAAAATTCGACAAAGCGGGAATATCCAGCACCTCCTAGGAGTCACATAGGTTAGACAAAAGAAGATAATGTGCTCAATAGTTTCTTTTCGGTCCCAGCAGGATGAGCACTGTGACTCATTGACCTGTGACATGCGCTCCCACTTGGCAGTGAATGCCTGGAGTGGCAAGGTTCCATACTGGAATTGCAAGTACAGTCGCCTAGCTAGAGGGGGTTCTATTTCATCCAGAAAGTCCTCCTGCTTGAAAGAGTCCTTAACTGTAAGAAAGGCATGTGTTAAAGATCCATGGCTCGACTATGTGTAGGCGACTATCTATGTTGTCGATATGTAGTCTTGATAAGTGATTTGAAAATGGTGCCCACCTGGTCCGGGGCACTCCATAGACCACAAAGACCAATCTCTGACAATGTACTCTTCACATGCTTTAGCCATGGAATTCTGCAAGAGCCCCCATGTGAGAAAATTTGCTCTAACCCTTGTCGATAGGCTGATAACTCCGGGGTAGCCCAGATCCTCCTCCAGTAAAGTAAGGGTGTTGGAATTGAAATGTGTCACTGTCATATTACTCATGCTTCACATGGTATTATGTTAGCATTTATGTAGCTATGTCATTAATTATTACTATTGTATATGTATGCAATCAATAAGTGTAGACGTTGTGTGAATTAAGGCTAGCATCTGTGCCACCATCTTCCCGTTAGTAGACGCCATCTTGTATTATAATCGAAACTGCTATTTGATTATTTACGAGAAATGGTCCCTGGTAAGTTTCGTTTCTCCATGCTCAGCTTTGGCTTCTTTTACTCGCAAGTGTTCTCATTAACGCATGCCTTTCCCGTTAGATAGAGGCCTTCTCCCGCCTGTCTGGTGGGGAGGATAAGCCAGACGACCTTGGGCAGTAGATGGCTTGTGCCCGGCTGAGGAATCGAAACCTATGCTCTGTACCCCCATTGTATTACGACATTTACCAGTGTTTTTCCATAGTAGGTGGGTCTTTGTGGGCTCCGCAACATGCATAATGTAACTTTATGCTTGTTAGAGTCAGTCCCTCGACAGCCATCCCTAGGGCTGGTCAGACTGGACTCCGCTGCAGTGTAACTCTGTGAATAAACCAGTTTGATTGTATTCTCTACTGCGTCATTGAATCTTCATGTTTTGGATGGCTAGTGGAGGTCGAGAGTGACCCGGGTGACCCTATTTGGGTCACTTCCTTCAGTTGGTGCCCGAACAGGGTCTCCACCAGGTGACCCATCCCGCCCGTAGTCGGGTTGTGGGGGTCGGGGTTGCGTCTGGTCGGATCGGGGATCCCCACATGACAGAACCTGGTTCTCGTGGCTGCCCCGCCTGTCTGATCGAGTGGCTACGCGTCTAGTGGTCATCTCGGCTGGGGTCCTGAAAAGGCGAAACCCTTGGATCTGACCGTTTGGTCCGAAGAGTCGGCAGTGGAGAATAATCTTGTTTGATCTGTGTGCACCAGGTGAGTTTGTCTTGATTCTTGGAAAATATGGCGCCATCTTGGTTAACTTGTTGGGTCTGAGGACCCTTGTGATACAGAGCATTTTTGAATGTTCTGCCAGGCCACTTGTTGAATTTGGCTTATTCTTGAAAAGGCCTGGGGCTAGAGCCTATCTTGTCTTGGTACAGTCTGCGGACTGTCTTGTCTTGGTGCAGTCGGTGGACTGACTTGTTTTGGTGCAGTCGGTGGACTGCTCTTAAAGGTTCCTTGTCTGTGTGTGTTTTATTTGTGTGTGTGTGTGTGATGGTTGTGTGAATAGTGAATGTGTCTGATGTTAGGATGCCTTGTTGGAGTAAAATGTGGTGTCTGGGGTGCCGCTGTTGTTCCGCTGAACATCAGTTGGAGGAGAGGCAGCCTGCGCCTCCAGAAGGCACTCCCAATCTTGACATGTATGTGAAGCACGGTATTGGCCCTATTATGTTTCGTACATTATGGCACAAGTATACGAGGGACAATGCTGATCTTCAGTGGCCACTGGATGCAAAGTAATGTCTTTTTGGACACGCACAGGAAATTTTTCGGAGATAGCACAGCTTGTTATCCCACTGATTCTGTTACAAGTCTGTGGACTGCTTATCCATTGTCATTAGTGAATTATACATACGTTCGTCCATCCCATTTCGTAGAGGTAAAAGGCGAATTTTATATGGGATATCCTGGCCCCTGCTTGTACTATAGAAAGCAGCGAGGGACACGGTACCCAGGTTGTACCCCTAATATGTATTGTGACAATTTCTATATGGAAAAGCAAAATATCACTCTAACAGGTTGGCACTATCAAGATTTGACAGTTACTCGAGAGGCAGGTTACTATCCCGCGTGCTGCCCGATAATAAGTAGTACTGATACTTATTTGTATATAAACTGTTCTGGACTAATATTGTTTAAGAATACAATGTTGTTGGTAAGGAAAGACGATCCAAGTACAAAGGGAATGAATACCAGATATGCTCCGGTGGATTATCAAGGTCCGCTTTATGCACACCCAGGTTTCTATTTTTTGTCTAATGGTACATACCCCAATACCTACAATGACACTGAGGATGTGGCTCTGGGGATGGTGTTACCTCTTGTGGTACCTTGTAAGTATAGTAAAGCAAATATGAGATGGGTTAAAAGAATGCTGACCAAAGAATTTTGTGAGGGAGTTACAGATTTAGAGGTTAACAATTATAGCAACGGTATCACCTTTGGATATATACTTTCCTCCATTATTACGTTTGGTGGTACCGCCATGGCCAGGGGTGAAAGGGCTAGAGAAGATTTTGGGTGTAAGTTGCAAATACTGTTTAACTCCACAGTAGCAGCTTTACGTGACATCACTACTCAGAAAGTATGCGCATATACTCTGAGCAAACGAGATATGCAGTTGATTTTATTTTAGCTAAGAGTGGTGGTGCATGCGCAATAATAGTAGATCAGTGTGTAGTCGGTATTACAAACATGGAAAGGAATATCACTCAACATATTTTAGACATCCTGGAAAATGTATGAGGAATGGAGAGTGGTAACTTGAGTTGGTCCTTGTTCGGTGGGTGGGGTTGGATCCTAGAAAAGGTGATATATTTCATTGTACTTCTGATTTGTTGCTGTGTTTTGATTCAGTGCCTTCCTTTATGTTGCTTGTACTGTGCTACTTACCTCTCTCCTAAAAAGATCTCAGTTCACGATACTAATGCAACAATAATGTTTCAAATGGAGCTCGATACCCTTATGCAGATCGATGAAGGTGTTTTTGGTTCAACTACTTCTCTTGCAGTTTCTGCCCTCGATATTACGTGTACAGATGATGTTTAGTGTTATTCTCCCTCTGTTCTTCAGTTCGCAGTGTGTCTCCTCTTTATCCTGTGGGAGTGAAGGTACCCCAGCCAAAACTGCCACGTAAGGGCAGCAATCTGGGGGTAGATCAAGTTTAGGCAGAGGCCGACACTGATGGAAGTGTCATGCGGTCCTGTGGAAACCACCTACTTCCTACCACCTCTATTAGCCTCTTCTTGAGTCGGTTCCTCCCTGCCATTAGGGGCCCTACAAATTGTAGATGGGCACTCAGGTAGTATGGCTGGCGTCGATGGATTTACAGGTGAAACAGGTGGAACAACAGGCAACTGGGACGGCTGGACAATCTGATCCACTTGATTAGTGGCGGTATTGGTGGCATGTTTTCACTCTTCCCAGCATTAGGCCACACTTGCCCAAATGGCTGCTTTAGAGCTGGGAGTGCCGACAGGGGCTCAATTTTGGATGACCGGTCCCTCAATGCCCCTTCCATGGCATGCAGCCTATCCAGCAGAGGGGCAATAGCAGATCTCACTACAGATTTTACTTGATACAGTACCCCGTCCCAGCCCGGTATTGTTTCTCCTTCTTTCCCGCTATAAATAGAAGCTGGTGCTGACTCAACCTGCATAAAGCTTGGAGCTGTTAGTTTGCTGGCACGAGTAAATGGATGGGCAGTGGTCCTCTGCTTTTTGGAGTGGCCAGTTATTGGGCCTTGTCTTGCTTTCCTCTTTCTTCTGACCACTACCGGACTAGGTGATTTTGTTACGTAGTCCTCCAGGGTTGGGGACCCTTCCGTCATCACTGGTTCGCCTGTGTTAATAGCCCCAGGACCCTCCAAGTGCTGCGCCCTTTCCTTGACCAGCGGGGATACAGACGTAGATGACAATAGACAGTCTGCGCGATCCCCTATGGGGGGCACCGCCAGTGACTACTCCCCACTCTGCAGGGGAAGACCCCCTAGACCAAAAGATAATCCCTTCCACTGGCCTCTTTTTTTCTTACCCATGTCTTGGGCCAAGTGGCGCACAGACTCCACTGGAGTGAGCAGGCATCCATGTTTCCAGTGTCGTCACCACACTGCGCCCTACCAGTTCAATGTGTAGGAGGAATCACTGGCTTACTGTCATATTTAGATTATTTTTTTTGTTGCTTTTATTCAGGGACACCAGATCGCTGCAAACAGCAACAGCAACCGGTCTTACACAAAGGTACACTGAGGAGGTAGTCCTGCCCAGTCCGGTTAAGCCGAAGCAATCTAGCGAAGGGACGAGAGGCTTTTCAATAAAAATGACCAAGCTGACAGTGAATGCAGCAAGAGGTCAGTACATCACGGGTGACTCTTTTAATACACTTGTCAGTATAGAGGATACATGGGGATGAAGGAGCATTATATTTAAATGTAAAGGGACTTATTCATGAAACAATGGCCGCGAATGCGCAGCTGCAGTTTTAGCGTCTGCAAATGCATGGGCCAGAACACGAGCGAAGATGCTGTACTCACAAATTAAGGTTGGCTGTTCTTTTACAGTGGTACGCACGGATGGCTTACTTGAAACATATAGGCATATTGTTGGGCCTTCTAATGTTGAATGTGCCTGTCCAGACCAGCCCACAAAAAATAAATTCACCATGTGAGGAGGAGGGCGGCCCTTTGAGAGGTTGGGGCCTTGTGCTGAGAAGTACCTAAGAGACACTCGTGCCCCCTACCTACCACAAAACCCCCATCTCCCAAAAAATAGAAAAAGAAAGCTTTCTGAGGCTGATGCCTATGTCCTGGGGTGTTTTCACTCCCCTTGATGGACATCCCCTAGTCATAGCTTCAAAAGATGAGCTCATATTCCCTGCCATCGTGTGACATTGGCTCTTCACGGGGTGACCGTGTGAAGGAAGCCGATATCATGTGACAAACGCTGGCACCGTGTGAGTTGGCAGGTCTGCCTGTCCCTGCACAATCAAACAAGGAAGCTCTTTAATGTATATGGCCTTTTACATTAATACGCCTAAATGAAATGTGAAATGTAAGTCTCTACTCCACTGCTCGTACAAATCTTGACGTGCAGACTATGGCAGTGAAATACAGACAAGGGCTATTTCTAGTCCCTGCTTGAATTGTGCTACATTTCGCAGCAGACTTGCATTAGTTCATAGAGACCAACAAGTAATGAAGTGCACCAGGCACAGATTTCAGTGCATTTATTTGTCTAGAAATGGAAATCTATGCTCCTCACACCCCTTGGCACACCCCAAATGTAGATATTGTACCAGGCGCGGAAGCATAATTAGAATGCAATATGTGTGCACTTCAATTTCAAATTCTTTATGAGACTTAGTGCATGTGTAAAAAATTTCTTTCCTGATGCACGTTAGGTTAGACCAGCAAAAACCTTACATGAAGTGGGCTCATGAGCATATGTATTTGCTTATTAACTATTCCAAATGTTTTGTTTTAATAAATGATTTTTGTAATAGAATTTTTTGCATTCCAAATCATGTTAGGGTATAAATTGAAATATTCACACAAAAGTAGTAAATGTTTCATATGGGACCAAGTAGACAATAGAGTGGTCCTCCTCCAGGGAAGGAGAGGCTATAACCTTCAATGATGTAGGGGATCTGTGGTCCACCCTCCCTGCTCTAAATCTGATCATGGTCTCTCCTCTACTTTTTCCACAATACCGTTTAGAGTTAAGGTGTGTCTTCGCCACTTCTATTTTATCAGCCTTTATTAGCACACATTAGAAAACATAGAAAAAATAACTTACCAAGATAAGGCCACCAAATGTCACCATTGTAGGCACAATATTAATTAATGTATTCATAATCACTCGAAATCTGAAATAAAGGGGGGATAATGAGTGCAATTTCTACTTCCGAAAGACCTTAAACCACTGGATCATCATTGCGGGTAGATTAAAATTAGAGATGAATTACACTCTGAGATAATGGGGAGCAGTTTTGTACTTTAATATCTTAAAGATTCGATGCCAACATGTTGAGTTTTTCACCCCTGTCCAATGAATTTGTTAGTACCATCATTAAACTAAAATACCGAATTCATGCTTCATAATGACAGACACATATCTTATACGCAGGGAAGGTTTTTTTTGTAGGCATAATACAAGTAATTTAGATGAAAATTATGTGCATTATTTAGCATATGCGTGGGCAGTCACTTACGTAAACATTGTATGTGAGGTGTACCTTTGCATCCAAAAGTAACAAAATATATCTATTCAATGTATTTTTCATACAGTTTACAAAGTCAGACTCTGTATGTTGCAGGCATAGCACAAGCAATGGTGAGACACAACTGGTTTCCCAGCTCCCAGCAAACATTTTCTGCTTAAACTAGTGTCCCTCAAGCGAACATTGCACAAAAACACAAGTTACTTATCCTGGGTAATCCTCATTCTGGTGCATACTCTAAATAACCGTATATTCCTCACCTTTAGAATATCCCAGGTACCAGACTGGATCTGGAGAATTCTCCCAGCAATGACTCCTGCTTTCCCCGAAAGTGACAGAGCAGAGCCGCATATGGGTGCCATTCCTGCATGCTGACATCAGTTTCTTCATTTACTTCTCTTCCACTCCTCAGAGCTGATAAGTCTAAACAAATTGTTGATGACTGCATGATGATATGTAACCTGGGACCTTTTATGAGATTCATTCCACGGAACGGGGAAGAGGTAAGAAATCCATGGTTACAGTTAGTATCCACCAGAAAAAGAGTTACTGAAGGGCAGATAATATGTCTAATCGCAGATTACTCCCCTTTAGAATAGATACCAAAAAATGGAGGGTCAGAGGAGTGGACTTACACCAAAAATTCTTGCAGGACCGATCGGACAAAATGCCCCTCATTTCAGACCTGGCTGTCAAGGCAGTGGTGCTTGCTAAAAGTATCAACTGACCCAGACGTTGCAGCTTGGCAAATGTCCAAGACAGGCAATCCCCTTCCCAGGGTTGTTGTAGCCTTGACACTGGTCGTTGTTGCAGCCTTGACCCTGGTGGACTGGATCCACAGGCCTTCAGTGGGTTCTTTCCTGGCCAATGAGTAGCACACCTTTATGCACAGGATGACCCCTCTCAACAACGTCCGCTTATGCACCACTTTACCTTTTCTGCTCCCAACAAAACCCACAAAGAGTTGGTTGTCTATGTGTTGGTCCTTCGTGCAATCAATGTTAGAGCTCATGTCTCTTTTAGGGTCAAGACAATGAAGCCTTTCTTCCACTTCTGAGGTGAGTGGCAAAGTGACTGTTACAGTGATCAATTGTGACATGAAATGCCAACCCAGAAAACCACTGATGAGTCCATGCAGAGCTTGAGCCCTCAGGACCAATTTGTTTGGGATGAAGTGGTGTAGAGAGCCTCTCCAAGAGAATCTGGTGCCCAGAAGTGCGCAAAAGTGTTTGCAATAAGATAGACTGTTTTAATTGTTAGAAGCTATAAGTAGCAACTATGCACAGACTCAAATGGTATGCCCATGAAGGACACTAGGACCAAACTGAGTCCCAATATGGCATGACAAATAGTTTTGGAGAAAACATGTTAGTTAAGCCTTTCAGGACACATCCCAACTGGTGATTTGAAAAGAGAAGGTTGATGTGGGAAACAGAAAAGGCCCAAAATGGCAATATGTAACATTTGTCTGTTCCCACTCTAAGATCTTGCTGGGCCAGTGACAACACAAACAACAACACACCAGAAAGCTTGGTCTGCAGAGGATCAAAATGTTGGATCATCCACCAAGCTGCAAACTTCTTCCAACACCCTGCATAAATGGGTTACCTTAAAGGACGTCTAACTACAAAGATGATATCCACTATCACGGTTTGCAGTTCGAAAGACCTCAGCTGTCACCGTTCAATCTCCTTGCATGAAGGTGTAGGTTGAGGAGATTCAGCTGCAGAACCCTCCCCTGTTGCTGTGATGGGAAGCCCTTCTGCAGAGGGAGCAAGATCAGAGGTCAAACGCACTCTGGGTACCACACTCTCCTGGCCCAGTCCAGGGCTATTAGAATGAATTGGGCACGGTCTGCCTAACTTTACTCAGAACTAGAGGTGGGAGAGGGAATATTGGGACCATGTACAGGAGGGCTGTGTTCCATCACAGCCAGAATGCATCTCCCAGTAACTTTCCTGAAAGAAACTCCAGTGTGCAGTAGGGTTGATACTTTGTGAATAAATCTAGCCATCAACCTCGGGATGAAGACCACTACATGTGGTCTTTCAGCCGACTCCTACTTAGCTCGTTTAGATGTTCATGGGCCCTACCAGGTGGTTGTTCACCATTAAAATCTGCTGCTAATCTAGCCACCTCTAGAGGCCCCAGTCCTTCTTTGTCAAGAGGAAGTAGCAAGAGTGCCATCTCTTGCCTCTCTCTGAACCGGACATTCATTCATTGGCACACTTCATCAGTAGGAGGTTGACTTCCTGCATTAAAATTAAGGTTTGGTCTGCAGAAATCTGTCCTGGTGCAGGGGATATTAGGAGGGGACGAAATGAAAGGAAGGGCATAGCTCGTCTGAACAGTTTGTAAAACCCATCAGTCTGACAGATGGATTTCTATCCTGGGAGAAAATTTTGGATTCTGCCCCCCTAATGTCGGACTGTGGGTCTAAGGGGGTGAATGAAAGTGGCTTTGAGGCCGCTGCAGCAGGGGAGGAGGAAGTAGAAGATTGCTACCCCTGCTGGGTGAATAGTTTCACTCACCTCCGCGTCCTTTGATGTGAAATGTATGGTTTGATTGCTGCACCCACAGAGAAGGTTGCTGTTGCATTATAGTAAGCATCTTGAGTAGCCTCTAAACTTTCTATATTGTTTGCAGAATTATCAGCCTAGTGGCAATAATCCCAGAGATCATACTTTTGCGCAAACATCTTTAAATCACTCAAGCGCCCAATCAGCCTTCTCCATGAAGAGTCAAGAGCCATCAAACAGCATGTCCATGAAGAATTCAGTTGCTCAGATACAAGTATGCCATTTGAGCACTACGCTGGTGGCCATACATCAATGCCAGCTTGCAGTACATATTTCGCCGCATCCTGAATCAATAGGGCAAGTGACGCTCTGAGATCCTCTAGGATGCCCTGAAGTCCTCCGAAACGGCTGCCAAAATCTATCTTGCGGCTATGTCCCACAATGTATGTGTATTCCTGCCCACAGGACAAGTGGCATTCAAGGAGCACAGGGCCTTTTTGGCAAGGGAAACATCTGCTTTCCAAAAGCATCAATATGCTTGCATTCTTTGTCTGGGGATTAGAAAGAAAAACATTGAGGCTTACTTTGTCATTGACACCTGTACTACAATGGATTCTTTTATAGCGTGTCTCGGAAGAAAATCAGGGCCACCAGAGGCCAGTCTGTGTCAGCCGACCACAGGACGACTAACTGGAGAGGCTGAGCATGGTATTGACCAGGAAGCCATGAAGGCATCTGTGAGTGCCTCAATAAATGCTAACAGAAGCTCCAAGGAAGCTGGTCTTTGCTGGAGTGTTTCAGTTAGTGAATTGGAATTAGTAGGCAGCTGCAAATCTACCACCTCTGCTGTTGTGAGCACTACCACTCCGAAGCAGTGCTTATTGGTGGACCACATGGTGAGTCTATCACAGCATCTGAGACGGTGTCTAACCCACTGGCAGTCTGTAGGAGCCGACAGAAGGTCGACAAAGTTGGGAGCGAAACTCAGGATCTGCAATCAAATCGCACAGAATGAAAGAAACTGGCATCAGCGCGCAGGGGTGGTGCCTATATTCATTTATATTCATACCTGCTGAGTTACTTCCGAGGCAGTGTGAGGTCACTGCGGAGACCTATGTTGCCACCTATTGGCGCATGAAAGTCACTCCTGGGAGAATTCTCCAGATACAATCTGCAGTTAGGAATATCCATCAGCAAACGTAGGCAATATAAAACTTGAATAGAAATCCCATGAACTGCGCAAAACCCAATAAAGGGATTTGCAAAGGACTTCTGTCACATTAAAAAAGTTGCCCTGCCCTACTAACATGTATCTTAAGGTAGCACTTGACATACTGCCGATGTCAACTAGTGGGATCCACTGCTCTGCACAGCACAGCACAGGAAGGGATGAAAATTAGGATTACACATGTGCATTCCATTAGCATTTTTTCAAGGTTTTAGGATTTTAAGGTGACAAATTCCTGTCAGCCTGATTAGGATTATAATTCCATATAATGAAAGACATAGTGATGTTTCGAGACAAGGTTATGAAGTGTGAATTAGCTGCAATGCTTAAACTGACTAGGAGATCATCACTGCCATCCTATATTAGTGCAAGCAGAAATCATTTACCAAATTAATGTCTGCTTTCTCAGGACCCTGTTTGAGAACTGCAATTTGCAGCTGCAATTTGAGAGATGTAGCCTGTATAAATTAATTTAAGTGGATAAATCTGCTCAAAACATTTCAGGCTCAAATGCACTGGGAGAAAGACATGGCTTCCAGTAAATAAAGGCTCAGAGGAAGATGACTTGCTGCCCAACAGGACCTAATATGCTACACATGATCAAACAAGCAGTGGTTGGGGAGGAGAGACTTGGCCTAGCGCTCACAGTGCCTCTTGGTTTACACTGTCGTCACAGATCTGTTGAGTATAAAATGCAAAGATAGATGAAGGCATCGAGACTTTAAGACAAATTACGTTTAATGTTCATCGATTGTGGTCAGTGACAGTCCATGTAGTAGGAGAGTAGTTTATTTAAATGTTGATATAACAAAATCAAATCCAACATGTTTCACAATTGGAGTCTCATCTCCAGGTCTTAAGCAATAAGCTTAAATATTCACAGACATAATTTCCAAGTTTATAAGCAGTTCCAAGTGAATAATCAACACAAGCATATGAATAATCATAATGTGAGAAGCTTTCATTTGGATAATGATAGAGCAATACTGCGTACTTCTGCAATTAATGTTGCCCAGACCATAAATACATTAAAAAGGGATGCCCATGATGCGGTTCTTCATATCAGATTGTTCCCCACAGATGAGGAAACTTTCAATTGGCTCCTCCATTTATCTTTGGATGGGAAACTTGATGCTGACATGGTCATTAGGAGCCTGATCATGAGGATCTTGTTAGATAATTTTAATGAAGTCATCTGCCTCTTCCGTCCTGAACAATAAGGCTGTTTCCTGGCCTTCTTCAGAGACATTCCAAAATCACCTTAGAATGATAACAGAATAGGAATTGTGACTGGCCACAAGAGAAGTAGATGGGACTTGGATGGGGCAAATTAGATTTGGCTAAAGGAAATCTTCATTATGATAAAGTGAGAGGCACCAACTAAAATCTTGATATGACTAATCATAGGTTGCATATCATATTGCTTGATTTCCCAGTGTTTTATAATTAAAAAAAAAAAACAATCCACTGGCACACCGTGTGATTTCCACTGACTTGTGAACTGCACCTTGTATGAATTATCTCTTCATTAATATGCAATAAATCTTTGCATTAACTAGATGATATGCAAGTATGCAAAAAACCACCAAGGCGTAAAATATTTACTTTTCTCTAAAGTAATTTATGGATAAGGATTTTCTTCACTTTCTAGTAAGGTGATTAGACGCTTTACCTTAGAAGAAGATAACACGGTATATGGCAAAGAGGTCTTAGTGCCAACCTCTGCTTCGAAATCGTCTTGTGGTTTGTCATTTTGATCTTTTAGTTGTTTTTTTATGCAATAAGAATATGATTTATCACTGGAAACCAAGTGGCGCTCATAACTACTACTAGGATCATTTAAAACCTGCTAAAGCTTTTAACCCCTGGAAAGCTCTTCATCAAGGCACAATAAGAGATTCCAATTTTACTTGCAATAATATTAAAATGCTTTAAAAAAACTCTTCAACCATTTTACTACAAATAAAGCAAACCATCCAAATATATTCCTTTAATTGAGATTTATAAAGAAACTTCAGACCATCACAGGTTGTAAGATAGGAGAATTGCACAGTGAGTGTCTGAGTAGTAAAGTTGTACAATTCAATAAAACTTCAAAAGAAATATTTCAAAATATCCTGAACATTCAAACAGAGTAGAGAGGGGAGGTAGAGGAGAAAGACAGAAATGGAATATCAGCACATCATCAGCTGTACACTCACCTTTGGATGCTGTCAACAATCCTAATGAGCCGGAGTACTCGTAGAATGAAAACAATATCCAAAATTTGCTGACTACTATATGGACTTGCTAAGATATGAAGGTAAAAATAAAACACATATTTAGTATTATTACGTACACTAGTGCATTTAGAATTTATGAAGGTAAGGTAACTGACAATCCAAAAATAATATCCATATCAAAAAAGACAAGAAAAGCATGTGCTTTTTCCCCATTGCCTGTGTTCCTAAATTATGGAAATCCCAGGGGCGAAGCTAGCCCTTTGGCACCCGTAGCGGTCCCTGCGGTTTGCCGTCCGTGGCGGCATTGAAGAGAGGGGTGGGATGCTGGCAAAATTCTGCCAATTATCGTACAGTGGAGGGGGGGGTTGTTGGTGATTGCCGCCCCAAGATGGCAAGTAGGTAAGAGCGGGAGGTCCCCAAAACTGGTGCCACTCGGGGCGGACTGCCACACCCCCTACGCCACTGGGAGATCCTTGCTGCATTTTATCATTCTAGCGGTCACCTTTACTTCAGTGCTTGCTCCTAAGGATCCTAAAGCATGTGTCAGAAGATACATCTGAAACCTGCACCATGAATGCACCTTCCTTAGGCATGTATATAGCGACAGAATACGTATCGTATCGTATAAAATGTTTATTTCGGATGCAAAGATCCATAAAACACAGTACAGCAAGTAACCAGATAAAGATAAATAAATGGACGACAATATGATCAACAATTTCATAAAAAAACAATCTCATAAAACAACATCCCACAATAAGCATAGGAGAAAGAAGAAAAGAAATGAAAAGAAAAATAGAAAAATAAAGTGTGGAGACTTCAAGGGAGAAAGAGCAGCATCAACAATATAAATAATGTAAGAAAGTTCACTTTTAGGCAACATGGCTTCAGCACTTGACACTGCACATTGTGGGTGATCCAGGCAGCGTACAGATATTTTGTCATCCCAACAACAATTACCTCTCTTGTGTCTGATCGTAATGCTCGTAGTGCATTAGCATAATGACGAAAGCCCAAAAGGTTACATAGCGGCCTCAGCCATTGTTTTCAAGGTCTATCATAGGCTGGGCATAAAAAGGCAAAATGATGCAATGTTTCTTCTGCTGACTTGAATGCGAAACACACATTAGAACTACAATACTGCACGCCCCAGTTTATACAGAAGCTGTTTAACGGCAAGACCCCGTACCTCCAGTTTAAGAAGAGTTGCAGGGGAATGGAACCTAGGAGAATATAAAAAAAAGATTCATAGGCGGGGGAGAGCTTGATGTCTAAGAAATAATCAGTGAGACTACCCGTTTTGACACATTTCAGATCCCTCAACCACAAAAACTCATTTAGTCGTTCTTTAACCAAGGAGCGAGAGACTTGTTTTGCCATGGCAGGGGTTTCCCAGAGCAAAGTCAAGCTTTTCTCATATAATGTGGCTTTCATATAAGCAAACCAAGTAATCTTCTCACAACCTGGAGGTTTAAGAAGAGCCCTAATCACAATTCTGTAGGATTCTAGTTAAACCTGTGGACCACAATCTATGCCAGTACAAGGCAGGGCGACACATAATAAGTTGATTTATAAGAACAATCCCCAAATCATGGAGTTGGGAGATGTGAGGGGTGCTCTGTGGGAGGTTGAGAATGCTTCTCACAAACCTTTTTTCGGTTTTACCAAGTTCATCGCTTTTGGTGGGCCCCACAGTTCTACACCATACATGGCTGTACTTTTAGCTTTGATGTTATAAATCTCCACCATTGGTTCTAGAGAGTAGGCATGAGCCTGTTTGCTCAATTTGGCTACGGCCCCAGCTTCTTGTTGGAGTTTTAGTGAACATCTTTTGATATGTGAGGACCAGCTCATTTTTGATTCAAGCAGACCCCCAAATACACAAACTTGTGCACTTTTTCTAGAGCAACACCCTGCTCCAAACGTTTTGCTTTAACAGAATTATAAGGATTAAAAACCATAAATTTTGTTTTATTAACATTTAGTTTAAGACCATGATCGCTACAGAGAAATAAAAAACGGATCAAGTAGTGCCTGCAGACCATGCAGGGTTTTGGAAATTAAAAGTGTGTCATCTGTGAAAAGTAGCATCGCAATTTTATACAGGCACAATTTGGGTGCATCGTTACCAGGAAAATTAAGTGTGTGCACTAAATCATTAATATAAAGAGTAAACAATTTCAGGGCCAACACACAACCCTGCCGAACACTGGTTTCAATCTTGAGAGGGTCTGTGAGCTCACTGCAGTTGCCATACCCAACTCTGGCAGTATTGAGTGCATGCAACCTGATAGACGGGTAGAATATTGCAGGAAACACCCATCTTTTCCAGAACTTCCCACAAATTGACCCTGGGAATAGAATCTAAAGCTGTCTTCAGGTCAACAAAGACCACATAAAAATGGCCATTGTGTAGCGAGACTGTTTTCCAATATAGGGCACAGAAAAGGAGTATTTGATCTACCGTACTGACCCTATTTCAGAATCACGCCTGAGGCTCTGAGAAAACAGAGCTGTCCAAGCAGTTGATCCAGTAGAAGACGAGAGAAACGTTTGTGCAACATGTTGATTAGGCTGCTGGGCCTGTAATTCCCTGGGTCTTCTTTGAGCCCTTTTTCGTGAATCGGGACAATTTCTGCAGCCAACAAAGAACTGGGTATCGGGACACCTGCAAGTATAGAATGAAACAGCAGCTAAAAATATGTGGCCTAGATCAAAGGTTCTGATCTAAAAAGATCCCCAGGAAGGGAATTGGGCGGGTGCTTTATGTGCCGGGAGTAACATAAGCGCCACCATTACATCTTTGAGTTGGAAGGATAGAGGGAGACCTTCATCTAAGGGAAGACATAGGCCATTCCTTAATTGAGCATTCTCCGGGTTGGACTTACCAACATACATTTTTTGGAAATGATCCACACAGGTAGGTGGCTGTAGATTATAATTAAGGCTCCCTGTTTTCCGTTTTTACTGATTTTTACAGATAAATACAGACGGAAAACCATTTATTTTCCTGTCTGTATTTATTTTTAAATGTGGATAAAAATGGAAATATGGGTTGTTTTTGAGTGATTCTAAATGCTGTCAATCATGACTGCCACGCCTATAGCTGTGCGGATTGACAAGCAAGGGGATTAAAAAAATATAGGGATTTTAGTAAAGAGCCTTAAAGAGCAGTAGATTAGCACAACCTGGATACTAAAATTTAAAAAATTTTCTTACAAGTGCATATTTTACCATCTGAGTGTGTGTATATCATTGAAACCTGCCAGTCGTTGAAGCACAAGTGCACATTAACTGGTTAAATAAATGCAGAAATATACACATTTCAGCTTAATTTTTTCACAAAACCTAAAATAAACATGGATAAATACAGGTAAAATTAGAAAAAAATAAATATGGATAAATACAGATGGAAATAACAAAAATATAAATACCATAAAAGCGGGAGCCCTAATTATAATCGACACTGGTGGTGGTATTCCGCCTGCTGTGAGCCACGATTTCCCAGAAAGATTTAACATCCCCTGCCCTAACTGCTACTACTAAGTCCTCCCACATCTCTCGTTCTCAAACAATTTTGGCCTGATGAAGTGCTTCTTTATACTCCTTCCTAGCGTTAACAATGTTTTGACTGGGTCCAGTTTTTAAGCTTTGTATAAGGCTACCTCTGGAGTTCCTGCAACTGGAATTGAACCAGGTACAGTGGGTTTGGACCCTATGGATCTTGCAAACGTCTTTACTAATTAAGGCTTTAAGGGAACTAAAAAGACTTTCATGAGATGTAGCAAAATTTTGATCTGTAGTTGACGCTCAAGGTGTTCAGTGCATCCAAGGTATCAGCCACCCGGTCATATATATGGGGCACCAGATTTAGGACCTTACAAACTGAATTATTGTTAAATTGTGTCCAACTCCATACAATGATACCCAGACCGGTGGAGCAAGCAGTGTACCTTTGATGTGCCTATAGCACCAGTAAATATGAATCCAAATGCGATGGGAGAGATTTCAGGAATGACAGCCCCTACGACTTCACATGCTCTTAATGCCCCATATGCATTGACCTTCCTGTTACAATTGGTTCTGTAGCTCCTTTATATAAGCCTGGAGTAGCAGGAAATACTACAAATACTTTAGCTATTCCTACAGGAATGAATGTTGCAGCCAGCAATTCAGTGGGCTTGACAATGAGACCCATTCCTCAGACTCCTATGGTTCCGGCGCAGGGGAATACACCATGTGCCGCAAGTGCACACCCTACATTAAATCAGACCAGGATTGATTGGAACAGGAGGTTTCCTCATAGACCATCACCCTTTTTTATGCCCAACACAAAGGCCGCACCAATGATGAATTACAGTATCCCAAGGGCAGAAGTGCCTATGGGAATGCCAACTTCTGACACGTCTCTCTTGAATACACTGCCTGGTTTAAGTAGTGGTACCTATAGTGGAGAGATAATCCTTAATACCCCAGAAGAATAACTAGGTCTTACTGCTCAAGAATTTGATGATTGGCTCAGAGGTATAGATACCCCGACAAGTAGTGGGAATCCTGGAATGAGGGGGACATCTGCTCAAGCCCAAGAGAGAGAAAGGGTTATGGATGTGGCTAATTGAAAATAGAATTAGAAGAAATGATAACTGGGACTCTTGATTTATCATGATTAAATGCTTACCAGGATGAGGAACTATTGTTCCTGTGCAAAGATATTACCAGACGTCCAGGACAGGCTCATGAGAGATTGTCTGAATTGGCTCAGAGACATGGAATTGATATACAGAAACCCAAAGCCCTTCAAAGAAATTACAGGTTAAGCTTCAGTGACAGAGATCTTGCAAACATGTGTCCGCCGGAAACGAAATCATAGATTAAGGAATTAATTGCATACGTTCAAAAGTAAAGTGAATTAGGTAAATGGGAAGGTAGATGGTCTAAGAAAAAGGAACCAAAGAAAGTCAGGTTACAAATGCCTCCATTTGTAATGGTGGAAGAAGAGGAAGATGTACAAATGCTTCTCATGAGCGAAGTGCCTGGTGGAGGGTATATTTATATACTGTGGAGCAGGACTGATCTTGCATCATACACAAATGACCCAGTGGAATGGTACAGACAAGTTGATTAATTTGTGAAAATATCAAAAGTTTTGTGGAATGATTTGGATACTCTATTTGAAATTGTGGTTCCAGGTAACCTGTGGGTCAAATGTAAAGTTTCTGTGGCTTGGCCTAAAGTGGAGCTGATGAGACATCCTGAATCACATGCTCCGTCCCCACTGGTAATGAAAAAGTACAATCAAGAGATTAACTTTCTGAATTTGAAAATCTCTCCTAAAGAGATCGATTGGGTCAAGATTGATAAAAAATACAGAGAGAAAGAATTCAGAATCCCAATCTCAATGTGCCCTAAGCTCAGGTGATGCAGGTCCCACAAGCCTCAATGCCAAGACAAAATGCAAATGTCGCAAATGTTCAGAGATACAATGCAAATCAGGTCCCCAACATAAATACTAAACCCTATTGTGTAGTCACAGGTCTGGGTTGAATCCATCATCGTTCTTTAGTTCACTTCGCCACCCCAGTTCAGACCCAGCCATATGCAAATCAGTCTTGACCCTGTTCCTTATGGGAACAGTCCAGCCAGAACTGCCAAGTCCAGCTCTTCCCTGGACCGGAAATAATTGCGCTTTGTGGATTATTCTTGTTTGTAATCTTTAAGGTATACAAACGTGCACAAGTGAAAAAGGGAGTGGAGAGAAAGAGAGAAGACATGGAACTGGAGGATAGATAGAGTAAATACTATGATGACATGAAATTTCTGGAGGATTTCAGAAGAAAGATGATGAAAACAACCAGTTGTGATTTGTCCATCTGATAAGACACTGATGTGATGGCTTGATTCGCGATCAGAGCGGGATCGGTACAGTGCAAAGTTAACCACTCTTTACACGCAACAATTTCATCACAAAAAAGTTAAAAGATATGTCACATGAAGGTGCACTTAGCATGTTTCTTACGTGATTACATGATTATTGAAAATGTTGCAGCCGGCATTACTATTAAAGAGTGCCTTTACTGTAGAATTAGAGAACACACTTATGTGGATGTATAATCGTGTTCATATACCTAACAATTGAAGTCTTAATGAATTCTAGAACCGTCCTTTCTTAGTAGATAATGTATTTTCTTTGAAGATGAAATTTGACTTTCATAAACGTGTTCTATAACGTATAAATGACACTTAATGACTTGCAAATGTGATTAAAACCATCCTCATATGTAGAATGTGATTTTACCTGAAACAATATAGTTTATGTAATATGTGCACTAATGTTACACATTTAAATGTAGTTCTCAGCCATACTTACATTTTATCAAATCTTACATATTATGAATTTAATAACGTACTAGAAACTTAAATTCATTTGTGTTTAATGTGCACATGATTATTAAATGTGCACCATTGAGTTAATGATTTAAGTTGTCTTGACTACTTAGGCCTGTATTTCACGATGCTGTATTCAGGGCCGGACTGGCCGTAGCGGGCACCAGGCATTTCCCCAGTGGGCCGCCATGGTAGGGGCCGGTTTTGGGCCCCTGGGGGGCCGTTTTTGATACCGAGGACCTCCAATATACGCCCCCTGTAACAAAATCGGCCAAAACCGGCTCTAACAAACAGCTCAGCTGCACTCCCTCCCCCTGAGGGGGGCCGGCCGAGCAGTTTGCCAGGCCCTGGCAGTATTTCATAAAATACTGTTTTCCATTTTCTGCTAACACTACATTTCTTGCAGGTATTCAAATGCATTGTTAGTTTAGAATAGATACATTACCATACTAGAGATAGAGGAAAGAGCCTGAAAAGAAACCCTTGATGATAGTACATGGGGAATCACAGCACTAACTGAAAAGTTTATTCAGCAATGTGTCGAACTTATTCTGAATGCGAGAAGGAGATGTCATCCCATGTTCAACGTGTGCATTTCTCTGGATGTAACAGTCTGCAATGTGAGACCTGACGAGGACAAAGGACCCCTGATGGTGTGATCAAGGGGGTGTTACCTAAGGACTTTGTGTGATCTAATATACTGTTCACCTCGTCTATCTTCAGACCCGATCAAGTTTCCTTCCGATCCCATTTGACTTCAGAACTGCTTTACTAAACCTTTCTGCAGACTCTATGCAGAACTCTTGCAGACATCCTCCCGGATTCCCTACTACCTGAATGGACTTTGAGAGGTTTAGACTTCAATGCTTTCCCCTGAATCTGTCATTAGTGTGGCTTAGGTTAACACTTATTCCTGACCCATTGAAGATTTTTGACCGAGCCTCTGAGATACTAACACTTTCATCCTTGTTATGCTTTGTCCTGTTCTAAATTCCTTTATGGAACTTCCTTGATGGAGAGATCTTAGGTTACCAAACCATTCCCTTAACTTGGACTGGATTTAAGAGATTTAGATTACCAATGTATAGGCAAGGGAGTCTTAGACTATTTTCTGAACACCAAATATTGATGCAACTTTTCTGTATTGCCATTTCTGAATTTCTTGTTTGATTAAAACTAGTTTGCTTCCATTTTTTTTTAGGCGGTTGTGATTACCTTTTGTTATCCTGTAACTTTACAGCATGGTCTTAAGAGTCGTGTATTTGAACTTGATTATCAATTTGTAATAAATGTTCTTAATCATGGCTACCGATTCCTGGTCCTCATTGTGTAGGCAAATGGGTTACACTGTTAATTGAAATTTGATTTAATATAGAGACTAACTCCCATCCCCTCTCAGTGAGATCTAAAAGGTCAGTCGGAGGACCAAGGGTAAGCAAGTGGGCATAGAAAATGCTGTGTCAACTGGTGCGCTTTTTGATTAATTAGTAATTGGGAAACAAACTTTATATGATGGTTCTTTTGCCACTGTAGTAGTTTTTATTTTTGATTGACCTTGCATGTAATAAGAGAGTTTCTTTGGACATTTATTTTAAATGATAGTTTCATTTATTTAGGTAAGAAAATCTTTGCACATGGAGAGAAATTATGCATAGCCCTGGACAAAGGAGAGTAGGTGTTACATAACCCAGAAAATTATCATTGAGTGTCTCGCTGTATGTATGTATGTATATGGCATTTTCTATAGCGCAAACCTAGTCAAAAGGCAGCGGAGCACTGTACACGTTTAAAGACAAGCATAAAGTCAACAAGTATGAGGAAAGGAAGCTGGGTTGTGGATGGTTAATGCACTATGATGTAGTGTTCTTTCAAGAGGTGAGTTTTCAACTCTTTCCTAAATTGATGCAGCATTAGGGCAATCCTGATGGATACAGGGATGTTGTTCCAGATCTTGGATGCCTAGATGGAAAAGGCCAGCTGTCTTTTTTTTTTTTTTACACTCTAGTCTGCGGTTCGATGGTGTTCTCGATGCAGGTGTGCCAACAACCACCAGAGATGGTAAGCTTGTCTGTAAGATCAGCAGGGTTGCTGGTCGTGGTAGCTTTGCAAATGATGCAGCTGGTTTTGAAAGTGGACCAGGCCAGCAAGGGAAGCCAAAAGAGTTCCATCAGGTTGAGGGTGATATCATATGAGACATGCTGCAGTGTGTAGGATGCCGCAAAGGGGTGCCAGTGTGGAGTCTGGGAGCCATGGAGTAGGGCATAGCTACCATCCAGATGCAAGAGTACGAGCACTTGAACAGCAGTTCCGAAATCACTTTCTGGAAGAAATGGTTTGACTTCCTTAAGAGGGAAGAGGTGGGGCGCCGCCGCCAGGGCGACTGACGCTGGAATCTGGGGCTCACGGTTCGATCCCTGGCACCGGCGGCAGGTCAGCCCAGCACCATGTGACTCTGGGCAATAGCTCGCTTAATCTTCCTGACGGCCCCCAGCGCCGGGATGCCTTCAGGTAGCTGTTCGCGCTTTCCAAATACTGGATTTACATTTACAAATAGAGATGGTACTAGGCCATCTTTTTTTTTTTTGGCAATGTGTTCCTTGAGGGTGAGGTTGTTGTCAAGGGTAAATACGAGTGACTTGACTTTGGTTGAAAGTTGGGGTTTGAAGCCGTAATGGTTCATGCCATTGAGCTGGGTATTTTAGTGTATCTTGTTCTTAACAAATAACATGAATTCTCTCTTGGCTGGGTTGAGCTTCAGGTAGGTGCTGCACATCGAGGTTTAGATGATGTGCAAGCGGTGTTTGAGGTGCTCGATATCTGAAGCAGAGGAGACTTTGAATTAGAGTTGAGTATTATCAGCATATTGTTGAATATTGATGCTGTTATCTGTGAGCAGAACCCCTAGCAGCTGCATAGATAGGCTGAAGATGACAGGAGACAGTATGGAGCCCTGTCAGACTCCAGTTGATAGTGAGCTTTGGTTACCTGGACGAGCCCATGTGAACAAAGAATAAACTCGTGTCGCTTGGGAAGATAAGAGGAAAACCAGTGAAGTACATTGATGGTGAATCCCATTCCAGACTCCAGGGAGCATATGAGGGTGGGATGATCGACTGTGTTCGAAGCAACTGAGAAGTCCAGCAATATCAGGAGGCACGGATCATCTTAATCTGTGGTCAAGAGGGCATCATCTACAATGTGTAAAGTTGCAGTCTCTAAGTTTTAGTGTGATCTAAAGCCTGTTGGTGGCTTCAATGATGGTATGGGTATAGTACTCTGCTCTGGGATATGAGACGAGAAGGCTGTATGTTAATCTGAGGGACTTCGTGAGGTCCTTTGGAGTTTTGTTTTTCTTCCATTTTCTTTCTCATCTGGAGATGAATTGTTTATGTCAGCAAGGACTTTAGACCATCAGCGTGCTGAAGACTTTGACCTGCACTTGCATGTTATAATTGGGGTGTAGATGTTGAAACAGCTTTCCAAAAAATTAATGAAGTTGTTCAGTAGGGTGATGATTTGGACATGGAGTTGACAGGATTAGAGATGAGTTCAAGCATAAGGTTATCTATGAAGAAGTCTTTGAAGTCTCTGGAGGTTTGGTCATCTCTTTTGTATAAGTTTTGGTTTGTTGGTAAGATGCTTAGCATGGAGATAGTAACTGCAAATGGTTGTTCCAGTCCAGTGGTATGGGTGGCTTGCATTGGATTGTTGGTAGTTTTAAGAAGGCAAGGTTGAGGATATGGCCCTTGGAGTGTGTTGGTTGTGTGACATGTTGTACCATGTTGAGTCAGACCCCCCAGGATATTGCGGCATGAATTAGAAAATTTAGCGGCACAAATATGGAAATTTAGCGGCATTTTTGCGGCACTTTATTTTACTCAATCATTCATTTTCAGCCTGAAATCAATGGAAACTGTTTTAGCAGAGTATTCCACTTTGCAATAGGTATGTTTAAAGTGTCTGCAGCTCTACGGAAGCACAGCTCCAGTCCTAACCTCATGGGAGTGAGCTGTATTTCTCCCTAGGATGTTCTAGTGCCCATGTATGCACCCCTGCCGGGGCACCGCTGCCTCCCGGATCTGTGAGGCAGGACACCTCTTCCTCAGGCACCCTAGGGCGCAGGATCGTAGTGGCTGATCCAAATAAGTGAGACAGACTGCATAGGGAGGTCACCTCCTGCTTACCTGGTCCAGTCCTCATAGGTCGACTTGAGCATACACCAATACTGGCAGAGAATTAACAAATGGTCAGCTCCTCCACAATGCCCAGCCTAACTAAGACACCAAGGAACGACCCTCAGCATAGACAAATTAACTATTCCGTCTGCATATCTCTCCTCAGCAACAAAGTAGATGGGAGTAGGGGGTTGTATGACATTTGAACTCCACTGTTGGTCGCCACCAGTCCATGTTGTGTCTACAGTTCCGATTTGTGTCACTGTTGAACTGCTAGCCCTATAGATTGTCTGTTTCAAGGCAATCCCCTCTCTGGAATCCAGAGCTTCAATCATCATCTACTTTGAGATGAATTCATCTGTTGCACCCATTGTAAATGTAGGAAGGTCTTTCTTACCTATGAACAAGCTGCCCTTTTCTGAGCCAGAGTCTGTAGAATTTGTTTCTGAATACCTGTTCCTCTGGAGAAAACTTCTGATGAGTTGCTCTACAGAGGATACCACTGTACCCTTCCTCTCTTTTTTTCCTGTGTTGGGGTTGGTCATCCAGTTTGAGCAGTGTGTGGTTTCCTCAGTCCATGCCTCCTCTAAGGACACTGTTTCCACACTTAAAGTAGTCCAGCACACTACTTGCCTGTGACTTGGACCAGACACATTTCTCCTTTGGGACTTCAAAGGAGACCTACTGGTCATGGAAAAGGAACTGAGGCTTGCTGGTAATAGCAGCCGGTATTTAATCCACAAATGTTAGTTTCTGCTTTACTTCAAGGAATATAGTTTATCTGTGTTGAGCTGCTGCTGTGTAGTCAGGGGATATCATGACTATCATGCTTTCCAACAGGTAATGCCCAACCCTTCTCACTCTTTACAAAATCACATCTCTGTCCCTGTAATTTATGAGTCAAGCCACCACCAGTCCCAGTGGTGCTAAGCAGGAGGTCTTGCGGGCACTCTATGTGCTCTCTCAACAGTACAGAAGAACAGGCCTTACAACCCAACTGTCTACCTCAGTGATGCTTCTAAGTAAGCTGTCATATCATTCCTCTCCATTTTCTCTGGCAGCCCCACCACATGCTCATGATTGTGCCAAGATCTTCACTCCAAGTCCTCAGCCATGTAATTTGAAAAACGGACTTGCTGAGGGAGGTCTTTCATTTTCTTTCTGAGTTTGGGCTGCAGTCAGTTTGATATGACTCAGCTCAGTTTCTGTTTATTTCTCTCTGTACATGAGTTTCCTTTAGCCATCTGACAACAAACGTACATCCACTGCAACTGAGTCCATCAAGGAAAGGAGGGCCTCCCTTGTGTAGTGATGGCCACAAGTATTGTCTCAAGGGTATTATTCGCCATGCTTTGTTTTCTCAGAGCTAATTTCCATCTTCATGTCAGCTGGGCCCACATTTGACTGGGGGAAGTGAACAGGTTTCTTTGGACAGCCCCTGTGGTTTTATCGGGTTCGGTTTACCCATGTTGTGGAGCTGTGCACTACATTCTCCATGGCCTCTGGTATTGTACTGAGGTGCTCTGCACATCTCTTAGCAGTCTCTTCATTGATAAGGATCTGTCTCACGTGGTTTGTTGGGCCTGCTCATGTGGCACCTCCATCTTGCCATCAACTACACTTTTCACAAGAGGTCTATCCTTACTCCAACTATGATGTGTCCTTGCTCCAAAATAGCGAATGGATCGCCCCTCCAACCACCAACTACGGGTTTCTCTATGCCAGGGAAAATTGTCCCAGAGGCACACTCGGGATGTTCTTGAAATCAAGATAGCCCCAGCGGCTCTGGCAATACACCACCTCTTCCATTGGCTGCTCCAGAACACCAATAAACTTATGTGGCTCTGTGCATTTGTTTCAAAATAAATACTTTTCAAAGACATACTGCATTTGCCTATTGGAGAACTCTAACTGACAAGGGTGACTACATACACCATGGATAAGCAGTCTAGTTCAGTTCAGTTCAATAATATATATTCGATCTTAAAAAGATCATAAAAGTGCAAGATAAAACAGTATAATAAAGTAGATGAATAAAAAACAACTATCATAAATAAAGACCCTTAATAACATTCTCAGTTCATTATGTTAGAAAAAAAACATTAAAAGCAAATCAATCCAACACATGAAACTGAATAAGCAGTCAGTTTCAGTGAACCTCTGGTTCCCACTCCCTATAAATCTTTTGGATAAATCTTATTTACTATCACCTTAAAAGGAAGGAAAAGTTAATATTTAATTTCTCCAAAGGCTCTAAATCGGGAGGATATAGCAAAGTGTGGGGGGTTAAAGGTCGTGCAAATGAAACCTTCCTCGAGGCAACAGAGTACGTGTGGGCATGAAATTAAAATGTCAGTCTACGAGGATGGGGTGCATCATGAGAACGGCTGCAACTTCTTGACGTAACACCTCTGAGCAATGGAGCAAAGACTAGGTTGCTAAGCAACATAGGGCACCATGCTGGATCTCCAGAAATGCCACAGTGCGCCATGCAACGGAAGTAAAAGATGAACCCTATTAGCCGTTTCAGAGGTTTTCTGTACCTAGCGGAATCCGTCTTCTATATGCATAATTTACATTTATGCGAAGCACAGTGATGTAACCCCATGCACAAACAATCACACAAGTTATTAGAAGAGACCTTTTCCCAAGTCATTAGTGACATCAGACAGTCGCTGAGTGCATTGTTTGGTGACTCTTGCGGCAAGTTACCCGCCGGTAGACACTTTTTTGTAAATATCGCTGCCAAAATTGTTAATATCGCAGTCATCGCGCTAGTCTGCCAATTTCGCGATTTTTTCGTGAATCGCGAAATCGCGAAATGCTGGAGGGTCTGTTGAGTGTATTGAGGAGGTTTAAGAGACTGCCTCTTGTTCTTTTTTAGCTTGGTTTGTCTGGGAGATTGAAGTCACCCAAAAGGGTGGTGTATGCAGGTCGCCTGGATAAGGTGGTGAGGAAGATCTGAGAATTCATCAATGAATTATTTGTTTTGGCCGGGAGGCCTCTAGATGAGAGGAAAGATGGCAGTCTGAGTTGCAGAGAGTGGGAAATTACATGTCAGCAGGTCCATTGAGTGGAGTCTTACATGCCTGCCTAGGGAGCAGGCATAGTGGGACTTATGGATCAGCGAGGCCTCCTCCCGTCTTACATGCACAGTTCAAATGATAAATGATGAAGCCTGTGGGGAGAAGGACGTCTGCGATGTGTGAAGATGTGGGTGTGAACCATGTTTATGTGATGAAGAGGGCATAAAACATGTGATAGGTGATGGGATCTGAGATGTCTAGTGCATGGAGGACTGCGGAGGCAGTGTTGATGAGCATGAGCTGTAATATGTGTTCTGTAGTTTGAGGGTCTGTGAACGTCAGTGGGATGTGTAAAATGTTGGGTCTATGTATTGTATGAATGCTATGTGATGGTCTGTGTAATTTACAACTGGGTGTGATTGTGGGGATTGTCAGTTTGCTAAGTTGGGAGAGGCACATGATTTTATCTTACTATGCAAGTTTCAGTGCAACAGAAGTTCTTCCTCAAGGCCCTATCAAGCCTTAACAGGCCCAAAGATGCCCTTGTATGTGCTCACCTTGTTCAGACACCAGAGTTGATCAATCATGAGCTGACTGAAGTAGGGAGAAGGCAGAAGTGATGTCATCCTGTGCAGATGGATGATGGGAAATGAAGTCCTTTAGTTTTGCTTCTTCTTCTAAAGACTGTTTTGGCAGGAACCAGTGGTGTCATTTCTTTGCAGATGGATGATGGGAAATCCAATGATGTCACTTCTTGTGCAGAAAGATGATGAGATACTCAGTAACCTAGCCCGAAAAGCCAGGTTTTAAGAGACTTTCTGAACTGACAGAGGCAGGCGATTCCAGGCCTATGTTGCCAAGATGGATAAGGAAGAGACCCCCCCCCCCCCACTGCTTGCATTTAATATTTGGGATAAGAAGCAGCCTTGCGTCAGTTGGGTGAAGGGCCCGGCAAGACAGTAGTGGGCTATTTTGTGCCAGTGCCATAAACAGCTATATGTACCAGTACCAGGGTTTTGAAGAGAATCCTCTCCTTGACTGGCTTCCAGTTGAACTGCTTTAGAGAAGGAGAAATCGACCTATGCCACATGACCCTTTATAATAACCAAGCTTCTGCATTCTGTGCCACCTGTAGCATCTTAATTAGGCTACCGGGCATGCCCATATACAAGGCATTAGCATAATAAAGGCAAGAGTTAATAAGAGAGAGGGAAGCAAAAACAAAAGGTTTTAAGAGAATGCAGCAAGACAAAACATGAGCCCTCCACTGCCGTGATCTGTGGCTCAAAGGTCAATTGCTGATCTAGCTTGGCTCCAAAATTGTGAACAGCTGTACCCAGAGGAGGTCTGGGTTCAAAATTCGGCCAGCAACGCACCCCCTATCTTGGTGCGAGAGAGCCAAACAGCAAAAAGATACAGATGAAGCTGGTATGGAATAACAGAGAAGGTAGCCGGATGCTCAGGATGGCCTAGAACCACATCTAGAGAGAGAGTCCAGGCATACCTTATGAACAGACCATTCTCTGGAATGGCCAGCTCTAACACAGGATGACAGGAGATTAAAACCCAATCTGGGATACGTCACAGAAGAAGGAGGGCTACTATAACCAAATCAGATTTATGTGCCTCTTCTCATACCTCAAGAAAGACTGGGGCCAGCAGCCAACCGGCTACTTGGACAGAGGTATGCACTACGACAGTATATACATATATTTAACACAAATTCACAATAAAATACTTTAGCATTACTCATATTATTTTTAATGCGAATCTAAATGTTTTCAGTCAAAAAAGTGTTGTATTATTACAAATTTTTACATTCTTTTCTGAAGATATCATCCTTGTTGAACAATTAACAATTGAATTTGCATGTCATTGAAATAAACATAACTAAAACAACAGCCCAATGCATTTCGGGACTGACGTCCCTTCATCAGGGGCATATCTGTAAAAATACAAAGAAAACATATTTAAATGTACATTCATGGAACGACCACCGATTTCCAATCAACACTTATAAAATAATACCTTAATAACCCAAAAGATACCTTCTTCGTAGTGACTGGTGTCAATTAAGTGACTAAACGTAATTCATTACAGTTCACCACGTCCAGTGTTTGTGTGCTAGAGTAATTCTCATCCAGAAACATTCCAAATACTACTCACTTGACACAAAAGTTGTTGACACTAACTTGTGTATCATAAATCCAAAGCGTCCAATGATGCAACCAATTGCTGGAAAAATATAAAAATAAAACAACCATCTGGCTGACCCATCCATCAAACACATTCTAATGCTAACCCCCATTCAGGCAATCCGACATACCCTCCAATCTAAAAAAAAAAAAAAACAGGATGTAACTGCCAAGAGAAAAAATATTGTGACCATTACCAAAAAAAATCCAGTTCTACATTCAAAAACCAAAGCGATCAAAGACCTCACTCCTACCTTATATGCAAAACGACAGCAGCCCTTATCTGTTACGAAAAAGAACAGGAATTAACCAGTAAGTATTTTAAAATGCCCCTGTAGACTCTAAACCAACCGGCATGTCTGCACTCTGTATGCCCTTTTACTAACCGTGTTATGACTGAGTACCGGCAGTACTTAATTTGTAAAATATTAAGTGCCAGGGCTCTGACCAGGAGGCCACTGCAGCTTGCACCACCCATCACCCCTTTCAACGATGCCAAAACAACCACTAACCATCTCTCTCGCCTGCAAGTGCGACAGTTCAGATTATTCCTGGTCCCCAAAGCTAAAGGAATGGCTGGGGAGGCAGGTATTAGTAATTTTTTTAATGTATATTGTTTTCCTAAACAACTGTTATACTGCTCATCTCTAAATTACATGAGCAGCGCCACCTAGTGGCAGACTGCCCTAAGTGTGGTGTTGATAATTAGGTGCCGGTGCCGAGCACCGGAAACCAATTACGTGCCGGTGCTCAGCACCGGAAAGCTCTGGCTCAAATTAAGCACTGAGTACCGGCCTCTTCAAATCCAACCATGTTCAATACAGTCCGAATGCCGACGCGGTATTCATTTCCTTCGCGAGCGTCATGTGAACCGGTCATACCTCAACCTTCTATAATCTTCGATTCTTAATGGTATTTGTATACTGCTTTATGTATTCCTTTTTCATGACAGCAGATCATCTTTTAAAATCTAATTTAATTTATAAAGGTGGGTTGCTATACTTCCCTTTGACAATGGGCACATTTGTCACTTTTTTGTTCCAGATCTAATCTTTTGATATATTACTTACATCTTGTGCCACCCATTCACACATTCTCTCACTGTTCTATACTCCTGTCCTATCCCGGTTCTCTCTCTTTCTTTTTTTAACTTTTGTTGGAAAATTTGAAATTGTTTCTGTTTCTATAATGAATGTCACTTTTACTGGCTGAAAGCCTATGTGTGGCAAGTAAAAGCATGTTGAACACAATATTATAATTTAAAATGTATCTTACCCACTTAGGAGATAAGACCATTATTCCCAACAGTATCAGCTTGGAGGGATTTAAAAACTGCAAAAAAACATACTAGGGGCATTTGAGACACTCAGCTGAAGTTTGTAAGTTGCAAGCCGATCTTCAGGTTGTAGGCATTGTTCCTTTTTTGTTTATTCAAAATGAATAAAGAAATTTGAACTGTCCTTTCAAGTAATTTTTAGCTAAAATAACAACATGGAAGTCAATGTAAAATAGTTTTTCTATAGAGAACTATGAGATAATAATTTTAGTAATAATAAAAGACATGCTTAGACTGGAACTTGACCATCTCAGTAGATATACATGATGCAGAATTGTAATACCTTTTCAGACCTAGGATCACATTGCTGTGGACTCAATCACCATTTGCAGCAACCTTCTGAATATCAGGGGGCGTGGTCTCGCCGAGCAGCAAGATGGCCGCTCTCTGAGTGTGCTCTGCCAGCCGAGGCTAAAATCCGCATAAAATCTGCCCTTCAGCGGGACCAACGCCACCAGATATCCTGAGTTCTGTGTCCTCAGAGACACGGGGCACAAAACGATACCAGTTGAGAGGAAGAGGTGGCTCTGGAAGCTCCCTATGACAGCGGCAAAATACGTCTGCCGGGCCACGCGGCCTGTGGGAGCCGCGCTTGCCTGGGGCGCTGGGGGCTCTGGCGCCCAGGATCGGAGCGAGGGGCTGGCGGCTGTGTGGGAACGGGCCGGCGACTCAGGCTGATCCATCTGACGGAGGAGCGCCGGATCGCACTCCTACCTCTGAGCCCGTGAGCCCGGGCCGGCCGTGTCCGCCATCTTATAGAGGGAGAGAGAGTTCGCAGACGCCCGTCGACGTTGGTGCTGAGGCTCCCGTGCTGGCATGGAGGAGCGCTGGATCCGACCCGGGAAGATCAGTCAGGGCACCAGCCAGTGAGATTCAGAGGCACGATCTAGGACACAAGCAGAGGTGAGGAGCAGGGAGGAAGCAGCAGGAGACTGGAGACCCTCGCTCGCAACGTGGGAAGCTCATAATCTGCCCCCGGGACTGCACTTGGAGAACAGGTGATTAAATAACATTGCACGCCTGACCCTTGGATGCATCAACGCCCCTTGGGCTGATTCCTGGCAATAGGAGATCTCGGACAGGACGCCGAAATCACGCTCCACGTACTTTGATCAGATAGCCCAGAGGCCATTACCGGGGCAGTGCAGTAAACCAATCAAAATTGGAGCGCCTCGGCTCCACTGAGGCTACCTCTGGGGCATCTGCGAGCATCTGTAGACCTGGGGGCAGATGCACTGAGGGGAACTGCGCTGGCAACTTCCCGCAAAGACCACATCGTAGCGCTGCCGTAGCCTCAAATGTTGATATTAATCTGCCGCTGCGGAAGCTGAGGCGAGAACATAGTGGGAGGAGTGCCAGGGAAATTACAATCTTGCTGCCCAGAACCACTGCGAGTGACCCTTCGCGACAGGCCCACTACGAATCTGCTGGGGACTGCTTTGAGGCACTGGTGGCCGTTAACTCACTGCTACTGGAAGGGCCCAAGGATTCTGTCGGTTCGCTGATCAGGCTGCAACGAGCGTCATCAAAGTTATTATTGTCCATACCAACATTAAAGTAAAACGCGGATTTCTGTCGGTCTTTTGAAAACAAAGATATTTGGATCTGGCTGGACCCCCCACCTTATTATTGATAACGGAGCTGCTGCTCCTTGAAGATCGCGAACAACTGCTAGGAGCGCTGGGCACCCTTGTTGCCTTATAGGAGCCTGGCGAAAGTTCTGTGGAAACGGGAAGACAACTTCGCTCCCAAACTATACTCTTGACCACTATCACTTCACAGCCATAGGCAAACACGAGGCCAAGCAATCTAAATTGTCCTTTGAAAATAAAAGGCTGACACGACAAACGGACTCTGGCACAGAGGGGGAGGGAGACAATACCGCTGCATCCAACACAGATGATCGAGAAGAGGACATGCGTGCACTTCTACTAGAGATGAGGTCAAGCTTATAGACCATAGACACCAAACTTGATGTTCTCACCTCCCAACTGGATCAGGTCAGGAAACGGGTTGATACACACGAAAACAGGTTGGATTAGTTTGAGAACCGTACTTCCGATGCCCATGACTTCCAGGTTGAGGCCAAGGAACAGTTGTTGCAAATGGACAAAGTATTGGCTCTGATCAGAGCTAAGAATGATGACCTGGAAGCCCGATCCAGGCGCAGCAACATCCGCATCACGGGAGTGTCTGAGACGACGGCCATCTCTAGGATGGAGACATTTATGGAGGAACTTCTACGCAAACTGTTCGGATCAGACTTATCAACTGTCTTCATTGTGGAAAGGGCACATCGTATGCTGGGTCCAAGGCCACCTGTGGGGTCCACTCCCCGTCCGATCCTGGCTCGGCTGTTGAACTACCGAGACCGGGATGTCGTGCTGCGCTTGGCCAGAGAACGTGGGACTATCCAACACAAAGGTAACAACATCTCCTTTTTTCCCCGACTTCACCCCCACGGTGCAGGCAGTGCGCCGTGAGTTTGTGCCGGTCAAGCGTTTACTCCTGCAGGCAGAGGTTCCCTATGCTTTACTCTACCCTGCTAAGCTAAAGGTATCTCATGATGGCACTGCTCACTTTTTCACGGACGCAAGATCTGCAATGAAGTTTGCTAAACATATATGTGGGCTGAAGCGAGCTTCGAAATCTGCGAAAACTCTGAACATTGAGGAACACTTAAGTGATAATGACTAAACACTATGTATAACGATTGGATAATACTTGTTTAGCAACAAGCGGCCTATGAGTGAATGTATGTTTTCAATTTTTTATGGGATACTAGTATTGCGACATAGCCCTCCTGCTGGCATAGTTTGAACAATTTCTGAAAAACCCTGGTACCCATGCCGTTGGTTCCCTTTATTGCCCTCGGCCACCACGCCTTCTGGCAGGGCTGTTTGCCGGTAAACCCACGCCTCCGGGGAGAGCTTCCAAGTTCCGCTTCCAGGCGTTGACCTGGAACTCATTGTTTTGTTTTCTCTTAAAGGGGGGGATGTCATGCACAACCTGATTGGGGGGTTGGTGTGGGTGGGGGGAGGGGTGGGTTTGATCTGCTGGGTAAGTTTGTCAGGGAAGCATTTAATGAAGAGCTAAACGATGTAATTAGTCGCAACCTTCGGAACAGCCTAGCGAGGAACACACGAGAATTAATCGTTTCTGAAATGCTGGCACATGTGATTCGCTGGGATTCCTATGCACTGATTGTCTTGAAATTGGATATTACACACACACGCCCCAAACGGAATGACTGACTACAGATTCCTAACTTGGAACTTCCAGGGATTAAATGATCGCAGGAAAGCAAGATTAGTGCACTCTTACTTAAGTAGACATCGTGTTGACATATGCCTGCTTCAGGACACCCACTTGAACAGCACATCTCCCCTTAAACTGCCCACTAAGCATTGGGGTTATACCTACTCTTCCATCTACTCTAATTATGCGAGAGGGGTAACGATAGTGATTCGGCAGGGGCTTGACTGAAAAACCGTGGATGCGCAGATAGACCCTGAAGGCCATTTTGTGGGACATTGGGAGGGGTGAAGATGACAATCGCAGCAGTGTATGGACCGAACGTCGATTGCCCCGAATTCTTTCGTGCTGTTTGGGCCAAAATGCAACTCATTGGGTGTGACACTATACTATGGGGGGGGCGATTTTAATTTGGTACTAAACGACCCCTTGGACAGAAAGGGCAGCTCTCGCAAACTACACCCCAACTCTAGGGATGCCCTAAATACTATAATAGAAAAAGGCAGCCTGGTTGATATTTGGAGGCAGAGGAACCCGGGGGTGGCAGAGGGCACATGCATATCAGCCCATCATGGAGCTTGGCCCAGGCTAGATTATTGGGTAGTATCGCGGGACATTGCAGCATGGACCATAGATGCCACACATCTCCCCAGAACGCTGTCTGACCATGCCCCGTGTGTGCTACAACTAACCATCCCAAACACTCTGCAAAAGATGTTCAGTTGGAGGCTACCCCCTAACGCCCTACTAGACTCTGCTTTCAAGGAAGAGATGCACAGGGACATTGAGGAATACTTTGCCACCAATGCCGGGTCAGTCTCCACGCATGCAACACTCTGGGAGGCTTTTAAAGTGGTTATAAGGGGGAAATGTATTTCACGCCAGGCCGGGGTTCTCAAGGCTATCAGAGGCGCTCTGACTGCCCTGGAGACTCGCATCAGGGAGCTGGAAACCACATATTATGCCATGGAAGAGCCTGCGCTCTTACTGTCTATTAAGGAGTTACTCATTGAATTTGAAGAGGAGGCCCGCAGGGAGATACAATTTCTGGGCAAATATTCCCAAGCTAGGTGATACGGGGGAAGGGGACAGACCTGGCAAGACACTGGCGAATTTGCAAAAAAAAATGCACACAGTCACTTATATATCGGAGATAGCGGGTGATGATTCCACTGTAGTCAGAGGGCATCAGGAGGTCATGGACTGCTTTACCAAATTCTATACCAGATTATACACCGCCACTAATCAGACGGTACAGGAGGAGCTCCATTCATTCTTTGAGTCTATTGAATTACTTTGGCTCGGGAGGGCGCATATAGAATACTTAGATGAACCCTTCACCTTCAATGATATCTAGCAAGTTATTAGCAGTCTGCCAGCGGACAAGGCCCCGGGGTCCGACGGCTTGACGACCGCCTTTTATGAGGCGTATGGTGACATATTGGCACCCCAGCTCCTTGCTGTTTTCGAGGAGGCCCAGACCTCTGGAATACTCCCTCCATCTATGCGAGAGGTGATAATTCAGACAATACCGAAGCCTGGTAAACCAAGCCACGAGATAGATTCTTACAGGCAGCTTTCCTTGATTAATCTTGACGCTAAGATCTATGCCAAATTGCTCGCAAACCGATTGCAACCTCTGCTCCCTCTGATAGCTAGACCTGATCAATCTGGATTCATACCACGCCGATCCACTTCCCACAACTTACGTACATTTTTTACGGTGCTACATTATCTGAATCCCAAATTTAAAGTGCTTGTGGCGTTTCTTGAGGCGGCTAAAGCGTTTGATGCACTGGAGTGGCCATATCTCTTCGCCGTTCTGGGGAGGATAGGCATCAGTCTGACCTTTATAGCACTAATAAAATTACTTTATACGGCTCCTTCGGCTAGAATGCGCATGAACGGGCTCTTGTCGGACCCTTTTTGTATATCCCGCGCTGTCCCCTCTCCTCTTCGCCATTGCAATGGAGCCAATAGCAGCTAGGTTGCGCCAGCACCACGCGGCGAGGGGATTGGGATTTAGCACTAGAGGGCTACTTATCTCTTTGTACGTGGATGATATGACACTGTATATCGCAGACCCTGAGATTAATCTACACCCGTTGCTTAGGGAGCTCACCAAATTTGGCGGGCTCTCTGGTATATTTATAAACTGGACCAAGTCCACTTTATTTCCGCTCACAGAGGCCACCAAGCCTTTTGACCTGGATCACCCGTTGAAATGGGCAGACGGCCCGGTAAAATATCTGGGCATCTGGCTAAGCCGAGATGAGCAAGAAATTTGGAACCTAAATTATGGACGTGCAGTCTCCTGGCTGGAGGAGAAGATAAAGGTGTGGTCTTGGTTACCGTTGTCTCTTGCTGGCAGGATCGCCATAGCTAAAATGGTTGTCTTGCCTAAATTTTTATACTTATTCGTTAATATCCCAATTCCGCTAACCAGGGCCTTCTTTCACACTCTTTGCTCACTGCTGATCTCGATGGTATGGGCCGAGAAGCAAGCATGCATCTCCTGGGAGCTGCTCACCCTTCCCCTCACACAGGGAGGACTGGGAGCCCCGGATATTCTGCTTTATGCGTACTGTGCACAAGCACAATTTTTAGATTACTGGTTACATCCCACCCCATTTCAGCCTCATGCAGCAGTGGAGATGGACGTCGCAGCACCAGTTCCCCTTCAAGTGGCTATATGCCAACCATACCGCAGATCGTGGGATGGAATAGATACTGTTGAGAACCTTCGCTGCACCTGGGACAGGCTGCGCACCAGAGCCAACTTGAAGATCCTATATGCACCATCTATCCCGCTTGCACGGAATCCTATGATCTCGGCATTGGCAGACCGTGGAAATGTTGCTATGGCAAAATCCATGGGCTTGGAAACCTTTGCCGACCTCTACCCTGGTGATGTTTTCTGCGTTCAGCCGAGCCCCACAGCTGAGGGGAGGATGAGCTTCTCTGAGCTGTTTCTATATTACAAAGTGAGAGCGACATGTAGACAACTCTATGCAACCTTTCCGAATCCCCCACCCCACTACCTGCACTCGAGCAGATGATCACCAACGCATCGCCTTGCAGACTGATTATACGACTATATAACTCTATGCAAACCACAGCACCTCTGACTGCCTAAGGCCCAACACAGTTGGAATCTAGAGCTAGATAACCAGATAACCGACGACATTTGGGTTTTTTGCTGCGGACAACTTCTAATGCTCTCTCCAAATTGCAAGCGGAGGTTAATACATTTTAGATACTTACACAGGTTCTATAGAACCTTTCTCAATTACATCATATGGGGATCAGACCTGATGAGAGCTGCTGGAGATGTGGCTTTGCCCCTGCTACTTTCCTTCACATGTCCTGGATTTTGCCCATTTGTAGCAGCCTTTTGGGCAGACATATTTAGCAAAATACAAGAGATCCTGGGGACCTCAAGCGAGCCTCAGCCACTCATCGGACTGTTGGGATATGTTAAAAACACTAAACCAGAGAATCGTAAATTACACGCCCTGCTGCTCTTGCTTGCCAAACGATGAGTAGCGATACATTGGGGTGATAGGCGTGCTCCCACGAGCAAGGCATGGATACAAGATCTCACTTTTAGCCACACTCAGCTGACCACCTTTTGGGAGCTGATGCCGACGGCATCTCGACCCAAAAAGATATGGGTAGATGGGGCCCCCTGAGGGGGGTCGTTGCTGTAAGGCTGGTGCTTCTGTTCTCACCCTGCAATCCCCAGCGGGCAAAGCAGCGGCAATCCCCAGCGGTAAGGCATCGCTCACCATGCACTGGCTGGGGTTTGTCTCTTCAGCATTCCTTCAGCTGGGGAAGAGTAATCTGGCACTCCCCAACATGCCTGGAGAAGGCAAACAAAAATAAAGCGCTCAGCCTGCACTCCACCACAGGAAAGATAAAGGAAACATGAAGCGCTCACCAGCGCTACGTTTTCTCCAGCACAGGGCAGCCCTCTGGAGCAGTCCACAGCGCTCACCTCGCAATGGGCTCCTTTGAGAGCACTGGGGGCATGCAGTTTCAGGAAAGCAGGCAGCAGACCAGCACACAGGGTCCTTGGGGCATAGATGTAGTCCTTGCAGCAGATCAGCACAACAAGGCAAAGTCACAGTGGCAGTCCCCTGGCAGCACAGCAATCCTCTGGTGAAGCATGTAGAGCCAGCAGCATCTGATTACAAGTCCCACGCAGTGTCTACCCAATATGGGGGCACAGCCCCAGCACTTATAGTTCCTAAAGTCTTTGTTCTGGGGGGCACTTCAAATACTGTTTAAAAGTGCACAAAACCCCCATTCACATCCCAAGCCAAGGCCCCAGACACACTACAGGGGGCGGAGACGGCATTGTGAAAGTCAGGCACAGCCCTATTTAGCTGCAGGTGCAACACCTCCCACCACTTTAAATGCAGACCAGGCCTATTCAGGTGCAAGGTAAACTACTCCCGCCACTCTAAAGGCAGCCAAGGTCTATTCAGCCTAGTGCTGAGTCACCCAGGAAGAATATATACTTTTACTTCAAATGCGTTACATGGCATGCCTTTACAAGGCGGTCGTTACAATGACCGCGTTGTTACAACGCGAACTATTACATCGCAAATCATTTCAATGACTTGCTGTAGGGGGCGCGCTGGACTTAGGGATAGTATAATTTGCTATTCCTACTCCAGTTTGTGCAACAGCAGAGAAGGTGTTGGATTCTAAATCCAACACCAGTGCGCCCCCTACAGCAAGTCGCTGATACGACTTGCGATGTAATGGTTCGCATTGTAACAACGCGGTCATTGTAACAACCACGTTGTAAAGGCATGCGATGTAAGGCATGCGTTGTTATGGCTGTTTCCCAAAGGAAAGGCAGGACACACCTCACCACCCCTTGTGACTGTCTAGAGTGAATGCACATCCCCTCTCTCGTGACTGTCTAAACCAGACGGTGAACACACATCCAAGCAGGGCACAAATCTCATAAGCACAAAGAAATGCCCACTTCTAAAAGTGGCATTTCTAAAATAGTAATGAAAAAAACGCTTACACCAATCAGCAGGATTCATCACTACTATTCCAAACATGGCCACACTACCCCTCTCATATCAGAAATTACCACTGAAGCACATATCAGGGAATCCACAATGCAAACCTATGAGAGGGCAACCTCACAGCATTGAGAAACCAATTAAGCTGTTTGTCACTACCAGGACATGCCACAGAGTAAAGGCACATGTCCTACCTTTTACCTACACAGCACCCTGCTCATAGGGCTAGCCAGGGCCTGCCTTAGGAGTGATTTATATGTAGTAAAAGGGGAGTTTCAGATGTGGCAACCACTCTACACGCCACATCACTGCAACAGTAAACTGAGAGTGCAGGCCTTGCAGCGGAAGAGGACTGAGACAGGTTTGAAAGCCTACTTCGGTGGGTGGCGCAAGCAGCGCTGCAAGCCCACAAGTAGCATTTCATTTACAGGCCTTTGGTATATGGGATACCACTGTACAAGGGACTTACAGGTAAGTTAAATATGTCAAACAGGTGTAGATCAATCTTACCATGTTTATAAGGGAGAGCACATGCACTTTAGCACTGATCAGCAGTAGTGAAGTGCCCAGAGTCATAAAACCAACAGAAACAGGTCAGAAAAAATACAGGGGGAAGGCAAAAAGTTCTGGGATGACCCAGCAAAAAGGGCCAAGTCCAACAGTATGCTTACCTATGGATTATCTTTTCAAAGATAAAGAGTATTCATGTTTACTAACATTGAAATTATTTTGCTGTCTATGCAGTATCATAGAATGTTTATGGATTTGCATTGTTGTGCACTTCGTTTTCTCACAATACTTTCACGATTAGTAAATTCATATCTGTTTAACGTTATTAAAAGATCCGCAGTGGTGAAGCTTGAATTTGTGAGGGTTTTGGTACTGGAGTTTAATGGTTGCCCTGTTTTCCTTTAAGCAGCGGGAAAGCGTGTGGAGGGACCCTTCATAAAACATTTCCATTGCTTTTCACACACAGCAACCAATCAGAAGGATAAATAGAGTAGTTACTCATCATAAACACACCTTTCACTTGAGGTTAGAGGAAAGGACGCAACCAGAGTACTGCAGCAGAACACATAATTTGGTACAACAACCTATACATCATTCATTACCCACTATACATGAGAGATAACAAGTAAAGGGCAGCATACAAGGTGTGGCAGGTTTGGTTGACAATAGGGAGGGTTGCAGCAGGAGATTTACTTTGGAACCTATTCTCAACATAAAAACATGATCTTTAGTTGTTGATAAACATGCATTAATAAAACGTGCTCTTGTCAATACAAGTATGTTAATAAATTGAGCTCTTGATACGATATGTCCTGAAAACAGAGACCAGGTTTCCAAATTGTCCCAAACTATGTAGAAGTTTTGAAGGTAGCCAAACGTGTACGATATGAAATGTCCCCTTCTGAACACCCATAACAAAGAATACACAGTAAAATATAATTTAGTATTTTTTCCAGATTTTACCTGTTTTCAGTGCAGTATTGACTATAGTGACAATCAAAGCAGCGATAATGATTGAAGTATCAAACCTGTAGAAATTAAATTTTAAAAAGTGTTCAAATATAAGGAAGATCACATTTCTGAAACTGAAGCTGCACAAAATTGACAGTCACATTGAAAGCATATATCACCACAGTTTAAAATAAATATTTATGATTCCATAGATTCTTACATCTTTAAATAAGCAATGGCAAAGCCGGTTGGTATGACCTTGGTAAAATGTTGCCTAGGTAATTTTTTTATTGGAAGCATATGTCACAAAAATTAAAATTAAAATTAAAAAAAACACCACCTAAACAGAGTAGCCCTTACTTTTGCAATAAAATGCTTGCACTAAAACAATAACGACTACATATAATTATAACAGAATTATATGGATGCTGTATAGAAAGCAAGTGTTCTCAGAACGGCCATTACAACAGTTTTCACTTTAAATGACAATCACAGGAAAATCTGGAATTATTGTAACCTGAACTCCTAGTTTAAACACACAAGGATGAATAAATATTAAAACTTGATAAAGAATAGAAAGAAAAAACGCTAGCAGAGTAAAGTCTTGGCCAATCAGCACGTGCCTATCAGCATGTGCACTGTAGTACCCTTATTTTTATGCAGAAGTGTACTTGTGATCAGGCAAAATGCAGTCACTCATAGTGAATGAGAGAGAAATGGCTGAAGCAGGCTGACCGCTTGCTCCATGTTGTATGATGTGATGAGTGGAAGCAAAACATGAAATACCATTGGATGACAAAGGCAGACTAGAAGCCCTCAACAAGAGGCCGGCAAACCAAATAAAGAGGTCTATAGACAGACCAAAAAATGGCAACTTGAAGGAAAACAAGGGCCTTTGGGAAAAACAGCAATTACTCACCATAAACACAAGTTCTGTAAGACAAATGGCCCAAATCCGAAATGCATTGTTGGTAAGGTATGCTTAGTATAGACAAGATAAAAAGTAGCACACTACATCATTAACTGTCACACAAATAGAGGTGGCACAAACCGTGATTGATGAGAAATGCTAAGTGTATTGCATTACACATTATTTGTCATAACCAGTCATATGTTCATGATAGCAGTCTTAAAAGTTAGTGCGGGGTATGATAGGGAAGAGGAGAATTGGTGTAAAGTAAAGAGGGTTATTCCTTGGGTGAAGTGACTTTTTGAAATGGTCTTGAATGCTGGAAGTCAGTTTATCACCCAAAGGCCAATTGGCAGCTACTTTCAGTCTAGGAGACTTATGAGGCAGAAAAACTGGAATCTGAATGATCGTGCAACAAGAAAAAAGTAACCATACCGCTAAAGTTTCAATGGATTTATGTACAGTTCAAATTAATCAGCCATATCCCACAACTACATCCTACAACAGTTTTTACTTTCGAAAAATCATCTCATTATGCAATAAAGCAGAGCACATTGCACAACAATCAAAAAACTCTTTATGACAGCAATGCATGCAAAATGTATGACCCCAGTCAACCATAGTGAAACAGGTGGCGCAAAATCCATTCAAAGTGAATCACAGTGCATATGTATGGTACATAAACATGTAATTTCTTAATGAAACTGTTGATTGAAAATAAAGCTCATGGACCAGTCTTATTAATTCACAATGGGTGCAAGTTTCGGGGAAACTTACGAGTCCAATATTTCACAATTCCCTGTGGATTGAGATCATTCACATTTTTCAGTCTCACTTTGTCGGTCAACACGACATGGTGAGGGATTTTTGTTCAGTTAGACGCTGCTCGTAATTTTGTAAAAAAAAAACAAAAACAGAGAGCCTCTGTTTATTCATTGTATTCAGTTCCCATTTAGTTTCAAATGTCGATGCGTTTCGACCTCGTGTCATTTTAAGGTCTCCTCAGGACATGGGCTGGTGTATTATAGCATAGCCTAATGTCAGTTGTGTATTCCTCTGGGTTCCGTAATGGACAACTAATGTCAGGTATATGCTTCAATTAGGAATCCACTACTATAACCGGAATAAAGTGGCTAATCTTCTTTCAGGGATCGGAATCTTTTAACGAAGTATCTTTGTTAAATCTTGGTTTTAGTTGTCTAATTGTTGATCATGTTTTGATCATATTTTTCAATTCCTCCATATAGTTGTGAATCCCGCTTTATGGGTGGCAGCAGGGTCTGCAATTGACCTCTTGCAACCTGCACGGATGAGTGGGCTTTGTTATTTCCGCTTCAGTCAGATGTTTTCTCTTAAGTAATAACAGTGGTACAATCTAGTTGTGGGATAAGGTTGATTTATTTTAACTGTACATAAATTGATTGAAACTTCAGCGGTAGAAGTACTTTTTGCATGAATACTGGAGCCTATCTTCTGCTTTGCTTTACATGGGCAAAACCCTTTGTTGTTGTCTGCTGGAATCTATATGGGGCACAGAGGGATTTCAGGGGGTAAGTACGATGCGATTGGCAAATAACAGGGTTCGGGAAACCGTGGAGCAAGGGAGCTAGGTGTTGAGGAACGTGCGCAAAGCCCCATGAGTTGTCAAAGGTAAAGGTCAATGGAAGCACCCTGTCTTGGGAAAAACCTGCTCAAGCAAGTTCTCCACTCCCTTTTACTGATGCCTCTTCTGAGCCCACAATTCAAGCATTCTCACCCCTGGCTTACTGCTTCCACATTTGCTGTCATGAATGCCTCACCTATACATTGTATAATATATAATGTCCTCGTCTTATGCCTCACCTGTATAAAGTTTACTCTTTATTTATTTTTGTTATTTATCAAGCGCAAAAAAGAATCATCCCCAAGGGGATCTCTCGGCGCCACAATAACAGGCTAACAGAAACGGAGACAGCTGGTTAGTGATTGAACAGCCAGGTTTTAAGAAGTTTTTTGAACTGCATGAGGTTAGTGGTGGAGCAAATATGGGTCGGCAGTTTGTTCCAATGACAGGGAGCCAGATACGAAAACGAGGGGTTGCCCATTCTGGTTTTGTTTATCCTCATGGGGCACAGCAACTGCTGGCCGCTAGATCTCAATTGACGGGAAGGAATATAAGGTTTTAGTTTCTTTTTTAAGTAGCCTGGACCATTCCCCTGTAGTGTTTTAAAGACCAGACACAGAAGCTTAAACACTGCCCGTTTCCTAATGGGCAGTCAGTGGAGCAGTCGCAAGAGGGGTTCGGATGGTGCCGGAGAATGACGATTAAGGGCTAGGCGAGCAGCTGTGTTCTGCACTATCTGCAGCCTTGAGAGCAGATCTTCCCTTATCCCTACCAGAAAGGAATTGCCATAGTCAAGTCTACTTACTAAAAGAGCTTGAATTAGAGATTTTCTTGCTGAGAGAGGGATCCATGGGAATACCTTCCTGAGCATTCGCATCATGCCGAAGCATGTGCCCGAGATGCTTTTCACATGTTCTTCCATAGAGAGTTTGTCATCCAACAAGACACCGAGATTTTTGACCCATTTTGTTGGAGTAGGACGTTCACCCAACTCAGAAGGCCACCAGTCAGTAGACCAAAACTCCTCCACCTTTCCGAATAGAAGAATCTTGGTTTTATTTGTGTTGAGCTGCAGAAAATTCGCAGTCATCCACGCAGCCGTTTTTAACAAACAGTTTTTAGATTTTTCTCTGGACGTAGCGGGGTCAGGGTCAATGGTTATTATCAATTGTGTATCATCCGCATACGAAATGGTATCAAAGCCACAAGATCTAATGATAGCGGCCGGGGGGACACATAGTTGTTAAATAAAGTGGGTCTTAAAATGGATCCCTGAGGGAGCCCTTTGTTCACACCCGTGGTTTGAGAAATAACCGAGTCTATTTGGACTAAATGAGTTCTGTCCGAGAGGAAGCTTTCAAACCATTTTAGCGCCATTCCGCTGACACCTATCTCTCGTAACCTTTGCACTAGGATTTGATGAGAGATGGTGTCAAACGCTGCTGACAGGTCTAGAAGGATCAACATGGTTGGCTTGTCCTTGTCTAATGCCAGCTTAATCGTATCCGTTACTTCCGTTTGGGCAGATTCTGTACTATATGATGCACGGAAGCCTGACTGGGAAGGGTCAAGTAATTTGTTCAATTCAGGGAATTCTGTTAACTGCTTATTAACTAATGCTTCATAATTTTAGGAAAAAAAAGGAAGAAGTGAAATTGGTCTATAGTTCTGCAGGTCCTGTGGATCGGCCAGAGTTTTTTTAGTATGGATCTGATTCGAGCCTTCTTCCATTTCTGAGGGAAGGAGGCTGTAGTAAGTGATATGTTACAGACTTCAGTGATTGGAGCCGCTAGGGCCGGGGCAAGAGCTGAAATGATGTAAGGGGGGGCCTGGTCAAGAGGGGAGCCTGATTTTATTTGTACTAGTAGGGCCTGGACTTGCTCCAGCGTAATAGCATTAAAAGCTTCCAATTGGGGAGAGATTAGGTCTGGAGTCTCATGGTTACGCGTAACCGCGCTTAGTTCCTCCTCATTGCTGAGAGAACTATAGATTTTATCGATCTTTTGCTTGAAGTGATTTGCAAGAGCATCACAGAACTTTTGAGTCAAATGAATAGTTGAATTATTTACCCTAGGGTTAGTGAAATCTTTAAGTATCTTGAACAGCTCTTTGGAGGAATTTTTTGCTTCACTGATTCTAACCACTAAGTGGGGACTCTCACTGTCATTATAACTAGGCCCTCCCTATAATGGCACCAGAGGCACTAATCACTGTCTCTCTATGTAACTTAAGCAATTATGCATCCACAACTATATAAACAAAGTAAGAATGTAACAGGAACTATGTAACATAAGCTCAACTATGTAACCTTTGCCAGACACACTCATCTACATGAAATAAGCTGAAATCACTCTCTGTCACCATGTAGCTAGGCTTTCCAAATCAATGCTTCGGCACATACCAGCAATCACTTCTCGAAATATGCACTATAATAACAAAATGAACATGAAAACAAGGGTGAGTGGGGAGTATAATGCCAGATATACAACACATAGTCCAACCTGGTTTCTTTATTGAAAGTGGGTGGCATTATAGGGAAGTTGAAGAGGGTTGAAAGTACGACATTATGTAGAGTTGCAAATGCATCTTTGATTAGGCAACTTAGGAGACTACTGCAATGATCAAGGGCTGCTCAACCTTTTCCCATATGGAATGGGAAATGGGAGTGGATTTTTTATAGTAAACGTTTTTAGCTAAAGGGGGTGGTGTGAAAGAAGATGCAGTCAGAGAGAGTTCATAGTGCAGCAGGGGTAGTGGAGGAGAGTATCTCCCTCTTGGAGGAGTTCAGCATTAGCGAAGATAGAGCAGTTGAATGGATGGTGCATTTTCATGAGGCAATTCAAAATATTAAGGTGAGGAGAGGGGTGGAAAGGAGAAGCATTGACCATTGTCAGCTTATGGGTTGAAAGAAAAGCTGCATGAGGAATTACACAGGGTGAAGGGACCAAAGGCTTTGAAGAAAGCCCATTTGTAACAGAGTTGATGTTGAGCAGAGCTTCGTGCATCTCTTGACGGGGCAGAAGGCTCATTGTGTGTCCCCCATGAGCTTCTGTTGTCTTCTGTTCACCCAGAAATTGTGCTGCTGTCGCCTGTAACTTGAGAAATTTACCTTTTAGGTCTCCGCTTCATTCTATTGCCTTCTGGGTACCACCAACTAGTGGTGTCCCTCACTGAGCAAACCTACTGCTATGAGTACTTAGGTCACAGTTGTGTAAGCAGCTTTCCTGTCATGAGAAAATGAGGCAGGTGTTCAGGTCCAGAGGGCATAACTCAATACACCAGGAACTCCTACCCACTAACGGCATTCTTTCTCCCTTACCCACACTGGCTGCCTCTGTGCCTAATATCTATGGTACAAACCGTTTCCCTCTATGTAAAGAGATTGAACACAAAAGAACCTGCATGCAATACATTCAGCTCCACTTTCAATGGGACATTACCAGTTGCTTACCATTTTTGTGCCTTCCTTTATTAGTTTATTTTTAGTCCTTAGGTTGACATTTTCCTGTTGCTCTTTGTCCTTGGCCCATTCTGCACGCTGTGCAGTGCAGCTTAATGTCTAGTGATTTCTTCATTCATGGAGATTGTTCTGCTTCATCCTGTTCTTGCTCTCAATATTTTTAGGCTTATTCCTTAATTTTTTAATCCTTCTCAGAGAGATTTGCTGCTTTCACGTATTTGACATTGGTGGCATTGTGGCTACAGGAAGGAGTTGCTCGTTCCTCTGGCAATTAAGCTAGAGAAACTGGGTGAACTTTGTATACAGTGGTTGGCAGCTGTTGGTGAGGGAAAGCCACACCAAGAAACAGTGAAAGAATGGTTTCTTGGAAAAATGGCGAACCAATTAGGGCCATGCATGAGATGTGTTGAGAGTTGTGTATCGTAACTTGCAGCATTGAATATCACTGAGAGGACAGACAGAATGAGAATCAAGAAATTAAAATGAGGACGGATAATTTGATTCAGAACTCAGAGAGAGGTTGTGAAGTTGTGGAACAATAGTTGTTCAACGTCTTGAAGAAAAAGGGAAGCTGAAAGACAGGGCAGTAGCTGGTGGAGGGGTGCAAGTCTAGTGTGGTTTACTTAGTAATGACATGACAGCGGTTTTGCAACACTTAGGACACATGCCACATGGAAGGGAGTGATCAAACAGAGGTCAGGCATGCAAGACACACAGAGTTGAGTGCCAATGTCTGATTGGTAGGGGACTAATAGTTTGCAAGTGTTGCCAGGGTTAGTTAGCAGTTCGAAGTATGAGAAACAGTTCTGCAAGGTTGTGGAGGAAAAGGACGAGAGCTTGCTGAAATTAGTGGGGGGTTAGTGGAATGGTTTGCATAAGTGGAATTGTGAACAGAAGCCTGGTTAGTGGGAAACACAATACGAATTGTGGAGAAGTAAAAGCTAAATATGACATGGTGTGATGAGCGTGTCATGGTTATTCAAGGAAGAGACTATAGTGAGTGTGTGGTGAGTGTAGACATTACAGGTTTCAAGCAGTGTGAGGTGAAGATGTCAAATATGCAAGTCAGGTCAAAGCTTACTAGGTGCTCTGAAGAAAGTTTCTTTGCGCTGTGAAAAGTGAGAATGTTGTTGAGGTTGTAAGCGGCACAGTTTACCCAGGATCAGAGAAGGGCTCTACGAGTAAATGTATAGAGAGCTGAAAATTGACTGAAGGTCAGTGTTGAAAAGATTGCATGAGGTGGAACTAAGAACTGTGAAGAATGCTTTGGAGTGGGTCAGGGACAATTTTTGCACTCTGCTAAACTGGCAAACACAGCTAAGGAGGTCTGGATAGGATTTCCTGATGCGTCTCCAGCGTCTGCTCTTTTGAATACATTTCTTCAATTGGGACACGTGGCCCATGATGTATCACATTTGTATAATGTGCTGAAAAAAGATAGATCAAAACAGCCTATTATTGCCCAGCTGGGATGGGGCTCAGATTTAGAAACACCACTAACTGGCAAAGAGGGGGATTCGACCTGTATTCAGTTCCAAACCATACCTAGCAATGCCAGGTTTGAGTTGATGAATTCTAACTCTGTTCACCGTACTTATCTGGTCCTGATGAGGTTGCATTGGGTAAACCTGACTAAACCCCCAACTTGCCCTAAATATAGAACGGGATGAGCATATTTTCTCCCTATGACCCTGGGCTCTGTCGGGTTATTAGAATACTCGCAAATGGTAGGTGACAAATTATAAAAGACTGCTGGGCTGCAGATGAAGACAATTGTTTGACATTGACTCCTTGATAACATTCCAAAGCCGTTGGAATCCAAATTGAGGCATACATTTTCATCCCTGGGATTGATCATGGCGTAACGCTGAATTGCTACTTAATAGTTCCATCTACAGCCCCCAAAAATAATTTAATGGGAGAAAGAAGTACTGGAATGGGCAACTGCAGAGGAGAATAGAATGAAAATGGTTATGGCGAATGATAATGTGCTTGAAGATTTGCGGAATTACTCAGATCATTAATTTATGGATTGGGGAAAAGCTAGAAATCAGCGAAGTGATGGCAAAGATGCCGTTTGATGTGGCTTTTAATTGCTTGTTATTTGTATTATGGGAATGTGACTTGTGATGATTATTATGGATCATTTGATGTACATTGCCACTATTACGTATGAGTATTCCTTTATGAAACACTTATTAATAAAGTTTGAAAAAAAAGAAGTGTGGAGAATGGTTGTTGTGGATCTGATCTAGATAGGTATGGATGAAGTTGGGTGCGTGCTTTACTCAGCTAATGGAGAGTTCTTTAAGGATTTGAGGAAGCATTCATAATCAACTGAATCGGCACTGTTGGATGTTGAGGGTCTAAAGGAAGTTGCAGGGAGATACAATACTGGACACTAGGATAAAGTTGAAAGCAGTACCACACATCTGGCAGGGGTGAAGCGAGGGTCAAAGAAGGAACTGTCTAAAAGTGGTGGGTGAAAAGTGAAGTTGGTATCAAACAATAAATAGGGCCTTATGAGAACTGTAGAGTGTCCATTTGTTTTCATTTCGTGTGTCACATTTGATTGTTTGCTGCACATTTAACAAAGGACAGGACTCTGCTTTTCTACTGAATAGGCAAAACCTAGACTTCAACCGCAACAAAGGTGGGTCAAGATCAACATAGTGAACTTGCTTTTGCTCACATTATAAGAGAGTCTAGAGGAAATTTATGTCACAAGCAGTGTTCCCAGTTCTCCCAAATCTTTTTGCATCTTAGATGAACTCAGAAAAGTGTGGGTCATTTTGAGTGGTGAAGTATAGACCTGGTATGCCTCAGAAGGAACAGGTCTTAGTTTGCTTTTGTATTAAAGGGCCCGGCATGTAGTTTAAGATATAACAATTTTGGTCCCAACACATGAGCCTTTAAAACCTATGTTTTCTTTTCCTACATGTGTCCAAAGTGAAATATCATACAAATGACATATCAGCAGCCTAAGCGGATGCATCTTCAGTGGCTGGTATTGGATGGCTTCTATCACTGCATGTCCATTTTGTGAAGACACTGAGTCACAATTAACAGGAACATAGATTTCATCTTGCTCATTAAACTAGCACTAAGAGGATGATGGTCACTGGAGCATTAAAGATCTATGGCTTGTGGGAAACCAGCAAGAGATCATCTGCAAACCTTGCTCTCTTTGTAGAGTGACACTAAATGTATCTACCCAAAAATATATAGAAGGGTGCAGATAAACAGTTACAGTTCAAAATAAAGTAGACAGGGCTGTGTGGGGGAGTAGATGCATCAACTTTCCAAAGGTGTCTTTTGTTTTGAATGATAAAGAAACATCAGGAAATCATTCCCTATGCAAAAGACAATCATTACATCTGGTTGCTCACGCTGAAACGCACTTCATAAGAAGTAGAAGTTGATGTCATTTCATTTCACGGATTCCAATCCATGTAACGACCACAATAGTTAACATCATATCCCTGTCAGTGCCACAAGGTCTCACATACTCATAAGTTCAGTGCACAAAGGAGTGACCAACTATCCACACATAAACCATTGAGGAGGAATGCATTTTTACTGTATTGAGTACCTGGGCGACTTGTGGAGGGGGGAGGCTCCCCTTGCATTCGAGGACCTACAACAGGAATATAATTTGAACCAGACGCAGAGATATCATTGCTACTTGATCCCATTCCTGGAAAAGCGACATCGACGATATACCGCAAATTATTAAATAACGCGCCAGACCCCCTGTCGACCCTGCGAGGGGCATGGGCTGATGACCTGGGAAACAGACAATGAGGAATGGCAGGAGGCAATACGGAGTCCAAGGGAAATCGCAGTTCGTTCAAGATTCAGACTAATACAACTTAAGATACTACACCGTACCTACTACCCGCGTAAAAGAGTTAAAAAAAAAAAAAAGTAACCGCTCCCCCGTCTTCTGAACTTCTACAGAGAGGTCATGTAGGCTGGGTATTTCCTCCTCTACCTTGATCTAGCTATTGTAATCCTTCATAAACCAAGCGGCGTCCCCCTGTACATTGTTCACCCTACTGCCCAACTTTGCTCGACAACACCCAAATTAAAATCTTTGCCTATACGACCTCTCTGTAGAAGTTCAGAAGACGGGGGAGCGGTTACTTTTTTTTTTTAAACTCTTTTTATTAAATTGGCACAAAAAAAACCTAGCATACATGATTCACTTATGTTCGTACATGATGAGGCTTCAATATTGCAACAATTATATTTGAAAGAGGGAAGAGACTATAGATCGCTGGTGGTTCCAGAGACATACTTATGTAGCAGGATATTGTCACAAAGAATATGTTTAAGCCCGGTTCGTACATTGCAGACCCCATTCCATCCCAGCACGACTGATACACATCACTCCCCTCCCTGTGTCGCTCTATGTCGCCGCCAAGGTGCCAATATTTTCCACCATTTTTTAACACGACCCCTTCTCTTGTACACCGTTTCTTCAGCTCGCTGGCACCAATCGAGATCTCTTTCCCATTCCCCCACTGACGGTGGCAAGGATGCACCCCAGCCCCTGGCAATGTTCCTTTTGGCGATCCCAGCTGCAAGGGCCAGCCATATGCCCACATGTCTGGGCCAATCTGCGTCCCCTCTAATCATTAGAAGAAGCCATTTAGCATCCATTGGAACCTCTACCCCTGTCACCCAAGACATAACGTCTGTGACTTTCTGCCAGAACCGGGTAATGTCAGGACACTCCCATAAGATATGAAAGAAAGTTCCTTCCTGCTGACAACCCCCGATACACAGCGCCGTTGGTGCCCTACCCCATTTATACAAGTGTGTACGCGGGTAGTAGGTACGGTGTAGTATCTTAAGTTGTATTAGTCTGAATCTTGAACGAACTGCAACGTCTGCTGGGCCGCTGGGTCTCCAGTCATATGGAGCACGCCATAGAGTCTCCTTAGATTGTGGATGGGGGAGAGGGTTGACTTGAATTATGTGTAGTATTTGATCAGAAAACCGTCAGGCCCTGGCATTTTGCCTGGTTGCAGGCTATTGATAGCATCAGAGATCTCCACTGTCAAGGGCTGATCAAGGGCTAATCTGCCCGCTACTGTTAGTGTCTCAAGGGGAATGTCTGCAATATAGGAGATGAGTGTCTTTGTACGTGGAATGGGTTTGCTGGGCATATAGTTTGCTGAAGTAGAAAGCAGGCCGCAGCAATCTCAGGGGAAGTGCGGAGAGGCTTCCCGGATTTATCAGGGATGGCAGCAATCATCTAGAGGCTGTTTCCCGGGTTTCCAGCCAATAAAGACGTATCCCAGATTTGTCCCCCCCATTCATAGACCAGCCTAATGGAGGGCACCCGGCCCTGCCACCAGGCACAGCACTTCCTCCAGGCACAGCACTTTCTCCAGGCACAGTTGGTGGATTGTGGATATGCAGTCTCCAACTGTCGTAGGGAATGTTCATCCCCTAGTCACCGGTATCTGCTTTCAAGAGACAGTGATTGTGTTTCGAGTTCAGAGTTGCTTTGGAGTCTGACCTGTTTTTGTCTGTGGAGGAATGCCCTGGCCTTACCAAGCAGGACTGTTTTCTCCGCCAGCCATTGGGAGTTATTGGATTCTACTGAGCTGTCACTGAGGGCAAAGTAGGCTTTCAACTATTAAAGCAAGTGCTTGTCACGTCCTCCAAACATCCCAGAAGCCCATGAAGGGAGCCAGTTGTTTGACAGAGGGCTGATGTGGCTAAGTTGCCCGGACACTGGTGGTGTCTAGCCTGTGGTCCATCATCGCATTAAAGTAGGCGCCGATAATAGTGGGTCCTAGTGGCAGGTGCACAATAACCCCACGAAGGCACTCGAGGGATGTCTGGGGGGGATATACACACTAAAGACATTGCAGTGAGTGCCCTCTAAGAGATCATCTACTAATACATATGTCCCAATCGTTTTGGAGGCGGAGTGTAGAATGGACAGGGGGAAGCTGGCCTTGGGAGCCATTCGTATAGTCCGCGTGAAAGACTCTGTCATACTCAAATTGGGCCAGGACAAGGCATCGGATCCCAAGGAAGTGTTTGTCCTGGAGGAGAAATATGGTGTGAGTGTCGGATTTAGCAAAGCGGAGGATCTCCCCTCTTTTAATACATTTGTTAAGACCATGAACGTTGCATGTCATCACACTAAATACTGCCATTGTCAGAGGGTATTGTGGGACAAGTGGTTTATATTAAGTATCCAAGGCCAGAGGGAGTGGCTATCCACTGGTGAGAAGAGGAAGCGGAGATGGGTGTGCAATGCATATGAGAATGTGTGGTTACTGTGTGGATGGGCCAAACAATGGAGATGAACACACCTGGAACAAACAACCCCAAACGCCCCCTCAGCCCCACAAAACCACTTACCCCACCCTTCTACCCCAGAAGTATCTGTCACCCAAATTCCCCCATGAAACAAGGGCAATAGGTAACGTGGTAAGGCACCATCCTCCCCTACATCATATGTATATAAGGCTACTTGCTAGAGGCATGAGCCAAGGTACTTCAGTATGATGTAGAGTCAGAAGATGGTAACACCATTAAGTGTCACAACAGAAAATCCACTGGAGGGATTCTCAGCTCAGGTCCTCAGTCAGTACCTCCCCAGGGCGAGAACTGTGGGAGGCAACAGGGTCCCGTTGGGGCTGGTGGCTACCCCTACCAGTTTGGTAGCAGTGGTCAGTCTTGCATTGGACAGAGCCCTGTGTTCCCATGGTGGCCCCTCTCTGCCTCCTGGAGCATCGACGCTGGCGTGTTCCTCTGCCAACCACGCCTGACAGGGCCAGAGGCATCAGATCCCTGAGAGGAGGGCAGCAGCAGCAGATGATGCCTGAAGTCTTTGTGCTCCGCAGCTCAACCACAAGCCAGTTTCAGGCGAGTCAAAGAAGAAAGGATGGAACAGAAGACTTTTCTCTGTTTCTGGACCAAGCGAGTGTAGTCTGGAAAGATGAGGATGCAGGTAGACTGGAAAGGAGGAGTTCTTGCATCCTCGCCTTTTTCAGCATTGCATCCCTGTCCTTATAATTGAGAACTTTGGCAACAAGGAATATGGGGTGGGCAGAAGAGGCTGCAGCATCCATAGTTTTTGATTCACAGCTTGATCTACTATGATACCCAGTAAGGCTTTATGTAAAAAAATAATGCCTACTTGAAGCAGGCGCTAACATTAAGGAACGTTTAAATTTCCCCCAATATTATTCATTTAGCATGAGTCCTGCACTGTAAAGCACAAGTACAATGTGTGTGGAATGCTTCAGATTTTGTCTAGGTATTGTACTGAAAGGGTACGCTTTCAAAACAAATGTTATGCTAGTCAGAATGCACACTACTCTGCATTTGTTCATGCATCACGCAAAACAGCCCTTAAGAGCGCCAGCACAGGGGGTTAGAGTAGCAGCAGTCTATGAGCAGTTGAGGTCAGGGTGAGGTGCATTCAGGCCAGAGGTCAGGCTCTGTGTACCTCCCTGTAGCAAATGGCTGAAGGCTGAGAGAGGCAGGGGTCGAACACAAATGGAGGTTGGGACACGGAGACTGGTTCTGCGGCCTATCTCTGCTGCACAGGAATGAAGAACATGCACTGTGGCAGTAGGCCAACCAATATGCTGGGGTACAGGCCATGACTGGCCATAACCCAGTGCGCCCTCCCCTTTAAGGATCGTTAGCCCATGGTAGGTTGGATGCAGGGCATGGAAGGAGAACAGTCAATGCAGGCAATCTCCACAGTACAATCCATTTTACTCACTTGTTTAGTTTCACACAATTGGTCAATGGTCTAACACACAGTTTTGCTTGCCCATCGTTTGTTATGTACATTAGGACTCACCGATATACAAAACCAAGATCATTTAAAAAAAAAAAAAATTATCATAAAAGTTTGGGGATAAAATATAAAAATACAACTGCAACAGTAGACCAGGAACTTGCATAAATAAAAAATACATTTTTTTCATGTATTCTGATGTTAAATGTTATGTTATGTGAATTTGTAGAGTGCCTATTATCACCCGTGAGGGTATCCATGTGCTGAGTAGGGCAGGCTTTAGAGAGGAGGAGGAGATCATGCCTGTTTCGTCTGGAAGAGCCATGTCTTGAGGTTCCTTTGGAAGTCCATGAGGAAGGGGGAGGTTCTGCGATGTTGTTTCGGGAGGTCGTGCCAGGTCTTGGCTGTGAGGTATGAGAAGGAGGGTCCTTCGCTCTGGTCTTCTTGATGCAAGGGAGGTGTGCTCTTGCCTGGGACGCAGATAGAAGGTGTCTGGTGGGTTGGTAGAAGTTGAGGCGGTGGTTGAGGTAAGCTGGACCAGTGTTGTGGAGAGTTTTGTAGGCGTGGGTGAGTAGCTAGAACTTACATCTTTCCTGGACTAGGAGCCAATGGAAACTGTTGAGGTGTGGAGAGATGTGGTTTTTTCGTGGGCTGTTTTGGATGAGTCTGGAGGCGGTGTTTTGGATGGTTTGGACTCGCCATAGGACATGGGCTGGTATTGAGATTTAGAGGGCGTTTTCATAATCAAGTCTACTTGTGATAAGGTCTGGTGTTTAGTGGGATTCACTTGAAAATCTTGCATAGTATTCGCAGGATGTGTAAGCACGATGAGGATTAAAGGACTTGATTTTTTCACGCTGATGTACTTTCCTCTTGAATGAACATCACCATCGCACAGAAAAGGCATTGGAAGCCAAAAGCAATGAAGCACGAGTCACTTGCATGCTTCTGCGGCTGAAGGTTGTCCTATGGTAATCGGTCAACAGGAGGGATAGTGTGCTGTAACAGCCTCTTCAGGGTCTCTTTTTCCTTTATAAAAATTCAACTGGTATTGATACCTGGCGTTGATCCAAGCAAGATGCTTACAAATGTGAGAAGTTCCAAACGAACATTTTTGATGACTTCCCTTCCTGAGATTTGTGTCACATAATGTACATGTGACATATTTAGATAAAAGCTTTTCCTCTCCAGCTGGGATCATGAAGCATTTCCACACAATAGACTCTGTTGAGACCGGGAGTATTTGGTCTGATCTTCTGTACTCTCCTGAGCAGATTTCTCTGGATTTCCTCTGCGGTAGTCATGCTGCTTAGGCGTCAGACCGGCAGTTGGGAAAAGGATTTCTGTCTGCAAAAAAGGAAAGCACAGCAGAAGTCCTGTTAGCCTCCCTCGCACTGGATCTCTTTTATAGCCAGGAGTGTACTGATATGTACAAAAGGACAAAAAGTAATTGAATATGGAATGATACAGCAATAGGAAGCATTGAATCTTTCCAATGATGTGCAAGAATTTGTAAATCCTCCATACTACCAAAAGTATGTCCTTGAGTTGCAGTAACAGTTCTCTGTACTGCAGTTCCCAACAAGTGTAAAACATGGACATTTTGAAATCTACCATTATAGTCTTGAATTTCAAGATGCTCTTAGAAACTCCCTGGCCTCAAACAATAAAAAAAAAAAAAAAGAGTTTGCTTTCTTATCAAACATAAGTTTGGAAAATGTTACAGGCCCACAACTCTAGTTTTGGAGTCATGGTTCTAGGAAATGAATTCTCACCTTAACCCTCTCACAAGACCACAGTAACACCATAGCATGGTTTCTATGCGCCAGTGGAGTGTCTTCAGACCCTAAAAAATACAAAAGAAACTAAAGGAATTATCTGATTGGTTAAGGAGTCCACAATATCTCCAAAATAAGCTGACAGTCTCTACAGACATGGAGCCCCCGGTTTTAGGACACAATTTTGCCTTAGTTTCTTTAGAGAGAGAAATAAAGTTTATCTGTTGCCATCACAGCATCTCAGGCCACTGGGGAAAGCCAGGAAGCACCTAGGGCACAGGAAGGAAAATCTTCTGCTCACCAGGGTGATGATGATGTGGTGGTGCAGACCACATTAAGGGTTTCTGCTGCACGTCAACTAAAAAGAGGTGTTCTGATGTGGACGTTTTGCACACAATCCATTAGTTAAAAAAATTATAATAATGCTTGCAGAGTCACATGCACTCTATGTGACCAAGTGTGCATCCAGGGATGTACTTATTCAGAAGCAGTGGCCTGATACGGCAAGTGAGGGCCAGAGTGGCGTAACATAGGTCCCCGTAGCCCCCGTGGTGCGGGAGGGCCCCGAGCTCCAGGAGGCCCCCTCCGGACAGTACCCTGGCAGGAGAGCTCCTGACTGACTCCGGAGGGGGCCCCTTCAGTGTACTTTGAGGGCCCCCTCAACTTTTGTTACGCCACTAATTATCTGAATGATTACTGCTGAGCAAAAAGCCAGAGGCAGCGGCGTGAGGAGGGAGAAGAAGAAATGCTGCCCCAGAAATACAACAATATGGGGAGGAGGAGGTGCATTTCTGGTTGCCAAATTTTTTCACCTACTGAAAACAGTGCAGCAAGGTAATCCATGAAAAATGATGAAAAAGTCTGTTACCTTTTGGATAATGGATGCCCATCTGAAGAAATGCTGCAAATATTTATATAAATCTCCAAAAAATTAAATACAAAAAGTTTAAAAGTACAGTTACAAAAAAACTTATAAAAAACAAAAGCCCACAAGAGGTTTAAAAATTTTAACTAAAGAAACACAAAAAAGGTAGCAGAATAGGAAACTTATAAAATCCAGAAACAAAAAACAGACCTAAAAGTTGGCTGACCATAGTGGTTTGTTTACAATACCTAGTGGAAGCAGAGGCTTATAGCCTACTCTCATAGCGCATGGCCCAATGTTGGGTGCAGCAGTCGGTTACTAGCCTGCTACTCACCCCCGCTACGCACACCCCTAGATATGATGCGCAAAGACAGTAGGGTGCAGGGCGTGGCAAACTGACTTTTTTCTTGTCCAGCGGATGTTCAGATGCCCAGAGAGAGAGGGGCACCGGATCACCACCTTTACACACAGCCGAAGTCTGTGCGCAGTGGAGTTTGCCCACTGGCAGCAGTTTGGGAACAGGGTCTGCCTACACGACTAGGGTATAGGTAGGGCACAGGACCTTGCCATAGGTCACGCTGAACAGTCAAATCCTGCTTCACCTAGCTAAACATGTGCAGTAAGGGTAAAGGTGCCTGGTACAAGCTGTGTACACAGGAAGCAGCCATGTCCTACTTTGCATAACTGACATGAAGGTTAACCATAAAAGGAGTTTGCGGTGCAAAAAACGATTCCATAAGGAATATGATAAACAAACCCAGAAGTTCACTAAATAACAAGGGTTAACGTGAAGTTATCGATGGGTTTGGATATAACACCATAACATACATTTAAAAATCTCTGAAATTCACTGTTAAAAGCACAGTGCAGTTATGTTTACAAAACAAAATCTAAGAGGTACTGAAATTTGCAAGTTATGGTACTGTTAACAATCCATAACTTCAGCATGCACCACATATAACCTTACATATTTCATTACTCATTAAATGTTAAATGCTAACATTGATGACACCACAACACTTACCTATTATCTTAACTGTGCATGCTAGGTGTATATTTGGAGCAGACCAAAGGAGATAAGGAAATAAGTGATATATGGCCTAATGGGACCAGGATTCCAGACCTTGGAGAGAGGGGGCAAGGGGCCTAAATCCAGATAGTGGTGTTCCTATGATATCAGAAGAGTTCTTCCCATTGTTTTTGACCATTTCATCACAACTGGGGTAGCAGAATGAAATCAAAGCAAAGAAAAACCAAAAACAATGCACACCTAGCAAGTGTTCAATTGTAGTCCATTAATGTGAATGATTTGCCATTTCTGATTTAGTTGTCATAATTCATTACGTTTTCCTTTCTCTTTCCCCCCAAATGCAGGGAATAGCAACAAGTAGAATCAACTGAAGTGCAAAAGAGACAAATATATATATTCACTGAAAAAACAAAGGTTAAAGAGATGTATCAGTTAGGTGAAAATGATGTCGGATAAACAAACCGTTCTAAACGAAAAGTAGCACTGAAATTCACCAGTTATTGTTACCTCAAGTAATTGTAACTCATGCCCCGCCATACAGTGTTGTCATCAATCATGTCATTATAGATGTTGCAGTGATGTTATGAATGATGTCATAGAACATGTTATGAGTGATGTAATATGGGAGGTAATTAGCAGTGCATGGTGAGGACATGAGTTATAGTTACTTTAGGGTACGAGTTATAGCTACTTGACTATATTTGGTGACTATAACTGGTGACTTTCAGTGCTATTTTTAGTATAAAATGGTATGTTTTAACTGACCTTTTCAACTAACTATAACATCACTTTAACCTTTGTCTTTTCAGGAACCTTCTAGGGTTTAAAAAAAATATTAAGTAAGATGTCTATCAATGTGCGTGGCATGGGGTTTGGCACAGGGCCTGGCCTCAAGGGCTCATGCCATACCCCCTGCAGGCACGAGAACCCTACCAGCCACTGCACACGTCCTTTGCCTTTAGGCTTTGGCCGTGCACAGAGTTCAGTTCAGCGCAGGGCCTGTCGCAGTAAAACAGACTTGCTGACTGTTAGAAATGGGATTTCTGGTTGGGTAGGGCTTGCGCCTAAGCCAGGCAGAAACCACCACTCTAGTCAGGGCAAGGGAGTTACACGCTGAAGATAACCCCTGCTCACCCCCTTGGTAGCTTGGCACGAGCAGTCAGGCTTATCCCAGAGGCAATGTGTAAAGCGTATGCGCAACACACACACACAGCAGCAACAACACACTAGGCACACCACAAAAGAAACTCCACACAAGGTTATATATAAAAAATAGCCTTAGTATTATCCAAAACACATTAGAATCATAATCACACATACACTGTGCCAACTGGCACTGGGCAATATTCACAGGGGATTATATACAGGACCAGGCCAATCGGGCCACGGTCAGAACCATCAGAATGCAGGTAGTAAACATAAAACACAACCAGTAACTACTGGTACAATAATGACCTCAGCATTATCACATTGGGCATAAAACACATTAGGCCCAAACCTCATTAGCATAAACACATTACGCAATAGGCCTTACCAGCATAAACACATTATGCAATAATCAGGGTGCATCAATCACATTTGGCAACATCAGCATAAACACATTAAGTCTGCATCACAATTAGGCATAAAACACATCGTGCATAAACTTCCTAGGCATAAACACATTACGCATTAGGCATCATAAGCCTAAACAGTGCACCACAGTAACACTGGAAAAGTGCACACAGCACCTTAGGGCCTTGCGCCCTATCACCATCAAGAAAATGACCCCCAGGCCAACTGGCCTTTCACTGGGGCTCAAAATGCCCTATGTCCATAAATGTCAGGGCTTGAATTGGGGCCTCTCAAATGGCCCCCTAGCTGCCAATACAGCGAAGATGCTGCGCAATGCGCTGGGGCACAGGGGAGCGTCTCTCCCCCTCATCACCAACAAAATGCCCCCAAACGTTGCAGCTGCCCACGCTCTCGCGGCGCAGATGGGATCAGCACTGGCACTCACTGTGCCCTGAGAGCCCCACGGGGACTCTATCAACAATTGACCCCCAAGTCCCACTCCGGGACTTCTAAAAATGAAATGGCCCCAAAAGTTGCAGCTGCCCACTGTCCGGCGGTGCAGCTGTGGCGAGCCAAACCTTTGGTGCTTCTGGAGCCCCAAACGTTGCAGCTGCCCGCAACTGTGGAGCAGCTATGAGGATCAAATAGGCACTGGCACTACATGTGCCTCGGGAGCACCGACACGGCTCCAGGCACCGACAATGTGCCTCGGGGAGCCCCCCTTCACCGGGGCTCTTTTGGTGCCAATCTCGGCACCGGCAAGGCTTAGACTCAGCGCCCCCCATTCACCGGGCTGTCGGGGACTCCTCCGGTCCTCTGGGGCAGGGGGGGAAGGCACCGACAATGTGCCTTGGCAGCCCCCCTCTCCCAGGGCTTCTTCTCTCTTCTCTGTGCTTTCGGCGGGCACGCGGGGCTCTCCTCCAGCCACGGGAACCCCGCCTTCAAGCAGGCAAAAGCTCGCCTGGCTTCCTGCCGCTTGTGCTCACGGAGGCGGGGTAGGCTCCCGCCCTCCTGCCGGCACTTCCCCCTTCCCGGACCTTCCACGGCAAGGCTCCGCCCTGGGTCAGGCGGTCCGCCTGACTTCCGGCTCGGGTTGCGGCGGTGAATCCTGCGGCGGGTCTTCTCTTTCGGCCAAATGCGGGGTGGGCTCCAGCTTGGATGGACACAAAGGCGGGGTGGGCTCCCGCTCTTAAAATAAACACAAGTGCGGGGTGGGCACCCGCTTCCTTGGCAAAGCGCGGGGTGGGCTCCCGCTATCCCTGGCAATGCGAGGGGGAATCCCCACGTCGGGATTCCCTCGAAATACGGGGCAGCACCACCACCAGGCACGGGGGGATCCTCCACGCGTCGCAGCCTCGTGCTGCAGGCCGCCAGTACTCCTCCTGGAGTAACAAAATAGAGCGCTCACAAGGCGCTAGAACTCCAGAGTTTAGAGGGGCAAAAGCTGGGCCCAGGCAGGCCAGCACACAGGGCCCTCCAGCAGGGAGGCAGTCCCTTGTGGCGGTTTCTCCTGGCCCAGCAGCAGCAAGCCCCACCTCCCAAGGAAGCACAGGAACAGCACACCACATATGGGGTCACAGCCCCAGTATATATACATTATTTTCCTTTGTCTGCCCTTGGCACAGGTCTTGGGGGAACCAGTTCCAACTGGTTCTGGGGGGTGTTGAAGCACTTTGTGTACAGTGCTCACACTCGCCTTTGTTAGATGGGGGCTCAGTCATCAGACCATCACAGGGGGGCGGAGCCAGCATTCACATAGGCAGGCACAGACCCATTCAGGGTCAGGGGACTACTCCACCCACTACTCCAAATGCAGATGCCCTATTCAGCCTAGCGCTGACTCACCCTGCCCCTCCTGGAGCCACACACACCTCACTAGCCCCTGCCACTCCAAAGCCAGATATGCAATCCACATCAGGCAGGCAGACACATAGCACACAGAAATGCCAACTTCTAAAAGTGGCATTTCTAAAATAGTGATAATAAATCTGCGCACACCATTGCGCAGCATTTATTATTACTATTCCAACCATACCAAACTTGACCACGCTGCTCCTCTCATATCAGGAATTACCACTGAAACACTTATCAGGGAATCCCCAATGCATTCCTATGAGAGGGCAGCCTCACAGCAGTGAGAAACCCAAAATGGCGGTTTGTCACTACCAGGACATGTCCCACACTTAAGGTACATGTCCTACCTTTTACCAACAATACACCCTCCCCATAGGGCTAGCTAGGGCCTACCTTAGGGGTGACTGACATGTAGTAAAAGGGGGGTCACAGGCATGGCACACACTTTAGGTGCCACGCCACAGCAGCAGTAACACTGCACGCACAGGCCCTGCAATGGCAGAGGCCGGAGATAGGTTTGAAAGGCTACTTTGGTGGGTGGCGCAATCAGCGCTGCAAGCCCACCAGTAGCATTTAATTTACCAGCCCCGGGTATATGAGATACCACTTTACAAGGGACTGACATGTAAATTAAATATGCCAAACAGGTGTAGACCAATCCTTACCATATTTAACACAGAGAGCACACGCACTTTACACTGGACAGCAGTGCTAAAGTGCCCAGAGTCCTAAAACCACCAACACCATGTCAGAAAAAAGGCTAGGAGGAAAGAAAAAAGTTCAGGGATGACCCTGCAAAAAGGGCCAAGTCCAACACTGACATTGTCAAAAGGTCACAACACCAAAATATAACAAGCATTTACAATGCAATAGGTCTCGCAATTGCGAGTTTCCGAGCTATTGGCATTGTAAATGGCAATGCCTTTTATAAACAATTAAAAGGAATTGTAATTTACATTACCAATAGTTCAATGTTTTGCAAAAAGCAATACCTATTGTATTGCAGAGTGCGGTGTCCGTGAAGCGGGCGCCGCACTCATTATTAAAGTTTTTTTTTAAAAATGAAACCGAGTGCGGTGTCCCTGAAGCATGCGCTGCGCTCAGCATTAAATTAAAATAAATAAATAAACAGAGCATGGTGTCCCTGAAGCAGGTACCGCGTTCAACAGCAAAGTTTTAAAAATAAAATTTAAACTGAGCGCGGTGTCCCTAAAGCAGGCGCCGCGCTCAGCATGCAAATACAAAAAAAGGCAGCTGCCATTGTCATCAGTGTCAATAAACAAAATAGTGCTCAACCACCTATAATGCAGACCGTGTAACAAGCCAAGTAAAAGGTCCAGTCGTTACAAATGGAGACAAGGCAGTACTAAGGAGGGACTAGCAATCCTCATAATGAATCGGAAGCCAGCGTTTATGAAAGACAATAACACAAAGCCAATGACAAATATGGGCGGAGAGTGGGCGGGGCTGCTAGTGCATACCCTAATACACTACGCAGAGCGAGCAGAGCATGCGCTCTCTCGCTAGGCTCGACCTAAAAAGTGGGCCTCTTGGCTTTATCAAGGGGTGAGCATATCAACATATATAAAGCAAATCTATTATCTATGTATATCTCACTAATTCACACAATGCAACGCTTAATATAAGTAATTGTTGTAAAAAATGTTTAATAAAGATTATTTAAAAAAAAATTAACATGTCTCTGAGTCTTTCTTTTAGCAGTTTTCAGCCCACAAAATTAAATCATAAAAACTACTACAAGAGGCCCTTGCACTCCAGCTGAAGAGCATAGAGCTCCAGCTAGGAGTGCTTTAGAAAAATATGGTAAGGTCTTTTGGGGTCAAGGATTTAATGACGAAGAGATTTACTGTTTTTTTTTTTAATGTTGCTGGGGGGCTGCTGCACTACTTGCAAGCCCCCAACAGAATTACAAAATTTCTGCTGGTGCCTCTTCTAGGGGCAACACCAACAAGAAAATATTTATTTACTTTGTCAAAGCACTGCATAAAGCCTGGCCGCTCATTTACTATTCACTTTTCTTGTTAAAATTTTGTGAGAGTGCAGGTGCCTCCTCAGGACACCCACATCTTTCATTTTCATGGAGGCAGTGGGTGGAGCCCTAGGGCCCACGCGCCCTAGCTGGCTCCCCAGCCGGCACCTATTGTGGGAGCTGGCAGGAGCCATGCTGCCCATCTGGGGCTCGCACAGCTCAATGTTTGTCTGGGGCCTTGGGGGAAGCCAGCATTTTTAAATTTTTTAGGTGGGTCCCCCAGCAGACCCTGTCAGCTTCCGAACCAGCACCTTTCCTTTGCTCCAATTTGAGTGGGAGTAGCATTTTTAACTACTCCTGCAGGGCGGGAGCAAGTGTCTGTTTCCTCCCCTGGAGAGTGCGGGCAGTGTATGCTGCACTCTCCCGGGCAGGGAACCACAGTGTTCTGGAGGTGGGCTTCCCAGGACACTGAAAAGTATCAAGCCACAGCAATGGGATCCCCAGGGCTGATTTTAGCTCAGGTAGGTGGCCCCACACTGGCCCCACCCTCTATATTTGATTCAGTCCCAGTTGATGGGGTACCTAGGACCTGAAGGGGCCCCGGGGGGTGGAGGGCTGCGTACCCCCTTAAAAAAAATCTGCCTCAGAGGATGAGGTCCCGGGGACCTGAAGAGGCTCAGGGAGGAGGGCCGCATGCCCGCTGCCCCTTATTATTTCCTTCGGCCCCTGAGGATCGGGTCCCTGGGCCTGAAGAAGGCTCGCGGAGAAGGGCTGCATGCCACCCTCCCCGATAAAACCCTTTGCACCCCCCCAGGCCCTGGCCCTTTACAGGAGGTTAATTTCTTTAAATGCATGAGCAGCACACCCCTTCCCTTATTATAAAAATCACCCTAGGGTATGGGATCCCTGGGTCCTTAAGAGACTTGGGAGGGGGGGTGCATGCCCCTGTCCCTTATTATCTTCTTCGGTCCCTGGGATCAGGTCCCCGGGGCCTGAAAAAGGCTCAGGGAGGGGGGCCGCATGCTACCCTCCCCAATAAAACCCTTTGCATCACCCCCTTGGACCCTGGCCTATTCCGTGTGAGAGTCTGCGCCTTTTTTCCTTTTTCTACATCCGTTCCGACCGCCACACGTCCAAATGCCATAATAATATGGATGACGGAGATCCGTGGTTAGATGGCCAAAGGACCTCCACCGACAGCCTGTGGGTGGCGGTCCTTCCGCCATCGTAATGAGGCCCTTAGTCCTGAGTCCTAAGATGGCTCCTGCCACATCGTTGTTGATGTGGTGGCAGACAATCAGATCTCATCTTAAGATCTGTTGGCTCCGTTGATCCTCTGTGGTGTGTTATATAAACTACTGAACGGATTTTCACCAAATCCCCAAAATCCTGCTTTCTGGACAAAGATCTGACTTTCTGTCAAATGTGGTGCAATTCTGTTCAGCCGTTTGGGCTGTAGCTGTGTCTAATTTTCCTATGGAAAAATAAATTGGAAAAATGAGTTTTGGGACTCCCCCTTTTTCTCTGCCCCTGCTTGATGACTCAAAACTTTCAAGTTAAGAGCTGAGGGGTAAGAACATTGTTTTTGGAAAGTTTCAAGAAGACTTGTCAAACTGCATCAAACTTATGAGGAAAACAAATGGAAACGTGGTCCTAACTATAATTACCCAAGGCAATATATATATATATATATATATATATATATATATATATATATATATATATATATATATATATATATATATATATATATATATATATATATATATATATATATATTATATATATTCAGGGTAGGCAAACCCTGCCCCCCCGGTGATGTGGGCATGGGGAGATCGCGAAGAAATCACTTCCTTAAGTTAAAAAAAAATATTCAGGGTGCAGTTACTAGCCTCTGGTGCCGCAGGATCCAGCCGGGTAGCCACTGTGGTACCACGGTAGTAGTACTTGTACCAGTACTGCTGTACCAAAAATGTTTAAAAAATAGTGATACACCAGACCATGCAGTCAATTGCCACTGTATAGGGCATAGACTATGCTCAGTGGGTGTTAGCCACTTGAGTTTGGTTGGGCGCATAGCCAATTCATTGTTGTACACTGCCAAACGTGTCACCCTAGGATGTGCGCAACAGGGCTTTGGGCACCTATGGCTAGGTGGGGTGACCGCAGTTAAACTGCATGCTGGTCCTGGCAGCCAATCTCCCTGCTGTGCACAGCGAAAGGCTGGGTGCAGCAAAGGTTTTGGCTGCAGGGCCTGGACATGGGTGAGGCACTGCCGCCAAACCCCAGCTGTGCACTGCTGAATGTCTGATGTATTGGGGAAGTTGGCTGACTATGTTATAAAAAAAAACCTGAGAAATTGCATGAAAAAAACACAGGTTAAAGTGATGTTATAGTAAGGTGTGGTAATAGGATCTACGTTTTTTAAAATGTAAATACTGAAAATGTACTGAATTTTTTTTTTTTTACCTGCATCTAGGGCTCACACTATTTCCATGCTATGGACCCCCATGTGTAGACTCAGTCACTCCATGTTGTATATAACTTTGGTGTTATCAGCGGTCATCAATTACATTATTAGTGATGCCATCAATGATGTCATTTAACATGTCATGACTGATGTAATATGTGCATGGTGGGGGAGTTATAGTTAGGTCTGTAAACGATAACTGGTGAATTTCAGTGTTTTTTTTTGTTTTTAAAACATTTGTCTTTTTGCATACTTTTCATTTTTGCATTTTAGGAGTCAATGGGCAGATAGCAGGCAAACAAGGAACTGCACAAACTAAAGACTTAAGAAGGTGAACTATGTCATCTATGGCCATCGTAACTCTGCCTCATGATGCATTGCTTGTAAGAAATTAAATTATACATTCTCCTTCTGTTATGCACGGGGCTAGGCCAATTACTTAAAAATATGGCATTCAATGAAGAAAAATAATTATTGAAGTTATTATAGTTGTATATTGCAGTTATTATAATTTTATGCCACTTTTGTTTTTTTTAAATTCATTTTGACACTGTTCTATGAAATAGTTGTGAACATTTAGAAGTGTTTATTTTAAGGAGCTCTTTACTAATATTTCATGAGCAAGTACTGACCAAACTTGACATAGTCATTCTGCAAATGTCTTCCCAAGGATGGTGGTGAAGGTGGTAAATTGTGCACAGTGTTAATGTGGAGGGTCAAGGTGATATTTTGCCTTCCCCAAAAGGCTAAACTAACTGGAGTTTAATTAGAGATTAACAGACTGAGCACACAGCGCACAGGACAAAGTACACCATTATATCCTCAACAATGAAAGAAGAAACTTCAATGAAAATATCCAAATATACTGCTATCCTTTACATGCAGTCATCAAACACTGTTTTTCTGTGTCCATAAGAACTGACATAAAGCTATTGGTTATGTCCGAATGTCATTCATCTAAGAGGGAGATTAGCTTTTGTAATGATCCTCTAACATTTTCAGCAGGACAGGTAAGATGGCAATAGGTCTACAGTTGACAATGCCACTAGGATTTCTTTTTTATATTTCATTTAAATGCATGATTATAGTACGTTCCAACGGACATGGTAGAATCCACCTGCTATCAATTAATCTATTATTTTGAGAATAAGAGGTCTTAAAGACTTTGGCAGCACCCAGATAGTTGATGGGTGTCTTCTGCTTTGGGCTATAACTCAGGTAGACTGCCTATAACAAGTGCTATAGCCTTAGCAGCAGGCTACAATGCCATGATAAAACATCTAATGTGCTGCAAAACCTGTTTTTTGATGCGTTCTCTGAAATTGGGAGCCTTCAGATCAGATTTTTGTTCATTTAGTCTATATTTATTTGAATTCTAGTTTCTTGCATAAATGCCTAAGCATTTAAGAATTGCTGTGCCATTCACTTTGTTGTCTTAACTGTGCTGGGTGTTATCTATAATGATGTAATAGCACAAATTATTGATATGTCAGGGTGTGTCTGGTTGTTTAAAAACTCAATAAAATAGGTTTGCAAACAAAATATATGTTTTTTCAGAGACGATGAGAAGAAAGATGCTATTATGAGAGAGGGAAGAACATCATGAAAATTATCAGCGGTTACTAAACTCCAAATCCCTTTTTTTAATTAAACAGTAACACATGGCATCATTTGTTTTATAGATATCTGAAGATTACAAACAATGATTAAAAAAGTCAACTGTTGATAAATCGCAGGTTAGTACCTACTATAAAAATAGAAATATTGACTGTGTAAATTGGCTATATATGATAGGCTATTTCATGCCTATTTTCTCAAGTAATACGATTCAAATGTTGGTTGGGGAGTGGATAACCCCTGCTCATTAAAGTCAGCTATGATCTAAACATTTTAAGAAAAGAAATGTAGTTTGAGGAAACAGAATGCTACTTTGATGAAGACTACATCATAGACTGGAGGCCAGTCTGAGGGTATAATGAAAGAGGAAAGAAAGTGTTGTAAAGGCATTTCACAGTGCAGTGTTAAATATGTTAAAAGGTATTATTTTCATTTCAGATTTTTTTCAGGAGAATTTATACCTGGGAGAAAATAGTTCATGTAGGCACAACAACAGGGATTACATTCTATGACAACTTTTTATGTTACTATTTATGGTTCTTAAGAAAACCTTAAAATTGTGTAAGTAAAACATGAATCATCACAACACAAATATAAAATAGACCCTTAACAATGACCACTTTGATACTGTTGTTAAATATACTAACAGTAATCATTTATAAAAATAATAATTTCATCAGTCTCTGTTGCTCATACTAGATTCACATTTAAAATAAATTTGAAATAAATGAATAAAACAATTCAACTTTTTAAAAGACAGTAACCACGAGGTCTAATAACACTTTCAATGTTTGATACCATACACTAACTTGAAACAAGAGAAAATAAAGTTACTCTTACCAGTTCCAAAACTGATTTCTTGCAAAAAATGTCTTCGGTTCATATGTATACAGCTTCAAAAGTATTTCAAGAATATATAAACAAAGGAATGCCCATTCAGCATATGAAATTAAAGGATTTCTTTCATCCAGAGCAATGAAAATTGCATTTACTAGAATGATCACATCATAGGCATACACAAAGGCCCTGAAACAAGAAAAATACAAGTGATGGGCTTGTGGCATACTGGATTTAAGAGTTGATTTAAGCACCACAAATATGCAAATAATTAACACAGTAAAACCAATTACATTCCAACTGTAAAGTTTTTAAACAATCACCATGCATCAAATGGTTCTTTGTCATAAACATGTCTTCTAACAAACTCTGACTGATTGCCTGGATTTATACAGATTATCAGGAAAATAGAACATGCCACTTCTATAGAATAAGAAAAGAACAAAGTGAACTGGTACCAAAAGACTAGCATTTTAAAATAATTGTGATGTAGCGTATCTCAGAAAATAAAAATAGTCATGTCTATACACAATAGCAAAGAACAGACTGTAATGCTCATACAAGGGGCATTTTTTCAGCCTACTCTTTTAAAAAATGTATCTGGCACCACAGGGGCACCCATGTTAATACTGAGACTCTGTGCAACTGATCATCTCCACAGGATTATTTTAAGTCAATGCATTTATCATAACAATGCACAGAAAATTTAATTTTCAATATTTCGAACATCTACAAAATCTAATATCTAAAATCATCTACAGGACATGTACTTCTATGGAAAATGGTAGGAAAGAGAAGGAATGGAACAGAGAAGCAAGAAATTTCAATTTTAAATGTTTACATATGTTAATGAGATTCTTAATCTACAATCGACAAAATACAGGTCTCAAAAGGTTTTGCAAGTAATGTTGAATTGGTTGGCCCAGACTTGTATTTTATAAGGCAAGTTTTCCAATCGGCTTATAAACAGTTCACATCATTTAATTTTGAGGTATTTTTTTGATTTTCATAATCATTTTCTTTCAAATCATCAAGTCTTTAACAAATCATATTTTCCAAACTGGCTGAATATCCTTATTGTGAAATAACCCATCAAAGATAATCAGCTTATGTTCCATCTTAAAATCACACAAGCCAACAATACTGAGTCTGGCAAAAGCTTCTTTCAATATTATTACTCCAAGGAACATGTGAGCAACATATGAAGCAAAGATGCTCCTTTGGCAAAATATTACAAACCGCTACTAATTTCATCCCAATTTCCAATTTCATCATCAGTAAATTCTAAGAACTTACTCATTTGATGACATTTTTATAAAATATGGAAGACTTTCCTTACAAAGATGTTCTAAAAATTATCCTGAACTACTCATTCCAGAATCAAATAATTATAAACAGGCAACCATCTAGCAAAATGTAACCAACACAACGTCCAATAAGCAACCCAAATTCTTGCCTGAGATATCCCAAGCTAGCCACCTTATTGTCATTCCATGATTTTCATATTAAGTAGCTACCCCTTGACTATCATAAATTCCTATTGTCCGTATTCAACTCCTGACTGGCCCAATAATTCAACACTTCCAAACATAGATAACAGTGCGGCTCGATGCCCCTGGGTAGGAGCACCAATGCTGGCAGTGTGGGCACTATTCTATTCTATTCATGTAGATTTCTAAAACACATGGCTAACCAGAAGGGCCTCCATGTGCTATGACAGTGTTCAGGTTGCATGGCCTAGGGCAAGCATTTTAGCTAAAAAGGACAGTTTTAAAGATTTTCTGAATTTTAGTTTAGACTTCATTCCTCTTAATTCCAGCGAAAAAGTGTTACAGAGCTTGGGAGCGAGGAAAGTGAATGAGTGCCCTCCACCCCTGTGTTTCTTAGTTCAAAGGATTATGAACAGTTGCTGGTTTGTGGAGCGCAATGTTCTCATAGGATTGTAAAGGTGCAAACAATCTTTGTATAAGCCAGAGCCATTTTTGTGCATTGCTTATGAGCAAGGCAAAGTGACAAACTAAATTCTTCTGAGCACTGGTAGCCATTGCAAGGTTGTCAGGGCCACGGGTAGCTGATTGGTGCTTAGGATTTCTTTCATAAAATTCGGGCTGCAGCATTTTGCATTACCTGGAGTCTTTTTACAATTAACTTGGGACTTCCCAAATATAGGGAGTTCCTATAGTCAAGTCTTGAGATAACTAAGCCTTGCACCACCACTCTACCTGAGGGTTCTGGCAACTATCTCAAAAGTGTTCTCAGTGTCCTGAGTATGCCGAAACAGTTTAAAGCCATTTCTTGGCTTGGATGTCCATCAAAAGCTTGCTATCGATCTAGAAGCCTAAACGCTTGACCTCCAATCTAGGGTTGGGTTCAGTGCCAAGAAAGTCTAGCCAGTTCAGCTCCATCCACCTGGTGGGATTGTTTCCTACCACTAGAACTTCAGTCTTTTTCCCATTTAATTTCAGACTGCTTGCCGCCATCCCCTTGAACTAAGAGGGCTTAAAGAGCAGCCTTGAGGCAGGCTGCATTTTGGAAAGTGAACCTTGGACTGGGTGGCTTCTTCACATACTTGCAAAGTTCTATTTTGAAGGAAGGAGGTCAGCCATTTTAATGCTGTTCCGGAAATGCCTGCTTCTTCCAGCCTTCTAACCAGTACTGGGTGGGAGACGGTATCAAAGGCCACGCTCCGATCTATTAGAATTAGGGCAGCTGAGCCTCCCTGATCCAAAATAGCTCTTAGTTCCTCCACAGCTGCAAGCAAAGTTGTTTCTCTGCTACTTCCTGGTATAAAGCCAGCCTGGGAAGGATGTAAAAATTCCATTTGTTTACAGCTATAGCGCAAAAACTTTGTTTACAAACTGCTCCAGAATTTTGCTGGGTTCTGGAAGAAGAGAGATTGGTCTGTAGTTTTCACAGTGTAGGGGGGACAGCCTTTTTGTTTTTAGTAAAGGTTTAATAATGGCGTGTTTCTATGCTGGTGGAACAGTCCCCGACTGTAGCGAATGACTGAACATGTCTGTCAGAATAGATGCTATTACTTTTCCACCTTTCAATCTATCCGGGGTCGAGGTCCTACGGAGACCCTGACTTTACAGATTTTAAAATTTCTTCTGTGTCTTCCAAATTGACTTACGGAAAAATGCTAAGTTCTTCGTTTACTATGCTGATATAATGCAGTATCTGGAGAAGCTAAGTTGCCTCACCATCCCCTGCAAATGTGAGAAGGATGTCATTTACCGTCTTGAGAAAAAAACTGGCAAGCATGTTACAGCGAGTTTCACATGGAGGAGGGCCAGGTTGATTTTTAGCAGGTTTCATCACGCTGTTCAGCAGTCTTTATGGAGAAATAATTAACTCTAGTTTCCCTAATGGCGTAATCATATTTTTTGACTGCCTTCTTATAGTTATTCTTACAGATTTTATCGTAATGTTTTCTCCATGCTCTTTCCAGTTTTTTAAAAATTCCTTTTTTAATTCTAAACGTTCTGTAAAGAACCACCGTGCCCGTCCTCAGGGGTGTTTGGCCTTTTGTTGTTTTAAAGGAACTATATGGGCCTGATTACAATCTTGGTGGACTGGTTACTCCATCACAACGGTGACAGATATGCTATCCGCCGAAGTACAAATCCCATAGGATATAATGAGATTTATATTTCGGCGTATGGGATATCCGTCACCGTTGTGATGGACTAACCCATCCGCCAAGATCGTAATCAGGCAATACGTTGTTTAGGGCACTGAGCAGCCAGGCCTTTAATCTGGTGCATCTGTCAGCGATGTCGTAGCCATTTCAGGGGTAGAATTGGTGTGCATGTTCTCCCATGCTCCTGGAACCAACTTTGACCAGTATTGTCTTAGTCTGGATTGATGAGGCAAGATGGTTTTGCCACTTGTTTTGCAGAGTTGAAAAGGTATTATGTTATGGTCTGACCAGCAAATATCTATAGGGTCCCTTGTGGCCAGTTTGGGTATATTTGTAAATTTAGGGTCTAATAGGTGGCCTTGATTATAGGTAGAGTTGTCAACTCATGGTATCAATTGCACTGCTGCTAGGTCCAATATACGTTTTTTGCACTTTCACAGTTTTAATTCTCCAGATAGAGATTTAAGTCTCCAAGCACTAAAACATTGTTTTTCAATAGACTATGTTCTGCCACAGTGTCCGGGAGGGACTGGATGAACCGGGTGGCAGAGCCAGGTGGGCGGTATATTAATAAACTGGAAAATGTGAAAATTGAGGCGAGTTCCATAGAAAACAATAGGCACTCTCACCCCGGGATTGAAATGCGGTCACATTTCCCTTTCCATTCCTCCTTGTAAATGATGGCTACTCCCACTCCCTTTCTACTTTCTTCACGGTTACACCTGGCAATTGCATAGCCCTGGAGAAGAGTCATTGCAATTTCAGGCATAGAGTCCTCATTGAGCCAGGTTTCGGTCGGGAACATGGCTACCGGTTCCTTGTCCTCTAGAAAAGTAAAGAGATCAAGGTTGAGCTTTGCTAGTGGCCTGCAGTTGAGCAGCTATATCTGCCATTGTTGGCCATTTGCCCCTCCTTCTTCTGGCCTATGGTTGATAGTAACTGTTTTTGAGCTATCCACATTAAATTTACACTCCCTACATATCAGGTTGGTGTTGCGAGGTTCAGTTGTGTGCATACAGCCCTGCCTGCAGTGAGATTTAAAGGCAATAGCTCATCAGCTGAATAGCTTACTCTTTCTCTGCTAACAGGGGCGGGGGTTTTGGCCCCTCGTCCGGGCTGGGAGCGGACGGGCTTGCATTAGGTGCGTACTGAGTGTTATTGTGTAAAAGTTAGAGAATGCTGCTTAGGAGCTCCACCCGGATCTGCTCCTCAGGTGCACCTACCATGAATGGATCGATCTGGTGACCCCGCCCCCTTTCTCTTTGATGCCAAGTGTATGCCTGATGTGCAGGACCCAACATACCCGAGGACCACAGAGTGGGACCTCCTACAGGCCAGGCCATCTCTTGTATTGTGAAATCCTGCTTAAATCTGACTTTAGGCCTCATTGGCCTCACAGCTTAGCTGACCGCACACTGCAATCTCGGCATGCGGGCGGATTGGAGTTGGAGCCTTGGGCTGGGGTTTAACTAGCACAGTCACTGCTGTTTCATGCTCATGAGCAGAGCCACTGTTGGCCCACTGTAGCCACTAAATCCACTAGGGCAGCCCCCTGCCTTAGACAGAGGCACCCAATGAGCTTTCTTTCAAAGGAAGTTCCTATTGTTGTGTGGCTGGTTCTGGCTAAACCGTTAGTCTGGCCTCACCACCTTTATTATGTTGGGAATGTGACGATCATAATTAAGTCATCCTTCTTTGGAGTATTGAACTCTCTCCTCACTTGCCTGATATGTTGTGAGAACAAGAGGAAGGTGGTCATCTTTTTCCTGCACAACTCCAATTTGTGTACATAATGGCTATCTCACAGAGAAGATGTGTTTCATGAACAGTGTGTGACCCATGGCTTTATCGGTGGTGTTGCTTGACAATACATGCCCCAGTCTTTCACCCCTTCGGATTGGTAGCAGTGACATACAACTGTAGGTGGAGGTTTCTAAAAAGAACAAATGTGAGTCAACCAATCTGCTTGCGATTGCTCTTTGGGGGTCTAACCTCAGTCTACTAAAATATCAGGAAGCATAGATGTATCTGTATGGACCTGTGTGGGGATTATCCATGTTGCTAAATTGTATAGTTGAGGTGTCCCGCATATGTTTGCTGAAATTAGACAGGACTTTGGCATCCCTGTTTGGTGTACAGACTTCCAACCAATATGGTTATGTACTGAAATGGGATTTGTGGCACAGTGAAGACCATCACTCAAGGGTTAACACAGACATTATTGGACCTGGATCCTAGAGGAAAAGTGGCTATGCTGCTGTACCAATTGATACTTACAATGCAGTGCCCTGCAATGAACCGTGCACTAGACCAATGGTCGGAAGTAAGTGGAATGGACTTCACTGGCACTGAATGAGACAGCATTTTGGCTCACACAGCTACAGTCTCATTCAATGCACAATTTAAACTTATACAATTGCAATAACTTTGACTGCATGCACCTGACCTTTAGCAAACTGCACAGAAAATATATAATGAACACTCTTGGGCATGTCCTATGAATGGAGAGGAGTACACCAACTTCTACCACATGATCTGATTATTTCCGGACTTGAGTCAGTCAGACATCCATATAACTTGCGTGCATAGATACCTGGAATACTCGATTGTTATAAGGGGACAAGATGCTCATCCTTTGTTAACTGTCCAATACTATGAGTGTTTACAAGATGAGTGCTCTTGGATTCTTTTGGGTTTGGGTACCGAATCAAGTTTGAACCTTTGTGGGTGGTATGGACTTACTCCAGCCCGAGGTATGTTTATTTTGAGTGTTGAGAGTTAAGTAGACAGTAAGGACAGAGGATTGGTGGTAACAGTATGGTAAGGAAGTACATAGCCCAGTGATGGTAGTGCAGATGAAGTAAAAAAAAATTAAAAAAAATCTTTTTTTTAGGAAGGATTGTGCCAATTGGATGTACAGTAGTGAGTTTCAAATTGCTACTGCAGCTCCAGAGAATGCTTGAGAGACTTTAGCATTATCTTATATATCTCCAGAAAGGAAATTCAAAACTGTTTATTCTGCAGAAACATCTAACCCACATGTGCAGTTTAGTCAAGACAAATAAAACTTTATTTGCATAGTTTTCATTGCATAAAAGTCAAAGAAATCCATAACACCATAAAAATGCAATATTCTACATAAATAAAAGCATATACGTATAATATTGTATCAATTTCATATGAACAAATAAAAAGCGAATAAATACATCTCATTAAGACTATCATTTAAACCTAAGAGCAATAATCTGATAAAACAATTTAACAGCAGCAATGTCGAAAGGGATAAAATACCACCCAAAACCAACAGGTAGAAAAGACAAAGTGCATACAGTACTTTAAGTGCTATCGAAAAAAGAAATCAACCTTTATAATTTATAATAAAAATGCTACCTTATGTTCCAATGTTTGATCTAAACATTTTCCCCATCCTAATAATTGAGCAGCCCAAAGAAAAGTAGCCATGATATAACAAACTGAAGGGGTTTCAAGCCGTTGCAAAAATTGCAGCGATGCCCTACGATAACGAGAACTTATATTTCGAGGAAAAGGAATTAAGATGCTATATCTCTGCTGCAAATAAAAAGGGCAGAAAAACAGTATATGCTCAGTGGACTGTACAGAAGCACCACCACAGGGACAGCTTGAGAGTTTAGCATGGGAGTAGGCTTTTGCTGGAAAACCCAGCATCAATGGGATAAAATTCAATCGTAATCTTACCAGCAAAAGCGATGCTGTAAATTAGATACAACAGCAAGGTATGATTGGAACCCAAGTCCTACCGACAAGACAGATTGGTAGTGCTCAACCGTAGGGGTGTTCTTGTAGTTCGCCCATCTTTTTCTTGCTGCGCTCTCCAAAAAACACAGTTTTAATTTATCTCTAGAATACTTTAAACTGTTTTGAAGGGACTCAAACAAATCAGTCAAACCAAATTCAATCAAAGTAGACTGAATATATTTAAGCCATGTATCTCGTTAGCAAAATCTAATTTAAGGCAATCGTTTAGCATTTCCTGGTTAAGTGGCCCCATCTGCCTTTGCCAAATAGAGTGCCACAGTAACAACTGAGCCAAACATATTGTATCTGTAATATACGGTAAGCCCAATTCGATATGAGAGATATAGTTAGAGCAGCATTTGGAGAGGGACAGAAGTCTGTTCACATCCAGTCAAATCCAACGTGTTATTTGTGCAGTGCCTGTATCCCATATTTCTAACCACTTTTGAAGCTGCTGTGAGCAGTTCCCAAGATAAAAGATGCGCTTTTATAAGTTTTCAGAAAATCAGAAGATTATCAACAGCTCTAAGAATAAATGAAAGTCTATTTCAGAGTTTAGTGAATACAATATGAAAGGCTCTGACTACCATTGCACATTTCCGGTCCTTAGAATGGAGTAAAAGCAGAGTGAGAGTGGAGAGGACATGAAGGGTGGAAAAGTTTGAAATTTGCAGCCAACAAAGAAATGGGCATTATTCCTGTATGCAGGATATAAATATTTGAAAAAGGGAGCCAAAGTAGCTCAGCCATGGCTGGGGCAAAATGCTTGCATTTATTCAACCCAGTAGAATTATTGCTGTCACTTTTGATACACATTGAAGGTATTGTTTTTGAAATGCTGATATCTTCACTTTTAATTAAAGCAAGCCTGAATAAAAGCATTTGTTGCATGGATATTCAGGAGATTGCCCAAAAATGGGAGGGTATGTTTCAGACTTTTTAAATTGAATAAACAATTTATAGTTACAGTGGTAAGCTCAGCCCCCATCGGTAATTTGTTATCCATCATAATCCCCAATTTTTTCACAGCTAATCTGGCTTAGGGCATGTTGGCCATACCTCTCAATCGCATAAAGGGAAATCAAAGTTATTAAGTGGCACCTCAGTTTCCAGCACATTAAGCTTTAAATATCTTGTTGACATCCAAGATCTATTAATAGTCAATCACTGAACCAGCAATTGCATTGCAATCTTCCGGCCACATTTGAGTCAATGAGGTTTCTCGGTTTATCAACGTTTACGTGTATCAAGCTTTAATTTAAGATTCTATGCCCGAGGGGTTACTTTACCAGCTAGCCTTTTTGATACTGTATATTCAATTTGATAAAGTTGTTGAATTCTGATTCCAATTAATGCTTTGTCAGAGATCAGATTTTAAAAGTGTGTTTTGAATGAAAGCATTTATGAAGCCAGAAAATGAAGGGTTTTACCATACTTGAACAACGCTTAGAGTATATTTGTTTTGTGTCTCTAAACTATGATTTGCTCCTATAATTGTCAAGGATCCTAATTCGGAAGGAAAGAAAGGTTTTAAAGTTTATTTAAGCATTTTGTTAAGTACAAAGTAGCAATTGTTTTGCAATTTAAAACTCTAAATCCCAAAGTATTAGGTTCAAAATGTAGGATTTTGATTGTATTCTATAAGATGTAAATTATAAACTTATACAAATTCATCTTAAAATTATTTACAATATTAAATCAGTAAGAAAGGCAATATAATTGATAACCCCCTAATAGAAAAATCAAGAAATATTACGTGAAATATTCAGACAAATATTAATGAATTCATACATGATTACAAATATTGTGAATAGTATGATTGTTATATCAAAGAGTCCATGTAACCTCATTGAATTAGTACATACCATTAAAGCGAAACATTTAAGAACAAGTATTGCAAAGCAAATAGGAATGAGCTATAAAATACAGAGATGGTGGCTTTTGCAATGCTTTTTGAAATCTTGCTACAAACAGCTCCAGCAATCTGTCGCAGATAGCATTGTATACAATACTCCATAGAGCCAATCGTTGCTCTCGATTGGATGGCTTCTGTTTCAACCTCAGTTGACTTGATCTAATTTGTGGCTTTCCTTCCATTTTGTGTTTGAGCCACCAACTGGTGCTTTTTTTACCATCAGTAGATTTGTCATTCGTCCTGCTCCGAACACTGCATTGTGAAGAAAGCCATGTTTAAACAACACTATTTTGCCACAGTTCAGAGCCACTTGGTGGTCATTAGAAAAACTACTGCAGAAATGGGGAAGAACATCAATCTTGACAGACATAAAGACTGCTATAAACAAGCACTGGTAATGTCAATCAATCTCACTTGTATGTAGAGGTAAGTGAGACGGGAGACATCCATTACCACGTGGGCATTGCATCGCAATGCCTTTACGTCGCGGGTATTACAACGCAAGTCGTTACAACGACTTGCGCCGGATGGCGCTCTAACCTAAGGAATAGTATGATTTACTATTCCAACACCTTCCCTACTGTACGTAGACTGGTGTTGGAATAGTAAATCATACTATTCCTAAGTCCAGCACCCTCCAGCGCAAGTCGTTGTAACGACTTGCGTTGTAAAAACTGCGATGTAACGTACCGCGATCATTTTGATCGCGTTGTAACGTCACATATTCAAGTGAGACTGATTGGCATTGCCAATGCTTGTTTCTATGACATGCATATGCATCTGTCAAGACACGTGCACACATGGCTGGTAATCTTGGAATGGGTTTTCTATTAAAGAAAACCCATTTCAAAAGGACAGCAATGCGCATTCATGTGTCATGACTCATGTACGTGCATGAATTATGGTGGTGGTGGTGTCCATTTTTAGGGGTAGCATCAGCGCGCATGCGCTGTCTGCAAGAACTTTTGTATTCAATAAAAACACTTTATTCCCGCCTGCTACTTACCATTAGCTCCCTTCTCCATTGCTCCTCTTTCCTGCCTCCTAAGTCGTTCACGCAGCGATACATCACTTCCCGTCAAGGCTAAGAAGCACCGGCCAAGCACGGTCTCCTTACCCTTTTTTTCTTCATCTCTTGTTTTACAGAACTTTTATTTTTTAACATCCACCCTACGACACACATGGGCCAGAAGGGAGGATTAATGGCCATCTCCAAGTCAGTTAACCACAATAGTGTTTTTTTATGCACAAAGCGCTTTCACGTTTTATACAGTGTGTGTGTGTGGTGAGGAAAGTTTATACAGTGCCCACCTTTCAGATCAGATATTTGTACTGAACGGCATTTAACAGAAGCAAGCATTCTGAAAAACAAGAAGTTAGGCGGAGTTCAGCAATTGTATCTTGTGGGCTGGACTGCATTTCTACACAGCTAGTAACAACTGTTCCCACAGTGCATTGTGCTTGCATGCTCTAGTATCGGCTCTGCGGCATCCTTTCCTTTCATGCAAAGCGCTGAACTTGGTCACGATATCACAAGCAAGCACCACGGATCACAATGTGGCAGAGAGAAGTCGCAGATTTTTTAATAGGGTGGTGATGGATCTGATGGCAAGTTTGCCTCAATGTAGTGAGTACAGGAAGTGTTTGTCTTGTCTTGCTCAATGTTTATTTTGTTTATATAGCACATATTGGGTAACGTAATTGCTTCTAGGTACCAATGAGAAGAAAGTTAGTAGACTGGTTCTTCCACCCATGGCTTTAGGTTATTAAAACTCAGTTGTTTACATGGGCCTGAATCTGTTTGACTGTTTTTGGCACCAAAGTTGTCATGAGTGTAGATATCTGTGAGGAGAAATGATCAGGCAATCAAAGGCAGTTCAATGGATAAACCAAGTTTATCAATAATTTCAACGAGTGCTTGGCTTGTAAAGAAGCGGGTGCTGGGGCTCTTGTTGGGGGCCGCTGTGGCTTGTGCCACATGTTGCCCCTGCCATTCTGCCAACAATAGTAACAACACAACTTCTGACCATCGCACTCCTGCAGGTGTGGTGGTTCTTACTGTTACGGGTTCCCGGGTCTGTGGGGGTGGCTTGGGGGTCAGGTGGTGGTCATTTTTAATGTGTATTCAATTAGTTATTAATGTTGTGGTCACCTCTGGGTTAGACAGACAGCGCCGCCTTGTGATGGACTGTCACAGGCACCGGTGTTGACGGTTGGGTGCGAGCACCGGAGACCACTGGCTCAAATTGGGCACTGAATTCAACAAAGAATCACACAAGGGTGGCTATGAGGAGATTTACAGGACCAGCGTGGGCAGGCTCCCCACTAAATCACATACCAATCACACAAAAAGAGCCCACAGGTCCAAATCGTAAGTCTACTGGGCAGGTGGATTCTGCCTACCATGCTACGGAGGGGATCCCTTTTAAAGGACGGTTCCCCTCACACACCAGAGGTGTCATGCTTCATCATAGGGGTGCCTCCTCGTGTCCCTGTCTCTAATGTCGGCAGCTACATTACAAGGTATCTGTTTTTAATCCTGTCACAGGGTAGTAGAATAAAGTTCACCTTAGCTAACCTTGTAGGCAGTTTTAAACCACTATTCACTAAAGCACTGCACTTCACCTACAACACACCACGCTCACGTAGGGTTTTAGGACCATCCTCCTTCACAAAAAACATCCCTGAGCTCCTCCCTCGTAGCGAGAGGGTTGTAGCCCGCGTCACGACTAGGCTCGGGACGCGAGGAGGCACCCCTATGATGAAGCATGACACCTCTGGTGTGTGAGGGGAACCGTCCTTTAAAAGGGATCACCTCCGTAGCATGGTAGGCAGAATCCACTTGCCCAGTTGACTTACGATTTGGACCTGTGGGCTCTTTTTGTGTGATTGGTAACTGAATTCAACAAGCCTTGACAAAGCCAATAGGCCAGACCTTGGTAAGATGGTACAATGGCTATTTTTTCCCATTGCATTTCAAGCGTATGCCAAAAAGAAAAAGAAAACCACTACCCGAATGCGGTGGCCATATGTTTGCAGTAAAAATTTTAAATGTAAAAAAAAATAACCATTGAATAGAATTTCAGCTGAACACTGGGGGTCGCTTCCTATCAGGCGGGAATAAAAATAATTTTTCATTTCAATGCACATCACAGGAAAATATTATTATTAAAGGCACAGAGATATGGTACTAATTACTTTGAATCAATCTAACCTGGAATAAGTTAAAAAAAAAAAACAATGATTTGAAGAAAAAAAATGAATGCATAAGTGCAGAGGTTTTCAAGAAAAATAGCATCACCAACATTGCAAAATAGCCAGTGGCTAAAGTAAGATGACCCATTGCCATTATGGATTATGCTGTGGCGAGCAGAAGCAAAGTTGAATTAGTGTTGAACAGATCAATAGATGACAGTTGACGCAAGCCCCGTATTTATGTGTGTACATATGTATTAATCTTCCCTCTTCTATCCCTCCACTATTCTTTTTCAATCCAAATCACAGACTATTATGTCCACCACTCTAATTAATTTCATATTTCCCTATACTAATTCCCCACTAATCCTGTTTGGGTTCCGGCGTAGCGTGCTACTTGCCAAAAAACCTCTTTGACGCATCGTCAGGGGTAGTAAGCACTATATAAATGCAAGTACAATACAAAACAATTTCAATACAATAGTCTGGAGTAGCAAGCTACTTGTGAAACACTATCAATTCCCATATTGCACAAGTGTGAATTCATTTGCAATCATCTCATTATCACTGTGGAATACGGCAGAACAGTATCATATTTGAATACACGATTTCGCATGAGCGGGTGAGTGAAGTGTATTGCTGAGAACATACTAGTTTGTTATCATAAGTAAAAATACATGGATAAAGCTGTAAAAGCTTCGCTGTCCTAGCAGAGACAAATTTCTTACACTTTTTTTGACAATGCAGCTTTGCAGTCCAGCTTCTGTTTCAGTGCCGTCGGCGTTGAATTCTCATCACCGGAATACAACATAGCAGAAAACATATAGGAGTCCTTCTTTTATGCTTGATTAAAATCCAATTCATTCGAAGCTTGGGATGGGAGAAGGCTAGCTAATACATCACGGTCCGCCGTGCCCCGGATAGTGTTGACCTGAAGATGGGATGGCAGTGGAAAGCGCAGTTTAAGCCCTGCACGCGCTTCCATACGACCATGAGTTGACTTTTCCGCAACGAGAAGGGGGGGGGCACGGCCCGCTGCCCCCACTTACAGCAGCAGCGTCAGTTAGAGTCCCTCAGAGCCTTACACAGTATGTAAGAATGGGATCGCCCTCACCAAACAACTGTTTCCCCATTACCTTATTTAGTGCCCTTCTGCTATTTATGTGTCATCTGTTCGGTTTGTGGTTCTGCGCCTTGCTGCATCCTCTTATCTACACAGGCGACGGCCACACTTCATGCTTGAGCACAGCATATATACAAAAAACTCCAGCGGCGGACTGTAGAAGCTGCACCTCAAACTCCAATTCTGGCCAATAAACAAGTCCCGTGCACAATACTCCATGCACTTGCCACCGTTCAGTGCAACTGTAGTCCAGATAAAGATACTTATACCCTAAGGGGAGGTGCACCAGGAAAAAAGTCCAACATCCAGTATAGTACTTTCAAGATTCTTCTTTATTAATATTCCTCATTGTAAACATTAAACTCCAGCCAACGCGTTTCGTTCTGTAGCTTTTCTAGAACTTCATCAGGGCTCAAATCAGTATACAGTTAAGTACTTATGGAATTTGATAAAGGAAAAATTTATCCACAGCCGATTGCATGTCCAAATGTACCATATCATAGATCACGACCAACCACATTCTGGAAACCATAATAAGTACTGTGCCATAAGTGTCATGCGGTCGGGAAATTCAAAGACACAGCGCCTGTGTTTATATTTCTTTTTATATGCATTCACTCCAACAACACACACCCCCACTGCCCTTTTAAAATCGACTGCTTCTGATGTCTGCTGTTGAAGCCGTGACCCGCAAATTGGTAAGCCTTCGGGTGGGGCATGCGCATTGTTCTTAATTCCTTCCTTTACCAACCACACCACTGTTTTTGCAGCAAATCTTCTTTCCGGGGCAATATTTGCCCAGGAAAATTGTAGCATGTTCCTTCTGGCGGTCATTCCCTGGCACTCGTACACATTCCTACATACACATACATACTCACATAGATACACACATACAACTGTTTACTCGCAAGCCCTTGCTGAATTCACTGCTGGCTATTTGGCATCTGCTGCTTCTTGGCTGCTCCTGCAGTTTTTCTGTTAGAACGGGTGTTGATGGATAGGCTATTTGTTGATTCAGGTGACAAGCAGCACTCGCTATCTGTCTCCCGAGCCAACATGCAAGCTGATTACAGTACAAGGGCCCATTCTGGAATGGAGGTCCCTTTACAACTCCTCAGGGACACCTAGTAACAGCCTGTGGTACTGAACCCTTTCCTTTCTTCGTGGATTTTGTTTCAAAATGTATGCTACTGCTGGAATATTATTTCACAAAAAAAACCAAACATTATCATTTGCAACACCAATATCTCTAAATTTTACTAATGCGAGACCTAGTGCATTGCAAATGCTTGTTAATATTACGATCCAGCATGGCAGATAGCATGTTATACTGAGATATATAAAATATTTTTAAAAAGTGAAATCAAGTTGTACAAAGCACAAAGAAGAAAACAAGTTGCTTGGCAGTACTTTGCTGCAAATGAAGAAGTAAATAAATATAAATAAAACATTTTAACATGCGGAACGTTTGGTAGCGGGATGGGGAGCCAGGTGAACAGTATCAGAAAGTGGTGTGGGGAGATGATAATATAGCACACCTAGGGGGAGAGTGGTACGAGAGCTAGGAAACACAGGCACTTCAATGGAGTGCTAAATGTAAAAAAAAAATGTCCCCTCAAGTGTGCAGTGAAGGATACAACTCATGAAATCAGAACACAGTGATACCTAAATGCTCCTAGGTGGGACAAACACAAAAATAGGGAGAAAGGCCATCAAATCAGAAGCAGACAACTGAAATTGGCATCAAAGCCATCTAAATATAAACAATGAGCTGCTCCAAAGCCCATTCTAAGTATTTATTAGGTATTGCAAACAGGTCTGCCTATAAACAGTGAAAGCGGCCTATAGCCTAGAGCTAAAAACGGGAAAAGAAAATGCTGCTGGGAACCTGCATGAAAAATTACTGAGAAAATGGATAACGATATGAAGGGACACAGGTATCAACATTTACAAGTAATGTATGAGAACATTAAAAATCAATACAATGAATGAGCACACACTCAACAGAATTTACAGGTTAAAATAGATGAGAATGTTACTCATACCAATTGATATTTGGAAAAGATTATAGTGCTGAGAGGCAAGTTAAAAAAACCATAAGGAAAAACTACAGCCCTTTCAACATCCGATCAATGCATTAGAAACAGAGAGAGTGAGAGCGTTAAAGAGAGCAAGAGGGTGTGACAGAGAGCGAACTAGAAAGATCAAAAGTTGGAAAGAATTTGCCAAAGAAAGACAGCTTTGAACAGAGCTCTGCGGGACAACTTAAAATCAAACCTGGGTCTAAATTACAAAACAGAGGAGCCCTCGGCTGCGGAAAGTGATTTTAAAAAGATAAATCAAATACAGTGATTGAAATATGAATTATCAACAACGGCAGCCTTACCACAGCATGAGTAAGACTAAAAATTAACTCTTACAGAAAATGCTACTTAAAACCACCCTACGCACCATACTATGCACTAATAGTCGAAAGCCAAAAGAAAGTGCATGACTTGGATAAAGAAAATGATAAACTAGCAAGAAAAAGTTAAGTGTTAGAGAGTGAATTAGTTGCAGCTGAATGAGATACGGTTGCTTAAGTATAGCTTTTAAATGAAACAGAAAGCAATAGTGCATCTCTTCCGAAAAAGGTTAACAGATTTGTAAACAAGTCAAAATAAGCGCAATATTAGGGTAAACACGGGGTGAAAACTTCTCTCTCCACAAAATAAGTTTAGTTTAGGCAGTATCACGTTTCACTTTGAATCATGGACCTTTCCCTTCTTAAAAATTCATGACATATGCCCCTGAAGAAGACTGCCCCCACAGGAATCGATTAGGGATGGATAAATATGTATAGGGGAGGCAAATGACATTTAGTGAAGGGTGCAAGGGCAACGTTTACACCGGAGAATGCCTCAATTCTTAGGTAAAAACAGAGTATGAGGCATCATTGAAGGATTGAGACCCAGGGAGAATAAATCTAAAAGCAGTGATAGAAGGTGAAAATCATAATAAAGAAGAGGCGTTGTTGAAAGTGACACTTTTAGTAGTCACAATATGTGGGGACTCTGACCTGCAGGAGGGAGACAGTGAGTGGCCCGCCTCTACACGGGGAAGGAAAAAGGATATGTTGCAACAGTGAAAGCGTCGGGTCAACTGGGCATACAGTGACTGTGAAGACCATGAGGTGCTTTCCCACACTCTGAACCGAGGGTGCCTTCGTTTCACACACCAGGGAAAAACTGGGACATGGGCATGGAAAGAACCTATGTGTCTGAATCGGGGCAGGTCGTTAACACAAGAACATATAGTTTCCTACCTGTCGGTGTAGTTTTGCAGCTTGAAGAATTTGCAGCGTGAATCTTTTCTGGATTCAATTGCTTTGCATAGTTTTTTAGCGGTTTGTTTGTTGTGTGTTGGCTGGGTGGAAGATGAGCGTTGGTTTGTGAATATATGTTGCAATACTTTTTGTCCTACTTGTGCTTCCTAATTCATTTGGATGTTCGCACAGTACTGTTTCTTGAACGTGTGTACTGACGACCATGTTGCTGCCATGCAATTTGCAAATGTCTAGAATTGGAGTGTTGGCTAGAAAGGTGATCGTTGCTCTTTTCTTTCTTGTTGAGTGAGCCCGTGAAGCTCTTTGTAATGTCTGTCCTGCTTGTTTGCGGCACAATTGTATGGCTTGTGCAATCCATCTTGCAATTGTGTTCTTGGTTACTGGCCTTCCCAGAAAACTGTTTGCAAAAGATAGAAAGAGTTGCTTTGTCTTTCTGTATTCCTTTGTCTTTTCAATGTAATACATGACTGCTCTTCTAGCGTCAAGAGTGTGCAATGCCTCTCTGCTTGTGTCTTTGGATTCTGGAAGAAACTTGGTAGTTGTATGGATTGGTGTATGTGGAATCGTGATACCACCTTTGGCATGAAGTGTGGATCTGTTCTCATGACGATTCTGTCATTATGTCTTTGAAAGTAGGGTTCCTGCAATGTTAGTGCCTGCAACTCACTAACTCTACGTAGTGATGTTATCGCTACTAAAAATGCCGTTTTCAGTGTGAACATTTGTGGCGTCGCCTTGTGTAGTGGTTCAAATGGTGCTTTCATCAGCTGAGCGAGTACTATATTTAGGTTCCATGTGGGTGCTGGCACAGTCTTTGGTGGGGCAATTCTTTTTGCCCCTTCTAGGAATCTTTTGACCACGTGAGAAGTGAAGAAACTTCCCTGTAAGATCAATTTCTTTATTCCAATTTTGTAAAATTCAGCAAACTTGAGAAACACAAGCCAACGCGTTTCTTTCCCATACTGGGAACTTCATCAGGGCAATAAAAGAATAGCAAGTGGAATGTACCCTCTCACAACAACCAGTGTGGGCGTTCCGTAATATCTGGAAGTGCGTAATCTCCCACAGTTAATAAGCGTCCATTTAAAATCCTTGTAGACCGTAGGTCTCTTGCAATGTATTCTATTAGGGGCGGTCCCGTGTAATGCACTGGAGCCAATTGAACAAGCGACAGGTATGATAAATCCTGCCAAACCGGGATCTGGACGCCGTATGCGTGGTCCTCCTTCCCTGTGTACACGGTCTACAAGGATTTTAAATGGACGCTTATTAACTGTGGGAGATTACGCACTTCCAGATATTACGGAACGCCCACACTGGTTGTTGTGAGAGTACATTCCACTTGCTATTCTTTATTGCCTCATGAAGTTCCCAGTATGGGAAAGAAACGCGTTGGCTGTGTTCTCAAGTTTGCTGAATTCTACAAATTGAGAATAAAGTGATTTTACACATCACTACTTGACTATTGGACTTTATGATCTGCGCACCCCCATTTCACGAAAAATAACCTTTTGATCTGGAGCACAGTAGCATCACACAACGGCTGGCGTAGGGGTTGTTTGCGCAGTAAACTTACTGATTGGAACTGGCGTGAGGTGCGGAACGAGAGATCCGCCGTTGCTCTATTGGACAAAACTTCCCTGTAAGACCTCTTGTATATGCTACAATTGCTGATAAGTGAACTTTCAGTGATGTGCAAGTTAGTTTACTTTGCAGTAGATGAGTTAAGTACTTCAGAACTGTCTTTTTTGTGATTTTTTGTGAAAGACCTTCTTTGAGGCACCATAGAGAGTATCTATTCCATTTTGCTGTGTAACATTTCCTAGTGGTCGGCTTTCATGCTTCCCTTAGGACTGCCATTGTGCTTTCTGGTAGTTTTAGGTGCGCACATTCTATGTCCTCAGGAGCCATGCAGCGAGGCTCAGGCTTTCCGGTCCTGGGTGGAGCACTCTTCCCTCTTGAATGGTTAGTAAGTCTTGCCTGTTTGGCAATTTGTGAATTGAATCCTGAGATATCTCCATTATCTCCGAGAACCAGGTCAGCCTCGCCCATTGTGGGGCAATGAGAATCAGTGTCATGTGGCTAATATTGCATTTGTTGATCACCTTGTGGAGTAGTGGCATCGGGGGAAAAGCGTAAGCAAATCTCCCTGACCAGTTTATCCATAGCGCATTCCTTAGGGACGGATTGCAAGGTTGCCTGGATGTGCAGAGTTGGCATTTTGCACTGTGGGGTGTTGCAAAGAGGTCGACTTCTGGAGTTCCCCATTTGTGAAAAATCTTGTTGAGTTCGTATTGATTCATCTCCAACTGGTAGAATGACGAAGTTTGTCTGTTTGCTTGTACATTGTTCTTCTCTGGCAGGTGGATTGCTATTATGTTTATGTTCCGTGGGATTGCCCACGTCCAGAGTTGCTGCGCCAGGGTCGAAATTGCCACTGAACGTGTTCCTCCTTGTTTGTTTTTGTAAACATGGTTGTAGTGTTGTCCATTTTTATTAGAATTGTTTTCCTGTGTAGCTCTTTTTGAAAGGCTTTTGAGGCTAGTAACACCTTTTTTAATTCTAGGATGTTGATGTACTGTAGAGCTTCGTGCTGTGTCCACAGTCTTCTCACTTTGAGGTTGTCCATGAGAGCTCCCCATCCTATTTGTGAGGCATCCGTTGTTATGGTCACGGTTGGAGTTGGTTGCATTAAGGGTCTCCCTTGTGATATGTTCTGTTTGTTCCACCATGCTATTTCCTCCTGTATTTTTTGTGTGACCACCACTAGATCCTCCAAGCTACCTTTTGCTTGTGACCATTGTGCTTGAAGCCATTCCTGGAATGGTCTCATGTGTAGGCGAATGTTTTGGATTAAGTGAATGCATGAAGCCATCATCCCCAGTAGCTTCCCCACAGTCCTCACTGTCAGAGTTTTCCCCTTCAGGTATAGCTGTGTCTCTTTCAGTAGGGCTATCGCTCGTTTCTCGCTTGGGAACACTTTCCCCTCTACTGAATTTATTCTCACTCCCAAGAACAGTTTTTCTTGTTCTGGTGAAGATTTCTCCCAGTGTATGGAGAAACCGAGCTGGATTAGTGTATCTATTACTTGGTGTATATGCTGTTTGCAGACTCTGTAAGAGTTTGCCCTTACAAACCAGTCATCTAAGTACGGGTATACATGAATTTCCCCGTCTTCTTAGGTGTGCGGCTACTGCTGCTAGACACTTTGTGAACACTCTTGGTGCTGACTTTAGATTGAATGCTAGCACTTTGAATTGGCAGTGCGTGTCGTTGACCACAAATCTTAATAGCCTTTTGTGTCTGTTGTTCATGGGGAAGTGCAAATAGGCATTCTTTAAGTCTATAGTAGCCATGTAGTCCCCTTTTTGCAATTGAGGTATTACCTTTTGCAGGGTCGTTATCTTGAACTTTTGAGTCTTTATGAACTTGTTGAGGAATCTGAGATCTAAGATAGGACGTAGCGTTCCGACTATCTTCGGAATTAGGAAGTACGGAGAGTAATTTCCCTTTTTTTTTTCCTTGTGTGGTACGTGTTCTATAGCTTCTTTTGCTTGTAGTTCTTATACTTCTTGGAGTAACAGAGTAGTTTCTCCTTTGGAATGTACTTTCCTCCTTGGGCTTTTGTTTGGAGGTGTTTTGACTAGTTCTATGCAGTAACCGTACTGTATTATGTTTAAGATCCATTTGTCCGAAGTGATCTCTTTCCCTTTTTGGAGGAAGTTTTTTAGTCTGTCTCCTACTGCTGTAGAATCTTGAAGGAACTGTTTGTTTGTTTGATGTCTTTGTCTCCTTGTGCACACTCCGTGATCTTTCTGGGGTGTGTGTCGTGCCTGCAATGCAGTCATTTCGATGTTGTGGGTGCTCCCCCTCTTTGTGGAAGGCCTCTTCCACGGGGGGGGGGACGTCCTCGAAAGGGTTGTCTTCCTTGTTGGTATTGCCAATTTTGTTGCTGTCCTTGTTGTTGCCCTTGGTTTCACCCTTGGTAACATTGTTGGTATGTTTGATGTGAGGTTGTGGGGTGGTGGTTCCCTCCCCCCGCTGGCCTCCTTGAGGGGGTGGTTCCTTTACGCATGTTACCTCTGAATTGTAGAGCTCCCATAGACCTTGCGGTTTCATTGTCTTTCTTTAATTGGCTCAGTGTGCCATCCACAACGCTTCCAAAGAGCTGTTCCCCATTGAACGGTGCGTTCAGTATGTTGTTCTGCACCTCTGGCTTGAATCCTGAGAACCGCAGTCATGCGTGTCTTTCTTCTGTGATGCCGATCATCATTTGTCTCCTTGATGTTTCCGCGGCATCTAGGACAGATTTTAAGCATGTATTTGCTATATTCTTCCCCTCCTCTACTAAGTGGCTTACTCTCTTTTGGTGTTGTTATGGCAGGTGTTTCAGTAGATCCCCTACCTCCTCCCAGTGTTGGTATGCATGTCTGTTAAGCAAGGCATTGGAACTGGCGATGCGCCATTGGTTTGCTGCACTTCTCTCGACCTTTATCCCCATAAGCATAAGGTCCATTCTTTTGCTTTCCTTGTCCGGTGGTGGACCAGTAGTGGTAGGTACATTTCCTGGCTGTGGCTGTTATGATGGAGTCAGCTGTTACTGATCCCTTGATATAAATAGGGTCCTTGGAGGAGTGTTTATAAATCTTTCTCTCCCCTAGGCGTGACTGCCTTACATGTGGCAGGCTCTTTAAATGCCTCTTTTCCTTGGTCTAGCACACTTGGCAGCATAGGAAGGAACTGGTTCCTTGATTGTGTAGGCATTAATGTTTCGAGCAAAAATCATGATTGTGGTTTTTCTTCTTCCAGCTGTACCCCATAGGTTTCTGCAGCCTTCTTGATGACCTGGTTGTACATACCAATGTCGTCTGTTAGGGAAGGCCTCGAAGGATAGGCGTCAACAGCTTCCTCTGGTGAGTCTGTGTGGAGGTCTTGCCAGTGAAGTTCTTGAACCTCTGAGGTTTTCGTTTCCAAGTAGGTTTGTTCTTCTTCTTCCTCGAAAAAGAACTTTCTTCTTGTTCCTCTAAAGGTTCTGGCGTCACCAGAGGCTCTAAATCTTCGATGATTTTTTCTTTTTCCGTCGAGCTTTTCAGCGGTATCTTGAATTGCTTCAAGCTGTTGTCACACTCCTTTTTTCGTTGCAAAATACTGGCCATTTCTGCCTCCAGTCTCTTCTTTTTCTTCTTGATCTCCGAAGTGTGCGTTTCGGCGTCAAGACTGTCTGCTCTTCTTGTCGCAGTTGATGGCGTCTTCTCCGCCGAAGCGGGCGTCGAGCCATGTTTCTTGGGTTTTGACCCCTCTTGCTTTGACGTCGATGCATTTTTTCCTCGATTTATCAAGGGTCTTAGCCATTACGGAGTCCTTGTCTAAGGATCCTATGGAGTGTTTCTTTTGGGACACGACTGCGGACGTCGAGTGCTTTGACGCCGATGCTCCCTGCGAAGCCCTTGAGTCTGTTTTTCTGGACTCGTCTACTTTCTTCGAGGACGGCGGTTCTCTTACCTCTCTCGAAATCTTCTTTTCGACCTCGACGACTTGGATGTACATATCTGTTTTGCCTTCTGGACCTTCTCCGACATTGTCCTCTTCCTTACTCGAGAGTCCCAGGTCTCGTAGCGATGGTGCTGCGCTCTGGCCCTGCATGTTGTAGAGGGCTTTTCTCTGCCTCTCTCTTACCTTCAATGTTTTCGGGGTGAACGCCGAACACGCGTTGCAATTCACTTTGGTGATCCACCGGTAAGCAGAGGTTGCAGACTGGATGTTGTTCCTTCTGGGCGTATTTGAGATGACAATTTGGCTAAACTTGAATGGTGTGTTGTCCATTAGCACACACAGGGAGCACCCTGTACGCGCAATATCTGTGTAATCATCAGGGTTGTTTTTTCCCCCCTCTGCGCCAACCGACACCTCGATTCGAAGTCCAGGACCTTGAATCTTCATTCTTGATGTTTTTTCGCTATTTTTTGTTGATTCTTCACTCCAAATCCTGGAGCTCCTTCCATATCAATCCAGACCCAAAGGCGTAAAAAAAGAATCTGAAGATGGCGACCAAAGGTGGGAGCTTCCGGAGGAAGCACGTCACAAGAGGACACCAAATGGTGGGATGTCGACGCCCCCAATGAGAAGAAAAAATAAATAAAAAAGGACAAATACAACAATTCCGGACCCAACCACTAGATGGTGGAATAAAACCAGCCCTCATTGTATTCTGAAATATCAGGTATGTACTTACGGCTCTTCACCCTGTCAGTGGGTACTCATTCTTGCACATTTGTACTCCATGAGACAGAACATGGACATTGAAGTGCTTGAAGAGGCTTGTAAAGGGCTTGACCATGTGTAAAAAATTGGGATACTTGTTGAGGCAGGTGAAACCCTACTCAAGCAGAAACCACAATCCTGGTCAGGGTGAAGTCACAAGCAAACCCCAAATTAACCTGTGCTCAACCCTCTGGGAGCTTGGCACAGAGCAGTCAGGCTTAAATTAGAGGTAATGTGTAAAGCATTTATGCAGCACCTAAAACAGTAATAAAATGAAAACACAACAAAATAAATTTCCACAACACATTAGAATAACATAGATTACGGTTTAATCAATAAAACAAGACCTACATGACAAAATTTCAATCAGTAGAACGGGAGATATGCAATTTTAAAGATTTCAGTGAAAATAGAGCCAAAAAGCACAAAGCGCCAACTGTGTTTATCTGGTCGTGCCGGACCGGGACAAAGTCACAAGTTCAGGCCAACCGCGATGTAATGTAATATAATGTAATGTAACTTATAAAGCGTGATCTCCTGCCCTGGGGCGTCATGGCGCTATCGAAATCTGATTAGGCTGAGACAGTGACTTAGTTGGAGTAAGGCAGATGCGCAGAAAAAACTTCTACTCCTGAGTGAAAAAGCCAGGTCTTTAAGGCTTTTCTAAAGGAGAGTAAGGAGGGAGCAGTTGTTAATGTTAATGGGAGATTGTTCCAAAGTATGGCACTGGCCCTAAAAAAGCTCTTTCCACCCCAGGTGGCTTTTCTAAATGGGGGGACAATCAGGTTCCTTGCGAGGCCCGATTGGAGTGTCCTTGCTGGGACGTACCATTTCAGCTTCTTTTTTAAATGGTCTGGCCCAAGTCCATGCAAAGATTTATAGGCCATACAGAGAGCTTTGAAACTGCATCGTTGTTTGACTGGCAACCAGTGTAATTTCCTAATTGCTCCTCTTGCTGACTTATACTTCGGAATTTTGCAAAGGAAACGAGCTGCGTGTTTTGCAATACCTGAAGCCTCTTAACGAGTCCCATTGCAAGCGTGAGATACATACTGTTGCAGTAATCAATCCTCGTAAGAATGAGTGCCATTGTTACTGTTTTAAGTAGTTCGGGGGGCAGAAATGTTTCTATTTCTATGCAATCAGAGCATAGGGTGGCTACAAGGATCAGTTTAGGCCTTCTGAACAAGAGTACATTATATCCTGGTTGCGGAGCTTTGCAAAGTCTGCTTCGAGGATGCGTAGCGCAGCTGAGGAGATGCGAGATCCAGGTCAGAGATGGGTTGCACAGTCCGGGAGCTGCGAGGCTGCGATGCGAGGTCCTGTGTCAGCGTTGAGCAGGCCGTCGACGAGGGAGCTTTCGATGCGAAGTTCTGCATCAATGATGCGTCACACAGCAGCTGGTTCCAAAAAAGATGCGGGGCTTGCAATGTGGAGTCCTGGGTCATTATCAAGGCTACCGTCCACGTGGGGCTTGAGATGCAAGGGTCTGCATAGAGGATGCATTGTGAAGAGGTGGTTCCAATTAGACTGCAGGCTGCAAGTGTGATGCGAAGTCCTGGTGCCCGGAAAGTCCACGCAGCAGAGACGATGTGTCAGTTCAGCTCCAGGTTGCGCCTTGCAGCACAGGAGTTGTGTCGGTTTTGCTGGGCACACAGATGAACTGGCATTGCACCTTCAGTCCTACTTCCAAGGGTCCAGGACTGAGGTGGCACCCCTTTGCAGGGTAGGACTCAATGTTGCAGAGTCCATGTGCTTGTTACAAGAGACTAGCCCTTGGAGTCACTCTGGGGGTCCTGGATACATGTTGCAGGTTCCAGTCTTTCTCACCCAGGCAAGACTGCAGCAGGGTGGCAGGTCAGCACAACAGGGCAACAGTCCCTCGGGGCAGCAGTCCAGCAGACTGACAGTCCTCTCAGCAGCAGAGCAGCCCTTCTTCCTGGCAAAGTCTTCCACAGGTCCAGAAGTGTACTGAAGAGTTGGCGTCTGAGGTTCAAAATTTGTTCCTGGTGCCCTCTTTGAAGAGGGAGAAACTTCTAGAGAATTCCCTTTGAAGTGCTCAGGTTTCCTGCCTCACCTGATCTGGCTCCAGACTAACTACAGGGGGTATACAGTCCTTTGAGTGAAGGCAGGACATAGCCTATTCAAGTGTAAGTATGGCTGTGCCCAACTCCACCCTCCCACCCTGCCAGTGATGGCCCATCCAGACACATCTAAGCTCTCTAATCTGTGTGGCTGATTGGAGGAATACACAAAGACCAACTGTCAACTACATTTAGTCATGTGACCCAGAGACAGGCTGCATGCATGACATTTCTAATGAAGGAAAATGCTACCTTTCTAAAAGTGTTACAGCAAACAAATGATGGACGGAATGCTGACAATGCAAACATTCTCCCCCAGTCAAAAGATCTGGGTTATATCCATCGTTCTTTTGCTCACTACGCCACTCCAGTTTGGACCCAGACATATGCAAATCAGTCTTGACCCTGTGCCCCATGGGAACAGTTCAGACCGAACTGCCAGGCCAGGTCCTCCCTGGACCGTAAACAAGCATCCTGGGACCGGTTTCAGGGTATGTCACCCTTCTTCAGCCAGGCTAGCTTGAATCCAGTGGCACAGTGAGCAAGGGACCCACGTCTGGGCATACCCATCCCACTTAGGGCGAAAAGTGTTTCAGCAAACAAATGATGGACGGAATGCTGACAATGCAAACATTCTCCCCCAGTCAAAAGATCTGGGTTAAATCCATCGTTCTTTTGCTCACTACGCCACCCCAGTTTGGACCCAGCCATATGCAAATCAGTCCAGGAAGTCCACCCAGGGTCTGTAAATTAAATGCTACTAGTGGCCCTGAAGGAAGTTAGATGATCGGCGGAATAAGGGGGTGGAGAGAAGGCACATGTAGTTTAAAGAGTGGGAGGTTACGTATTGAAGAAAGGAAGGAAGGAAATGTTGCGGGAAGATTTGTAAAAGTTAGTACAGAGAAAACTTTTTGACTGAGGGGCTACGTAGTAGTAGAACATGACAGGAATAATCTAGTGGTGGTTTTAGATGGATAAGTGTTCCGCTGGGTGGGAGAAGTCCGTTGAGATATAGTTTCTGATGGTTTGTGATTAGAGGGAAAACGTTAAATAGGGGCAAGTGTAAACCAAGGCATTGTGAAGTAACCTGCATGTAAATTGAATTGAGGTATCGAGTCTCATGATGTAACGTTGCCTTTTTAAAAATTTGCAGTGTATCACTGATGAAGGGCAAAGATGCCCGAAATGCATTGGATTAAGGATGTTTTAAATGTACCCGTCGTGTTGCAGGATGGAAGGCCTGTATTGGCAAACTGCAACATTTGAAATGTTGGAAATTCATTTTCCGTCCCACATGCGATTGTTAAAACGAACTTGAACTGTGCAAAGCAATGGATTAATTTGGCAATAAAAAGATAGAGGAAAATGGATAAGTGAAGTTACCTTTTGTAAAAGGATTTCAGCTGTGCGTCCGTGAAAGGAACGTCATGTCGCTCCTACCTTTGATTGATACGTCATGCCAGTGGTTGAAGGGCAATAACCACTATCACTTGGGCTGCACGCAAAAGGATTGAATTAAAAAGTGACTACAAAAAACTGGATTAAATGGTGTGCATTTCGTCACTTGTGTTTGTAAAGGTTTATTTTGCCAGTTCAAAATGGCAGTTTATAACTGCACACAGGCTGCAATGGCAGGCCTGAGATAGGTTTGCAAGGCGACTTAAGTGGGTGGCACAACAAGTGCTGCAGGGCCACTAGTAGCATTTAATTTACAGACCCTGGGTGGACTTTAGTACCATTTTACTAGGGACCTATAAGTAAATTAAACATGCCAATTGGGAACAAGCAAATACAACCATGTTTTAAGGAGTAAGCATTATACATACTTTAGCACTGGTTATCAGTGGTAAAGTGCACAGAGTCCTAAGGCCAACAAAAATGAGATCAGACAAATATGTAAGGCAAAAGGTTTGTGGAGGGGGGCACTCTAAGGATGACAGGTCTAACATGTGCCCTTCCCAGCTGAAAGTAGGGAGAACTTCCCAACCTCTTGGGAGTTATCATCACTAAGACAGAAGAACCTGTCTAGACCATTCGCACGGACATAACCCAAGAAGTGATCCACCGTAAAGTCCATTCCTTGTAGTGAGATGGACCACCTCACATTCATGAGCCATCCGAGGGGCCTTTGGTCTGTCTGAACCCGGAAATGAGTCCCAAACAGGTATGGTTTCAGCTTCTTCAGTGCCCAGACCACAGCAAAGGCATACCTTTTAATAGCACTCCACCTCCGTTCCCAGGGAAGTAACCTCCTACTAATAAAGGTTACAGGTTGGTCTAGATCCTCCTCATTTAACTGTGCTAAGACAGCCCCGATGCCATGCTCTGAAGAATCTGTCTGCCAATTAACTCCGTAGCGAATTTCAGGATCCCGGATTAGAGGCGCTGTACACATGGCTTCCTTGAGGTTTTCAAAGGCTTTCTGTCAGGCCTCTGGCCAATTCACCTTTCTGAGATGCTTCATAGAAGTCAGCTCTTTTAATGGGGCAACAATGGTACAATATCCCTCAACAAAACTCCTATAATATCCTGCGAGGCCAAGGAAGGCCCTCACCTCAGTCTGTGTTTGATGGGGTTCCACTGGATCATCTCAATCTTGGCCTAGAGGGGCTGCACCATGCCCCCACCCACCATGTGGTCAAGGCACACCACGGCACACTGCACAATCTGGCACTTACTAAACTTGACCATCAGGCCAGCCTGCTGCTGGGCCTGAAGCACCTTCGGTAGGTGGTATAGGTGTTCCTCCCAGCTGGAGATGAAGACAGCTTTGTCATCTAAGTAGGCAGCAAAGAATGCCACCTTCCCAACTAGGACCCTGTTGACCAGGTTTTTAACCCTTTCGGTGCTCATGACGGAATGGTTCTGTCATGAGTACCAATGCTCGTGTGCTCATGACGGAACCATTCCGTCATGTGCACAAGCACACTGAATCCCTCTGCTGTAAACAGCAGAGGGATTTCATTTTTGGCCTCAGGGGGTTGAGGAAGAGCTTCCCCAACGTCCTGAGGCATTTTTCTTTCTCAATGTAATGACGATATCGCGAATGGCGCGCTGACGTCACTAAATTGAAATTGAAACTGAAATTTAGTTTGTTTCACTTTTTCGGTGCTCATGGGGCTATCTCAGCCCTCCGAGCACCAGAACACACGGGAGAGGTATCATTGGAAAGGGGAGAATCTCCGCTTTCCAATGGCACCCCTCCTTAGTGGATCCCTGCTTGAGGATTGCCCCAGGAGGATGATTCCCAAGCAGGGATCCACCCACTAGGCACCAGGGAGGGGGAAGCGGCCCCTTAGGCAAGGGTTTTTTCTTCTACCATTTCTAGTGGGAATATTCAGTCTTTCTGCCCCCCTCTGGGGCAGATTGGGGGTAGGGGCAGATGGGGGCTGTACCCCCAATCTGCCCCCGGGGGGCAGAAAGCATCCTAAACACCAGGGATTATTTTTTATAGTTTAGGGGTGGGGCCTGACCAGAATGGGCATGCCAATGCAACCGCCCCCCCAAAAAAATGCCAATGTCTGTCTGCAGCCCCCAGGAGGCAGATGGGGAAATAGCCCCTGATCTGCCCCCTGGGGATGCTGAAAGCCCACTAGGCACCAGGTATTATTTTTTTTCAAAGTTCAGGGGTGCTCAGAATGGGCATGCCAATGCCTCCCCCCCCAAAAATGCCACAGTCTTTCTGGCCCCCCAGGAGGCAGATGGGGCACCCTGATTTGCCCCCCCCCTGAGGCAGGAATCCCACAAGGCACCAGGGATTTTGTTTTATATACATGGAGGTGGGGGCTGCCCAGAATAGACATGCCAATGCCCATTGCCAAAAAAATGTTGCCACAGTATTTCTGCCCCCCCCCCCCGGGAGGCAGATGGTTGCAATAGCCTCTTGTGAGAAAGAGCCCTCTTTCGGCAAGGTTGCCCCCACTTTTTGCTGAACTGCTGATGCGCTTTGACTGAGTGTACCCTGGGTTCCTGCCAATCAGGTACCCAGGGCCTATGTTCTTTCCCTAAAACTGCATTAAAGACCAAACCCAATTGGCACTCTCTGGCCACAGGTCAGTCCATGGTAAATGGTACCGCAGGTACCCAGGGCACTATGACCAGGGAAGGCCTCTAAGGGCTGCAGCACTTATTGTGCCACCGTTAGAGGTCCTGTACCTTTACACTCACACACTGCCTTTGCAGGCTGGGTGTTTTGGTGCAGAGGAGCAAAGTGAAGAGTTGACATGGCACACATCCCTGTGTGCCATGCCTACAACCCACTGCCCTGGCATAGATCAGTCACCCCTCTAGCTGGGTGCACTATACCAGTGGTGAGGGTCCAGGTGCATGAGCCCTATACCCCTACAGTGTCTAAGTCAATTCTTAGACATTGTAAGTGCAGTGCTGCCATTAACAGTATATGGTGCTGGAGTTTGTCATTACGAACTCCACAGTACCATAATGGCTGCACTGAAAACTGAGAGGTTTGGTATCAAAATTCTCAGCACATTAAACCCACATTGATGCCAGTGTGGGATTTAATGAAAAATGCACATAGAGGGCATCTTAGAGATGCCCCCTGAAAAACGACCACTAGTGTCCAGGCTGAGCAGCTGCTCACCAGCTGCCACCACAAGACATGTTTCTGGATCCCTGGGTCGAGAGCCTGCTGCTCTCGGGGGCCTGAAACAATGCACATCCTCGGACGAGGTGCCAAGCCTCCTCCTCCAGGATGGGCAGGGTCCACGAAGGGGAAGCTTTAAAGGCTTGCCGCCTTTGTGAGCTCCCCCAGGCCTTGTTCTGCCTTCAGCAACTGGTCCCCACCGGTTCTGACCCCCACTTTGGGCAGGAGAACCGGCGGGAAAACCAAGTGAGGAAGGGAGGTGTGCCCACATATGCCAACTCCACCCCTCAGGTGGGGGAGGTGAGGTGAAGCACAACTCTCAGTCCCTGCCATCTTGCAGATGGGGGGACCCAGCCAACCAGGGTGAGGCATATGCCTTCCTCCCACTGGAGGGGGGCATAATAGGGGGTGTACCCACCCCAGGGAAGGGGCCCATTGGTCCCAACCTTTTTACCTACCTGTAACACACCTAAATCTAGTATTTAGGGGCACCCCTGAACCTTGCTTCCTCAGACAAGAAACCTCAAGAAGAAAAGAAGAAGAAGGACCGAACAGCCGTGCCGAAGCTAACAAGAGGAGGACGCCCACTGACTTGGCCCCAGCCCTACCGGCCTGTCCCCACCTCTAACCTGCAGAAGCGAAACTCTGCTGTGCCCTGCAGCCAGCAGCCTCAAGAACCCCGAGGACCTGCCCTGCCTTCAAAAGAAAAGACTATGTCTCCTGTGAACACCAGATTTGTTCACCAACAGACTCAAGGTCCGGCAAAGTCCGCACCACTGTGAACCCGACGCCCACGGCCCAAGTTCAAGTAGCGCAACACCACAAGGAGCTCTCCCCGGCTATTCTGACCTGAGATCCGGCGACCCCTGACCTGCCTCAAGCCTCCAGCCGGCGCCAGCAGCCTCAAACCGGAAGGTCCCCCCAACCGCGACCTGGAGCTGGTAAGAAAATATGACCCTAAAAGGCACCCCTGGACCCGGTGCCCCACGGCCTTGGGTGGCCCAACCGACAGTGCCTAACCAACCCCCAACATCCCAACTTACCTCTCCAAGTGGTGGTCACACCCAGAAGACCTTCGTCCCCGAGCCTGCAGTGTGTTTGCAAACTGGAGACTCCCCATTGAAAGCTACAGGGCACCCAATGCCAAAACAGCACTCTGCACCCGGCTGCCCCAGTGCCGCTGAGGGTGCACCTTTTCTGCTGGCTTGAACCCCCATTTGCCCTGAGCTTAAGTCCAGAAGCTTTGCTCCTACAACCTTGCGGCCTGCTCGTAAGCAGCCACCAACCGGAGGTCCCCTATCCCCCATTGGATTACATTGGGCCTCAGCACTCTGCACCCGGCCGCCCTAGTGCCCCTGAGGGTGTTGCAAGAGTGCATCCTTTACCCTGGGGGACCCCTGAGTCTACCCCCAGAATACCAATTCCCACAACCGAAGACTTACCTTTGAACTGATAACCCTATTTTGTCTCCATAGGATAACATTGACTGTTTTTCTGTGAAAAGTTGGAAAATCTAAGAAACCCTTTAAAACTGTAACTAAATAACAAAAACGCTTTTACTTACCTGTTTACAGGAAATGTCCCAGTGCAGTATCCAGGTATACTGCACAGTGTAAGAAAAGTAATCTGTAAAGTAATCTACTTGACATTGTACTAAAAAGCCAATACAAAGTACATGTACAGTATATCAAAAGCATTGCATTACTAGTAACTCTACTGTAATCAAATAAAAGTGCATATACAATTGCAATTCAAACTGTTTACAAACTGCATTACTATTAATTGCTTACCTGTGCCAAACTTGATTGGTTCTAGAAAATAAAATAACTAAAAGAATATTTGTATACAAAACCAATTGGTCTGAAGTTCAGTCTTTGAGTGTGTGATAATATTTGCTGATTGAGTGTGTACAACAAATGCTTAACACTACCCTCTGATACAGCCTTACTGCTTGTCCACACTACCACAAATAGAGAGTAAGGTGCTATCTACTTTTACCTATGCCTACCTTTGGGCTTTCACTGGACTCTGTGCACACTATACCTTACTTTGGTATAGTATATACAAAGCCAGCTTCCTACACCTCTTATCCCACAAGGCACCAGCATTTTTTTAAAAATAATACGTAGGGGTGGGGGCTGCCTAGAATGGGCATGCCAATCAATCAATCAATCAATCAATCAATCACAGAATTTGTGGAGCGCACTACTTACCCGCGAGGGTCTCAAGGCGCTGGGGAGAGGGAAGGGGGGGGATGCTGCTACTGGTCGAACAGCCAGGTCTTGAGTAGCCTCCTGAAGGTCAGCAGGTCTTGGGTCTTTACAAAAAGCAAAGAAATACGGGCACCGAGGCCACAAGCGGAGGGGCGAGCTTACCAGCAGCAGCAGCGGGAGGACAACACAGGCGGAGCTGTGTGGTGGGGGAGCGACCTACCTGGCAAGGTCAAGGGTCGCTCCAATGCCTCCACCCACCCAAAAAATTTGCCACAGTCTTTAGATGGGGGCAATAGCCCCTGATCTGTCCCCCCGGGGGGCAGAGAGCCCACTAGGTGCCAGGGATTATGCTGGTTTTTTTTATACCTAGGGATGGGTGCTGTTCAGACTGGGCATGCCAATGCCCTCACCCCCAAAAAGAATTGCCCCAGTCGTTCTGCCCCCCCCAGGGCAGCAGAAAGCCAACTAGGTACTGACCTTTTTCTTGCAATGTGCCTAGCTGTGGATTTTGGGCCATAGCGCAACCGGCACCTTGGGAAATCTAGCAAACCTGTACATTTTTGAAAATTCGACACCCAGGGGAATCCAGGATGGGGTGACTTGTGTGCCTCTCACCAGGTTATGTTACCCAGAGTCCCTTGCAAACCTCAAACTTTGTAAACAAAAAACAACACATTTTCCTCATATTTCTGTGATGAAAAGTTCTGGAATCCGTGGAGCCGCAAACTTCCACCCACCCAGCATTCCCCCAAGTCTGCCGATAAAAATGGTACCTCACTTATGTGGGTAGGCCTAGTGCCCAGGACAGGAAACGGTCCAAAACGCAGCATGGACACATCACATGTTTACACTGAAAACTGACCCTTTTGTTTGGATTGTGCCTAGCTGTGGATTTTGGACCCTAGCTCAGCCGGCACCTAGGGAAACCTAGTAAAGCTGTACATTTTTCTAAACTAGACACCCCGGGGAAGCCAGGATGGGGTGACTTGTGTGGCTCTTACCAGGTTCTGTTACCCAGAATCCCTTGCAAACCTCAAACTTTGTAAAAAGAAGCATATTTTCCTCACATTTCTGTGATGGAAAGTTTTAGAATCTGCAGGGAGCCACAAACTTCCATTCACCCAGCATTTCCCCAAGTCTCTCAATAAAAATGTTACCTCACTTGTGTGGTTTGGCCTAGTGCCCGTGACAGGAAATGGCCCAAAATGTACTGTGGGGACTTCAAAATTATCGATCACAAAAAGACTTGGTTTTGTGAGGGTGTCACCTGCGTTTTTGGTCCCGGGTTCGGTGGGCATCTAGGGAAACCTACCAAACCCAGACATTTCTGAAAACTAGACACCCTGAAGAGTCCAGGGAGGTGTGGCTTGTGTGGATCCCCCAACGTTTTCCTACCCAGAATCCCCTGCAAACCCCAAATTTAGCTAAAAAAAAAAAAGAAAAAAACATTTTCCTCACATTTCTGTCTGGGAACACCCCGCCGGCACAAATGTTCTACCATCCAGCATTCCCCTTGGTCTCCCGATATAAATGATACCTCACTTGTGTGGGTGTCTAATGCAGAGTCAGCCTAAAAATACAAATAAAAACAAAATATAGCGCTTAGAGCTCGCGAGCTCGCTGTGCTATCCCCTCGACCCCTATTTTTTTGGCCCTTCACAGTCGCAGGCCCTTGGCCCACCCACACAAGTGAGGGATCATTTTACTCGGGAGACTGAGGAGAACGCTGAGTGGTAGGTATTTTGTACCCGCATGGTAATCCCAGACAGAAATGTGAGGAGTATTTGATTTTTTTTGTTAAATTCCAGATTTGAGGGGATTCTGGGTAAGAAAACGTTGGGGGATCCACACAAGGCACACCTCCCTGGACTCCCCGTGTGGTAATCTGGTCACGCCGGGCCAGGACAAAGTCACAAGTTCAGACTGACTCGATGAAAAACAGTCCGGGTACAAGGACCCTGTTAGGTCCGTAGAACAAGGGTTTCTTAAATGCTGGCTGTGAAGCTTTGTGAGGCCCCGTTTCAAGGATATGTTGCACAGATGAGGTGATGTGAAATCTGGGTTGGAGAAGCATTGCGCAGCATTGCTTCCAGGGAGCTGCGAGGCTACGATGTGAGGCCCTCCTGTATCATCCAGGAGGCAATCGATGAGGAGGCTTCCAATGCAAAGTCCTGAATTGAGGATGCGTCGCACACCGGCTGGTTCCAAAGAAGCTGCGGGTCTTGAGATGTGGAGTACTGTGTCATTGTCAAGGCTGCCGTCAATGAGGGGCTTGTGATGTGAGGGCCTTCATACAGGATGCGGTGCGCAGCGTCGGTTCCGAAGAGGCTGCAGGATGCAGGTACGATGTAAAGTACTGTTGCCTGGAAAGTCTGTGCAGCAGAGGCAATGCGTCGGTTCTGCCCAGGGTTCTGCCGCACAGCAGAAGAGATGCGTCGGTTCTGCTGTGCCCACAGATGGGCTGGCAGAGCAACCTCCAGTCCACTTCCCATGGTACAGGACTCGGGTGGCACCACTTCGCAAGGTAGGACTCACAGTTGCAGAGTTCGGGTCCTGGTTACAAAAGACTAGCCCTTTGAGCCACTCTGGGGGTCCTGGCTACAGGTTACAGGTTGCAATGCTTCTCACCCAGGCAAAAGGGCAGCAGTCCAGCAGAGTAGCAGTCTTTTCAGCAGCACAGCAGTCCTTCCTGACACAGTCTTCCACAAGTCTATAAGTGTTCCTGGTGTCTTCTTTGAAGTGGGAGAAACTTCAAGAGAATTCCCTTTGAAGTACTCAGGTTTCCTGCCTCCCCTGCCCTGGCTAAAGACTAACTACAGGGGATAGGCAGTCCTTGTGTGAAGGCAGAACACAGCCTATTCAGGTGTAAGTGGGGCTATGCCCAACTCAGCCCTCTCATCCTGCCAGTGATTGCCCATTCAGGTACACCTAAGCTCTCTATTGTGCATGGCTGTCTAGGAGGAATACACCTAGTCATGTGGCCCAGAGATAGGCTGCAGACACTAAATGGCTAAGGCAGGAAAATGCTTTCTAAAAGTGGCATTTTCAAAATGTAATTCAAAATCCAACTTTACCATAAAAGAGGATTGTTCATTACAGTTCCAAAGACACCAAATATGAAGTGTTCATCCATTTGGCAGATATCCTTATTAAATGTAATAAGGTAACTCCAATGTTATCCTATGGGAGAGACAGGCCTTGAAATAGTGAAAAAATAATTTTGGAGTTTCGTTTAATCTATCAGGACATGTAAAACTTAAAAGTACATATCCACCTTTTTACACTTTACTAGTGACTCATAAGTAAATTAAACATGCCAATTAGGGACAAGCTAGTGTTACCATATTTTAAGGAGTGAGCACACATACTTTAGCACTGGTTAGCTGTGGTAAAGGGCACAGAGTCCTACGGCCAACAAAAATGAGATCAGAGTAAGGCAAAATGTTTGGGGAAAAGACCACCCTAGGACTGACAGGTCTAACAACATGGCATGCATGGAATTCCATTACAAGCCTTAAATTACAGGTAGAAATATAATTATGTGCTCGACTGCTCATGGATTAGAAAAGCAGTGAAGTAAATGGGGCATACACTCTGACAAAAGGCGTTTATGTTCGTTCAGCATTGCTCATTTCCCTGCATCAGCCATTTATTACAGCAAGCTGGTAAAGGTAAATAAAATGTGAAGCAAAGCACATCTCCTCACATTCCTTATAATTCAGCAGGATCTTCCCCTACCCCACCAATGGTCTACCTCAATGAGCACATTTTGTACCGGTGCACTTATGAGAAGAAACACAATTTCAGATGTTCAACTCATTATATGCATGCACATATTGGTTTACTCAATTTGTATATACAAAAGGCACTTTTCTCTCTTTGTGGGAGTAATATGTTAAAAGATTATTTGCCCCCTTCCCCAAATATAAAGCTTAAATAGCAATAGGACATACAGAACGTGGCACTGAGGCTGAGCATTTCTAGGAACCTTTTTGCCTACACGTTGTAAGGCCAAAGTGGCGCTATCATGTATAAAGACAGAAGAATTCAGCAGTTGACATGCCACACATGACCACAGGAAGAAAATAAATAATTATTAAAAACAATAGTGAAATGGATACCAGCTTGTTACTGAAATCATGCTCCACCCACATTGTCAATGCCAGTCTCAAGTGGAAGCTCACATAATTACATTGGATCTAAAAACATGGGTATGATCAACTTAACTTGGAAAGGTTGATAGCACCCAACCTCTGTTTCAACAGATAAGGATCTTGAAAATGTGATGACCATTCTATTGTGCTGGTAGGGTCAAAGAAAATTGAGACAGCCTTGGAAAAACATAGATTTAACTATTCAGTCTTGGTGGTATTTCCTGATGAGCCAGAATTCTAGTTGGAGGCAGGCACCCTTTGCTATATTCGAGCACTGATGAATCATTTGACATACGCCAATTACCCCTTACTCTATAAGTGGGTAACAGAAAATAATTTTTTTAATGACACATGCCATTAGAGTAAAATAAGGTAAAGCATTTAATGCTACGTGTAAAATAATTTCTTGCCATAAATCACCATCGTTGCTAATGGCGGCGATAAAATATGAAATACCATTTGTGCCATAAAACGTGATTATCAAGCTACACAAGGCACACATATTAGAATACAAAATGAATGTAAATGTGTTGGAATTTCAAATGAAAGGCAAATACTGTTCCCTGGCAAGGAGCGCATCAAAAGTGATTTTGTTTTTAAAACTCACCAACATTGCTAAATGGGCGACATCTGTAATTCAATTTCTGCGACAAATGTGAAAATCACGCTAGGCAAGGAAGAAAACTGGCAATCTACACTGGAAGCAAATGTGTTAGGATTTCAAAAGAAAGGCAAATTACACTGATCATCAAGGAGAACCACAATGCAAGCAGCAATATTAGATAAAATTATGAGAAAAAAGCACGCTGCAGCTGAATGGTGACATTAATGAATTGCCAGCACTGATAAACTTAAACAGGGAAAGGTGTTTCCCTGGATACGCCTGGAAGCGCCTGGGTACCCTATCCAGTGATTAGCCGCGCTTCATAAATCCTGATTGATTGATTGATTAGTGAGGAAATGTTGCAAAAGCTTAAACATATTTTCTGATTTATTTCTCCTCTATTCAAGAAGTAAAGATTTATTTCAGATGAGAGCAGCCACATCATTCTCCCATCAGGTATCTAAACTTGAAGCCTTACACACAAGTACTGTTTCTAAATATGGATTTACTGAACTGGAGGGGACATGAATTGACTTCATTAGAAATATTCACAGGTTTTCAATTCAATGGGCGAGCAGCAATTAAATACTGCTGTGAAAGTGATTGTTAAAATCAAGAACTATGACAGGCTGGGAGAAGACAAATGAAGCTCCAAACCAAAGTGCAAGTACCCCGTGCTACTAGTACCTCCCTGACACCCGAGCATCAGAGACTTAGCACTGAGGAGACAAAGATGTCTGCGGGAAACGTATGGTGAGAGGATAGTGCTGCTGCCATCTTAAGTGATGGCTGCTTGATCCCCTGTAAGAGTGGGCACCAGGACTTCATTAAGTATTTGCGGTGGACTGTTGGTGGTATCCGAGGGTGGGACCTCTGAATGCAAAAAACATCACTCTAAGCTGGGTGGAGGTCCCCTCCTCATGCATGGAGATGGTGCACAACGCCTCATGGGATGCAAGTGGTAGCAACGACTTGAGATGCTCTCTGAGACACCATATAAGTCTCAAAGGGCAAATTAATATTTCATATTCAAACTGCTTACCAACATCTAAATCTGGAGGGAAATGGGGAGGGAGTGCATTGTTTAAGGTCACTCAGTTTCTCATAAACAGCAGAGCGGGAGAGAGTCGTGACTGTTCCTACTCAATGTATCATAAAAACTGATGTCACTAAACTACATCTGTATGCGGCAAGTGGGTTGTAACATTTCATGAAGTGTTTTTAAATACTCTTTATTTCGTTTTCTTTGTTTGTAACAGTACACATTTTCCAGCACTTTGCCTACATTTTGAAGGAGAATATTGCACACAGTGTTTCCTCTAGACATTCTGGACCCAAGTCTCCAAAAACAGAAAACAATCTGAAATGTACTCATGTAACGTTATGACTAAACTTAGAGTATATATCAATTTTCTTTTAATTCGCAAAGCAATCCTGGGAAGCTGTGACTGCCAAAGACCCCCAGGAGTAGTTCTGGGAATTCCAAATTCCACCAACCCAAATATTTTCAAAACAATATATGTGGTAAGAGTACATTAGCAGATGCTTAACTGTGCCCCCAAGTGCACTTGTATTAACTACCTTTTGTTCGCCATCAGAAAAATATTTTTTATCCCATGGAAAAACCTGCATCAATTTTGTCCTTGTCATCCCCATTCATTCTCTGGTTTAAGATTTACTCTGCCCTGCCTGGATTAAATCTCCGACAGTATTCAGGGCAAGAACGTTTCTGAATGCCCATAAATGCCCAGGCTGTTGTCCCACTGAAGCAGACTTCCCTGTCCTGAAACGCTCCCAACTCACTCCTTGTCAAATTCACATATGAGCATAAATTCACATTTTGTGATTACAAAAACTGAAATGTACACCTTTATCCAGAGGTATCTGCGCCTGTGTTCAAATGAGGTACACAAATATCATTATGAATCAAGCTATCTAAGTGTAGGTAGAAGATAAAATGGGAATGCATTCGATCAGATACATTTTCAATACAGCACTGAAAAAATGACAGTTTCCAAATAAAATAAGAGAAACATTAAGGAAAATAAAGACATATGTTAAAAACCGTGACAACAAATATTACTAAGGGGTGGGAATGGACTATCAAGTTGTGGTATATCATTACAGAAACTTGGATAAAAGGCTGTTGACAGCACTGCATTACGTCTGATGGGGGTAGCGGTGTGTGTAGCATAATCGCAAGAGTTTATGGAATATCATGAAACAACAAATTGAAATTAATTATTTGATTCAATGTACATCCCAATTCGACTTACTTGTGCTTTACCATGCGCCGTATTAGCAGACTGATTCGAGACTTGTATAAATAAGGCATCCAGCGTTCCAAGGGATGCATTCGCGATTTCATGGTTATAACTTTTATATTAAGGAGATCAGCAAGCCGTACAAAAGATTTCATGCCTGCATTGAAAAAACAATATTTTAATAAACAAAGCGAGATTCCATCAACTGAAACATCTAGTCAACATTACCCATAACCTGATCCATAGCAAAGTGAATGACTTAACTGTCTCAATGTGTTAACGCCACTCACCGATGTAACCCTTCTGCTCATCATCAGAGACCCTCAACAGAAGCTCCCTGTGAGAATTGCTGATATCTGGAGCAACTAATTTCACCAGCCGGTTCCACTGCGCATGCTTAATTACAAACTCTTGGCCCTCTTTGACCTTTAGAATGTTGAAGGCATCCACCATCTTGCGATGCTTCATGTAAGCCATTTTGCGAATTTCATTCTAGAAACAAGGTGCAACATATGAGGTTATGCATGGTTTATTTCTTCTTTCCCACCATGCTACAGAGTTTCGCATTAATCTGCGTACTCAGGAACAGGAAGGGATTTACATTTCTGGACAACAAAGTATTTTAATTTGTCTTCTAGTAATATTTTTCCATTATAATCCCTTTCTCTGAATCTTTTAAGAGTAACATAAATATTTCCACACAGTAACAAGATTATTCTTAAACACTTTATTATTTTTAGAAATCTATATGTTAAACATGCTGCTTTATGGTGAGTTCTACCATAGCTCACTACCATGTATCAGCCTGAGATTTACAGGTTCCATTCAATGAAAATAAACTTTTAGTTAAAAAAGATATATTTTATGTGAATAATAGCGAAGAGAAGGATACCCTAAAAAACCTAGGACCCAATCCTAAAAAGAAATTTATAAAACAATATACATTTTCCGCACAAGATTGTTCAATGCACAACTTTTACAAAGGATCATTGTTCCATTCTCAAAGAAGAATCACAGTATCATAGACTAGACTGGAGTATTATCAGAATTTGGTGATGCAGTGAACATGTTAAGTATGAAGTGTGTGCCTGTTTTAGATATTCACCTCTGTATTTTTGGATATAAGATGCAAAGTTACTTACCAGTGCTGACACATAACTGGTAATATTAGGAAGGCATACACATCTGTCAGAAGTTGTGTTGGATTCTAGGAGTCTTTGCTCTTATTGGTTAAGGGCAGAATAGCATTGGCAAAGGCAATGTTTCTTTTGCTAAACTATTTTGCCCTCTGCTCCTGCCCATTTCACTGTTTAAGGACTTTATTCGGCTTGATTCTTTCTCGAACTCCAATAAGCGTAGAATAGCCCTACGTACACTCCGACTCCCTCCACTGGAAGCGAGGGTTGGACGTTCCAGATGGTGAGCTTTACTATATTACAGCGGAGCTTCAGTAGGTTTATGATGTCTGTGGCCTTGAGTGAATTCCGGTGTCCGGGTGCATTTGATTCATCACTTTGTAAATGTATGTGCTCCTCTTGTGCTTCTTCCCATCATTCCAGGGCAGCTTCAATAGTGCCCTTTGGAGCCCTTTTTGGGAGCAGGCAGCTTGGCTGGATGGTTTATGGCCCATCAACACAGGATACTGAATGGTGAAAGCGAGCCTTTGCAACAGTGAATTTGCTGGATCGTGTATTAATGCACAGAGCAAAATATGAAAGCTACCCTGATTTATGAGATCAGCTAGATATTGTTGGAGTGGAAGCTTAAGGAAAATGTGTTTAGAAGTAGCCTACACTCCCAGTGTCCCGATCCATGGTTTACCCAGTTTAAATGGACCTAGGACAAGCACCTCTGTAGTGTAGTTCCTCTGAAGTCGAGGTCTCCTCTAACTTGCTTGGGCAAGGGAAGGTATATTTATACCTGGTAGGTGTCGAGGAATGTTAGCATTGACGTGAAGTCGGACATAGGAAGACGTCAGGAATGAACCCTTAAGATATAATGGTTCATACATAATAGATGAGTTCTTGGAGAAATCAATAGTCCTGTGCTAGGGGAACTCCCGAAGCTTAAGGGTCTGGTTTCTAAGAACTCGTTGTGACGTTAGGGTGGACGGATGTCGGTGACCATGCCTGTATTTGGAGTGCACGGCTAATGCCTAAATAAGGACTGGGATTCTATGCCTATATAAGGGCAAGTCGAATTGTGCCTATATAAGGACATGATTCAGGAAAACCTATATACGGACCCCTAAAACGGAATACAACACCTCCATAAATGGAAGAGGGAGGATTATATGAAACTGGAATACTCAGACTGTTCCCCTATCTTGTACAGGGTAATGACATTTACACAGGACTGTTCTGGATGTATGGGAAGATAATTAGGGAAATGAAATAGACCTGGAAAAGCTGAGGCTTCAATATCCACACACAGAGTTTTACAACTATGTTCACGCTGAAAGAGGAAAGGCATCTGCTGATACAACTTTATCTGCCACTCCTACATATGTCTGAATGGCGATTTGAGGACTTCAGGGAGGAATGGTCAAGGAAGAAAGCCAGAGAGCTGGAGAAGCAGACTGCACATTAATATTTGTTCACCCCAAAATGTGTCCTGAAACGTCAGGTTCACATTGTTGCAATTCAATATTCAGCATTGAACCTATCTGGACCTTAAAAAAGGTGGGTAGAGTATTTGCTTGCATCAATTGTCTGCCTGATATGTAGTGATAGGGAAATAGGATTTTTCCATGTGTTATGGCACTGACCAGATGTAACAGAATATTTGTAGAGAGTGACAGATATTCTCTCAAAGGTGGCAGAGACGCCGGGATTGAGAAAAGCTGAAACAGTCTATTCGGTTTTATGCCCTGGTCTAAGAGAGACAAAGGTTAGCTCTGAATTAATAGATCCTACTTTAAAAGGGGGAATTGTGATGAACTGGAAGTCAGCCAGAGTTCTGGACACTACACACTTGTGAAATGAAGTGGTGAGGTGGGTGGTTCTGGAGAGTGCAAAGAGATAGGTGTTGTAAGAGTGCCAATAGTTCAGATCTGGGATGCATTTGCTGTTGGAATTCAACTTAAATAGAAATGATGGCAAGTCTCTCTGAACCTCCAGAAAGAGCAGGAGAACAAACAAAATGTGTCCCCAAACAGAGTCTCTCTCTCTCTCCTTGATGGCATGGAAGAGTGTCATACTCTACGGCTAAGACCTGCTGCTAGATATGGAAAATTCCTCTTTTAAACTACTAGTAAAAGGCATCATTTATGAAACAAAAACAAACTCACTCTAGGTCATCTAGATGGTATTATGCCCGGAAACAGAGCTAATAATTTTAGCTGTAATTCCGTTTATACAACTGAAACAGATTGTTGTATAAACGGAATCCAGTTGATTTATAGGACCAAGAGCCCAAAACAGGACTGCTGAAGTGTTCCATAGTTTGTAGAATTAGTTATGTCCACTGCCAAAACTCAACTGGTCACTACCACTGCAGAGACAAGATGGAATAGTTTTTTTAATGTTGAAGGTATTAGTGCTGATCTTTCTTAATTTAAGAGGCTCAATGGGCACGATGTTTAAAAAAAAAATATTACACTAATCTAATAATTTAACAGATAGTTTGAACTCAAATAATAAATTGTGTATAGGCCTGGCATAAAGACACTTATAGCGGTCTGTGAGAGTTCCTGTAACAAACAAAATTGAAAATGTTACTTACCTTGTAAGCATCTGTTCGTAGCGTGTAATCCTGCAGATTCCCATGCTCTGCATACTCCTGCCAGCTAATGTTGGGTCTGGATGTCTGCAAGTTGTTTTTCTTCAAAGAAGTCTTCCAAGTCACGAGGTATATGGTGACTCCTCCCTTAGTTGGCAATGCCCATGGGCACCAAACTCCATGTTTGACTGTTTACCACATAGCGAGTGAGAGTAGTGTGGAATTGTGAAGAAATACAGTATGGTGCAAACTAGGATCACAAAAAAAGAAAGTATTCAGTAAAGGAAGAGCTCTGTGATCAGACCCACATACTTCAAGGGAGGAAGGCGGGCAGATGTGAATCTACATCAATACACGCTACAAACAGGTGCTTACAGGGTAAGTAACATTTCCGTTCATAGCATGTGTTGCTGGACATGCTCTGCATACTCCTGCCATCACATGTTGGGCTTGGATATTTGCAAGTTGTTTTTGTTTGAACAAAACTTTCAAGTCACAAGGTACACATGCTATGAACATATAGTACATAGAGAGCAGTTTTGCATCAGCCTCCTCCAGCTGGTATCTACTGGAAGCCTCATGCAGATTTTGGATCATCCAAAAGGACTGCCATTCAGTGTTTGGAGATTCAGTCATTCTGAGTGATAAATTATTTGCTCTTTACACAAGTCCGCATCTTGAACCGGCAAGCATCAACTGGCAAAGGAGTCTGCTTCAAGAGGCAGTCTGCCGCAGCTGCACTAATAGCTGTAACATGTGGACAGGGCGCCTGAGGGCAGTGGGGAACCGTGGTGCCTATATCATGTCACCAGCTAGTCTCCTCTCCCTAAGCCATAAAAATAATCAGTTTCACTCATTATGGTTGGCATTGTGCAGTCAGTTCCATGATGACAGTCACTGGGGGGATTCTGCATTTTCTTGGGCAAAGAAGTCTGTATTGACAGAAAAGTACTCTTTCGTTTAATGCACTGCAATGTTCACAAGAAAAAGAAAAAAATGGGGCACTGCAGCCCATGCCTGTGATCTGGTGTTACGGCCTGGAGAGAGCTTGATCCTGTATTGCAGGGTTTGGCACTGATACATGCAGGTCCTTGGCATCTACTCTGTATTGTGCACCGTTTGGCTGTTGTGTCAATGCACGTGTCCCGTCTCTGTGTTGTCTACTGCATTGGGCAGTTCATGGGGATACGGGGATAACCACACCTGATGTCGGCCAGTATTACTCCAGATATTGTACCTGGTTGTTACTAGGGGGACTACTTGCCAGTACCGGTGTGAGCAGTCTCATGATATTCACCTGATTACCAATTCAGTGTTCACACTTGGAGTGTCCCCTTGACACCTGCACTTCTCCATTGTTAGAGATATAGGCGGTGGACTCTGGATTTGAATTCTCGGTTTTAGCACTGCCCACTGAATACCAGTATTGGGTCCCAGTGTTTCAATTTTGTATTCTTGTTTCTTTCCCCCTCTTTTTTCTCCTCTTTTTCTCCACTTTTTGACCCCTCTTTTCTTCTCTTTTCTTTCCTTCCTCTGTCTTTTCTTTGTTTCATTAGGACACTACAGTTTAGTGTCTGCTCTAACCGGTACACGATACCATCAACCTTTCACCCGACTTGGGTGAGTGCAAATTAACCTTCCACGTGTAGATCCTGTTATGTTCTTCGTAGTTGCTACTGCTTTTTAATTTTCACTACACCCAGATCACAGTTGATGCATGTTATAGCTCACCTGTTTTCTGCATGCGTGTGAGGCACCATGGATGTTTAGTGGTGCATTTTAGGTATAACTTTAATATGAATTGATAACGTCGTCATATTGTTTTTTTGTTCCCATTGCAGGTTTGATATAGATCTACAGGTACCACTTTTTAGGGTGCTGTATTGGTGATCATTTATGCACTTTACTGAGTTTCTCGATCACCACCAAAAAGTGTAGGTAGATCTACCTTTGGTCCTGACGAATTGCCATTGAATAGATAACAGGCAAGAAACATGTTGACCTATTTTTAGCATATCTCCCCACAACCTTGAGATTGAGAGTATGCGCCTTTCCAGTTTTTAATCAGGTTAGTGACCACGACTCATTAAAATTGTTTTGAGTGGTTCACTATTTCCTGTTTTACTTTCACGTCCTCACACATCACTATCACCTACACTATATCTTTTTTAGGTCCCTTACGCATTAAACACCCAACGGCATAGGAATAAAGATCTCCGCCAAGAAGGCCCCATCACGGGTGCCGATCGGGTATTGCAGCGCCGACCCGATAAGGAGCAGACCCGATGATGAAGCATGACACCTAGCATGCTGGGTGTGTGAGGGTCTTTTTCCGAAAGGAGGAAATTTTCTCCTGCTCTTCGTATTCATTCACCTTTTGTTCCTACCCTGTGATCATTTATCATCCTGCATTATGTGTTAGGAACGGCCTACTAATTTTTGTTTTCACGCACTGCAGCCCATGCCTGTGATCTGCAGCAGAATGAGCTTGTGGATTTAGCTTTCAGATGCCTGGGATGAGACCATGAGACAGAGAAGGTGAGGGAGGCAATACTGTCTGCAGTACTGTTGCTCTTGCCTTAACAGTGGAGCACTGAGTAGGGTATGCACCAGCACTACTGCAGCAGTAGGGGAATCCCTGTGCAGCTCCTGTGTAAGGCAAAAGAAGCAATACCATATGCAGAGATGCTGCTCTCACCTTTACATTAGAACTGTCTAGCAAAGCATTTCGTAACCTGGGACCCATAGACCCCTGGAGGTGCGCGACTTTTTAACTAATCAAAGAATTTTAGAAGATTAATAAAGGATATATACATAAAAAAGCAAAATATGAAATGTTCACTTTTAAAAAGGTCTGTAAATGTGAAGAATTTGAAACTGAAGCCTAAAAATTGAATTAGTATAATATACATTCATGGGAGTTGTGCAAGTACAGCAAACAGAAAGAAGGGCCAGTTTTATAAAGAAATGGCACAATAAAGTGCAGCAAGTAAAGTTCTTGTGCTGCATCGCGACACCTGGAGAGAGCAGAACTGCACTATATCTTCAAAGAAAAAGCGCAGGTCTGCTCTCTGTGTGGTGTGCAGTCAAAATATCGAGTTGGAAATGTCGACCTACAGAAATATTGAGTCCTAAATATCGTGAGTGAGAAATATCGACAGCAAGAATATCGTGGTGAAGAATCAAGATTTAAGGTAAGAAATATCGATTTTAAAAATGTAGAAGTCATTAATATCGTTTGTAAAAATATAGTTTAAAATATCGATTGTTTAATTAGTGTTATGTATTTTTAGTATATATTTCAAATGTATGTGATGTTTCTTTTTGTATAAAAATTGTTTATATTTTTTAATATAAGTGTTACATTTTTAGTAGTTATTAATCTTATTTCAATTAAATTTTGCGTTTTTTAGTTCCGTAGTGGGTTTGTGTAATTTTAGGTGCGGGTTGTGGGGTGTATAGGGGTAAAGGGTGGGAAGTAATTTGTGTTTAATTAATTAATAATTAGTAGTTAATCAATATGAATTAATTGATATTTAATTAGGGTAATTGTTTATTTTTTGTGTGTGGGTTTTACTTTTATAGGGGTAAAGGGTGGGGATTAAATACATTTTACTTACTTTATAATTAGTTGTTTAATAGTAATAGTTTTTTAATTGAAAATAAGTTTTAATTGTGTAATTAATTTTTTTACAGTTTAATTTTAGCTGTGGGTTGTGGGGATTATAGGGGTTAAGTGTGGGAAGTTAATTCATTTTTATTAGTTTAAAATAGTTTTTTAATTAATACTATTTCTCTAATTGGTAATTAATTAAGTTAATTATGGAAGTACATTTTTGTTTAAATTTAGATGTGGGTTGTGATTTGTGTGGTGTTATATGGTAGGAAATAAAAAAAAATAAAAAAAAAAATAATATTTTTGTTTCTAAATATTTTCTAATTAAACATTTATTTGTATGACGTTTATTTTTTATTTTATTTAATATAATATATGTAGGTATTTGTCATATGTAATTAAACATTATATTATGTTTTCATTTCTTTATTTTTAATATTAAATATATTTGTATTTTATTTTGGGGGCGTGGCTTGAAGCCGATGTGAACAGACGCGGGCTGCGGAGCTCCATCCGCCGCTTTCCCCCATAGCCGCATATCCTGACCCCCGGACGCAGATTCGGGCATAGATCTGCAGACCGGAGGGAGCTGGGAGCGCGGAGAGACGGGCTCCACACCGCCTCGAAAAGTAAAAAAAAATCGCCGAAATCATTATTGGGACCCACGGAGATGGCGCTGCAAGATGGCGCCCATGCCATGAACTGACCTGCATAGCTGTAACGGACGGGCGGGAGAGAGACGGGTCGCGGCGGGGAATAGTGCCTCACCCCACAGAGAAGGCCTGCACACCACAAGTAAGCGGAGGGAACCCGGGAGAGCAGGGGAATGCGAGGCGAGTTCTGACTCCCCAGAACGAAATTCAGCAACTCTGTAATCGAGGTCAGGCAGTGCCACGGAAGAGCCAGCAAGATGGCGCCCGCGCCATAGGAAGCCCAGTGTAGCCGGGGCAGGCCGATAGCTCAGAGTCGAGGCCTGGGTGGAGGGGAGCACTTTACGCCACAGGAGAGCCCTAAGCACCGTGAGGGAACAGAGGGGCCCCGGGAGCAAGAGGGAGTGAGCTGAGTGCCTTAGCTCCTCAGAAAGAGGCCCCCAACTGCCGAACTCGAAGTCAAGCAGCACGGCAGAACGGGCAGCAAGATGACGTCCGTGCCATATTGAACCGTGCGCAGACACTGCAGGCCGAACAAACTGAGACAGACCCCAGCAGCGGTAAGCCCCATGAGTATTGGAGGAGCCTAGAGCACAACCGGGGTGGAGTGCCTGAATAACTGCAGCCCACTATAACGAACAGTGGTGATAAGGAGAAAGCCCCCAATCTCCAAAATCGGAATCCAGCAGCGTGGCAGAGCCGACAGCAAGATGGCGCTCGCCCCGCAACAAATAGTACACAGTTGCCACAGGCCGAAATAACTGAAACAGGCCCCAGCAGCGGCAAGCGCTATGAGCACTGGGGCGCCCAGTCCATAATCAGGGAGGAAAGGCCCAATAATTGAAGTCCACTATACCGAGCAGTAGTAGAGGTGCTTCCCAGGGGAGAGAAAGGAGGTGGCACGCACAGTGACTTCCCACGCGCAGAAGCCCGAGGAGGGGTACACCAGCAGCATAAAGGAGATTGAGGACACTAGATGGTCTCCTTGTATACTGGGCAACAGAGGCGCAGGAAGCGCAGAACAACCCGTGAAGGAGGGCACCCTCCTGGCACCTAGAAAACCTACGGCTATAGAGCAAAATTCACAAGGCGCACGTCATGAGGCTCCACTAGGCCCCTTCTGCAGACAGAGACTTCTAGACGAGAGCAACCTTGAGCACGCAATGCGGGGCTGAATATAAGTGCTTTCTACGAAGGCCAAAGTGGGTACCAGCAAGCACGTAGATTCCTAGAGTGACTGCTGCAGACTTAGTGGCGGTGACGGTCTGGGGAGACCTGGAAATACGCTAAGAACGACAAGCAGCCGCAATAAAACGAAACAGCCTTCTGTATCGCAGAATCCATCCGGGGATAGAGGAGAGAAACCAGAACTCGACCAGAAAGATGGGGAGAACCCAAAAGAAAAGAGGATATACTGTCCTCAGTGTAGATGCCCCTGGGGCCGAGACCGATGATGCAGAAGTGCTGGAAGTGGGTAAAGACTCAACTCCCAGGAGGCCAATGCTGACGGACATCATGCAGGCGATCACGGCCTCCAGAGAGGCTCTGGAGGAGAAAATCGATGCAATAGGCACAGACTTGAGCCTATTAAAAGATGACCATCGGAAGCTCAAAGAAAGGGTGATCACCGCTGAGAAAGAACTGGGTGGCCTTCCAGAGCAGGTAACCACGATGCAGAAGAGACTCTCAGACCTGAAAACTAAAGTCAAAGTGTTAGAAGTGCGGGCTGAAGATAGTGAAGGAAGATCCCTCAGGAATAATATTCAAGTCATCGGAGTGCCGGAAAAAGCAGAGGGTGCGAATATGGTGCGTTTTTTGGAAGATTGGCTTCGAACAGAGGTAGCCCCAGAAGGGTTGTCATCCTTCTATTCTCTGGAAAGGGCCCATAGAGTTCCGGCAAGACCGCCTAGACCTGGGGCCCCTCCTAGACCGATAGTGGCGTGCCTATTACCTTTCAGAGACAGAGACTATATTCTACAACAAGCTCGCCAAAAACGAGGATTGCAGATTGATAATAATGCAGTTATGATTTATCCGGACTTCACAAGGGAAGTCCAGCGAAACAGAGCATCCTTCTTAGCTGTCAAAAAGAAACTCCGCCAATTACAACTGCTGTATGCGATGCTGTTTCCTGCGTGGCTCAGAATAGCGGACCCTGCGGGACCACGATTCTTCACTACACCTCAAGAGGCCTGGGAATGGCTGGACTCGCGGCGGCCCCACAAACGGACTCACTTCAACAGAGCCCTCGCAGCAATCAAACAGGGTCCAGAGCCCCATCTCCTAGGGAGCTTAGCCTAGAACGTCGCAAACTGCTACAGGTGGTAGCGAAACATAGCCAAAAAGGTTCCAGCCCCACTTCAAGTAAAAGTGGAATGGGTGCGGAAAGATCAGAAGGTTCACCAGCTCCTAGTGACGACGATTCCTCTGAGACGGAATTGCCAGAGATTACACCCCAGATGGCGGATGAGATTGTTTGATGACTAAGGCCTGGCATTCAAAACGGCAAACTACTGAGGCACTATATAGACTTGAATTGGAGGGGCGAGTAATGGATCCTGCTGTCTGCATTATGGTAGTAAGAGACTGCAGGTGACTGGTCCGGGGCGAACTAATTGTCACAGGTATTGGGGGGGGGCGGCGTGGCGGGGGTCTGGGTCCAGAACTGTAGGCTGATCACCCCTGTAACCACTAGTGGATGTTTGTGTGTTCAGATAACGTTTAGATGGGAACTAGTTCACCAGTACCTGTCCTGGGGAGGGGGAGTTGGGGATTTTACTTGGTTCTTGGAATGTTATGTGGGGACAGGCATGTCACAATGGAGGATTTTAGCAGCAGCGAGGTTTACCTAATGCAATGGGACCCTCCCTAGAATTAAAATGTATTTTGTGGAACGTAAGGGGGATGCATTTAATGATACGGCGTCATAAAATACATGCATATTTGGTCGGTAGTGGTGTCCAGATTGCACTACTCCAGGAGACCCACATAATGGCAAAAGAGGGGGCAGCGCTGCAGCGTCGTTGGAGAGGAAAGTATTTTATACCAATTACTCGGCATTTGCACGAGGGGTCCTGGTCTGGGTGAGGGCGGGAGTACCCTTTCAGTGCACAAAACAAATTATAGATCCAGACGGCAGGTATGTGATAATTTCTGGGAGATTAGATGGCAGGGATATAGCATTGGGGAGTATATATGCACCTACCTGGGACCAACCAAACTTTTTCTCACACCTCTCTTGACAACTGGCCGCCATACTTACGGGATCAGTTCTATTAGGAGGTGACTTTAATTGTATACCGGATGTTGCCCTTGACCGGTCTCATCCTCCACTCCCTGATGCACCCACACATAAAATAGCAGTAGCACGGCAGAATTGGCAACAGAGGTGGGGATTGGTGGACTCTTGGAGAGCCCAACAACCCGGGACCCGGGATTACTCCTTTTTGGCAATACACGAACTACATGTTCGACTAGATGCCATACTGTGCTCCCCTGATGTACATGAGGGGTACACAGCAGTGAATACCTCACTCGGACGATATCTGACCACAATCCAGAGTTGATTAGTTTGCAGTGGTCCCGCGCGAGGCCTAAAATACCCACTTGGCGCCACTGGTGTGCATACCCGCTCGTGAGGGGGAAGGTAGCCTGCTGGCTGACATTCTACATAGCTTCACCAGACGGGCTGGTTGCCCTGCCTAAACATGACGGCCTTGTCCCACGTGTTCTTTAATCTTGGCTGAGCGATAGCCATCCTTCGCTGCATGTAAACAAAGTGCATGTTCATGCGTGTACATGGCTGCGAGCTGTGTATCTGGCCCACTGTTTCCCCCCCGCCCGTACTGCTGCATTAAATCCAGCCTGCTCCTGAAAAATCCGGACTCTGGCGCCGTGGAGGGAGCTCCGCCTGCCGGAGAAACACCGAGTAGCACAGGAGTGGGCGGTAGCCCCATGTGAGCGGGTTATTGGAAGTGGGGCTCTCGTTAGTCTGTGAAAAGGTTACCACAGTACTGTGTTAGCAGTAATACTGAATTACCTACTCCTTGCTTGTTTTTTTACCTATCCGAACTCTTCTGTGAGTGCGGCTTTGGTTTATTATACCCAGTGCTTTAAATGTGTCGGTACTGAGTACCGGCACTTTTTTATTTTGAGAACCTCGTTCAGCCGAGCAAGCACTTGGCACTTTTACCGCGACCCCTACATCCAGCCAGGAGGCGGGAGAACCAGCGCAGGAGTGCTACAATAGACCCGGAGGCGTCCCGCAGCGCGGGAACCTCGTTCAGCAGAGCAAGCACTTGGCAGTTTTACCGCGACCCATACATCCAGCCAGGAGGCGGGAGAACCAGCGCAGGAGCGCTACAATAGACCCGGAGGCGTCCCGCAGCGCGGGAACCTCGTTCAGCAGAGCAAGCACTTGGCACTTTTACCGCGACCCCTACATCCAGCCAGGAGGCGGGAGAACCAGCGCAGGAGCGCTACAATAGACCCGGAGGCGTCCCGCAGCGCGGGACATGCACGGGGGCGTGCCCGGGCCAAGACCGGGCCAAGACGGGCCCGTCTTAGCCCGGAGGAGGCCGGGCTGGGCCCCCCCACTTGGTTCTTGGCTAGCAGAGGTTTGCTGTCCTGGTGAGTACCGGTAGCGTCCAGCAACAGTGGATACTTTATAACTTTCTGCCAATTTTGAATGGATAACTTTGTGACTGATCCAAGCTGCCTCTTATACTAGCCCCTTACGCTTCCTCAGTATATTAGTAGTCTTAGCAGCTCACAACGAATACGGGACTTTACTTTTACTGTTCTCTTGCTAAACTACTAATTAATCATTTAAATGGGGAAAAGAAAGGCAGAATCCAGTAAAGGACCTTCTAAGAAACCCGAGCCCAAGAAGGTTATAAGTTCACGCTCATCTCTATTAAATTATTTGACTGGTGCGATGGGGGCAATCGAAAAACAAATATGTACAGTCGAGGAGACTCTAAATAACGAAGCTAGAGGAGAAAGCTTAAATACAGAGAAAACATCACCTGAGAGAATCCAGACGACTAAGGGGACTGAAAGAATTTCCCATTAAAATGGTTGTGTACAAAATATATCAGATCAATTGTGAATTAGTGATGAGGATAGTGAACCTCAACTCCCATTAAAACGTCCAAGAAATCCAGAGGGTGAAAATAGGGCTACACAAGGGGATCTTCTGTGTCAAAAAACACCGAGCACCAAACAGCAAAAAAGGGTGACAAAGCGAAAAAAGACATCAAACTTAGCACAAGTAGGTCAGAATGTGAGACAACCAACAATGAAGGAGTCTTATAGCTCAAGGGATGATCTAAGAAAAGTTTCCACCCAACTTGGAGAGCTAGAGAGCACTCTTAAAGAGTCACTAGGGAAGATGGATGAGAGGCTAAAAAACATAGGGTTGTTTTAGAGAAACTCCTTGGGAAGAACATTGCACACAGTAATAATGACAAGAGTAAACAAGTAAACCAGGTTAACCAGATAGGAACAGAGGGGTCAAAAACCCAGTTTGGTACTGAAAGCCCTCATCAAAATTTAAGTGGATGAAGGGAAAAACAGGGAAACTACCGGGGAGGGAAGTAAAGACATCCCTCACATTGTAGTCAATCCAATTTTAATATCACGTGTATCCCAAAAGCTAATACTGAATCCACTGTTAGAGCCTTAGATCTCCCTCCCGAAGCAACCCCCTATACTGTAATTTTGGCAAACGTCCCGCAGCTCTCTACTTGTGAAAATGAATTCTGGGTGGCACTAAGAAATAAATACCTACATTGGTTGAGTACCAGGACTGGATTAAACAGGGCACTTTTTTTAGAATTTAAAATGGTCAGGAGAACGGCCTGGGTAGGTAAAACCCACAAAGCCTTTCCAGGGGATTGCGTGGTCTTGACTTTTGGTTCCCCTTATTTGGTGAGAACCATTTTAGAGCGACTAGGGACTGACCTTATTAGTCCCCAAAATGTTAATGTTGTGCCATTAGGTAATTTCTATAAACCCCCAAATTTACGGGGAATTACAAATAGAAACTGGAACCATGTAGGTGAGAGCCACTCTAGGTACAATGTCCAAACAACAAATCGATACGAAACCCTGAATAGTTTAGAAGAGTTAGACTGACTGGAAAAGGAGGTAACACCACAATACGGAAATAAGAAGGTGGTAGCTAAAGATAAGCCTATTAAACCAAATGCCAATAGCCTTTCCAAACCTTATATAGAGCCAAATAGCTCCCAAGAATTATTTCCGATAGCAGCAGAACTTCCAGCATTACCTGAGATGCCCAAAGTGGTCCCCAAAACCAGTCAAATTGCAGAGGTCAGTGTACCGAATTCAGGAAATAGTCAATCACAGATACTATTGACTGTCCCTATCATACAAACTGTAGATGTAATTATGCCAAAAGGAGCATGTAGTATAGCAGCTAATCAAACAAAATTGGTTTATTGGAACATAGCAGGACTACGAACAAAGTTAGGCAATTCGCTGTGGTATGATTTTTTATCAGAGTTTTCCATTATGTGTTTTCAAGAGACATGGCTAAAGGAGGCTATTCACATAAATGGGTATCGAACATATCACACGGCAGCTGTGGCAGGGAAACACGGGAGGGCTAAGGGGGGGTCTAGCCATTTATATATCTAACATGTTAAATGTCAGGAAAATAGAATTGAAATACGAGGAAATATATTATCAAGAGTTGCTATTGTATATTGATAAAAAGCATAAAGTCGGTTTGGTAAATTTTTATAACAATGCCCAATCGGACCAGATTGGGAGAATTTTGGAAAAATTGGACAATGCTTTGAAAACGGTGCAAAGTGAAGGGAAGGGGGACGTGTTTATTATTTGGGGGGGGGCGATTTTAATATAGTATTGTGCCCAAATAATGGTAAGGATGTATGTGGCATTATGAATGAGGAGGGGAAAAGTGAAACCCATTTCCCACATTTACAGTTCGGGGAAGTTCTAAATGAAATGGTATGTGGTCATGATCTGGGTTTTGCTAATGAAATAAGTACCAAACCTGCTCCCTTTACATGTACTTTTAATGGAAGAGGATGCTCTACTATTATAGATATCTTAATTTCAAATAGATATGCGACCAGAGTGAAATCATTCGAAACTCATGAAATTATTTTGAGTGATCACTTTCCACAGAGCATTTCCCTGACACAATTAACACAACAAACGAACCATGAGCACAAACTTATTCGCGCCCCACAAAATCTGGCAATGAATAGAGTTAATGGCTATGCCTTGAAATGGTTGATGGTAGATCCACTAGAAACCACGAAGACGATTGTGATAAACAGTAATTCGGCAATAGCAGCCATCCTAGATGAGAATGCAACATACGAAAGGGTTTTAACAGCCTTGCAACATATTACAAAGGCCATTAAAGAGGCTCTTTGGGTACAAAAGACAGAATCATCTAGAAAGACTAAAGGATGGTTTGACACAAAGTGTACGCAGGCATATGCAATCTTGAAAAATTTGACTCATAAAACACCTAAAAACCCGATAGCACTAAGAGAGGCAAGGAGGGTCTATAAAAATATAATTAAAGCACGTAAGGAGGAAATAAGAGAAGAGCTCTGGCAAACCCTGCAGGAGTCCACTATGTCCAAAGATGGGGCGGCCTTCTGGAGGGCAGTGAGGGCGCCCTTCTTGGAGTCGGGGGATGCTTCAACCATTGAAATTGCGATCATGGAAGTACAGTGGGTGGAACATTTCTTGAAAATATTCAATAATGTTGACGGTATCAATGCCGTGGAAATGCACTTGGAGGATGATGATGAAATGACATTACCATGTCCAGCAAAATCAACCGACCTCCAGGTTACCCTGGATGAGGTAAATAGGGCGATTATGGCTAGCAAGGGAGGGAAAGCTCCTGGACCAGACGGGATCCCCGTTGATTTATTTAAAAGTAATATATCATTATGGGGCCCGCTTCTTACACAAGTAATCACGGCTAGTTGCTCCTCCAAGCTTATAGAGTCGTGGTCGGAATCTATTTTAGTTCCCATTTTAAAAAAAGGCAATAGACAAGATCCCACCTGCTATCGACCGATATCCTTGTTAGATTCCCTGGCAAAAATTGTTGGACGTATCGTATTAGACAGACAACAAGATTGGCCCGAGGAGAATAAGATACTCTCAGATCTGCAATTTGGATTCCGCAAGGGATTGGGAACTATCAAACAAAGTTTAAATTTGAGCATTTTGATTGGCAAATATACTCTTTTAAGAAAAGGAAGGCTGTTTTTAGCATTTGTTGACCTCACCACAGCCTTTGACTGTGTAAGGCATGACAGGCTTTGGAGAGTGCTCCATGATTTAGGGGTAGACCATACTAACATACATTTTTAAAACAACTTTACCAGAATGCCAAGGCCAGAGTACGTTATGGCCCAAATGGAGAATTCACAGCCCCATTCCAAATTAAGAGAGGGGTCAGGCAAGGATGCATGTTGGCCCCCTTCCTTTTTAATCTCTACATAAATGGGCTAGACCAAGCACTGACGAATGTCGGCCAAGATTTCCCTATGATAAAAGGACGGGCCATACCGGCATTATTGTATGCGAATTATGCCGTCCTGATGTGCGGCACCCAAGTGGGCCTACAAAGACTATTAGATTACTTTGCAGCTTTTATGCACGATCTAGGTTTAAGGGTGAATACAACAAAAACCTTTGTTATGAGGTGTGGCTCAGGTAGCAATATATGTAGAGATAAGTTTATTGATGAACAAAAAATAGATTTTATTAATAGTTTTAACTATTTGGGAATTTTATTCAACCACAAAGCCACATTGGCTCAAGCGGTGCAAGCGAGAAAACTTGCTTTTATGAAAACTACCGCAGCCCTAGTCAACTTCTCCAAAAAATTAGGTAGGAGGCCCCCGCAAGTATTATTACAAATTTATAGGGCAAAGTGCGTCTCGACGGCCATCTATGGTACAGGAGTTTGGGGACAATGTAATGTTAATTTTTTACAAATTGTCGAAAATCAGTTTTTGAGATATATTTTGGCACTCCCGAGCAGCGCATCGTCATTCGTCTGCCACTCGGAACTGGGGGTCCCATTCATAACAGATTTAATTAAAATGGAACCAATTATGCTCTGGTATAGGATATGGCTATGCCCAGAAACTAATCTAAATTGGGAGAGTTTAACTGATGTTCTAAGTATGGTTGGTGCCGTAAGAATGAAATGGTTAAAATATATCTGGGATTTCATGTATGACTTAGGTTACCCAGAGTTTTATAACGAACCTAGCAAAATGACTACCATCTCAAGAAAAGAGCTGAAAGCCAAAGGTATGTCCCTACTTGAATCACTCAGACTAGCAGAAGAAATTTCCAAACCCACAGTACTGCATCACCAACTGATTTTAGCAACCTACAGTACTCAACCATACCTTATTTTAGTGCGTGGTACCTATGATAGTCTATTGTTGACAAGATTTAGTTTCCCGAATATGAATGATTGGGCCAGGGTGATGCAATTATGCCCCTGTGATGATAGATCAGAGCAAACGACACTCCATGCAGTTCTCTTCTGTACATTTTACAATACACAAAGGAAAAAATGGTTATTACCTCTTTTTAAAAAGCTTGGTTTTAGAAGATGTTGACCTGCGTTTTTAACATGGCAATTTTTAGTAAATGAGTTCATGACATGGATTTTATCAATGTTTTTGAAAAGTATCGTAAAATGCAGAAAATCGATAATATTATGATGGCCAAATGGTCTAACACTCCTACCTCTATAATGGGGTGAAAGCAATGGATTTAAATGTTTTTAAAAGAGTGTGTAAAAAATGAGATGACTATCAATTTTGTATGTTATGTCTTTTATGTGCTTTTATGATTCTCTTAAATAGAAATCAGATAAAGCTTGTTTACTTACTTACCCATTTGGCGCTTGAGGCCTGAGGCCTTAGAGGACCAGGTGTTCCATGAAGCGATAGGCACGGTGTTAGACCTGGCATTTCTTGGCGTGATCACCCCTGACTTTTTGTCTCTACCTCCTCTATTTTTGATGCTGTGATGGATTGCGTTTTACCAACTTAGATGCTTTGGGCACTTTGCCACTGCTGATCAGTGTCAAAGTGCAAGTGCTCCCTGTATAAAGAGTAATGGTAATTGGTTGTCCATAATTGGTATGTTTGCCTTACTAGTAAAGTCCCTAGTAAAGTGCACTATGTGTGCCAGGACTGGTAATGCAAATGCTACTAGTGGGCCTGCAGCACTAATTGTGCCACCCACACAAGTAGCCCTAAAGAGAGAACTCAGGCCTGCCACTGCAGTGCCTGCGCGCAGTTTGTTAAACTGCCTTGTTGTCCTGACAAGTGCACCCACTTGCCAGGCCTTACCCTTTCCTTTCTATGCACATCAGACACCCCTATGGTAGGCCCAAGGTAGCCCCCTGGGCAGGGTGCAGTGTATGTGAAAGGTAGGACATGTACTGAGGTGTGTACCATGTCCTGACTGTGAAATACTCTCCATTTCGTTTTTCACTGTTGAAAGGCCATCTTGCCTATAGGACAGAATGGGCAGGCTGTGTAATATGTTTCCAGCCTATCTTCCCATAGGCTTAAGATGGAGGGGTGAAGTTTAGTGTGCCTGAACTCACAATTTAATAACACATCTTTTTGTGAAGGTGGTTTTTGCATTGTGTGTTTAGAAACCACACTTTTAGAAGTGGCTGGTTTTTTGTCTTCTAACAATTCTGTGTGTCTCTGCCTGGTTGTGGATTGACTGTCTGGATTTGAAAGTGATAGGATCTGGGGAATGTCTTGACCCAGGGGAGGAGGTGAGACAGCAACAGGCTAACCTTCATCTGGAGTGTAGGGGGGAGGAGTAGCCCCTGGAGGTGAAGAGGCCTGGGCTGCCGCCATAAAACAATGGCTCCATTTTCTGCTGAGTGATTGCGGATCCAGACCCCCACTATCAAAGGGAAAAGGTGTCACTGGCATGGAGACACCCAGAACTGGTTTAGACAGGGGTCAGTGCCCCCCTGAACACAAAGACTTCAAAGACATTTAGGGGTATAACTATGAGAGCTGAAACCCCTGAAAGTAGGACTGATCAAGACTGTAAAGGATTGAAACTACTTCGTGGTCAAGAGGAACCTCTGCCAAGGAAGAAACAGCTGAAGAGACTGAAGGAAAGGACTGACGCTTGCTGTGTGTTCTGGGGCTGGCCTGCAGTTTGCTGATTTAACCAAGGAGAGGCTAAGGGACTTTGCTGTGTGCTGTGGCCCCTGCTTGAAAGGACTTTGCTGTGTGCTGTGTCCTGAAGTAACTTGTCCCCAAGGGCCCGAGGAGAGCTGGCTCCCTGTTTTGGAAACTCAGGAACATAAAAGTTTCCAGGTGTGTCTCAGCGACGCTGTGTGCGTGTGCTTTTGCAGCCTGATACCTTCGTAAGAACTGCCCCGTGATCGTGTGCACCCGGAGTCCAAGTGAGTCTCAGCGACGCTGTCTGCGTGTGCTTCGTGCAGGCTGAGACGTTTGTGAGGATTGCCCTGTGATCGTGGGCACCCGGAGTCCAAGTGATTCTCAGCGACGCTGTGTGCGTGTGCTTCGTGCAGCCTGAGACCTTCGTGAGGATTGCCCTGTGATCGTGGGCACCTGGAATCCAAGTGAGTCTCAGCGACGCTGTGTGCGTGTGCTTCGTGCAGCCTGAGACCTTCGTGAGGATTGCCCTGTGATCGTGGGCACCCGGAGTCCAAGGGATTCTCAGCGACGCTGTGTGCGTGTGCTTCGTGCAGCCTGAGACCTTCGTGAGGATTGCCCTGTGATCGTGGGCACCTGGAATCCAAGTGAGTCTCAGCGACGCTGTGTGCGTGTGCTTCGTGCAGCCTGAGACCTTCGTGAGGATTGTCCTGTGACCGTGTACACCCGAAGCTCAAGTGAGTCTCAGCGACGCTGTGTGCGTGTGCTTCATGCAGCCTGAGACCTTCGTGAGGATTGCCCTGTGATCGTGTACACCCGAAGCTTACGTGAGTCTCAGCGACGCTGTGTGCGTGTGCCCTGTTGCAGCCTGAGACCTTCGACATTGCCATCTGCTCGGACCGGCATCCCCAGAGGAGCTGTGCCGCCGGCCCAAGCCTGCCTTTGCCAAGGAGGGACCTCGAACCATCCCCGTCGGGGAGGGGCCCCGTGTTCCACTGCCCAAGATCAACGAAGTCGCAGCGGAGGGCCAAGTCGCGAGGAGAGGAGAGTGAGATCGCACCCCACAGGTAACGCTCAGCAAGCGTGCGTGTGTCGCGCCTGGGGCGGGGTGCGGGCTACGAGAGAAACGCTCTCGCCCTTTCCCCACTTTGCAGCGCGAGCCTCCGCTGAAGTCCGTATTGCAGCCCGTACTTGCAGAGGAGTGGCAGTACCGGGGCCGGAGTGTGGAGCTACCCTTTGTCTTCCATCATAGACCGTGCTGGGGGCATATTTTGGCAGTAGCTGACCGCGAGTCAGTAGGAGTGGCATAGAGACCGTCCAGAGCACCGCGATCGGTGCCGGAGTACATTATTTTGGCATTACGAACTGCCTGATTGTTGCATTACGCATTGCATTATTTTTGCATAACGGACTGCCTGATTGTTGAATTACGCATTGCATTATTTTTGCATAATGGACTGCCTGATTGTTGCATTACGCATTGCATTATTTTTGCATAACGAACTGCCTGATTGTTGCATTACGCATTGCATTATTTTTGCATTACGGACTGCCTGATTGTGGCATTACGAATTGCATTATTTTGGCATTACGAACTGCCGGATTGTTGCATAACAAACTGCATTATTTTTACATTACGAAGTGCCTGATTCTTGCATTACGAACTGCATAGCATTGCGTTAGGACTGCATTGGATCATCGAGAATTGCTCATTAATATTGCAAGAACCTACAAGGACTTGCTGGCCTAATAACCGGCCAGGTGAAATATTACAAATACGCATATGGTGGATTTTTATCGTGTGGTCTCATCGTATATCTTTTTATATAAACATATAATTGTTTTTTTATGAAACTCGTGTGGAGTCCATTTGTGGTGTCATCATTGGGTTACTGAGAGCGGGATTGCAAATACTTTACACATTTGCCTTGGAGATAAGCCTGGCTGCTCGTGCCAAGCTACCGAGGGGGTGAGCAGGGGCTATCTGAGTAGGTGTCCTTCCTTTCCCTGACTTAGAAACAAGGGTCCCTATTTGGACTAAGGTACCTACCTCAGCCAACTAGAGACCCCCAGTTCTAACATTGGTGGCAACGGTGGGGATTTGAACCCTCGCCGTTATAACATTGGTGGTCAGCGGTGTGGGATTGGAACGTGTATTTGCAAATTCACTCACGGTGATTGGTGTACATCACTAGTTTAGCGCAGACCACAACGCAACCACATATTGTGTTTTGATTTTTGGTTCTATTTTTGAGTGACCTTTAAACAAAACATCATGTCTCAGAGGAGTCAAGTAGCCAGTGAGGTTGCAGAATTGGAGTTAGACATTGAGGCATTGCTTACCTACAAAGTTGATCAATTGAGGCAATTCTGCAGAGCTTTGGGATGTCCCATGAAAAGTAGCGCCAAGAAGGAGGAGCTGCAAACGACCTTGAGGGCCTGGTGGGAAGGCAAAGAGGCTCAGGAGACAGGTGATGTTGAGGTGGATGAGGATGACCCAGGGAATGGATTTGGTCCACAGGGTTTGCCAGTGCAAGGACCAGCCTCAGGGGCCGGTAGTAACCATTCAGGGAGGAGTTTTTCCCCAGAGGAGCTGGAGGAAAACCAAAGGGTCAGAGAGCATGAGTTGGAGGTTTTAAAACTTAAAGCTCAAGCAGAAGAGAAGAAGCTGCTCATTGAAAGTGAAAAGCGAGCAGAGGAGAGCAGGAACGCTCTCGCCTTGGAAGAGGAGAAGATTCTCTTAGCTCATGAGTTAAGCATGAGGGAACTGGACATGAAGGTTAAACAGGCGGAGTCCAGTTCGAATGGTGGCTGCACACAACCAGTGCCAGCGGGTAAGGTGTACATTCCCAAAGACTTAGTGCGAGATTACCAAAAGGGTGATGATATTTATGCGTGGTCCATGGCATATGAGATCGCACTGAGGATGAATGAGGTGCCTGAGAAGCATTGGGGGGCGGGCCTATGGAAACACTTTCAGGCTTCTGGGAGGGATGTTTTACCCCCTTTAGAGAGGGCGGGAACCCTGACCTACGCCAATATGAAGGACGCTTTATGCCTCAGGTATGGGCTCACTCCTGAACAGTACAGGCAGAAATTCAGGAACTTAAAGAAACTGGAATCCAGTACTTGGGTTGAGTGTGTGAATGCGTACACGCGTGCACTGGATGGTTGGACAAAGGGCAGCAAGGTAACTGATTTTAAGGGCTTATGCAATTTAATTAGTTGGGAGCACTTGAGTAGTCTGTGTGTTCCAGAGCTGCGGCAGCATCTTTTGGACAGTAAGCTGACTGATCCCGGTAAGCTTGCTGAAGAGGCGGACCGCTGGACCAGCTCCACGGTCCACAAGGGAATTGGAGGTACCACTACCAAAGGTGTACAGGGTCCCCGCAGAAAGTGGGGGAGGACAAGGGTAACCACAAGGGGTTCTCTAAAGGGCCCCAAAGTAGTTCCCAGGTAAAAGGGTCCCAGTCCCCCAAGGCTAAGAGGTCCTGGCCCCATAAGGGCAAGCGGGACAACAGAGGTCCCCCTACTTGTTATTCCTGTAAAGAAGTGGGTCACATTGCCCCTAAAGGCCCCAAGAAGCCACTTGCACCCACTGGTGCTCCAACACCGGGTTTAGTGAGTGTAGCGTTGGGGGAGGAATTGAGTCCTTGGAATGGGGAGGAGCAAGCAGTTATGACCCTGGTCTCATTAGGAGATTGAGAGATGGTCCAGGAAGTCTCTCTGCCTGAGAATACTAAAAAGTACAGGCAGTGGGTGACCATCAATGGAAGGAGGGTGAAGGCTCAGACACAGGAGCCAGTTTGACATCTGTCAGGTGTCAGTGGGTGTCTGGGGAGCAGGTAATTCCCAATGTACTTCACCCTGTAGTTGCAGCAGACAACTCCGTGCGCCTTTGCAAGGTGGCGCTAGTTCCCTTTGAGTGGGGGGGGTCTCAGGTTCCTTGAGGGTCGTTGTAAGTCCGTCCATGCCTGTAGACTGTCTGCTGGGGAATGACCTGGAGAGTTCCCCCCTGGAAGGAGGTGGAGCGCCAGGCGCATTTGGAGATGTTGGGTCTACCTGAGTGGGCTTGTGTGACCACTCGGGCTATGGCAGCCAGTAAAGGTGTTCAAGAGGACATGGAGCCTGAAACAGTGGCCCAGGTGCCTGCCTTAAAGAGAAGAGGCAGGGGGTGCGGGAAACCGGCCCCCAAAGTTCCCATGGTCCAGGAGGAGGCAAACCTTGAGGGGGATGCCCTGGAGCCTACGGGGGAGCAAGTAGCTGAACTGGGGGACCTACCTGAGCTGACCGAATGGCAGCAGGAGAGAGGGCCCTCCAGGGAGGAATTCTGTGAGGAGCAGAAAAAGTGCCCTTCTCTTGTAGGTTTGCGGCAACAGGCAGCAAACCAGGCAGCAGGTGATCCGTCCAGATCACACTTGATTTACTGGGAGAATGATCTCCTATATAGTGAGCCTAAGGTTGCTGAGCCTGGGTCAGGCCGTGCGCTGGTGGTACCCCAGCACTTCAGAGCCTTCCTACTGGGGTTGGCTCATGATGTACCTTTAGCAGGACATTTGGGGCAGGACAAGACCTTTGAGAGGCTCGTCACCCACTTCTACTGGCCTCAAATGCGCAAGAGTTCTGATACTCATTGCAGGACCTGTCAAACTTGCCAGGCAAGTGGTAAGAGTGGGAGGAAGTGCAAGGCTCCCCTCCAACCTTTCCCTGTAGTCAGCACCCCCTTTGAAAGGGTGGGCATTGACATCGTGGGGCCTCTGGATCCCAAGACAGCCATGGGCAACAGGTTCATCCTGGTCTTGGTGGACCATGCCACCCGGTACCCGGAAGCCATCCCTCTCCGGACGGTGACTGCCCCCGTGGTGGGCCAGGCACTGATGGGGATTTTCTCCCGCGTGGGATTCCCCAGAGAGGTGGTGTCCGACCGGGGTACTAATTTCATATCGAGGTATATGAAATCTCTGTGGAAGGAGTGCGGTGTAACCTACAAGTTCACCACGCCTTACCACCCCCAGGGTAACGGTCTGGTTGAGAGATTTAACCGGACCCTGAAGGACATGATTATGGGCCTTGAGGAACCCATGAGGCGTAAGTGGGACGTCCTCTTACCATGCCTGCTGTTTGCTTACAGAGAGCTGCCACAGAAGTCCTTAGGGTTCAGTCCCTTTGAGCTGCTGTATGGTCACCCTGTAAGAGGACCATTGAGTTTGGTGAAGGAGGGCTGGGAGAAGGCTCCTAGTAAACCCCCCAGGATGTATATAGCTACATGCTGGCCTTCAGGAACCAAACTAGGCGTTTATGGCAACTCGCTCAGGCGAATCTGGAAGCCAGCCAGGAAGAAATGAAACAGTGGTACGACTAGAATGCCACTCTGGTCGAGTTTCAACCTGGACTGAAAGTGTGGGTGATGGCGCCAGTGGAGCCTTGCGCGCTCCAGGACGAGTGGACTGGGCCTTATGAGGTGGTGGAGCGCAGGAGCGAAGTGACCTACCTGGTTGACTTACAGTCTCCTAGGAACCCTTTGAGGGTCCTCCATGTGAACCGCCTCAAACCCCACTTTGAGAGGTCCGATGTGACTATGCTCTTGGCTACAGATGATGGGGCGGAGGAGGAGAGTGAACCCCTCCCCGACCTCCTGTCAGCCAAGGAGAAGGATGGGCCAGTGAATGGGGTGAACCTCTCGCCTACCCTGACCCCGGAACAGCAGAGGGACTGTCGCCAGGTATTGGGTCAGTTCGCCTCCCTGTTCTCCCTGATCCCAGGAGTCACCCATTGGTGCGCCCATGATGTGGACACTGGAGACAGCCTGCCTGTAAAACAAAAATTTTACAGAGTAGCTGATAAGGTCAGGGCCAGCATCAAGGAGGAGGTTTCCAAGATGCTGGCGCTAGGGGTGATTGAGCCATCCAGCAGCCCCTGGGCTAGCCCAGTGGTCCTTGTGCCAAAAGCTGCTGCACCAGGTGCCACCCCAGAACTCCGGTTCTGTGTGGATTACCGTGGGCTCAATGCGGTCACTAAGACTGATGCTCACCCCATCTCCAGAGCTGATGAGCTTGTGGATCGGCTGGGAGCTGCCCGGTACCTCAGTACATTTGACTTAACATCTGGGTACTGGCAGATTGCCTTGACCGAGGGGTCCAAAGAGAGGTCGGCGTTCTCAACGTCAGAGGGCCTCTACCAGTTCAGAGTTATGCCCTTTGAGTTGAAGAATGCCCCTGCCACCTTCCAGAGACTGGTTAACCAGGTGCTGAGTGGGCTGGAGGAATTCAGCGCCGCCTACCTGGACGACATTGCTGTGTTCAGCTCCAGTTGGGAGGAACATTTGCGACACCTCTGTGAAGTGTTGAAGGCCTTGCAGAGGGCAGGCCTAACTATCAAGGCGAGGAAGTGCCAGATAGGGCAGGGTTCTGTGGTGTACTTAGGACACCAGGTAGGGAGCGGCCAGGTGGCGTCCCTACAGGCAACAATTGATACCATTCTGGCTTGGGAACCCCCCAAGACCCAGACGGGAGTGAGGGCCTTTTTAGGACTCACTGGGTATTACAGACGGTTTGTGAAGGGGTATGGCACCATTGTTGCCCCCTTGACAGAAGTGACTTCAAAGAAACAGCCCAAGAAGGTGATCTGGACTGATGCCTGCCAGACCGCTTTTGATGCCCTGAAAACTGCCATGTGCACGGCGCCTGTGCTCAAGGCGCCTGATTTCTCCAAAGAATTTGTGGTGCAGACAGAGGCTTCAGAGCATGGTGTGGGAGCAGTACTCTCACAATTGAACGACGAGGGCTTGGACCAACCCGTAGCTTTCATTAGCAGGAGGCTACTTCCCAGGGAACAGAGGTGAAGTGCAATTGAAAGGGAAGCTTTTGCTGTGGTCTGGGCGCTGAAGAAGCTGAGGCCCTACTTGTTTGGGACTCACTTCCTGGTTCGGACCGACCACAGGCCCCTCAGATGGTTGATGCAGATGAGGGGTGAGAACCCAAAACTGTTGAGGTGGTCTATCTCCCTACAGGGAATGGACTTCACGGTGGAACACCGACCAGGAACAGAACACGCCAATGCCGATGGTCTGTCCAGATTTTTCCACTTTAGTGATGAGAACTCCCATGAGGGTGGGTAGTTCCCCCCCCCACTTTCCGGCTGGAGGGGACACGTGTTAGACCTGGCATTTCTTGGCGTGATTACCCCTGACTTTTTGCCTCTACCTCCTCTATTTTTGATGCTGTGATGGATTGCGGTTTACCAACTTAGATGCTTTGGGCACTTTGCCACTGCTGATCAGTGTCAAAGTGCAAGTGCTCCCTGTATAAAGAGTAATGGTAATTGGTTGTCCATAATTGGTATGTTTGCCTTACTAGTAAAGTCCCTAGTAAAGTGCACTGTGTGTGCCAGGGCTGGTAATGCAAATGCTACTAGTGGGCCTGCAGCACTAATTTTGCCACCCACACAAGTAGCCCTAAAGAGAGACCTCAGGCCTGCCACTGCAGTGCCTGCGCGCAGTTTGTTAAACTGCCTTGTTGTCCTGAAAAGTGCACCCACTTGCCAGGCCTTACCCTTCCCTTTCTATGCACATCAGACACCCCTATGGTAGGCCCAAGGTAGCCCCCTGGGCAGGGTGCAGTGTATGTGAAAGGTAGGACATGTACTGAGGTGTGTACCATGTCCTGACAGTGAAATACTCTCCATTTCGTTTTTCACTGTTGAAAGGCCATCTTGCCCATAGGACAGAATAGGGAGGCTGTGTAATATGTTTCCAGCCTATCTTCCCATAGGCTTAAGATGGAGGGGTGAAGTTTAGTGTGCCTGAACTCACAATTTAATAACACATCTTTTTGTGAAGGTGGTTTTTGCATTGTGTGTTTAGAAACCACACTTTTAGAAGTGGCTGGTTTTTGTGTTCTAACAATTCTGTGTGTCTCTGCCTGGTTGTGGATTGACTGTCTGGATTTGAAAGTGATAGGATCTGGGGAATGTCTTGACCCAGGGGAGGAGGTGAGACAGCAACAGGCTGACCTTCATCTGGAGTGTAGGGGGGAGGAGTAGCCCCTGGATGTGAAGAGGCCTGGGCTGCCGCCATAAATCAATGGCTCCATCTCCTGCTGAGTGATTGAGGATCAAGACCCCCACTATCAAAGGAAAAAGGTGTCACTGGCAGGGAGACACCCAGAACTGGTTTAGACAGGGGTCAGTGCCCCCCTGAACACAAAGACTTCAAAGACATTTAGGGGTATAACTATGAGAGCTGAAACCCCTGAAAGTAGGACTGATCAAGACTGTAAAGGATTGAAACTACTTTGTGGTCAAGAGGAACCTCTGCCAAGGAAGAAACAGCTGAAGAGACTGAAGGAGAGGACTGACCCTTGCTGTGTGTTCTGAGGCTGGCCTGCAGTTTGCTGATTTAACCATGGAGAGGCTAAGGGACTTTGCTGTGAGCTGTGTCCCCCTGCTTGAGAGGACTTTGCTGTGTGCTGTGTCCTGAAGTAACTTGTCCCCAAGGGCCCGAGGAGAGCTGGCTCCCTGTTGTGGAAACTCAGGAACATAAAAGTTTCCAGGTGTGTCTCAGCGACGCTGTGTGCGTGTGCTTTTTGCAGCCTGAGACCTTCGTAAGAACTTCCCTGTGATCGTGTGCACCCGGAGTCCAAGTGAGTCTTAGCGACGCTGTGTGCGTGTGCTTCGTGCAGCCTGAGACCTTTGTGAGGATTGCCCTGTGATCGTGGGCACCCGGAGTCCAAGTGAGTCTCAGCAACGCTGTGTGCGTGTGCTTCGTGCAGCCTGAGACCTTTGTGAGGATTGCCCTGTGATCGTGGGCACCTGGAATCCAAGTAAGTCTCAGCGACGCTGTGTGCGTGTGCTTCGTGCAGCCTGAGCCCTTCGTGAGGATTGTCCTGTGACCGTGTACACCTGAAGCGCAAGTGAGTCTCAGGGACGCTGTGTGCGTGTGCCCTGTTGCAGCTTGAGACCTTCGTCATTGCCATCGGCTCGGACCGGCATCCCCAGAGGAGCTGTGCCGGCGGCCCGAGCCTGCCTTTGCCAAGGAGGGACCTCGAACCATCCCCGTTGGGGGGGGGCCGTGTTCCACTGCCCAAGATCAACAAAGTCGCAGCGAAGGGCCAAGTCGCGAGGAGAGGGTAGGGGAGTGAGATCGCACCCCCCAGGTAACGCTCAGCAAGCGTGCGTGTCTCGCGCCTGGGGTGGTGTGCGGGCTACGAGAGAAACGCTCTCGGCCTTTCCCCACTTTGCAGCGCGAGCCTCCGCTGAAGTCCGTATTGCAGCCCGTACTTGCAGAGGAGTGGCAGTACCGGGGCCGGAGTGTGGAGCTACCCTTTGTCTTCCATCATAGACCGTGCTGGGGGCATATTTTGGCAGTAGCTGACCGCGAGTCAGTAGGAGTGGCATAGAGACCGTCCAGAGCACCGCGATCGGTGCCGGAGTACATTATTTTGGCATTACGAACTGCCTGATTGTTGCATTACGCATTGCATTATTTTTGCATAACGGACTGCCTGATTGTTGCATTACGCATTGCATTATTTTTGCATAACGGACTGCCTGATTGTTGCATTACGCATTTCATTATGTTTGCATAACGAACTGCCTGATCGTTGCATTACGAATTGCATTCTTTTTGCATTACGAACTGCCTGATTGTTGCATTACGCATTACATTATTTTTTGCATAACGAACTGCCTGATTGTTGCATTACGCATTGCATTATTTTTGCATTACAGACTGCCTGTTTGTTGCATTACGAATTGCATTATTTTGGCATTACGAACTGCCGGATTGTTGCATAACGAACTGCATTATTTTTACATTACGAAGTGCCTGATTCTTGCATTACGAACTGCATAGCATTGCGTTAGGACTGCATTGGATCATCGAGAATTGCTCATTAATACTGCAAGAACCTACAAGGGCTTGCTGGCCTAATAACCGGCCAGGTGAAATATTACAAATACGCATATGGTGGATTTTTATCGTGTGGTCTCATCGTATATCTTTTTATATAAACATATAATAGTTTTTTTATGAAACTCGTGTGGAGTCCATTTGTGGTGTCATCATTGGGTTACTGAGAGCGGGATTGCAAATACTTTACACATTTGCCTTGGAGATAAGCCTGGCTGCTCGTGCCAAGCTACTGAGGGGGTGAGCAGGGGCTATCTGAGAAGGTGTCCTTCCTTTCCCTGACTTAGAAGCAAGGGTCCCTATTTGGACTAAGGTACCTACCTCAGCCAACTAGAGACCCCCAGTTCTAACATTGGTGGCAACGGGTGGGGATTTGAACCCTCCCCGTTCCAACACACGGCTATTGAACATCATTTCCAAGACAATGCTAACACAGCAACGAATTCATTAGTAGAGTGGGATGCGTTTAAAACAGTCATCAGGGGGCGCTGTATATCAGAGATGATGGGTACACGGAAGGTGCTACTTCAGGACATACAGAGAGCGGACCAGCGCCTAAGGGAACTAGAACAGGAAAGGTCAGAGAAAGCCGACAAGCAGGGGAATCTCTTGGAGGCTAGAAAAGCAGTGGCAGTGCAGGTGGAACGCCTTCGCTGCTTCGACTACAAAAAATACATAACTCGTGCCCACTCAGAGAGAGATAAGTCAGGGGCCCTACTGGCTTGGTTGGCTAACCCAGCCAGGTGAGGTACGGTTATATTAGAGCTTAGAGGGCAGAGTGGTGACGTGAGGTACGACCAACAAGGTATTAATGACTTGTTTCTAGAGAACTATACTGAGCTATACAAGAGCAGGTTGATCCCAGTAGAAGAAGACATGGATGGGTTCATGGGGGAGGTGGAGCTGCCAGCACTGGGCGAAGATCTCGCAGATACTCTGGGTCGAAATGTGGAAATTGGGGAAGTGAGAGGGGCAATTAAAAATATGGCAAGAAACAAAACTCCAGGAACAGATGGCCTACCAATTGAATTCTACCTAAAATACATTGACTTGCTGGCCCCCAGGCTGGTAAAACTATATAATGATGCAAGACAAGCGGGCACCTGCCCGGCTCGACCAGAAAAGCGACTATCATACCGCTGCTCAAACCGGGGAAACCATCATGGGATACAGCGGCATATCGCCCGCTTTCCATGCTTAATTTAAACTACAAAATCCTGAGTCGTATACTAGCCACTCGTTTACTCCCACACATGACAACGCTAATACATTAGGACCAGTCTGGGTTTATTCCCACCAGAAACACAGCGCTTAACATCCGGCGCCTCCTATGAGTGCTAGAGGCAGATTCCTATAGGAAAGAGATGGCAACGGTCTTTGCAGTGGATATAGAAAAGGCATTCAATAGCCTAGAATGGCCTTATTTGTTCCACGTGATGAGGAAGTTTGGGCTGGGTGACAAATTTGTGGGTTGGACTGCTCTCATATACTCAGACTCCACTGCTAGGGTAAAAACGGGTGGGCTAATATCTGATACCTGCAGCGTGGGGCGGGGAACCAGACAGGGGTGCCCCCTCTCCCCCCTACTGTTCGCCCTGGCGATAGAGCCGCTTGCTATTAGGGCTAGAACAGGGCAGCCCTATCAGGGCCTCAATGTTGATGGACAGATCCACCCCATTGCGCTCTATGCAGACAACCTTTTGATGTTTTTGGCAGATTCGGGAGAAGCACTTCGGGGCGCGAAAGAATTGCTGCAGGCTCTAGGTAGAGTAGCGGGACTAAAGGTGAATTGGGCAAAATCTTGTTTATTCCCAACGATGGACAGGCCCACGAGAAGTTGAGGGAGTGAGATGGGAAGATCGGTGCTTTACGTACCTGGGTACCCAAATATACCACACTCAGGGAGACATACTGGAGGGCAATATAAGGAGAGCCATTAGAGGAGCAAAAGGCAATTTTGACTTTTGGAGCTCTCTCCCACTATCGGTAGCCGGCCGGGTAGCGCTCTACTTAAAATGGTGACCCTACCGAGGTTATTGTTCCACTTTGGGACCTTGCCGATCTGTATACCGGCAAGATATTTTACCCAACTCAGATCAATGATCACAGGGTTTCTGTGGGGAAAAGGCAGGCGGATTTGGCACTTAACGTTCTCATGCGACCAAGGTCGAAGGGAGGTTTGGCGGTGCCCGATTTTGAGGCCTACTACCTGTCGGCACAATTACAGTGGCTCACAAAGTGGGTGCCGAGTCGCCTCAGAGAGACGGAAGAAATGAGAGAAGGCTCTGCGACTTTAAGACTGTTATCCCAAATCACGCTGAGGCTTCCTGTTCGAACCCCGGTCCTCCCCTCGGAGTTAAGTACAGCACGGCGATGCTGGAACAGGTACCTGCGACGGGCCAAACTTAGGAGCCCGTATGCTCCCGAAATCCCGTTACTTATGTGCAAGGCCTTGCCACATGGGGGTAGTTGGCAGAGATTGACGATTTGGGCGGAACAAGGGTTGGCTACAATGGGCCATATAGGAGGAGGGCGCCATGATTCCATTCAACGACCTACAGGACCGATATTACTTACCCAGGGGGGACTTCTCGTTGCACTCTGCCCTCACTGCGGCCATACGAAAACACTGGGGAGGGGGACTCACTGAACCACCGACTTCATTGGGCTGCCAATATGTGGTGATGGCGGCAGGTACATTTAAGGCGGTTACATGTCTGTACAGGTGCATAACGCAGGAAACATTACTGCCCTTATCGGAATTGTGCCAAAAGTGGGAGGCAGACCTTGGAGAGGATATTCCAGAGAAAACCTGGGGGGAACTGGTAGAGAGGGCTTGGAAGAACACTAGAAATGCCAGATTCCAACTGGTACATTTTTATATCTTACATAGAGCATACCTCACTCCGGAGAAAATTAATAAGTATTTCACGACCCAATCAGCGGCTTGCCCGTGGTGTAATAGAGAAGGAGCAGACTTCAGACACATGTTCTGGGATTGCCCATACCTGGCTAATTTCTGGGGAGAGGTAACTACGCTGCTGGCCGATATCACCGACAGGGAAGTTGAGTCAACTCTTAAGTATTGCCTATTACACTGGTTCCCTCACACAACCAACAATAAAATCACGAGTAAATTCTTAGACATGGGCTTACTCCTAGCCAAAAGAGACATCACCATGCACTGGAAAGCAAAACAGGGCCCAAGCACAGCCAGATGGAAGAAAGAATTCATTAAGTGGGCAGAATGTGAAGGAATAATCAGGATGCAAATAGCAAAATGAACGGGGAGCGAGAGGGCGTTTGAGGCAGCAAGAGCATGGGAAACTTTAGTTGTGCTACTTAAGACCCCAGATGATGACGAGGAGGAGGAGTTAATAAGGGAACCCCTGGCAGGAGTAGGCAAGGCTACATACCCCTGAGCAAATTATGGTCCCATGGAGGTAGGCAACAGACATAGTACATTGCCGCCCTTACTGACCGAGGGATCCTAAAGAACTCTCTCAGTCAAATGTGAAACCTAAGCTGGAGCGGAAGTGTATTACAAACTTGTAATTTGCCCACAAGTGACACGTCTGGGGGGAGGGGAGGGTGGGGGGGTAGTTGCGGGAAGGGAGGTGAAGGTCAAGACTGAGAGCAGGTATAGCAGTTCCAGTATCGAACTGTTGATTGATACTGAAGTACCTGTATTAAAGACTGGTCAATTTTGATCCCGATCAATGATAATTATGCTGTACTGTTGACGACTGGAATCTTCTGTAAAACCTAATAAAATATTTTTTAACATAATTATATATTTGTGAATTAATTTTGTTTTAGTAATTTTTTTTTGTTGTTGAATATTTTGTTTGTTTTTAATTTTTGAACTAACTGGAGTGGGAATAATAATTTTTACCCCTCCGCTAGCCAACACTTTCCCTACTGTTGCACTCATTGGATTGGGAATAGTAATTTTTACCCCTCCGCTAGCCAACACTTTCCCTACTGTTGCACTCACTGGAGTTGGAAAATTAAATTTGACCTCTCCGCTATCCAATACTTTCCCTACTGTTGCACTGACTGGAGTGGTAATAGTAATTTTAATCCCTCCGCTATCCATCACTTACCCTACTGTTGCACTGACTGTAGTGGGAAATTTAAGTTTAAATATTTTTAAATAGTTTAATGTTTTAATTTATAATATAATGTTTTTTAACTTATATTTTATGTTATTGGTATATATATATTTAAATTTTTATATAATTTGAAAATGAGAAAATAATTTAAAATGAATAGTTTATTAACCGTTTTAAAGTAAATATATATATATTAATTATTATGTATGAGTGTTTAACTTTCTAAATTACATTTATTTGTTACATTTGTTAAAATGTATATTAAATCCAATTTATTTTGTTAAAATAAATTTTATTTAATTTTTGTAATATTTATATTATATATATATTCACTGAAAAAACCATAGGTTTCAGACACGTTATAGTTAGAAATTTGCATTTAAAAAACCTTACAAATTCACTGAAAAATCATAGGTTTTAGGGACAGTTATAGTTAGTTGGACATTGCACTCGTACAAAACCCGTGAAATTCTCCCGTTATAGTTAGTTCAGCTAACTATAACTCGCGTCCCCGCAATGCACTGCTGATGACGTCACATATTACATCACTCATGACATGGTCAGTGACATCACTGATGACATCACTGATGACATCTCAAATGACATCACTGATGACATCACTGATGACATCATCCAGTGACTCTGTGTTTCTGTAAAGTTTAAATATTTTTAATATATATAGGGAAAGGCGTATTGAAGAATGAGTGGGTGTATAAGTGTCTGTATGGATGATTTAGTAGGTGCGTGACTAACTCTATAAGTGAGTGATTAAACGTATCTTACTGAATGCATGGGTTAGTGACTAAACTGGGTGAATGTCTGTATCCGTCTGTCTGTTGCTGTGTAAGTGGCTGCATGGGTTTGTGAATAGCTACATGAGTGTCTATATGAGTTATTGATTGGTTGTCTGAGTATCTGTATGGGTGCCTGAGTGTTTGTGTGGGTGGGGTGGGTGCGACTCTGTGCATAAATGTGTGAGTGGGTGATTCACTGGGTGGATGGTTTCAAGAGTGCATCTGTGATAGACTGTATGGGTGGGTAAGTGTGTGTAAGAGTGTATTAGTGAGTGAATGTATGTCCCAGTGGTACATGTGTGAGTAACTACATATGTGAAAGGCAGTATATATGTGTGTTGGAGTATATAAATAGCTATAAGCGAGTGTGTGTGATTGTGGGAGTGACTGTATGGATGAGTGTGTGCTTGCATCAGTGATTGTATAAGAGCGTAAGAATATCCTAGTATTTGTATGAGTAAGTGAGCTGGTGTGTGTATAACTGTATAGGTGAGTAAATGGCAGTGTGTTTAATTATTTGCATGACTGACTAGGTGTGTGAGTACCTCTATGGATGAGTGGCGGTGTTTGAGTGTCTATATAGGAGTATGAGTGCATATGATAGTCATGTACTGAGTGACCGTAAGTATGAGTCACTGTACAGGTGAGTGAGTGGATGTGTGTGTAGACCTAAGAATCAATGAGTGGGTATGTAGTTATTGGTGTTGGAGTGTCTATGGTTTTGCGAATGGCAGTCTGTAATTTAGAGTGGGTGTATCAAAGGTTATATTAGGGTGTGAGGAGGTGCATCAGATTATCACGTGGATGATGTCATCAGTGATGTCATCAGTGATGTCATTTGAGATGTCATCAGTGATGTCATCAGTGATGTCACTGACCATGTCATGAGTGATGTAATGTGTGACGTCATCAGCAGTGCATTGCGGGCGCGAGTTATAGTTAGCTGAACTAACTATAACGGGGAATTTCACGGGTTTTGTACGAGTGCAATGTCCAACTAACTATAACTGTCCCTAAAACCTATGGTTTTTTCAGTGAATTTGTAAGGTTTTTTAAATGCAAATTTCTAAATATAACGTGTCTGAAACCTATGGTTTTTTCAGTGAATTTCAAAGGTTTTTTAAATGCTAATTTCTAACTATAACGTGCCTGAAACCTATGGTTTTTTCAGTGAATTTCAAAGGTTTTTTAAATGCTAATTTCTAACTATAACGTGCCTGAAACCTATGGTTTTTTCAGTGAATTTCAAAGGTTTTTAAATGCTAATTCCTAACTATAACATGTCTGAAACCTATGGTTTTTTTCAGTGAATTTCAAAGGTTTTGTAAATGACAATTTTTAAATGTATTAATTGTTATATTTATTTTTTTGATACTGATTTACTACATTTTTTTAAACTATTTATTTTTAGATATTTTATTTTTTAAATTACATTGTAATTACATTATACATTACATTACAAAATATACTTTCTCAGAATGAATTACTTTAGTTTAAATACTTTGCAAATAGGCAATAGACTTTTAAGTACAGTAGTTACAGTTGTTGCAATGAGCAACACAATTTCAAACACAATGCAACATTGAGCTCAATGTGAATTTCTAGTTAAATGCAATTAGTTACTTTATGGATTACTTTTCTAACCACAGAACTGGATCCTAGATTCAGTCCTGGGACATCTCCTGTAAACAGTTGAGTAAAAGCGTTTTGGTTACAGTAGTGATTTTTAAGGAATATTATTGTATTTTAAAAGTTGACACTTAGAAACTTTTTCACATAGAATCACCAATGTTATCCTACGGGAGGAAATTCACTTAGCAGGTAAGTAGTGTTATCGTTACTTTTTCTTACTCAGTGGTGGATCCTGGATCCAGCACTGGTGCATCTCCTGTAAACAGTTGAAAGAATGAGTTTAAGTCATACAGGCGATTTTTAAGGAATATTTGTAGTTTGTGAAAACGGCACTTTGAAACTTTTCTGCGGAAAACCAGACAATGGATTCCAAAGGAAGGAAATACAAGTTACTGGTAAGTACGGTTAGAATTACTTATCAGGGTCAGTGCTGGGCTAAAAGATGCAACACTGGGTTCTCTCCTGATAACAGGTGAGTAAATCGGAATTCGTAGTTCGGCTGATTTTAGAGGAATATTATAAAGTTCCAAAACTCCACACTTAGAAGAATTTCCAAGTGAAACCAGTCAATGTTAGCCTATGGAAGGAAATTCAAGTTACTGGTAAGTACGGTTAGAATTACTTTTCAGGATCTGTACTGGGCTGAAAGATGCAGCACTGGGTTCTCTCCTGATAACAGGTGAGTAAATCGGAATTCGTAGTTCGGCTGATTTTAGAGGAATATTTGCACAATGGTGAAGGAAGGGGGTGGGGCCTGAGGTGACATGTCTGCAAACACGCCATGTGGCGCGTTTTAAGTTGGAGAATTAATTCCTCCTCAATCCAGAGGGTCCCTAGGGGCCAACTAGCCCACCAGATACCTCCAGTATGCGCCAGAGAGCTGCGTTGCAGAGAGGTGTTCAGAGGCCACGCCCCTTTTTGCACCTCTCTGCAACGCAGCTCTGTGGCGCTTACTGGACGCATGCCTGGTGGGCTAGTTGGCTCCAGAGACCCTCAGGATTGAAGGTGATTTAATTCCCCATCTTAAAACGCGCCACGGGGCCTGTTTGCACACATGACACCTGAAGCCCCGCCTCCTCCCTTCACCACTGTGCAAACGCGCCCCGTGGCGCGTTTTAAGTTGGGGTATTAAGTCCCCTTGAATCATGAGGGTCCCTGGGGTCCAACTAGCCCACCCTGTACCTCCAGTATGCGCCAGGGAGCTGCGTTGCAGAGAGGTGTTCAGAGGCCACGCCCCTTTTTACACCTCTCTGCAACGCAGCTCTGTGGCGCTTTCTGGACGTACCTGGTGGGCTAGTTGGCCCTCAGGAACCCTCAGGATTGAAGGGATTTAATTCCCCATCTTAAAACGCGCCACAGGGCTTGTTTGCACACATGTCACCTCAGGCCCCGCCCCCTCCCTTCACCACTGTGCAAACGGGCCCCGTGGCGCGTTTTAAGTTGGGGATTAAGTCCCCTTGAATCCTGAGGGTCCCTGGGGTCCAACTATCCCACCAGGTACCTCCAGTAAGCGCCACAGAGCTGCGTTGCAGAGAGGTGTAAAAGGGGTGTGGCCTCTGTACACCTCTCTGCAACGCAGTCCCTGGCGCATACTGGAGGTTCCTGGTGGGCTAGTTGGCCCCCAGGGACCCCCAGTATTCAAGGGGAATTCGTTCCCCTTCTGCAAACGCGCCAGGGGGCGCGTTTGCAGACTGCTGCAGGGAGGGGGCGGGGCGATGCTGCTCTTTTTTTTTTTTTTTTTTTTTCTTTCTATGGGAGGGGGCCTGCATGGCCCCCCTTCCCTTGGTCACTTTTGGCCCCAGGGACCCCATCCCCCGGGGCCGGAGGATTTACTTTTCTTTTTAAAAAAAAAAAACGGGAAGGTGGCCGCGTGGCCCCCCTTCCCTGGGCCTCTATTGGCCCCAGGGACCCCATCCCACGGGGCATGCCCACTGTTTTTTTTATAAATATTCGGAGGGGGGCTGCGTGGCCCCCCTCCTCAGGCCATTTAAGGCCCCGGAAACCCCATCCCCCGGGGCCGGCCTTTACGTTTTTTTTAATTTTATTTTTTTTTTGTTTTGGGGAGGGGGCTGCGTGGCCCCCCTCCCAGGCCACTAATAGCCGCGGGGACCCCATCCCCCGGGGCCTGGCCACTGGTTGGGGTCCGTGGGGGGACCCCCAACACCCCCACGGACCCTGCCGGCTCCCCGCCTCCTGCGGGAGCCGGCATTGCTTTTCCACATGGGGAGCTGCTGACATGCAGCTCCCCGTGTGGAAAGCAATGTGCTTGGATATTGGAAGAGAGAGCAGGTTTCCTGCTCTCGCTCCAATATCCAAAGCAGTTTGCAATGACAGGACGGGAGCCGTGAGGCTCCCGTCCTGTCATTGCAAACTACAGTTTCCGGGGTAGACACCCGGGACACTGCAGGAGCCGGCCCTGGGGGTGGCGGTCCCAAGGGCCACCACAGGCTCCAGGAGGGGGCCGCGCGGCCCTCCTCCTAACATTGGCAAAGCCCTGGGAGGTGGTGGTCCCCGGGGCCGGGGTCCGAAACGGACCCCCACATTTGTTTAATTAGTGCCCCGGGAGGTGGCGGTCCCGGGGCGTGTGGGAGGCACGAGCCCCCACACAGGTTAATTTATTTAAAAAAGAAGCCCCGGGGGTGGCGGTCTCGGGCTGCGGGAGGGCCCAGAGCCCTCCCGCACCATTTTGTTTTACAAAGCCCCGGGGGTGGCGGTCCCCGGGGCTTAGGGGGACTTAGAGGCCCCACCATATAAATATACATTAACCCCGCATGCCCCCGGGACTTGGCCCACCCGGGGCAATTAACTACTGAAGCGCGGAGCCCGCACTGTTTTTCTTTTTCGGCAGGATCCGCGCACCCAGCGCGTTTTTTGCCGATTTCTTTTTTTTATTTATTTTTTAAACATTTTTTTTGCCCTGGGGGTCCTTATAGGACCCCCTGAGCAGGCCTAGGGGGTCAGGGTGTTTCTACCCTGCCCCCTTTTTGCGTTTTACGCAGTTGTTTTACTGCTTTCTTGTTCCTCGGTTCTACCGAGGAACAAGATGGCTGCCAACACTTCCTGGTTTGGAGTGTTGACAGCCAATTAGCATGCAGCTCGTGGTCGGGAGGGTGCGCGGATCCTCCGTGCCTCTAAATATCGAAACTTTTATTTTGGATTTTCTCAGCAACTACTGAACGGATTTACACCATTTTTAAAAGGGTGCTTTCTGAACCAAGCACTACCTTTTTGCCAAATTTGGTGTAATTCTGTTCAGCAGTTTTGCTGTAGCCTTGCATAAAGTTTCCTATGGGAAATCGATTTTTTCACTCTTATTTTTGAATTTCTCCGCAACTACTGAACGGATTGACACTATTTAAAAAAAGGTCGCTTTCTGAACCAATCGCTACCTTTTGCAAAATTTGGTGTAATTCCGTTCAGCAGTTCGGGCTGTAGCCGTGGCTAAAATTTCCTATGGGAATTAACATGGAAAAAACGGAGAAAACGCGTTTTGGGCCCCCTTTTTTCTCGGCCCCCGCTTGACGAATCAACCTGAGACTTTCAGGGTAGGAGCGGAGCAGAGCGCCCCAACAAGTTGGAAGCTTTCGCGAAGATTCGTCAACCGGCGCAAGAGTTATTTCAAATAGAATGTTGCGGATTTCCTATGGATAAAGGTCCTAACTATAACTATCTACTGGCGACCGCCAGTAGATTATATATATATATATATATATATATATATATATATATATATATATATATATATATATATATCGCTGACTTCGTCTTTAACTTCCCATTCCAAGGACAGACAAACACGGACCCAAAGTTCCTTGTGCATAAAGTTTTATTTGCCCTGCATCTCCACCACCATAACGCGTTTCAGCCCCACCTGGGCCTTGATCACATGATGCGTTGCGATTGTTACCACCCCTATTTAAAGTGCCAGTGCATTAGTGACGTATAAACCATATGACCACTCTATAGACATGGAAGAGGTATTCAAAAAGGTATGTATACCAATGCACAGCGTCAGACCTAACATATTAAATGTGCAAAAAGGCATAATTTGATTTACAAAAATACATGAATTTTAAAATATGGCTTTGAATAAATATATACATAAAATATATATATATACACATATAAAAAAACTCACAATTAGTGTGACTTCTATTCAAATAAACTCATAAAAAGTCATGTACCATGTTGTTTTCTAGCCAATCCGCATTGGGTTTAACATTGTAATATTGTTCTGTGTGAGACCTATACCTCTACACATACATATGAAAAACCTACTCATATATTCTAAAAATAGAAAATAGAAAAATAATGAGCCTTTGATGTTAAAATTCAAGCACATGAAACCAAGGAATTAACTGAAATCATTCTTAAAATACTGATTCTAGACATCCTCTTTGTGCAAAGAACGCAATGTGCAAACACTAAAGCCCAAGTGGGCAGAATACATATTGCATGTAAAGCTAGTCAAGTTGAAAAAAGTGCTATGAGTGATATGTAAAGTGCCACCACTTGAACCCAAAGGTTCCGATAAAGTGCTGTGTGCCTTAAAAATATACAATTATTTTTAAATAATTCTTTTAGGATAAAAACAGGAAAATACAGTATGATTCAATAATGAAGGAAAATTACAAGAAACACTGTTGCCATCTGTGCTGTTGCATCAAGATAACGACAAACACTAATGCTGATGTTAAACAGGCAACAGGATGAAAGACATGAGACAGATCTAGATAAAAATCCTACAAGCAGGTGAACATATCTTCACTAGCGTTCAGCCCAGTTGGTATCTTGGTATCTAATTCTAATATGTATCTTGTTTCTAGGAGTCGCAACTGGGCTTCACGATTGCCTCCCCTTCTTAACGGGGGAATAGAGTCAATGACATAATAACGCAGATCTGCCAGTTTGCTGTGATGGCTTTCCTCAAAATGTCTGGCCACCGGGTAAGCTTGATCCTTGTTGGTAATTGCTCTAATGTGCTGGAGTATCCTTTTATGAACTGGCAATTTAGTGCTGCCTATGTATCTTAAATTGCAAGGACACTCCAGCACATAGACCGCATACTCGGTTTTGCAGGTTAATCTTTTGTCAATTACAATTGGTTCTGTTTTGAAAGGGCTAGAAAAACTCGTCATATTCTGTGCAAATTTGCAGGCTAGTACATTTAGTGAAGCCCTTGTGAGCAGTTAGCCAATTGGTAGGAGGTCTAGTTACCAAATTGTTCCTCACAAGGCTTTGGCCCATAGATCTGGCCCTTCTAAATGTGACCTGTGGTTTCTTCGGTTGGTGTGCACCCACTATGGGGTCACTTCTAATCAAGTTCCAATTTTTATTGAATATCCTCCTAAGAGATTGATGTTGTCTACTATAGGTTAGAATAATTCTACAGGATTGATCCATTTGGTTTGTGATTGGAACTTGTTGCTCAGTATTGATTTTAAGGGCCTCTGTTCTGGTAATTGGCTTGGTTTTGTTGATAGCCCTGTCTACAGTTGCTGTTGAATAGCCCCTTTCCAAGAAACGTACCTTGCTTGCCAATTGTGCTGCATGACACTCCTCCTTGCTGCTACAGATGCGTTTTACCCGAAGCATCTCCCCATAGGGGATACTTTCAATTAAATGTCGTGGGTGTTAACTCGAGGCGTGCAGCAAAGTATTGCCAGCAGTGGGTTTGCGGAATAATTTAGTGGCTATGTTTCCGTCTTTAATATAGACTTCTACATCTAAAAACTGGACCGACTCCTTGCTGATGTTAGCTAAAAAGTGGAGATTGAGGTTGTTGTCATTCATCTGTTCTATAAACTTAAGGGCTTTTGACTCTGAGCCTTTCCAAATAAAAAACAGGTCATCAATATACCGCAGCCATAGGGGCACATGCTGTTAAAAAATGCTTTTAAACTTATCCTTGAGGGCCCGCTCCTCCCACAGTCCCATATGTAAACAAGAATAACTGGGAGAAAAGCAGGCCCCCATAGCAACTCCCCTAGTCTGCTGGTATATTTGGTTCTCAAAAAGAAAAAAATTCTGTTCCAAACAAATTGTGACCATCTCAATCAACATCTTGTTATGCATATATAGATATGCAGGTCTTCGATTTAAATAATGCATGATTGCCTTGATACCATCTTGATGCCGAATGGATGTATATAGTGAAGTTACATCCATGGTTATCAACAGCAAATCTGAACTCCAAGCCATTTCATTTATCTTCCGTAGAAAATCAGAAGTATCTTTTAAATAAGAAGGCAACTTTTTAACCCAATCCTGTAGAAAATAATCTATATATTTTGATGTATTCTCCATCAGACTATTGATGGCCGAGATTATTGGCCTACCAGGTGGGTTTATTTGGTTTTTATGTATTTTGGGAATTAGGTACAACTCAGGGATAACTGGGTGTTCTTTCTTTAGGAAGCAATATTCATCCTCACTGAGAAGCCCCCACTTTTCCATGCCAACAGTTTAAGATAATAATCATTCCATGCAGATTTAACAATATGGATATTACTCTTTCTGTAGCATTCAGTATCACACAATTGAGATAATGCCTCTGTCATGTACAATTCTCGAGGCCACAGAACAACGTTTCCTCCCTTGTCAGATTGTCTTATTATGAGGTTATCATTATTCTGTAACTTTTTCATGAGTTGAATATAGCGATGGTTGGCCTGACTTGTTTTGTACCTCACGCTATTGACTGATTTATACAAGTTTTTTAAATCCTTTGTGACTTGTTCATGATAAACATCCAAGTTGTCATGTATCATGATCGGTTGGAAAATGGACTTTGGCTTAAACGGGGTTTTGACCGTCCCGCTGATGTTCATAGTCTCAAGGCCCAGTAACGTAGTAGTAGCAGTTTGTTCATTCTGAAGGTCTCTAAGATCCTGAAACAAGCTCACATCTCCTGCTGTAAAAAGAGGTGGGCTATTATTGACTGTTTCAAGGAATCTGAGTCCTTACTCGCCCGTACTGTGTGGAATTTCTGTAATTTCAGTTTCCTGACGAATCTAAAAACATCCATCCTTGTTTCTGTGTAATTAAAACTGCTTTCTGGGCTAAAGGACAGTCCCAAAGACAAAATTTGTTTCTCCGCCGTTGTTAAATTGATATCTGTTAGATTGACCACTGTGTTAGAGTTGCTGTTACTTCTTACTTCTGTTTGCGGTTCCATCTGCCTCTTGCTTGTTTTTTGAAAGTCTGCCTTTCGTTGCTGGTTGCACCTTCGTCTTGCGCCACGTTTCTGATTGGCTCTTTTGTTGTTGTTTTCATTTTTTGACCAGGTTGAGCTCTTGGTCTGAGTGTTTCTCTCCTGTCCTGGCGTAAGCAGTCGATCTCCTGACCCAAGGACATTTTTGTAAACCCCAATCCTTGAGCTCTTGACATTTCTCCTTCTGTCTCACTTTCTGGGGCAGAACTGAGGTCAGATGCAGATGATGAAACCGGAGCTGCTTCACTCATAACTGTCTGATTAGTGGTTGCTTGTTGGCTGATGCCCATTTTCGGTTTCACAGCATCAAATCTGCGCGCAAATGTAAACACCTGGCCATTCAAATAGTCCATTCTGTCACGTTGGAATTTGTATATTTTACGTTTTTTAATTATTTCTTCATCTTTTTGTAAGTGTACAAGCATTTCTTCCCTTAGTTTCACGATGTAATCTGTGACTTCCAATTTGCTTATAGTTTCATTCAGTTCCTCTATTTGTGCTTGTAGTTTGCCTCTGTCACTTTCTGCAAACTTAATTAAAATGCGAACAAGTCTACTGGAGGACTCCAAATTACAAGCGGCCCATTCCGCCAGCATGTCAGGATCGGGATTCTCATAGCTGGGTGCTAGAGTTATCCGTAAGCCTCTTGGAATTCTGCCAACCTCCAAATAGCGGGATAAAGACTTGTGTTCCCACCATTTAGCTTGTTCACAACGCATAAGCTTCTCCAATTTTCTAAACATGTCTCTTGTATTAACACTTCCTGTAGATATACTATTTTTCTGCAATGTCATTGCCGGTCCCCCATCCGGGGAATCGTTAAACATATCATCTGCCTCTTCTTCGCGGTTACGCAAGGCCTCTGCGGACATGATGCACAGTTGTAAGCAATTGAAGTAAAAACCAAATTCAAACGCTCGGATAAATATCCGCGTTTGAAATGCGCACACTCCTCACTGAACAGTCTGTCAATTCCTACCTTTGGAGATGACTTGCCGTGATCCAGTACAAAGAAATCCGGTCACGCGCACCTCAGCAAGCCGGTAAGAAGATATCCAGCGTTCAGGGGTTGATTGCAGCTTTCTCATCACTGGAGTCTCGATTCAAGTTCCGGTGACGCCGAAACCAACTGCTTCCTGCCGCTGCACCCAACGTCGAGGAGGGGTTACCGTTGGTGCCGTGAAAGCAAACCGGCACTATTATATCGCTGACTTCGTCTTTAACTTCCCATTCCAAGGACAGACGAACACGGACCCAAAGTTCCTTGTGCATAAATATATATATATTCTTTGGAAAATTTCACTCGTAGCGCGCTCTCAGTCAAGAAGACGCTGTGCAAATCAAAGTTACCGCTGTTTATTCACAACGCGTTTCGCCTACCGAAAGGCTTGATCACGTGAAAAGTGCAACCAATGTCGGCAAACATAAGTAAGAGGGAAGGTAAACACAATCAAGGGGACTTGCACACAATAAAGTAGCAGAAAAAAAAAAAAAAAAGGAACTGCAACACAGAGGAAGGATACCTGACGGAAAGTGCCAACATTGCAGAGCGTTTCAAAGAGAGAGGCTATCCCAATTGGGTGCTTAAGAAAGCACTTAATAGAGCGAGGGGGGTAGAGAGAACGTCCACCATTACTGACAAACCCAAGACTGAAACAACGGATGACAATACATCTAGAATGATTTTGACCTTCAGTTCTGACGCTAGGGACATCAAACGCATTGTCACCAAGAATTGGGACATCTTGAAGACTGACAGTGTCATCGCAGGGTGTATCCCCGATAGACCTAGCATAACGTACCGTAGGGGCAGAAACATTAGAGATATGCTCATACACAGTGACATTACCACCTATCCTGAGAACAACTTACAAGGCCTCAAAGGGTTTTACCCGTGCGGCCATTGCAAAGCATGCAATAACAGTAGATTTCGCAGACAGGTGAGCTATAACGGGGTGAGTAAGGAGCTTACTCAATTTCTCACATGCAGTTCTACTTGTGTGATGTATGCCATAGAATGCACCTGCAAACTCTGGTATATAGGTAGTACTACTTGCATGGCTAAGAAACACATTCTCGAACATAGCAGAGCGATTACCAATTTTGACCCCAAATACCCTGTGGCACGCCATTTTAGAGAGAAACACTTTTCCAAATCCAAAGAGATGAGTTACATTATCCTGGAACAAATAGACAAGAATCCCAGGGGTGGAAACAGAGTTTTACATCTCAGGCAGAGGGAATCTAGGTATATCATCGATTTCCAGACCAAAACCCCCGGGGGTCTGAATCAGGAGGAAGAACTGTCTATACACCTGAAAGAATGACACACTATAATTCTCCATTCTTGGTGAAGTGTGGCCGACATCTCCCACACTTGTGAGTTACTCGGGTAGTGATGTCGAGGCACTTGATGCAGACAATATCTATCCTTTCCTTGTTTTTAATGACTCCTCTCCTCACCCAATGTGTTACCTAATGTGAGACCTTGTTAGGCTCTTATGTCTTAATATACTTTGTTGAAAGGTCCTAGTAACCTTGGTTTTAATCACTGTTTTCTTCTTTTCTGTTCACTCCCAGGAGGAAAGGAAGGGGCCCAACCACCAGCATTCACCAGCACGGGCTGCCTACCCTTTCTCCCTCCTTATGGGCACTGGAGCACTTTGATTCTCTACGGCATCGATTGGTGAGATGAGGATGGGGGATACCGTTTATGGACATTTCCTTGAGAGTCTAGCGCACTGATTATCTTTTCACCCACTGACACACTTTGGGGCAGTAATGGGGGGGATGCTGACCCAGAGGGACACTTCGCTATTTCATGAGATTGGGCACTTGCCGACACAGGCCTTTGGCCTTACCTCATAGCGAGTGTCACTATTTTAGAGACTGTCTGCATCTCCGCGATCCAGTTACTCATCCTGGACGTTTTTTAAGGGGTCATCGGGCTCATAACATGTGCATATAAACCCGTTAATGGTATTGATATGTTTCTTCTATTAGAACTACATGTTCAGCATGTTTCACCTGCATTATTGTGCAATTACACATGTTGCTGATTTATCGGTCTTGCTACATTGGAAGGTATCTTACCCTGATAAGATGTCCGCCGTTTTCAAACCTGCTAGTTTCCTTTAATGCGCAGCATTTTCCTGTGAGCAATATAATATATTGAGTATGTTTTATATCATTTATTTTGGTATAATTTATAACTGGTTTGACTTGTTCATTGCATGAAAGTATTTACATGAAATGTAATTCACATATAACATGTGCGAGGTCCATTTACCACTCCAAGATGTCTGCTACTTTATTGTGTGTAAGTCCCCTTGATTGTGTTTACCTTCCCTCTTACTTATGTTTGCCGACAATGGTTGCACTTTTCCCTTGGAGACACTCACAAAGTAGATTGCAGAAAGTTCAGTTCCAGTCCTTTCCCTACCCAAGACAGAAGCAACCAGTGCAGGCCAACCCCACAACACGCAGCATAGGGGCAGCACTCCTCCTCCAGCTTTCCCGGTCCTTCTTCCCAGCAGGTTCCCTAGTTCAGAAGTAATCTAAAGTTCTGGGGTTTGGGTCCCCCTTTTTATCCTCAATTTCTCTTTGTTCTCTGAAGGCAGAGAGGCCTTTGCCTAGTCCAAACCAGTTCTGGTCAGTCCTGGAGCACTTTGTTTACAAGGCTCCCTCTTTCCTTTCACAGTGCAGGCCAGGGACATCAGACGCACCACAGGAGGTGGAGCCAGCATTGTGGAGGGAAGGCCCAGCCCTATTCAGGTCCCAGGTGCAACTCCTCCCACCCATCTACATGTAGATCTGGCTATTCAGCCCTGTGCTGACTCACCCTGTCTCCTGGCATCCCCCAGCCCCTGTCACTCACACTCCAGACAAGGAATACACAACCTAGCAGAGGCAGGCTTGGATGGTTAGACAAGAAAATACCCACTTTCTAAAAGTGGTATTTTCAAACACAGAATCTTAAAACCAACTTCACTAAAAGATGCATTTTATCATTCTGAGTCCAGGCATACTAAACTCGAATTTCTACCATGTTCCCTGGGTCAGTTAGGATTATAAGCTGTAATAATCAAAACTGCCCATTCTGGCCTATGGGGAACAGGTAGCCTTGCAATAGTGAAAAACGAAATAGGCTGTAATTCACTATCAGGACATGCCACACACACCAGGGCATGTCCTACCTTTCACATACAATGCACCCTGCCCACAGGGGTACCTTGGGCCTACCTTAGGGGTGACTAACATGTAGAAAAGGGAAGGTTTAGGGACTTGCAAGTGTGTGCACTTGCCAAGTCGACATGGCAGCCCCAGGCTGCGCACAGGCTCTGCAATGGCAGGCCAGAGTTACACTTTACGGGCTGTTTGCGTGGGTGGCACAATCCAGTGCTGCAGCCCACCAACAGCATTTGATCTATAGGCCCTGGCACTCTCAGTGCACTTTACAAGGGACTGACACATAAATCAAATAGGCCAATCATGGAAACACCAATCCATAACACATTTTACACAGAGAGCATATGCACTTTAGCACTGATTAGCAGTGGGAAAGTGCCCAGAGTCCTAAAATCAACACACACAGGGTCAAAAACAGGAGGCCAAAAAGCAAAAAGTCTGGGGGTAAACCCGCTGAAAAAGCCAAGTCTAACACTGCCTTAAAGACATTTGTTATCAGCAGGGCCCAAAAGTCTGGTAAATACTTATATAAATCAATGGGAATCCTATCCGGACCCGGGGCTTTCTATGGGCGACTATTCTCTATAGCCAACTTAACATCCCCCACCTCTATTGAGTCACTTAAAGCCTTAGCAGATCTCCCTTAATAAACGATTTTTGGTTCAGATGGGCCCTTTAATAATCCTAGCTTTGGTGAAAAAATATCCGAGAAATGATTGACCCAGGTGATTACGCTAAATTGCACACCTAATGTTCCCTACTAAGTATAGCGTAAGCGATCGATCTTTTATTTACCTAAAGTGGTTGAGGGGAGGAAACAACTCCGATAAATATCAGCAAAGTTGTCATGCCTGGAAATACCACCAACTCCAAAGTGCAGTTTGAATGTTTATTATAAGGCCAAAAACAATTGGATGTAAATACATCTCAGTAGCAAAGTATAGAGGTACAGAAAAATTAATACAGAGCCAAGTTTACGAATATAAGTAATTCGGCCCAAAAGGCAGATGATTATAAATTCCAAAATCACAACGCAACACAGAATAGATGCGATATTCAGCTCTCGACTCATTGAAAGAAATCAAAATCTTTCCCTACACTGCTCTACATGAGGGCCCTTCCTGTCTCTCTTCTATCATTCCCCAACGGTGTCAGCACGTGTTGACTTCCTAAGAAGTACTCACGTCAAATGGGTCGTTTTAGCTTATGGCTATGGAGCTCGCTCTAAGATGCTCCTTCTCCTCCGAAAGCTAGCAGAAGTCTGGTCTCGCTGTCCCTGCGCATCATACAAAAGATGGGATTCAACCCACAATACGTCATTCGTCTTAAAACTTTCCATTGCACCTCTATGCAGTAGCTTTTTCTTTTCATGGCACAAATTTAATTAGTGATATCTTCTTTCCAGTAGCCTTGGCTTTCAGACAGACCAGATACGCAAGGCATCCTCCCTTCTCGCTTCCCAGCCATCTTCAAAGACATTCCGGGTCTCTCCTTAACTCTGAAAATAACGATGTGTATTCTTGCACCTGCAGTTGGATGAGAACATTCTCATTTTGAACACAACAACATTTAATTATTTATTTCTCGAGAGCAAGGAGAATCGAAACTTGTGACTTTGGGCCTATAATTCAGGCAACTTAAACTAACCACAATTACGGTGTACAGAAATAATATTGTCCTACACATTATGCATGAAGGAATCGTAATACATACAAAATTCTACTTAAATGCGTTCACTAGTTTTCAACATCAAATGATTCAAATAAATGTTTCTTAATAGTCATAAAACGCTGCAAACAATACGAATACATGTGTGCGTTTAAACCATGAGTATAGTGCACTCATACAAAATAGAGTGCTATCAGCGCTCTATCAGTTCCCCCCTCTTATGACTAGTGTCATAACACCAACTTTCTATTCTCCTGTAGTTTCTTCTTGTAGAAGAGACCGACCTAAACAGAAGCTGTAGCTTGCCGTCCCTGTCTGAATCGTTCTAACCCCTTAAGGTGCTGTTAATGACTGTCCTGCAGTCGTTCAAGTTGACGGTCTCGCTTTCTCGAAACAGTCTCCTGATGTCGTGCCCTTTGCCATTTGTAAACCTTGATGGCTCCTAGTAGGACAATTATACAAATGACAGCTATTATAATAGTCTTCAAGATATACCCCATTATTCCTTGTCCCAAACTTCCAAACCAACTGCCTATCTTGCCAAATCCTTTCCCCACTTGTTCCCAGAGTCCTTCAGCAGCCATCTCACGTAACTCTTGGTGTATATCTGAAATATTGTTGATATATTTCCTTATATCCCGACTGTTGTCAGGAATATAAGTACAGCACTGTTGAACTTTCAATAATTTGCAGACTCCTCCGGCTTTTGCTAGCAACACATCTAGGGCAAGACGGTTTTGCAAAACCATAGCCCTTATCGAAACCATCTCCCCATCTACAAGTAATAAAATCTGAGCTGTATTTATTGAGAGCTTATCCACTAATGTTGCCAACTTTCTGAATTTCAAATCATTCAGAATCACACCCATACTCCGTATCATAGCCCCAAATATGTCTCCAATCACTTCTCCTGCACTCACACCACGTTTTCCTCTATGAGGTCTTTTGCTTTCTAGGGGCCATAAATCATTCACATGGAAAATCTTGGTTAATACCACAGCCAAATAACAAGTGCCATACCAATTTTTGGGCAACTTCACATAGGCATTCTTTCCACACACAAAATATACATTGGGCACTATTGTTATTTTGTCCAATAATGCTTTTCTAATTGATTCTTCGATCAAGAAGACGTGCTCACAATCACTTTCACCCACAAATATCTTATCGTAGTATGTGGTCGGGTGTCTAATACACAACTTCTCCTTCTGCTGGAAATCTAATGCTATGGGTCCAAAACTCCCCTTTGCTTTGTGATCTAATTCTTCTTTAGTCCATGGGGTAACCTTGTGCTTTGGATCTGGTCTAAATAGAGTCTGTCTATGCCGATCTTCTATCTGATCTATAAATTTCTTTTCAATGTCAGTTAACATACAGGTTAAATTGTGTCTATGGGCATAGGACGTGTCTAAAGTAATGGTAGGCACGAAATACTTTGACATTCGCTCTACTTCCTTATAATAATCATATTTATTCATGTATTTAAGAACTGGGACTTCCGAGAGTACCACATCATAATTTGAGAAATAGTACTCGAAGTGTGCCTTGCTATAAAACATGCTCAACAACACACTACATGTAATGCCATAGGTCAAAGGCAAATGATGGTATCGAATGCCTTCTTCTACTGAGGCTGGTAATTGCATACACACATAGCAATCCTTCGCTTCCATGGTATCCACATACTCATACAATAATCGAGCATACGCATTCAAAGTGAAATCACCCTTTGACAAATCAACATGTAATCTACGACTGGTTTCCTTAATCATTTCTAGATCCCTTGCGGATGCAACCTCATCTATCTCAGAGATTGGTGTAGTGAGTGTTGCCTGTACCCTATTCTGTCTGACATCCTGAGATTCAACTAGAGATGTAACGATCACCACAGTTATAACAATAAGCACCACTACAATGAGGGTGCCAATGATGCACTGCTGTTTACGTGTTGATTTTTCGGACACCATGGTTTCTCCTGATCCGTTCCGAAGCACAAAAGCGAAAACACAGTCTCTTTCTGTTTTCTTTGTTTTAACAATGTCTTTCTCATTTCTCTCCTCCCATGCAATTAATGTCAAAGTTCATTCGATTGATACTAAACCTATTGAGGAGATGTAGTCAGCCCTATTCCTCACTCCATCATCTACTAGAAAGTTCCTAATTTTAAATCTTCTTAAACTGGGGTCTAAGTTATCTTCTTTCTAAGGCCTAATGCTTTCTTTGGTTATAATTTAAGCTTCATCGTTAATGATATTTGATCCAAGTATTTCGAGGACAAACTGCAAAATCTCCGCACAAATTTCTCCTAATTCTTGCGCGGTGAGCTGTCGGCCAAATGAAGGGAAGATAACCTGATTGAGGATCAGGAAATGCAATCCACTCAGCTTTGGAGGATTTGGAACTTGCAGAGTTAGCTTTCCAAACGCTTCTACACCTGGGACCAGCAACTGTATTTCAATTGAGAGGGTGTCCCCTCTGTAGCTCACCGTACCAGCTCCCAACCTCCCGGACTTTGCTGGGCTCTGCATCTGCAGCCAGGTACGTCACTCAGGAGATGCGTATCTTCGAGACGCTATTCTTTCTCTTCTGGAGCGACTCAGACCGTCCGGTCTTTCTTCAGCGTCACTTTGGTCTGATTCAGATGTTTCAGGAATCGGAGCAAGATCTTTCTCGGATGCAAGCCTTATATTCAGCCTTTCTTTTCTTGCTGGCCACTTTTCCCCTCTGGCATCTGCTCTCCTCTCTTCCTCTTGATCTGATCCTACTGCAATAGACCGCTCACCTTGATCTGGTGCAAAGTTCACATCTGCAGTATCATCTATTTCAGGATCTGGGCTCAATTCAGGAGCACTCAGCTCTCGTCTCTCGTGCTCACTTGGCTGTTCCGTTTCATCCGAAACTCTTACAGCTGAGCCTGTGCCTTCTTCGTTGTCTGTGTCAGGTCCACACACGCTTCTCGGAACCAGGGGACTCTCTTCCTCTGCAGGCGCTTGAACTCGGCGAGTGTGGGAAGCGTGTATCCAGTTAGGCAATCCTCCACACTTCACAGCGGTACTGGTGACCAATATCACCTGATATGGTCCTCGCCAGCGAGCGTCAAGACAACTCTTCCTCACGTGCTTGCAAACTAGTATCCAATCACCTGGGTTAAGATCATGCAGCAGGTCTCTCGAGGTGGATGCAGTCGCAGCCTCGACCTGGTGGGATACAGAAGTAACCACATCAGCCAGTCCCTTACAATAATCCAACACTAAATCATCAGTGATGTTTATCAATGCTGTAGCTGGCACCATAGGCAAACGCATAGCTTTTCCGGTCAAAATTTCGTGGGGAGAAAGCCCTGTTCTCCTATCAGGGGTGCCACGCAGACTCATAAGCACCAGAGGCAGCGCATCTGGCCATTTCAATGAAGTTGACGAACACACCTTTGCCACTCTTGACTTGATGGTGCCATTAACCTGCTCTACAAGACCTGAAGCCTCCGGCCTGTAGCTACAATGCAGTCTCTGATCAATGTTCAAAGCAGAGCACAACAATTTCATGATTTCACTGTGGAAATGAGTTCCTCTGTCTCCACTGATGTCGGAAATCCATATCTCGGGATCAATTCTCTTAACAACAAATTGGCTACTGTGAGACTGTCACATCGTCTAGTTGCATATGCTTCCACCCAACGCGGAAAGATACACACCACCACCAAAACGTATCTCAACCTATTGCACCTCGGCATTTCAATAAAGTCCAATTGTATCCTATTGAAGGGACCTCCAGATCTTCCAATGTGACTCAATGCAACCACAGTTCTCTTTCCAACATTCATTTGTTGACAAGTAACACACCTGTGACATACCGTTTCAGCCCACACACGAAAGCGTGGATTAAACCACGTCTGCCTAAACACTCGCACCATAGCATCTCTTCCCAGATGAACTGCTCCGTGGATTTGCCTTGCCATTGGGCTCAGTAGATACTGCTCTCTCATCTGTGGACACCCAAATGCCATTGTCTCTTTTTGTGCAACCTGCTCTGGCCCATGAAGCAGCTTCCTCTTCTGGGACTTCATCCTGCAACCGCTTCACCTCATCCCAAGTATCGGCTATAGCTAACATCATGCTGAGCTCGGTCTCTTCTGTGCTCTCGCCTATATATTCTCCATTGAAAATACAAGCATGTTCAGCGCAAAATCATGCTACTTCATCTGCATAATTGTTGCCCTTAGCGACAAAGTCTTCTCCCTTTCCATGAGCTGCACATTTAACGACTGCTATCTCTTTGGGCTTCTGCAAAGCTTCCAATAGTTGGCGCACATACTCGCCGTTACGTATAGGTGACCCTGAGGACGTTAGAAACTCCCTCTGTGACCATAACTGCCCAAAGTCATGAACTACACCAAATCCGTATTGACTGTCAGTATACACAGTCACTCGAATATCAGCTGCAATGATACAGGCACGTGTCAAAGCGACAATTTCGGCCACCTGAGCAGAGAATACTCTATTTAAACAGGCAGCTTCCACTACTCCCATGATGGTGCACACAGCAAACGCTGCTCTCAAATACCCTTCATTGTCTCTTAAGCATGAACTATCAACAAAAAGGATCAAATCAGATTGGGGCAAAGGTTCATCGACAATGTCAGGTCTGGGTTTGGTAGATAGGTCAGTAACATCTAGGCAGTCATGCTCTTCACAATCCTCATCTCCTTCCTCTGCCGGAACAGGTAACAATGTAGCAGGGTTCAAGGTGGTACAACGTCTCAGGGTAACCTGTTCATACTTGGTAAGTCTGTTGTTGGTCAGATACTGTGTCTTCGTTCGGGTCATCAATAATTCTACTGAATGGGGCACATAAACAATGAGCAGATAACCCATCACTATGCTTTCACATCTTTCAATGCTGACACCGGTTGCAGCAACGGATTTCAGACATCCGGGCAACGCAGAAGCTACAGGATCTAATGTAGCTGAGAAGTAAGCTACTGGTCTACGGGCACCCCCATGTGTCTGTACAAGGACTGCTAACGCACAGCCTTCCTTTTCACAGCAAAAGAGCGAAAACGCTTTGTTACAATCCAGCATTCCGAGAGCTGGAGCACGACAGATACTTTCCTTCCGCTCACGGAAGGCTTTCAAGCACTCGTCATCCCATAGTACCGGATCACTAACATCCTTATGAGTCAGTTTCAACAGAGGCTTTGCTTGCAAGGAAAAATTTGGGATCCACTGTCGACAATAGCCGACTATTCCCAAAAACATGCGGACTTCTTTTTGTGTTTTCGGAGTTCCCATTTGCAGAATCGTCTCTATGCGATCTGGTGACACCCTTCGTTTTCCTTTTTCAATCCGGTGACCTAGGTACTGAACTTCAGACAAACAATACTGCAATTTGTTTGGAGACACTTTGTGTCCATTCTCTGCCAAATGATTCAGCAACGCCACAGTGTCAAATCTGCAAGCATCCTCAGTCTCTGAGGCGACCAAAATGTCGTCTATATATTGCACTAAGACTGAGTTTTGGGCCATCACCAGTCCTTCAAGATTCTTTTTCAGACATTGACTAAAAATAGAGGGGCTTTCTGTATACCCCTGAGGAATTCTTTCCCATGTTAATACACGATCGTCCATTCTAAATGCAAATAAAAACTGACTTTCTTCATGCAATTGTATGGAGAAAAATGCATGACACAAATCTATCACTGTAAACCATTCTGCTTTGCATGGTATCTGGAATAGAATAACAGCTGGATTCGGTACCACAGGACAACATGGGATCACAATTTCATTAACCCGACGCAGATCCTGTGTTAGGATTTCGGCCGCAGATGCCCTTGTAGGAGAAATGTCGGTACCTTGATGCATGTGTACTTCCCTCGTTAGTTCACAGAGTGAGTTCTTTTGTGACGACCCCTAACTGCTATAAGAGGCCGTCTCACCTAGTTGTCAATGCTTGACTTACTATCCCTAACTAGTGACCACGCCCCCTTCGAGCTCAGATTCGAGTACCTGCTCTCTGGATTGATTCCTGGTATCCGGCTTGAACTCTTCTATCCCGAGTTACCTTATCTACTTCTGCTACCCCTTAGAAGTTCTGTTCCTTCCCTGACGAGCGTGTGCCTCGCTGATCCGCTCCTCTCCCCCACGGAGCCGGCCAGCGTGCCACGCCTTCCTTTGCTGACCTGCCTTCGTGAAAGCGTGTGTGCCGCTGATCCGCTCCTCTCCCCACGGAGCCGGCCAGCGCGTCACGCCATCTATTGCCGACCCGCCTTCGAGAAAGCCTGTGCGCCGCTGATCCGCTCCTCTCCCTACGGAGCCGGCCAGCTCGCCACGCCATCTTTTCCTGTCCCGCTTTCGTGAAAGCGTGTGCGCCGCTGATCCGCTCCTCTCCCAACGGAGCCGGCCAGCGCACCACGCCATCTTTTCCTGTCCCGCTTTCGTGAAAGAGTGTGCGTTGCTGATCCGCTCCTCTCCCTACGGAGCCGGCCAGCGCGCCACGCCGTCTTTTCCTCTCCCGCTTTCGTGAAAGCGTGAGCGCCGCTGATCCGCTCCTTTCCCTACGGAGCCGGTCAGTAATTCTTTGAATCCCCGCTCCCCTTAACAAGCTAGGGGACTCTCCCTCTTTTGAATCACCCAACGTGACCTTGAGTGGTTGTGGAAGTGAGTGGTTGTGTTTGTCGTCCCTTAGTAGTTCATCTTCTCAGTATTCCCTTACCTGCACTTCCTGGTCTTTCATCGATTGGGCCTGGGTTATGCGCTCATGAGAAATATCAGAATATCCTGGGACTCTATCACTGGTAAGTGAACTGCATATGTTGGGAAGTGACATGCATTAATGTTCTTGACTGCTGTTTAGTTCTTGAGGAGTAAAGCCAGTCTTATTTGTTATCTCTTTATTGTTTAGCTTCTCTGTGGAACCAGCTCCCCACTACCACGCTACCTGGTGTCATCTTTGGGGAAAGAGTGGTGGTCACTCTATGCGTTATTCCCCTTACTTTTGGTTAGCAGCGTCTTGTGAGTGAGTTACTATACCTCCTCCAGGAGTTGTTGTCTAAAGGTGGGGGGGAACTAATTTCTTTGCTCCTGTGGAATCTCACGTGGATTGGACTTCAGACCCGACATCCTGCACTATTCTGTAGTTGGCACTTAGCTTCTGCAGTCCCATGATAGGTGAGTTGCAGGGACTTCCTCTTATCTCCTTAAGAATACCTTGGGCAATCATAGTCTCAATCACAGGTCTTATTCCGGCCACAGTTTCTGGAGTAAATTTAAATTGTGGCGTTCGTGGGAATTCAGCATTGGGTTTGACCTGTATCTTAACTGGCTCAACCCCTCTCATCAGACCTACATCCTCGCCCGTAAAATCCCACACTTTCGGATCAACTGAGTCTCTCAAGTCATGTGGCAATTCTGCTATTGTGAGCACCACAAACATTTCTGCACACAGACTCATGTTAGCCATTTTAAAATCAGCATCGTCATCATATGTTTGCAATTCCACACCTCTCGGAGTGCACGATATAGTACAATTGAGCTTGCACAGAAGGTCTCGTCCTAAAAGACAGACCGGACTTGAATTGCACACTATAAATTGGTGTTTATCCCGAGATGGTCCTATTACCACGGGTAATTAGTTTGTCAATGGATTGGTCATTTTCTGATTACTAACCCCCACTACTTGGACCGATTGTCCCGAAAGAGTTAAATTTGGGACTACTTCAGTTCTCACCGTGGAGCGAGCAGCTCCAGTGTCTAATAAGAAGGTAACAGGATATCCATTCACATCTGCATCTACAAACGGCCAACTCTGATCTACTTCTAGAATCGCATCCAAGGTGCATTCCTCGTGCACCCCCCTCTGACACTCTTGTAAATCTTGATTTTGATCAAATCTATCTTGTATTTCAAAATAAGGCATCTGATGGGATAACTGATTATGCATGGGTATCCTAGGAGGTTGAGGTACTTGCTCTTGCGGCTCATATCCTCCTCCGTACATAGACCTGGGTCTTGTCACAGTATTGACAGTCTCGGACATCTGTCCCTCTCCTTCCATCTGTATCTGATTTGCTGGATTCGATCTACACTCGTGCTTCCAATGCCCGATTTTGTGACAATAATGGCAGGCAGTGACTCTTTTCTTTTGGGCCACCCACTCACTTGCACCTGGATCCATTCCTCTTCCTCTACCCTGACCAGGTTGGGTCACCATCTGTTGTCCCATTCCTCTTCCACCTCCTCTACCTCTACCTATCGCTCCTTCAATCCGTTGCGCCATATCAGCGTTCCTCAACTGCACCAACATCAGCTTGTCCTTCAACTTCTTCTGTGTCGACTCCACTTGATCACTGCAATATTTAGCATAACGCAGAATCTCGTCCACCGATTTATTCTGCCAACATATCAAGTGTTGCTGTATCATCAAACTAATATCAGATTTCAGTCCCAACACAAACTTCGAGACAAACTGTCCCATATCTTTCTGTTCAATTGTATCCAATCCACTATGCTGCTTAAAAGCTAACAACAATCTTTCGTAATAATCATGTACTGATTCCTTAGAGTCTTGAGTGGTGCGATCAATCTTCAACCAATCAACAGTCTGAGGAGCTACCTTCGACTGCAACCATGTAATCACTTGCTCGTATTTTCTCATTACATCAGGTGAAGGACCATGAGTCACTGAATCTCTAGGTGGCTCTGCAGTAGGCCACTCAATGGCAATCTTACATGCCGCCCACAAATCCGCCGGCACTATTATATCAAACAAAGTGTTTAAATCAATCCACAATACTTTCGAAATCTTTACAAACCGATCTATTTGCTTGTACCATTCAGCAGGTTTTTCCCTCAGCCGATGATAATCATTCAGTAAATGCTGCCAAATCACCCCTGCTACATGGCACATGTACATACCATCCATTATGTACCTCCCTGAGGGGGAAATTTCCTGCAGCTCCCGTCCCTCCACCCGGAGGCGGAGTATTTCCTATTCCAGTCTGGAAGCTTTTCTTTTTGGCCAATCTTTCTTTCCATCTGTCTAATTCTTTCCATGTCCGCATCCCTATCACTAGTTCTCTAATTTGTGCTTTCAATCCAATCGTTCGCTTCTCTTCCAAATCCTTATCGGTGTAATTTAATCTGCAAGAACCCTGTATCAGCTTGGTCTTTGACAAATCCACCTCATACCTTTGTGCCAAAAGCAACAATGCATCATAAGCTCGTTTGGCCTTTCTTGTCATGTCCTTTGCTACAAACAGTAGTTCGCTCGAGTCATACGTCTCAATTCTGATCAGGGGTAGATTACCTTCAATCACCTCATCTAGTTCTGCCTTTAATCGTACCACATCTACTATTGGCACTTTTATTGCACTTTTTAACACTTTCTGAATTTCCTCGTTTCTTGTATCTTCCCTGTCACAGCTTTGGGTTCTCTTAGGAACTGCACCCTCTTCTATCTTCGAAGCTGGGCGTCTATCTCTTTCCAAGCTTCGACTTCTCCAATGGTCACCTGCACAAATAACCTGTGGTTCAAACAGTACTCTAGGAGTTTCTTGTCTCTTCCCTTGGCATCATTGACTCTCTCACTGGTTGAACCCACATTCGCAGGTCAGACCTAGAATTCGCTAGAGCTCCTGTCCGTCTTCCTTCTGACCCACTATCCATTCTTGATGGATCTGCTGTAGCTGGCAGTGGAGTACTAGATTCCACTTGCATCCGACTTAAACCTGTCCCACTCATTGCAAGGCTCCCTCCAGACATTGTCTCTTCCCCTTCACTTATTTGCTGTTGACTGTCATCGGTTCTTTCTCTAGGAGTATATATCGGAACCACCGGCCCTATTGTGACTGGTACCGACAAAGCATCTGGTAACTGCATGTTTCCTGCAGGTTGTACTGGCTCAGGGTTTGGATACCTCATTCCTCCAGACCCTCCCGGAAGGTGTACCATTGTAATCTTGCCTCTTACTCCTGCCGATTTTTCCCCTGAACCCACTTGTCCCGCACCTAAAAGCTCTTCTGATGGGCGCAACCTCTCTGTCTCTGATCTAGAGTCGCACGGTGGAGGACGTTCCGCTAGCAATCTATCGAGGAAGCTGTCATCTGTATCACTGTCCTCCTCTGTCGTCTTTTTCCCTTCAGCCCCCTCTCTTAACGTACGAAATGGGTACACGCGTTCTCCCTCTATGGTGTCTACTCTCCATCTTTTCAACTGGGCATCCCATCTAGCATCATGATATGCCTTCATTGCTTTCCTCATTCTTCCTTGTGAAGCCTCTCTCCTTTTTGCTAGAGCAGCTCTCATCCATGCATCTAATGCCTCAAATTGTGTGGGTCTAGGGGGAGGTTTCAGTGCATTCATCACCCCCCTCAGCTGGGTCAGCACTTCCATACGAAAAGACCCATAACGAGGGAAAGCCAATTCACCCTCTTTCTCTGTAAGTTTATGCCAATTCTGAAGCCACACTATAGTATGAAGTCCTACATTCGTTGGCATGTAATGTGCCGGTGTGTCTTCTGGCGGAGCTTCTTCTCCTACCCAAATCACTACCCCTGTGTCGCCTCTACACAAATCTCGCAATACCCTAAAGCATCTCATTGTAAAATTGATCAATTGCAAGCCCAAATTACGCTGTTCCCCTGCAAACGAACTTCCACCAATCCCAGCGCGGCGTTACACCAACCAACCTATCACAGCGCGGCGCACCCTGACGTCACCTCTCACTCCTTGCAGCGGCTCACCCGCCTTTACAATTTCACCGCAAACTCGCTTACACACATTCGTACCACAAGTAACTGTATATCCAAAAGTTATTAAGCCAAGTAACTGTTCCTACACAATTACAATAACTTACAGTCACATAAAACAAATAATTGTCTGTCACTAAAGATCGATAGAACACTCTCACAAGAACATTCAGCCGTTGTGACCCCCCCGACCTGCGTTGGTCACTCAATCGCCATAGTCCACCCCCGGTACCTGAGGCTTTCTACCGCGACGTGTTCCTCATTCACACAAAGTTCCCTAACACAAGTGGATTGTCGATAGCGCTTCACAACACCCACATTTGATCAGACAATTACAATACAAAACTATCCCGGGATCTTGGACTTCTCTTGAGTCCGCTCACCAAAACTTCCTGTTCCGCATGTGTCCGGACCAGTAAACCAAAAACCACATTCACTCAACATACATCGCAACTCCGCAAGACATCACCCACTTACTCATCACTGCAATCTAACACCACAATTCCTTTCATACTCACGCCACCACTGTTTCCGCCGCACCATCAACGTCCGCCGGTCTCCGCCGTCTTCCGCTCCACTTCAGGGCTCTTCAACCTTCAACCCTACTCCTGATTACTCCCCTCACCTTAGAGATAAACCACTCTAGAGGTAAACCATCCTCTGCTACCATTTGATTACGCTAAATTGCACACCTAATGTTCCCTACTAAGTATAGCGTAAGCGATCAATCTTTTATTTACCTAAAGTGGTTGAGGGGAGGAAACAACTCCGATAAATATCAGCAAAGTTGTCATGCCTGGAAAGACCACCAACTCCAAAGTGCAGTTTGAATGTTTATTATAAGGCCAAAAACAATTGGATGTAAATACATCTCAGTAGCAAAGTATAGAGGTACAGAAAAATTAATACAGAGCCAAGTTTACGAATATAAGTAATTCGGCCCAAAAGGCAGATGATTATAAATTCCAAAATCACAACGCAGAATAGATGCGATATTCAGCTCTCGACTCATTGAAAGAAATCAAAATCTTTCCCTACACTGCTCTACATGAGGGCCCTTCCTGTCTCTCTACTATCATTCCCCAACGGTGTCAGCACGTGTTGACTTCCTAAGAAGTACTCACGTCAAATGGGTCGTTTTAGCTTATGGCTATGGAGCTCGCTCTAAGATGCTCCTTCTCCTCCGAAAGCTAGCAGAAGTCTGGTCTCGCTGTCCCTGCGCATCATACAAAAGATGGGATTCAACCCACAATATGTCATTTGTCTTAAAACTTTCCATTGCACCTCTATGCAGTAGCTTTTTCTTTTCATGGCACAAATTTAATTAGTGATATCTTCTTTCCAGTAGCCTTGGCTTTCAGACAGACCAGATACGCAAGGCATCCTCCCTTCTCGCTTCCCAGCCATCTTCAAAGACATTCCGGGTCTCTCCTTAACTCTGAAAATAACGATGTGTATTCTTGCACCTGCAGTTGGATGAGAACATTCTCATTTCGAACACAACAACATTTAATTATTTATTTCTCGAGAGCAAGGAGAATCGAAACTTGTGACTTTGGGCCTATAATTCAGGCAACTTAAACTAACCACAATTACGGTGTACAGAAATAATATTGTCCTACACATTATGCATGAAGGAATCGAAATACATACAAAATTCTACTTAAATGCGTTCACTAGTTTTCAACATCAAATGATTCAAATAAATGTTTCTTAATAGTCATAAAACACTGCAAACAATACGAATACATGAGAGTGCGTTTAAACCATGAGTATAGTGCACTCATACAAAATAGAGTGCTATCAGTCAGCGCTCTATCACAGGCTTCAGCTGGCACTACAGTTTCTATCTTAGTAATTTCGTCACCAGTCATAGGGGATGAGTTACCACCTCCCAAAATGCACGTGAGTCTTTGAGGCTTGAGGCAATTTTTAAGTCTTCCCAGGCCTTGTCCTTCAAAAACTGTTTCCTTTCCCCGATAGCCCTCAAATAATCTTTCTTGGCTTTTGCTATTTTTTCTTTGTTGCTCGGGGTCTTTTTTAAGGCAGACCATAGGATCCTGTGGGTTTCAGAGCAGTTCTTATTAAACCATCTTGGGTTCTCAGGAGCTTTTTTACTAGGTTTGGTTAATTTATCTGACATAGTAATATCTAAATTTGTAAAAGCCCCTTTAACATTTTTGGGTGAAGCGGAGTCTGAGAGCACTGTCTCAATGTCGGGTTTATTACTTTACATGAACACCTGTAACATTACACAAGGTCAGATGCATATTTATTCTTTTTAGCTACGGGGAGATTTAGTGGATTGTCCAGAATCACAGGATGTTGAGCCAAAGCCGGTCCCTGAACCTGGCTCTCCAGTTCCTAAGTCAGCAACTCTGGCTGTATGACCACATCCTCTCCCCTGTAACCACTGGTCGAAGTGCACGGGATCAAATGGTAACAACGTGCCCATACCTTTTAAATTTATTTAAAACAGTTCCCCTACTTTTTGTGAAAAGACAACCATCCCAGGACGGTTAATTCCGATAGTTTAAATGCTTCAGCTGAAGTGTGAGGCAGGGAGTCTCCTGTGCTATAAAACGGAAGGTGGCCAGGTAGCTAATAGACTAGTACAGCCTGGGTATTACTAAAATCTGTATTATGGAAGCACCTTTTTATCTTAAACATGTTTGTGCATTTTGTAGCAGCCTATCATTCTGTAAGTTATGCAAATTTAAAATAATGACCTACATTTTCACAGTGCTTTCTGTCACATGCTGGAAGCTTGTAGCACTATAAAAACTGAAATCACTATTCTCCACTGCACCAACAAAGATTCAGTTCTGTTGTTCGTTGATTACACACACAGAGCTCTGCAGTGCATTAACAACTAGAGGTTTCATAATGTACTATAGTGCATTTCCCACTGATTAACTTAACTTGTATTTATTTTTCATTTCAGCTGCACATTATTTTATATGTAGTTACCTGAAGGCATAAGACCAAAAAAACCCTACAAAATATTTTGTTTGTTTTAGCCACACCTTTGACAACCCCCACGCTCTCTGACCCCGCCCCTTTGCATGTAGCATCACCATACATTTTTTGAATGCACTTTGACTGCTGCCTGTCACGCACCCCAGGCAGACAGTAAAATGAAAACCACCAGGGTAAAGATGTGGGAAGGAGGTGTACTGGGTTATGGGGAGCTCTGTCAACAATGACCCCGGGGTGTCCACCATAACGTACATGCAATTTACTGCTTTTTTAATATAATTTCAAAACACTTTATTTCAGCCGCCAGGGCCATAAAAGTCCAATCATTTACAATAAATACAATATGCAACATAGTTAAAATTATATAAAAAGTAAGTTGGTTATTACCTAAAAATATATACATATAAAGTATATTCAGTTAGTTATCAAAATTAGGGAGCATCATTATGGCAGCAATAATATATACCAAATACAGTGCACTTAAATAAAAACATCATATAGGAGGACGGCAAAATGCCTTTCCACGGAGCACCCACATTGCACCCAGAAATTTAGCAATGGAAATGGCCATCACTGGGCGAGAATCTGATCTAAGAATGCGGAGGGCTTCCTGATCCGTACACCTATTAACCTACAAATCAGTGCAAGCCAACTATGACGAGGAGATGAATAGCCTGGTTACGCAAGCAGGACATGGGAGACACTTTCTCTTCTGTAGTCACAAATAGGGCAAGAGGTGCCTCCTTGTCCATTCCAGCCTGATGTAAACGCTCTGAGGAGTAAGGTGCCTATACGGAACTGAAAGTAAAGATTTCTATGGAGGGGAATGGGCACTACACCCCAAAATGACTCCAGCCCCCGAATGGACTTAATGTCCATAAAATCACTGGTTAACTTGGCAGTGGCTGCCTTCCGAGAATCCTCAGCTATCACAAGTGACCAGTATTTCGTTTTCACCTCAGCCTTTGATGGAAAAACAGATGTATCTGGATGATCCCACAGGTCATGAAGCCCTATTATAAACAAAACTGACTTCATGTTTTTAAGCCATGAGATTTTATTAAATTGGTCAGCCTTCATGACATCCTTTAGACATTCGGCATATTGGGCAGGTTCAGGAGTAGTCCACATGTGTCTCCAATACAACAAGGGCCGCAGGCGGATTTTACCCGAGGCCCTAGTGACACCTAGGTCACGAAACAAGGGATATAGTGGGGTGCTAACAGGAAGGGATACCAAATTCCTGAGGAATTTGTTCTTGGTTCTTATGATGTCGTCATATTTTGAGAACCCCACAATTCGGCCCCACACAGGCCTGACCCCAGACCCTTGTACTCGTAGATCTTGAGTGAAGGAGAATTAGGTTTAGAGTAAGATGTTGAAAGCTCCTTAAGTATAAAAAGCATTGACTAATAAGCAACTTGTTACTCGACATTCTTTGTTATACCATGAATGCTGTTTATATTTGTTCTTCCTGGATGATGCAATAGGGATTGTAAAAAACAAAAACAAAAACGTGTTCAAAGAATGCCCCATGAACCAAGGCCAATTGATCAGAAACACTATCTTGGGCCTCCAATCTGCATGAGGGCTATAATAAGATCGTCTTGGATCGTGGCAGGATTTTAGGGAGTGCAACAATCTGTGGCCATTTCAGATTACGTTTATCTCCTGTCAGGGCAGCCTTCCTGGAATAGGAAGGTGGATAGGGGTCTGAGTGAATGAACTTGCAAAAGGCCTTAAAGGTAACAGATAGTGGATTATGGTCACTGTCAATTCTTTCTAGGACTGTCACATGAATGACTATTGGCCATAACCTCAGATTAACCAAGATATAGTTTATGCGACTTGGGTGCGAGGGCTTGTTATAGGTATGGGCACCCTTGGTATCAGATTTAGTACGACCATTGAGTGCCCTCAAGCCATGCTCAATGGTAAGTGCCTTTATATGGACTGCAGAGCGAGCCCAGATATGAATAGATTGAATTTTAATAGGACAGGAACTGCCCAAGTGGCCTCCTCATCCTCTTATATACACATCCTGGTCATTTAATGGCTCAAATGTAAGGTTAAAGTCCCCCCTATGATGAGGAAATATTGTTGGGGAAGTGAATCAAGGAGATGCTCGAGGGCTTGTAGAGTGCTTGAAACTGAACCCATTCTGGCCTCCCTTACATAAATGATAGGAATGGTTACGTGGATATGGTTACCAATGAACAATTGACTGGCCAATATATCAAGGGAATCAATGAGTTGATGAACAGTACAATTTAAGGAGTTTCTGGTCCAAATAACCAAACCTCTTGCTGCCCTTCCCCTTGGACTAAGAATGGCAGGGACAAAAAAATTAAGATAGCCTGACCTATGGTCAGAGTCCACAGACCAGGATTTTTGTAGAAGACAGACATCGTATTTGTCCATCAAATTGTTCCAATCTGGAAGGGATGTTTTAGATCTAACTCCCGCTACATTGCACGAGATGATATGCAATTTAGTGGGATCGCTATTAATCTAATCTCAAAGCAAGGGACCCCCTCTAAAAGGCGTATAAGGTCTGGGAGTGAGAGGAGAACTGAACAGACAAATAAGAAACAGAAAAAACTCCCCTATGACCTATATTTCTTTTTTTTCCAATGAATAAATCTAGTATGGGTATCAATACATATAAAACATCAAATATTTATAACAAACAGAAACACATCTTTTTGAAGTTATATTTATTATTCTTATTAACTTCTTCTTTGCTTTACCGAAGCATTAAATGCCATTTTTTGAAAAGATAAAAAACTTTGTTTTCTTTTTTTTAATAATATATACACATTGTATCAATTTATTATACAAAAATAAATACAAATTTGTTGACCCCCAATTAAATAATCAATCTTCTATCCAACTCATTTTCCTGGGCCTGATTAGGAGTTATAGGTTCAGGCAGGGAAGACAGGGGGCAACCAAGTAAACCAATAGACATGATATTGCAAGGGTTGGGAAGGGACAAATTACTGGGTATAGAGTCAAAGGCTGCTTTTTTAATACGTGGATGCTTCATGTGTGCCACTATTTTGACAGGGGTTGCAACGCTCCTTGTATCTTCTCTTCAAGTGAGGTCAAAAGTAGGACCTGAGTTAGTGCGACACATATTCCCCCTTGATCTGAAGCTTACTGGTGGTCTGCACATGAAAGGGCTTAGGGGCAGGGCAGAAGTCAAATTGTAAACTGCAGAGGAGACATCACAGTGCCTGTATATGAAATGAGCACTTGTTAAAAGCACAACAATACTGAGTCACTCACTCCAGTACAGAAGTACTTCAGGTTTGCATGGATGCAGGAGTGAGATCTGAGTGAAGATCGCTGGTTTCTTATGATTTAATATAAGACAAATGAGTATTCATAGTAGGTCACTTTTCTATGTTTTCAATGCAACACTGCAATTTGAATATAGACATGATTTCACCAGTTGGCTGCTCAGGGATCCAGCTTTATAAGGGATGCTCAGGGGTCCCCCTTTCTGAGTTAGAGCGGCAAGCAGTTCCCTGATTCTCCAATGACACTGAACAAAGCAGAGGGCATTACACTGAAACTGCCCAGGGAAAGGATGTCCCCATGGGGAGCGTAACTCCTCTGACAGGCATCCACAATATGGAGGGAGAGATATCAGTGAATGATCTGTGAAGCCTGCTGTGTTCAGATCTTGGAGCCTTGACTAGAACTGAAAGAGAGCTGCAAGTCATGGCTTGTCTCCAGGCCTGGTGCAGCAGGATCCTACTATGCACAGCATTCAGTTCTGTGCAAGGAGGTGTCCACATGGTCCGGCCTTTGGCCAGACACTTTGCCCATGTTCCTTGAAACCAATCCGTATTGCACATGACCGTAAGAGTTGATGCTGGGTCTGGCCTTCTGCAAGACATGGGATTCACTGTGGTCTACACCTAATGTCCATGTTTCTATACCCAATGCACTTCAGCCTAATTTCTTTCCAGCTTTAAAAATGAATGGATTGCTCAACAATGGATAATATGATGCATAAGAAAGTGAGGAAACAAGAAGACAGAACTGAAGAAAGTGTTTATCAGTAAGTGACTACTTGTGAACTAGATGTGAAAAGTGTAATAAAATCATAGTACTAGACACCCCTCTCCAGGAAAGATGCTGAATTGAACATTAATATTGCCATCCATAAAGTTGGAGATAATAGTACAGTATTGTTCACCATTAGACCATTTTCTTGCAATGAGAACAGTACAGTTCCAGCAGCTGCATGCAGAGTTTGGTTTGGTTTTATGTTCTTCCAGAACCTCTTGTGGAAGGCTCTGTATGACACCATATACACATTATCCAGCTGTTAGGTGGGCATTTACTATATAGGTCACTGCCTATTTTATACATACAATAAGAGATGTTCTAAGGTGCAGTCATAGAGGGCATTTGCCCAGGGCTCCCACCTTCCAAGAGGCATCCTCTGGAAAGTTACATTTTTCTGTATTTAATTATTTATCCACCACTTCCTGTGTGTTTTACTGTAAATTACCCCACAGTGCCCCTCTCTCCCTAATCCAATATGACAGAACCTTCCTTTCCCTGGCCAGAGCTCCCCAAGCCAACTCGGAGGTATGGCAATGAAAATGGGCAACTCGTCCCCTGTGGTCACTCGAAAACAGTTCTGGGGTGGCTCCACCACCCACATGCCTTGGTGCCCCCTGACTAGAAGGGCAATAGAGGGGGAAGGCACAGTTGTGAGCCTGTTACAGGGTAGGCCTCCTCTGAAATTAATCAAGTGCCTGGACACAGCCTCAGACCATCCTGTCAAAGGAAGGACAACACTTCGCCACATCCAAGGCCCTTTGTCCCTATCCTGGTAGCAATTCACACCTCACTACAGCGGATCCATCAGCTGCCAGGTAACAGTAGAATACTTATAGGAAAGGCCTTAGAGGCTTAAGGCCCAAAAAAGGTACTTTTTCTAAAGTATCTTTACATTAATAGTTAGATAAAATTCGACTTTACTATTAAATTGGATATTGTGTAACTATTACAAACAGTCCTTGAAATATTTCTCTAGCTGCTGTCAACCTGAAATTAGCATTATAAAGTGGAATAACGTAATTCAGTGCTTTGGAGGCAGCCAGCCTTGCTACAGTGAAAATATCGTTTGGGCTTTTTCACTGTAAGGACATGTGTAACATTAACATTTTTGCATGTCTTATTTTTAAATACCATGCACCCTGCTTTGTGTACACTAAGGCTTACCTTAAGGGTGACTTATTCATATTTAAAAGAAAAGATCAGGCCTGTCAAAAGGGTTTATTATGACAGGCCAATTGGCAGTTTGAAACTGCACTGCCAGGCTACAGTGGTAGGTCCTTTGTAAGTGCTGTCGGTAGCACAATTGGTGCTGCAGGCCAATGGTGACATTTATCTTACGGGCCCTGGGTATCCTTTGTACCACATATCAGGGACTTATAGGTAAGTTAAATATGCCAGTCATATGTATACCAATTTCATCATGTTTAAAGAGAGGCAGTAGTAAAGTGCATAGAGTTCTAGGGCCAACAAAGACAGTCGAGGAAAAAAGCTAGGCAAATAGAAAACAAAGGATGGTCATTTCAAACAGAACCCACAAACAAACCCCTGAAGTCTGGTGTGTGTATACTCAAGACATGCCATGGTGGATTGCTTATGCACACAAAGGCATGGCTAAGTGCATATAGTTCAGTATCCAAAACAACTATTCACTGGAAAATATTATTAAGCAAATGTATCCAAGCAGTCTTTCCTGTGAAGTTTTGCAGTTACGCCATGATTTGTGAGTCTTAGCGACGTGAGGGTGAAAAATATAAAACTATATGTTTTGAAAGAAACTGATGTTGTGAGTACTAATTTGTGTTAGCCCACACTTTTCAATGGACTTTTTAGCCATGATCTCTGGAATACACCAGTATCCTCAAGTCTTTTTAGCCAAAGGCTTGTGAGTGAGCATGTTCATCTCAAAAACGTCAGAATATATATAATATATATCTTTTATAAGGGCTGGCATATTTTTTCATAAGACAAAGTCAGCAACTTTATGAAATAAAGTTCTAAAAAAATGTCTGGAGGAAATAGAAGCAAAATTACCATTTTGCTGGAGAGGTTTCACCCATGAAAGCCTGTAGTTTTTATACCCAAGGCAAAGTTTTGCAAAAATAACACACTAACATGAACTTGCGCCTTTTTATACCAGGTTTGCAGTTAGGGTTTTATTGTTGTTGTTAATGGGATGGACTACATGAAGTGAACTCAGGGGTTAGAATAGAGGTTGGTGAACTGTATTCCACCCTGTATAGTACATGTAATTGAGGACTCTAGGTTTTTTGTAGCTTTGGTGCTTAGTGTGACTAAGTTTAGCATTCCTCATGTCAATCTTTTTATAACCTTCATATAGATTAATCCATTTTAGCACATCGTGATCACTGGAAAGCAGACACAAACTGAAGGCAATTCAGTGGTTTGACTGGGATCACACAATACATTCAAGATAGGAAGCTGGTATTGCAACATGAGAAAAATCTCAACTTAACACCTAAAATGGTGCACTTGTAGTAATAAAATTAGATCCCTTACTAATTTAATGTAGAGTTTAAAAATATATATTATTTTTCATTTTCTTTATTTACAAATGAAAGAACCTTTTAGAACATTGACAAACTAAACAAGATACACTTCGCAGTTGTCTCAAGTTCCAAAATGCAGTATCATAATAGCAAGATTCTTAATAAATGCCCCTGTAAAACCCTCACAATGCATTCCAGACCTCAATATTTAACAGCAATATCCAGTGTTTAGCCAGTTTATCCATAGATGTTCCATTACCAATGAAAGTGGTCTCCACCCCATACCCCATACAGTCCACAGCCGTAGATGAATCTTCTATATTGGATTATGGGGTTCAGGGATGAGATTACTTCCTCAAAAGTTATGTTGGTCAGTAATGTGTTTATTGTGATCCCCATATCTCTAAGTTTTCCACAACGTTCTCATCTCTGCTAGACATTTTGGGATGTGCTTCTTCAGCCAGTGGCCATTCCATAAATCCCTAAACCTTGCATCTATATATACTAGGCCCATGCGATACCAGCCATCCAATGACTATATGTCTTTTTGCCAATACTAACGCCAGTTGCAGGAATTTATTTTGCATTTTATTAATGTTTCAGTTTAGAAGTGATAACCCCCAACAATCGGCTTCCTGGAAAGTGTGATGTTGACCCCACTAGCTCTATGTAGTCTCCTAGACAGCTCCCTACAATAATCAGTAGCTTTATCACATGTCCATGAGAAAGAGGCACTGCCTTTTCTATGGAGAATGTAGAATTATAAACTTTCAGGGTGAAATTCTTGGTGGAATTCAGTTGAGTATTGGTATGTCACTTTTATTTGCTAATGCCGTACAGTGTCAGCAAAATGTATTGGCATAGAAAATAAGTATACGAGGCGAGACCTATTGGCTTTGTCAGTGTTTGTTGATGTGACAGATAAGTCAGATTTGAGAGATAATTAGCTAGAGGTCTCTTTGTTAAGTGTTTGTGTGGTCAGGCACACCGGCTTGCCTACACTGATATCTGATAGGCCTTGCAATGTCATATTTTTTCATGAGAATGTTTGGAAGAGTACAAAGGATGTTTTATAATTTTTGAGGGGTTGCAGGAGTTCTTAGTTTTTCATTTGTGTCCATGCTAACTACTCAATTGTAGTTCTATTTCTTAGGTTTGTCCTCTTTTTTTATTTGAAAAATTCTGGTCAGCCTGTAGGTCAAGTCTGCCTGTTTGTTTGATGGTGTGGTGAAACACTTTTTATTGCATATTCAGATGGTTTAATGATTCTAGTGCCTATCAGCAAGTACTTAACATAGCATTATTTCAATGTTGTTCCTTTGTACAGTGTTACATCCTCAGACTGGATAGTCTCTTAAACAGCCTTGTCCCAGTACATTCCCAAACTCTGGACTGAAAAATTGACCTTGACTCAAAAGTTTTGATTGTTCCCTCATTTCTTTCCTTTGAATGACTCTCTCCTTAAATTGTATGCTCTGCATACCTCCTTTTTCTGAGTATAATCTACTCTATGTTGCATGCCAATTTGTCTTAATCGCTGATATTATATCTCTGCAAATTGCCAACACCTCATTTCATTCATCCCAACCCTCCTACATTCTTCTTCATACCTTCATCTTACCTTCCTTCTTCATCCTTATATGCCTGCAACCCAATACCTGTAATCTCCTCCAGTCGATCTATTCATCCCACCATCCATTTACATGAACTTACGTAGGCTCCACTAATGAAAACACTTAACACATAGTAATTTAAACTTCCACAAAGAAATTTAAGTAAATACATGATATGATTTCTTTGAGAGCACAAGACTAATCCCAATAACCAACAATAATCAATAACCATTGGCTCAACTACTAACCGGGGGGGTTCCTAAGTAGCATGCTACTCACCATACAGAGTTTCAACATCTCTTCAGGGGTTGTAAGCGCTATATATATGCAATTACAGCTACAATTACGCCAGCTAGACCTTTCTCACTCGCTACCTACCTCTATCCTCTCTACCCAGTGTCATCTTATGGATTTTTGGGGTTCTGTGCAAACATATTTCAACTGTTTTGCATGATTCTTTTAAAGTTTAACATATAATTTAGTATTGTTTGGATGAAGTTTGTGTAGCATCACTGGCATAATATATGTTCTTTGCAATATGATAAAATGAAACAAAGGAAACCTAGCGTTGCTGGGTTTTGTATTTTTCATGTTCAACGCTCCTTCTCATTCATATGCAGACAGTGCTTTCACACAATCTGTTTACCATTATTATTTTATTGTTAAGTCTATCTTGGTGTTATCTTTCCTTACTACGGTGTATAGCCTGGCGACCACTCCCCTTTCCTGGTCTGCTAATGCAAGACCGTCAGCTTGAGTGATATAGGAGGAGCAGCCATAAAAGTACATGCATTGTGGCAAGTTTGCACAATACTGTAGAATACATATAAAACACACATATATATATTTAAATACATATATATGTATATATTAATCTAGTGGCAATAGTGCCAGAGAAGCTATAGTTAGGTCAGACTTTCCATAGGCAAGGCATTTTGTTTCTTAATAACTTTTGTGCCATCAAAAAATCTGAAAGAAACTTTTAAAAAAATAGTTCATCCACATTGTCTTCTTTACAGAAAGTTTTGCGCTGATCCGTCCAGCAAGGACCAAGAAAAAGAGGGGTGAGCCCCAAACCAAAACATTGATTTCCCATTTTATTACCATAGAAATTTTGCTCTCTGATACAGAAAAAAACTCAGTTGAGTAGAAATTCTCAAAATTTGGCAGAAAGTTGGTATTTTACTCATAAAGTGTATTTTTCATTATTTGGTGTAAATTTGTTCAGTAGTTTTCAAGAAATAACAATTTAGAAGTTGCTTGGGGTAGGCATGAAGGGGTTAATCACCAGAAAAACGTAGTGATATTTAGACTGTTGGTGTTCCTATATGCTATAATTGGTCAATTTAACAGGGACTGTTCATCCTGATTGACAGCCGACAACATGAACAATATGTTGTGGCAGCCATTACAGAACTCGGGGAAAAGGGGCTAGATGTGCTAACTTTAGGAATACCGAATTCCATATTGCGATTCTCTCCGAATCGCAATTTGGAAATCGTTATTCCTAATGTATGAAACTCTTCTGAGTTTCACCAGCAAATCCTAGTGGGTCGCAAATAGACCTACCTTATGCATATTAATGAGGTAGGTCACAATTTGCAACCTTTTAGGAATCGCAGCCATCACAGGGATGGCCACCATGTCTGTGATTGCTTTTTGATAAAGCAATCTTCTTGTTTTTCTTTTTTAACATGCAGACCGTTTTCCTTAAAGGAAAACGGGATGCATTCAAAAAGGAAAAAGGAAACTTTGCAGTTTAATTTTTAAAGAGTAGGCAGTGGTCCATAGGACCACTGCCTGCTCTTAAAAAATATTTTTATTTACATTCCCAAAGGGGAAGGGGTAAAGTATTACAGTTTTGTGACCGGAATATGACCGCAACAGCAATACCTACCATACCGATTGGATATTTGGAAGGTACGTCCTAAACACGCCCCTTCCAAATACCGAATTGCAAATGCAAAGTGCGATTCGGCAACAAGTTACCAAATCGCATTTCGAATTTTGTACCTATAAAAAAAGCTTTTTTCCAGTCTCAAACGGCCCAATTCTGCGAATCGGGCATCTTGTGGCCAGAAAAATGCTTTGGACATCTGGCCCAAGGTCCCAGCACTCTGAAAATTAATTTGAAAAAATCATATACAGTGGCAGAAGCACATGGTGGAGTCGCAAAAAGGAATACATGGAGGGTTGATAGATTTTAGTCACAATTCAAAACATTTGTTGGTGGTAGCATACAAGTTTTAGGAATTATGGTGTAGTCTAAGGTGATTTTACCCTGTGAAAAATGTTGATCCTCTGCTGGGATCTGATAAACCAATCAATCAATCATGGGTTTGTTAGAGCGTGACTACTCACCCGTAAGGGTCTCAAGGCTCTGGGGGAAGAGGGGTGCAGGTTCCAATCCATAAAGGAGGGGGTCTGTCGAAGAGCCAGGTTTTGAGGTTTCTCGTGAAGATGGGGAGTGATGTGGTCTGCCTGAGGTGGAGCGGTAGAGCATTCCATGCACTGGCCACGAGGAAGGAGAAGGAGCGGCCTCCTGATCTGGTCTTTCTGGTGCGGGGAACTGCGGCGTAGGAGAGCTGGGCTGATCGTAGGGTTCTTTGGGGTGCGTGGAAGTTGATTCGGCTGTTGAGGTATGCTGGTCCGGTGTTGTGGAGGGCTTTGTGTGCGTGGGTGAGGATCTTGAAGGTGATTCTTGCCTCGATGGGGAGCGAGTGAAGTGTGCGCAGGTGTTGGGAGATGTGGCAGCGTCATGGTAAGTTGAGGACCAGATTTGCGGCGGCGTTCTGGATGTTTTGTAGCTTGCGGGTGAGGTTTTTTCTTTATTCCGGTGTAGAATGTGTTGCCGTAGTTGAGTCTGCTGGTGACGAGGGCATGGGTGACGGTTTTTATGTGCTCGAGGGGGATAAACTTGAAGGTCTTTTTACTTAGGAGGCAGAGGATTTGGAAGCAGAAGGATGTGACAGAGTTGATCTGGTGGTCCATTTTGAGTTCGGAGTCTAGGATGATTCCAAGGTTGCGTGCGTGGTCCGTGGGGGCGGGTGGGCTGCCGAGGGCGGTGGGCCACCAGGTGTCGTTCCACCAGGTGTCGTTCCACCAGGTGTCGGGGTGTGGGCCCATGATGAGTACTTCTGTTTTGTCGGTGTTGAGTTGTAAGAAGCTGCTTTTCATCCATTTGGCAACAGCTTCCATGCCTTCTTGGAAGGTGTGTTTGGCTGCGTTGGCTTCGTTGGACAGGGAGAGGATGAGTTGGGTGTCGTCTGCTTATGAAACAATGTTGAGTCCATAGGTTCCGACGATGGGGGCGAGGGGAGCCATGTTTGATAGAAAAACAAATTCTCTCCTGATTTTCTCATAGAGATTATGGCATGTCCTCCAGAAGCTAAAATGAGAACACATTTTCTATAAGTTCACACTATCTTCCTCAGCCACATGAGAACAAAGTCTGATATTTTGGTATAACATGTACTTCTAACAGAACAACTTCCTGTCCTTTGTTCTACGATTGCTTCACCACAGTGTTCTAATGAATAAATAGAGCACTAACATTCTGTATTTACGACAAAAGTGTGGCACACTTAATGGCCATCTTAAAGTAATCATAGCTATAAAACTGAAATCATTTCTTACAGAGGACACTGGAGTAAATGAAGAAATTAGGAGTTTCCTTTCGTCATAGAAATCGTGTTTAGTGCTCTAGAAAGTTAAAATCAGGGTTCATTTCAATGAGTTGTCAAATATCCTCCTCATACGTCAGTAAAACATGACAAGCAGAGAGAAACATGTATTTCCAACACCAGCTGCAGTCTGTCAATTAACTTCCTAGCAATCCACTGCAGCTTCACCACAGAAGCAACTAAAAAACTAACATTTTGTATACACGACAAAAGTGAAGCACTCCTAAACACCATTTAGTTGTAATAAGAGGGGTTGAATTTAAAGTCTTTCCTGAGGAGCAGGCTGAAGTAAATGAGAATTGAGAACTTAATGCAGTGGGATAAAAATATAACTGTGTGTATGGGTTTTTACTAATCTGAGGCACAATGTATTTTGAATGGGGTTAAACATTTGTTAAAAAGGGCGATATCCTCATAAATACAGCATCCCCTTTTCACATCAGTTTATTCACCCTATCATCTTCTCAGTCACTTAACAGTCTATAATTTTAAAATAGTAAACTTTTGATAAACAAACTTTGTGCGCAGTTGTAGTTGGGTGCCGCAGAGATTTGCCCATGCAGGACTGGGTGCAGAATCTGGCCATAAGGCCAGACTCTGCAGCCACCCCAGCTGCACATGGCCTAAGGCCTTGAACAGCAGGAGTTGGGCACTCATGGAGGGTTGGACCCGAGGGCAATTTAGAATATGATCACAAAATTTAGGAATTCACTAAAAGAGTTCTCAAAGGTCAAAGGTAATTTTATTTCAGTTAATAAAAACCATAATATATTGCACAGATAAAAACATTAAAAAGTGTACTAATGTATTGTGAATCAGTTTTTAACAATTTCATTTAAGCATCACAGAAGATCATATTATACTCTGTTTGCATGAAATCACTATGGAGCCATCTTTACATTACATTCATCAGACCTTTTGCAGTCAGTAGCCGTTCTGCTTTAAGATAACATTTTATGAAAGCAGCTATTATTTGTGGCGACTCCCCTTTCATACAGAATAGCAAAACGTGCCGACATGATCTAATACCATACATATTAAAAAATCTTTTCAGTAAAATTGTTCTTTCCATTAATAAGATTGGGCAGATTGATAAAATGTGAGTCAAGCTTTCTTCATGTAATAGTCAGTCTGCACTTTATGTTCAAAGGTTGTGGTTGCCATTTGGGGATGTATTCTAAGGCTGGGCATAAACCATAACGTAACTGCAGTAGCTTGCTTTTGTAAAATGATCTAAGTAGTGCCGTGAGGTATTTCTGGGGATGGGACTCCCTGTAAGTGTCAATTGTGATCCAGGCGGGCATGGGTTCACTAAAAGAAACAAAGGTTAAATATTGAAATGAGGCAAAAAATAATGTTAAAAAACAAAAAAAACTGAAATATGTTTCCTCTAGTTTTATAGCTTAGTCAATTGACTATAAATTACGCCCTATCATGCGCTGTTTATGACCTCACATACTATAATACTCGGGGTATGTTAAAAAGACATAACGGATGACATGACATTACATTTACAGAACAATATTGTTCAAATTACCAATGAATACTGTGGTCCTCAAAATAATATGTGAGGTCATAAGCAGGTGATGGGAGTGAAAGTTATAGTTAACTGACTAAACCATAACTGGCTAATTTCAGTGTTTTTTGTATTTTTTAACTTTAGTCCCTCTTTCATTTCAACATCTAACTATACCGTCACTTTAACCTTTGTTTTGTCAGTAAATATATATTTGTTTTTTCAGTAAATATATATATAAATTCACTGACAGTAGCAAAGGTTACAGGGACGTTATAGTTAGGTTGACATTTTACCCACACAAAATCATGGAAATTCAACAGTTATAGTTATACTTACGTTAAGAAACTATAACTCGTGGCCTAAAGTTACTTAAAGACACTAGTTCTAGTTTCTTCAGATGGTGCATGACACTGTTTCTGAGCGGTGCATGTCATTTGAAAATGAGTAGGAAGGTTTGTCTCTTCCAAGAGGAAGTCAGTAGCTTGTCATAAGAGTCTTGTATGGGCATTTATAAGCAGAACCAAAAAAGTAGTTTGTTGCTGATTCCACCTGATTAACATCTTGATGCATTGTCTGGAACGCATGTTAGGGGGGGGTCTAGCCATTATGCATATTCTCAGCATAACTTTCTTGGCAGTAAGTCTGTGAATATTGTGACTTAGTCCTACAATTGCAAGTCACAATACGTTAGAGTGGAGGATGTATTACCTTGTCTTTATGTAAGTCTGCAACTCCGTCACCAAAGGAAAATCAGGTCTTTTGCACAATGGCAGAGCAGTGAAAATGGGGCAGGTTGCACTAGCAGCTATGGCGAGTATGTCAGAATATTGTTAACAAAAATATTGTCCTACATATATATTGTGACCTAAATATCATTTACAACAATATTGCTTTATTTGGTTTTGATGTTATATTAACTCCAATGCAGGGATATTTTTAGTAACAATATTTAGGACACATTTTTGTCAGAAGATATCAAGGAACAATATGCAAGAACCATACCACAATAGCTGATGGAATGAGAGATGTACTGTCTATAGGGAGATATGCTACAGCTCTCTATTTGTTATAACTTTCATTAATCACAAGTGGAGATGAGAATGGCATGTGGTAGTTGTAAACTGACCCTGGTACTCCATCTCATGAGCTAGGGTGGGAGAATATCACATCCACCCTTTGAATTCTGAATTGTGTTGAAGGTTGTATGTCAGAATATCGACAAAAGAAACATTGTGCTCCAACCAAAATATCATGAAGGAAAGTGCATGTTGGTAAGAATAGATTACCTTGTCGATATTTTGGTTGTCAATATTTTTTCCTACAATATTTCAGAAGCATGATCTTAAAATTCGGTATTCATGTACCATATCGTGGGAAACACAAAGTTGAAGTCCGCCCACAAAACAAAAACAAATGCTAAATAAATGTAATAGCACATTGAGACAAGTGTTTCTACTACATAGTGTCATATCGAGCTTGTACATACATGCTTACCTATATTAAGGATGACTATTATTGTCTTACTAAGGGCTCGATTACAAGTCTGGTGATTCACGGACCGACAGACTCACTTGGGCGCAGGGGTGGCAGTCTTTCGACTGCCCTATTACAATCAGGACAGTCGGACTGCTATTGCCCCTCTGCAGCCACCAGGGAACCGCCATTCCCTGGCAGTGGTGCGGGGCTGTAGAGGCAGCAATATGCTTGGTGGGATCACCGCGGTCCCGCCCAGCATATTATAAGTTTCCTCTCAGCCGCGGGTTTCAGGCGGTTCCTCCTCCATGAAAACCGGAGCAGAGAGGAAACAAAGGGGGCCCTACAGAGCCCCTTGTTGCCTGTGGGCCATTGGGTGCATGCAGGGGGGCACAACATGTGCCCCCCTGTATGCATGCACCCCAGTTCCTGCACAGCATGGACTTTATAGTCCATGCCGTGCAGGAACCGTTTGTGGCGTACCCATTGAGGTGCCCATTTTCTGAGGCACCGCCGTGGAAACGTAAAAAAAAAGCCTGCCAGACCCGAGAAACACTCGCAATCTAGCGAGCGGCCCAACCACTGGCTGGGCGGTGCAGAGGTGGGGCAGACCCAGCACTGCACCCCCAAACTCATAATCAGGCCCTAAATGTTTTATTAATAATACATTTTACTGAGAAAATAATGACCACATGTGCCCCTCTTCTATTAAAATTAAAAGGCGGCTGTACACCAAGAGAGCATTTTTTTCAGGCATTTCAATCATAATTACCTTTAGGTGCTTCTTGTAGTTGTTGTACACCACAGCTAGGAACACAGACATAAATATGTAAGTGTTGATTATAATGTAGGCTATGAAGAAGAGACAGTACCACCAGTTATAATCAAAAGCTGGCATCCTGAAAAGTAAACAAATAAATGTTAGTACCACTACTTACTTATGAATCATCCATATTTTCAGAGCGAAAGCAGCTTGAGGCTAAGTGGCCAGTATGGTAGTGTCAAAGATCCTTCATTGTGCGAATGTGAGTGGAAGCAATACAGGAAGGACGGGCCATGAGATGGGAAGAGTAGACCCGCGTGTGGCAGCTCTCAGTGGGCAATACTTTCTGCTTCTTAAAGGAATCATGTGATCTTCTACACATCAGTGGGATTATGGTCTTTTTTCCAACTGCCTGTTAACAAATACAAGTGATAATATGCTAGGTGAGAGGTTGAAACTGACTTGACCAAACAGGTACACCAACACAGGAAGCAAAAGAAGAAGTGGCCATCTTAGTACTGACAGTCATCAATGGCCAGGTATGGAGAGCCCTTTCATTGTAGCCAAGAGGGACAGTCATAAATACTGTACAGACACAAAGATATTCTGGCAGTACTAGCAAAATTGCAAACCATGGCACTGTATTTCCAGTTTATACCTGGGATTAAGAATTACAAGTTAAGGCTGAAGGCTTGTATTATGCTTCCAATCTTGTCATTTGTTTTTCTAGCAGCCAAGTCATGAAAGACTACAAATCCCATCAATCCAACTAACCAATGAAAAGAACAGTTCAACACCAAATACGGAACACGCTGAAGTCTGTATTGGTCCTAATGAGAAAACAATGCCTCTTAAGAAAGGGAAAGGTACGTTGGTGGAGGGGAAGGAAACAGACACAGATGCGAGAGGAGGAAATTTCAGTCAGTAGAATTTCTATTTGTAAAATGCAACATCTATTGTGACGCGTTTCCTGCAGTTTGTTTAATTAAAATTAGTGGGCATACTTTTATAGTTGGGAAAAGATTCCATTTGAAATGAAACTACAACAAAGAGAATGATTAAATTAAAAGACACCACCTCAAAGCGAAAGCGCTATCAATGCAACTCTAAAACAGAAAGAAACACTGTTTCAGAATGAGATTTGTTTTGTCAAATGTGGCACCCTATCTAGAAATAGCCCCAAAGCGCAGTATTGTTTTGAGAAGGAATCAAATATGTCCCAGGATGCTGCCCTGCATATTTCTGTAGGACAATGTTTTTATAATGCCACCAATACTCTTGTATTATTCATAGAGGGCCATTGTAATCCCTGCAGGGGAGTATCATGCATAAAATAAATCAGAGGGTGAAAGAAAGTTTTGAGCCAGAGGCGTAACACAGGTGCCTAATCCTCAGGAGGGCCCCTTTCAGCCAGTGCTTAATTTGACCAGGTGGTTTCCGGTGCTCGGCTGCGGCACTTAATTGCCAACACCAGCACTAATGACAGCTGACACCTTTGGGCGCTGTTTGTGTAATTTGGAGATGAGCAGAACAATAGTTGTTGGTCATTTCAATATACATTAAAAATACAAATACCTGCTGTCCAACTCATTATTATAGCTTTGTGGGCCTTCAACAGTCTGAATTGTCACAACAGTAGCAGTAGTGTGTTGGTTCGTATTGGTTAGTACTGTCATTGGCAGTGCTAGCAGTGGCATGGGGTGGTGCAAGCTGCGGTGGCCACTTGACGAGGGCCCTGGCACTTTTCTTTTTCTTACAAATTAAGCACTGCTTCCAGACCAAGGCTAATGAATAGGTTTGAGAAATAGGAGACTCAGGGCCCCTCATCACACTCTGCCGGGGTTAGGGGATTATGGGGGGGGGGGGTTTATTCATTTTGCGTAACTATTCTGTTTTGACCAATTGTACCTAGCGTGGAATCACAAGAACATGACAAATAAAGCATTGACTAAAGTTTTAAGCTTACATGTGATGTCGGGTGATTTAGAGAATCGAGGCAGAAATGTAGAACAGAGTTCTTTCCTTCCACATTCCTTAACTGTTTAAAATTCTGACTAAGCCCGAAAGCAAATACCAAAGGTGACCAGAGTGTGAGATTATGTACACTTTAGTACCAGAATTAAATAAGGGTATCCTATGAAATATACATGATCCGTATGAAGGTCTCACACTAGCAAAGATGTGCGGGAAGAGAGTACAAGCAGAAGTGCATGAACCATAGCACTGAAAGGGCAGGCACTTCTAGATTGAAATCAGCAAACAGCCGAAACGCCACAATGCCTGCAGAAGCACCGAAATCACAAGGATTCAATCAGTAGAGAACTTAGGGCCAGATGTACAAATGGCCAGATCCGATTTTTACAATGTAATAAAAGGCAAATTGCGATTAGGTAACTTGTTATCGAATGGCAATTTGCATTTGCTACCAAATACCGATTCGGTATTTGGGAGGGCATCTCTTACAAATACCGAATCAGAATGGTATGCATTATGTCTTTCGACCAAATTCCAGTTGCAAAATAGTAATACTTTAACAACAGATTAACACTGGAGGTAACCCATTCACAAAGGGGAAGGGGTCTTTTGGGGACCACTTCCCTTTCAGAATGTTAAAAATATTTTTTTAAGAGCAGGCAGTGGTCCCACGTCCTACTCTTAAAAAATTAAACTGCAAAGGTTCATTTAAAAACAAATTATCCAGTTTTCCTTTAAGGAAAACAGACGGCTTTAAAAAAAAAAAAAAGATTGCTTTATTCAAAAGCAATCACAGAAATGGTGGTCTGCTGACCTCAGCAAGCCACCATCCCTGTGATGGCTGTGATTCCTAATGAGTTGCAAACTGCGACCTACCTCATTAATAGTCATGAGGTAGATCGTTTTGCGAGCCACAAGGAATCCCTAAATGAAACTCAATGAGTTTCATATATTAGGAATACCAATTTCCTAATTCTGATTGGGAGAGAATCAGGAAGTCGGTATTCCTAACATTTGTACATCTGGCCCTTAATCGCAGCAAGACCTCTGTTATGCCCGCTATATACCAGAAAGGGCAGAGTTTTAACATCGGCAGCTCTTCTTTTCATATGGAATATGCTGTTACCCCAGAAATGAAACTGGATGAGAATATAAGACCCCAACATGTGATGCCACTGTTACACTGTATAGCTGAGGAGTAGGAAGAGGAACGATGGGAAGACAGATGCCATATTTCTGTCTGGGTCATGGCAGGCGTATTACTGGACATACACACTCACATGCACCCAAGGCACCGCTGTGGGTGATATAGCCGTTGCAAGAAGCTTCAAAAATATAGATTCATCGCAACAGTACACAGTCATAACACTTGCCATGAGAGCGCTGGGGAACATGGCGGCCAGCTAATGCGCTGGCTGTGAGCGTCTCGTCTCTCCGGAGCGCCCACCTTACCGGACCCACCAACCGCGCCGACCTTGAGGATCACTTTTCGTTCTGGTTTTCGTCTCGTTTTGTCTTTGTTTCGCCGAGAAGAGGAGGCATTTGGTAGTGAAGCTGCATGGCTCAACGTTTCCTGAGACACGGCCAGTTACTCACCGTACTCCGTGGTTTCAGGCTGCCCTGCAGCTACGCCGGGATCAGCGAGCTGCAGCGCGGATCCCTCTCCGGGGCACAGGCGGCGGTGTCAGGGCAAGCGTATGGCCGCAGCCTGTAGCGCAGCAAGGAACACCGAATTCACACTGCTCCCCCAACATATGAGCCCCAAAAGGACACCAGCGCGGAGAGGAAAATCAAAAGTGCAGGGGAAGTCCCCCCTTAACATAAAAAAGAAGCAGAGGAAGAAAACAGAAGGTACTGAAGTTGCACTAAATACAAAGACAAGACCACAAGGTCATAACAGATATACCTTAAGGAATTCACGAGTTGATCTTGCCTCTTTACAGCTGAAGGAGGAGGAACTGGGAAGGTCGAGTGGGTCCTCCCCAAATATTACTCCCACAATGCAGGCTTCCACCCTTGCGCCAAGCGTGCTTACTAAAGATCATATTCCTGAGCATACATACAAGAAAAAAAAGAGGTGGCAATTTGGGGAATACACTAGACCATCGGGGGGGGGGGATTTAAGATTACACCCTCACTAAGATCTTTCTTTTAAGTACGGGGGAGCGAAAAAACACTTAACAGCCAGACTGGTGGCTCAGGCCTGCTAGATAGCACTCACAGCATGGAGCAACACTAGGCCAGGACAAACAGGATATGCCTTTAGCAAATAGGTTCCAGGCTTTGTCAGAAGAGGCAGCAAGCTCCAAAACTACACCTAGAATAGAATCAGAGGCGACCCCACCACAAGTAGAGGAGGATACACAGCCACACCCCACGAACCAGGAAAACATCGGGGGTCTCTTGCTCACACTCTCAGAAGAGATTAAAAATAGATTGGCATTATCAGAAGCAAATCAAGCAAAAACTTGCGAGGCTTGTGAGAGCCTTGAAATTAAATTAACAGACCTGACTAAAAGAATCAGCAATTTGGAAACATCAATAGAGGCCATGAAAGAGGAAGTAGCTGGTAACAGTAAAGAGATTCAAAATCTCAAGGTGGGGGAGAAAGCACTCAGAGAGAAGATTGAAGTCCTAGAGAACAATTCCAGAAGGAACAATTTAAGGATTCTTAATATTCCAGAGGGAAAAGAAGGAGGGAACCTGAAGGAATTTATTGTAAACCTGATAAAAAAATTCATACCAGCAGTCAGTGCACCAGAACTCCAACAGGACATACAGCGAGTACATAGGGATCCCTTTAAAAGAAACCCCAACAGAGATAAGCCTGGAAAGATCCTTATAAATTTTAGCACCTATTTAACTAAAGAAATGATACTTTCTGAAGCGTTAAAAGCAGGCTCATACACAAAGGATGAATGGTCCTTCCGCATTCGCTTGGACACAGCTAAAGAAACACAAAGTCGACAATGGGGGTTAGGCAACACATACGAGAGCTCAAGACTTTAGGAGCCATGGCTCAACTAAAATTCCCTGCCACATTAAGAATAATGTGGAATAACAAAATGCACAATTTAAAAGAGGCGACAGAAGTTGAGAATCAAATAAAGCAAATAAAATCACAGCATTAGGCTAAATGTCCATAGACAAATCAAGGACATCTATTTAATCTGGAGAGACCACAGCTGATGGGCATGTCGAATTGCCCAGTTTGGTTAAATGGAGGGTTTCCCAGTGTGGGGGTAGGTTCAGGGGGGACTTCACACTTGATGTAAATAGTAGGAAAGGAGTACACCGGGTGGGGAGAAAGTGGGAAAAAACAAAAAAAAACACCGCTCTCATACGTGACAGATTATGGAATTGGGGGCGCTGGAGATGGGTGGACGCAGGAAGATAATTGCTTCAAATAAGACGCACAGCATGAGGGTTCTAACCTGGAACATTAACGGCCTAATGGTACCTGGTAGAAGAAGGAGAGTTCTTCAATTTTTTAAACAATCTAACAATGACATTATAATGTTACAAGAGACGCACCTGTGCCAGGAAGAGTGGGAGGGAATAATTAAGGGGCATAGATGGATTAGCCAGTTTGCATGCACAAACCAAAACTGTAACGTGAAAGGAGTGTCAATTCTGATAAAAAAACTCAGCCCAAGCCAAATTAATAAATGTGACAACAGACCCTAAAGGGAGATGGTTAATCGCCATGGTAAGAATTAATAGCATAAAATATTCTCTGATAAGCTATTATGGTCCAAACATAGATGACCCAACTCTGCTTCAGGAACTTTTTCAACAATTATTAGATAATGGGAATCTTATCATAATGGCGGGAGATTTTAATGTATTACTTGATCCTGCATTGGATAAATCCTCCCCCAGGCCAACGGTTAATACACCTAAAATGAGGGATTTTATCCAGAACTTAATGAAGAATTTGGGCTTGATAGATCCCTGGAGATACAAGGCTGGCAGGAATAAAGATTATACATATCATAACAAGATATAGATTATTTTCTGGTCAACACTAGATTAAGGAACAAGATTAAGGCAATTAGCCATCAACCAGAACATTTATCAGACCACTCCGCAGTAAAACTAGAGCTATCTCTGGATTGCGGCATAACAGTGTCTAGATGGACAATGGACAGGTCCCTACTAGAGGAGCAAGAGATAACTAAGCTGAAGCAGGATACCCGAGATTTTTTTTAGCTAAATAGGGACTCTGTCCCCTTAAGAACAATTTGGGATGCCTACAAAGCGTTTATTTGAGGGAGACTGATTAACTATGCAGTGCATAGGAGGAGAGAAAATAACAACAAAGTAAGGGAGATAGAAAGGAAAATAACCGCCTGGCATAAAGATTTGTATGAAGCAAATGATCCCGCTACAATCACAAAAGTACAAATGCAGATGTATGAAGCCAAAAATGAGTTAACTGAGCACCTGGAGGAGGTAGTACAAAGAAAATGGAATGCTAGTAAACTCGCACATTATGAATATGGCGAAGGCTGTGGGAAATTACTAGCCTGGAAGGCAAGGGGTGATATGGTTAGGAGCTTAATTAAAGAAGTAGTTTGGGAAGGAACTGGTGAACGATGTCAAGATGATCAGGACATTGGGAAAGCGTTCACCGGTTTCTTTAAAAATCTATACAGGGAAGACTGTCTAGCAACAGATAAACAGATTAACGTGTGGTTGCAAAATGACCCCTTACAAAAACTTGCACAAAATAAAGAGGAATACCTCTAAAAACAAATTACCTCCGGAGAAGTGCTTAATACAATCAAACGATTAAAAAAGGGGAAAGCTCCAGGGCCAGACGAAATACCGAGCAAAATATATAAAGTCCTGGCGGACGAAATTAGCCCGGTATTGACTACATTATTTAACACAACATACATAGATGAAGCTCCTGTTCCAGAAACATGGAATGATGCTATAATAACACTTATTTTAAAATGCGGATCATACAGACCAATATTTTTGCTTAATAATGATTAGAAGTAATACACAAACATTTTGGCCAATAGATTGGATAGAGTAATGGTATAGTTAATTAATATATCCCAAAAAGGGTTTATGAAGAATAGACAGTTACATGACCTTGTCCATGATCTGGTGTGTTCCATAGACTTGGCCACAGAAAAGGATCTCCCCGTAGCTATTATGACAGTCGACGCCGCAAAGGCATTTGACAGGGTGAGCTGGCCCTTTTTATATGCAGTCACAAGACAAAATGGGCTAGGGAACAGGTTTCAACATGCAATAAAGAACATATATAGATGTCCTTCGGCGTGGATTTTAGGTAACGGTTCCCTTACCCCACAACTGAAAACAGGCAGAGGTACCCGGCAAGACTGCCCCCTATCCCCTTTATTGTTTAATTTATATATTGAGCCCCTGGCAAGAAGAAACAGGGGAGAGCAGAGAATTTTGCCGATCCAATACCAAGATTGGGTTAAGAAAGAGGCCCTTTATGCAGATGATTTGCTGATTTATACAAAGATCTTACAGGTGCCTTCCCTATCATCTTCCACATGTTGAAAGACTTTAGGAATGTAGCGGGGTACCTGGTTAACGAGGAAAAAACAGAGGTTATGGCCTGGAATATACCACTAGATGCCACCCTGGAAAAAAGTGAAAAAAAGGTACTTAGGAGTCCAGGTGGTAAAAAACATGGAAGATATGACCCAGGTAAATTGCTCAAGACTTATGAGGGAAACCAAGAGGTTATTAAAGCTCTGGTCTCAACTCCCCTTATCCATAATAGGTAGGACCAACTTAATCAAAATGATGATTCTACCAAAGTTCACCTTTATATTTAATGTGTAACCCTACACTTTGAGACTAAGTGGTTTAGGAAAATACAAGGGGAATTGAGCAGTTTTGTATGGGCTAATAAAGGTGTAAGAATTGATAGAAAAAGCTACGTAAGAAAAAACTGGATGGTGGAGTAGCCTTCCCAGACTTTCAGCTGTATTGTTGGGCCTTTCAATTGAACATTTTTAGAGTATTGTTAACGAAGAACCATCAACAGGCCCAGCCCTGTTACGGAGCTCTAACTAAGGATTTGGCAGAAAAAGGAAGCTATTTCCTCTTTAAATTTGCCACCCGAAATTTTTCAAAAAGGTACGGCTAAGAGTGCTGAGTGCAGCATGTAAGTTATGGATACAGGTCAGGAGAATCCTAGGTATGTCTTACTATAGCCAAATTGCCCCAATTTGGAAATCCCCTGGTACCCCTCTGTGCTTCCTAGACTAGCTAACCACCCCATTAGCGGACGCAGGAATATAGAAATGGGGTCAGTAGATGGATGAGGACAATTAAATCTCTTGGGACTATCTAGCGAAGAAAACAAATAACAGGCTGTCTAGGTTTAAATATTTACAATTAGCAAGTTGTGCTCGAGATCAATTGAATGTGGGATTTATCACTGACTGGGAGGAAAAAACCTGCAGTACCAACTCACAAAAAAAAAAGAGGTGACCAAGTGGTATTGGATGCTGGTCCAAGAAGAAGATGGCCCCAACACGCTGCAAATGAAGTGCTACCCGAAATGTGAATTGGAGAAAGCAGATGATGTACACATGTTCTGGCAATGTCCAGGAATTCAAGCTTACTGGCAAGAAGTGGGTAAGGTCTTAACAGCTGTTATGAAAAAAAGAATAGAGGTAAGCCTGTCTTTGATTATATTCGGGGTTTTAGAGGGAGCTGGATTTAAAGGGAGGAATAGGAAACTGCAAGAGCAACTTTTAATAATCCTGTTAATAATAGCACATAGGGAAATCTGCAATAACTCGGTCTCTAGTACCCTGCCGTCTTGCGCAGGTTGGCTAAATTCATTGAGGCACATAGCTAGATTGGACTGCATAAACGGGTCCAAAAAGAGGGTTAGTATTTGGGAACCCCTGGCATCCTATTCTTCAAACAATCACCAGGCAATGGTACTCTAAAGGTCCAAGGATTAAGACATCTTCATCCAAGGAGAGGTAGGGTAGGGTGATCCCATAACCTCTAAAACTGGTTGAAGGAAGGTGTATCAGAGGGAGGTAATGCCCAGCTGGCTGTGGGTACACGACTCCAGAACCTGATCATACACTCTACGCTTGTTTGTCACATATGAGGACCAAAAAATAAAAATAAATAAATAAACAATTGCCATGAGTCGTGAGTATCTTCTAGAATCATGCACAGCTGGAAATCACCCCTCTTCCCTTGTAAAACCCCTCTGCAGGTCTTTGAGTGACTCTACAAGCAGATAATTGAAGGGTACTACACTGCACTCTCAAGGACAAGTAAGGCTTTTCAACCCCCAATTGTAATCTGTTTCAGGGTGTAGTCCTCTCTTACGTCTCTGTTTGGGACAAGAGTACTCTGATGCTTCCCAGTACTTACACATGCTCCTGCTCCCACGTATCCATTCCTCCAGGTGATGGTGGCCCCATGGGATCCTCCTTTACTTGCCCAAGTGTAGACGATAATCCCGTCATAAGGCTGGGGTAGGCTCTAACTCATTTACTCGTATGAGAATGCACACCCGCCAAAGCAGGCTCTACTACTATACCACTGGCTCGGTTTCCCAGGTAGCCGAGGTGTAGTGACATCACCACCTGTGTAAAACTTCTCTCGTTTAATTTCTTTGACCTGCAAATGAACAACTGTTTGGGTTGGGATTCTTCTCTCTGGGCGTTCTGTTCTGTATTGAACCTTTGTTCAACTAAAACACTTTGCTTATGTTCCTTTCATGCTGTTCTATTTCTCCAGCAACAAAACCCTTGCTATCTTGTCATGTAGGGAACAGAGGTTTCCTTTTTTGGTGCTACTGACCTGGGAAGTGTGCCTCCCTCTACTGCATTTGTGGACTACTTCCTTTGTCCTCTTATCCTGGCTTACAGGTAACAACTGATCACAAACTTTGCATCCTGTGAGGGAATGTTATAGCCCTAGCTGATCACCCAACTGTGAGTACTTTTTACCCCAGTGATGATCTCATCAGAAGAGGAGTGGTTATATATAGGCATATTGTGTCCTTTGTAGAGGAGGAACATGTTTTGCCCGTTCCCAAACACAAGGGCAAACAACATACTCAAAAGTACAATCTCTTTAAATAGTCCAGAATTATGCAAGAAGCCTGGCTATTGGTATGGCTAATTCTCATAAACGCAATGTGGATAAACTATGTGAACATAGATCAAAAACAATCCCAATACCACACAGAATGATAAGGGCAACAAAGGAAACTGTGGACCTAAAAAGAAGGACTATTTATAATGAAGACCTATGAGAGAACCTCGCAGATAACAAATACAGGAGAACATGCATACATGTTTAGTGATTATCTAGAAATACTAGGTTTAAAGTAATAAAATTCATTTACAAACTCTGACCTCATGGCCTGCCGTCACCATTGTCAAAATTTCTGCTACCATGAAGACCATCCACTCAGGAGCTCCATCTGCCCGTTACCCCCAGTATATCTTCGCCAAAAGACTCCTGCAGATCAGCTAAGGACTAACACTCATCCTCAACCCCTCGATCGACTCAGCCACATTTACGGACACTTGGCCACTATCATGCCCCTGCTCAATAAACCATCCACTGACCCAGCCACACTTTCTAACTACAGACCCATCTCCCTCCTACCACACCTAGCGAAGGTCTTAGAGAAATTAATCAACCGACGCCTCACCGACCACCAGCTCCTCTAGACCATGCAGTCCAGATCCAGGCCCAACCACAGGACAAAAAAGCACTCATCATCGCAATAGACGACATCCACATGATACTGCCACATACGACATCCGCATGATAATTGAGAGGGGAGACAGTAGCCCTCATTCTCCTTGACCTCTCTGCAACATTTGACATATCACAGCTCATCCTCATCAGGCATCTGCATGAGCTTAGCATCCACGGTCCCCCTCTCTGTTACATCTGTTTCTTCCTAACGGATAGAACACATGCTGTCAGCATGTCACGTTACTCCTAGGAAGCTAGCAAACTCATCTGAGGAGTACCTCAGGGTTCATTGCTCAGCGCCACCCTCTTCAATGCATACATGATCCCTCTGGCCAACATCATCAGTGCACACACCTCTCCTGCGCAGAAGACATGCAGCTCTTATTCTCCCACTCACACAAGACCCCTAACATAAAAGAAATAAGCTCACTGCCTGCCCGAAGTCGCTAACTGGATGAAACCAGACTGTCTCAAACCTGAACACCGACAGGACAGAAGTAGTTGCGTTCGGCAAGAACACCTCACGGAACTCCAACAAGTGGTCGGCTGAACTCGAACCCACACCCAGAACCCACGCCAGGAACCTTGGAATAATCATCAACAGCAAACTGGACATGACGGCACAAGTCAACGCCTTCACTGCAGCCTGCTTCCACATTCTGAAGATGCAGAGGAAGATCTTCAAATAGCTCACAAGCTACACCACAAGAATTGTCACTCATGCCCCAGTCACCAGAAAGTTGGACTATGGGAACACCATCTATGCAGGGTTCACCAAGAATTCAAACCATTCAGAACTCAGCAACCAGACTCATTCTTAACCTCCCACACAAAATAACCATCACACCACACCTCAGGGAACAACAATGGCTCCCAATACACAAACGCTTTCAATTCAAACTCCTCACACACATATTCAAGGCAATACATAACTTAGGCCCCACCTACCTGAACAGTCACATCTTCTTGCACCAACCACCCAGACACCTTCACTCAGCAGGACTCCTAATCACACATATCCCACATATACACAGAACCAGATCAGGAGGACAGGCATTCTCTAACATTGTTCTTAAAGCGTGGAAAGACCTCCCACTCCACATCAGAGCCTCCTCCCCTATTCTTGAATTCTGCAAGAAGCCGAAGACCTGGCTTTTCAATTAACCAACCTACCACAGGCAGGGCTAGGCACGCATACTTGCTCTGCGCCAGGATACCCTAGCAGGTCTTAGAGCGCTTTACAAATTCACATAACATAACAATTATCATTTGAGAACATATCTAATACTGTTAACCATGTATAGAATAAAATCAATAACAGGACAAAAGAAACTGCCCCACTTTTTCATGATTGAGAGGGCACAAAGGCTACTGGCAATGATACTGGCAGGTAGTCTGTGAGCTAAAGTGGCAAAGCTCCAGAACTGCAGAGACAGGGATCAGTTAAATGGCATGATGGAAAATACCATTTCTGTTTAAAGACATAACAGTCTAAATATACTCTGAGTGCCCCAAATCATTGCAGAGGTAAAGAAAGTTACATGAAACCGTTAGGAAGCTAAGATCTATTAATATTATATATATATATATATATATGCTGGTGATGCATGCAAAGCTCAACTTGCTACTTAACAACAAGGCCTGGTTCATCCAGAAACCACAGGGAACGTGGGAATTATCAGATGTATCAGTAGAGGTAAATGAAAAGGCTCATCAGATGGTGAAAAAACCCTGCCAGAACACAAGAACACAAACATGGCTTTACATAGATCACTCAGAGGAGAGTAGTCACTCTTGAAGACTGGACTGCAGAAATGACCACAATCTGAAAACTAGAATGAAGAAGGACTTTGTAGGGGGCAACTGCAGAACAAGGGTGACTAGCCATGGTTCAAGGAAGCAAAAAATGCACACACTTTCCATTAGGTCTTACAAGGGGACGCTGTGGTGAACTGAATTGATGTAATAATCGGTAGTAGGTGGCCCTGCACAATGTGCCCTAGCAGTGGGAGGACAGGCCTAGGAATATTACACAGGGGTTAAATTGAGATTGGTGTGGGGATAGGATTGGTCTCAGGAATAGTACTGTGCTATGATGCGGATTTGGCCAGGTACCCTTCAGTTAGGGAAGCGGGTGGTGTTTGCATTTTGAGGTTGAAGTTGGGGGTGGGGGGACATTTAGGTTGACTACCATAAACTTTATCACTACAAACACAGGCTTAATTTAAGAGAAATGTTTAACGCATTTATCAGTAACAAAATAGTTAGAAAGTAGAAAGCACGACACAATAAAAGTCCCATTCCAGATTATAAAAATAGAATCAAATTTAATGAACAGAAGGAGACCAAAACAACTAAAATCAGAAGTACTGAACCGGAGATATAGTTTTTAGAAGTTTTACGTCAAAATAGCGCCGAAAAGTGCAAAAACGTTCTGTCATGAGTAAAACTCTGTATGAAATTACTGCAAGAGTCAGCCAGGTTCTTAATCAATTCACCAAAATTGACTTGATTTTCAGAAAGCAATAGGAGGTATATACAACAATTAAGTCACACACAATCAAGTGAGTAGTGAGAAAAGAGTTTTTTTTAACAGAACCCCAAGTGCAAAGAACCATAGCAGATTGCTTGGTCTGTGGTCGAACTTCCCCATTAGACTCGCGCTTCTCCAACCGGGAGAGCACCTTTGATAGTACCATTGTGTCTGCAGTATACGGATCAATCAGCTCTACTAGAGCACACCTTATTCTGTGCATCCTCCAATTGTGGATATTGGCGGTTTTCCACCCTGAAGACCGTCCCTGTTTGCATACAGCATCTTCTACATTTAATCCCATGGGCCACACCTTGTTAGCACTTTTGCAACCTGGGGTCTCACTTCCAGTGAGCCCATATCTGTACTTCCCACACAGACCAAGCAATGTGGTTTCCTCTGCCTCATCCAACGCAGCCACGCTGTCGGCCTCGCTGATCCTGCCTGAGGCCCTTCACACAACTCAGCCACTTCCCAGGTAACTTATAGTCCTGATGAGACCCTTTCATCCGACACAGGGTCGAAATGTCGTCGTCACCATCTAAAGACAGACCTAAAATATTAATAACACCAGATATCTCCCCAGGTGTACTGATCTGTATACAAATATTATTGTCTGTTTTTTTAGTTATACTAATATGCTTTTTGATTTATACATTGTCACCTTCTTCACTTTGTTCTGCTATGGATTTTTGCACTAGGTGGTGTCAGGGTCCTTTGTGTGTGCTGGGGGTATGCTCTTTGAAGTGTAAGTGGGGCAGGGCACGGCTCCTCCCCCAGTCATCCTGACAGGATGGGCCATACCTAGTCCCTTTGTGCCACTGTCTGGGAGGAATACACAAACCCCAACAGCAGAGACATTCACAGGTGTGTGACTCAGTATACTGGCAGAAGGCACAAATAGTTAGAACAAGTAAATGCCAACTTTCTAAAAGTGGCATTTTCAGAATTATAACCTAAAATCCGACTTCACTATTAAAGAGTGGTTTAAATTACAATTCATTTGAGTGTAAAAAGAATATCTCTATATGCTCCCAATACAAAGTTAGCACTTAGATGTAATAAATTAACCCAGTGTTATCCAGTGGGAGAGAGAGGCCTTGCAACAGTGATAAATGACTTTTGCAGTTTTTCACTGTTAGGACATGTAAAACTTAAGCACACATGTCCCACTTTTTAAAATACAATGCACCTTGCCCTCTGGGTGGTTGGGGCCTACCTTAGGGGTGACCTATAAATATTAAAAGGGAAGGTTTAGGCCTGGCAAAAGGTTTAGTTTGCCAGGTCGAAATGGCAGTTTAAAACTACTACTGGTTGCAGTGGCAGACCTGAGACATGTTTTAAAAGGCTACTTTACAGGGTGGCACAATGAGTGCTGCATGCCCACTAGTAACATTTAATTTACAGGCCCTGTGTACAGGTAGTATCATTTACCAGGGACTTGCAAATAATTTAATTGTGCCAATTACATGTAGTCCAATTTTACAATGTTTGAAAGAAAAGCAAGCACTTGAGTGCTGGTTAGCAGAGAAGAAGTGTGCAGAGCCCTAAAGGCAACAAAATCAAGTCAGCAGCAACTCAGGAGGGGTGAAGGCAAAAAGTCTGGGGTGACCCAACAGAGAGGGCCAGGTCCAGCACCCAGGACAAAGAAGTGGACTCCATGAGTCAGTTGGCTAGTCTCCTGTTAAGCTACATGGCCACAAAAACTGCAAGAAGCCTTTTTTCCAAAAGCCACCCTGAACAGTTTGGAGCCTTGAAAGGGGAGGGAAGAACTTTCCAGAACCAGATGTGGAGGTAGGAAAGGGTGTTCTCTTTCACCCAAAGGCTGGCGCCAGGAATAAATATTGGACCTCCTGCGCTACTCATCAGTAAACTCTGTGACCTGTGGACATTACAGAAGAAGGACTGCCCTGCCACCAGAGGACTGACCTGCTGCTACCAGAAGTGTGCTGTGCTGCTTGAGGACTGCCTTCCTCTCTAAGAAGGAGACTGGACCTGATTCCTTCATCCCTGAGTGACTCCGAGGGTCAGTTCGCTGACCTGTCTGAGCTACAGAGACACAACAAGCTCCAGAGGCCTCCCTCCAGTCTGCTGGCCTCTGCTGAAGTGAGTCCCTTATCCCCAAGTGTTGCCTCCCATGTCCTGGACCCTTGGCTGGTACCAGGGAGAACTCTTCCTTGTCTAACTAAAAGTTCCATCAAATCCGGAGTGAAGCGACACAAAGCCCCGTAAAGCCTCGCTCTATGGCTGAAAGCTTTATTGGAACTGACACCAAGTGACGCAAAGCCATGCTGCATAACTGCAAGCTTCATCGGAACTGGTGCCAAGCAACACAAAGCTCTGCCAAGCCTCACCGCACATGTACAAGCTTCGTCAGAACCGATGCCGAGTGACCAAAATCTAACATGGCAACTCTTTCTTCCCCTGGGTCAAGTTCTGGGCAAAACTCCTGGGGTATGTCAAGGGAAATGTGAAACTCCGCTTGTAAACCAGTTCTGAAACAGGTTTTCCCCTCACTGAGATTGGTGCCATCCTGATTAACTGGGCCATGGAAAGGGCAGGCCTAGGTGTGAGTTACATCTTCCTGTGAGCCATTCACATCTCCTTGCGGGGGGGCCTGCAGGCTGTCAGGTGAGAGTTGGGATTAACTGTGAAAAGGCTATTAGAGGTTTTAGGCAGAATATTAGTGACTTTCTAAGCTCACTATTTCTGAAATTGACAAAATTAAACTTTAGTATTAAGTTGGATTTTTTAAACTATAAAAATAGATATTTTTCTAGTTACTGCAACTCTGAAGTTAGCGTTATTAATTGTAATAAGTGTTTTCTATGGCACAACCAGCCTTTCTACAGGGAAAACCGGTTTGGGGCATTTTCACTGTAAGGACATGTAAAAACATTAAATATATATGTCCTGCTTTCAAATTCCATGCACCCTGCTGCCTTGGGGCAGGTAAGGCCTACTTTATGGGTGACTTACTACTATTTAAAAGGAGGTTTTAGGCCTGGTAGATGGGTGATTTTGCTAGGTAGAAATGGCAGTTTTAAGACTGCTCACCTAGGCTGCTGTGGCATGCCTAAGGTCATGCTTTACATGGTCACTTTAGTGGCTGCACAATAAGTGCTGCAGTTCACTAGTGCCAGTTAACTACAGGCCCTGGGCACAGGGAGTACAGTATACTATTACAGGTAAGTTACATGTGCCAATCATGGATTTTAATCAATTCGACAAGTTTTAATGGGTCCGAGCACTTGCACTGGGGTCTGGTTAGCAGGGTCCTAGTGTACAGAGATAAAAAACCAACAGCATCAGTCAAAAAGTGGGGGTGATCATGAAAAAAGAGGCACTTTCTTACAAACACAAACTGCAAGCAGTTTTGTAATTAATGATTTCCAACAATTTAATGATGATGAGTACCAAGAAATTACTATATCTGTGGGGAGCAAGAAAGCCCTCAGGGATTCATACATAATGGTTTTCGGGTGGATGGTCATGGCATTTTGTCCAAATCCATAGTTGCAGACACAGAAATAATACAACTAGCAGGGAAGAAACTAGAATGAATTAAATAAATGGGTTTGAGCTATTAAGGAGTGTTGCTACCAGAAGGTGTCCTCTGCTATAAACTCTGATGGTTTTCAGTTGCTTGTGAAAAGGAACATAATCTGAGTTTGTCCAAAGATGTTCGGGTAGGGAAGTCCTACTGCCACACCAGATTAATAGAGCAATAGTTCTTGGTGGGCAAGAGGAAAGGGATCACAGTCACCTTTTTATAGAAGGGGGGATATTGTATCCTTAACCTCGACAATGCCCCGAGTTGGTTGACTAGAGGCACAATCTATGAACCTACGAACATGGAGACAGTGGGATACTCCTTGCATGGGACAACAATCCAGGCATATAGTCGGAATAAGATATAAAACCCATGAACTTCCTATGAGTGGACATGGGAAAAAGAAGGATTTTCATACTACGATAGGAGCCTGTAACAGTCCCCCAGTATAGTTAGTAGGGATGTTGTGCAAAGGGTCTTACAAAGTATCTCAGATAGGAGATTAAATGTGGGGCAAAGGAGAAAGTTGGATGCCAATGTCACATAGACCAAAGAGGAGGAAGTAAGGGGACAGATGGAGAGGATAATTAAAAATCTGATTCCTATTGAAATGGGCGATATTATACATCTATTGTGAACACCAAGACACCTCTTATAGTGAAAGTGTGGTTAAAAATACACATTACAGGAGGAAACAAACAGGATTTACTGGGGTTTTTGCAGGGGTTTGGAATGGGATAGAATTGAAAACATCTATTTTTGCTATGTTCACGCAATACACTGACGGTCTTAGCCCTATGCCAAACTAAGGAAGGTCATTATTATGGTTCTCCATAAGAAATTCATGTGGGTGGAGGAGTGTGTATCGTGCAGGTCAATCCTCTTCATAGACATAGAATCTAAAATGTTAGCAGAAGTCCATTCAAATACATAGATTAATATGGCCAGTCATATGCTAGACAGAAATCACAGTGGCTTTATGTCAAATGGGTGGCTGAAGTTCACCCTCTGCAAACTCTATAATGGAAACAACAGGGCTAAAGATAGTGAGGGGCCCTTATTGATATTGGACCCAATTCACAAAGAATTTGGGACAGCTTACTCTTGCAATACTCCTGGCTTACTTCTGAATTCCAGGAGTAAGCCAGTAGCAAATTCAGGAGTACTCCTGAAATTCAGCAGTAAGCCAGAAGTACTACAAAAGTAACTCATATCTATTCATAAGACAATATTTGTGAATCACAATCTGTATGTACAGCGAAGGAGCTCAACTCTGCCAAAGTACCATGTCTGTTTGCATACTTAAGTGGTCTAACTGAAAAAAGCACTAGTCAATGGTCCTTTATCTGAATTATTTTAGTTAAGAGGAATGAAGAAGAGTTACCACCTCTCACCTTTCTTATTCTCCATGATAATTGATCAGCTGTATAAGAAAAAAGCAGGCAATAAACAGATTCGAGCGACCATGGGGAGGGAAACAGATAGGGTCTCCCTTGTGTGCATATCTCACCATTTTCCTAGGGGAACCTAGTGTACTGAGTTTCAGAGTTTTAGACATGTTCCAGGACTATGGGAGGCTTATGATTACATGGGGTAAATTGATCCAATATCTAGTGGAGTGAAGCAGGATGCAGTTCAAACACAATGCCCTCTACAGATTGAGAAATGTTAATTAATGTATCTGGCAATAAACACCATAGACATGAGCGAGGAAATCCTCTACCTTAATTTGGGAATGGCCTGCAGCATTGCATCTCGATGTCAAACACTGGCTAAGACTCCCTCTAACCCTGGTAGTAAAAGTACCTTTGTTCAAAGTTACCATGATTTGTATACAGTAGAAAACAGGCTTTGAAGCTCCCAGAGAAGATTTTGTGAAGTGTGTAAATTAATATGGCAGGAGGATATAATACAGATGGTGATTTCCACTCTACACAGATCAGGAAGGACAAGATTCCCAGATGTTTCGAAATACGACAGGGCCAAGCAACTGGTACAAGAATGTATACATAGATACAGGATAATCTGCTTCAAATGGCTGAAGAGAGACTATGAGCCAGAGAGAACTCGGGCAGATAATTTATGGTAGTGCAGACTAGAGAGTCCTATTACTGATGGCAAAATCCATGGCAGGGGTCTAAATGCAGGTTATAGGTTTCAACTGGGTAGAGAAGGAAAAGATGAAACATGAAAAAATCCATCTACAAGCGGGAAATGTCCTACCTGTGGTTAGGGAATAGAAGAGATTTAGGAGCGGAGAGGAAAAGGAAGTCTTGATAGAGGGACACATACTCCATGAAAGGATCATGACAACATCTGGAGAGGTACAGAGAGAATATAAGCTGTAACATCTTAACGAGAATGGACGTTTTGTTCTGTCAGAACAATTATCCTTAAAAGCTAACATACGTACATCTTATATTCAGTGTAAATCAACATTGTACATCTACAAGTAGGTCGATAATTTGACCCCTAAAAGGAGAGCCTTGGTAAAACCCATACTGCCATCTGGTATAGCTGTTAACTTAAATAATTAAAAACGATGGGACGCAAACTTGATGCTAAGTGCAGGGCAAGGTATCAAAAAAAGCAATGTAGAAAACCCATATGAATCTCTGTATGCTCATCTATTGATAAGGAGAAGACATTCCTTAAGTCTCAGACAACCTCCACACCCAACATGTTCCTTGGTATCTGCAGACAAGACAGCCAACTGATGCCACTCTACAGGAGCTGAGTTATAATGTTGCCACTTGTTCCAGCAGCAAGGCTTTGTATATAAGAAAATACATTCATATGATTTGAAAGCTTCCTGTGGGATCAAAGCTGTTGCCCCTAAGCCCTACCAGGTATTGGTTTATTAAATTCCGTCTAATTAATGCAAAAGGTTAATCTAGAAAAAGCATGAATGACTCTGCCTTTAGCAAGGTTCTGGCGATATGGATCATTTTGTTCTTTGCAACAAGCACAATATTAAAAATTGTTGCACAAAAAGGTTCAGTACCTGCACCTATAAAATATGATCTTCCCTCTAATGTTGAAATAAAGCACAATTGGTCCGAGAGAACGCAAGAAACTAATGTCCTACATCAGGTCTCTATATGGTCAATAAGGTCCTTTCAAAGGTGGTTGCGGGACAGTTATAGCATCTCTGGATCCATTCGATATTCTGTGCTCTAGCCTGCAGTAGCGTAACTCCAAAATGCTGCGGCCCCACTGCAGAATGTGATGAGGGGCACTGAGACTCCTATATCTCACAGATATCCATAGGCATTATAGTGAATGAAGGGCCTTGGAGGCCCCCGCCCCGCAGTGCAGGGGCTGCAAGAGTTTCTGTTATGCTCCTGCCTGTCAGGTACCTGTCAGTGTTCCTAAACAAAGACTGTGAAGACCGTCCCCCACGCACTCATAACCAGCAGACTGGACTACGGAAACGCCCTCTACGCCGGGATCAACAAGACTCTGATCCACAAACTACAGACCGTACAAAACACCGCAGCCAGACTCGTCCTCGGCATCCCCCGACAGGCACACATTACCCAACACCTGCGCAACCTCCACTGGCTCCCCGTAGTTAAGAGAGTCACTTTCAAAACACACACACGCCTACAAATGCCTCCACAACACCTGACCCAAATACCTCAACGAGAGAATCTCCTTCCACGTACTCAAGAGAAGCCTCCGATCCGCCAACCTCGCCAAAACCCCGTGCATCTGCAAAGCCAGGACCGGTGGAAGAGCTTTCTCCCACATAGTGGCCAAGACCTGGAATGAGCTCCCGATCGACATCACAGACGCGCCCCCTCCCTGAACACCTTCAGGAAGACACTCAAGACCTGGCTCTTCGACCGACGGAGCAGCTAAAACCCCCCCCCCGCGCCTTGAGACGCTCATGGGTGAGTAGCGTGCTTCACAATTCCCTGATTGAAATCTTTGGAATTCCCTCCCCACTAAGGTAAGGAAACCAGAAAATGAACTTGTTTGTTAGAAGACCGTAAAATTTAGCTTTTTCTGCCTTACGGGATATGTAAGCAACTCACAACTATGAAAAAAGTAGACCACAATAGAAAACAGGATAATACATCTAGCAGACAAGAATTCAACAACTTTTTGAGGCAAAATAAAACTGCATGACTGACACACACACACACACACACACACACACACACACACACACACAGTTTGTTTAACCAAAATTATATAGGGGGCAGGGTTGGAATACCCTGCCCCCTATCCCTTGTGGGGGCTTCTCCTGGGACCACAATAAAAGTGAAATAAATGTTTTAATCCTGCAATCGGCGCAACTCCTGCGCTCCAAATACTAGATAGAGGGGAGTGGGCATGCTGTCCCCCTCGCTGAGCTACTAGCTGGTTCCAGGGACCCAATCCCACTGGGAGACTTGTATAAAAAAATAAAAAAAGGGGGGGCGCAAGGCCCCCTTCCTCAAGCCTTTGTTGGGCCCTGCAGACCCTATCCCTGGGACCAAAAATCTACAAAAAGGGGAGCTGACTGGGGCCACGGGGCTCTGGGGCTCCCCCCACAGTCCCTAAAGTAGGGTTTTGTGGATGTCCTGGGTGGGCACATGGGCATCCCCCTGATGCCCCGGGCGATGGAGTCCCTGGGGCCTGCAAAGGCTTGGGAGTGGACCCGTGCGCCACCCTCCCTTTATAAAAATAATATATGAGTGTTCCGGATGGGAGGCACCGAGACACCCACAATCATTTTTTTTTTTAAAGTGACTAATAAATGAGTGGCAGGAGCGCTCATTTATTATTTATGCCTACTAGGAAGAAGCGCGCCATAATGCCCTAGGGCATTACAATATACAATATTTAACTACTTATGGTGCCCCTAGAAGAGGCAGGGGCATCAGCAAGTATTTTTTTAATGTTGCGAGGGGCTGCAGGAAGTGACGCAGCCCCAAAGCAACATTAAACAAAAATAAAAAACCAGCAAGTCCCCTGGGACTTCAAGTCCATACGCCAGGAGAACTTGCCATATTTTTTAAAAGCACTGCTATCTGTAGCTCTATGCTCTTCAGGTTGAGTGCAAGGCCCGCTTGTGCATGTTTTTATGAATGCCCTTTTGTGGGCTGAAAAATGTTTAAAAAAGACTCAGAGACATGTTGGTTTAATTTTTTTTAAAAACAAAAAACAATATATCTGAATCTTTCTTTTAACATTTTTCCAGCCTGCAAAATGGAACCATAAAAACAATGTTAAAAGAAAGACTTACAGACATGTAGGCAAAAGGGGGTGCACAGCGGGGTTTGGGGGGCAGAGTGGTTGGCTTTACGTATGGTTATTTTACATTTAAAATGACATAATTGATGACATGACTGTTCATGGCAGGGTGAGAGTTATAGTTACCTTAAGGCACAAGTGAGAGTTACTTGATATAACATCAGTTTTTTTTTAGTTTAAAACACTACGTTGTCACTGAAATTTTCACCTAACTATGTCACTTTAATCTTTGATCTTTTCAGTGAACATATTTTATATAATGGCCATGTTTAAACACAAAAGTGGTTATGAGGCCTTACCCTAGACAGTTCTGCAGAAGGGGTTTTTCAAATTTGCTAAAATCACTGGCATCAACACCAAGATTTTCCAGCAGCCCACTTTAAAAAGTGTTCCAGCTCCAGTGCAGTTCACCATCTGCCACTTTTATGAGCAGATCAATATCTTGGCCGCAGTCTGATAAAGACATATTGAAGGGCGTGGTCACAGTTGTGACATTTCCAAACAATTATTGTTCGAGAGGAGCACAAAAAATTGTAAAGAGTATGTTATTTTGGTAATTCACAGTATTTTGAAAGCATGTCTACTTTTACATTTAAAGAAGTCGCCCTTGCCCCATGTCCGTTACAGCTAGGTGGGTCATAAAAGTTTGTTGTTAGAAAAATTGGGTCATGGTTCTAAAAAGTTTAGGTGGCAGTTGTGCACTATGCATGTGTTATATGACACCAATTAACACAACTAATTGAGGACCTCTTGCTTTGATGGTCCTATTAGGTAGTTTCTTTACATTTGATATGGTGAACTATTCCCGTCAGCTCAAATTTATGAAGAACTCGAACAATATCACTTGCGTGGTGCTGATCCTCATTTTCAGAACATTGTACTGCTACGAATGCTTGTGTCCATTTCTATCACCACCTGATGCACTTTCATGAGGTGTTCCACATGGCTCCCAATTCTCGCCATCTCTTTTAAATCACTACATTATACCCTTACTAAATTGAATCGGAAGGGATGGGACAGTAGTTCAGTGCTGTGAAGATAATAGTTCATAGACAAGGGCAATAACCTGATTGGACACATTTCAGAAACAGAGCATCAGATGCATTAAGATTGGCTAAAATTTCAGGCCTCAAGAGTTTATAAAAATCATCTTACCAATTTGTCCCAAATCAGGAACACTCCAAAACTCCTCAACCAAGAAATGTAATTATCTCTCAAGGTTCAGCACTTGGGTGCTCAAAAGAGTGCATTATGAAGTCTCTAAAAGTCCTTACCAGACAGTCATTGGATCTACAGTTAGTTGTAAGTTTCATCATGCCAATGCTGTATATGGGGATTTTTAAGAAGCCACTTTGTAGAGGAAATGCCTAGAAGAGACCAACTCTGCAGCCAAATACAACCTACCAAAGCTCAGATTAGAACACCAGATTAAGGGCCACATGTATGACCATTTGCTTTTGTGACTTGCAATTTGTGAGTTTTAGCGACTTGCAATTTACGAGTCGCAAAAGGAAATGTACTAATGTGTTTCAGACACATTTTGAGATTCCCAATGGGGTCGCAAATGACCTTCCTCATCAATATTCATGAGGCAGGTCGCAATTTGCGACCAATTGGGAATGGACAATAACACAGGGATGGTGGCCTGCTGGGGACAGCAAACCTCTATGTCTGTATTTGCTTTTTAAATAAAGCAACTTTTTATATTTATTTTTTAAATGCAGCCCTTATCCTTAAAGGAAAACGGGATGCGTTTTAAAAACAAAAATTTAAATTTTTTAAAAGTAGGCAGTGGTCCATGGGACTACTCACTGCCTGCTCTTAAAAAATGTTTTTGCTGCCAATCACAAAGGGGTCCACTGGGAATCCCATCCTGTTTGCGAGTGGCTCACTACCTACTTGAAGTAGGCGGTAAAATGCAATTGTTTTGCAACTGCATTCAGGTCTCCAAACAATCATACGTGCCCTTGCGACTCGCTATTAGGAAGGGACGCCCTTGCTATGCCCCTTCTTATTAGAGACTCACAACCCCTATTTTGCGAGTTGGTAACAGGTTACGGACTCGCAAAATAGGGTTGATACATGCTACAACCTTTTTTAGCGTTCGCAAACGGCTGAAATCTCCATTTGTGACCTCTAAAAATGGTCATACATGTGGCCCCTATATTTGTGAGTTATGCATAAATGTCTAGCAGAAAGTAACACTCCGTTTACGCAAGTTCATTAAAATATCCCAGGACTCACAAACCCCCAAAACAACTAGACAAGCTCATCTGAAATCAGCATTGTTTTCTCCGTGTTCCGTGCTGCTCCGCCAAAGTTTCTCTTCCCAAGGAACCACATGTTGGAACATATGCCCTGACACCCCACGGCTTATCCCTTTTTCATTTGTAAAGCGCTTTAGTTAAAAGCACTATAAGACATACTATAAATAAACAAACCAACGACTGACGAACTTGTTCTGTTAACATTCAAGCTTTTCTTTGCTTCTAGATTTACATTGTTTCTTCAGTGCTTGTTTTAGTGTATTGAGAAATAAAACTCTACAGCTCACTTGAATGTTTCTCTTTGTCTTCAACAATGCATCTTTCAGCAGCATGCAGAAACTCGCTATAATGTATTCTGTAATGTAACCAGAAGGTGGGTGAACAGGAGGCACAGGGGTGGGAGGAACCTCTGTGTTCATGTATAAGAAAAACAGAACAAACTGTGAAGACTATGTATACACAGTGGCCTAATCCCAAGATATCCATTCCAATTGGATACTGCTTGCGAAGTACCGAGGGTCAAAAGAACACTTTGTTTGGGGTGCTGATCCGCGGCTTATCACTGGTTGATACTGATATGAGAGTATGAAATCACAGTCTGAATTTATTAAGCTCTCATTCACCATTAAAGGGGTTTCATGGTGCGGAAACAGTAGTAGGTTAAGTGTTTTCTAAAACAAAGACATTCATTAAGTCGACCTTTGAAGGATAAAGTGCTTAGCGGATCGGCCAGTACTCGAATCTCTTACCTTTAGGATACATGCTGATCTCTGTAACCTATGCCTCTTCCAAAGAGCTCTTAAATGTGATTTCGAGCAGGTTTGAAAACATTCATTAAAGCCAATAAGTTAGTAACTTCCTGCAACACCCTGCAATTCATGTACTAAAACATGTTAGTTTGCCATAAGATAACTTATCCTATAGCTTCACTTTGATACTAGTTCCACAAAATATGCCAAAGCTAAATGTCAGGAAGCGAAAGACACGTGTCCTTTCCGCTCCATATGAATCCTCCTGAGCTCCTGACCTCATGCATTCTTTAAGACCTATAAATATAATCAATATTGTAATCCCACTGAGGTCTGGCAGGGAGAAGCATTGTTGTTAGTGGTGGGAGCTTGAACTAAAAAACTTACAACAAAGCTAGAGTAAGAAGGAGAGTACCAGAAGAAAGCAGTGGCGCAACGCAAAATGATGGGCCCTCCCACCAAATGTAACGATGGACCTCTAAGTCTCACCGATCTCACAAACCTTCCGTGACCTTGGGCAGAATGAACTCCTTAAAAGGATTGGTGACCCCCCCCTTGAAGGCTTGGGGCCCCTGCGCCACAGGGGCCTGCATAATGCCTCTGGAAGAATGCATAGGCATACATAGGCCAGCATTGATTCAGGCCAGGGCACCATCAGGTCCACCAATAGTCATTATTGTGACTCCTACAATCGTTCACCAAGGAAATGTTATGCCCACTTTCATGAACTCTAAAGCTCTTATTTTTTGTTGATGCGTGATCTCCCTAAAAGGTTCTTTCCGACTTCACTGTGTCCCTGTTTCATGGCACCACATTTCTGGATTGCCGCACTGACCTCCATCAGTTCTTCTGGGCGCATGCAGCTGCCATGATCTTGGATCCCTCGCTGTTCTGTGGAGGGGACCGACCACGGCCCAGGCCTCCTCCTTTGTCAATTATATATCAGTGGGAAGAAGGCTCTATGTTGTGAGCTCCCCAAACTCAGAACTCTTTCCTGGTCTGAGCCAAGGAGCCACGAAACCCAAGTGCCATCGGGTCTTGGAGAAGTGCATCAAACTCCAAGCTGGGAGATCATGTTTCCAAACTATAGTTACAAAATATTTCAATTCACAACAATAAGAGCTTTTCCTTCTCCATACATATAATATAAATAACGATTTATGCACAGTTCCTACATATTAAAATATGAATGAATCAAAACAATGCATGTTTGTAAATATGTTATGTACAAAATAAAACCAGTGTTTTCAATACTGACCATAAAGAGTAAGCCTAATATTGTGGTTCACCTCGCTGAACAGGCATCATAGCCCACAGATATTCATTTATAATTCCAGTAATCAAGGACAATAAACTACTAGCTATATTTTGTGAGAACTGTGTTGAGCTTTCATGTAACAATGATATTAGACGGGCAGATCAAGCAAAGTAACCGAGAGAAAATGTTTCACCAGGGCTGTGGTTTGGCTCCTTTTCCAGGCCCATGCTTGGCCATAGAAAGTATGAGTAAGCAGCTTTACAACTGTGCGTGCACCCGATAAGCAATTCTTGTGAGTTAATTTACCACCTCAGGTAAGGAAAAACGCGAGGTTTGGGACCCTGGTCACGCTGCATGGAGTCAAGATGGCCTTCAGAATATTGGTGCAACCTTGAGTGGTGCTTAGCGGCACTTGCCCTGAGATGGGTCTGGGACTTCGCTTACCCTCACTGCTGCGTTGTGAGAGAGGCAGCCATTGGATGTGTCATGGTGAAAGTTCAAGAGATTCGTTTAGCACCAGTAGGACACCCCATCTCTGCTCACGCAGTGTGGCACCGGAAGGCACTGGATATACCTAATCAGCAAAAGGGCGCAGATGTCTATCTGGCAAAATGAGCAGTACAGTATTCCCGGACATACCATAGTGTGAAGCTGGGTGGCCCTCTATGTATTTCCAGTGCGACGAAGAGAGACATCATTGGCAAAGAATTCTTGTGGAGATGGAATACTACCTACACAGACCATCCTCCTAAAGGAACTGAAAAAGAAGGTAAAAGTTTTTTTTCGCTTGAGGAATTCAAAGGTTTATCATCTGTCTGAGAATAAAGGAGGGAAATCCTAGGGTGGCCCATTTTACTCAAGGAGAATTGTTGATAATGGACTCACTTTGTAGACTGCTGTTATAGAGACCCAAGTTCATGGGCCAGAATAGACGGTCATGACTTTGGAGGCCATGGCTCCGACCTACCAAGATAAAATGCTGCATCATGAAGTGTTCAAAGAAAGTGCAATAATGACCAAGATATTCTATTCAAATAATAAGCAAACCCTGAAAAACAAAGTCGGACCAGCCAGAATACTGGTGCTTGGCTTTCCCCTACTGTCTACTGATAGACGTGTTCCAAGATAATGCTGCAAAAGCAATGAAAAATTGGACGGTGACACACAAGATGGCCTGGAAAGAGAGTTCCTGGTGCCTTCAATATTGTAGTGGGAATGGGAGACTCAACCCAGAGGGAGCCGGTGACGCGAGCAGCAGCAAAACAGAGTAAAGTGACTTAACTACGAGAGACTGTAGGATACTAATCTACCTGGAGCAGAGGGGAAAAAGCCAAATAAAACGGTAGGATCTCCTGTCTATCAAAAAGGGACTAATGATTACCACTGCGTCCCTTTAATATGTAGCCAAACTGTAAGTCACAGAGAGGAACAAAGTTCACGTCTACTCATCGGCACCCATAAGTTCTTGGAGGAAGAGGAGCTTGCAGCAGTAGCGACAGCCCTCCCAGATGCTCTCCATGAAAGTGCCCTATGTTCCAAGAGAACCTGTCTGTGGACGATGGGTTAGTGTAGACTAGGAGGGATAACTAGGAGTCACATGGGGTGCTGGGACTGATCTTATGCAGGAAGGACTGTGGCCCTCTTCTCTGGAGAAGAGGTGGATTGGGGTAAGCATGCAGGTATTCACATTGACATGTTCTCCCTACTTTGTCCCTCAGCAGTCTTCCTATCCCCTTATAGATTATGGATTGGGTCCACTGAGTTAAGCAGCTGTTTGATATAAATTATGGAGGATAGAGAAATATAGATGTGTTCTCATTTGGGGTGTAATGATACATGTGTCGTAGGACACAGAAATGGCTATACTTCAGCTGTTTGTGGTCCAGATTCCCCTACTGTCAAGAAGCAAGCAGTGTATTCGTTTTAATGGAAACAATTTTGTGATTGTGTTTCCAAAAATTATAGAAATTCTATTTTTGCAAATAACATTTATTTGAACCTGCATCTTTTCTTCAGTTACATGATTCAGTCATTACTGACATAGTAGTGGGATGTATCCTCATTATAGGTTCCATTGATAAAATATAGGTTGCATAGTAGCCGAAATAAAAAATTGTAATCCTGATATAAGAACTACACTGTGTATAGGAATACACACAAACGTACATTCTGTACTTTTTGGAATGAAAGGACAACAGAAAAATACCTCAATAATGGCGGTAAGGAGAGAAGAGTTGAACACCATCTTTCACAGCAGAGCTTCACTGTTTGTGCGGCCAATGCTTCACTCTGCAATTCTATTGTTACATCGGATTCCCATAAATGCCTCTGCTTACAAACACTCACCCCTTTATCCATATAGGAATAAATAAGCTCCAAGTACAGAGGGATGGCAAAACATTAACAATTTCATAGCTGTTGAAGATCCATTTTTTACAACAATCACACCTGTTCCTCTGCTGCTGTTGTAGGCTGGAAAATTAAAAAGTAATGGACAGACCGCTTGAACTAACCCAGCCCACTATAGGTTATAGCATCCACAGCCAATCTTATTTAGTTTTCAGTCAGTTTTGTTCTTTGTAAATCCTGCATTAAGACCCCTTTATAAACAATTTAAGATTCTCAATCATTTTTTTTTTTTTTTAACAAATAAAACTTTATTGGCATTTGAATAAGTACAAGGCATTGAGATAAATCCCAGAAAGAAAAACCACCAGTACTTTACAAGTAATCACCAAGACACAATTCATGGCATGGCTTTCATGCAAGAATGCACCTTTAAATGTACCTCTTATTATAGCTGGTCTGCAGCCTTGCATTTTCTTAGCAGAAAGTTGGCCTGTCCAGCAACATAGGATATATATTGTTTTACTTTGTAAACGACTCCGTTTTTTGGGATATAGGATCCCTGTCTTTTCTATAAACGGTCATGAAACTGATCTTTATGGAATGCTTTAATTTTCTTCTCCTCTCTGTGGAGCAACCGATATCTTGAGGTAGCAGGATCTGGGAATTTCTGTGTAAACCCTCTCTTTCTTTCTCACCTGCTTAGGATATGGGACCCCACCTGCATCTAAGGACAATATACCCTGACGAGCTCCGGTGTAGAGTTGGAGACCCTCTTGTGCCACACTATAACGCTCCCCCATTGAGACTGCATGTCAGTCATTCTAAATATTTACTTAAATGACTTTCCTGGAGACAAAGATTCCAGCATGTCATTAAACAAGCACTGGAAAAGCCAAAAGCTCTGCACAGCACTATCAGTTTTAAGTCACACCTGTTGAATCTGACTGCTAGCCATTGCCCACTTTCCTATACTTTTCCTGTGCTGTATCTGTTTTTGATTTTGGTGCATGGAGTTTGTAAACACAGGATTCCAGGACACTATTTTGCGATATCTAGACTCAATTCATGATAGAGATTTCATGGGAAACGATCTAATGAAATCTAAAAGGCACGCTTCGCAAGACAAGTAATTAGACATCTACAACCAATATGCGGTTTTGTGACTGGTTTGCTTTAACCAGTTATATTTTTGAGAATTTGCCGGTCGCCCTGTAGATATCTAAACTATCTAAACATTTCCTATGCATTTATGTTTTTATTTTATTTAAAATGGTGATGGAAATAAGGTGTAGCTGCTAAGTGCATCTTCTCTGAAGCAGGTGGTCTCATCTCTCTGTAGGTTTGGTCCTTAGTGTGGGAACCCTCCCAACACACCTGGCTGCACTGAAGTGAACTGGCGGTGACAAGCCTCCCTGCAGTTTCCAATTTACATGGGGTGGTGTGGTATTCTGCTTTTATGTCTCTCCTTTCAGTGCCTTGTATTGCGCAATCTCCTTTCTGAGGTTGCTAGGTTGTGTTCTATTGTGGAACTCTCCCCCTTGAGAGAGAATGTCATTATTGGAAAGCTTTTGTCAATTGGCTTGGACTGTTGGTGGCTGAGGTCCCTTGCATGAGATGTACAATAAACTTATGCTGTTTCTTCAACTACTTTTGGTCTCCTGCCTGCTATTTATCCTGAGGAGAACACCTCATTTTGGTGACGAGTGAACCTACTTTCAACAAACAGGGACCTCAACACAACTCAGCTTAACTATCCAACTCAGCGACTTCTGAAGATTTATTCCATGCTTGAAGATATAAGGTTGCTTTTACCTTAAATCCTTCGTCAGGCTCATCAGGTGTGCTGCCCTCGACTAACATCTTCATTGCTTCATTTAACGTGAGGACTCTTCATAGATGACTTTTCAGCCTCCCTGCTCCTGTATTCCTGAGGAGCGCGCTGGTGTACTGTACCCTGGAGTCTCACGTAGGGTTTGGTATTCCTGTTTCTGGCATCTGCTCCGCTGGCTTCACAACGCGCTGCCGTGCGCCGCTTTGGGCCTCCTCGCATCTGCCTGGCCTCGCCTGGAGGCCTACGTTTGTCTAACTTTGCCTGAAGGCCTACGTTTGCCTGATCTTGCCTGGAGGCCTACGCTTGCCTGTCTCGGCCCGGAGGCCTACATTTTCCTGACCTTGCCTGGAGGCCAACGCTTGCCTGTTTTGCCTGGAGGCCTGTCGGAGCAGGCCCATTTGTTGATTCTCGGCGCTTACATGCACTTCTTTTATTTCATATTTTCACATCTGCGCTGATGCGCACAGCTTTATTATTTTCTTTATTTGTTTAATTCGGTTTCTCGCAAAGTACGTCAGGCTCGCATAATGTTCTCCTCTTAATGTTGGCTTGAGGTCTGTTGCCTGCCCTTGCCTGGAGGCTTGTTGGAACAAGCTCATTGCTTCATTGTCAGCGCCATTTAATACTCCTACACCTGCGCTGATGCACACAGCTGTAATCCTTTCTGTAAAGTTTATCATTGCTACTTCTGCGCTGATGTGCACAGCTGCGTTTGCACACAGCTGTTATTTAATATTTCTACACCAGCGCTGATATGCACAGCTTACTATTATCCCAACGCTGATGTGCACAGCTGCAATTCTTAATATTGACTTTATTATTGTTACCTTGTGTGCACAGCTGCGATTTATTGTAGGTATTCACGTGCACAACTGTAGTTCTCTTTGTTTACTTACACACACAGCTGTTTGCTTAACCTTTGTCTCATTTAGTTTCTTGTCTTTCTTAAAATATTCACAATTGCTTTACGTCTGTGTGAAACTCTCTCCTTAATTTTTAAACATGCAGAAGGTCACTGCTGCTCCATTTTTTCTAGCTGCACCTGGTGATCCTTTAATTCCGTGGATCAAATGGAAAAAAGTCTTTGCCAATTATGCTAGGATCTGTGGCACTTCCTTAAGTGCGGAAAGGAAAGCCTCTTTGTTTATGCATTGTCTGGGTTCGGAGGGCCAGGAAGTCTTTTGAACATCTCCTGATCTTCCGGACAGTGAAGCTGACGTTTTAAATGAATATGAAATATGTGTTAGAAAGATGGACATACATTATCTTCCCAGAGTAAGTATGGTTCTTGAGCGTTATCATTTTGGGAAGAGAATGCAAAGACAAGAGGAAACTGTAGAGCAATATATTACCATTTTAAGAAAACTAGCTTCTACTTGTTGTTTTGGTGCAACCTTGGAAGAGAGGTTGAGAGATCAACTTATGCTTGGTTGTTCTATTGATAAAGCCAAGGACAGTTTATGGCAAAAAGATAATCCCTCCTTACAAGACGTTATTACTATTTTGAAGTTACATGAGCATTCTAAAGCTTGTGTTGACACCATTAGAAAGGAGTGCTCAAAAAACGGTGCTGTTGAGAAAGATGAAAAAGATGTTAAAGGGGTTAGTATCAAACCTCCCTCGAAGAGTAGATCTGATAGGCCTTCGGTCTTAGCCAAACCTTCTAAGAGTTTTTCACCTTCTAGTAACACTTTGTTTCAAGGTAAATGTTTTAGGTGTGGCAATCCTGGGCACATGGCCAACTTTAAAGACTGTCCTGGGTGGAAGGTTTCCTGTTCCACTTGTGGCAAGAAAGGCCATTTTTCGCTTTGCTGTAGATCCAAGAGGGAGCAGAAGAAAGTTAGGGAAGTTGATGTTTACGAGCAAGATGGTGAGGTTATTGAGATTTGTCACGTTGTTGATTCAAGGAATGAGGGGCCTTTTGAGAATGTATTGCTAAATGATCAGTCTGTAAAAATGCTATTTGACTCTGGTGCCAAAATCACGTTTATTCCTAAGACTTTTTATGATCAACAGCTATGTAACAAGGTCAAATTAGTCAAGCCAGACATCAAACCCAGAGGCTATGGAGGAGAAGTTATTGATGTTTTAGGGTATTTCTGGGGCACTATTGAATTCAAAGGCAGGATTGTTTCTGGGAAAATTTATATCTCTATGAGAAGGGATACTTTGATTAGTTGGTTCCACCAGCGGGATCTTTACGTGTACCTAGATCCAAATCAAACTCCCTCAGTGTGTTTGAGGGATATGCCAGCTGTTAAAGCTGTAAATGATGGGGCTGATGTCTGGATTGCGAAATATCCAGAAGTCTTTAGCAAGGAATTAGGCTGCCTCAAGAACTATGTTCATCACATAAATATCAAACCAGGAGCTGTACCCAAAGTAGCAAAGGTCAGGCGTGTTTCTTTACTAGTGAAAGATAGCATGAAAAATGAATTAGATAAGATAATCAAAAATGGAATCATTCAAGAGGTAGAGGCGACTGAGTGGATTTCTCCAGTCATTATGGCTTGCAAGGCCAATGGGGAGGCTAGATTATGCATAGATTTGAGGGAGTTGAATAAAGAAGTCATCGTGGACCATTATCCTCTCCCCAATATCACTGAAATGTTGTCCTCTTTGGCTGGAGCCAAACACTTTTCCACATTGGACCTTTCATCAGCGTACCATCAGGTCAATCTTCATCAAACTTCACAAGATCTTACCACCTTCATCACGCCTTTTGGTACCTTCAAGTGTCTCAGGATGCCTTTTGGATTTATCTCAGCGGCCTCTGTTTTTCAGAGGGTGATAGAGAGAGTTCTCAGTGGTATTGTTGGGATCAAAGTATATCAAGACGACATCCTTATCCATGGTGTTAACCTTGAAGAACATGATAAAAGGTTAACTCTTGTTTTAGAAAGGCTCTTTTCTGCTGGTCTCACTCTGAAGTCTGAAAAATGCAAATTTAATGTTGGGGAAATTGAGTACCTGGGTCATTTAATTTCTGGTTCTGGTATTAAACCCAAACCCTCTTTGGTACAAGCCATTTCTAACTTGCAATACCCTGAGGACAAAGAGGAACTAGTAAAGTTCCTGGGTATGGCGGAATTTTATAATAAATTTGTTCCCAATTTTTCACAAAAAACTTAAGTTTTGCGTAGCTTGCTAAAAAAGGGTTGTGAGTTTGTGTGGAGTCATGCCTGTAGTGAAGAGTTTGATGTCATCAAACAGTGTTTGAATGATGCCCCTTCCTTATCTAGCTTTGATCCCTTGTTAGAGTCATATCTCATGACGGATGCTAGTTCAAAAAGGTTTGGGTGCTGTTTTAGTACAGAAAGCTGGTGGTTCTGAAAAGACCATTCTTTTCATTTCCAGACCCTTGAGAGGTGCCAAGTGTAATTATTCTGTTGTGGAGAACGAAGCTCTGGGAGTCTACTGGGCCATTCGCAAGCTAAAGAAGTTTTTGTGGGGAAAATCGTTTCATGTTGTTTCTGATCACAAACCTCTTAGAGGTGTTTTCTGCAAGAAAGGGGTTGACTTTGTCTCGCACAGGATTAGGAAGTGGGTTGTTGCCTTGCAAGAGTTTCAATTTGATGTTTCTTATCTTCCCGGCTCTAAAAACATTTTGGCAGACTGTCACTCCAGGCTTTGTAGTCAAAATTATATTGATGTGCCAGAGGAGTCTGAGTTCTTTTCTGGCGAGGAGTTTGAAGAAGAGGTGAATGTTTGTGTTATCACTGAAGGTTTCTTTTCAGAGGAAGTGTGGAGAGAAAATGTTGATCAGGATAATGTCTTGGAACTTGTGTTGGTGAACGTTCGTGATGGCTGGGGCAACAAGCATGACTGTGATGAAAATCTTAAAGGCTTTTGGAATGTCAAAGATGAGTTAACCTTGGTGAGTGGTATCTTGATGCGAGGTAGTAAATTGGTAGTTCCTGGCACTTTGAAAGATAAGCAGGTGAACAATGCCCATGTGAGTCACATGGTAATAGCAAAAACCAAAGAAAGGGTTAGAGAGGCTTACTGGTGGCCAGTGATTGATGTTTTCATAGAAAGGGTTGTTCGCAATTGCCCCCAGTGTGCTGGGAGTGACAAGGTGCTGAAGTGCAGGACTCAACCAATGATCGTCCGGGAACAGTCTTCTGGTCCTTGGGTTGATCTTGCAATTGATATTTTGGGACCTGTGAAGTTAAGGTCTCAGGATCGATTTGTTTTGGTTTGTATGGACTTATATTCTAGGTGGCCTGAAATTAAAATTGTCAATTCTGTTGAATCTCAGGTTGTTGTGGAATTTTTGGAAGAGCTCTTTGAGCGTGAAGGGTTTCCAATGTCTTTATTGTCTGACAACGGAGTTCAGTTTACTTCGCATTTCTTTGAGGAATTCTTGGAGGAGAGGGGTATAAAACATAAAAAGGCTGTCTTATATCACCCAGAATGTAATGGCGCCGTGGAAAGGTTTGTCAAAGTGTTGAAAGATGCCATGCAGCTAGCAGTTGTTTCTGGTGATAATTGGGAGTTGGCCATCAAAAGAAAGGTTCGTGAATATAGGTTTACAATCGTTCATCCACGGGAGTGGCTCCCTTTAGATTATTTAAGGGTAGGTCAGCCATTACTAATATAATTCCTTCTTGGGTGGCCTCCTGCAGGAAAATGTCTAACTGTGTGTCTGAAGATACTGCTGGTTGGAGGAAATGGAGTTGGGGTGTTTGCAGAGGAGGAAGGATTTGTTTGATGTGAGGAAGTCTGCTAAGAAAACTTCTGTAGTTGTTGGTGACTGGGTCAGAGTGAAATTACCAAGAAAAGGTGCTGCTGCCTCAAAGTTTGGTAATCCCTTGCAAATTATTAAATTATTCAACAATGCTGTCAAGACCAGTGACCATAGGATCTGGAACCTGGGTAGGGTTGCCAAGTGTCCTCCTTGTGTTTCCTTTGGTACTGGGGTTCCTGCTGCTTGCTCTACTTCTCAAGTGCCCAGGAGGTGTTCTTCTCGTTTGAGGACCACTCCTCGTCGCTTACAAGATTGTGTTCGCTAAGTATTTCATTATTTTTCTTGTTGTTTGTTTTTCTTTCTCTGTATTGCTTCGTGTTTATGCTATAATTGGGAAGGTATGTGGTATTCTGCTTTTATGTCTCTCCTTTCTGTGCCTTGTATTGCGTAATCTCCTTTCTGAGGTTGCTAGGTTGTGTTCTATTGTGGAACTCTCCCCTTTGAGAGAGAATGTCATTATTGGAAAGCTTTTGTCAGTTGGCTTGGACTGTTGGTGGCTGAGGTCCCTTGCATGAGATGTACAATAAACTTATGCTGTTTCTTCAACTACTTTTGGTCTCCTGCCTGCTATTTATCCTGAGGAGAACACCTCAGGTGGTGCTTCATCGGAGCAGCATCTGTCCACCTCCTGGGCAGGGGAATGTAGTGAAAGAACAGCCTGGATGCCCCTGGCTCAGCAGCGCCCCTCGGATGCGGACTACTCACATTACAACCCAGGTGAGGGGCTGTAGAAGTGTTGTGTGCAGTGCTGCCCTGGAGACAGAAGAAGGTGGCAGTCTGACAGGCCTTGAGACAGAGTCCAGCATCTAAACAACAGTCCTTCAGCAAGCACAGGCGCTAATCCCAGCCTAGTGAACTTCCTGACTTGCAAATGGCGCTGGCGGGCATGCCTGTGGGAGATGGAGTTCACATTAGTCTGCCGACAAACACAGAAGTCACTGGGCACTCAAAATATATTTTGAGCAGCTCTGATGGGAGCATATATTAAGTTTGGAGTAATATTAATGAGAAGATAAGGGATTGCTTGCATATTGAATATTTAATGAGTAGGACTGGACTCTATCCTGCTCATTTAGTATTCAATGTCCCAATAACCCCTGCTCTTGCCTTGGGAAGTGAGCTTTGCTGGCCTCCACAGCATTTATAGTGAGCAATACAGTTGTTTTCTTGTAGCTCGTGGTGCCTCGCTGATCGGGTGCAGCAGCATAATCCTGCTGTAAAGACTTTGCCTTAATATTAAAAGCATTTGTATTTAACGCTTCTTGGCTACAGCGTGTGTGGGCCCTCACAGTGGGTGTCAGAGGAGCAGAAGCTTGCATTAATTCTTGTTGAAAGCATATCAGTGAACAACTACTCTTTAGTGCTGGGCACCAATGGAAACTGTCATGGCGCAATGTAAACATTTGCAAATGGAGTGGGTTGATTCAAGATTTGAAGGACAGCTCAGCCATGCAATGTCTACCAGAAAAAAACAGGGAAGGTAAATGGTAAAGGGGCTGACCTAAAGCTCTGTCTCTCTCCTTTCGTTTTGTTGTTTTTTTTGTGGAGACTTCATGACATGCGGTCAGGCAGACCTAAAAGTGGCAGCAGTCACACCTACAATCTATGTGTTATCCCTGTATAATGCATTGATAAAAATGAAACTCTATCTACCATACCACAACGTGAAATGTTACATTGTCGAGCCAGTAAATGGGATAGGTTAATAAAGCAGTATTTTGCATTTAAAAAAGTTTAAAAAATACATACATGACATCGGGGCTATTGGCTGTTGTGACCAAGACATAGAGATCAAACACTGCATCCAGGTAATTTGTAAAATATGGTGTTCCTTCAGATGTTGAAAGATTTCTGAGAAATAAAAGATCAAAAGAAGAAATTAACTAAAGATTTATTTAAAGGATTTGCATACATTTTTGCTATCGAAAATGTTATGTGAGAACAACTATGCAATCATCTTTTTCATGGAACGTGGAGCCGTTTGTTGTGTGAGGTGCCTCACTCCTAAACAACAAACTTTGTAAGGTGAGTAAGTTGCCTCCCCGAGTGGTAATATTTAACCAACCATTGTTGCATGTGCTGGGAGACATACTGATGCCCAAACTTTCTTTACCCACAATAATTGGTCAAACATAATATCACACAGGGGCTGATTTTGAGTTTGGCTGCTGGAGGGTACTCCATCAGAATGATGGAGGACATTGCCCCCGCCAGCCCAAGGGTCTTCTGCGCACCAAATCTAGAGTGGTCAACCAACCCCACGGACAAATCAAAACATTGGCAGTTACAGCTGTGACAGTGGTTCCTCTCGATGTTGTAAAAGTTTGACAGACCTTCAAACCTTGACAATGTTTTTCAATTTTCAAAAACAAAGCTCCCAAAGCAGGAGTATGTTTTTGAAAAATGAAAAACTAATGATCCCATGGTGCAGGGTCATTATTTTATTTATTTTTCACAGTTTTACTGTTCCTCACCACCAGTTTTTTACTGGTAGTAAGAACTGCAAAAAGAAAACAACACATAATGCCGCCCACTATAAATTTGGCAGACCGTGTTGTGTTAACCTTCAATGGCCCATACTCTGCCGGCTAGTTCACCACCTCGAACTTCCCCTACTAAAATAAGGCAGACTGCCCCACAGTACACAAGGCTCTATAAATTCCTTATTCTTGATTTTAAATGTATCATGACTTCCCACCACCACCTTGCTGAAAACCTATACCTTTAAACGACTTCCACCCGCATTTACACACTCACACCACCATAGCACTCTGACCTCACTGCTCCACCTTGTGTTTCAGACAATCTCCTCTTTTGGTCCCATCTTTGGAACAGACTCCCACAAAATCGGCTTCCTCTTGGGGTCCCTTCAAACAAGTTCATCTCTTCCAACTGGTTATCTCTATTATCTCTGCATTCATGGCCGGGTTTAGGGCGGTGGAACCAGTGCAGCGCACCTGGGGGGCGCTGTGTGTAGAAATAGCTTATGCTTTTTAAAGCACTTGCTGTAGAGTTGCTTGTGTGGCCAGCAGCTTTCAGGCAACAGTAAAAATGTCATGATAACTCTGGCGACTAACGCTCCTGCTGGAGAGAGATCGGCGTTATGTCTAGTGGCAGTTCTGGCTCATCATAACGTAGCACAGAGAGTTAATATGCCTGCTGCAAAGAACATGTACCATGCAGATCACAGAACTGTATTATATGTGGATAGCTCAGAGGCTTACTGCTTTTGTCACATAAATCTTTTGTTACTTGCAGTTCATAAGCTACAATCCTAATACAGCACAGTGATCCATAAACTGTCATCAAAGAGCTGCATGCAACCTTATGGTATACGTAAGAAAGTTATGTTTTTTCCCCTCAGTCTTTCATTATTCTAATGTTGTTAAAAAGGGTTTGTTGGCTAGAAATACATTCTTATTAGTAAAGCCAACGCCAACAACTGAGGTACGATTTAAATACAGTGTTTGTGCTTCTTCAGACTTAACACTCCTACAATATACTGCCTACTTGTATGGATGACGTGATTCCTACACCTTGCAAACCTCATTGTCTCATTTACTATAGACTGATTTGCACACGTATGATTGTTGGTCTCCGTATAATGTCTGTGTGACGTAAAGTACCCAACACTATTATGAGCAGCGCTAAAAACAAATTAAATGCATGTGAGAGGCTATGGAGAGATGAGGGGCACTAATGGAGGGTGATGGTGAGGGAATCTGAGGGAATCTGTGGAAAAGGATGTCAGTGGAGTGCACCAAAAAAAGATTCTCAACCGGGCAACAGCAGCACTAAAGCCAGCCCTGTTCGCATCCCCTTGGTCAATGCCACTTGGACAAAACACATCAATATTGGTATACCCCCACAACATTGCATGTGTTATATCACATGACAGTAATATTGCATCCACTACATCCTCACATCCAGTGCTTAATTTGAGTCAGTGGTTGCCACTGGGGGCCATCGGCACTCATTTTTGGGGACCAGCACTTATTTTCCCTCATCAGGACATTTCCTGAGAGCAAAGGAGGGAAAAACACAAAGAAGAAAGAAGGAGGAAGAGAAAGATGGAAAAACCATCATAGAAGGAGATAGCAGGAACCTGCACGGGTGAGAAAAAGGGGAAGGTGATGGCTGGTAGAGGATTAAAGAGGGATGAGGGTGATTGAAGACTGTACAGCATTGATATTCGGCACGCTGACATTTAATATCAACGCCTGCGGCCTTTTGAGCACAGTTTTGGGCACCGGCACTCATTATTTTACAAATTAATTACCGAATTCATACCTCTACATTACAACGTAAGTACAGGTAATTTTAACTGGTGAAGACAATGCTAATAGGGTTAGGTTGGCGATGTAAAGGTAAAAATAATGTATTTACCATGACAATGTAATAATAGTGGATATTAGGGGCCTTGATATTTTGTCACATATAATCATTCTAACAATCACTCTGAAACATATATGGATTATACTGTACTGTCGAGTTAGTCGTTCTTTGGATAAAGTTGCATGCTTTTCTTGCAATCTCTGTACAGGCTGTAACTTTTCATCGACTGATCCAATTTTTGCCTCTTTCATTTTAGAGGAGCTGCTTTGTAAGATTGTGTGTTTGTGATTAGTGTGCGTGTGTGTGTTTGTTATTGGTGTGTGTTTGTTAAAATTGCTTTTTACACCCAGCAATTTCTTCAGTCAGTTTGCAGTTTTTAGAGGCGATTTAAATGCTGTTCCCAGTAGCAGGGTACCAGATGCACAAAATGTGAGAGTAGTAGAAGAAAATGTTAACAGATTGTCCACAGCCATGACATACACTTTAAACTGTTAAAATGTACAACCTTAAGAGACAATATCACACCTGCATTTCTGTGAGTTGCAGAGCTTCTGCCTGTGCAGCTCTTATTTTCACAACTGAAGCCAACTCTATATTGCTTAGCTTTAATGTTAATTTACAGAAATATTTTGGGGAATACTTCCTTACTGTGAAAGAAAAGAATCTGCAGTATTGTCGGCAGCCTGGCTATGACCCACTGTTGTGTTTGCTGTGTTTGAAATTGTACTTGACTCCCTATGGCAGGTCTACTCTGTAGTCCATCACTTTGTACAAAAGTTTAGGATCTTTCACATTCCGGTGAAAGCGCAATGTGTAAAGCACACGCAGATGTCAGAGAAGAGTAGTTGACTCACTATTCCAATATTGTGGAAATGAGGGACTCCTGTATACAGTAGGTTGCTTCTCTTTTCAAATGTCCCTGCCAGGCTGCTGTACATACACAGCCTTGGTGTAATAATGCCCTCACAACAGGGTAGTCTCCGGCTTGGAGAACCCACAACAGAGGGCCATAGAGGTGTGAGGTCTTGCCACTTTGCTGTCATCAGCCAAACTCCAGTTCCAACCCCTACCCCTGCCACTTAAAGGATAGTACCTTAGGAAGTCTAAGCAGCAGCTCCTCCCTAACAAAATCTTCACTGACTTTTTAAAGGGGGTCCTAACAAATTGTGTTATTAGTTGAAGAGGGTAAGTACCTACTTCAAGTAATAATCACAAGCCTCGTCAGGGTGAACCACTATAGTTACTAAATAAACCTGAGCTCAACTGCCTGAAAGCTATGGTGTGGAGTAGACTGGCTTAACTTGGAGGCAATGTGTAAAGTATTTATGCAGTACTAGAATAGCAATAAAGTTGAAATACAAAACAACAAAAAACCTAAGATGAATTTAGTAAAATAAAGTAAAATGTAATAAACAAAATGACCCCAAAATGGCAAAATTCCAATAAGGGGAACTAGAGATATGATCTTTAAAGTTCTAAGTGGAAATAGAGACAGAAAGCACAAAGTGCCAATGATAGTCAATGGTCGTCGTTAAACAGGATCTAGGTGCAATTTGACACTGACCACATTGGAGGTTCCTCCTGGCCAAAGATTTGACCTTCTGACTTTACTCCTTTAAGTCCAAATCCACCACAGGAGTACATTTCTAAAGCATCCAGGACCTCAGGGGATGCCTTAGAGACCCATAGGGTGAGAGGCAGGGGCCAACAGGAGAGTCCAGTCTAGGCCCAGTTGCCACTCATCAGTCGGGCAGCTGCAGGAAAAGCTTGCAGCTTGTTGTGTCCCTGTAGCTTTAACAGTAGGTCCGCCTTATAACTCTTAAAGGCCACTTCTTTGTCCTGGGTACCTGCGAGAGACCAGGTCCAGTCCTCTGGGGTGCTTCTCAGGTTGCAGACAGCAGGTTCAGTCCTCTTCTAATCTTCTTTAAGTGCCAGAGTGGTCTGACGTGGTAGCCTGGAGGCGCCACCTTTATGCCTGGCATTAGCTAGCGGGTTGGATTGACCCCTGTGGACACCCTACCCAATAGTGTAAAGATCCCTGGGGCTAACCCTACCCTCTTTGGGCAATTTCAAGATGTCTGAAGTTTTCGGCCACACTAAACATGGGGTCTAAGGGCTGGGGGTGTGTGTGGAGAGATCAGTGACAAAATATCTAGCACACAAATATCGTCACACACAAATATGCTAAAAATATTGTTCACATAAATATCGTTTTTCTATACTTATAAAGGTAAGGTCAAAAGAATCAAATGAAAAATATCGTTGGCAATAATATAGTTAAAAATGACAAAAATATTGTTTTGAGCATAAATACACAGTTTAAAAGAGTGAAACTTAAATATTTTAATACATGCCTATAATATACTGTATATTAATGAAATTAAGTAATAAAAAATAAATATATACTTACGCAAACATACACACATAAAACATGTGTATGTTTATATATACATATCTATAGCAAACAGCTATTGAATATATATTTTACATTATATTAATTTGTTTATATTTTTTTAATTTATAGCTATAAGCATACCAGCCAGAACCAGCAGGAAATTCGGTGGGGGCTGCCCACGGACTACACTTCCCAACTGCCCAAGCGCCGGGAGGCGCTGTAAAAGTTCAACGCCGGCCCGCAGCGCGGGACGCGCGCGGGGACGCGCCCGGGCCAAGGGCGGGCCCGTCCACGCCCGTCGGAGCCCGGAGGAGGCTGGGCTGGGCTATCCCTCCAACTCTAAGGTGAGAATATGGGGAAAAGAAAAACGCCCTTGCGTGACCAAGGAGGGGATGTTGTAAATACCTTGGATTCATTCCTCATGAAGGCGGCTGACACCTTGACTAAAGAAATTGAGAGAACAGGGGGGAGACTCACAGGAGCTGATATGGATTCTGTGGCAGGAGCACCCCGCTACAATTTAGCTACAAAGGACCAAGTGGGTGCAAATTTAGTTCCTGTTATGCAATTAGAGCCCCCAATACTGATTTCAGACTCTCAGCCGAATGGCACAGTTAACTCAAACCTCGCAGGTTCCCCGGTTGAACCCCCGGTAAAGAAAAAGAGAGGAGGTAAATCATCATGTCAGCAAAACTTAACTATGAATATAGGGGGGAAAGGGCCCATCTAAAAAGAAATTTTTGGCCTTGGGAAGCCTGGGAAGCCCTTGCAAGATATGGAAACTATACTGACCCGCTTGCTGCAACCAGTTTTGAAGAGACTTGAATGTATCGAGGGACAGTTGGAAAAAATTACTAATAACGGGGATTTGGTTTGTACTAATGCTAGCACCACTGTACAGAGGGCGAATTTAATAGGTGTATGTGAATGTGGTAAATCTGTACTTAGTGAGAAGCAGCCAGTAGCTACCACTGATTTTGATAGTAAACCGATTACACTAATGTCCTCTGCTTTAATTACCAAAAATAGAATGGTAATAGATGGGATGGGTCAATATACTGATAACATTTGCGATAGACATGGGACGGGTGAACCTTGGGAAACGAGAAACACAAATATTGGTCGACCCAATACAAGTGTGACACCGCCGGATAACACTCCCCTGTATCCTTTTACTAATATGGCTAATGTGGCTAATAATACTAACTCGGGTCATCATGCAAACCATGGTAGCTCATCGCTCCAGAACCAACAAGGTATACACCCAGGTATACACCCAGATGGGGTGCTAGATAGCAGAGTCCTATCTCGAAATCAGACTCAGAGTTACACCACTCAAGGGGAATTTCAGGGGGAACAGGGGGGATACAAACCCCCCCATAAGTTTAATCTCCAACTCCCCCCAGCGGCATGTCCCTATGTAATGATTTTGGTCAATGTCCCCCCTTTGAAAATTAATCAAACGGAAACTACTCAACAATTAATTAATAAAGCCATGTACTGGTTATCCACATCTGCTATGAACTCTGAAGGATTAAATATAGGCAATCAAATTAACATGGCTAGAAGAGTACCATGGGTGGGAAATATTCCAAAGTCAATTGGGGGAGATTGTGTAGTAATTAACTTTAAGAGACAGCACTATGTGAAATACCTTTTGGGTATAATCCCTAACTTTCCGGTGGCGTCTACACAAATTTTTGCTGTACCTTTGGATTTTTTCTACAGACCTTTGGGGTCACAACAAACGATGAAGACTAGGTTGAACTATACTCTGGGACCTGCTGTTCCCCCTGTTGCTATTCAAGTTGTAGCACCCCCCCCCCTGTTAGAGAAGCAAATGCCTTAGATCTGACAAATAGGTTTGCGTCTTTGGAGGATTTGGAGGCATGCGATTGACATAGGGAAGATGAGGAGTTTGTGCTCCCTATAACACATCAGGAGATGACCCACACTAGAGTAGGTCACTTACAAGCTGAAGAAGGGGATAATATAAAAGTATTGGTTTGGAATGTAGCGGGGCTCAGATCTAAGAAGGATAACGTAGACTGGTTAACAATATTAAATGGATATGACATAGTGTGCATCCAGGAAACGTGGGAGGTGGGTACTGTGTTCTACGATGGGTTCCGTACATTCAACACCCCCGCAATTCCATCTCGGTCTGGAAGAGCGAGAGGTGGTATAGTAACGTTGATAAAGAACACTTTAGCTATAAAAATAATTGACTTAAATGTGCAGTCACCATATTATCATCTACTAGTTTTTAGTGGGGTTAGTCAAGTAGATGTTTTGTTAGTAAATTTTTATAATAATTTTTTTGAAGGCAATATGGCAGATGTAATACGTTCTCTTGAATATGAAATAGAAAAAGCTATAGGCAACCACCGCAAACATTTGCACATATTATGGGTGGGTGATTTTAATTGCCATAGCTGCCCAAAAATTCTAAGGCCAGTTTGTGGAATAGTAGGTGAGGACGGGGTTACACCATATCATTTTATACATCATGAATATGGGGAGGAATTAAATAGGCTTATGGTAACTAGGAATTTGGAGATTTGTAACCCTGTAGAAACGGGCACTTTGATAAAAACTTTTGGGGATTCCAGGAACGGCTCAACGCTTGACTATCTTTTAGTGGAAACTCCTTTTAAGAAATTTTTATATCAGGTGGGGACCTTTGTTTCAACTCTTAGTGATCATGTCGCTTTGACTTTTATATTGGAATGGAAGGACTGTTTTAGTAGCAATATCAAAAAAGTTGTGACACCAAGTATAGTTAGGAAAAATGGTATAGTGCTTAAATGGGCTAAAATAAATAAAGATACACTAATCCCTAAAGTAATTTGTCTTACCCAAGAAGAAATTGATACATGCCTTGATCTGCAGGGAGAACCACAAGGTATAGTGAAAGCTTTTGCTACTTTGCTGAATGTGGTGGAGGATAACTTAAAATCTAACCTAAAGGCAAGTGTAGGAAAAACTCCACGTTGGTTTGATAGGACCTGCACAAAATCTTTGAGTAGACTCCTTAATGCATTAAAGGAAAAGCCAAGAAATAAAGCTTTGGTGAGCCTCTTGCGAGGCGAATATAAAAAATGCAGACAGGTAAGACTAGCAGCCCTAAAAGAAGAGGCATGGGAAAAATTGCGGGTAGCATCCCTCCTAAAAAGTTCTAAAGAGTTTTGGGGGATAGTTAACTCCCCATTCTTGTGTGAAGACTCAGATTTTTCTATAAGTACGCACGTGGGAGAGGAAGCCTGGGTGGATCATTATACTGCAATATTTGATTCGGTAAATCCGAATGATGAGTATTCATCTAGCTCTAAAATAAATACACCGATTATTTTCTCAATGATAGAGGTGGAAAAGGGAATAAAACAGTGTAGTAGCGCCAAGGCTCCGGGTCCCGACGGCGCCCCAATTGATTTTTTCTTTGAACCATTGGAACTCTGGATTCTTTTTTTAACAAATGTTTTAAATGCTATTGCAAAAGGTCCAATACCGGCTTCGTGGAAAACAACGGTAATTGTACCAATTTTTAAAAAAGGAGATAAAGCATTGCCAAAGAACTATCGGCCTATTTCACTAATAGACGGCACCTGCAAATTAATGGGCCGTCTGGTTTTAAATAGAATTGAGGAATGGGCAGCAGACAAAAATATTTTAATTTCCACTCAATATGGTTTTAAAAAGGGATGGGGACATTAGATCAATGTCTAAATTTAAACCTAATTGCGGCAAAATATACTAAAGCAAAAGAGGGTAACATATTTATGGCGTTTATGGATCTCTCCGCCGCTTTTGATTCAGTTTCACATGGGAAATTATGGTTTATTTAAAAAGAAATGGGTGTGGAGGCAAACATTATCTCCTTTATTAGACAGTTATATTCCCAGTCCACCGCTTGTGTAAGATATGGATCCCAGGGAGAATGCACAAGGGCCTTTCCAATTCACCGGGGGGTTAGGCAAGGCTGTGTCTTAGCCCCCCTTTTATTTTCTATGTACACAAATGGGGTAGAGTTAGCAATAAATGCAAATGTTATCGATGTACCTAGAGTAAATAAAAAACAGCTACCCATACTACTTTACGCAGATGATGCTGTTCTGGTGGCAAGAACTGGCATAGCCTTACAAAAATTAATAAATAATTATGTATCTTATATGTCGGGCTTAGATTTACAAGTAAACGAAACTAAAACATTTGTTTTAGTAGTAGGGAAACAGCCAAAGAAATTACCAATTTTCTATATTGCCTCACGGAAAATTGAAATAACTAAAACCTTTTCATATCTGGGGGTACTTTTTAATAGTGAAGGGACCTGGAAGGACATGGTTTTGAATAGATGTAATGCCTTGGAAAAAAATACTATGGCTATTTGTTCTTTTACAAGGAAATTGGGCACTAAGCCTGTAGAACCCATCAAAAAATGTATGGCGCCAGAGCTGTTGCTTCTGCCACATATGGCGCAGGCATTTGGGGTGTAGCTAATACTGACTTATTACAAAAAAAGGAAGATTTGTTCTTTAAAAAGTTATTTGCTATCCCCAAAGGGTGTTCTAACTATATTGTGCACCAAGAATTACAAGTCCCTTTCATTTCCGATTTGACGTTTTTAGCCCCAGTTTTACTTTGGTATTCGATTTGGAAGAGAGATTCAGTGGGGCTTACACAAGGCATTATCCATGATTGTATGCAGCTTGATAAAGCAAATCTAGTCCCTTGGCTGTGTTATGTTAAAAACACACTGACGAAGTTGGGTTTAGAGGCCCTGTATTTAAATCCATCTGCCTGTAGGGGTATACCAAGAAGCATAATCAAAGTACGAGCTAAAGAACTTAGAGAAAAAGAAAGATATAATCTAAATGGGGCCAAACCTACAGTAGCACTATATCTAACCCTACCGTGTATTTTAGGAGAAATGAATTCATATTTGACAACTGTAACAAATCCTCGACATAGATTTATACTGTTAAGATTTAGATTAAATTGTATTCCCTGTTTGCTAGGTTATCCATCAGGGACTTATTCAGTAAATGAACTTCCAGTTTGTCCCTGTGATAAAATATCTATACAATCTACATTACATCTGTTATTTTTCTGCAAATTTTATTCATGTATTCGGAAAAAGTATATTCGCCCGCTGTTGTTAAAATATCATTTTATTCAATGTCGACCTGCCCTGTTTTTCCTTCAAATGCTCCCCAATCCATATGTTAATTATTGTGTAGCATCGTACTTATGTTCGGCTTTATCAAAAAGGAGGTTAGTGAGGTATTAGACTGGCCGTAATTTTAAAACTGCACTAATTAGCACTTTAAAATAATTGTTTGGGTGGAGTTTATTCTGATAAGAATTTAAAATATTTTTAGATTTTAGATATTTGTTATTGTAATGTATTTTATTAACTAAATGGTATTGTTCATAAGAGGCACTGTGAGCACTTTAAGCACTATGCACTTTACTGATGATTCAGTTTGAAAAACATAATGGATGGTATTATTATTTTAAATGGTTCCTATCTGGCTTTTTAATTGTCTGTACATTTATGTCATTTTTAACTATACTGCCTGTGATGTATGATTTGTATACTTTTATGATCTTATCAATTAAGGTCGAATAAAGTTATTAACCAACCAACCAACCATACATATACATTTATATTTAAATACATATAAATACATAAAACATTAAAACATTTAGAAAGTAAAACAAATAAAAACATTAAAAACATTTACTAAAAATATTAATTAAAAAAATTAAAATGTATACATATATACAAACATAAAATTTAAAAAAAAAATTACATGTTTAAACATTAATAAAAAAAGTACTAAAGTAGGTAAAGATATACACATACTATTTTCACTATAGTTAATGATAATGATAAGGAAAGCGCTGGAGTACGAAGGGGTAAAATTTACTATTCCCACTCCAGTCTGTGCAACAGAAGGGAAAACATTGAACTCCGGAAGGGGAGAATTTACTATTTTAACTCCAGTCTTTGCAACAGTAGGGAAAGCATTGAACACCAGAGGGAAAATGTATTATTCCCACTCCAGTCTGTGCAACAATAGGGAAAGCTTTGGACTCCAAAGGGGTAACATTTACCATTCCCACTCCAGTCTGTGCAACAGTAGGGAAAGCTTTGGATACTGAAGGTGTATAATCAGGGCCACTGGAGTTATGCGGCAGGGTTAAGTGAATTTTGATGCAAAAAAAGCAAATTATGCAGCATTATGCGGCACATATTGTGATAGTATTATTTCATTATTTTGTAAATGTTAAACTTGTTAACACTGGGCATTAGTTGCACCTCTTTAGTACCAGTTTAAAACCCAAATATAAGCACTAAGCAACACAAAGGTGACCATTCCACCTTTACAAAGGGCCTTCCACTGTGCAGCAACACGTGACGCTGCTTATTTACTAACCTTTGAACAGCTTGAGCTAGAAACAACATTTTTTGGGGTACAATCTGCAGCTTATGCAGCAGATGACAGATAATGTAGCAAATCTATAATTATGCAAAAATCGCTGCAGCCGCACAATAGCATATTTTGCCCTGGGTATAACTTACTATTCACACTCCAGTCTTTGCAACAGTAGGGAAAACATTTGACTCTGGAGGGGTAACATTTACTATTACCACTCCAATATGTGCAACAGTAAAAAAAGTATTTCAGTTAAACACATAACATATTTTGATACCTCTGATAATTAACAAATATATATAACTATTAATATAAAAAATGTATATATACACATGTAAAAAATTAATTTTAAAAATTAATTTAAAATGTACAATTTTGTAATTAATTAATTCAAATTCCATATTATACTGCAACAAACATGGCAACACCCAATTAAAATGTATTTAAAATATAACACAATGGACATATTAAGTAATATTTAAAATAATTATTAATAAATGATTACATATTTGTTAATTATAATTGAATAACTTCTGACCCTACTCCTCTAAAAACACAACAAAAATATAATGATTAAACTGTATTACATAATTATTAATAAATTAAATATTTAATTAAAAAGTAATAATTAATTGAAAATTGATGACTTAACTTCCCACCATATACCTCTACAAACTAAACAACCCGCACCTAAAAAATAACATGAAAAAATAATAACTACACAATTTACCTAATTATCAATAACATATTTAATATTAGGTTAATAATTAATAAATTATTACATAATTAACTTAACACCATATAATCACTACAAACAAAAAACACACCCAAAATATCACTAAAAATATATAATTACACAATTTACATAATTTTCAATTAACTAAATAATTAACAATTATTTAATAAATAATGTTTACTTAACTTTCCATCCCATACCCCTACAAACAAAACAATGCGCACCTAAAATATCACTTAAAAATAAAATAATTACACAATGTACATAAGTTAATTTCAAATTAACTAATTAATAATAAACAATTAATAATTATGACTTAATTAACTTCCCACCCTACACCCCTACAAACAAAACAACCCGAACCTAAAATATCACTTAAAAACATAATTAATATTAATTACAAATGAATTATTAATTAACTTCTACCCTGTACCCCTGCAAACCTCACAACCCGCTATAACACTATAAATTACTATTAACAATTATATTAAAAATTATAAACAAATTAAAATTAAAATCTATAATTTTACATTATTAACAGTTATACAAACAATTTATAACATATACAATTAAAATATGAACTAAACATACACATAATTAAAAATAATGTTTTACAATTATATTTTTGCAAAAGAAATGAAAAACACCAATATTCTTGTAAATGATATTACTCACCTAAAATCGATATTTATGTCCAGGATATTTCTGCATCACAATATTAATGTGTCATAATATTAAAAACTCTATTTGTGTACCTCAATAACTCTATATTATGTCTAAATATCGTACAGAGAGGGTACTATGGTGATCCCAGTGTCCTCCCACATTTAACACCAAAATCTAGTTTGATGCAGTCCCTGTACCCACAACTACCTCAGAGACAGATGTCTGGTATACCAAAACTAAGCTTTAAGCAATCTGACAATGGACACACACAAATTGTTTTGGTATTGTGTTTCCCTCCTTTGAAATGTGTCACACATGTTATCTGTAAAGCAAGCAGACCTGTCAAACAGGCTGTGACACTAATATCAAAGAGAGTCCTACTGTGATTGGGGGCTGACAGGACAAAAGAAGGGCCGTGCCCAAGTGTCAGCTAACATTTGCCTGTGAAAGGGGAGGCCTCATTGAAGTGCACCCCAAGTGTCGTTTGAAAAAACCCCAGCAAACCTGTCAAGCAGGATGGCACATTCAAGCAGGACTTGACACTTGAATGTCAAAGAGGATCCTCTCAGCCTGTCCTGTATAATCTGTCGTTCAGATGGGTGATCTCAGCCCATACTTGTCAGCCTATTGTTTGCTCCCGGGAGCAGTTCACACCTCACCAAAGGGGAGCCATCAGCTGCCAGGTGACAGTTGGAAGGCACTAACATGCCACAGAAGCTGTAATAGATAGGCAGCATTCAACATTACTATTAATCTGGATTTTGTTTAAACATTTAAAGAGTCCTTGAAATATTTCTCTAATTGTTTCCTAGGCAGAAATAACATTTAATAAACCCAACATTGTATGCCAATGCTTTCCTATGGAACAGCTAATACTGCTACAATAAAAATAACCATTTAGGCCTTTTCACTGTAAGGACATGTTTAAAATAAACTTTTACATAAGCTATTCTTAATTACCATGCATCCTGCCTTAATAGGCACTAAGGCCTAATTATGAGTAACTTATTAATATTTAAAAGGAGGTTTTAAACCTGCCAAAAGGGATTATTTTATCAGGTTGAATTTGCAGTGTAAACCTGCACAGCCAGGCTATTGATGGCAGGGCTGCAGTCATGTTTGCATTGTCACTGCAGTGGGTGGCAAAATGAGTGCTGCAGCCCACTGGTGACATTTAACTTACAGGCCTGAGTTCCCTTTGGGTACCATAAACTAGGCACTTATAGGTAAGTTAAATGTGTCAACCAGGGTTTGCCAATTTCAACATGCTGAAAGAAAGAGCAGAACCACTGGTTTAGGGGTAAAGTGCACACAGTTTTATACCCAGCAAAAAATCAGGTTCAACAAAAAAGACTAAAGATTTAGGGTGATTCTGCAGAAAGACCAAATTTCCAACAGGCCCTTTCACCTCAGTGACTGTATCTCCACCCAGTGGAATGTAGGTAATTCACTTTCACTGTTTGGAAAGCTGCCCTTGCCGACCATCATGTACCAGGTCAAACTAGAGGGGTCCTAATTGGATCCCACTGTGCTTTATCATATATAGTGCAAGCATCCAGTTATTATTTTACACTTGAACCCCCCTGAGCTGATCATCTCTCTGTGCTGAAGCAGTGGTCTAGCGGTAATTTAGCAATAGACAAATGATTCCCCTTACTCTAGCGCCTATCAAAGAACCTAATATAGCACTTCACATGCATATAATGTTTCTAAAGTCTTGCATCCTGAAATTGCATGCTATCTCAAAAAAAGTCCTCAATAGCCCTAAAATCGGTCATGAAAAACTGGTCTTTACTTAAAACCTTTGATTGCCACCTCTTCTTTTTCCTTTCAAATGGCTCTCTCATTCCTTTCCATGGTCTGTGTGTCTCTAATCTCTGAGAACAAAATTCTCTAAGTCAGATGCATGTTCACCGTAATCTCTATTAATGTATTTCTGTAAATTGCACACAAGTCAATTAAAAGATAATGTCTCCCTTTTTTTTAAAGTAATACCCCTGCAAAATAACACTACCTAATCTCAGCTAGCTCATCTATTTACTGCACCAAAATCAGCATAAATGCAGATAACCCCCTTTCCCCACTAATGATCACACCGAAATCCTATTACTTTAATCTACCACAAAGAAACTGGAGTGAGTATATAGAATGGTTTGCTTGAGCAAGACTAATCTCAACAACCAACAATAGCCAATAACAAGCCAATCAAATAGACTTGGGTTCTGGAGCAGCATCCTATCCAGCGTGAAGGGTTTTTACGCCTCGTCAGGGGTAGCAAACTCTTTATAAATGGAATTCAGCTGTTAAGTAAGTTAATGAATGCAAACTTCAGAGTAAAGGCAGATATAGAAGGCAGAATATGATTGAGCCTGTTTATATCACTTCATGTGTTTTTGAACTGGAACCATCAACTGACATGTCATAAACCTACTGTTGGTAGTTTTCAATTGTAATGTAAGAATTTTTTTCTTTTCCAAATCAGTGATTTTTTTTAGGTCTCGCCTACAAACAGCCTTAGGTATCTATGGTTGAAAGACCTATTGTGCACACTAAAAGTAATCTTTTGAGTCAACCCACTGCACGTAATCGGTTGACTTTCTTGTCTATTCAATTGGTTTTATTATTATTTAATGGTTTTCCTTTTTCTTCTTGCGTTATCTCTCTCCTGAAGCATTGCTCTTCTAATATTTTTTTTTGATTGGATTATTTGTATCCTACCACTTCTTCCATTCAGGGAACTACTTTTTTCTTTCTTTTCAGCACTCAATGGAAGTGCATGCATTTTCTAGCACTCTTGCGCATGTGCTACTTCGCCCCTCACATACCTGACTCCTTTGTGCAATCTTGCTGCTCCTCACAGTTTGTCCGTTGCCTCATCGCATCCAGCTTTTTTTCTACCACTGAGCTCCTCTGTTGTCCCCACGCCCTCCCATGCTCACCATTGCTCCCCCATGTTCAGTAGTGTTGAGTTCCTCCACGCCATCCCCATTTATCCGTTGCTCCCTGCCCTCCATCTCATTAAAAAAAAAAAATAATGTACTTGGATTTTTTTCTTTTTCGGAGGTCCAGCAGCTGCAATATGGCACCAGGCTTCTCCTTCTCTATTATGCACAATTTTATGTTTTTCATTTATCTCTCTGATATGGGTGTCTGTAACATTTGAACAGTATTTTTTTAAATGGCCACCACAGCATCATGACATGTATGGTGTTGCATGCGCATGTATAAATCATCAAGGTGGGTCCAGCATTTTTGTATTTGTTTTTCAATTGTGTTATGTTATGTTATATTGATTTTATAAGGCGCACAGCTACCCAAAAAGGGTTTCCCAGCGCCAGCCTGAAGGAACAAGGGAATCAGAAATTATTGATTGAACAGCCAGGTTTTTAAACATTTACGGAAGTTCACATATATTGTTTCATTCCGGAGCGGTATGGGGAGAGAGTTCCATAAGGTTGGACCGAGACAGGCAAATGAGCGACCACCCATCCGTGAGAGTTTAACCCTGGGAACCAAGAATTTCCCCTGAGTAGTGGAGCGTAACAGACGTGGAGGTCAGTAAGGGTGGACTAAGTCTTGTAGATATTGAGGGGCGGTGCCAGACTTGATCTTAAACATGTAACTCAAGGCTTTAAATTTAACGCGGTTTGCGACCTTGAGCCAATGAAGATCTTGCAAAGAGCCAGAGATGGAAGCAGTTTTAGGGATCCGACACAGTAATCTGGCAGCAGAATTCTGCACCACCTGTAGTCTCCGTATCACTTCCTTGTTTGCCCCCAAGTAGAGGATGTTACCGTAGTCCAGTCTTGAAGTCACAAGCGCCTGGACTACGGTCCTTTGAGTGGAGCAGGGGAGCATCCAGATAATTTTTTTCAACCATTCGAGAATAGTAAAGCAGGTGGCTGCCACCTTCACTGCTTGCTGTCTCATTGATAATTGGTCATCAATAATGAATCCAAAATTGCGGACTTGATGGGTAGGCTGGGGTAGGGCACCCATTTCGGCAGGCCAGTGCTGGGGGCCCCAAAGGTCTTTATTTTTCCCCAGAATCAGGACCTCAGTCTTCTCGCCATTAAGTTTAAGTAGATTGACTTGCATCCAAGATGCAATTTTCCTTAAACCAGTCTGAAGAACTGATGGTCCGGACATCTTCTCGGCAGAAAGGGAAAAGATGATTTGGGTATCGTCCGCATAAGAGAAAAGGGACAGCCCGGCCTCCTCAGCAATTGTTGCCAAAGGTCTGGTATAAACATTAAATAGTAAAGGGCTAAGAATAGAGCACTGGGGTACCCCATAAGGAGGGGAATAATTGTGTAGATCATTGGCAACAACCATTTTTCTTTTTCATTCTGCTGAAGCTGTTCAGCATCAGCAACAAGGATTGGCAATCCAAAAGGCTAGCCAATGTCTTTGAAAGGTGAGAACTGTTGGCTTTGCCCAATGCTTAACACCCTGTAACTCCCACATTGTACCTACCCATTATCCTCCTTCCCATTTCCTCATCTGCCTCCTTTCCCCTTCTTTGATAAATGCTATTTTCTGAAACGTTGCACTATTTCACTTGCGGTAAATCATCACATGGCAATATCTCTTTTTCTCTACTGTCTCTATAAATTACAAGGGGTCTCGATAGTAAATAGACACAGGGTAAGATCCACTCTAAGATGGCTGACTTATAAATGAACACATTCCAGTGTTTACGCCTTTTGGAAATTAGGCTAGGAGACATAGCAGGGAATGTATCCTGGTCAAGCAGATGGCCAACAGAAGTGGCGGTTTGCCTGTTTTTGTACTTTAAAGTTTGTTGTCTGAAGACACAAATGAAAGAATTGTAGTTATGAGGTATCGGGGTACTGCGAATTAATCCTAATTACCCTTTTTAAGACAGGGGTGACGGGTCTCAGTGAACCGCTAATCCATCAATAAAAAGGAAGGTCCATTGGTTAGAGTATTCAGGATACCTATATATAAATAACAATGAGTCGGGAGATATTGGTTCAGCGGACATTATTTGACATAACTCGCTCTAAGATGGCGGCCGTGGATCGCCATTACTCTTTGTCTATTTCTATTTCTACTCTCTGAATTATGGCGCACACTCACAAGCGTGGAGAGCTATTTAAGTAGGACTCTAAGAGAAGTGATAGATTGATCAAAAACGGAGCACGGCAGGAGGCTTCTTAGTCCCGGTAAGTGTTGAATGGAGTTAGTCAGCAGGATTCTTTTACAACTAATTGATTGTCCATTGGGGTTGTGGCTGGCATAACTCATGGGCCATAAGTGTGGGCAGACATTTAAGTATGACTGTAAGAGACGTGCTCATTTCGTTTAAGAACGGAGCAGGTTATGCGTATTCCCGGTAAGCTCAGAATTTAGGTAGCCAGTAAAACCTTCATAAACTGTGTCCGTGGGAGGCTTTATCTGTGGGCCTTCCTAATCGGATAATATGTATGATCCCTACGGGCGTCCCATAGGGAACTCTGAATTAAATACGAGTAGTGGCTCTAAATGAGAAGAAAAATGATCTCCAAAATCTGGATAATCTGAACAATATTGTGGTATGCTTGTGTACCGGAAAGCAGCTAAATAGTGCCACTGAGAGTTAGGCAAGCACAATATTTTGGATCGTAAAAATTAAACTTGTCTGTTTAGTGAGAATGAGGCTACATAAGCTCAAAACTATGCTTTTTAATTTACAGGCAGTCTGTCTCTGTAATAAGTTTGAGTGGCGGATATTGATATTGGGAATCAGCACAATTTTATCTAAGGCTAACCAATCGGATGTTGCAAGTGGTTTGTGCCCCAATTAAGGTAATTTAATAGGAAATATGTATAACTGGCAACAAAATAAAAATGCACAAAGATAAGTTTTGACATACATTTGCTCTATGTATTCTAGGGCATCAGTGAATGGTGATTTTTGTTTTTGGTCTTATCATTGTGGACCATACGAAGTGGGAGACTTGAATATTGGAGGGAGTCGAACTACCTTTGTGTTACAGACTCTCCCATTACGAATTGAGGTGTGTAGCGCACTTTAGCTATATTTATAGCAAGTGTTTAAAGCAGAGTAAATTAAGTTTACGAAATGTATTTACCTGATATACCCTTGTTGATCCTAGAACAGTGGCGAGATTGTATGTCCGTCCGTTCTTTCTTGATATATTGTGAAGATACGAGTTAAAAGATTGGGTGTGCTGGAGGAATTAGGTCCCCGCTCAGACACCCAACTTCATCAGTTGTTGGTGGGTATTTCTTTAAGAACTTTGATAGCATGAGAATTGTTCTTGCTAAGAGTGAGTATGTGAGCTAGTTGTAGTGAGCTATTTTAAAGTCTGGGGTATGAGTATGAGACACGACCTTGTGGTGAGTTGAGGTTTGTGAGTTGGTAGTTACTGTGTACAACCACAAGGTTAGAGCCAAAGATCTAATATAAGAGTGCTTTTAAACACATGCATAATAACAATGTATCAGACGATTAGACAAAATGTATGATAATTGTTTTTTGTTGCTTTATATTAATCTGAAATGTGCTTTAATTGTAATACATGTATATATATATATTTTGTTTTAAATAGATAAGAGTTCTGGGAGACATCTTTTATTAAGCCTGAAGAAGGTGGTTGGACCTACTTAAACCACCGAAACGTGTCGCTTCTTGGTCTTTAGAAATACCAAACTATAGGGGTTCTTATGTACAAAATTTACTATATGTTGAACCTACTATAATCATTGGATTTGTTGTGTATATTTGCCTGCACTTTGTTATTATTTTTCCCATACTTTGTATGGCATGAAATGATTTGATGCTAATTGCTGTTAGCATTTGAAATACTATGCATTGTGTATATTTTAATCATTTTTTAATTTTTTATTTTATTGAATAGATCTATCAAATAAACATTTTTATATTGGTTTTTTGGCTACTATTATACTTCGCTGGTGATTGACTGTTGGTTTGAATGTGGTGTGCAAACTATATGGTATGCTCTTGAGGAATCCCAAAGGGAGTCTGTTTTTGACATAATATCTCTTTTTCATCAATGACTCTGGAGGCTGATTCGAGTTTGGAGGAGAGGGTACGCCAACATAACGGCGATGGAGTACAGCCAAATTCAAGGTGTGCCTCATTTAGAAGAGGGAGGACCTTATATATGTCGATGACTGAGCCTACACTATGTATGGGTGTCAAAATATAGGATCATGGCAAGGGTTTTGAACGGGTTATTGAGGCTAATCTATATGAACTGTTACAATATTCTAAGGTCTCAAAATAAACTGTGATTGCAGACTAGAGGAAATGGAGTTACAAATAAACAATCAGGAATGGAAAGGTTTAACATGTTTATGGAGAAGATACAAAATACAGGAGAAAGAGGAGATGATTTGAAAAGTGCTGGAAAAGTGGGAGTGAAAGTATGTGAATGGCAAGGAACTTCCTGCAATGGAGAGTGTGTAGAGCGAAAAAAGAAATGCCAGAACCTTGGCAATCACCTTCAGAAGGTAGTGGCTACACAATGTGAGGAGTAACAGGACACACAACAAGACCAGCAAAGATTGTTGCTGGAGAACCAGCTATGATCAAGATGAATGAAGAGATAGGTAGTTTGTAATGTGCATAGTTTATATAGTGCTTTAGATCCTTGTTTATGCCTCTCATTAAACAATGTCAAGCATATGTTTTTTTTCTTTCACAGTTAAAACCCCTGAAGCATTCTCACTGAATTTCGCACATCTCCCATCACACCTGGAAGACCTCTGCCCTTCCTTCTGCTTTTTGTACTCTCATGAGCATGCATCCCAATACCCTTTCCTTGTTGTTCCTCTGCACTCCTCACCAGTATCCTTGATGTATTTCTTTTACTTAGTCTCTCTTTCCCCTTAGTGCTTCCTGTGCATTCCTCCATCATTTTAAGCTTTCTGTTGCGGGCGCTAGAGTGCTGCATCCCAAAATGGCTGCACTAATGTGAGGCTCCGCCGAAGGGAGTGTATATCTGCTGCGAACTTGATGAACCACAGTTTACGATAACATCGAAGTCTTAAAAACTGAACGGTTGAAATGTACGCCCCAATTTTAGAAACCGTGGAAGAGCATTCAGCAGAGATCAACAACTGACTCTGAGGTTTGAACATGGCCTACACAACATTGTGACCCTGTAGCTCCCACTGACTTACGGGTAAGAACGATGCGCTCGTGACAAGTGGCCAGAGGTCCTGAAGAGTGATTGGCCGGTGCATAAACCTGGTCTCCTGGGTCCACTAAAGGGTGGTGGCTCTCCTGCAGTTAGGCCCGTCCTTGGCAGGGTCCTGCATGTATGCTGTGTGCCAGGTGTGAGCCTGCTGTGGACCCTGTTGCAGCAGCTGGAGGAGAGTGTGGCTAGGTGGACGAATTGGCCTCCCCATGGAGGTGACAGAGACTCATCAGGTCCGTGTGAAGACCCTGAATCGAGATCCCAAGACCAGGGCAGTATGCTCATGAACTAATCAGCACCACCCTGCGGATATGCCAACAGGATGGCGCCTACGGTAACATCATAACTGGAGAGTTTGGAACCCACTACATCTATGGGTTGACTTGGTTTGGCGCGCTGCAATATTTGGGAAGCATTGGCACTACATTGGGGCAAAGGATGAGTATTATATTTGATATAATTTGCTAAACTCAAGCCCCACTACGCTCACGCTCATCTCTCTCAGGTCCGCTTAAGAATTGCTATTTGCTACTGCCGATACTACCATTCTAATGCACCAGTTTCAAATCTGTGAAACACATACACTTGACATCACCTGAGGGGAAAACTCTCAGCGAATAGCCCAACATGAGGAAACCTGATAATAGGCAGGATAAGCTGGTATTAAGCCAGAAGAGAGCAGCTAAATCCCCTGGTGGCTGATCCCAGTGTCAGAGTATGGGGAACTATTGCCTTCAAGGCAGAGAATGCAACATGAAAGTGATTTTACTGAATGTGCAACAAAGTCTGAAATCAATAGATACAAAGATAGACTTCCTCATGATAAGAGTCAATCAAATGAAGGATAGATTGGATGGATAAGCAGGCTACAAGACTCGACATGTCAGAGCATCGTGTATCTGATAAGGGAGGCCAGCTCATTGCACCTGCAACCAAAAGTGTTTGAGAAAGATGTGTTGTTCATATAAAGTAAGCCTGAAGACTTGGAGGCTCACTCAGGAATTAACTTTCTAAGAATCATTGGCATGCCGGAGTTCACTGCTACTGGCTCAATGGAGCAATTTGCGGAGCCATTATTGTCCGAATGGGGTGGTCCATGCTACGATTTAGGCAGGGTTCTGTTCTGTAATACTTTTTGAGATAACAGGCTTTGTGTTTCTGATAAACACTTATACGTTACTTCACCTGCCTTGGGTTCATTTACATTCTTTTTGCCATCTTTTGCTATATAGGTCATTATACGGTGATCTTTAGGATTTGGTCTCTGGATAGCAATATGGTTCTCTTTTAGATTTGACCTCTGGATGGCAAAGTGAATGCGCGTTGATTGTTTCATTTGCTGTACATCTGCGTAGTATTAGTTTGTGGGCTGTATACTTTTTTACACCTAGACATTTTAGTACATCATGTGGCGATAGTGCCCCTCATCAACTCATACTTTATTATTGCTCTGGTGTTATAATATCACAACATCAGCGTGTGACTCGATAAAGCTATTCCATTCAAATTACACTCGTGAATGGAACTAACATTTCTCTCTGCGCTCATGCGCATTACGCTAATGACGCATACTTTGTACTCGGTATAGTCTTCTGATTATGACACATGCGCAGGGCCGATTCCTTATGGTGGTGCCCAGGCAAGTTGGTTGGACACCTATGGGTCCTCTAATACCGAGTAAGGCTGTTAGACTGACGCTATCACTATTTAAGGTTGGGCTTTCCGTCCGGTCGGTACCTCCGGTCGCAGCTTCTGTACCGCGACGGGGTACCGACGGAGAGGTGAGTGAGGATTGTAATCTATCCATGCTGGTTTAGGTAGTGGGATGTGTTGTGGGTGTTTGAAAGCGGCTTTTTAACATACTTGCTTGCTTCGATACCCGCAGTTTTTAGCCACTATTTTCCAACTCAGACTGGTTGCCTTTATTAATCGACACCGTCACATGTTGACGGTTGTCTATAAAAGCGAGATGTATTCACTTTGTTGTCTCATTGGAGACTTTCGATGTGTTTATGTTATTGACTTATGTAGGCCCCTATCGGCCATGTATTTATGGCTTTTATTTGAGTAAGATGGCCACATTAGTTTGACCCAAGATCTAAGATATAGCTGATCTACGAAAAGCAGCGTTTTCACTGCTGGTGAATTTTGGCATGTATTAGAAATAGTGCCGTTTGTACAGACATGATTAACTCTTATGGTTAGTTATGAGTTTTTATCTTTTGGAGCTAGTAGCCAGATGAATAGCTATAGATATGTTTTTAAGGTCTAGTATTTCTCTACACTTGCTGTCCTGTATGGTTTGTTGTTCTGCACACGCACAACAGAAATTGAGAACACTGTCCACATGTATAGACGAGAAGTGTGACATGTGATTCTGTTCTTCACAGAGCGGGGCCCCCTTCCCCTGAGCTGCTGCCAGGTAGAGGTGAGGCTACTTATCCTAATTATATGGGTAAGTGTATTTTCTCCAATACAATGAAGGAGAAGTTGATATTTAGGGTTTAAAGTTTTACCCTATAGCACAATATATTCACAACATGGAAAATGAAGGATTGGTGTTTGACTTGTTGTTTTCTTTCACCTTTATAGATATTCCCAGTGATACCTGACATCAACATATAGGATTACTGGTGTTGTATTATCTTTTTTTCATTATCTTTTTCACCTATTTTATCATTTTGCCTTAGCAGTCGCAATTTTGATTCATCTTGGTCCTGAAGAAAGCCTGGATACACTATATTGATCATTGAAAGGCTGAAACATGTCGACCTATATTCATTGAGTAGTTTTAAATCAATACTACTCTTTGCATTGCTTTTTTAATCCTACCAGTGATAGCAAGTAAATAAAGATTTCTTTGTGCAATCATTAGGTAGTTTTATCTCACCACAGTACACATTTACTATTACGTTTTATTGCGCTGCACTCTCACCACATCCATCATTTGCATATGGGATTTTAGCATCCTAGATAGTTTTCGAACATCTTAATAAAAACATCCCTGAGCTCCTACCTCATAATGAGGGAGTTGTAGCCCTCAGTAGGACTAGGTTTCCTACTGGGAGGAGAAACCCATATGATGAAGCATGCCACCTATGGTGGGTGAGGGTTTTCGTCCTTAAAGAGATTTCCCCTGTTTTATAGGGGAGATTGTGAGTGACTTCAGTCCTTCTACTTTTCTTGTACATTGTCTGATGTGAGTTTCTTGTGTGCTAACATAGACCCGAGGTTGTTTTGTGTTAAAGACAGCTTCCTGCCATGTAAGGTTTTAAGCGGGACTCCATGGCGCACAAACCACCACCCGTAATCCTATAATGGCTCGTTTAATTAACTATCAGGGCAGGAATGCAGTCCTTATGATGGCAAGAGAAAAAGAAACAATGCCAGGGCACCAGAATAGTGCTCTAGCAGGACTTTACACATGTAGTTCAGGATGCTTGATGTGCCTTCATGTCAGAGAAAACATTACAACAAGCAGGCATCCAGTACACCATGTTATACCCAGTGCATCTAAAATTCAACTTGCAGGGCAAACCATATATTTTCAACAACTCACAGAAAACCACTGCATTCATTGAAAAACTGGAGAAAAAAAAACTGTGATAGAGGATGGGACCTCAGCCGCCACTTCAACAGTTTCTCCAGCACTGAATGAAGACCAACAACCTGAAGAGACTGCAGAAATCGGGGCTTGACACAGGCTCAGTACACCCATAAAAAAAATACAACTAAGATAATTAATATGCCTGGGAATTTGCAAAACCTGACTACCTAAACAATATGTCCAATATGGGCATGTATTTTATATGGTAAATGTAAAGCTGTCCCAAGGCAATTGTCTTTTACCAGCTCTCTTGCCCACTGCACATAGCAGTGCTAAGGGGTGAGTCCTATTGGTGCCCCACATGCCATCAGTCAAATATCTAATTTGGCATAAATAATGCCAGTATGTTGGGATTTGATTCAGGGTGGGAGGCGTTCATGGGCCATCTGGAGATATATACTGGTGGGGGAAGGGGCGGGGAAGGGGCTTCATTGTCAGCTTAGTATGCTGAATTTACAAATATGATGTTAACAATGTGCAGGTGCTGTATCTAATCTTATATGGCACTATTTCGGTAGCAATGCATGTATCTTGCAAATAGGCACGAACAGACAAACATGGGTATGTAAGTTGCTAGACTACAGATAGATGCTCTTACCTGGACTGGTAAAGGGTTGAATAATGCAGGCGAAATGCATGAGGTGCTTGCATTTTTAGACTATTATCACATACAAATCACTTTAATTCAAGAGACATCTTACCAAACAGTTAGTATATTAGGGGGCGTGGCTTGGCAGCATGGCTGGTTAGATGTGCTTTGCCGAGCTCCTCGCGGCGACCCAATATTTTGAACATCTTGAGGTATCCTGCCCCTAAACAGAAGCCCCAATGCATAGAGAGTCACACAAGGATCCTGCCCTACAAAAGTGGAAGGGCTGCGAACCCGACAGGTGATCCGGAGAAGCGGTGATGGCAACGAAGATCGCCGGGCGCGGCGAAGCCATCTTGGGCCGCGGAGGATCGTAAGCAGGCCGTAAGGCTCAGATTGGGGACCAACTGCTTTTTATCTCTGGGCTTGTACTGGCGGCGTGTGCTGGCAGCGTGGGCCGGCTGCTGAGCCGGTACGAGATTCCCAAGTTGGCGGAGTGCGGAGGCGCGCAGCCGAGGGCAGTGATGAGCTGTGGCGCAGAGGAATAAAGGTCGGGGAGTCGATGAGACCCGGCCTTAAAAGACGAACCAGAGGCGACATTGGGCTGGAGTTGGGCGATCGGACTGCCCACATCAGCCGGGTGAGTGCAGGAACCACAATAGCACCCCTGGTGGTACATTTGATCGCTATTCCCCCCGGGCGGTCGTAAAGAGATACCCGGGCTCAGAGGGGGTTCTGCGCCTGTGGTGGATCAGGAGCGGCGTCCCCAAGGAGTGTGATGGACCTTAGCTGGGGAAAAAGGAAAATAACAAGCATACACTGGGATCCGTCCTGGAGTGAAGACAAACGGGGAAGAAGGAATAGAGATAAAGAAAGCTGCTTGGGAGGCCTGGGAGTAATCATTGGTAGAAAATAGATTTGTTGGGCCCATAATAGGTGCGGACTCAATGATGCTGCATGAGGCACTGTAGTGATTTGTGGAGAGGGGGCGACACAGGGAAGAGTGGCTCTCGTCCACAATTTGGGAGGTCCAATAAAGGAAAGGACTGCACGGTGATCTACATAGTGGAAAGTAGACAATACTACAATCAGCCATAGGGGAAGTGAATCAGAACGGAGGGCGACAGTCCGGTTCTAATAAAGACACTAGGAACTGCCTTCCTCTGACCGCAAGAGGGAGGAAATACAGACCAGATCGGCCTCAATACATTGGACCACTGTAGATTTGCTGCAAGACGCAGTACAGGATTACGATCTCCTGAACACAACAGACAAGAGGGATCCCTGGTAACTGGAATCCGGGTGGAGGCACCGGGAAACAACATGGCGAAAGACAAAACGTCTAAAGTCCAAGCGAACAAAATTTCGAACTACGCCCACCCCGTGCAGCCAGGCTGGAATGTAGTGGTGGGGACGCAAATGCTGGGAAAGCTCCCACAGAGAAAGATCCCAATGACCCCCCCACGCTAACAGATGTGATTCAGGCTATCCAAACAACTAGAGATGATATGGTCCACAGGATCGACGCTGTGGCCATAGACGTAAACAGGTTGAGATGCGACATACAAAAGGTCTCGGACAGGGTGTCTACCACAGAAAAGGACGTCGCTACACTACAGAAAGAAATGAAAAGTCTATCTGCCACCGTGGTCGAACTCAAAAAACAGGTTATAAAGCTAGATGAGAGGGCGGAAGACTCCGAAGGGAGATCAAGAAGGAGCAACCTAAGATTTGTTGGCTTCCCCGAAAAAGTGGAGGGCACCTCAGTGGAATTATTTCTGGAAGACTGGATAGCTAGAGAAATCACCCCCAATAGACTATCACATTTTTTTAATATTGAAAGAGCGCACAGAGCACTAGTACCGATGCCCAGGCCTGGAGCACCTCCTCGAGCCATAATAGCAAATCTCTTTAATTATCGGGATAGGGACCTTCTCCTCCAGGTGTCCCGCAGAGGGGGGCAGTTCTCCTTTGAGGGCCAACCAATATCGGTGTACCCGGACTATACCCAAAGAGTGCAGGAACAGAGGAAATCCTTCATTGCGGTCAAGCGAAGACTGCAAGAATTGAATCTAAAGTACAGTCTCATGTTTCCTGCAAAACTGCGAGATGAGAACGAAGGTCGTGCATTATTCTTTTTCACTGCAGGAGACGCGAGCGACTGGTTGGATACCAGAAGAGAAGGGGGGCAACGCCTGGCCTCATCCACCGGATCAACAGGTAACCAAACTGGAAACCTTCGACTCAGGACAGACGGCGGTCCAGGCGACAGCAACGGGTGGATACAACCATTGATAGAGGACGGATTAAAGTCCTGCACAACGGCACTCTGCAAGCTTCGGACACCGAGACTGTGCCGGAATCAATAGAGCTAACACAGGACCCCGAGACTGAGAATGGTGATCAAGGTAGCGAACAGGAATGACGATACTTCGAATTCTACTGGCCAAGGGAGCAGATAAGTGACTAAGCACCACAAATATGTTGGTGTGGAATTACAAGGGTTTAAAAAGTTAAAGACGATGTGGGCATTGTATAAGTGAGAACATTATTATTATGATGATTGATGGACTAGGGGATGAAAAGGGCGGCTGTGAGGAAACGACTCCCCCATTAGAGTTCAGGTCCGCCTGGGAAGCTGGAGAGTGATCACGCACCTAGGCGATACCGGTCCTCTAGCATAGCATATGCCAAAGTTCAGTTATACAGGGAATTTTGCGAGGCCAGGATAGACCTAGACCTTGCCTGTTTTTGTCATAATTTACAAATTTGTATGAAGGATTGGGTGGAGGGTGGTATGGGGCAGTAAGTGCTGGATTTTGCGTTGGTTGTATGGCTAGCAATGAAACTCACATGACTGCCCACGGGGTGGGCGGGACACATGATAATCTTGTTGTGCATGTTGCACTAGTTATGTGTTCATTTAAAAGGGGGGCTCAGCATGGGAAGATTGACCTAATATTACAGCAAGTAGTAATGTCACCGAAAATCCATTCGTGGTATGTAGAATTATGCACTGTTGAGAGATTATGGCTTCCCCGTAATAAAATTACTCACCTGGAATGAAAGGGGAATCACAATGTTTGAAAAAAGACGGTGCGTATTTGCTTATCTAAAACGGTATAGGATATCTATAGCATGTCTGCAGGAAACTCATGTATAGAGGACACAATCTCGAGCATAAAACGAAGATGGAGGGGACACGTTTAGGCCACCTCGTACTCAGGGTTCGCTAGAGGGGCCCTTATATGGATAGCCCCCGGGGTTCCGTTCCAATACCTCCACCATGTTACTGACCCAGAGGGGCTATATGTGATACTGCATGCTAGGATGGATGGACGAGAGATATGTCTTATTAATGTGTATGCCCCGAACGTTGACTGCCCTGATTTCTTCCAGACGGTACTCTCGGCAGCAACTCCATACTTGGGGGCGGGAGTTATTCTAATGGGAGACATTAACTGTGTCCTAGATGGATTCCTAGATAGAGAGCCCCCAAAACACAACACCAAACCGCACATGACCCGAACACTTAGGGACTTGTTAACCGGGATAGACATGCGAGATATATGGAGAGTAAGGAATCCAATGAGAAGATCCTTCTCCTGCCACACTCCAGCTACGGACACATATAGCCGACTTGATCAATGCTTTATATCGGGGGATCTGACCCCTGATGTACTGGACATAACTTATCTTCCTAGGTATTTATCGGATCACTCACCAGAGTTGCTCACAACGGGTGTTAAATGCCCTAGGCCACCTATACCCACGTGGAGATTATGGGTGGAAGCATTATCGGACCCCCTTTTGTAAAGACCCTTACTGAGGAGATCACTAATTATTTTGAAGATAATTGGGGGACAGCGAATACAAGAGCAACAGAATGGGAGGCAATGAAAGCAGTGATAAGAGGGGTGTGTATAAAGACCACATTTGGGGTCCGACAACAGCTTGAGAGAGATATTAAATCCCAGGAGGAGAAACAACACAAAGTAGAAATACAACTACATACCCATCCTCAGTGTAAAAGGAATGGGTCAATACCCGAAAAGACTTAATGGAGGCCATAAATCGTATGGAGAAATTTATTTTCACAGCATATAGACATCGCCTGCACATGGAGGGTGACAGATCAGGGGCACTCTTAGCTAAATTAATAAGAAATGAAACACCAATATCGTCTATAGTAGAAATGGAAAAGATAGACGGGGAAGTGGTTTATACCCAGACTGCTATTCTGGATATTCTGACAGAACATATGGCGACAGTATATGCAAAGCGAATTTCCCCTCCGAAAGACGCGATAGGAGAGTTCCTTAATACACTAGGTTTGCCCCAATTAGACCAAAAGACAAGTGAAGGACTAGATGCCCCGATCACTAAAGAAGAGATATTGGAAGCTATCAAGAGGCTCAAACCAGCTAAGAGCCCGGGTAGTGATGGGTTTCCGTCTGAATTCTATAAAGTATTTGCACCACTACTGGTTGATCGATTACTGGAGGTGTATAATGAGTCGTTGCAAGTCCAGACTTTCCAACCTCCATGAGGGAGGCTATTGTGATTATGATCCCTAAGCCAGGTAGGAACCCAAGAACCCCAACTTCATATAGGCCAATTTCTCTTTTAAACCTAGATATGAAAATTTTAAGTGGGGTACTAGCCAATAGACTCTTGCCCTGTATATCGACTCTGATACATTAGGACCAATCTGGTTTCATTCCGCATCGTAGCAGCACACACAACCTACGACGGCTTGCACATGTGTGGCATTCTACATTTATAGAAACGGAGGATTGCGCTCTGGCGCTGCTAGATATAGAACAGGCTTTCGATTCCCTGGACTGGCCATTCCTATGGGCAACACTGAGAGTAATGGGATTGGGATATATTAAGTGGCTGCGGTTGCTTTACGATACCCCCCAGGCTCGCATACACATGGGAGGGCTAATATCAAGAGTCTTTACGTTGCAGAGGGGCACCCGACAGGATGCCCCCTGTCGCCGCTACTGTTTGCGGCAGCCATGGAACCATTGGCAGAATCTCTGCGGAAAACAATGGATAACTGGGGAATAAAATTAGGCAACACCAATCACGTGGTCTCCATGTACGCAGATGATACTTTAATATTCCTTTGACAGCCCACTTAAGCGCTCCCCAAACTGTTGGAAATACTGAATAAGTTAGGTGAACTTTCTGGATTAAAAACAAACGCTAACAAATCAATAGTATTGCCGGTGGGCCGGCTGGCCGGAAAGCCAAGGGAATCATTGCCATTGGTGGGCTTACCATGGGCAAAAACGGATTCCAAATACCTGGGAATTAGGCTGGCAAATACACCAGAGAGACACTTGGAATTAAACATAGGGAGAGTGGTAGACGGGGTGAAGGGTTCTGTGCGCTTTTGGCAAGGCCTACCATTGTCCCTCATGGGAAAAATCGCAATTATAAAAATGATCGTCCTGCCAAGATATCTATATGTGATTCAACATTCATTCTATGAGATCTCCATGCATTACTTTAAAACATTAGATAAAATATTGCTAGAGCTGCTGTGGGGATCAAAACGCAAGAGAGTGATCTTAAAGACTCTGCAAAGAACAGGGCAAGGTGGGGGGCTAGAGGTTGCTAATATTGAACTATATTACATGGCCGCACAGCTTCAACATGCAATTCACTGGCTAGATGATAAAGATAATTGGGAAAAGACACTGTTAGCCGGAACGTACGAGGGAGACTTACTTGCCGGACACTTAATGAGAGGGGCAGGGGTACTGCGCGCCTGCCCATACATAATCCAACACATGGCACGAGTATGGGACCGGGTAGTCAAGAAAGTGGTAGGTCACGCCCCTTATGCGGCAGATATGCCGCTGTGGGTGATACAACCCTATGCGAAAATAGCAGACAATATGTCCATCCATAAATGGAAAGAAGGCTGATGCCTCACAATGGGAGACCTTTTTTTAAATAAACAATTCATCTCCCGCGAGGAGGCAGAGGAAGCATACGAGCTAGGATGAGGGCAATTTCTGCAATATAGAAAGATTTCACATGTGACTAGCGAGTTATGGGCGTCATTCCCAGAGGAACCACCAGTTACAAAAGTGCTCCAGAATATGCTCTATATGGCACAGGGTGGACACCTAATCTCACATTTGTATCGAGCACTTAGGGAGGACATGAAAGCCCCGACCCTACCGGTCCAGGCACGTTGGGAGGAGGCCTTGGGAGGAGCATTATAAGAACGAGAATGGATCAAAGTGCATGAGGGAGTTAAGAAAGTGAAATTCAATCCGAGGTTTAAGTTAGTTCAATATAATTATATACATCAAACATCTCTCCCCCAAAACACTAAGCAATTTTTTTTCCAATTCGGACACCTGAATGCCCTAGATGTAATACAGGAGAGGCAGATTTTCTGCATGTGGTATGGCAATGTCCGGCTATAGCCTCCTACTGGACGGAAGTCACAGATATACTAGAAGAGGTTACAGGATGGACAATCTCTAAAGAAATTAAAACAGTATTGCTAGGACTACTACCAGCCCCAAAAATTTAAAAAGTTGAGTAGGAGATTAGTAATGCTGGGGCTTATATTGGCAAAAAGACGAATTGCGATATCTTGGAAAAGCCCAAACCCACCCTGCATAAAAATGTGGCTAGGAGATCTTTGCGAATGGGCGACAGCAGAAGCAGTACGGATGAAAAAGGTTAGATGAGACGAAAAACTGGATGATGACTTAAGTGCATGGAGGGTAATGGTGGTGGACATTAAGAGTAAGCAAGCAGCAACATTAACGCCTACTAAGAACTCCCCATAATAATAACATTGCACAGATGTGGAGGGAAAATAACAAACAAAATAAGATAGAAATAAGATAGATACACTGGTGGTAATATGAAGATTTTCACGAGACATTACCAACAATAGGATGAAAGATCTATGGAGCTGAGCCGGGGGGAGGATGGGGGGGAAAGGGGACTACTGAGTTATAGAATTGGGAAAGTTTGTAATGAATAATCATTGATGTATAAGCTAACCCACGGAAGGAGGGGCAAAATGCTGGAATGTAATACACTCTGATGCATAGATGTGTATAGAATGACAATGTAGCATGGAACAATATGTGAATCAAACAATGATTATTCTGATTGTACAAAACCAATAAAAATATATTTAAAAAAAAACAGTTAGTATATTAGTCTGCAAGTAGATGGAACAAGCACCAATTCTTTGCAGCATACTCGTATGCAAGAGAGGTAGGTATTCTGATCAAGAAGGGTGTATCTTTCACAGTAAGTGAAGCTTGCACTAATCCAGAAGGGTGTTTCCCAATAATCCAAGGGAAGATAGAGGTAAAATCCATTACACTGATAAATATATCTGGGGCTGACACCAATTCACCTACTTTCTTTTATTTTATTTCCTCGGCATTGGCACTCACAGTGCAGTGTCCAGTCATAGTGGGGGTAGATTTTAACCTAACATTAGACCAGCTCCTACATAGGCATGGCTCAACACTGTGCATCTCTACTAAGGCACTACTTCTCATAACCCAGTCGCATGATCTCTTAGATATTTTCTGTAGTCGTTTAACAGACAGTCGGGAGTACACCCAACACTCTATGGGGCATGGTACTTTCCCCAGATTGGATTTCTGGCTTGCTAAAGAAAATCAGCAATAGGGCCACTGATATTGCACACCTAACCCACACACTGTTGGATCACATTCCTGTGCAGATCACACTGTGTAGTGTAGCTCCTATTTCCCTAATAGGCTCTGCGCATTGGAATAATATATCCTATAGGTTTGACATAGGACTGAGGTCGGTATGTCCCTATCGAGTATATTAAACTTAATTACTTGTGCCAGCTAGCTCAGAGGCCACTAGAAACTTCTTGACGACAAGAAGGGAGTAGTTTCTGGCAGCCGCAAAACATGACCACTTTGTTTCCCTTTAGAATCAGAACGTGTCCCAGAGTCGTGGAAACAATAGATAACTATTTCACTCAGCTCAGTCGTGCATGACTTAGTTTTCCTCAAAGTTACACAGAAAGAACAGATGGGCGTTTCAATAAAAGATTTATTGAACAGTATTGTTTCTGGATGTAAGTAAAATGTGCTATTACGATCACAAGACAGTATGCGAGATAAATAATGTACAGTGTGAGCAGTAGAAATAAATAATACTGCGATAGCATTATCTTTTAGTATATATGCATTTACATAAATAATACAGACTAAAAATGCGAGTACTCATACGATGCGTTGCTAATCTAGTTCTACCCCAATGTACCTAACCTGTCTAGGTATAGGGAGAGGTATGAAGTAGGTGAAGTATTCCTTACTATGGTATACTAAGAGTATGTTAAGCCTAGTATGCCTAGTATGCCAAGAGTCCCTCTAGGTTCTTGTCAGCTCCATACCTGAAGAATGAGAGAGGTAGGAATCTCTTTGCCAGACTCGAACTCCAACACCCCGCAAGGGAAGTCAGATCACTGGAAGCTGGACTCTCTGCGTGCAGGGATGACAGCGTCTTCTCAGTGCGTCAGGCCGGGAAACGGGCTCCTCTGAAGTCGAGGTCTCCTCTGATTTACAGGGGCTAGGGAAGGTATATTTATACCTGAGAGGTACCTCAGAATGTTAGCATTGACGTGAGTCGGACAGCGGAAGACGTCATGAATGAACCCCTAAGGAATAATGGTTCATGCATAATATATGAGTCCTTGAAGAAATCAATAGTCCTGGGCTAGGGAAACTCCCGCAGCCTAAGGGTCTGTTCTTCATGAACTCGTTGTGACGTTAGGGTGGACGGATGTCGGAGACCATGCCTGTATTTGGAGTGCACGGTTTAATGCCTAAATAAGGGCAGAGATTTTATGCCTATATAAGGGCAGGGCGAATTGTGCCTATATAAGGACATGATACTGGAAAGCCCGTTTATGGACCCCCTAAGAGGAATACAACACCCACTCCACTTTCGTGTGTACGATAATACTAAAATGCTAAACATTTAAAATGCTAAACATTAAATGGAGTACCGCATATTTAAAAAATATTTCTTAAAAGCATTAAAAACATAGTAAAAATGCAAAAGGTACTGTACATTTTAAGCATTGCTTTTCATTTCAGTCATACATTTTAAAATAAAATGCAATTTGAAAAAATAAGCAGTAGTATATGCATGTGACAAAAAAATTATCGATAAGTTTGTTCAAAATCAAAGTCATTTCATGTCATGGAAATTAATAAACTGTTCTAGACACACGAGATGACTAATTGTCCGTTGAAGTACCGCGAAGTCTGTACTATAAAGCTAGTTCTACTTTAAGCAGATTGAAGTGCCATTTTCGTTCGAAAAATGGGACAAAAAAAGTTCAATTTTGGTAGAGTTCCAAGTTTTTTTAAAATGAAGGCCAAATTGTTACTGCATCTCTGGAACACTGTATGCTGAATCAGAGTCAGTTTACGGGTCTGGTGTAAACATGAGATCATCTATTTCTATAGACAAAACATCATCCACTGAAGTTGGTGTCAATTGGAACACCTCGTGTAGTAGATTAACTGCACAGAGATGAGAAGCATCGCTTATAGCATAGGTTGCCGCAGCAATGTTCGCGTCCGTCGTTACCTGTGTGCCTGTAGATCTTTCTCGTACCTCAGCAGTAGCCGGAAGCGTCTGTGAGATCTCAATAAATGCTGACATCAGGATTGGTAGCCTCTGGGGACAACACAGAGCATGGGCCGTTATCTGGACCAGCAAAGTATCGACATCCGTTGGCGTAGCTGATGGAAATGTTAGACAGGTGTCCAACACGCATTCTTCACCGCATAGCAGGCATCGTAGAACAGGTAAGATGCAATCTTGCCAGATTGGTCTGAATGACAGGAACCACGTGGTATTCCGGTCCCGTAGACGAGTAATGCCCAAAAGCTGTACTATTCGCTCACGGCACTTTCTTTCAAGGAGAGCTTTCTCCATTTCGCTCGGAGTGATGTCTGCGAATAGGCTGGCCATAGCGCAATAGCAGGAAGAGAAATAGAATTCCAGCAACAAGTGCTAGAATTAATGGTATGCCACCAAACACCGAATGTCCAAAGTTCGGGATGATTACGAGTATTGCCTGGAAAGGTGCTAACAGACCTGAACAGATGCTCTTAAATACATGTACAATTCCACTTGTATCAGACATGTTGAAGATACGTGTTATCATTTCTACGAAATGTATAGGGCAGTTTGTACGTATTAAAGTCTGTATCTCAGCCGAAGTCCTTGCTACTTGTAGATCATAGGTTTCTTTGGCCGAGGTCAAAGGCACTGTTTGCTGTAAAAGCATGGCTTTCATTCTGCTCAAAGTATCAAATCCTAAAAAAGAGACGTTCAGCGAAGGCCATAGAGGCAACTCCCTGACTGTGTCTATTGGGGGAAACAATACTTGCATACAGCAAGTGATCCTGGAGTTGACCGTTACTAGATATGGGATGCCTGGCAACATGCCACAGCAACTCTGATCATTCAACATGAGGTAACTCCCATTAGAAAGTTGTCCAAACGTTGGATTAATCACAGCAGCTGGTGTACCCTGCTGATGGCAAGACAAATTTGCCACAGAACCATTGCAAGCCCCGTGTAAAGAAATGTCTCGACATATAAGTGAACCGCTCAGTGCACGTATACAGTGTGTACCGCTCAAAAACACTTCACGATCCCCACTCCAACATCTATATGTATACGGTAAATCCCAAGATGTCTTAATGTATTCCTTACCCAACCTTTCATATTTGCCTGCTTGCATTTGTCTGAGGCAATACTGAAACTGAAAAGTAGTCACAGGTAATGTGATTTTGCCATGAATGAGCCATTCTGTAGCTGGTTTTTCTGCCACTGTGAATGGTAATTTTTCCAGTTTTTCAATGCTCAGCACTGTATACTTTGCTCCTCTTTGTGCCAGTTCGATCTGTTTATCAGTTAGATTGTACCCTGCAAACAGAGCTGACGTGTTGATAAAACGCCAAGGCACATAGCCCGCTCGCAAAGATTGCAGCGTCCAGCTTAATAACACAATAGAACGTAATTGAGACTGACCGTGTTGTAACATCGCCAAATCTTGTTCTAGTATGTCGATAGCAGAGGATACAATGCCATCCAAAGAATATATTCTGGAGGACAAAGTTGTTAACCCATTGTCGACCACAGAGAGTGTTTTCTCTAAATTAATACGATCAAGTTCACGTATTCGTTCTGCGGCCTCCATCTGTGATACTTTCCATGCTTCATTATAGGCAGCATAAATGCCGGCATATATGAAACGTTTTTGACGCGGTTTTCTTGGTCCAAGCAAGAATTCCCTAAGGTCTGCATCGTCTTTAAGTAAGGATAAGTGTTGTTTCACATCCTGTAGTGTAGACTTATGCAGCCAATCGAGGCATAATTTTCCTACACTGTATGTTGTTACTACCCCCGGAGGCTGTCTTTGGACGTATCTTGGGTCTGGCCTATTAATAGTAAAGCCCTGAGTTTTATTCAGGAATCTTTCCTGACAGTTATTCGTGTCTGTGGGCCAGATCAACCAATTTTTCCAATCAGGATTAGATCTGTTGAGTTGTAGTATATTGTCAACTGTCACCACTGCCTTTGTATTATTATCACTGGCAGGAGTTGGCACAGAAGGTGTTTTCATCTCTTTGATCTTGGCTAATCCAAGACAAGATGTTTGTTGGACAGTTTCATTCAAAAACATTATTTGTTCAGGGATGATGCAGGCTCTAAATAAAGCTTCTATCCCCTGCACTTGCCAATCTATAGTACCCCAGACAGTTTTTGTGTCTATTGTGTCTTTCCATAAGTCGAAACCCTGTCTAGACAGTTGGGCAATAAATGCTGCAGAGTAAATCTGTTTTGTATTGGTTAACATAATTTTCAGTCCTGTTTTGTTTACATTTTTATAGTAAAACGTTTCTGGATCAGATGTATTGTAACCTGAAAAATATGGAAACTTGTTAGTAAATGTTTTTGAACTACCTTTAGGTGGTGTAGGACAATGTTCCCATTGATTAAATATAAACACATTTCTTGGATATGCAGAGTTATGCAAATAATGATGACCATAGTGGTTGTAACAATACATTTGTTCATAGTCTGATGAACCCTCTAAATATTCATTTTTAGAAAATGCAGCAGATTTTTCTAGGTCAAACATTATGTCGTTAACTGTCTCAAAGTCCCAATCATCAGAATAGGTACTGGACGAAATTAGATCACTTAGTGAAATTTTTAACAAATGTGGAATGTTCAATTGTTCAGTCGGGCCGAAGATGTCAAAATCTGTTTTGTCCCACACTATACCATCCTGTATAGGAACGGCTGTGATGTTCACTGATGACAAGTCTCTCGCTTCACGATGGGAAGATTTATGAGGTTTCAAAAGTACGTTCACGTCTTTTCCTTCAGTATTCACATGGATGTATCTGCCACTTATAAGCACGCTCACAGTTGTAACCAAAGCTAGCCAGAGCAGGAAAACAAAAAGTCCAGATATAATCCAGAGTTCAATCCATGGAGAAACCAGATAAGTCTTTTTCAAAAATTGAAGAAAGTCTTGTACTTGCTGCTTGAATTTCAATGATGCTGGTGTTGTTTCATGTTCACTTGGATCTTCTGAGAACGTATCAAAGTTAATGAAATAGCCAGAAGCAGTTCTGTCAATTGTTGGAATTGCATCAGGATTTGTAGAAATCACTGGAACCAGTTGATCACTTGCCACGTTGGTGTAGACAGGTGTATTTGGACGAACTGTTACTTGATTGTCAAGAGGGATGAGTTCCATAGCGTTGTTGCTTAGTCCTCCATCAGTTACAGCTGATTTCTCGATAGTTATCAGTCTTTCAGTCTGAACCTCTTGGATAGTAGCGAGAGGAGTGCGTCTGCTACTAGATCGGAGTCCACGAGGCCTACTATTTAGTATTGGTCACATACTGTGGTTTGATCAGGTCTATGGACACAAATCTTTTCTCCTTTCTTCCAGCAAGGGGCGGCAGAAGTACTGTTCTTGTTCCTTGAACTGCTAGGACAGGTACTGGTTGTCTGTAAGAAGGTCCAAATTCCTTCTTGTCTGCAATCTTTTCTCTGACTAGATCCCCAACTTTTGGAATCCAGACAGGCCTTGCGGGGACCGCCGTTTTTTCCCTAGTGGTGGTTGGCTGTAGGAATACGTTGCTTTGTTTCGTTCTTAATTCATTGAGTTCCTGTAAAACAGCCAAACGATCTTTGATATCAAACAGTTTATTTTCCACCACTGTGCCTACGTGTTCAAGGTCTGGTACCCACATTCTTGTCCCAAATAGGACCGCATATGGAGTGACTCCCCTAGAGAACTTCTTGGCAGATTGTTCAATGAGCGTTGGACCCCATTAAGGTGTTTGACCCACCCGTCACCCGAACCTAATACCCTAGCTGTGATAGACTGCTTTATGTCCCGGTTTTTCCTTTCCACAACCGAATTTCCCTCAGGATGGAATGGAGAGGGGTACCGCAATGCAACGCCCAGAATGGCCATGGCTTCTTTGTAAGCCCGAGAGCTAAACGCAGGACCCTGGTCAGAATGTAGCGTGCCTATTGCGTATGTGCCGATAAAGACTCGCAAATCTTTTATAACAGTTCGAGCGTCAGCCGAGCGCTGAGGCCATATCCATAGGAACCTAGATTCAGTATTTGTGGGAATGCCTTTGTCCAGTAGGACGCAGGCGCGTAGATAGTCTAATGCTGTCTAACAATGGTGTCTGTACTGGGGTGCCGCATTCGCAGCATGGTGTCTGGTGGCTCTCTCGCTGTAATTTACAGTCTAAGCAGTTGTTGATGACTATGTGAATTTCTGTATTCATTCCAGGCCACCAGTACATCTCTTTTAACGTCAAAATTGTTTTAGAGATTCCCTGATGTGACAGACCCTCCCCCAAATGTGTTTCATAAATCAAGGCTGCTCTACGTTCCATGTTTGGAATTACCCTATCCCCCACTCCAGGGATTCGAGCAAAAGGAACGTTGTTCGCATCAATTACATAAGAGTACTTGAGTGGAAACTTTTTTGGTAACGCTGCACTGCTGCCCTTGCTTGAAGCATTGACAGCCAACATTATCTCACCGTCTATTTTTGTTTTTGAACGAATGATCGCAGCTACGGAAGCCGTCTGAACAGCCCCTTTGCGGCTTCATCAGCCAATGAATTCCCTGCAACGTGAACGCCATCACGTTGATGACTCAGTGTGTGAATCATGTGAGCCTTTGGTAGTTCGTTTTTCAACTGAACTACTTGTTCCCAGAGCGTTTTGTGCTTTATTGTGCCACCTTTCGCATCTTTGAAACCATTTTCAAGCCAGTTGCGTATATAGTCATTATTCGACTGAACACAGTAAAAGGAATCGCACACTATTAGTGTGGGGAATTCTCGATCTGTACTTTCAAGTGCCAGTTTGAATGCTTGTAGTTCAGCTCGGTGAGCTGTACAATCTCCTAGAGATTGAGTTTTTGTGACCATAGGTCTGAAGATGCCATCTCGCATGCGACCTTTAACGATTGCACACGCTGCACTGTAAGCTTGCTTACTCCCTGTTGCGGGCTGTGCGGATCCGTCTGTGTAAATTATAAATTCGTACTGATCGAGAGGCAGAATTTCAGTAGGCAGAGGACATTCTTGTTCATATTGCAGGAATGCTTGTGTTTTTAAATCTGGATCAAAAACATATTCAACATCTGTTGCAGCAAGAGAATTAACCCATTGTATCCATCTCGGATGTAATGCTTTAGCATTTGGAATGCTTGCTTTTGTGATCGCTTCTAAAGCTGGTACTGGGGTTATGACAATAATGCGTTTCCCTTGGGCTAAGGCTCTTTCTTTTGCTACAGCGGTTTGAACTGCTGTCAGAATTTTTCAGTTGAACTGAAGCGCATTTCCGCTTGTGTGTACAAATGAGATTTGTATGCGATTGGTATTTTCTCACCCTCATTGAAGGTTAAGTAGGTGAATCCGCATTGACCCGAAATTATTCGGATCACCAAATTTCTTTGACTTACACGTGTTTGTAAGTGATTTGTTGCTAACATGTTAGCCTGTAGTGAACGCAAGATTTCTGTGTGTTCCTGTGTCCAGTTTCTGATCGAACAATCAGGTTTGATTAATGTGTAGAGAGGTTTAACCCTTTCTGCGTAATTTAGAATGTATGTTCTTCCAAAATTTAGGAAACCCAGGATGGAATGTAAGCTTTTTAGCGTTTTTGGAGGTTGGAGCAGCGCACACTTCTCTAGAAAGTTAGCTGCCAAGCTCTTGCCTTCACTTGAAAGCTCATATCCCAAAAATAGGACATTGAGATGGGCAATTTGGGACTTTTTATAGTTGAACTTGTAGCCCTCAGAGGCGAAACCCAGTATAATGGTGCTCACCCTGTTCAAGTGTTTTTCCAGGTCATCGTCTGTCAGATAGATATCATCGACATAGGACAATGCCTCATTGTCATAAATTTGTAGTAACTCAGTTACCCTCGCTGAGAATAAACCTGGGCTGTTTTTGAACACTTGTGGGAGTCGACAAAAGTGACGCTGGGTCCCCATTATGGAGAATGCTGTCAAGTACCTGCTTTCAGGTGCTATGTTTTGACAAAAGAAACCATTTGAGATGTCTAGTGTTGTTTTTTATTTTTTACGCACAATATTGTTCATTAATGCTGTGCTATGTGCATTTTGCACTGCAAAAGTTTTAGAACAAGTGTTTAAGTGTCTGTAATCCAATACTAGACGATATGTATTGTCTGGTTTGGAGACAGGAAACAAAGGATTGTTCATTGAGGAGGTGCATGTTTCAATCACCACTTGATATTCAAGTTGATCTAAGATCTCCCTGACCTGTTTTTTAGCTTCTTGCATTATTGGGTACTGCCGTTGTGCAGTTGGTTCATGTTTCAGATGTATTTTATGGTGAGGTGAGTCCTCATCCCATCCTACATGATTTTTATATAATGCTGGGGCCTGGGCCACTGCCCATTTCCTGGCATATGTATATCTTAGGTGAATTGGAATATGGTTGGAGAAGGCAGGCATACTAATGTCCTCGCCGTGTGGGCACTCCCTGACAAATTGAGGTGGCCAGTCCTTTTCTGCTAGAAGTATGTCATAGCCCTTTGATAGTCTTTCCCAAAAAAGTGCTTTCACCTGTCTTGGCTGGTCTCCTTCCATCCGGAGTGTTATTTCATATAACTTTTGTGGCGTACTAACCCTGGTGTCTACAGTCTCAACTGTGATGTACTCATTCAAGTCCACTATCTCCAGAAGTTCCTTCAGGTTCTGGCGAACTATCGTGACTTCTGCTGCACTGTCCAGCATTGTCTGAGCCCATTCTCCGTTCTTGAGTTGTGTTCTCAGTATTCTCGGCATGTCTGATCTTCAGACCTGCTACTTTCTTTTGGAGAATTGAGGTTTTGCTTTAGTTTTTGGAGCGTGTTTTTCGTCTTTCGATTTCACGCGTTCTTCTCTATGTTCTGATCGTCCTCTTCTTTCCGAAGTCTGTGATGAGATCTGAAAGGGACGAGAGGAACGTGTATCAGTATCTTGATACCTGTCAGGTTTTCTCAAATGATCCCTATTCCTGAGGTTATACCTCCTTTCAGAGGGCTCCTTTTGAGGAGACCTACCTCGGGATTGAGAACGTTTCTCGTTTGAATTATTGTTTATTAGTCTCCCACTTCTTTTAAGAAGATGTAGGAGTTTGTTTAATTAAGTCCTTCTCAGGACTTTCAGATAGTTTCGGCTTCAGTGTTCTTCCACCCAAACTATCTCTGCCTAATTCTGCATAGGATTGTTCAATTATTCTGGGTAGCTCAATTTGATGTTCTGTAACATCGAATTCCCTTAAGTTTTGGCGGATCGCCACTGCTGCTGCCTCCCCTTTAATATTAAATAATATTATTGTTGAGACCTGGTCGAAATTTTTCAGTAATTTCATACCTAAATTTAGAGCAGGTTCTGCCCCGTATTCATTTTGAATTTGTTTCAGGACATCAGGTATTACCGCAATTAACTGAATTCCATGTGTTTTAGTATCGATGGCAGCAAAGACTGAGCCCCAAGAGGTGCAGTCTTCCAGTTGTGGTGTGATCCCCATCGGTAAACTGATTGTCAGTATTCTGTGTTTCTCATATGGGCTAGTATTTGGAAATACTGCTTCGATTTGAGTAATTTTTTGAGCTATTCAGAATGGAATTTGCTCACGTTTTGTGGGCATCTTACCCATGACTGCGTATAGAGTCTGTGGTGTATTCCCCTGGTGAGGAGTTTGATTTGGAATCGTTAATGGTGGTTGGACTGTGAAAGTCCGCATGACATATTGAACCAATTGTCTGTATATTTTTATTAACTCTGTGAGTTGAGTAAGTAGTTCCTCGTCTGACATCTCTTCAATGTCGGGATGAGGTGTGTAGCCTGACTAGAATCGGCCATGTTGCTCCTGGTCTACCTAGTGGACCGAGCCTGGTAATGTTTTTGTGATGTTTTAGGGCGCCTTTAAACCAGAGCTGATGCTCTTGGTATGTTAATGGAATTTCTATATCCTCGAAAGGAATGTATTCCTCTGGTGGATCATCTTCCTTGTAGAAGTGAAACATTTTTGTTACTGGATTGGATTCAGGAAATATTACCCATGAATAGAATACCTCTGTCTAAAAGGATTCGTGTGCCTCTATCACGAAAACTGCTCTACCTCCTCTTGGTGGTAGGCCATGTTTTATAAGTTTTAGAGTGATGGCTCTTCTTAAGTTTGGATGGATGTCTATAACACCCTCCTCGGTTTCATTTAAACCGGTAATGTTAAAAACTGCTGCTTGGGCTGGATCAGCCACAGCTCCACCGTTTCCGGCGTCATTGTCCCGGAATCAGGACATTTTGTTTTTTTTAAAAATGTAGAACAAGTTTCAAGGAAACAAAGATAAGGTGCACAATATTTTGGAACACTGTATCCTTCAACGTTGAGCAAACCAAACAGCTAATATATAGGGTACTGCCCTATGTAGCCGTGGTGGATACTTAACCCTGCCCACTCCGGACGTCTTTTGGAGTATATGGGTAGGGGTCTCTGAGAGAAAAAGCACGGCTGAGTTACTCAGTATCTAACGTTGAATTACCGCCTTACCAAACCGTTGGGTGCCATGTAGTGTAGCTCCTATTTCCCTAATAGGCTCTGCGCATTGGAATAATATATCCTATAGGTTTGACATAGGACTGAGGTCGGTATGTCCCTATCGAGTATATTAAACTTAATTACTTGTGCTAGCTAGCTCAGAGGCCACTAGAAACTTCTTGACGACAAGAAGGGAGTAGTTTCTGGCAGCCGCAAAACATGACCACTTTGTTTCCCTTTAGAATCAGAACGTGTCCCAGAGTCGTGGAAACAATAGATAACTATTTCACTCAGCTCAGTCGTGCATGCTTAGTTTTCCTCAAAGTTACACAGAAAGAACAGACGGGCGTTTCAATAAAAGATTTATTGAACAGTCTTGTTTCTGGTGTAAGTAAAATGTGCTGTTACGATCACAAGACAGTATGCGAGATAAATAATGTACAGTGTGAGCAGTAGAAATAAATAATACTGCGATAGCATTATCTTTTAGTATATATGCATTTACATAAATAATACAGACTAAAAATGCGAGTACTCATACGATGCGTTTCTAATCTAGTTCTACCCCAATGTACCTAACCTAGGTATAGGGAGAGGTATGAAGTAGGTGAAGTATTCCTTACTATGGTATACTAAGAGTATGTTAAGCCTAGTATGCCTAGTATGCCAAGAGTCCCTCTAGGTTCTTGTCAGCTCCATACCTGAAGAATGAGAGAGGTAGGAATCTCTTTGCCAGACTCGAACTCCAACACCCCGCAAGGGAAGTCAGATCACTGGAAGCTGGACTCTCTGCGTGCAGGGATGACAGCGTCTTCTCAGTGCGTCCAGGCCGGGAAACGGGCTCCTCTGAAGTCGAGGTCTCCTCTGATTTACAGGGGCTAGGGAAGGTATATTTATACCTGAGAGGTACCTCAGAATGTTAGCATTGACGTGAGTCGGACAGCGGAAGACGTCATGAATGAACCCCTAAGGAATAATGGTTCATGCATAATATATGAGTCCTTGAAGAAATCAATAGTCCTGGGCTAGGGAAACTCCCACAGCCTAGGGGTCTGTTCTTCATGAACTCATTGTGACGTTAGGGTGGACGGATGTCGGCGACCATGCCTGTATTTGGAGTGCACGGTTTAATGCCTAAATAAGGGCTGGGATTTTATGCCTATATAAGGGCAGGGCGAATTGTGCCTATATAAGGACATGATACTGGAAAGCCCGTTTATGGACACCCTAAGAGGAATACAACAACTGACTATGCCAGATGTAGGTGCAAAGCACAGACCTTGGCAGTTTCCATCAGGAGCACTACTGGATAGTGTATTTTGAGAAGAAATGCATGAGTCTCTTATAGAGTACTTCAAGCCCAGCGTTACCTACGGATCTGGCCCCCGGGTGCTGTGGGAAGACTTTAAAGCCTACGTCAGAGGCATATGTATTGAGAAACATGCTGGGATACTTAGCTCACATAGAACTAGCCTAGCTAAAAGAAAAAGAGGTGCTGTATCTGGTAAAACCAGATAGGCTGGTACAAAAACAGATATGGAGCTACTCCACATAAAAAATACACAGACATTTTAGTGTTGTACCTACTCCAGGCCAACATGGGATAAAAGGCAAATGGCATGTTGCCACTGACAATGCTCAAAGGTCTCTGAATAACTCTCCTCAAACGGGATAAAGACCTGGTAGGATGTTTCTCTTACCACCCCTGTCCCTGATAAATCTAGATAACAAATTCTTGGCCAAAATACTGGCTGGGTGCTTGATGCCTCTGATGTCACACATAGTACAACCTGAGCAGGCTGGAGTTACCCCTGGCCGCTCAAGGTCATACAACCTGCAGATGAAATTTGCTTTGCTGAATCAATTAAATCCTGAACTACAAGCAGCAGCTGCATTCTTGGACGTTACAAAGGCTTTTGACTCCCTCAAATGGAATTTTATGTTCCTAGTTTCTAAATGAATGGCTTGGGAGCCGAACTCTTGTCTTGGCTGAGGCTGTTGTATGCTCAGCCTACGGCATTGGAGCTGGTCAACACCACTTTCTAACACAGGGAATGTATCTCGGGAGGCAAGGATGCCCCCCGGTCCCCACTCCTCTTTGCAACTGGGATAGAGCCACTAGTGTGCCAATCATTCCAACAGTGGTACTGACTTATGTACAGTCAGGTGCTCATAACACTCTACGCTGAAGACGTCCTGCTAGTCGTTAGGGACCCCTCTGCCAATATATCAGCCATGATCAAAGCATTCTCAAATTTGGAAGACTCACTGTCAACTGGGACAAAGCAATGCTATTTCCTCTAATGTCCAGGACATATGGACGCAAGACTGAATATTCACTGATTTGGCAACCAGACTTAGTGAAGTATCTTGGTATAAAAATGGGTAAGATCTACAATAGAGAGATGGGTCCAGTCAGGGACCACCAAAGTCCGTACTGAGACTACACCGCTCCAGGTCTGAGTCGTTGGCACGCATTTGGCTAGTAAACCATGAAAAAATTCAGATGCCGACACATGTTGAGTGACACGTTTTCAGACCATCAATATATTTTCTAGACGAATTTGCTACACTGATAAGGCCCCAGCTAGACGTGTTTCTATAATTCAGACGCAGACTCGCCTTCAATTCTGCATTCAATTCCTTATTTCCCTTCCTCTTTTCCCTCCCTCTCTTTCCCCTCCTTACCCGCCCCTGTCTCTAATTGCATTTTTGTACAATGGTGATAACAAAATGGTTATGTAATGCACCGATTTTAAGATGCAATCTGTAATATGTTTTGTATGTTACAAAATCAATGAATAAAAAAACACACACACACACACACACAACAATAAAAGTCTGCATTCAATACATTTCCGCAAGAGTCCTTTGCACTCCCAGCACTAGACTATATCTGCACTTCTGAGGATGCATACCACATAGACTTGAAACTATATAAAATGTCACAAATGAGTAAGCTGCAATGTCCACTGGGAGTCAGGGGAAGCTGGGAGAGGGACCTAGGCACACAGGAGACTGATGATCAGTGAAATTGTTGCTGTTGGCAAACCAGGAGGTAGCAGTGAATGGCAGATACAGGGCAGGATTACAAATTCTTTAACATCTATCTCAGGCCTAAAATAACTGATGGGTAGGGGTTTATGACAAGAGGAAATTTGCCGACTATGTGGGGACACATTATTAAACTTTCTGTACCTGGCCTTGCACTTTCCAGGTAGAGAGTCATATTAGAGAGTCATACTCTGAAATGTATTGGATACGACTACACAAGCACTAACACCCTTTTTGCTGGTGACACTATTGGGCTTCCCTCACAAAATACCTAAAAAGATTAGAAAATGTATTACAATAGCCTTACTCCTAGTCAAAAGACAGGTCACAATGCATAGGGGACAGGGTCCCATCCCCACCATTGAGCTCTGGGTAAATGATCAATGTGAAATATATTGCATTTTTGTTGCTGACCAATTCAAAAACCTAAAAACATATGGGATCCACTTCATGCATTCTTATTATAGAGGGGACATCAACTAGTTGATCTCTCTCAATGGGATGGTATGGGCTGACCTGGATGTATAAGTTGATGTGCATTCACTGGGCTGTTGTAGGCAGCTGTGTCACCATGCTATGCAAAGTGAACAAGCATATCGTGAAAATATATTCGACACGTGTATAAATGCAGAGTATTTGTGGAACACATCAGTTAAATAATGTATTGTTGAGTACTTGCCATACATGCTGCCCTTGGTATTCCAAGACAAGACGGCATACAAGTTGAAAATGTGCTTTCTAAAGATCTAATTTCAGTAGCTATAACAAGTTTATTGAATTTAGTGCAAACTGTCTTTTCACAATAGATGTACTTCATTTGAAAAGATTAAAGTTATTAAAAAAAAGCTCTGTTGAAAAAAATCTTTCCCTCTCTTCTCACCTTTTTGTCCGAGGCAACAAACAAGAGATGGCTAATGTGTCTGCATTGTTTACAATTAGAGATGTGGTAAGATTCTTTATGAGAAAATCTAGACAAACACTGATTGCTTTAGATTACAGGCAGAGTTGGTAGTTAAACAAGCATTTGCAATGCAATAGGACTCGCATTTACGAGAGTTTGAGCTATTGACACTGTAAATGACAAGGCTTTTTTATGTGTTTTTTTATAAACAGATAAATGAAAGGCATTGTCATTTACAATGCCAATAACTTGAACTCTTGCAAATGCAAGACCTATTGCATTGCAAATACGTTAGGAGAGAGCGTGTCCTGCCTTTTCCTGCCGGTAAGAGCAGGTACGACATAGCTCTTTGAGAAAATAGTGCTCGGAGGCTGTAATTAAAGCCTACCGAGCAACAACACACGCAACAGGGTGTGTCCTCATGGGAGGTTACAAAATGGGAATAGGTAGTACTAAGGAGGGACTACTAAGCCTATTGACTAATGAAAAGCCACAGTTTACAATGGACAATGACACAAGCCAATGAAAAAACTGGGCGGAGAGTGGGCGGAGCTTCATATCCATACCTTAATACAGCATGCCTTGCAGAGCAGTGCATGCGCTGCCCACGCTCGACCTAAAAAAAGATCACTAAGGTTTCACAGAAGAAAAGCAGGCAAAAGATTGGTAAAAGCTTGGTGGGAATAGAAGCATAAGGAGGCCATTTTTCACCTGGATATTAGAGGTGTTCAAATTTGAAACAAGTCAGTCCAAGGAAATACCTGACGAATCAGCATGTTATCAGGATCTGCTTCTAAGGACAGAAAAATGGTGGACATGTAGCAGACAGCGTCCTTTAGTGGGCCAAGGATAACTGCAAGATTTTTAATGCTCAGCTGTCCTCTCTGCCATGTTGCATGCGACAATCCATGCCTTCATGGACCACAGACATTCCAGCAGAGTGAGTGCTGTCCCGTGTAATCTGATATGCTGTCCAGCAGGCAACCAGAGTAGTATAAAGCTGAAGAGACCAATTTTGATTTGTTACAAGGGCGGTAATCAGAACAACCGAAGCATTCATCTGTTTCTGTAAATCTAACTTTCCAGCACTCAACCAATTCGAATTTGACCCTTTCTTTTAACCATTCTCACTCACCTCTGGTAAGCCAATCACAACATTTAAGGACAGAGCACGCTCCTGGACTTTTTGTGATCATTGATGTTTCGATCACCCTGATAAATATAATCTTTTATTTTAGTTTGCATTGAGAGCGCTTTTTGCCCCTTATGCTTTTTATTCGACGTTTTTGCCCAATCCTAATGGAGATCGCCTATGATTGCTGTGAATCAAGGAATGTAGATATCAGAAGTAGAGATCAGCTGAAGAAGGCGAGGTAAATTGGAGAGTGAATTTAGAGGCAAAGGTTCAGAGGGCACAAAAATAGCATTGGCCAAGAGAAAGATGGGAGTGAATTAATTTTAGTATACTCAAGAGCCTGATGTACAAAAAGGCTGCTGGCAGTGCAAAGCTTTGTGTTACACTTAGAGCAGTTCACCATTTGCTGTGTGAAGCTTTCTCAGAACCTTCCTAGGGCACAGGGGCGGATCACAGTGAAGCACAAACCGACTAACTGATTAATATTAAAAGTGTGGGAATCAGCCTTGCAATTCCTTGCACACAGTATCGAATGCTGGGACGGAGGCTTGCATGGGACAACAGGCCTCCGCCCCAGCATTAACAGGATGCCAGCATTACAAACGCTGGCACTTAAATGGATGCATCAAAAGGCCACAAAAAGTGGCAAACTGTGAAGCTGACACATGGGAGAGCATGCAGCAGCATGTGGGACTACTGTCAGCTCTTCCTGATGTCTGCATCTTCCACATGCACATTATAAGTTGTCTGGTATCGACACTTTACACTTTGCAAATAGTTGCCGTCAGCTTCAATAAGTGCAAAACCTTCACGGTGTGCATTGAGTTGAGACTCTCAGGGGAGGAGGAATGATCTTTTTCCGCTTCCTTCCACTTGCGACTCACAAGAGTTTGCAACTTGGGCATTACCATTCGTAATGACAATTACAAGTCATAATGCACTTAATGGCATTGCGAATTTGCAAGTGAGAACAAGGTGGTCCAGTCACATGCCCAGCAACAGCATCATGCTGCGACCTTGGGTTCACTGTTACAGCGATTTTGAGGTTTACTCTGCTCCTTGATGACCTTTCCCCTTGTATCGAATATTGTTAAAAACTTCATCATCTGTGCCTTTAGTTGGATGTGCTTGGGGTTAGGTGCTGTGATGAGAGCTTGTCTGCAGGTTTGCATCATGGTTTACTTGAAAACAACTCGAAGCATCTCTCTTCGTTCAGGCAGCATGACAGGGCAAGTACAGAGGACATGGATCATAGTCTCCTTCTCCAAGCCACACAATCTGCAGTCTACTGCATCATCTGTTTCTAGCCAAGTGGGCATCGAGTCCATTGTTGGTGGAACACCTAACCAGAGTTGCATAAACTTTAGCTTTACATGGTACGCATACCCCTGGTCAAAATAGGGTTGGGGTTTAAGAGGCCTATAGGTATTAATAAGAAGAGGGAGTTGGTCATTATGTTAAGTTGTTTTCTTTAATTATTTTGGTAACACCTGGGTATTCCCCTATTGAAAGATTGTAGAAACTGTTGTGCTTCTGCTAATGTTTGGATGAATATGGACTGCTAATTCTGTTTATTTATTTCCAGACGTAATAGTGCTAGAGAGTTTTCATCTCCATGTTTACATTTATGACATCTTGAGGAAAGAGCTTTTTAATGGCCAAGACAGTTTTATAAGCCCAAACTCAAAGCGCAATTGAGCCTGCGAGGTGTGGTTTGGAAGCTTCTAAACTGTCCGGTGGGCTTTCTTCAGCAATGGATTTAACAGCCTGGACACCTTTTTCAGTATGATTTCGCAGCCATACATGACCGTTGGTAGACATTTTGCCTTTGCAGTGGTCTCCTAAAATGGTGCCCTGCACTGATCTTGAGAGGGTGGTAAAGCCTGATGTCAGAGAGGCGGCTTTGCATTTAATTTCCTCCATATGTGGATGGTGTCCCTGGCATCGAATAATACCCCAATTTATTTGTATTGTGTGTCACAAGTGAGCCGCTTTCCATTAATGTACCAAAAGCCAGGAGTGCTTAGCTTCTTGCTGAACTTCACTACTTTGGTTTTCGTGGAATGGATTTCTAATTTGTTCTGCAGTGGGAAGGCAGAGAGGGCATCTAAGAGTTGTTGCAGCTCCACAGGAGTCATGTTCATTAAGAGCAGGCCGTTGGCATACAATACATAAGTGAGGGCAATACATAAATGAGGGCATGGCCTCCAAGTTTTGTCATGTGGGCGTTTGGTATGTCCAAATCTCTGGACAGGCTTGAGATACAGATGCTGAACAGCAGGGGCGCAAGGACGCAACCCTGTTTCAAGCAGACTGTAGTGTAGATTTTTCAGGAGAGCTTGGTACCATCACCAATCTTCACACAAATCCATGTTTTGGAACACAATAAGTGGACGACTTTCATTAGTTTTGATGGAATCCCAGCACTTGTAGATTTCTGCCACAGTAAATCTTGGGAGACCCTGTCAAATGCAGTCTTAAAGTCTATAAAACTGGCATATACAGTGGTTGTGCTGAAGGCCTTTACCATGCATATTGCCAGGGTGGCTACCAAGGAATGAGCTCCAGGCTGTCCGCCCATTCTAAGAGATCTTGTAATAGCAAACTGGCATAGTGCTTGGAATCTATATCAAGCAGAGCGATCAGACGATAGTTGGCTGGATTGCTCCTATCACCTCCTTTAAAGATTGAATGTATTATGGAGCCACACAAGGAGTCTGGGACAGCCTACTGTAGGCTAACTGCGCTGTACAGGATTTCGAGTTTTTCAGCCCAGAATTCAATGCTGGACCTAAAAAGAGCTGATGGTAGACCATTTGGACCCAGGGGTACATTTGCTCTACTCTTCTTTATGATGGTTTCTATAGGGCATACATTTTGATCTACTAACCCCTGGTGGCTATGTGGAAAACGTGTAATATTTTTACTTAGCATAAGCAACAGCCATTTTGGCTATGGTGTCCATTTAAGTTTCCTTCGTAATTCTTTCGTCTTTAAACTCTGCTTGTGTTATCTATTTTTGTTGACTTCCTGACTCAGCTAAAGCAATGTACGTGCTGAGGGTTTATAGTTGTCAGTGCACCTGGTCTCAGATGTTAACTGTCGACCATTTACTGCTGCCAGAAGCATTCCTGCTCCCCCTCCAACTTTGCTGACCACATGGTTATTCATCTGTCCTGGTTTGCTGATAGCTATTCCTAAACCTTGTTCTTCCTATTTCTGTTCACATGCTTGCAATGCAGAAAACCTGTATAAAAGACCTGTGTTCTGTGACTTCAGTGTACTACCTCCTGCAACACTTGAGAGTGTTGTATGGACGTGGTCCCGCTCATGAGTGATTAATAAACTTGTTATTTATTCCAACTCCAGTGCTGATCTCTATTTTGTTGGTCTTTGAACCCGTGGACAAGAGGGTGACCCTGCACCAGTGTACCCCTAAAAGGTACATTTCCACAGTTGGCGCCCGACACGTGGGGCCCCATCGGAGACGCGGCCGTCCGAAGGAGTGGTCTTGACGGAGGACCGAAATATTACTGAGGAAGCGCACTGCACGAGGAGACCTTTGTCTTTGCAGGCCGACGTGACTTTTCCGGTTTTCCCGATTTGACCCTCCAGGTGGTGGCCGGTCTCGACTGGGGTTTTCTTTGGCGCAAATCTGTAGTGACCATTAGGTCGACCGGAGATCGGCAGGTGGGAGTTGGAGTCTCCTGTTTGGTAAGGTCGCTAAAGCGGCACTCTTGATTTGTTAAGCCTGGGCTTTTTGTTTAAATTTGTTATTCAATCTTTGCAAAGTTTGAAGGCAGGTAATGTGGAGATTTTTCTCCTTTTGGAATATTTGCTTGGAGTAGTAATATTTTACACATATTTTGGTAAAACATGCCTGTTCTCAGCACACTCCGTAGGTGGTGTTGCTGTTCTGGTGGTACCAAAGAAAGCTTAGAAAAAAGTCAGCCGGCTCCCCCAGAAGGGACGCCTAATAGAGATATGTATGTCAAATATGGTATTTCTTCCATAATGTACGGTCCACTGTGGAACAAATACACAAAGAAAGATTCCGATCTGCAATGGCCAGTGAATGGGTCATTTGATCTTAAAAAGGTTCAATATGTAGAGCAGTGTTTGTTTAAAAGAAGAAGTCGACAGGATATGTTTGATTGTGTGCGTATGTGGGAGAAAGAAGTGCGAGATAGAGCGAAGAGAGCGGAAGCTATAGCAGAAAAAGTACAACGTAAAACGATATATCAAAAAGCGCTAGAATTAAAAAATAAAGAAAAGAAGGAAAAAACAGAAAAAGAAGATAGAGAACGTCGATTAGAGATAAATGGCCAGTATCCTATTAGGCGCCCTCTCTATTCCCTACTTGATACAACTAAGGATGATTGCATCCTATTAGAACGTCCCCCACCCCCGTATAAACCTCACACTCCAAGTGCCCCTGATGAGGCTTCTGACGACGAGCATTTGTCTTCAGACGACAAAGAACAAGATAAACAAGATGGGCGACAGACTCGCTCTACTTTGACTAAAGCAGAAAAAGATAAATTAAAAACTGCTGCTAGGGAGGAGGCTCGTCGGTCTCACGCGGCATCGCTCATTGTAACTATGGTTCAACAGTGGAACAGTGCAGAGCAATTTTATTTTGTAGAAAAATTCGTTTGGGAGGTAATATTTGATTATAGACAAATTTCTCAGGAACTAGAGCCAGCTGATATAAATACTGATTACAAACGATTAACAGAGGGGACTTTTCCTTTTTCAAACCTATCTGATATGATTAGACGAGTGGTTAAAATACGAGACGCAACATTGCGTTTACGAAAGGAGCAAGAATTAGCTAGAAAACAGAGAGGTATAGAAGCGGTTCAATCTCAAGCACAGAATGTAGATGCTCCGGTGGAAGAGGCTGCACCCAGTAGTACTACAGTTACTGTAAAACCTATGCGTGAAGCTGCACCCCTGTATGTTCCTCCGAAGGGTGCGGGAACAAATGATGACAAAACTTCGGATGATGCAAAGGGATATTTTATATATAATTGGGTTTACACTCCTTGGAGTAGAGCTGATGTGATGGCTCTTAAAGCTGCTTTGCCCGACCCCCGGAAAAATCCTGCCGCCTTCTATGAGGAGGTGGAAGGAGCCATTAGCTCCTGCACCATGACTTTGCCAGATATTGATATGTTCTTTGGGCTTATTTTGCCCCCTGATATGTGGAGAACAATACGTAAAATAGATGACAATGTAGCATATGGTGATACTTGGGAACATTTAGAACAAATAGATGCGGAAAGGGAGCCTGCGCAGAAACCTCAGAAGGAGATATTAGATCTTCCTAAAGCTATTGTGACTAAGTTAAAGACTCTCATACCTCCTAAGAAAATAGATTGGACTACGTTAGCGTCCTGTAAACAGAAAACGGATGAGTCAGTCTCTGATTTCTTTTCAAGGTTTGAGGAAACATTCCATGATTTTAGTGGTCAGTCATTGGCCGATGATACGGGTAAGCATTTGTTTGTCGATAAATTTGTCGCTAATATGTTACCGGAAATAGCTAGTCGCTTAAAGGCCAGTGAGAGTTCTTGGACTACGTCTTCCCCAGTTTCCCTTTTGACTATGGCCCAATATTATGAGCGACAGGAACAGGAAGCGAAAGGCAGGGAGGATAAGAAGGATAAAGCTTTAAAGACGAAAGTTATGTTGGCTCAAATATATGGTCCACCATTTAGGGGAGGTGGAAGAGGCGGACGTGCAATGTATACACCTGGATCACCCCCTCAAGCAAATTTGTCCCCTGATCAGTGTGCTTATTGTAAAGAGACTGGGCATTGGTGTTCTGAGTGCCCTCATTTGCGAGGTCAGCAGTATCAGCGGGGAAGGGGCAGTATAAGAGGACGCCCAGGGAATTCAGGAAACCGGGGAGGTACAGGAGCTCGTCCCAGGTTTGAGGCAGTTGAACAAGGACCAAATTACTCTAATACTTTTGATAGACGACATCAATATCAAATGTCTGATTATTCTGATGAGGTCCTTGCAGATTCTGATTACGCATAGGGATGCCTAGGATGGGGTAAGGAACCGGTTGAGGTACCAGTAGATCAAATGGGTCCTTATGTTGACGCAAACGTCTTGGGATCTACTGATCGGTTTCTGGTTGATACAGGGGCTACTCGTAGTGCCCTGTCTAAAAAACTGGTTCCTAGGGCTCCCCTGTCCGGCACAATGATAACATCGATAGGATTCGATGGGACACCTACACCTAGCCCACTTTCACAGCCACTTGAATTCAGACTTGATAAATTCACTGCAGCATGTCCATTTTTGCTTTCCCCTACCACACCGGACAACATTGTGGGTATCGATATGCTTAAATATTTTCGTGCCACAATACGTTGTTCTCCGGAAGGTGTGCGTGTTATTTTGAATGATAATTACCCAATGGTAGAGAGATCTTGTCTTATCAATGAGGACGTCGCTCTGGCATCCTTACCTAGTACTTTGTGGGCTAAATCAGATACTGATGTGGGTCAAATGGTTATTCCACCTGTACATATTCAAGTAAAGGAGGGTGTTTCATTGCCTCGACTGCCTCAATACAAAATATCTCGAGAAGGTGAAGAAGCATTGGCACACATTGTTCAGGATTTGATTAAAGTGGGGGTAGTGGAAGAGGTCCCCTATAACACTTGCAATAGCCCTATCCTTCCTATTTTGAAAAAAGACACTGACACTAAAATCTACAGATTCATTATTGATTTGCGAGAGGTTAATAAAATTGTAGTGCCCCAATATCCGGTGGTTTCTGACATCACTACACTTCTCACTATGGTCCCTCCTACTGCCACTACATTTTCGGTGATCGATTTGAAGAATGCTTTCTTCTCGATACCCATCCATCCTGACAGCCGTTATTTGTTCGGGTTCACCCTGAAAAATAGATCATATCGGTTCTGTAGAGCTCCACAGGGCTATACAGAGAGTCCCAGTATTTACAGTCAGGCATTAAAAAGGCAGCTTGATTCCTTTTCTGTACCCAAAGGGGTGGCCCTTATCCAATACGTCGATGACATCTTGTTGGCTGCAGATACCCCTGAGCAGTGTGAAGAAGGAACACTGTTATTGTTATCATTTCTTGCATCTCACAATCACAAAGTCTCGCGAAAGAAATTGCAATTTTGTAGACAGCAGGTTACCTATTTAGGTCACCTCCTGTCTAAGGAGGGACGTGCACTTACACCAGATCGCATTCAGACCATTTTAGATACTCCTGTGCCCCGTACTCAGAAGGATGTTCGTGCACTGATTGGCCTCACTTCTTTCTGTAGGCAGTGGATCCCCAGTTTCTCGCACATTATTAAACCTTTATTGGCCCTTTTGACTAAAGACACTCCGATGCCCCTCCCATGGACTACTGAATGTCAGAATGCCTTCCAACAGTTACGCCAAGCTCTTTGCTCTGCACCAGTATTAGGAACTCCAGACTACACTAAGACCTTCACACTCTATGTACACGAGAGGGAAGGTTGTGCCCTCTCAGTCTTAACACAAACATACGGTGATAAGCAACGTCCTTGTGCCTATTTCTCAGCTGTTCTTGACCCAGTCGCTCGCGCGCTGCCTGGATGTTTCCGAGCGGTGGCAGCAACGGCTGTATCAATACGTCAGAGTGAAGGAATAGTTTTGTCACATAAGCTGCTTGTGTTAGTACCCCATTCTGTTGATGCTTTGCTAAATCAAACAAAAACACAGCATTTGACTAGTGCCCGCTTGACAGGATATGAATTGACACTTTTGGCCCCTCATATTACACTGAAAAGATGTCTGACCCTAAACCCTGCTACACTATTGCCATTTCCAGCTACTCAGTCTCAGTCGCAAGAGTTACATGATTGTATATTCCTTACTGAAGAGCAAACAAAGGGCCGCGTTGACTTGCAAGATACACCTCTCTCTAGTGTTGATGGGGAGTTATGGGTTGATGGCTCGTGTCTCAAATTGCCTGATGGCACTACATCTGCTGCCTATGCGATTACAACACTTCAGACAGTAGTAGAAACAGCTCGCATCCCACAGAAGTCAGCCCAAGCGGCCGAATTGATTGCACTAACGAGAGCGTGTGAGCTTAGTACAGATTTGCTTGTTAATATTTTTACTGACAGCCAGTACGCTTTCGGGGTGGCACACAATTTTGGCCGCTTATGGAAAGAAAGGGGTTTCCTCACCTCACATGGGACACAGATAGTGCATGGAGAATTAGTACATAATCTTCTTACTGCTCTAACCTATCCTAAGAAAGTGGCAATTGTTAAGTGTAGTGCACACAAGAAAGTGACTGATAAAATAGGAGCAGGTAATGCCTTCGCAGATTACACAGCCCGTGAAACCGCAATGCAGCGAAGTACCACATCTATGTATGTAGTGAAGTCACAAGCTGAACGTTGGCATGATGCCAGGCAAGAGGTACTGGACATGCAACAATCTGCCTCCACTGATGAACTAGACCAATGGTCTAAGGAGGGAGCACTGGATGATGAGGGCTGTTGGAGGAATAAAGATATGACCAAATGGAAGTTACCCACAGCCTACTTATACCCCATGATTCACATGGTACATGGGCCGGCACATGTTGGAGCATCCTCAATGGCAAAACAACTTATGCAAGTTTGGGATCATCCTGATATTGCCGGCACTGCTAAAAAGATGGTCCAGTCTTGTTTGGTCTGTCTTCAGTATAATCCCGGAAAGGGAACGCGAACTCCAACAGGAGGGTTTGCGACACCAACTGCACCTTTTGAGGTCCTGCAAATGGACTACATTCAGTTTGAGCGCTGTAATAACTTGAAATATGTCCTGGTGGTGGTTTGTGCCTTCAGTAAATGGGTGGAGGCGTATGCTACGAAGGATAATACAGCTCTCACGACAGCGAAAGTTCTCCTAAAGGAGTTCTTTCCTCGATTCGGCATTTGTCGGGTCTTATGGAGTGACAACGGACCTCATTTCATTGGGCAAGTTGTCGAATATGTCATGAAAGGGTTAGGGATTAAGCAGAAATTTCATGCCGCTTTTCACCCACAATCAGCAGGCTTGGTGGAGCGTTACAATTCCACTCTGAAACTGAAATTGGCTAAAATACAGGCTTCCACGTCTTTGAAATGGCCTGATGCCCTGCCCCTAGCACTGCTTTCTATCAGATCGATACCACATACACGATCTGGCCTTACGCCATATGAGGTTGTGTTTGGCAGGCCCATGAATATTTGGGGAATCCCTAAGCCTCGCCCTATACATGATGTACCCTATGTGTTGATGAGTGACTATTTGTCCCAGTTAACTGACAGCTTGTCTTCTATTTATCAGCAGGTACGGGAAGCCCTTCCAGACAGGTCGCAGGGTGATGGCCATGATCTGCGGCCTGGCGACTTTGTTTTAACGAAGTCCTTCCAGCGGACCAATTCTTTGGCACCCCGTTGGCGTGGACCGGAGCAAGTCCTCTTGGCTACCAGAACTGCGGTACGAGTGACCAACCGGAAGAATTGGGTGCACGCCACCCACTGTCGTAAAGTTCCGCATGCCCTCGTGAGCCCAGCTGCGTTGACAGATCACCGCGACATCCTGGTCACCGAGAAAGGACGAGCCGTGTCACCTGAAAGACCTGAGGAAGTCTTCCCGGACCACACGATCCCTGGTACATCCAGATATCTGCTTCGATCCAGGAAGAAAGACATTTCATCGCAGAAAGAGACTGTTTGAGCCACTGTCCTGGGTGGTTAAAGACTGACTACAAAGGGGGTAGCCTTTTAGTGACTACTCGTCTCAACGTTAGTGAAGAAACCAACGCCTGCCCAGGACCTTAGGGCACCATCTGTTTTGTTGTTTACCGACGAAATGAACATGCCGGAGGAGAAGAAATCGAATGCTGCAAAAGTCTGTAGTAAAAATATGATGCTCGCTATTGGACTAACTTTGACTGTTGTCATCATTGCTGTTATAATGTGGGTTGTAGAGGAAGTAGCTCCGGCTCGAAACTTATTGACTGCTACTACTCCTGTCCCCACCGAACATTATTATTTTACTCTTCCCTATCATGAAAAGAAGCACCGAATGTCGTATCTCAATAACACTTTCATACAAATGTTGCATCATACTCATAATGCTACGAACACTACCAACTGCTGGGTATGTGGAATGATGCCAGCTCATCAGAAGAAGGGAGGAACGCCTTTCATTCCCTTGCCATTCTCGCATAATGGCTCCTGTAGAGCCTGGTTCGCACTGTTGTGGGCCTCTGAAATTGCTAATATTACTCTAGCTGATGTAGGAGGACTTAATGCAAAACTTAATAAAGTTTGTTACCCCGATGAGGAAGGGGACCCACAAGCCAAAGGAACTGTATGGGAAATGGAGGAGTATCGCAAAGGAAATTCCTCCACACGTTATGTTTTCCCCAACACTCGAACGGCCAAGGGTAACGGGCCTTTTGTTATCGCTGTTACTAGAGCCCGAGCAAATCTTTGTGTGAGCAGTTTTGGTAGTATCCCAGTGGGAAAAAGTGACTGTACCACAGTATTGAACATTACTGGAACGAACAATAGCAGTTTCCTGTCCTCACACAACACTTATTTCATTTGTGGGAGTAAAGGCTACTATCATCTACCAATTGGATGGTCTGGAACCTGTTATGTGTCCTTTTTGCTTCCTCCTGTGTTCCTAGCACCTGCATCTTATCATAAAGATCAAAAACTGTTTAATGACATTTCCTTGAACCGATTCAAAAGAACTATAAATAATGATGAAGTGGATCAAACTGATACTGCATTACAGCAATATGTTGACTTTAATTTGGGACTCTTTTTCTTTGTTGGTGCGGCTTTAAATAGTAGGAAGATTAGACGCTTAACCCGTGTAGTAGAGGCTGTGACTAATCAGACAGCAATGGCGCTTGGGAATATTACAGAAGAACTCCAAATTACGAGAATTGTGACTTTGCAAAACCGAATGGTGCTAGACGTGGTTCTAGCTGATCGTGGTGGAGCATGTCGCATTATCGGTAGTAGTTGTTGTGTATTTATCCCTGACCACGCCCCTTCTGTTTATGATGCCATTTCCAAAATGCATAAAATAGCTACTGAGATACATCAAGATTCAGGAACATGGACTTGGGCTGGATGGTTCTGGAACGTATTTTCTGTATGGGGTTTAAAAATATTATCGGCCTTGTTCATAATTATTGCAATTCTCTTCTCCTGTTGTTTATGTATCCAATGCGGACCGATGCTTTGTTCCCTCTGTATTTCTACTTGTACTACTTGTCTACCATCAAAAACGAATGTCCAAAATGTAAATGCCCGTTTAGCAATAGATCGAGAAGTTAGCGACATGATGCTAATTGATATACATGATATTTATCGTACCCCTTTTAAAGCATAAGAAAAATGTCTTAGCTTATGCTAAAAGGGCCGTCTGTGGAAAACGTGTAATATTTTTACTTAGCATAAGCAACAGCCATTTTGGCTATGGTGTCCATTTAAGTTTCCTTCGTAATTCTTTCGTCTTTTCACTCTGCTTGTGTTATCTATTTTTGTTGACTTCCTGACTCAGCTAAAGCAATGTACGTGCTGAGGGTTTATAGTTGTCAGTGCACCTGGTCTCAGATGTTAACTGTCGACCATTTACTGCTGCCATAAGCATTCCTGCTCCCCTCCCACTTTGCTGACCACATGGTTATTCATCTGCCCTTGTTTGCTGATAGCTATTCCTAAAACTTGTTCTTCCTATTTCTGTTCACATGCTTGCATTGCAGAAAACCTGTATAAAAGACCTGTGTTCTGTGACTTCAGTGTACTACCTCCTGCAACACTTGAGAGTGTTGTATGGACGTGGTCCCGCTCATGAGTGATTAATAAACTTGTTATTTATTCCAACTCCAGTGCTGATCTCTATTTTGTTGGTCTTTGAACCCGTGGACAAGAGGGTGACCCTGCACCAGTGTACCCCTAAAAGGTACATTTCCACAGCTATGGTATTCGACTGACAATTCAAGATTTATATTCCCATAATTTGGGTTTTGTTGGACATGTGTGTTCTGTTGGTTTTCACCAATTAACATAATAAATAAAATATCTGGTGTCAAAAAAATCGTGTACAGTGGATGAGGCACTATAAGATCAGTAGCTCAAGTGCCCTAGTCTTGTATCCAATGTTTGCACAGACATCTATTCAACTGCTCTTGTAGAAATTACGAATTGTGCAACATTTCATAGACATTATTGTGTATGAAGAAATTCTTCAGGTAAAGACACTATATTGGTGGCTTACTTTTAGCTTTAAACCCAGGTCATTCTACTGAAGATGTAGAATGTCAAATAGCCTATATATATCGCCCAAAGCGCATCCTCACCTGCTTCCAAATAGCTTCAAGGCCATGAGTGAAAACATCAGAACACTGAAGATAAACAGCAGGAACACGTAAAGGATCTCTGGCAATGTGTTGCGGATGCTTCGGAATGCTCGCCGTATCTGCCAAAACAGAAATATAGAAATCATAATTTAAAAGCTTAAATAACACAACTTCTTTCTGTTAATATCATGGTAATAGCGCAGAGATTGTTGAATCTCAGTGGTTAATGAGCACCACTAAGGCAAAGATGCTCCCATGTGCTAAACTGGTAGAAACATTTTTAACAAGCATGGAGAAAGACAATATCACTGCCCCTGTGATTAATTCTTTTGTTGTGGCCTATTGTTTCCCTGGAAGATGCAGACAAAGGAGTTTTGTCTCAAGGGACAAGACATCCAGGTGTGTCACAAAAGATCACTCCATGACTGGACAGGATACCTACCTACATGCCTTTCTTACTCTGCATAAAATAGCTAACACACAACTGCAGAATATTCTGATCAATGTCATTAAGGGTATGAACATAGGTATTTTGCAGAAAATTGACAAAATTCAACAACAATGTATTCTCATTGTCTGTCAGAATATGCCTACTGTTCAGTTGCATAATATACCCATGACTTGCCACCTGTATACCGTTGTTATGTTGCAAAATATATCACTTTTTTTTTTTTTACAAATACACAAATCAGTAAATTCTTGTGTTTTGCAGATATTCCCAACCCAATGTAAATATACATTCATTAATGTGTGAGCAATATGCCTATTATTCTGTTTCCCAAACGGGCCATTTTTGTTGGAATAGGCCCATCTTTTTACGCAGAATAAGCCCATGTATTTATGCATTTTGGAGTTTTGTAGAACATGTATACGTTGCCATACAGTCTCTTTCCAGCTCTGAGATCAAGAAGGTATCACAGCAATATCTTATGTAGATGGAACCTCACAAAGAGTCATACACTCCTCCTCCTACAGTAACTGTTTCCATCCCCTTGGGATGGTGTAGGACGGTTCTCGGGTGCGTGCATTTGCCAAGTAGATGGACATGTAAAATTCTAGGGAGGTCATAAAGACTTATTTAAATTAGACTTGTTCAACTTCTACATTATGATTTCCAATAGCTCCTTCATAAATTTCTAGTTTTATTTCCAATATACTTCCCTGAAATGTGGGTTGGCAGCTCGACTTTGCAGTACTTGATACTGGAGTCTGTCAGAATATAGTGAGGGCAAGCTTTGGAAAGTATCTGGAGCCCCAAACCTCACAGGCTATGAAAATAAATGAGACAGCCTTGAACTTCATTCTTTGCTCCACTGGCAGCCAGTGAAGTGCCTTTGCGGTAGGAGTATCATCAGTCATGCTTTTTAGGTTTAGAAGTAGTTGGGAGCGTATATTTGCATTAGTTGTATTTTCCATAGATTCTTTTTGATCCAACTGTATAGATTAAGCTACAGTTGTCTAAGTGGGCGCAGGACTAGTGCTCTTGTAAGTTCCCCCCCAGTGGTTAGTTTGCAGGAAATCGAGAGCCTTTCAATAGATCATGATTTGCGGAAGAGCGTGCTGGCTGTTGTGTTGATTTGAGAGGAAAAGGTAAGGTCACATTTAGAGGTCTACACATTTTAAAGATAGTTCTAGACCTATCAGAAGCTGGGAGTGGGTTTGAGGTAGGCCCAGCTTGCCTTGATCCCATCTTCTGCTGCTGTAATTGGCTTCACAATGTCCTAGAGAGCTGCTTGGTAAGTGCCCCTAGGCAGCCTCACTTAGCAGACAGGGCATGCAAGCCCAGTATTGACTGCGTGCATGAGAGGAGTACAACATTGAATCGCACCAGTCACATATATGCAGTACAGACATCCGTCTGCAGACTGCTGTGTACTGTCTCTGCCATCTGTAAATATACTGCAGTCCTCAGGTTCCTCTTTCCGTTATCGTGAGCCATCGGGTTAGCTTGCGCACTGGCAAGTGTGCATGAAAACATGATCTGACAATCTATGAGATCGTGTTTTCATGCAGCAGTGGCTGCGAATCAGCCTCATATCAGTGTTGGTGGGGCTGGGGCCTCATGCCCCTACACACCAGCCACCACTGATAGTGAAATGTGTCCAGAATTAGGTCGGGCCTCCAGACTCAGTAGTTATACTGTAATGCATTATTTCAAAGTGAATTTCTGGTTCACTGTGCCTGTGCATTCCTGTATGGTGGGTATGGCCCTGTCCCACCAATTATTGTATAACACAGATTGGGTTAGAAATGCTGGCACTGTATAGTTCACATTGTTACATCACAACTGACTAAGATATCCACTCAAATTACTTTCATATTTCACTATACTAATTCAACACTAATCCTTTATCCTTTATGGATTCCGGAGTAACGAGCTACGCGCCGAAAAAGCGCTTCAACACCTCGTCAGGGGTAGTAAGCGCTATATAAATGCAATTACAATACAATACTTACAATGAGAGAAAAGAGATTCAGAAAACCATGAGTAGGTGCAGCGAATAGCTTGTTGGATTATTTTAATCTTCATTGTGCAGTTCAAAGGTATACAACCAACATGTGGTACGAAACTGCTGTGCAAGACACACATTGATTTAAAGCTCATGTGGTAGCTAAATAAAAGCGGCATAAAGAAGCCAGTGCATGAAACATATGGTCTCGCCTTCCGTTCATCAGTGGTGTGGGTCTAATACTGTATATGTGTGTTGAAAACTAAAGAACAAACATGGCTACAATCTTATTGGTGTTTAACCATAGCATTTTTCCAGCTGAGAACCAAGAACAAATGTGAAATATGATTGAAATCCTTAGTCTGAAGCTCCCAGATGCACAGCTACTCTTAGCACAACATTGGCATCACTGAGCACATAAAGAACAAACATTCAGATGATCCAACAAAAAAGGGCACGAGACGCATCTAGATAATGAAAAGGATTTCCAACACAGATAAGGCCTGGGGGCTGCCACAGGATTGTGCTTTACATTAAGGAAAAAACAATGGAAGGGCCACTGTCCAATCTCCACCATACAAGAAGGAACTGAGCACCTTCAGATTAATGAGTGGGCCTCCAGAGCTAGCTTGCAACAGCCAACTCAGCGAGAAATTGTGATAGACAGTGCTACCTGCTGCACACAAATCATTCCACAGACACCAATATCAATGGCTCATACACGTACGTTGTTGGGAGGTGAGAACCAACTTCACTGGGCAGAAGACTGCCTGTAGGCATACTCTGTAAAGAGGTTTGTCAAAGTGCAGTCCCAGAGGGGACTGAAGGTGCACTGGTTTTCACTACAAGTGGCCTTTTAATTCCAAGGGGCTAGGTACAAAGTTACCTTGCCCATCGGATTTAGGAGTACCTCGTAAAACTGCTTCTGATTGGTAGTTCTATAGGTGAAAAACATGTGCGAATTGGCTGGGTAAGTGCAATTCCCACATGGTATTCCCCTAAAACATGCAATTGTCTTAATTTGTTCAACTCCAAAGTTACCGGGTCCTCTGCTGAAGGTAATTCTTTGGGGGGCAGTGGGTGGCAGAGATTTTTTCGGGCTACTGGCAATAGGTGCCTCTGTGTTTATTGTTCCAATTCAGGTATCCCTATCTAGTTTCTGCCATGTAGGGTACTCTAAGATAGGTGTAGGGTTACCAAGATGTCTCTTAACACAGACAAAGATGCTGTGTGGCCAGTTGGTCTAAAGCAATGGAGAGTTTGCTGCCAGGGAAAGAACCACAGTAACTGTTGGTACTACATAAAATCTCACTGACTTGCCTGAAGCCAGCTTATGCCATTGATCACAAGATATATTTCCCCGGATGGTTCCCACTGAAAGAACTAAAGGAATATTTAAGGAATTGCCTGGGATCCCTCCAGCCTCAAACTACCTATACATATTTCAAGGGACATACTCCTTTCCTGAAGGACCTCCGACACGCTTCAACTAACAAAGACAGTATAGTCACTGAGGCACTTCATACCTTATGAAGGAATTTGAGAAAGAGCAAAACCAAAGGGGATGATGGACGGAGTGTTGAACATTGCAAGCACTAACCCCCAGTCAACTGATCTGGGTTTAATCCATCATCATTCTTTAGCTCACTCCGCCACCCCAGTTCAGACATGGCCATATGCAAATCAGTCTGACCCTGTGCCTCATGGGAACAGTCCAGCCCGAACTGCCAAGCCATGTCTTCCCTGGACCAGAAACAAGCATCCTGGGATGGGTTCAAACTGGAATGGCATGGTGAGCAAAAAAACGATGGATTTAGGCCCAGATCTCTGTACTGGGGTGAATGTAAGACATTGTTCTGCATTCTGTCCATCAACTGTTGTTTTTGCATTTGTCACCCCGAGTGGGAAGGGTATGCCCAGACGTGGGTCCCGTGCTCTCCATGCCACTGGAATCAAGCTATCCTGGCTGAAGAGGGGTGAAACCCCGAAACCGGTCCTAGGATGCTTGTTTCCAGTCCAGGGAGGACCTGGCTTGGCAGTTCGGGCTGGACTGTTCCCATGAGGCACAGGGTCAAGACTGCTTTGTATATGGCTGGGTTCAAACTGGAAAGGCATGGTGAGCAAAAAAACGATGGATTTAGGCCCAGATCTCTGTACTGGGGTGAATGTATGACATTGTTCTGCATTCTGTCCATCAACTGTTGTTTTTGCATTTGTCACCCCGAGTGGGACGGGTATGCCCAGACGTGGGTCCCGTGCTCTCCATTGCCACTGGAATCAAGCTATCCTGGCTGAAGAGGGGTAAAACCCCGAAACCGGTCCTAGGATGCTTGTTTCCAGTCCAGGGAGGACCAGGCTTGGCAGTTCGGGCTGGACTGTTCCCATGAGGCACAGGGTCAAGACTGATTTGTATATGGCTGGGTTCAAACTGGAATGGCATGGTGAGCAAAAAAACGATGGATTTAGGCCCAGATCTCTGTACTGGGGTGAATGTATGACATTGTTCTGCATTCTGTCCATCAACTGTTATTTTTGGAATTTGAGAAAGAGCCTTATCAACTTTCCTGAGGTGGACTTTACTTTTACTACTGTTGAGAAGGCACCAAAACCACCCCCTTACAGAAGCCCTCAAGTGATGCTAATCTGCAGTTTCATCAGAAACCCACAACTTTGCACATGCAGAGTAGACACTTCTGCTTAAGAGAGATCAAATTGGAGAGAAATCAACAACTGCACCATTTAAGGGAGTAACTATCTTCTGTTGAACGCTCGCACAATAGCTATTTGTTCTAATTTCTTTCTCCCCCCCCCCGCACCCCCTCTCGCGACTTCCCTTGTGCTGCTCCCTGCATTAGTATCAATGCCATATTGATAATTACCATAAAGGAATAGCTACCAACTTAAAGGTTTTCTAAACAGAGGGCCAAAGTTGCAAGAATCAGAAAAAGGCAGCTACTGCCCCCATACCATACATTTCTTTTACTATCACACAAAAGATGTATGTCAACCTACCTCAACAAAATAATAAGCAGAACCTGCCGGAATACAAGAAGAAAACGTATTTTAGGTTAAAAAACAAGAGGTGCACGACTCTCCAGCATGAAAATTGAAATATGTACCGACAGATTCCAAATCATTTGTGTAAACTCAAAAAAGGAACAGCGTTTGGTGTAGAGAACCAAACAGAAGTCCCATGCAGTGGCGTGGCGGGGGCACAGGGGCGGTTGCCCTGGGTGCAAAATTCTTATGGGCGCAAAATTTTAAAAGAAAAAAATTCGGCAGTAGGTCTCTTGCTGGCGAATTTTTTTCTTTTAAAATTTTTCGCCCCCGCACAGGTTAGGGGGCACAATACTTGCATGCCCAGTTTACTGTTCCTCACTAAATTTGAGACCAACGAGTGAATGGTCTTTCATGGATTAAAGGGTAGGAGTTCTTCCACTATTCTTTGTTTTTTATTTCATAGTTGTTACATATGGAAGAAGCTATACCGACCATACTTTATAAGTTACTGCAAGTCACAGAAAAAGTCAATAAATAAGCAGAAACCCAAGAATGCAGGCCAAGTGTCTTAGTGAGGTCACGTGCCTGCATTATGACATAATATATCATTTTTCTGTAGGGTTGGGGGTAGTTTAATCATCCTGCTATATGGCCCTCCATCTCGCCTTCTTCCCGAGTATTTTATGCTCTTCTCAAATTCGGTTTGTAGCTGCAAAGGGGCCCATAAAAAGATCGAAGTACCAGTTTTGGAAGGAATCCGGCGATTACAGAGGGTTGTCATGTAGGCATTTTAATATTCTTTTTCGGCCAGTACTAAGGGTTGGTGATTCTCTAGGACACCTTTTATAAAGTGCCTAAAAATAGCATGTTTCATTAGTGCTCTACGAGGCTTTTGCTAAGTGCTGTAACGCTCTTGATTTTATTTTGTTAGATAGAACCATAGCTTATTGGCTCCTACAACAGCATAAAGTGAAGGAAAACGTGAATCTTTCATTTCATTACCAGACGTTGGTGCCCTCCAAACAGAGACCTCCTCTATGTCAACTGCTCTGCTCAATGAGCTGGGGGTTTGGTGTTCCAAGCCTGGTTACTGCTGCTTTATTCTGTGCATTCAAAGCATGAAACCATACATATGATTGAACTCTCCCAAGCATGGCAGTTGTGTCTGGGGATACAGGAGGTAGTGGAAGAGTCATGCCTCTCCTCAGTAGACAATCTCTGTTCTACAGAAAGGGGTAAGCTTGGTTTTTTCCCGAGTGTGCCACTGTTAGGTATATGGAGCTTTTGTTGCATCACTACTAACTTGTAAAAAGAAGTTACAAATCACAATTTACGAGCTTTTCGTATTAGGGAAATGCTCCGATGTCAGAACAAACCCGTGAATGCATATACTCATCTCACGTATATTATATTTGTAATAACTCCATGCATTCAGAGTATGGTGTAGTGTCTTGCTTTTCTGCTTAGCCAGTCTAGTTATCATGTAGAATGTTGACATTCATGTGAGGTAATGGAATGTTAGTATGCTGGACTCTTGGAGTCAGTTGGGAATTGGGCTGAGCAAGAAAGAGGCTGCTCCTGGTGGGGTTTTCTTGGCATATACTTGGAATAAACTTCTAAACCTACTACTTCGTCTGTTTCCTGATTCATACCCCTTCACTACATATGGTCATATTTAAGAATATTTGTTACCTTAAAAGGAAATATAAACAGCACTACAAAGAAGGTATTACAGCAAATGCATGAATTATACTGTGGTGGTTGGATATCAAGATGAAAGGGGTATATTATGGATGTCCATATAATTCGTTTTACAGCTTTTTTCATTACGTTAAGTGAAAGTAAACCGAAGTAAAAAAAATATATAAAACCTTCAGGAAAGGCAAGTCTTAAAATAAAATAGTATCTAAAAATATTTTCATTCAAGTTCCGCAAAAATATTTTGACACCTGCTAGATCTAACAGCTCGATATTCAACAGTACGAATGGAATGGCAATTTCCGGAATGTAACACTTGCTTCACATGCACAGTTCATCTAGATCAGAGGTCTTCAAACTTTTGGATGCCGTGACCCCCAGTCAAAATTTTCAGAGGTAAGGACCCCTCCTGACAAACATCTCTAGAACTTGGTACTCAGCATCATCGACAACCATAAATGCCCCCAGTTCGCACGGCAAATCATTTTTACGGTGGGGAAATATTATTAAACAGTGTTTAGAAAGTCCAAGGTTTGTGGGTGACTGGTCACAGGCTAACTACACAGAAATCAACAGTAAAAACAGTCCACCAGACCACAAAACAGGCCAGCAAGCAGCCAATAAAAAGCCCACACACTTACCTGCCTGGCCACCCCTTTGGGCACTGCCAGACTGCCCTGTAGGCAAGGCTACTGGAATTATGAGGCACCGGAAGGACCACATTTTGCAGCAGTTTCAAACTTGTAAAGGCCGAGCTGTATAGGTGTTTTGCAAGGTATGGGAGTCTGCATGCATTTGTGCGACCTGCAGACAATAGTTGTGGTCATAGCACAGAAATCAACAGTAAAAACAGTCCACCAGACCATAAAACAGGCGAGCAGCAGCAAAAAAAAAAAAAAGGCCACACACTGACCTGACTGACCATCCCTTTGGGCACTGCCAGACTGCCCTAAAGGCAGTGCTACTGGAATTATGAGGCATGGAGGTCCAAATTATGCAGCAGGGTCGATTAAATTGTGTGGTAAGAAAATGTAAATAATGCTATGTGATGTGGCATTGACATTTTTTACACATGGTAACAGCGGGCAAAGATTTCACCTCATCAGTACCAGTTATAACTCAAAATACAGCAATAAACAACAGAAAGATGTCTAGTCATCCTTTATGAAGGACCTTCCACTCCGCAGTGTTGCTACATTAGGAGCTCACCAGGCCCTGTCCGAGAGCAGCAGGGGTCCCTTTAAAACCCAGGCGGTCTTGTACAGAGTTGAGCAGTTTACCCACACCTCTTTCCTCCCACCTCCTCCCTTCTATCCTTCTCCCCTCTCTCAACCCCGGAGCCCTCTCTCCCTTTGCAGGCCATTTTCTTTCACCCCTTTTTACAACTTCTGAACTCTCCCCATTCAACCTCTCACTTCACCTTTAATCACCCCTCGATGTTCTTTCTTTTCAATCCCCTCATCTCTAACAGTCTCTCTCATTTATCTCATGGCCTCCCTGGCCCGTCTCCTCTCACAACCCTCAGCACTTCTCATTCACCTCAAGTCTCTCCCTTGAAATTTCTGTCTTAGCTATTTGTATCTTATATTTCTCCCATCCCCCAATTCATCATTCACATCTCTCCTTTGTTCGTCTATACCTTCTTGAACCAACGTCCATATTACCTGTCACCTCAGAACCGCCCCCACAACTCCCTCTATTCCCCTATCGCTGCTCTACCTCACCCATGTCGCATCAAATTCTCTATTTACCTCACAGATCACCTCTCAGCTATCTTCTCTCATCCTTTAATAGTAGCCCTCCTCTCTGCCTTCATCTTTCTCTCACACACCTCTTTTCTTGCGTTTCCGCTCTTCCTTCGCCACTTCACATTTCTCCTCATCCCTGACCTCTCATATCGAATTCTCTGACTCGCTCACCTCTCTCGGCTGTCTTCTCTCATCCCATCTCCTCTCACCCTCATCTCTCCTCACCCCTCACATCCTCCCCTCTCACCCCTCCCACTCTTCCACGTCTCTCACCTTGCCTCTCCTCACTTCTCTCACATCATCCACCCCTTTTCTCCAGTCCCCTCTCACACCCACATCCCACCTCTCACCACTGGCTCCACACCTCTCTCCTTGCCATCCAGTCGGACTCGCACAGTAAGTGCCCTGCATGCACACTCACGAGGAAGCAAGCACACAGAGAAGTGTGAGCTACACAGGGATTTCCATTTGCACGTAGTGCATTTACCTCTGAGATCTGGTCCTTGGGTTTTGTTAAGAATGGCTAGTTTTGTCTTTAAAACAAACATTTTAGTTTAAAAAGATTGTTCCTTCCATTGGCGCAGGTGGGAATGTGACTGCCCCCCCCCCCCCCCCAGGCCCGGGATAGCTAATGTGGGGTTTCCTCAAGCCAGCTGGACAAACGGAGGTCGGAGAACGACAACAGCTAACAGCGAGGGCAGAGCAGAGGAAACCCAAAGACAGCAGTGGGGAAAGGGTGGGCGTGAAAATAAAGGAGGGTTTTAGATTCCAGTTCCAGGCAGAAGTGCGACCGGGAATGCGCGACCCCTTTTTATGACTCCACGGCCCCCCTGGGGGTCGCACCCCACAGATTGAAGACCCCTGATCTAGATCTTGTTTGAGATGAGCTACAACCACAGCCGACAACTCAAGTAACTAAACTACGAGAGCCTTGAAAAATAAACAAGTTCTGGGCCTAGCTATGACGTTTTACGTGCTTGCATCATTCATTCCTGCTTTCATCCAACCTTGCTTACAAAACAACAAATACTACAAATGGTTAACTCGCAGGTTATTTTAGCGAGGAGTAGCACATTTTGCATTTGTGATTTCTCCAGTCCCACCTTGTGTAGGCCGCACAGTTTAACACAGAATAAATGGCCCAAAGGACGAGGCGGGAATGAGGTTCAGGCCAAGAAGGTGAGGCCGAAAAAGAGAGGGGCAATTCTTCCAAATGTGGGTCGTGGGTGCTCTGCAGGGGTAAAGGGATTTCGTATGGATGGTGCGGGAGCCGGAAGCCTTGAAGGGAAAGAAGCGGAATGAGCCTTTGGACGACAGAGGGCTGTCAGCAAGGAGGCTGTTGCGCAGTTAAGCGCGTCAGATCTTAGTGTATACAGGAGGAACAAGAGATGTTTGAGACGCAGCCTCCTCCGCTCATAATCGTAACTGTTAGTTTTTCAGAGCATCGGAGATGAAGGGGAGGAGATGTTATGTTACCTAGCCGTCAGAGCTGCGGCCTTTGGAACTATGGAACCAGGCTTGATTCCCAACCTTGCCTCACCATCCTGTGATCCGGGGCAAATTACTTAGCGCGTTATTACGAGTTCAAGCCGTGGTGGCGGTCCGACCACCGCCACACTGCCCACAGTATTACGACAGCGGCGGTCGAACCGCCATGAGAGCACCAGGATCAAGGATCCCGCTGGGCTGGCGGTCTTCAACCGGTTGCAATATGCTGGCGGTGCTGCTGCTGGCACCACTGAGCATATTACGAGTTGCATTTTCGTCACCCATTTCATGGCGGTGATCCTGCCATTAAAAGGGTGGCAGAAAGGCAACAACAAGGCCCCCTGCTGGATTTGGGCCAGGGGGTGCATGTAGTGCCCCCCTGTATTTGCACCCCCACTTTCTGCACAGTGTGGCATGTATGTATAATGTGCAGGAAGATGCAGTCGGCGGTCTGCATTATAGGCTCTTCTGTGAGCCTTGCAGACCACAGCAGTCAGACCGTCGCAACACCACTCGCTAGACCCGGATTTAACTCCTAATCTGGCGGGCGGTTGCACCACAGGTTTAGCTATCGGTCCTACAGCGGACGGTGGAGGACCGCCAAGTTCATAACAAGGCCCTTAATCTCCCCTTTCCTAAAACACATGTAACGTAATCTGGTTCTCCTATAAAGCGCTATAATGCCCTCGGGCCAAGTTCGCTCAATATAAAATTGCAAAGAAAAGATTGCAGTCTAGAATTCACAATTTAAGGAAGGATCAGTGGCATGAGAAGATGTGAAGCAACAAAATATGTACGTCAGAAGTTATAATATTTGAAAGTGTAGAAATTATCATGCGTGAACTGTATTAAACTACTGAAAAATGATGTTGAACTATATTGTGGCTCTAAACACGAGAATGGATCTGGGCCACACATTTGGCACACACCAGCAGGAAATTGTTGTTTAGTGCCAAAGATGTCCGAGATGTGGCTTGCTCTCCCTTACAGCGTAACCATACAGCCTAGCACTGCATTTTTGGGTGCTCTTTTTTGTTCTTGTTTAGTAGCATTAGACCCTCTGAGGTAGGGAACTTGCAAACAGAAAGGTGCCTGTGGCGTAGAATGTATGCCAGTGGCATTAATGAAAGCAAATAAAATGAGTGTTCTTCCTGTAGTTGAATAGTACAAGACAGCAGGAAACACAATGGCCACTGCACAGCTCCACTAACAGCAGCTGCACTCACAAAAGGGCTACCGCAATTGTGCGATTTTCTTTCCACATAATTATATATTTGCCGCATTTGACACATGCTCCATCATCTCCTGCATAATATGTATATTAAAAAAAATGTTTTCTAGGTCAACAGATCAAAAGTTACTAAAAACGTGCCGACAGGTGTTTCTGCTCAGTGGAATGGCTTTAGCAAATGTTAAGTGGTCCCCTTTCCGTTGCTTATTGTGTATTTGAGTGCTAACCTGGTACTAATGGGATGGAACCTTTGCCCAAACTGTGTTAACCTGTGTAAAAATGAAAACTTAAGCAAGCAATACTATCACAAAATGTGCTGCATTACGCCGCATAATTTGGCCTTTGTAGCCACAAAATTTAGGGAACCCTGCCCCTTAATTTGGTCATCCCCTGCCACATAATTCCAGTGGCCTGGACTATGGGTCTGTTGGTTAACAGAGAGGCTTTGGGGACTGAGAAGGTTTAAGGCTGTTGAAGATGTAGTAGAGTGAATGAGGCTTAACATTTTTTTAAGGGAAAGACACGTAACTCGCATGGATAATAAAGTCGCTAATGCACTGCTTATTTAGAGTGGCAAAAATGCAGAGTAGCTCTTACAGCATAAACAGTTGAAGGGAGTGGGATAGCATTGTATATTGTGGGATGTAAACATCACTGTACTGCATCAAAGGTCAGGTGCAGCAATGAGCACGTTTAGACCAGTGCCTACCGTCTCTTTTCAAGTCTTTTGCGCAGCATCTTCACTGTGCAGTCTGTCCATTTTCCCTTGGATGCACTACTGTTTCATTGGGCCCAGTGTCAGTCAGCACCAGTGCTTAATTTGTAAAATTTTAAGTGCAGGTGCTCAACTTTTTTGGGGAGGCCACACCCACTGCCATGGCTCCACCCACTTCCTCTACTAGCCCCACCCACTTCCTCTATTGGCCCCACCCACATCCACAACTAGCACTACTGAAAGCCAGATGTAATAACCAATCTGAATTTCAGTGTGCGACTCTCTACAAGAAGAAAGATCTTTCTTTCCAACTGGGACTCACATTTCCTGATGGAGAGCTATTGGGGAAAGCTGGGCAGTGATCTGTGTGCTGCAGAATTTGCAGGATGGGGCTCTGATATCAGACAAATGCCCTCTTCCACCACTACCCTTCCCCAAGTTTAATACCCAACCACCTTTGACAGCTCTCTACTGAACCAGAAGACCTTCCTTCTCAATAGGAGGAGAAAAGAGAATGAGGGACCCACCGATCCTGAAATGTACTTTCAGAAGCAATAGCTATACAAATCTATTCAAAGACCTCGGAGAACACATGCCAGTCATCAGAGACGGAAGAAAATTCCTGATACCCACTAGATGGAGTCAGAGCCCTCAGCACAACATTGAAACAGTAGAAATCACCTATAACAACCACAAGGCCATTATGGTGTATAATTTATTTTTTGTGCCAGTTACAAACACCTGGAATGAAAATTAACATTTGAAGTTTCAGAGACCCCCCACCACATTCTGTCTATATATCCAAACACCCACACTGTGCACAAATACCATCTGCAGTCCCTTACACATACCTTATGCATTCATCTTCTAAAATATGTGTGAGTGACTAGAAACAACATTTACAGGTTAGTTTAACAACTTTTTGTGGTTCACCCTAACAAAGATTGCGGCTGTTTCTAGGGTAGGGTTTCACATCTCTCAAACAACAACCCAATTTTTCACATATGCTATGCTGTAGCCCAGGGACCGATCCCTGTGATTAAGTTGCAAAAGAACCAAACTAGCATTTCTGCTGCATTATATTAAAATTGGCCCACTGTTCTGCTATGGTTTAAAGATTGAGTGCTCCAAACCAGTTAAAATCTTAATCATGAGTACTATCACTGCTTGTATAATACTGCACTGAAAAATAAAAACAATGTGTGTTGACATTTGCCCCAAATTGGGTTTTTGTTCAATTTCTCTTTATTCCAGGATCTGATAGCTATTACAATATGAGAAGAGTATCAAACTACCATGATTTTCACAATGCTTTTAATTTTGCTCCCCTACATTCCTTCCAACTTAAGGTCTGTGGACACAACAAACCTATTAAAAATCTAAAGGCACACAATCACTAGATTGAAGGGTGTCAATCTGTAGGGCCAACATTCATTCTGACATTATGCAGTTTGTGGGTAGTACACAAGAAATGCCACCTCCTTAAAAAAAATATATGAAGAAACTGAAAAAAAGATTAATTTTGGCTAACACTTTTGAACAGCCGATCAGGAGCACAAGAACTACCACTTATAAAGAGAACATTGTTGTAATCCCTTACTCCAAGCTCTTCACCTTATTTCCTGGCGACAATGGATTCCTGGAAAGGGACAGAATGTATGCATAGGAAAAAAGAAAAACCTTAGATGCAAAATAGCTGAGAACTGTGGGAATACTCATAAAGCATGAACAAGCAACTTATATATGGTCATTGTAGTTATTGGTTTGCTAACTACATGAATAAGCGTTTGGTTGCAGCACACTCACGGTGTGCATTTTGGACAAACATTATGGATTCATCTATTGGCTGGTGGGATTTAGGGATGTGTAAAGATTTTTTAAAGCATTGCTCTGGACTTTATTCCTTAGTGAAGTTTCCAAATATTCCCGGTTTAACTATGCCTTCGCAGATGAGCAGATTTTTTTGTGCACTGCAAGCTAATTTTCACTATACTGTGATATAACTGCCACACTAATCGAACCCATCCAAGATGCAAAATATATGGAGACTTTATCACTGAAGGTTTAAGTTTTTCCAAGATTTCTTATGCACAGTGGCAAATGTATGCATGATTTCTATGCAAATATAGAAAAAGGTAAAACGTTGCAACCATTGGAAAGTTGCTTAATCTTCCCTACACCCTCGTGTAGATTTCAAATAAATAAAAACGTTCACTCCTCTGGTGTCACTCCACTGAGTGGAGGTTTCCTGCAGAATAGGCGTTAGTCGACAATGATTCTAATGCTTTGGGATCAGAATTTGGGTTATCATGTCTGGGACTCAAAGCACTTGAGATATAGCAGATGACATGCAGAATGTGAATTCACGGCCCACATTGCAACTGTAGAGCAGAAATGGTCACGCCGCCATACTAGCCCAGAAACACACCTGACAGTCATTAATGCTGTTTTTGAGGGGTGGAGGTTAATACATTACCAAGGTAGGCTTTGGGCTTTTTTCGAAATTGCTTCTCGTTTCCCCATGCATTAATTCTTTGAAACATATAAAAAGGTCTGCTTTATTTGTGACTATGTTTTGTGATTGGATTTCTATAGCACAAATAGATTTGAATACATTTCGAAATCGAATGGTGTCTTTTCTGCACTCTGGCTGCCCTCACCTTCTCAAGAAAGCGTATTTTGAGAACACACAGTAGGAGGGGCCTATTGTTAGCTCTTGGAAAAAGCAGCGCTAGTTTATTATTTGGCAGTTGATAGCTTTGCTGGGAGGACATGACGGTCTAAACAGCTGATTTACAAGTAAGGCTGTGGGCAAAGGTTCCAGTATTCACATGTTTTTCTGGGGAATTCAACGAGGCAGGGCTTGCGTATTCAAGCGAAGTGTACGGGACATAGAAATTCGCTTTGGCGGCGCACCCACGGAACCAGGAGTTTGATAGTGATACAGCAAACGTTTGGGGCAGCTCATGCTTAAGCCTTCATAACTTTTTTCCACAAAAGCTATCCAGGCCGAATATACATCCTAACAAACTCCACCCCCTGACCCCACCACGATCTGTTGGGGATTCTTTAGATACCCTGGGGTTGTGAATTGCCCTGGAGGGAAACAATTGCTAAAATGCAGCAAAATGTTTTTTTCCTTTAGAAAAATGAGAAAAAGGGGTTGTGCAAGAAAGTGCATATTTTTTTCCTAAAAGTAGCATCAACTAAAGTTTAGTTGAGCTAAGATCACGGTCTTGCCAGCTTTCAGGCAGAGTAGTTAAATATAATTTTTTTCACCACTATTTTTGCAGTTTTCTAAGTAGCAGTTGTCAGTATTTCCTGTTTTTGCAGTTTTCATACTTGCAATTTTTGGGGGGAAAGAGGTATGAAACCCATGGTAAATGGTGAAAGCTGTACATTTTTGTAAAGCAGACAAAATTCTGAAATCAGAAAGAGGTCATGTGAAGATCTCTTATAGTTTTCTCAAAAAACGAATGATTCAAATCATAAGCTAATGGCAGTAAGAGGAAAAAACTGAAATGGGTGGAACTGTTTTTATCTGTAATGTTTTTCCCAAAGGGCAGAAATACAAAGGTAAGATACCGTTATGCCCATCAGCCCTTTCTGGTCGAAGGGATATATAGTGTTTGTTGGTAGTCCAAAAACAAACGAAAACCAAAGCCAACAAACAAGCTAGAGCTTATAATTATTTTTCGTTGTCTTTCAGCTATGCCTCAATTAATAAAGTAAAAGATAATGAATGAAAAATGGGTATGAAGGAAAGGTATGAATTTTCAAAATGTGCCCAAGAATCTGAGTTTAGAAATAGTGGTTATTTATACACATCTGAATTTGGGATAACCTATATTATCATGTGATTCAGAGGGCAGTTTGGAAAATGTGTTCTTTCTCCACACTGGCTTTCATTTGGAAACCAAAAATGGACTGAAATTCAATAGATAATAACAAATGTTCTGCTATTCTGTGTTTCTGCATTTCTCTCAATTAAAAGGATACCCCATTTAAGTGGGTGGGCTAATCACCCGCGACAGGAAAGGGCCCCAAAAGAAACTTGGAGACATCAAGATTTTTCCTTGGCTTTCCAATATTTCTGGCGATATGGATAGCTGTGGTATTTGGGCCCAGTGTCAGGAAGCATCCAGGGAACCATAAATTTGGTGGAGCAGGAGCTCCTCCACAAATACACATGAATGGTGCTGGAGAGACCTGCCGGTGGTTCCAACTTCAGCATCTCCTTAGTCAGTGCTTAATTTGTAAAATATTAAGTGCCAGGGCTCTGACCGGGAGGCCACTGCAGCTTGCACCACCCATCGCCCTTGTCATCGCTGCCAAAACAACTACTAACCATCTCTCTCGCATGTAAATGCGACAGTTCAGATTATTCCAGACCCCCAAAGCTAAAGGAATGGCTGGGGAGGCAGGTATAAGCACTATTTTAATGTATATTGTATTCCTAAACAACCCTTGTTCTGCTCCTCTCTAAATTAGATGAGCAGCGCCACCATGTGGTGGACTGTTTTAAGTATGGTGTTGACAATTGTGTGCCCGTGCCGAGCACCGGAAACCAATTAAGTGTTGGTGCTGAGCACCGGAAAGCACCGGCTCAAATTAAGCACTGTCATTAGTGCATTTCCATGTCTTGTAAGAAATCCTGGGAGAGCATCCAATAGCAGAAATCTTGGATACAGTGCATGTGTGGCCAGGTATTTAAGCAAACAGGAGATGGACAGTTACTGAGAATGTGTTAACCATTACTGTAGTGGGAGCCCAAGGGTCTGGTAGGCAATGAACTGAACACTTATGTCATCAAAGGCATGAGAGAATACAATCATTGGCAAAGTCAATAGGTCTGGCATTGGTTACCAGCCTTTTGGCTTTGTCAATGCTTATTTTGTTCTGGTTTTAGTAAAACATTTTGTTAGGAAAGTTGATGGTCCCTCACAAATATATCAAAAAAAGCTGGCTAAATTATGTTTTGGTCTCAAAAAGCAAACATTGCCAAAGCAGTCCCTGGCACTGAAAGGAACTACTTTGTGTGCGGAGGAGGTGCTCATTGTAAAAGAGCTGAACGCCGCCACTCACAGTAAAGACAAGCTATGACTTGAGTGAGTTGATCCATTGCTCCATGCAATTAACTGTACTCTGCAGAAGAGAAATGTGAATGACACACCGACAGACAGATGGATCTAGAGGGCTGGCAGATATCCCCTGTAAGTATATTGTTCATATAATTTTAGTAAAATCAAAATGTTTTGGCTAATGCCAGACTTAAAAAATTTGTAAAGTAACATCAGTAGTACAGTGATGGCCACCTTGAAGGGACTGCAACCAGGTTTCGCCAGAAAGCGCAACAGATTGAAAAGCGCTCAGTCCTAAGATTTATGCCAAATCTACACATTAGAGACGTGTGGTATGTAAGAGAAAATGCAATGAAGAGAGCAGAAGCACCCTTGCAAAGAGAGGGATTGGTGAGAGGCATTGCAAATGGCGAGTTTCCCCCCACTACCCCCATAAACCAACAATGTGTAGCCCATGACAAACAAGCATTGGCAAAGCCAATAGGGCTCGGGAATCCGAGAGCTTTTGCCTTTGGCAATGTCAATGTAATTTATCCATAGTTTAATTAATTGGTTAAAACATCTGTTATGTGCTCCATGTTGCTCCAAAAAATTATGAATCAAGCTCAATGCAAAACACAAACTACGTGAAAATAAATCAATTGGGAAATTAGAAAAAAGGTAACTCATTACCTCTTCCCACAAAAAAGTAAATAGATCCTACAGGTATAAAACACTCCAATAGTATGTATATGGAAAGCAATATCGAAAGTCAAGTAAAGTAAAAGAAAGAAAGAAAGAAAATAGCTCCTGCGTATTGAATACATTGTGTGGCAATCTAAATATCCATGTAATAGACTTGTGGCCAATTAGTATGTTAACAAGTATAAATGGCTCAAAATTTCCACGAAAGGAGGGAGTAGCTTGATGTTATGATTTTATGGTATCAAGTAAATGTAATTTGTCATGACGGGACCATAAGTGAGAATGAATTAAGAATGGAGTAGCCTCATGTTATAAAGTTACTGTATCAGATGAATATAGAATTAAGATGAATTGGGAGTAAGAGAGAGCATGGGAAAAGCAACCTTATACGAATTGATTGCAGTGCCCGCTTTCTTTAAATTCTTTTGTGCCTGTCAAATGTGCTGCCTTGAGAACATAGAAGATTCCGGCAGAGCACAAAGTAGAATCTAACCAGTACGGTGGCCCAGGGAGAGAAACGCATGCGAGCGTGACACCTCATCACATCATGGAGTGCATAGAGAAACTCAAGCCTCATGGGAACTGTAGTTTCTATCGGGCAAGGTATGGGAGAGTGTGTGCATATCAATGCAGTTCATCATAGCACTGAGAGGAGCATACACGAATGGGATTAAAATCTTAAATATTATAATTACTACTTAGGAGGACGACATGATCCCCTCTTAAAACAAGGGGGCGTCGTGCAGAAAAAAGAAAGGTGCTCAGCCTCCCGAAGCGGCCGCCATGCTGGAAGATGAAGCGCAGCGGCCGTGAAGCGGTCACCGTGTTGATTAAGGGAAACGCTGCCGCTCTACTTGGCCGTCATGCCAGTAACCAGAGCCCCATGCTGCATAGTTGAGATGGTGCAGCTCTGGGGTAGGAACAATACTCTGCAACAGAGTGAGTGCATAAAACAAGTGCTCGTGTAAAGGTCTCCAAATCCAAGAAAAAAGTAGTTCTAAAAACATTTGCTAAAATGGAAGCTGGGGAGGGATAGTAGTAACTGGTCCATGCTCTCGGGGCAATGGCAAGAAAGAGACATGATGCATGCATGCCATGCACATATGGAGAGAAGGAATGTAAGAGTGACGATGGAGCCAGCAAACTGGAAGCCTATGGGCGGGCTGAAGCCCACAAAGTATATACATGTCTCTTTGAGACAGCGCATTCAATGTCTAGAGACGAGACCTAAAAACCGATCGAAACACTCATTTGTGCAACCAGAAATGGACACATGTATTGACAAAAGCAGGGTTTCTCCGTTCTAAATCTAAATCCCAACTGGAAAGGGGGTGATTTGGTCTTCCTTTCTGCAAACCAGCTTTATGGAGCCAGCTAATGGCACAACCACCTGATGCCAAATAAGCAATATATACAAGATGCCAAGCCCTAATGTATAATTTAGCTTCACAACACAATAGACCTTACTGGCAGTACGAATGATTGCCAATGAAGTGACCTTGGCAGGAAATGACCTAGAGAATAGATACTATGACAAAAATCAGACAGGAGCTATATGGGCGAATTGGGTATGGGAATAAATCACAAATAAGAGGGAAACACTCATGCAAAATTTGGCCACCAAAAAAGAAGAAAATACTCTTTCTGGACAGGTCAAAGACAAAACTGAGCAACATGATACAAGGTGAAGAAAGCTCCAAAAAGTAATAGTTGTGGAAAATTGCCCACGGTAGTAAAATATACACATTTGGGGGAATGCCATAAATACAAAATTAGGAACAATGAAAACATACTTTGAATAGCCCCTGTCAACCCTGATCACGTATATTTGAGTTTTATCTTGAATCAGAACTGTGTGGCACTCCAAAAGCCTCCTTAAAGGCAGCCTATGTCCATAAAAATTGAATAAAAAAATTAATTGAAAGAAGATTTAGATATTTTATGTTATGTCAACATAATCAGGCCAAATCAGGCAAATCAACATAATCAGGCCAAAAACTGAAAAAATATAGGCTGGACTGCACTCCGAATAGTATTACGCAAGCGGCTTGAAAACAAAGAAAAAAGGAAATAGGGACAAGGGAAACCATATGGATGGAAGCTTTAAGAACATGTAGAAGGCATAAAGTGGAGAATATGATGGCATGCCTGTAAAAACATAAAATATAATGAAGTCAATAAAATACTACGAAAAAATAACACACACAGACAAGCAGGTAGGCGTGCACACACACACACACACACTCCCTATTGTCAAAGTCTGAGTTAAGAGTAAACATTAATGGCCATACAGTTATTTTAAAGGACAGAGGTCATGGAAACTTCAGACAAAACTAAATAAGCACCCTGCATGGAATAACCATTAAAAAAATGAACCTACAAAACAAACAAATACACAAATATGCAATCACAGTCCAGATATACATGTACTGTGAGAAAGTTGGAGTCACAATCAGTACCATTTTAAAAATATTTGAGGCCCCAGGCAAGACATATTTTGCGGTCTCTGTTCAAAACAACTTTTTTTTTGGGGAACTATTTCTTTATTGATAGTATGCAAAACAATGCAACAGTGTTACATAACCATGAACTTCAGAGGAGAGCTAAGTCAAACAAATGAAAACAGGCCATTTATCCAGTATTGGCACAGCCGCACAACACCCACAATCCCTGTTGTCTCCAAAAGCAACCCCCATACACCAGAAGCACTCCCACACAATGCTAGGCATCCAGGTCCAGGGCTACCCCAGAGCAGCCACTCGGTGATCCCAGCGCCGGGTCTGCCTCCAATTCGTTCTCCGTGACCGGGGTCAACAGTTCCTGTAACATCCCTGCCCATTCAAAACCGTCTTCCTCCAGCTTATCCTCCGTCCTGACCTCTCGCATCCGGCGTTCTTCAGCCAGTGCCCTTTCCCCCATATCCCTGCTCAGAAGTAGGTCCCCGAGAGGACATCCATCAGATAGAGATGAGTCTAGTAGCTAGCACAAACCCAAACAGTGCAGATTTGTATTACACCCTGCTCCCCTTTGAGCTCGGTATCAAATGAAGCAGACAATGCTGCACTGTGTTGTCTATCTGTATGTCGGTCACCTCACTGAGACGGGGAACAACCATGCTCCAGTAGTCCAACAAATCTGGACACCCCCACGCCATGTGCATGAAGTCTGTCTCAGCCCCCACACACCAGGGACAGGTGCCTGATCTAGTTTTATATATCCCACGCAACCTCTTAGGCGAAAGGTAGGCTAAGTGTAAAAAATAAAAATGTGTCAGCTTGTTGTAGCATCACCGTGCCTGACCCGCCTGTGACGTCAGGGTCAGGCATAGCCGGAAGGGGAGGAGCAGGAAAAAGTAAAGGGGTTAAGAAACAGGCAGTCAAGAAATAAAGACGTGCTTGATAGTGGCCGGTGCCGAGCCTCATTTCACGCGCTCGATCTCAAACCTGGCGACGAGGGTGGGATGCAGAGACACCCCCCTCTAATTTGCACACTCGGCATACGCCGACAACGCGCTGCAGTGCCTACTATGAACCGAGCGCCCTCACCGTTGATGTGAGCGCGTACGGCGGTTCCTGTTACAACGGAGAACTGTTTGCCAAGACCGCCAGCAGTCTGAATTTGGAGGGCCTCCTGAACTCAGACGAAGTGAACACCACGTCGAGCTGGGGTAAGCCTCACTATTTCATTACTGAGGCTGGTGTGCAGAGATCGCATTCGGCGGCCATCTTGAAGTCAGGCACACCATACAGAAGGCCTGGTCACCAGTCCGGCGGCCATCTTTAAGTCAGGCAAGAGAGGAAAGCATTCCTGTGCCAGCCAAAACATAAGCTGAAACCCCTGTGGACGCTGCTGCAGATTGCTGGAGTGGAGAGTGAGGTCAGCTGTGCTTCATTATGTCTACACACCCTGACTCCTCGCAAAATTCCCCACCTGGTCCAGCACGAACTGCACAGCCCGGACCGATAATGATGGGGGTATCATTCCTGCGCCCTCCTGAACCCCTGATGCTGATCTCCGGGAAACAGCATGGGTCCTAAGTGGCAAAGCTGGATAGAAGATTTTGAAGACTTTATGAAGGGTTCACAAGTCAGCGACCCCGACCAACAACTCATCGCTTTGCGAAATTTGGTGGGCAAGGACGTCGGGCAAATCATTAAAGAACTACCACCGGCCAATGCTGCGTCATACACAGATGTGAGGGAAGCCTTAAACAGGAAGTTTCTCCACAAGTGAAACCTGGACTATGAACGCTACACCTTCAACCTCGCGTCTCAAGAATGAGATGAATCCATGGGTGATTTCATTTCTCGCCTCAAGCGTCTGGCCCGCTACTGTGAATTTGACAATTTTAACACTGAAGATGCGCTTAGTCTACGAATCATTGAGGGGTGTCAGTCAGAGTCACTGCGCCGCCGTCTGCTGAAGAAGCACTACTCGCTCGACGACATCGAGGAGCTCACACGAATAAATGACCAAGCGGAAGAGCATGCGAAAAAGATGGAAGCTAGCAAGACAGAGAAACGTGAACAAGCCTTCCGAATACAGTCTCAAACAGACTCAAGACGTCGACCGGATCATCGGAAACCTGAAAGATTCACGAACTCGCCCCGCAGGGGAAACAAGAGCAGTAACACCCGGAAACAACCGCCGCAATGCTATCGCTGCGGCCAGGACTACCCCCACACGGGCCCCTGCCCAGCCATCGGACAGCAATGCCACCGATGCAGGAAAGACAATCACTTCGAAGCAGCATGCCAAACCCGTCGCAAGGAATCCGGGCCGACCAAGCGAAGCACAGGATCACGCCACCACGTGAGGGCAGTGCAAGGGAGAGGAGACCGCTCAACGAGCTCGTCGAGATCCAGCACCCGGTCGCAAGGTTCATATCGATCCCGACGATTAACCTCAAGAGAATCATCCGCCCTCACTCCCATATCACAAGACAGTGATGAGTACGTATGCATGGTAGCGGACCCTGACCGACTAAAGAAGTACCCCCGGTTACATATTCTAATGAGAAAATCACTCCGCGAAGTTCGTCTTAGATACCCGAGCATCACTCAACTACATATGCACGACTGAGCACAAGAAGATGAACCCGAAGCCCAAGTTAGAACCAGCCGCAGTGCGTGTCTACACGTGGATGTCCAAAGAGCCGCTGCCGTGTTTGGGACAATTTCGTATGTCTCTGACCTACAAAGACCGGACAGTTCATGCACAAATCCACGTGATAGAAGGCCCTGAAGCAGCTGACTGCCTTCTCAGCCTACCAACGGCCGAACGTCTGAAGCTAGTAGAGATTCTATACAGAGTTGACGATTCGCCTGATATTATCAGCAAGTTCCCAAAGCTATTTTCCGGTCTAGGAAAACTAGCTCATTTCAAAGTCCGATTGCACATCAATGAACAGGTGGCGCCTGTAGCCCAGCACCATAGGAAAGTACCATTTCACCTCCAACAAGCAGTGGATGACGAGCTCCAAGACCTGCTGAGAGCGGACATCATAGAGAGGTCAACAGGACCTACTCCGTGGGTGTCGCCGGTAGTAGTCATGCCCAAACGAGGACAAGAAAATAGAGTACGCTTGTGTGTGGACATGCGAGCCCCGAACACAGCCATCGAGCGGGAGCGGCAACCAGGACCCCATATCAGCGACATGATCACTTGCCTAAATGGGGCAACAGTCTTCTCGAAATTGGACCTCAACAAGGGGTATCACCAGCTCAAACTCCACGAGAAGTCGAGGTACATCACCACGTTCATCACACACCAAGGACTCTTCAGATCTCTTCTGCAGCAGAGATCTTTCAAGAGGCAGTACAGCGCGTAATCCAGCACATCCCGAACTCATTTAATTACAGCGATGACATCCTAGTGTTCGGCGAAACCCGAAAAGATCACGACAAATCTCTTGATCGCGTATGTCATGCCCTTCTAAATGCCAACCTCACGCTTAACCGAGACAAATGTGAGTTCCACAAGTCAACTCTAAAATTCTATGGTCACATCTTCTCCAAAGACGGCATGAGACCCGATCCTGAAAAAGTCTCTGCGCTATCTGATACACCACAACCCCAAGACGTCAGTGACATTCGATCTTTCCTAGGCATGGCTAGCTACCGTGCCCGTTAAATCAAAGACTATGCGACCATCAGCTATCCGCTGCGAGAACTCACCAGACAAGGCCAAAGTTTCCACTGGTCAGCCAAGTGCGAGCACGCTTTCAAGAAAATCAAAACAGCTGTGAGTTCTGCCATCAACCTAGCATACTTCAACCCTCGGAGAAAGACAGAGATTACAGTAGACGCTAGCCCTGTCGGACTTGGTGCCATTCTAGCTCAGTATGATGACGAAGGAGAGCAACGCCACATCGTGGCATATGCTAGTCGTAGCCTCACTGACACGGAGAAAGCCTACTCACAGCCCGAAAAGGAAAGCCTGGCGGTCGTATGGGCGTGTGAGCATTTCCATCTGTTCATCTATGGGAAGCACTTCACACTCATCACTGATCACCAGGCCCTAATAACCATCTTCGAAAACCCCCGAGCGAAGATGCCTCCACGGATTGAACAGTGGGGGATTCGCCTCCAAGACTACACATACACCATCATTCACAAACCGGGGAAGGCGGAAAACCAGGCGGATGATATATCGCGAGATCCCCAAGCCTTGACACGGACAAGCGGCTCGCTAGCGGAAGAATATCTCCATTTTGTCATTGATCAGGCACGACCACCTGCCGTCCCACTGGACGCCATCGTAGAAGCCACTGCCAAGGATGCCACGCTTCAAAACATCATGCATCGAATCCGCACAGACTCTTGGAGACATCTGGAGGACCCGCAGAACAATGACACCATCAACACGCAAGAACTCATATCATTTAGACACGTCAAGGACGGTCTCACGATCAGCGCCAATGGTTTATCACTGAGAGACAGGAGAATTGTCATTCCTCAACAACTGAGACAAGGAACTGTCAACCTAGCACACGAAGGACACAGAGGTGTAGTGACCACGAAGAAAGCGTTGCGAGAGTGAGTCTGGTTCCCGTCCCTCGACCAGATGGTAGAAGACACACTCCAAGACTGCCCGCAATGTCAACTAGTAGGACGTGACGAACCACACTCCCCACTACAAATGTCTGCCCTCCCAGAGAGCGTGTGGCAGCAAGTAGCTGTTGACTTCTTCAGTCCGCTGAAGTCTGGGAAATACATCATCGTCATCATGGATGAATATTCCCGATTCCCCATTGCGCAACAAGTCTCATCCACAAGAGCAACCGCTGTCATACCCGTCATCGACGAAGCGTTTGCGGCGTGGGGAATCCCCATGGTTGTGAAGACAGACAACGGGCCACCGTTAAACGGGCATGAATTTGTAGAGTTTGCGAGTCACCTGAACTTCAAACACAGAAAGTTCACTCCTCTGTGGCCCCAGGCCAATGGGATGGTTGAACGATTCATGGCCACCATAAAGAAAAAGATACAACAAGCTGAACGGACTCAACGTGACATCCAACCAGCGCTCAATGAAGTACTACGAGCGTACAGGACCACACCACATAGCACCACCAATAGATGCACTGCCACTCTGATGCTCGGAAGAACCCCACGCACCAGGATACCGACTGCAGACGTCGTCATGCAGTCCAGATTCCCGACCTCGGACCATGAGACCCTAGTGAATCTTGACAGGACCAAGAAAGCAAAGATGAAAGAGTATGCTGACAACCGTCGACATGCCAAGACATCTGACATCCGAGAAGGAGACTGGGTGCTAGTAAGACAGGAGCGGAAAACCAAGGCCGACAGTCGATACTGTGCTCAACCGCTGCAAGTAACGAGGCGGAAAGGAACTATGATTACAGCCGCCTCTGGGACTAAGAGGACAACAAGAAACGTGTTGCACTTCAAGAAATGCAATCCGGCAGTGTACACTCGAACAGAAGAACCTGATTGGGACACGGACGAGTCAAGCCAAGAGGTGGACGATCACGAAGAACCCCGACTGGTGGTGAATACAAATGAGCTGAGTGAGGGGCGCCTCTCTCGCCGACCACGACGAATCATCCGGAGGCCCACCAGGCTCATCGAAGAACTCTAAGGAAGTAAACCTGGACACTTAAAATAAAAAAGGGGGAGATGTAGCATCGCCGTGCCTGACCCGCCTGTGACGTCAGGGTCAGGCATGGCCGGAAGGGGAGGAGCAGGAAAAAGTAACGGGGTTAAGAAACAGGCAGTCAAGAAATAAGGACGTGCTTGATAGTGGCTGGTGTCCGAGCCTCATTTCACGCGCTCGATCTGAAACTTGTATCGCGCATTACTAGAAATTCCCCTCACTATGGCACTTGCCTTCCTTCAATCACTATCTGTGGGGGGTTCCCCCAGATCTGCATCCCAGCTGTGTCTAGCCACAAACTAGGCTGTCGGTCGATCTCACCGCAGCACACCATATAACCTTGTAATTAGCCCTCGGGTGGCTCCGCCGTTGAGCAAGACCTCCAGCGTGGGAGTAGACCGCAGGGTCTGGGGGAAGCCAGGCCAGATTTCGCTGACTGTTTTTGTGAGTTTAGCAAAGTGTAGGAAATGGCCAGGTCCCACCCCAAACGCCTCTTGCCTCCCCGAACCTGATACATTGCTCCCCCGAGTACAGGTCCCCCAGCGTTTCACAACCGCCCTCGATCCACACCGTCATGGACATTACTTCCTGGATTTGCAAAAAGGACCACAACCATCACAGTGGTAGGCGCGTAGAAAATGGAGCCCGGTGTAGGACTCGACGGACTACCTACTCCCATGTGCGCACTGTCTCTAGTACTATGTATGGGTACTGTGTATGCACCCGGGCTCCCGCCAGGAGGCAGAGGTGCAGTTCAGCCTAACCCACCATACCTGCCAATAGTCTCTTCTCCCTATTAGGGCCTTCAGTGCACCAGTGTGTGGCATGTTGCAACTGAAACGCCATACAGTACAATTCTATATCCGACAGTCCAAGTCCCCCTTCCTTGATATCTAATTTAAGGACCCGGAGCACTACCCTACTGCATTTGCAAGCCTAAACCAGGGCCATAAGAAGGCTGTCCAATTTCTTAAATGTTGAGCAAGCAATAGAACACTGCGTGTTCTGCAGCACAGAAAGGCATCGGGGCTCGAAGACCATTTTGGCAATTGCCACCCTACCGGACACCGATAATGGTAATTTACTCCAGAAAGCTACTGAGGTTTCTAGACCTGCCAGGACTCTGCACATATTGCAACTATACTGGTTCTCGGCTGTATGTGTCACCTGTACACCCAGGTAGCAGAATCGTTCAGTTTCCCAGCACAGGCCCAAGTCAGGGCGGGGGCCCCCAGGAACCTCAGCCCATCTCGCAATAGGGAAAACCAGGGACTTACCCCCATTCACGCTAAGGCCCGATGGCTTCTCAAAGGTACGCAGGGTGGCCAGCAGCAGCAACACTGCTTGCATCGGGTTCCGCAGATAGATCAAGGCATCATCTGTGTAGAGGGACACTATATGCTCGGTATCTCCCACTTGTATCCCCCAGTCAAAACAACTTTGAATTTAATACCCATCTTTAGCAAAGCCTTGTAATGACAAAACAGATTCAATTATATGTGCAACTTCCACAAATGGGAGCATGCAAAAATATCTCAAGATGCCCTGCATCTGCCTGCAAAATAGTCGCAAAAGAAAGCTTGTACAAGCATTGGAAAGCTATTTTTTGCCACTTGGATCTAGAATGTTTTTGCAATGTACCAATAATATATGGAACTCAGTGTCCCATGGCAGAAAAGACACAATAAGTTTGAATTGGTTGGGTGATGTTAAGTGAACTAATGCATAATATTAAAATAAGGCATATCCTCACAGCTCTTAAAAATGTAGATTTAAATGTGAGATATTCATAATGACAAATAAATGTGCCGTTCCCAACTACAGTTCTCAGTGCAACAGTGAAAATCAAAGAGCTGCTCTGAGCATTTTCACAATCCCATTGGGTGAAATTTTATAATTTTCTACTTAATTCTTTTGTCCTAATATGTCCCACATTTCCTTTATGTATATCTCCCAGGCACGACAGTGACCTTTGACTCTGTTAAGTAAGAGAAATTGGAGATTGTTCGGTGAGAAGGACAGAGAGGTACAGAGAAAAGAATAGTGGAAGAGGTGAGAAAGAGGGAGAATGAGGTAGAAATGAGGCAGAGATATAGGTGAGGCTGAGAGAGGTGAAGTAAAGAAAGAAAGTTGAGGAAGTCAGAAGGAAAGATACTGAGTGGTCGAAAGAAGGAGAGGTAGAATAAGAGAATTACAGTGATAGATAAAGTATTAGAGTGAGGTAGAGAGAGCTAAAGATTAGGAGGAAAGTAGAGAAAGGGAGAGGGGTGGGTTTTATTAAAGGGAAAGGTTGAGCAGAAAGGTGAGGTAGAAATAGGTGAGTTGGACAGTGGTGATGCATTAAGAGAAGTAAAGATGGATGCAAGCTAGATACAGTGGGGAGATAGAGAGAAAGGCAAAATGAGACGAGGCATAGAAGAAAGGTAAGGTAAATATATTGGTGGGTGAGAGAAAGAAAGGAAGAGAGAGTGAGAGGACTGATGGGTAGAAAGAGAAGAGTTATTGAGAGAAAAGAGATGAAGTATAGAGAGAGTGTTGAGGCAGAGAGAGAGGTAAGGTTGAAACAGATGTAGGGCAAAGAAGAGTGAGGTAGATGTGAGCTAGAGGGTAGTTGAGAGAGGAGAGGTGGAGAGGGTGAGCTAACAGAGGAGGCGCGGCGAGAGATGGGAGATAGAGAGATGCAAACAAAGAGGAAGTTAGAAAGGAGTAAGGTAGTAAGAGAGGTGAGGTAGAGGGGAAAGTGTTGAAAGAAAGAGCAGAGGTATTGAGTGAATGGTGAGGTGTTTGACAAGGTTAGGTAAAGGAAGAGAGGGGATGGGGTAGAGGTGGGCGAGGGACTGAGAGAGAGGTGAAATGTGAGGAAGAGAGGCGAGCCAAAGAGATGTGAGGAGTGAAAAGAGATACTGTGAGCTGAAGTAAAGAGAGATAAACATTTGAGAGAGTGGTTATGTATATGAAGGAAGGTTACAGAGCGGTGAGATAGACCAGAACAGAGGTACAGAGAGAGGTGTATGGTAAAGAGTTGAGATGGAGAAAAGGTAAAGGAGAGGCTTTGACAAAGAGGTAGGCACAGAGTGTTAGAAAGGGGACATTGTAAGAGAGGTAGAGAAGGTCAAGGGAGGTGATTTGAGAGACATAGAGGAGCAGGCAGATGAAGTAGAGAGAGTTGAGATAGAAAATTGTAGAGATACAGAGGGAGAAATAATTATAGAGGGATAAGGATGAACATGTGATGTGAGGTAGAGAGAGAGAGAGAGATACCAATTGCCTGAGAGCATGAAGGTTGAGCAGGCCCAGGTGTCCAATTAAAAATGCATCAGATTTTTATGCACATCTTATCACATTCCCAGGGGGCCACCAGGAAGGCTTGATGTGGATCGAAGACTATGGAGCCTTGGTATTCGGCGCGCTGACATTTAATCGTAGCAGCCATGGGCAGCTGAGCAGAGCTCTGGGCACCGGCACACCTTCTTTCACAAATCAAGCACTGCGTCTTCTGCAATTGTCTGGATGCTTAACTTGAAAATGTTATTCTCCTCTGGTATGGCAATCATAATTCTTGGAAATTTGTCTAGCAATTGTGAGTTTTTCGAAGGGTTACTTAAGAGGGTGGCACAATCAGTGATGCAGAGCTTTCGCTTTTTGTATGAAAGCAAAAAGAGGTGCAAGAAAGGAGGGGAATAAGAAGAAAGAGAAAATATGTGGAACTAGAGGAGAGTCAGTGCAGATTTTATGATGAAATTAAATAACTGGAAAACTTTAGATGAAAAATGTTGAAAACCTCTGGGTTTTGATCTGGTCTCATCTGATAAGATTTATATGTTGATTGTGTGTGCCTTAACTTTATTAATGTGTGTGAAGCATTTGAACACGTTCATGAAATGTATTCACTGTAGAGACTAGAGATTTATATATGTGTGCACTAATGTTCAGTCGAAAGATGATCACATGTATTCCTTATTTACATTTTACACTTTCACTTCAAGCTATATATGCATATGTAAACATGTACTCTTTTATTCACGTTTTACATTTATTCTTCAAGTTACACGTTGTTGAACTGAAAATGCGTCTAGCGGACTCCTTCTAGCATTTTGCGAGTTAAGTTAGCGTTTGCTGCGCCATTTTGTCTCTAGGCGCCATTTTGTACTGTGATCGAAAGTAAGACTGTCACTTTACTTGCCTGCCTCAGCGAAGAAGGCAGCTTAGAGTTATTTCTCTGTATCATATTCAAGGCTGTATCCTAATGTACTAATGAATGGTTTATTCTGCTCTCGCATGCCTTTCCTCTCTCGTATCCTTGCTCCCACGTTGGAGAGCACTGAGCTCAAGCAAGGCAACCTTGAGAATGTGATAAGATGTACCCGTTCTGCAGGTGGTAGCTCATCTCTCTGTGTCTCCTTTGTTCACCAGTGCCCGGACTGGAATTTTCCAGCCTGGGCGTGTTCTTAGGGACCTGGAAATGTATAATATCTGATGTTATGTTGGGGGGAGTCAGTCCCTCGACCGTCATCTCAGGAGACTGGTCAGATCGGGCTCCGCTGCAGCGCGTTACTAATAAAATTGCTTGGTTTGTATTCTCTACTGTCTTACCGACTATTCATTTCTTGGAAGGCCGAGAGGTGGTCACGAGCGACCCGGGTGGCCCGATTCGGGTCACTTCCTTCAGTTGGTGAGAAGCCTAGGGCTGAGATACTGGCTTTGCCGAATCGTATTATTACCTATATGCATGCCCGAATACCACTGAGGCGGATCGATTGGGATAAGTTAACAGCATGTCATCAGAAGAAAGATGAAAGTGTGTCTGATTTTTTCACCAGGTTTGAGGGGGTATTTTTGGATTTCAGTGGACAGGATTTGTCAATGGAAGGAGGTGTCAGATTGTTCGTTAATAGATTTGTTAAAAATTTGCTTCCAGAGATCGCTACCCGGTTGCAGGCTTCGGAGAGCATGTGGACCACCTCCTCCCCTTCGGTGATACTGAGTATGGCGCAGTACTATGAGCACAGGGAAAATGAGGAGAAGAAAAAGGTGGAAAGGAAAAATAAGGAATTGAAAACGAAGGTGTTGATGCAGCAGGCAGCTAGGGGGAACGGTAGAGGACGCGGCACCGGTTCGACCCAGCAATTGCCTCGCACTAATAGGAATGGTACACCTGTGGGGCCGAACCAATGTGCGTATTGTAAAAAGGAGGGGCATTGGCGAAGTGAGTGCCCGGAATTGTTGCAGAAAGTTGCGGCCCCTAGAGGACGGGGCCCTAGGGGACGGGGTCGTGGTGGAAGTGGTTGTGATGAGGTTCAGGCAGATGAGTCTTCGCAGAGTCGTTCTGACCAAAACTACTTTGATGACCCTCGAGGGAAGCAGTACTACCATGATGACTATGATATGGATGAGGTGACAGGGATGTCCTATAGCTAGGACAGCCAGGGACAGGGTGAGGGACCAGTCCAGATACCTGTAGATCAGCGTAGTCCTTATGTCACAGCGGATTTGCATGGCTCGGAGAAACTTTTTCGTGTGGATACGGGTGCAATGAATAGCTCTGTCTCTTGTTCACTGGTCCTCGGGGCAGCTCTGTCTGGCCAAAGTAACGTGTCGGTAGGTTTTTCAGGCGTACCGGTCGTGAGCCCCATTTCCAAACCCCCTGCTTTGACTATTGGCACCTTTACCGTAGATTCGCCATTTTTACTGACAACAAATTGTGGAGAGAATTTAATGGGATTAGATCTGTTGAAGAAATTGCATGCTACAATTTCTTGTTTGATTTGATTGGTAAATTTGTATAGTGCACGAATGCCCTGGGGAGTCTTGGCGCTAGAGTTGGTAGGACAAAGTGATCCTGTTATAATATGCCAGCTGCCTAATTAGTAAAGAGCCAAGTTTTTAGTGCCCTTCTAAAAGACAAACGACGTGCTGTTCTTTATAGCGATAGGAAGAAGGTTCCAGGTTTTTACTGTCCCTAGGAGGAAACTTCTTCCTCCCCACCGAAGCCGCTTGAACTTCGGTGTTTGTAACAGTTCTGAATGGGCTGTTCTTAGACTTCTGGCCGGCACATACCAGTTCAGATTAGTTCTCCAAAACTGAGGCCCTATGCCGTGTAGAGCTTTAAAGGCCAGACACTGTTATTTGATTTTAATCCTTTTGTCCACAGACAGCCAATGGAGGGCTCTCAATCTGTGGGAGACTGGCTCATACCTAGGGATATCCAGTACTAATCTGGCGGCTGCATTCTGCAGTCGCTGCAGTTTTAGTAAGTACTGGGATTGGATCCCCATATATAAGGCATTGCCATAGTCCAATCTGGATAGGGCCAGTGCTGTAACTAGTGTTTTTAGTGCATATGGGGGGATAAATGGACGAATACTTCTTATCATTTTTAAAATGAGCCAGATGGTGGAGGATAACTTGTTAATCTGATTATTAAATGCCAGATTGTCATCGAAGATGAACCCCAGATTTTTGACCTTGGGCACTGGTATTGGGCAGTCGCCCAAACTGGCAGGCCACCATCTTGGTGACCAGAAGGATGCATCTGATCCTAACAGCATGACTTCGGTGTTATCACCGTTCAATTTCAAACAGTTAGTCTGCATCCATTGGTTTACATGTGTCATACAACAGTTGAAACGGTCGGCTGTCTCCTCGACATCAATTGAGACTGACACCACCACTTGTGTGTTGTCTGCATTGGAGACAGCCGGAAACCCAAACTGCCTAATGATCGAGGCCAACGGAGCCACATATACGTTGAAAAGTGTGGGGTTCAGAGAGGAGCCCTGAGGCACCCCACATGCCAGTTTGAAAGACTTGGTAGTAGAGGCTCCCAGTTTGACCGAGAAAGTTCTATTTGCTAGGTAAGATGACAGTAAAGTGAGGGCAGAGTCTTGGATCCCCAGCTCTCCTAGTCGGTTGGAGAGTATTTCGTGATTCACAGTATCGAAGGCCGCCGATAGATCTAATAAAATCAAGGCGGCCTTCCCCCCAGAATCTAGGATTGTCCTAAGTTCCTCTGCCACCATGACCAGAGCCGTCTCTGTTCCATGCCCCTCCCTGAACCCGTATTGTGAATGGTCCAGGAGGTTCCTAGATGAGATAAAGGCAGAGAGCTGTGTATTGAGCAGTTTCTCAAATACTTTAGCTGGAAATGGAATTCTGGAGATCGGGCGGTAACTACTAGGCTCCTTAAGATCCAGATTCGATTCTTTAAGAAGGGGTAAGACTGAAGCAATTTCCCAAGCCTCTGGAAAGGAGGCCGACTGAATTATCTCCTTAAACACTAGACTTAGTTGTTCACTTAACATTTCTGGGAACAAATGCAGAACTTTGGGTGGACAAGGGTCTGTTGGCGCCCCTGACCTGGTTGTCTTCACCACCTGAACAATCTGTTCTACTGAAGGGGGAGAGAAACTGAAGCCCGTGTTGAGGGTAGGGGTGTCCAAGCCTAGCTCGGTGAACATGGAAGTAGAGTAGTTGCCAATCTTAAAGGATTTATAGACTGTTGAGACTTTGTCTAAGAAAAACTGTCCCAGAGTGTTGCAGAATTCAACACTGCTATCCATCTGAGTTGTAGCTGGGAGATTGGCTAGTTTCTTTACTGTCGAGAAGAGCTCCCTACTGGAGTTCTTAGCCTCAAGAATTTTTGTTGTAAAGTAATTACTTTTTTCCTCTATCACCAATTTCTGTTCCCCGGATGGTGTCTATATGACGATAGGACCGAATGTGTCTAGTACCAAACAGAGTTTTTCCAAAGATGTGCCGCTGAATTCAAGGTCGTGCCGCCCACGTTGTGGCCACGGGTGATACAGATGTGGGATTGTTGCAGATACCTCCGGTCTCTATTAAGGTAAAGGACAACGCTGTGTTGCCTCGTATTCCCCAGTACAAAATACCACAGGCGGGGGAGCGAGCTTTGTTACAGATTATACAGGATTTGGTTAAGTCAGGGGTTGTTGACAGCAGCGAATGTGTGTAATAGCCCTTTTCTCCCCATCCTTAAGAAGGCACCCTCGGACTCCCCTGATGCCCATCCTGATGTCTATAGTTTTGTGATTGATTTGTGAGAGGTTAATAAAATAGTAGATCCCCAGTTCCCGGTGGTCCCTGACATCACTGCCCTCCTGACCATGATTCCCTCCACTGCAAAATTGTTTTCTGTGATTGATTTGAAAAATGCTTTCTTTAGCATCCCCATTCACCCAGATAGCCGGCACCTTTTTGGGTTCACTCTGGCCGGTAGAAGCTTCCAATTCTGTCGCGGTCCTCAGGGGTATACTGAAAGTCCTAGCATATATAGTCAAGCTTTAAAAAGCCAATTGGATTCCCTTACACTTCCCTCAGGTAATGTATTACTACAGTACGTCGATGACCTACTGATAGCTTCTGACACTGAAGAAGGTTGCAAAGACGCAACGGTTAAATTATTGCTACATTTGGCACATCACGGGCATAAAGTGTCCCTTTCAAAATTCCAATATTGTCGACCGGAGGTCACCTACTTAGGTCACCTACTGTCGAAGGAGACTAACACCTGAGCGTATTAATGCTGTTGCTAAAATGCCCATCTCCAAGACACAGCGGGATGTGCATGCTTTTATAGGTATTACCTCTTATTGTCGTCACTGGATTACTAACTATTCCCTACTAACGAAACCCCTACTGCAACTAACCACTAAGGATGTGCATGAACCTTTGCCTTGGACGCATGAATGTCAGCAAGCTTTTGAGGAACTAAAAATAGCGCTTTGCTCTGCGCCTGTGCTAGGCATGCCAGACTACCAGAAGCAGTTTGTGTTGTATGTACACGAACGGCTGGCTGCACGATCTCTGTTTTAACACAAGCCTTTGGAGGTAAGCAAAGGCTGTGTGCCTACTATTTCTCTGCGCTTTTGGATAACGTCGCCAGAGCCCTCCCAAGCTGTCTAAGAGCGGTCGCGGCCGTCTCAATCCGACAATCGGCAGGGCTCGTCCTTGATACTGATCTCACAGTCATGGTACCGCATGCTGTGGACACACTTTTGAACAGAACAAAGAAGCAGCACCTCACCAGTGCGCAACTGACTGGCTACGAATTGACCCTGTTTGCACCACACATCGCCATCAAAAGATGTGCCACTCTGAACCCAGCCACGTTACTACCCCTCCCTTCTGAGAGTGAGGACGCGGACATGCATGACTGCATTTTCCGCACTGAAGAAGAGACGAAGGGACGGGTAGACCTGACTGATGTTCCCTTGTCCGAGCCCCAAGGGGAACTATATGTTGATGGCTCTTGTTTCAAACTACCAGATGGCACAACAACTGCGGCGTACGCCATCACTACCTTACACACAGTAGTCGAGACATCACGAGTTCCTTATCATTCGGCCCAAGCTGCAGAATTGGTTGCCCTCCTTTGCGCCTGTGAGTTGAGTGAGGGGCTGGCTGTCAATATTTACACCGACAGTCAGTACGCATTTGGAGTCGCTCATACCTTCGGGCGGCTCTGGGCAGAGAGAGGCTTCCTGACTTCACACGGGTTAAAAATCCAAAACGGACCACTGATTCACAGGCTTTTGTCAGCCCTGACACTTCCCAAAAAGTTAGCAGTGGTAAAGTGTAGTGCCCACAAGACAATTACTGATGATGTGGGGAGGGGAAATGCATTTGCAGACCAGACAGCTAAGGAGACAGCCCGATCGAAAATGAAAAGAATGTTTGTGGTGGGTCCTGCTAGATGGGTACCCGATAATGCAATGTTTGAAGATACATTGGAAAATGTGAAGGAAATTCAGAGCGAGGCAACAATTGAGGAGCTAGCAATGTGGCAGGAGAGAACAGGACGGCTAGACAATGAGGGGTGCTGAACTGACAAATCAGAGAAGCAGAGATGGATGTTACCAGATGCATATGTACTCCCATTAGTCACTATGGCGCATGGGCCAGCCCACATTAGTGTGAAGGGAACATGTAGACTATTGGACCCTGTGTGGCAGAAGGATAACATTCCTAGGGTAGCTGCTCATCTGGTGAAGTATTGTATGGTCTGTAAGATACATAACTCTGGAAAAGGTACCCCTACACCTTCTGATAACTTTGCACCACTCTCTTTCCCTTTCGAGGTTCTCCAGATGGATTTCATCAAAATGGAACAAGTCAACAACCTGAAATATGTATTGGTGGTTGTTTGTGCGTTCAGCAAATAGATTGAGGCTTATCCCATTAAAGAGAATACAGCCATAGCAACGGCGAAGGCCCTTTTAAAAGAGTTCTTCCCGCGCTTCGGCTTGCCCCATTTGATTTGGAGTGATAACGGAAGTCACTTCAACTCAAAGGTTATCCAGCTGATGTGCGATGGTCTGCGCATCCAGCAAAAGTTTCACGCAGCAAACCATCCCCAGTCTGCAGGTTTGGTTGAGAAGTACAATGGTACTCTGAAGCTGAAGTTGGCAAAGATCAAGGAGAGCACAGGATTGCAATGGCCAGATGCGTTACCCCTAGCCCTGTTGTCCTCAAGAGCGACAGCCCACTCTAGAACAGGATTGTCCCCATATGAGGTTGTTTTCGGCCGTCCTGCAAATGTCTGGGGCGACCCACGGCCCCGCCATTTTTCAGAAATTGAATCCCCGTTGCTTGTGGACTATTTATGCGAGTTGACTAAAAATTTGCGTTCTATTCATCAACAGATCCATGAGGCGTTGCCGCCAATACCTGAGGGGCCAGGGCACAGCATTCAACCCGGTGATTTTGTCCTGATTCGCAACTTCCAGAGGAAGGGGTGCTTGGAGCCATGGTGGAAGGGACCCCTGCAGGTCCTTCTCGCTACCCGGATGGCAGTAAAGGTGGATGGCCGGAAGCACTGCATCCACTCATCACATTGCCGGTGAATCCCGCTGCCTCTCCCCTACGACCGGTGGGTCCTGGATGGCATAGGGGACCACGAAACGGAGAAGGTACCGTGTTTTGTTCCTTTTTCTGACGCTCGACTGACATGGGCCCAGACGGAGGAGGAGAATGGAGATGCGTTGAATGAGGCGGTCCCCCCAGAAATAAGGGCTGCCCAGGATCCCTCTCTATCTGGCCCATGGGAGCTTGAGTCTCAATCCCTTGCTCCCTCTGAATTTAAGATTATTTTCCGTGACGACACAGTGCCTGGAGGGGCTAGGTACAATTTGTGTCCCCGGCAGAGGGACAGTGCACCAAAGGAAAAGTCAGATTAGTAGGGATGGACTTCATGGATGAAGAATAGGGTGTATGTACCTTGTTTGCGGTACCAACGATAGATTAGGGAAAGGGAGATTGGTGCATTGTCCGAGACACTGGACAGGATAAGTCGGTGTGTCTTCCCAGGAGGGAGGGGGCCCTATCCTGAGCGAAGAGACAGAAAGGGTTGTGATCGCACAGCCCCACCGAGAAGTGCTCAATAGCACCATTGTTGGTGCACAATAGGAGTCTACCAGTGAGGCTCGAACGGACACTGGACTGTGTGCCTTTTTTACAATTCTTGGCTCCATAGTACGAACTTTCCTCTGGTAGTTTGATTGATATATATATTCACTGAAAAAACCATAGGTTTTAGGGACAGTTATAGTTAGTTGGACATTGCACTCGTACAAAACCCATGAAATTCCCCTGTTATAGTTAGTTCAGCTAACTATAACTCGCGCCCCCGCAATGCACTGCTGATGACGTCACATATTACATCACTCATGACATGGTCAGTGACATCACTGATGACATCACTGATGACATCTCAAATGACATCACTGATGACATCACTGATGACATCATCCAGTGACTGTGTGTTTCTGTAAAGTTTAAATATGTTTAATATATATAGGGAAAGGCGTATTGAAGAATGAGTGGGTGTACAAGTGTCTGAATGGATGATTTAGTACGTGAGTGACTGACTCTACAAGTGAGTGATTAAACGTATCTTACTGAATGCATGGGTTAGTGACTAAATTGTGTGAATGTCTGTATCCGTCTGTTTGTTGGTGTGTAAGTGGATGCATGGATTTGCGAATAGCTACATGAGTGCCTATATGGGTTATTGATTGGTTCTCTGAGTATCTGTATGGCTGCCTGAGTGTTTGTGTGGGTGGGGTGTGTGTGACTCTATACATAGATGTGTGAGTGGGTGATTCACTGGGTGCATGATTTCAAGAGTGCATCTGTGATGGACTGCTTGGGTGGGTGAGTGTGTGTGTATGGGTGTGTTAGTGAGTGAATGTATATCTCAGTGGTACATGTGCGAGTAACTACACATGTAAAAGGCAGTATATATGTGTGTTAGAGTATTTAAATGGCTATAAGTGAGAGTGTGTTATTGTGAGAGTGGCTGTATGGATGCGTGTGTGCTTGTATCAGTTATTGTATAAGAGCGTAAGAATGTGCTAGTATTTGTATGAGTAAGTGAGCTGGTGTGTGTATAACTGTATAGGTGAGTAAATGGATGTGTGATTAATTTTTTGCATGACTGACTAGGTGTGTGAGTACCTCTATGGATGAGTGGCGGTGTGTGAGTATTTATAAAGGTGTATGAGTGCATATGATAGTCCTGTACTGAGTGACTGTAAGTATGAGTGACTGTACAGGTGAGTGAGTGGATGTGTGTGTAGACCTAAGAATCAGTGAGTGGGTATGTAGTTTTTGGTGTTGGAGTGTCTATGGTTTTGAGAATGGCAGTCTGTAATTTAGAGTGGGTGTATCAAAAGTTATATTAGGGTGTGAGAAGATGCATGAAATTATCACATGGATGATGTCATCAGTGATGTCATTTGAGATGTCATCAGTGATGTCATCAGTGATGTCACTGACCATGTCATGAGTGAAGTAATATGTGACGTCATCAGCAGTGCATTGCGGGCGCGAGTTATAGTTAGCTGAACTAACTATAACAGGGGAATTTCACGGGTTTTGTACGAGTGCAATGTCCAACTAACTATAACTGTCCCTAAAACCTATGGTTTTTTCAGTGAATTTCAAAGGTTTTTAAATGCTAATTTCTAACTATAACTTGTCTGAAACCTATGGTTTTTTCAGTGAATTTAAAAGGTTTTTAAATGCTAATTTCTAACTAAAACGTGCCTGAAACCTATGGTTTTTCAGTGAATTTCAAAGGTTTTTTAAATGCTAATTTCTAACTATAACGTGCCTGAAACCTATGGTTTTTTCAGTGAATTTCAAAGGCTTTTTAAATGCTAATTTCTAACTAGAACGTGCCTGAAACCTATGATTTTTTAAGTGAATTTCAAAGGTTTTTTAAATGCTAGTTTCTAACTATGCCAACAGAGGTAGGACATGTGAAGAAAGAAGAAAAAACGCACAGAAAGAAGCAAAAGATGTGCAGAAAGAACCAACAGAGGAGCAGAAAGAGGCCTTGTTGCAAAATCATCCTGTGCCCACAACTTTTTCAGACGGGTACTGGTGGTAACTGACTCTGACTAACCAGAGCCAGTGCGCGTTTGCACAGTGGTGAAGGGAGGGGGCCTGAGGTGACATGTGTGCAAACGCGCCCCGTGGCGCGTTTTAAGTTGCGGGATTAAGTCCCCTTGAATCCTGAGGGTCCCTGGGGCCCAACTAGCCCCCCAGGTACCTACAGTTAGGACCACAGAGCTGAGTTGCAGAGAGGCGTTCCGAGGCCACGCACCTTTTTCACCTCTCTGCAACGCAACTCTGTTGTGCTTACTGAAGGTACCTGGTGGGCTAGTTGGCCCCCAGGATTCAAAGGAATTAACTCCCCAACTTAAAACGCACCACAGGGCGTGTTTGCGCACATGTCACCTGAGGCCCCGCCCCCTCCTTTCACCACTGTGCAAACGCGCCCCGTGGCGCGTTTTATGTTGGGGGATTAGGTCACCTTGAATCCTGAGAGTCCCTGGGGCCCAACTAGCCCACCAGGTACTTCCAGTAAGCACCACAGGCCTGCGTTGCAATGCCTGTAACAAATTGTGCAGTTGTGTTTAGGTAGTGAAGAGGGTCGTGCTGGGGGTAGTGTTTTAGGGTTTAGGGTAGTGCAGTGGTGTTTGTGTAGTGTAGGGGGTCATGCTGGGGTTAGATTTAGGGTTTAGGGTAGTGCAGTGGTGTTTGGGTAGTGTAGAGAGTCGTGCTGGGGGAGTGTTTTAGGGTTTAGGGTAGTACAGTGGTGTTTGGGTAGTGTAGGGGGTCGTGCTGGGGTTAGTGTTTTAGGGTTTTAGGGTTTAGGGTAGTGCAGTGGTGTTTGGGTAGTGTAGGGGATACTGCTGGGGGTAGTGTTTTAGGGTTTAGGGTAGTGCAATGGTGTTTGGGTAGTGTAGGGGTACTGCTGGGGGTAGTGTTTTAGGGTTTAGGGTAGTGCAGTGGTGTTTGGGTAGCGTAGGGGTACTGCTGGGGGTAGTGTTTTATGGTTTAGGGTAGTGCAGTGGTGTTTGGGTAGTGTAGGGGTTCGTGATGGGGTAGTTTTTAGGGTTTAGGGTTGTGCAGTGGTGTTTGTGTGTAGTGTAGGAGGTCGTGTTTTAGGGTTTAGGGTAGTGCAGTGGTCTTTGGGTAGTGTAGGGGGTTGTGCGGGGGGTAGTGTTTTAGGGATTAGGGTAGTGCATTGGTATTTGGGTAGTGTAGGGGGTCATGCAGGGGTAGTGTTTTAGGGTTTAGGGCAGTGCAGTGGTGTTTAGGTAGTGTAGGGGGTCGTGCTGGGGGGAGTGTTTTAGGGTTTAGGGCAGTGCAGTGGTGTTTGGGTAGTGTAGGGGTCGTGCTGGGGGAGTGTTTTAGGGTTTAGGGCAGTGCAGTCGTGTTCGGGTAGTGTAGGGGGTCGTGCTGGGGGAGTATTTTAGGGTTTAGGGTAGTGCAGTGGTGTTCGGGTAGTGTAGGGGGTCATGCTGGGGGTAGTGTTCTAGGGTTTAGGGCAGTGCAGTGGTGTTCGGGCAGTGTAGGGGGTCGTGCTGGGGGTGGTGTTTTAGGGTTTAGGGCAGTGCAGTGGTGTTCGGGCAGTGTAGGGGGTCGTGCTGGGGGTGGTGTTTCAGAGTTTAGGGCAGTGCAGTGGTGTTCGGGCAGTGTAGGGGGTCGTGCAGGGGGTGGTGTTTCAGGGTTTAGGGCAGTGCAGTGGTGTTCGGGCAGTGTAGCGGGTCGTGCAGGGTGGTGTTTCAGGGTTTAGGGCAGTGGTGTTCGGGCAGTGTAGGGGGTCATGCTGGGGGTGGTGTTTCAGGGTTTGGGGCAGTGCAGTGGTGTTCGAGCAGTAAAGGGGGTCATGCTGGGGGTGGTGTTTCAGGGTTTAGGGCAGTGCAGTGGTGTTCGGGCAGTGTAGGGGCGGTGCAGGGGGTGGTGTTTCAGGGTTTAGGGCAGTGCAGTGGTGTTCGGGCAGTGTAGGGGGTGGTGCAGGGGGTGGTGTTTCAGGGTTTAGTGCAGTGGTGTTCGGGCAGTGTAGGGGGTCGTGCAGGGGGTGGTGTTTCAGGGTTTAGGGCAGTGCAGTGGTGTTCGGGCAGTGTAGGGGGCGGTGCAGGGGTGGTGTTTCAGGGTTTAGGGCAGTACAGTGGTGTTCGGGCATTGTAGGGGGTGGTGCTGGGGCTGGTGTTTCAGGGTTTAGGGCAGTGCAGTGGTGTTCGGGCAGTGTAGGGGGTCGTGCTGGGGCTGGTGTTTCAGGGTTTAGGGTAGTGCAGTGGTGTTCGGGCAGTGTAGGGGGTCGTGCTGGGGCTGGTGTTTCAGGGTTTAGGGCAGTGTAGTGGTGTTCGGGCAGTGTAGGGGTCTTGCTGGGGCTGGTGTTTCAGAGTCTAGGGCAATGCAGTGGTGTTCGGGCAGTGTAGGGGGTCTTGCTGGGGCTGGTGTTTCAGGGTTTAGAGCAGTGCAGTCATGTTCGGGCAGTGTAGGGGGTCATGCTGGGGGTGGTGTTTCAGGGTTTAGGGCAGTGTAGTGGTGTTCGGGCAGTGTAGGGGTCGTGCTGGGGCTAGTGTTTCAGGGTTTAGGGCAGAGCAATGGTGCTCAGGCAGTGTAGGGGGTTGTGCTGGGGGTGATGTTTCAGGGTTTAGGGCAGTGCAGTGGTGTTAGGGCAGTGTAGGGGTCGTGCTGGGGCTGGTGTTTCAGGGTTTAGGGCAGTGCATTGGTGCTCGGGCAGTGTAGGGGGTCGTGCTGGGGGTGATGTTTCAGGGTTTAGGGTAGTGCAGTGGTGTTCGGGCAGTGTAGGGGGTCGTGCAGGGGCTGGTGTTTCAAGGTTTAGGGCAGTGCAGTGGTGTTTGGGCAGTGTAGGGGGTCGTGCTGGGGCTGGTGTTTCAGGGTTTTGGGCAGAGCAGTGGTTTTCGGGCAGTGTAGGGGGTCATGCTGGGGGTAGTGTTTCAGGGTTTAGGGCAGTGCAGTGGTGTTCGGGCAGTGTAGGGGGTCATGCAGGGGCTGGTGTTTCAGGGTTTAGGGCAGTGCAGTGGTGTTCGGGCAGTGTAGGGGTCGTGCTGGGGGTGGTGTTTCAGGGTTTAGGTCAGTGGTGTTCGGGCAGTGTAGGGGGTCTTGCTGGGGGTGATGTTTCAGGGTTTAGGGCAGTGCAGTGGTGTTCGGGCAGTGTAGGGGGTCTTGCTGGGGGTAGTGTTTCAGGGTTTAGGGCAGTGCAGTGGTGTTCGGGCAGTGTAGGGGGTCATGCTGGGGGTGGTGTTTCAGGGTTTAGGGCAGTGCAGTGGTGTTCGGGCAGTGTAGGGGGTCGTGAAGGGGGTGGTGTTTCAGGGTTTAGGGCAGTACAGTGGTGTTCGGGCAGTGTAGGGGGTCGTGCTAGGGGTGGTGTTTCAGGGTTTAGGGCAGTGCAGTGGTGTTCGGGCAGTGTAGGGGGTCATGCAGGGGCTGGTGTTTCAGGGTTTAGGGCAGTGCAGTGGTGTTCGGGCAGTGTAGGCGGTCGTGCTGGGGGTAGTGTTTTAGGGTTTAGGGTAGTGCAGTGGTGCTTGTGTAGTGTAGGGGGTCGTGCTGGGGGTAGTGTTTTAGGGTTTAGGGTAGTGCAGTGGTGTTTGTGTAGTGTAGGGGTCATGTTTTAGGGTAGTGCAGTGGTGTTTGGGTAGTGTAGGGGGTCGTGCTGGGGGTAGTGTTTTAGGATTTAGGTTAGTGCAGTGGTGTTTGGGTAGTGTAGGGGTCGTGCTGGGGGTAGTGTTTTAGGGTTTAGGGTAGTGCAGTGGTGTTTGTGTAGTGTAGGGGGTCATGCTGGGGGTAGTGTTTTAGGGTTTAGGGTAGTGCAGTGGTGCTTGTGTAGTGTAGGGGGTCGTGCTGGGGGTAGTGTTTTAGGGTTTAGGGTAGTGCAGTGGTGTTTGTGTAGTGTAGGGGGTCATGTTTTAGGGTAGTGCAGTGGTGTTTGGGTAGTGTAGGGGGTCATGCTGGGGGTAGTGTTTTAGGATTTAGGTTCGTGCAGTGGTGTTTGGGTAGTGTAGGGGGTCGTGCTGGGGTAGTGTTTTAGGGTTTAAGGTAGTGCAGTGGTATTTTTGTAGTGTAGGGGGTCATGTTTTAAGATGCAATGCTCCAATACCTGACCAGTCTGCACTACATAAAACTGCAAAAACTAAAAATAAAAAGTGTTTTGCACACTTTTGTCATTGGGCTATATGTGGGCTACATCTGGGTAATATGTGTGCTACATTTGGGCTCTTTTTTCACTGGTGGCCATCTTGGAAGACTTCTTTGTTATGAAGTTTCCTAATTTCTTCATTTACTGCAGTCTCCTCAGTAGGAAATGCTTTCAGTTTTTACTTTGATTCCATCAAGAAGGCATTCAGATGTGTCTCACATCTGCCATAAATTCAGAATGTTAGCACTCTAGTTGCTCATTAGATCACTGGAGTAAAGCTACTGCTCACCAGGGAGTTAACTGGTAGTCTGCTGCTGGTATTGAAAGTGATTGTTTCAGTCTGCATGTCAGAATTTTCTAATGAAATAGAAGAGGATTTGAGATCTCACTTAAAACATGCCCTAATTTTTCTTTCTGCAGCACTAACCATTATTTCTATTTTCAAAAAGAACCCTCATTTTGTTCCTTTTTAAATTAAATGTTTTAAGTGTTACCGGTTTATTCCAATCAAGATGGCTTCAGGTGTGCCATACTTTTGTTATAAGTAAGGCTGTTAGCGCTCTAGTTGTTCTTTAGAACACTCTGGGAAGCTGCAGTAGAACACAAAGGCATCAACTGGCAGGCTGCTCCTGTTGAAATATAACAGGAAGATATTTGAGATCACACTTGAAATATGTCCTAATTTTTCTTTCTACAGCACTAACCATAATTTCTATGACAAAATGAACCCCATCATTTTGTTCCTTTTAAATTAAATGTTTTAAGTGTTACCAGTTTATTCCAATCAAGATGGCTTCAGGTGTGCCATACTTTTGTCATAAGTAAGGCTGTTAGCACTCTAGTTGTTCTTTAGAACACTCTGGGAAGCTGCAGTAGAACACAAAGGCATCAACTGGCAGGCTGCTCCTGTTGAAATATAACAGGAAGATATTTGAGATCACACTTGAAACATGTCCTAATTTTTCTTTCTACAGCACTAACCATAATTTCTATGACAAAATGAACCCCATCATTTTGTTCCTTTTTAAATTAAATGTTTTAAGTGTTACCAGTTTATTCCAATCAAGATGGCTTCAGGTGTGCCATACGTTTGTCATAAGTAAGGCTGTTAGCACTCTAGTTGTTCTTTAGGGAAGTTCTGGGAAGCTGCAGTAGAACACAAAGGAATCAACTGACAGTCTCTGCCCTTGTTGGATGTACATGTTTTACTGAGAATGTCAGACTTCATTCTCACATGAGTGAGAAAGATAATGTGAATTTACAGAAAATATGCTCTCATTTTAGCTTCTGGAGCACCTTCCAAACCTACATGGGACAAGCATGAGAAAATAGTGTTCTCTCAAACATGATTCATGATATCCCAGCAGAAGGTTTTTCACATGGTAAAATCACCTTAGAATACACCACAATTCCTAAAATTAGTATGGTACCATCAACAAATAAATTCTAATGTAACTAAAGCCTGTTATCACCCTTTATAGTTCTCCTTTTGGTGACCCTCAAAATCTTCTATTCACTACAATGCATTTCAATGAGGTACTATCATTTATATTGGTCCCAAGATGGCTGCCAGCAATTCCAGGATGAAGTGCTGACAGCCAATCAGATCTCACGATGACATGTGTGGTTAGGCTCCGCCCAGATATATATGTGACTTTACTTTTGATTTTCTCAGGAACTACTGAACGGATTTACACCATTTAAGCAAAGGCACGACACTGAACCAAGGGCTACCTCTTTGCCAAATTTGGTGTAATTCCGTTCAGCAGTTCGGGCTGTAGCTGCGACTAAAGGTTCCTATGGAAAAATGAATGGGGAAAACGCGTTTTGGGACCCCCTTTTTCTCGGCCCCGCTTGACGTATCACCCGAGACTTTCAGGATAGGAGCGGACCGGAGCGCCCCAACAAGTTGGAAACTTTCGCGAAGATTCGTCAACCGGCGCCAACGTTATTTCAAATAGAATGTCGCGGATTTCCTATGGATAATAGGTTTTAACTATAACTATCTACTGGCGACCGCCAGTAGATTATATATATATATATATATATATATATATATATATATATATATATATATATATATATATATATATATATATATATATATATTATCTACTGGCGGTCGCCAGTAGATAGTTATAGTTAGGACCTATTTTCCATAGGAAATCCGCAACATTCTATTTGAAATAACGTAGACGCCGGTTGACGAATCTTCGCAAAACTTTCCAACTTGTTGGGGCGCTCCAGTCTGCTCCTATCCTGAAAGTCTCGGGTGATTCATCAGCGGGGCCGAGAAAAAGGGGGTCCCAAAACGTGTTTTCCCATTCATTTTTCCATAGGAACCTTTAGTCGCAGCTACAGCTCGAACTGCTGAACGGAATTACACCAAATTTGGCAAAGAGGTAGCCCTTGGTTCAGTGTCGTGCCTTTGCTTAAATGGTGTAAATCCGTTCAGTAGTTCCTGAGAAAATCAAAAGTAAAATCACATTTATATCTGGGCGGAGCCTAACCACACATGTCATCGTGAGATCTGATTGGCTGTCAGCACTTCATCCTGGAATTGTTGGCAGCCATCTTGGGACCAATATAAATGATAGTACCCCATTGAAATGCATTGTAGTGAATCAAAGATTTTGAGGGTTACCAAAAGGAGAACTATAAAGGGTGATAACAGACTTTAGTTACATTAGAATTCATTTGTTGATGGTACCATACTAATTTCAGGAATTGTGGTGTGTTCTAAGGTGATTTTACCCTGTGAAAAACCTTCTGCTGGGATATCATGAATCATGTTTGAGAGAAAACTATTTTCACATGCTTGTCCCATACAGTTTTGGAAGGTGCTCCAGGAGCTAAAATGAGAGCATATTTTCTGTAAATTCACATTATCTTTCTCAGTCATGTGAGAATGAAGTCTGACATTCTCAGTAAAACATGTACATCCAACAAGGGCAGAGACTGTCAGTTGATTCCTTTGTGTTCTACTGCAGCTTCCCAGAGTGTTCTAAAGAACAACTAGAGTGCTAACAGCCTTACTTATGACAAAAGTATGGCACACCTGAAGCCATCTTGATTGGAATAAACTGGTAACACTTAAAACATTTAATTTAAAAAGGAACAAAATGATGGGGTTCATTTTGTCATAGAAATTATGGTTAGTGCTGTAGAAAGAAAATTAGGACATGTTTCAAGTGTGATCTCAAATATCTTCCTGTTATATTTCAACAGGAGCAGCCTGCCAGTTGATGCCTTTGTGTTCTACTGCAGCTTCCCAGAGTGTTCTAAAGAACAACTAGAGCGCTAACAGCCTTACTTATGACAAAAGTATGGCACACCTGAAGCCATCTTGATTGGAATAAACCGGTAACACTTAAAACATTTAATTTAAAAAGGAACAAAATGAGGGGGTTCTTTTTGAAATAGAAATTATGGTTAGCGCTGCAGAAAGAACAATTAGGGCATGTTTTAAGTGAGATCTCAAATCCTCTTCTATTTCATTAGAAAATTCTGACATGCAGACTGAAACAATCACTTTCAATACCAGTAGCAGACTTCCAGTTAACTCCCTGGTGAGCAGTAGCTTTACTACAGTGATCTAATGAGCAACTAGAGTGCTAACATTCTGAATTTATGGCAAATGTGAGACACATCTGAATGCCTTCTTGATGGAATCAAAGTAAAAACTGAAAGCATTTCCTACTGAGGAGACTGCAGTAAATGAGGAAATTAGGAAACTTCATAACAAAGAAGTCTTCCAAGATGGCCACCAGTGAAAAAAGAGCCCAAATGTAGCACAAATATTACCCAGATGTAGCCCACATATAGCCCAATGACAAAAGTGTGCAAAACACTTTTTATTTTTAGTTTTTTGCAGTTTTATGTAGTGCAGACTGGTCAGGTATTGGAGCGTTGCATCTTAAAACATGACCCCCTACTCAAAAACACCACTGCACTACCTAAACCCTAAAACACTACCCCAGCACGACCCCCTACACTACACAAGCACCACTGCACTATCCTAAACCCTAAAACACTACCCCCAGCATGACCCCCTACACTACACAAACACCACTGCACTACCCTAAACCCTAAAACACTACCCCCAGCACGACCCCTACACTACCCAAACACCACTGCACTACCCTAAAACATGACCCCCTACACTACACAAACACCACTGCACTACTCTAAACCCTAAAACACTACCCCCAGCACAACCCCTACACTACACAAGCACCACTGCACTACCCTAAACCCTAAAACACTACCCCAGCACGACCCCTACACTACACAAACACCACTGCACTACCCTAAACCCTAAAACACTACCCCCAGCACGACCCCCTACACTACCCAAACACCACTGCACTAACCTAAATCCTAAAACACTACCCCAGCACGACCCCCTACACTACCCAAACACCACTGCATTACCCTAAAACATGACCCCCTACACAACACAAACACCACTGCACTACCTTAAACCCTAAAACACTACCCCCAGCACGACCCCCTACACTACACAAGCACCACTGCAATGCCCTAAACCCTAAAACACTACCCCCAGCACGACCCCCTACACTGCCCGAACACCACTGCACTGCCCTAAACCCTGAAACACCACCCCAGCATGACCCCCTACACTGCCTGAACACCACTGCACTGCCCTAAACCCTGAAACACCACCCCCAGCATGACCCCCTACACTGCCCGAACACCACTGCACTGCCCTAAACCCTGAAACACCACCCCCTGCACGACCCCCTACACTCCCCGAACACTACTGCACTGACCTAAACCCTGAAACACCATCCCCAGCATGACCCCCTACTCTGCATGAACACCACTGCACTGCCCTAAACCCTGAAACACCACCCCCAGCAAGACCCCCTACACTGCCCAAACACCACTGCTCTGTCCAAAACCCTGAAACACCAGCCCCAGCACGACCCCCTACACTGCCCGAACACCACTGCACTGCCCTAAACCTTGAAACACCAGCCCCAGCACGACCCCCTACACTGCCCGTACACCACTGCACTACCCTAAACCCTGAAACACCACCCCCAGCACGACTCCCTACACTGCCCGAGCACCACTGCACTGCCCTAAACCCTGAAACACCAGCCCCAGCACGACCCCCTACACTGCCCGAACACCACTGCACTGCCCTAAACCCTGAAACACTACCCCCAGCAAGACCCCCTACACTGCCCGAAAACCACTGCACTGCCCTAAACCCTGAAACATCACCCCAGCAAGACCCCCTACACTGCCCAAACACCACTGCCCTAAACCCTGAAACACCACCCCAGCATGACCCCTACACTGCCCGAACACCACTGCACTGCCCTAAACCCTGAAACACCACCCCCAGCACGACCCCTACACTGCCCAAACACCACTGCTCTGTCCAAAACCCTGAAACACCAGCCCCAGCACGACCCCTTACACTGCCCGAACACCACTGCACTGCCCTAAACCTTGAAACACCAGCCCCAGCACGACCCCCTACACTGCCCGAACACCACTGCACTACCCTAAACCCTGAAACACCACCCCCAGCACGACCCCCTACACTGCCCGAGCACCACTGCACTGCCCTAAACCCTGAAACACCAGCCCCAGCACGACCCCCTACACTGCCCGAACACCACTGCACTGCCCTAAACCCTGAAGCACCAGCCCCAGCACGACCCCCTACACTGTCCGAACACCACTGCACTGCCCTAAACCCTGAAACACCAGCCCCAGCACGACCCCCTACACTGCCCGAACACCACTGCACTGCCCTAAACCGTGAAACACCAGCCTCAGCACGACCCACTACACTGCCTGAACACCACTGCACTGCCCTAAACCCTGAAACACCACCCCCAGCATGATCCCCTACACTGCCTGAACACCACTGCACTGCCCTAAACCCTGAAACACCACCCCCAGCACGACCCCCTACACTGCCCGAACACCACTGCAAAGCCCTAAACCCTGAAACATCACCCCCTGCACGACCCCCTACACTGCCCGAACACTACTGCACTGACCTAAACCCTGAAACACCATCCCCAGCACGACCCCCTACACTGCACGAACACCACTGCACTGCCTAAACCCTGAAACACCACCCCAGCAAGACCCCTACACTGCCCGAACACCACTGCACTAAACCCTGAAACACCACCCCCAGCAAGCCACCTACACTGGCCGAACACCACTGCACTGCCCTAAACCCTGAAACACCACCCCTGCACGACCCCTACACTGCCCAAACACCACTGCACTGCCCTAAACCCTGAAACACCACCCCTGCACGACCCCCTACACTGCCCAAACACCACTGCACTGCCCTAAACCCTGAAACACCACCCCTCAGCACGACACCCTACACTGCCCGAACACCACTGCACTGCCCTAAACCCTGAAACACCACCCCCAGCATGACCCCCTACAGTGCCCAAACACAACTGCACTGCCCTAAACCCTGAAACACCACCCCCTGCACGACCCCCTACACTGCCGGAACACCACTGCACTGCCCTAAACCCTGAAACACCACCCCCAGCACGACCCCCTACACTGCCCGAACACCACTGCACTAAACCCTGAAACACCACCCCAAGCAAGACCACCTACACTGGCCGAACACCACTGCACTGCCCTAAACCCTGAAACACCACTCCCTGCACGACCCCTACACTGCCCAAACACCACTGCACTGCCCTAAACCCTGAAACACCACCCCCTGCACGACCCCCTACACTGCCCGAACACCACTGCACTGCCCTAAACCCTGAAACACCACCCCTCAGCACGACACCCTACACTGCCCGAACACCACTGCACTGCCCTAAACCCTGAAACACCACCCCCAGCACGACCCCCTACACTGCCCGAACACCAATGCACTGCCCTAAAAACTGAAACACCACCCCCTGCACGACCCCCTACACTGCCCGAACACTACTGCACTGCCCTAAACCCTGAAACACCATCCCCAGCACGACCCCCTACACTGCACGAACACCACTGCACTGCCCTAAACCCTGAAACACCAGCCCCAGCACGACCCCGTACACTGCCCGAACACCACTGCACTAAACCCTGAAACACCACCCCCAGCAAGACCACCTACACTGGCCGAACACCACTGCACTGCCCTAAACCCTGAAACACCACCCCCAGCAAGACCCCCACACTGCCCAAACACCACTGCACTGCCCTAAACCCTGAAACACCACCTCCAGCACAACCCCCTACACTGCCTGAACACCATTGCTCTGCCCTAAACCTTGAAACACTAGCCCCAGCACGTCCCCCTACACTGCCCGAACACCACTGCACTGCCCTAAACCCTGAAACACCACCCCCAGCACGACCCCCTACACTGCCCGAACACCACTGCACTGCCCTAAACCCTGAAACACCAGCCCCAGCAAGACCCCCTACACTGCCCGAACACCACTGCACTGCCCTAAACCCTGAAACACCAGCCCCAGCATGACCCCCTACACTGCCCGAACACCACTGCACTACCCTGAAACACCACCCCCTACATGACCCCCTACACTGCCCGAACACCACTGCACTGCCCTAAACCCTGAAACACCACCCCCAGCACGACCCCCTTTACTGCTCGAACACCACTGCACTGCCCCAAACCCTGAAACACCACCCCCAGCACGACCCCCTACACTGCCCAAACACCACTGCCCTAAAGCCTGAAACACCACCCCTGCACGACCCCCTACACTGCCCGAACACCACAGCACTGCCCTAAACCCTGAAACACCACCCCCTGCACGACCCCCTACACTGCCCGAACACCACTGCACTGCCCTAAACCCTGAAACACCACCCCCAGCACGACCCCCTACACTGCCCGAACACCACTGCACTGCCCTAAACCCTAAAACACCACCCCCAGCACGACCCCCTACACTGCCCGAACACCACTGCACTGCCCTAAACCCTAGTACACTACCCCCAGCACGACCCCCTACACTACCAGAACACCACTGCACTACCCTAAACCCTAAAATACTCCCCCAGCACGACCCCTACACTACCCGAACACGACTGCACTGCCCTAAACCCTCAAACACTCCCCCCAGCACGGCCCCCTACACTACCCAAGCACCACTGCACTGCCCTAAACCCTAAAACACTACCCCCGCATGACCCCCTACCCTACCCAAACACCAATGCACTACCCTAATCCCTAAAACACTACCCCCGCACGACCCCCTACACTACCCAAAGACCACTGCACTAACCTAAACCCTAAAAAACTACCCCCTGCACGACTCCCTACACTACCCAAAGACCACTGCACTACCCTAAACCCTAAAACACGACCTCCTACACTACACAAACACCACTGCACTACCCTAAACCCTAAAACACTACCCCCTACACTACACAAACACCACTGCACTACCCTAAACCATAAAAAACTACCCCCAGCACGAACCCCTACACTACCCAAACACCACTGCACTACCCTAAACCCTAAAACACTACCCCCAGCAGTACCCCCTACACTACCCAAACACCACTGCACTACCCTAAACCCTAAAACACTACCCCCAGCAGTACCCCCTACACTACCCAAACACCATTGCACTACCCTAAACCCTAAAACACTACCCCCAGCAGTACCCCCTACACTACCCAAACACCACTGCACTACCCTAAATCACTACCCCCATCACGACCCCTACACTACCCAAACACCACTGCACTACCCTAAACCCTAAAACACTACCCCCAGCACGACCCCCTACACTACCCAAACACCACTGCACTACCCTAAACCCTAAAACACTCCCCCCAGCACGACTCCCTACACTACCCAAACACCACTGCACTACCCTAAACCCTAAATCTACCCCCAGCATGACCCCTACACAACTGCACAATTTGTTACAGGCGTTGCAACGCAGGCCTGTGGTGCTTACTGGAAGTACCTGGTGGGCTAGTTGGGCTCCAGGGACCCTGAGGATTCAAGGTGACCTAATCCCCCAACTTAAAACGCTCCACGGGGCGCGTTTGCACAGTGGTGAAGGGAGGGGGCGGGGCCTCAGGTGACATGTGCGCAAACACGCCCTGTGGTGCGTTTTAAGTTGGGGAATTAATTCCCTTTGAATCCTGAGGGACCCTGGGGGCCAACTAGCCCACCAGGTACCTTCAGTAAGCACAACAGAGTTGCGTTGAAGAGAGGTGAAAAAAGGTGCGTGGCCTCGGAACGCCTCTCTGCAACTCAGCTCTGTGGTCCTAACTGTAGGTACCTGGGGGCTAGTTGGGCTCCAGGGACCCTCAGGATTCAAGGGGACTTAATCCCGCAACTTAAAACGCGCCACGGGGCGCGTTTGCACACTTGTCACCTCAGGCCCCTCCCTTCACCACTGTGCAAACGCGCACTGGCTCTGGTTAGTCAGAGTCAGTTACCACCAGTACCCGTCTGAAAAAGTTGTGGGCACAGGATGATTTTGCAACAAGGCCTCTTTCTGCTCCTCTGTTGGTTCTTTCTGCACATCTTTTGCTTCTTTCTGTGCGTTTTTCTTCTTTCTTCACATGTCCTACCTCTGTAGGCATAGTTAGAAACTAGCATTTTAAAAACCTTTGAAATTCACTTAAAAAAATCATAGGTTTCAGGCACGTTATAGTTAGAAATTAGCATTTAAAAAACCTTTGAAATTCACTGAAAAAACCATAGGTTTCAGACACTTTATAGTTGGAAATTAGCATTTAAAAACCTTTGAAATTCACTGAAAAAACCATAGGTTTTAGGGACAGTTATAGTTAGTTGGACATTTCACTCGTACAAAACGATAGAAATTCCCCCGTTATAGTTAGTTCAGCTAACTATAACTCGCGCCCCGCAATGCACTGCTGATGACGTCACATATTACATCACTCATGACATGGTCAGTGACATCACTGATGACATCACTGATGACATCTCAAATGACATCACTGATGACATCATCCATGTGATAATTTCATGCATCTTCTCACACCCTAATATAACTTTTGATACACCCACTCTAAATTACAGACTGCCATTCTCAAAACCATAGACACTCCAACACCAAAAACTACATACCCACTCACTGATTTTTAGGTCTACACACACATCCATTCACTCACCCGTACAGTCACTCATACTTACAGTCACTCAGTACAGGACTATCATATGCACTCATACACCTATATAAACACTCACACACCGCCACTTATCCATAGAGGTACTCACACACCTAGTCAGTCATGCAAAAAATTAATCACACACCCATTTACTCACCTATACAGTTATACACACACTAGCTCACTTACTCATACAAATACTAGCACATTCTTACGCTCTTATACAATAACTGATACAAGCACACACGCATCCATACAGCCATTCTCGCTATCACATACTCTCACTTATAGCCTTTTAAATACTCTAACACACATATATACTGCCTTTTACATATGTAGTTACTCGCACATGTACCACTGAGATATACATTCACTCACTAACACACCCATACACACACTCACCCACCCAAGCAGTCCATCACAGATGCACTCTTGAAATCATGCACCCAGTGAATCACCCACTCACACATCTATGTACAGAGTCACACACACCCCACCCACACAAACACTCAGGCAGCCGTACAGATACTCAGAGAACCAATCAATAACCCATATAGACACTCATGTAGCTATTTGCAAATCCATGCATCCACTTACACACCAACAAACAGACGGATACAGACATTCACACAGTTTAGTCACTAACCCATGCATTCAGTAAGATACGTTTAATCACTCACTTGTAGAGTCAGTCACTCACGTACTAAATCACCCATTCAGACACTTATACACCCACTCATTCTTCAATACGCCTTTCCCTATTTATATTAAACATATTTAAACTTTACAGAAACACACAGTCACTAGATGATGTCATCAGTGATGTCATCAGTGATGTCATTTGAGATGTCATGAGTGATGTCACTGACCATGTCATGAGTGATGTAATATGTGACGTCATCAGCAGTGCATTATGGGAGTGCGAGTTATAGTTAGCTGAACTAACTATAACGGGGGAATTTCTATGGTTTTGTACGAGTGAAATGTCCAACTAACTATAACTGTCCCTAAAACCTATGGTTTTTTCAGTGAATATATATATATATATATATATATATATATATATATATATATATTTTAAAAAAATAACATGTACCCATTTGGCCACCTCGTTATAGATGAAGAACAGCCCTTAGCAACGCCCCGTTTTGAGCAACATAGTCCCAGTTGGTCGAGTTGGTCTACCAAAACTAAGGCAGTTTTTATAACGATTGTTTTGATCTCTTTGATAGTGGTGTTTGGGGTCATATGGTTCCTTGAAGGGAAACATCCTGTGCATTCCTTGATTGGCACTACTCCTATTCCCCCTGAGCATGTATTTGTCACTTTGGCCCCTCACAAGGAGAGACAGACAAACGTATGTTGATAATGTTTTCTTGCAGATGCTTAATCAGGCGCATCATACCACTAATGTTACTGACTGCTGGGTTTGTGGCCTGCTCCCTTCTGTAATGCACAAAAATGATTTATTGATGTCCCTGCCTTTCTCTTATTTAGGGAGCTGCGAGGCTTGGTTTCAGTTGTTTACCATGGTGTATATCCATTACCATGCTGATGCAATGAACATAACGTACGATGATTATGAGACTGTGTTAAAGTACATTAGTGTACACCAAGGGTTTACTCCCGGAGAACATGGGGCCCCTGATACCTTGCATCCAGATGCCTGTATGAATGTATTTGAAGTAAAAAAGAATATTACGTGGCTCCAGAATGAGATCATGGATTTCCACGACTTCAATGTTACTGAATATTTTAGGTCCTTCCACATGCGTAATATTACTCAGGTCAAAGTGATGCCTGTGCCAATAGTGAACACGACTGCTAGTTTCTGTGTCCATGGTTTTGGAAATGTTAAAGTGGGAAAGAGTATTTGCAATTATACTTGACTTGAACACGACCAATAGTCCGCCTTTACTTCCACCTCACAATGTCTACTTTGTTTGTGGGTCTCAGGCTTATGTATGGCTTCCCAGGAGATGGTCCGGCATCTGTTATGTTTCTTTCCTCCTTCCCCCAGTATATATAGCACCGTCCACTTATCACAGAGACCATTGACTGTACTGTAGAAGTTTATCCTTGTCCATAGTTAGAAGGGTTATTAACACTGAAGACATTGATCAGACAGACACCACTCTGCAGCAGTTTACTGATGCCATGAAAGGTATTCTGCCTTTCTGGGGTCCTATGTCAAATAGTCTTAACATTCGCAGGCTCACAAGAGTTGTAGAGGGAGTTATTAACACAACGGCAGGAATACTGACCAATATCACAGCTGAGCTTCAGGCTACGAGAATTGTTGCCCTTCAAAACAGGATGGTGTTAGACGTCATCCTTGCTGATCGGGGTGGGGCATGTCGCGTCATCGGTAGTAGTTGCTGTGTGTATATACCAGACCATGCTCCGAATGTCTATGCAGCAATACAGAAGTTACACCGACTTGCATCTGATATTCATCAAGAGAATGGCACTTGGTCCCTTTCTGGTTGGCTCTGGGGTGTGATAGTCTCCTGGGGTTGGAAAATACTCCTTTTTCTAGTAGCCATTGCATGTGTTGTTTTCGCTTGCTGCCTGTGTATTAATTGTCTCCCAACATGCTGTACATATTGTGTTAGCAAGTTAACACCTGCACCCCAAGTCCCAAGGCAAGATACTAAGCCCTCAGTTATGATGATGCAAACTGTCCATGACTTCATGAATATCGACGAGGGTATTTTTGAATATTAGTGTGCATATGTATCACCTTGCAATTAATGATTTTCCTGTCATGTTAGTATAGACAAAATTGTTAGCAAATGCTAAAAGGAGGGTCTATTGGACTGAAAATGCGTCTAGCTGACTCCTTCTAGCATTTTGCGAGTTAAGTTAGCATTTGCGGCGCCATTTTGTCTCTAGGCGCCATTTTGTACTGTGATCGAAAGGAAGCCTGACACATTACTTGCCTGCCTCAGCAAAAAAGGCAGCTTGGAGTTATTTCTCTGTATCATATTCAAGACTGTATCCTAATGTACTAATGAATGGTTTATTCTGCTCTCGCATGCCTTTCCTCTCTTGTATCCTTGCTCCCATGTTGGAGAGCGCTGAGCTCAAGCAAGGCAACCTTGAGAATGTGATAAGATGTACCCGTTCTGCAGTTGGTAGCTTATCTCTCTGTGTCTCCTTTGATCACCAGTGCCCGGACTGGAATTTTCCAGCCTGGGCGTGTTCTTAGGGATCTGGAAATGTATAATATCTGATGTTATGTTGGGGGGAGTCAGTCCCTCGACCGTCATCTCTGGAGACTGGTCAGACCGGGCTCCGCTGCAGCGCATTACTAATAAAATTGCTTGGTTTGTATTCTCTACTGTCTTCCCGACTCTTCATTTCTTGGAAGGCCGAGAGGTGGTCACGAGTGACCTGGGTGGCCCGATTCGGGTCACTTCCTTCAACGTGTGCATGTATAACCATATATTCGAAGTGCATATTAAATGCTTTATTAAAGTTATAGGTAATTGAAATGGGTGGAGATGTCTGGGCTTTTGTGCTACAGTTGTCAGGGCCCAATTCTTATTGGAGGCACATTCCTCACAAATGGCTACACCCAAGAGCCATTATGGGGTAAGTCAAAAGTGTGGTCTCTGCGGTTCCTGGGACCGCAGAGACCAACACTTTTGATTCACAGGATTACGAACATTGCAAATGAATCCCCTGCCTTGAAAAAGCCCTCGGCCGATGGGCCACTAGGGCGAAACACGTGTCGGCTGTTTTCTTCACTGTTTTTGTTCTTGTTCCATGTATGGAAATACAAATAAATACTACGTATTTGAAAAGCACTCAAGAACAATTGGAAATTATTCTGCACTAACGCATACAAATCGAGAGGGCACAATTCTCCATCTCTCTCTAGCTTTATTAAAGTTAGCCTGACTACAAGCCTCAGTTGAAATGCATATTGGTTTGCCAGCATGTTTTCCTTTTTCTTGACAGTTAATATTTTGTCAGTTAGAGAAAGACTTATTGTTTGTATTAGACGGCTGATAGAGAGGAAAAACTAGAGGAAAAACATGGCAGTGAACGAGGAGAAACAATGATCAAAAGAGGCATTCTGTTCATCATGTACCAGGATGTCAAGATGTTCAAGGCTGAGAACTGCAGTCTCAGTTTGTGGAGTTGGGAAACTGAAGCGATGTTGCAGATGCACTCATGTAAAGGTCTGAATGGTGTCCGGTGGTGTGAAAGGAGATAAGGATGTTTCTAAATCTCCTGTTACTTTTAAACTGGTGGTCTCAAACCTTTGATCGCGGGGGGGGGGTCATAGATGTTTGCTCAGGATTCCTGCACAGAAACCTTTCTACGCAGCTGTACTGCAATGCATATGTCCTGATTTCATGAATGTACACGTGTAACCACTGCTCTTGCTCCTATGTTTGAAGACCTAATAAAAACAATATATATATATGTACAGGATATATAATATATGTGTATACACATACATATATACATACACGCACACATATACACATACATATACACACACATATATATATATATATATATATATATATATATATATATATATATATATATATATTCACTGAAAAAACCATAGGTTTCAGGCACGTTCTAGTTAGAAATTAGCATTTAAAAAACCTCACAAATTCACTGAAAAAACCATAGGTTTTAGGGACAGTTATAGTTAGTTGGACATTGCACTCGTACAAAACCCGTGAAATTCCCCCGTTATAGTTAGTTCAGCTAACTAGAACTCGCGAACCCGCATTGCACTGCTGATGACGTCACATATTACATCACTCATGACATGGTCAGTGACATCACTGATGACATCACTGATGACATCATCCAGTGACTGTGTGTTTCTGTAAAGTTTAAATATTTTGAATATATATCGGGAAAGGCGTATTGAAGAATGAGTGGGTGTATAAGTGTCTGTATGGATGATTTAGTAGGTGCGTGACTAACTCTATAAGTGAGTGATTAAACGTATCTTACTGAATGCATAGGTTAGTGACTAAACTGGGTGAATGTCTGTATCCGTCTGTCTGTTGCTGTGTAAGTGGCTGCATGGGTTTGTGAATAGCTACATGAGTGTCTATATGAGTTATTGATTGGTTGTCTGAGTATCTGTATGGGTGCCTGAGTGTTTGTGTGGGTGGGGTGTGTGCGACTCTGTGCATAGATGTGTGAGTGGGTGATTCACTGGGTGGATGTTTCAAGAGTGCATCTGTGATAGACTGTATGGGTGGGTAAGTGTGTGTAAGAGTGTGTTAGTGAGTGAATGTATGTCCCAGTGGTACATCTGTGAGTAACTACATATGTGAAAGGCAGTATATATGTGTGTTGGAGTATATAAATAGCTATAAGCGAGAGTGTGTGATTGTGAGAGTGACTGTATGGATGAGTGTGTGCTTGTATCAGTGATTGTATAAGAGCGTAAGAATGTGCTAGTATTTGTATGAGTAAGTGAGCTGGTGTGTGTATAACTGTATAGGTGAGTAAATGGCAGTGTGTTTAATTATTTGCATGACTGACTAGGTGTGTGAGTACCTCTATGGATGAGTGGCGGTGTTTGAGTGTCTATATAGGAGTATGAGTGCATATGATAGTCCTGTACTGAGTGACCATAAGTATGAGTGACTGTACGGGTGAGTGGATGTGTGTGTGTAGACCTAAGAATCAGTGAGTGGGTATGTAGTTATTGGTGTTGGAGTGTCTATGGTTTTGCGAATGGCAGTCTGTAATTTAGAGTGGGTGTATCAAAGGTTATATTAGGGTGTGAGGAGGTGCATCAGATTATCACGTGGATGATGTCATCAGTGATGTCATCAGTGATGTCATTTGAGATGTCATCAGTGATGTCACTGACCATGTCATGAGTGATGTAATATGTGACGTCATCAGCAGTGCATTGCGGGGCGCGAGTTATAGTTAGCTGAACTAACTATAACGGGGAATTTCACAGGTTTTGTACGAGTGCAATGTCCAACTAACTATAACTGTCCCTAAAACCTATGGTTTTTTCAGTGAATTTGTAAGGTTTTTTAAATGCTAATTTCTAACTATAACGTGCCTGAAACCTATGGTTTTTTCAGTGAATTTCAAAGGTTTTTTAAATGCCAATTCCTAACTATAACATGTCTGAAACCTATGGTTTTTTCAGTGAATTTCAAAGGTTTTTTAAATGCTAATTCCTAACTATAACATGTCTGAAACCTATGGTTTTTTTCAGTGAATTTCAAAGATTTTGTAAATGACAATTTTTAAATGTATTAATTGTTATATTTATTTTTTTGATACTGATTTACTACATTTTTTTAAACTATTTATTTTTAGATATTTTATTTTTAAATTACATTGTAATTACATTATACATTACATTACAAAATATACTTTCTCAGAATGAATTACTTTAGTTTAAATACTTTGCAAATAGGCAATAGACTTTTAAGTACAGTAGTTACAGTTGTTGCAATGGGCAACACAATTTCAAATACAATGCAACATTGAGCTCAATGTGAATTTCTAGTTAAATGCAATTAGTTACTTTATGGATTACTTTTCTTACCACAGGACTAGATCCTAGATTCAGTCCTGGGACATCTCCTGTAAACAGTTGAGTAAAAGCGTTTTGGTTACAGTAGTGATTTTTAAGGAATATTATTGTATTTTAAAAGTTGACAGAAACTTTTTCACATAGAATCACCAATGTTATCCTATGGGAGGAAATTCACTTAGCAGGTAAGTAGTGTTATTGTAACTTTTTCTTACTCAGTGGTGGATCCTGGATCCAGCACTGGTGCATCTCCTGTAAACAGTTGAAAGAATGCGGTTAAGTCATACAGGCGATTTTTAAGGAATATTTGTAGTTTGTGAAAATCGACACTTTGAAACTTTTCTGCTGAAAACCAGACAATGGATTCCTATGGAAGGAAATACAAGTTACTGGTAAGTACGGTTAGAATTACTTTTCAGGGTCAGTGCTGGGCTAAAAGATGCAGCACTGGGTTCTCTCCTGATAACAGGTGATTAAATCGGAATTCGTAGTTCGGCTGATTTTAGAGGAATATTTGCACAATGGTGAAGGAAGGGGGTGGGGCCTGAGGTGACATGTCTGCAAACACGCCCTGTGGCGCATTTAAGTTGGAGAATTAATTCCTCCTCAATCCCGAGGGTCCCTAGGGGCCAACTAGCCCACCAGATACCTCCAGTATGCGCCAGAGAGCTGCGTTGCAGAGAGGTGTTCAGAGGCCACACCCTTTTTGCACCTCTCTGGAACGCAGCTCTGTGGCGCTTTCTGGACGTACCTGGTGGGCTAGTTGGCTCCCAGGGACCCTCAGGATTGAAGGGGATTTAATTCCCCATCTTAAAACGCGCCAAGGGGCCTGTTTGCACACATGTCACCTGAAGCCCCGCCCCCTCCCTTCACTACTGTGCAAACGCACCCCGTGGCGCGTTTTAAGTTGGGGTATTAAGTCCCCTTGAATCATGAGGGTCCCTGGGGTCCAACTAGCCCACCCTGTACCTCCAGTATGCGCCAGGAGCTGCGTTGCAGAGAGGTGTTCAGAGGCCACGCCCTTTTGCACCTCTCTGGAACGCAGCTCTGTGGCGCTTTCTGGACGTACCTGGTGGGCTAGTTGGCCCCCAGGGACCCTCAGGATTGAAGGGGATTTAATTCCCCATCTTAAAACGCGCCACGGGGCCTGTTTGCACGCATGTCACCTTTAGCCCCGCCCCCTCTTCACCACTGTGCAAACGCGCCCCGTGGCGCGTTTTAAGTTGGGGGATTAAGTCCCCTTGACTCCTGAGGGTCCCTGGGGTCCAACTATCCCACCAGGTACCTCCAGTAAGCGCCACAGAGCTGCGTTGCAGAGAGGTGTAAAAAGGGGCTTGGCCTGGACCACCTCTCTGCAACCCAGCCCTGTGGTGCTTACTGGAGGTACCTGGTGGGCTAGTTGGCCCCCAGGGACCCCCAGTATTGAATGGGAATTATTTCCCCAATTTAAAACGCGCCACAGGGCACGTTTGCAGAGTGGTTAAGGGGGGGCGGGGCCTGACGTTCAATCACGTCTTTTTCGTTTTTTTGAAGGGGGGCTGTGTGGCCCTTCTTTTTTACTTTTTGGGGCCCTGGGGACCCCATCCCCCAGGGCCTGATGCCTTTTTCTTAAAAAAAAAATACTGTACGGGAAGGGGGCCACGTGGCTCCCTCCCGTGGCCGATTCCGGCCCCGGGGACCCCATCCCCTGGGGCATGGCCACTTTTTAAAACTTATTTTTGGAGGAGGGGGGCTGCGTGACCCCCCTCCTAAGGCCTCTATTGGCCCCGGGGACCCCATCCCCCAAGGCCGGCCTTTATTTTTTTTATTTTTTTTGGGGGGCTGCGTGACCCCCCTCCCGGGCCACTACTTGCCCCGGGGGCCCCATCCCCCGGGGCTGGCCCTATCCTTTGGGGTCCGTGGGGGACCCCAACTCCCCACGGACCATGCCGGCTCCCCGCCTCCTGCGGGAGCCGGCATTGCTTTTCCACATGGGGAGCTGCTAACATGCAGCTCCCCGTGTGGAAAGCAATGTGCTTTGGATATTGGAAGCGAGAGCAGGCTTCCTGCTCTCGCCTAATATCCAAGCAGTTTGCATGACAGGGCGGGAGCCGCGAGGCTCCCGCCCTGTCATTGCAAACAGCAGTGTCCCGGGGTGGGCACCCCGGGACACTGCAGGAGCCAGCCCTGGGGGTGGCGGTCCCCAGGGCCATCAAGGGCTCCAGGAGGGGGCCGCGCGGCCCCCCTCCCAACATCAACTGAGCCCCGGGGAGGTGGTGGTCCCCGGGGGTCCGAAACGGACCCCCACATTTGTTTAATTAGTGCCCCGGGAGGTGGCGGTCCCCGGGGCGTGTGGGGGAGGGCTGGAGCCCCCCCACACAGGTAATTATTATTTTAAAAAAAGAAGCCCCGGGGCTGCAAGAGGGCCCAGAGCCCTCCTGCACCATTTTTTTTCCAAAGCCCCAGGGGGTGGCGTCTCCGGGGCTTGAGGGGCCTTAGAGGCCCCCCAACTAATTATTCAATAAACCCCCGCATGCCCCCGGGACTTGGCCCACCCGGGGGCCAATTAACCACGAAGCGCGGGAGCCCGCGCTTTTTTTTTTTTTTTTTTTTTTTAAATCGGCAGGATCCGCGCACCCAGCGCGTTTTTTGCAGGCCTAGGGGGTCAGGGTGTTTCTACCCTGCCCCCTTTTTGCGTTTTTTGCGTCTGTTTTCGTCTTTTCTTGTGCCTCGGTTCTACCGAGGCACAAGATGGCTGCCAACACTTCCTGGTTTGGAGTGTTGACAGCCAATTAGCATGCAGCTCGTGATCGGGAGGGTGCGCGGATCCACCGCGGCCATAGATATAAAAACTTTTATTTTGGATTTTCTCAGCAACTACTGAACGGATTTACACCATTTTTAAAAAGGGTGCTTTCTGAACCAAGCACTACCTTTTTGCCAAATTTGGTGTAATTCCGTTCAGCAGTTCGGGCTGTAGCCGTGTCTAAAATTTCCTATGGGAATTAACATGGAGAAAACACGTTTTGGGACCCCCCTTTTTTCTTGGCCCCCGCTTGATGACTCACCCCGAAACTCTCAAGACAGGAGCGGACCAGAGCGCCCCACTAGTTTTGAAAATTTCGCGATGATTCGTCAAACGACGCCAAAGTTATTGGGAATAGAATGTTACGAATTTCCTATGGATAATAGGTCCTAACTATAACTATCTACTGGCGACTGCCAGTAGATAATATATATATATATATATATTCTACTGAAGTCTGACCATGCTGACACCTTCTATGTTCCCGAATTAGAGACCCTTGATAGATGACCCCATATTGACTTATGTTTAGAAGAGAGAAGGGAAGTTTTTTTATGGAACAACTGTTTGCTTTAATTTGTCTCTGTATTGTTGTGGCTATCACAATTCTATATCTCATTCTGTTGTGCCTTAACTTACTAAGATATTTCAGCTTACCAATTTTATTGCTATACTTTTTGAACTTACTTTTGGTTTGCAGATATACTGGATTGATTGGTAATCCAAATAAAACCCTTTAACCTTATTCAGCAAATCCTGGTCCTAATGTGGAGTCACATTGGCTTCACAAGTTAGAAAGTAGTGTTGATGTCTTCTCCCTTTCAATGCTTCACGTCAGCTAACAAAGGTCCATACGAGCAATGTGGAAAAATCTTTAACAACTTCACTAAGAGATTACGTTGTAAGTCCCAGCGCTCTTAGGTGAAAGTGTGCCTGGATGGGCCATCACTTCAAAGGGAAACCGCTAGAAGCTTCTCCTACTTCAAAGGAAACATAAGGTATAAATATTGGACTACAGACACCAGCTCTTCAGTACACTTCTGGACAAGTGGAAGACTCATCCAGGAAGAAGTATTGCTATGCTGCTGAAAGGACTGCCACTGACCTCAAAGCTGCAGCTCCCTGTTGAAATAAAATAAAGACAATGATCTACCATTTATTTTCCATAGAAGGTGTCTTTCTCCTATGACTTTAGTGGGAGGGAGCAGTGGAAGTATTAAAAAGTGGCACACAGCTCATTAGAGGCATATCCTTCACCAGAATGCTTTAAAAATGTAAACAGAAGCCACATTCTCCAACTAACTTTTTGGGGCGGGAGTAAAGAGCCCACATCCACCAGAGAATGTTCTCACATCACCATGGCTCTCCTGGAGAGACTCACAAATATATGTGAGTCAGTTTTCAGGACAACTGTTCATTCCGCACAATTGACTTACTGATGTCTTTGCCAGAAAAAAGGTGTTTGTGTCAATCAGCACCTGCAAATTCGGGAATGAATGAAATCTAAAATCCCTTACCTGGCGAGTTTCAGCAAAGTTGATGAGGAAGATGGGCCTCAGCACTCTAGACCATCGAACACTATTCACTTCAGCAACTATGAGGGCCCCGTAGATAATCAGATCAATTAAATTCAACTATAAAATAATCAGAGATAAAAACAGACTTATGATCAATAAATGACATTTTACTGTTATATCATACCAAACCAAGCATATAATATTCACACTCCTAGCTCTACAGCATTTGCAAAACAGATTGTGCACCACAAATGTTCAAATTTGCCTTTAAATAGCCATTGTTTCTTTTAAAACTACTTGCTCCAAAATTGACTTCTCGTTTGCTTGTTATATGTCACCAGAAACATCCCAAAATAAAAAGTCCATTGTGTTGCACCTGTAGAGATGGGAAGGTGGGCCACTCTATTCCCAATACCAAGGGGGCGGCAGAGGCAGGATCCTGTACGGATGAACCAAACTTATTTTGATGGAGTTTTTCTTTAAACTGTGTCTGCTGTGAACCACAACGTAATGTTTGCTTAAAGGATGAGGGGTGTTTCAGGTGCCAATTTCACTTTTCCTGAGGTACAGGCATAATCTGGCAGAGTCTGATTCTACACCCTTTCAGTGTGTCTATATGTTTCCTTGGAAGACTAGTATATATGATGTTTCAAGAGACAAGGCGAGCCCTTACCAAGGCTTGGGTTATTTCCACTCTGTATCGGGTTTGCTAGAGAGGGAGGATTTTCCCTAGCATGAATAGTTGGAAGTTGACAACTTTGCCTACTGGATTTTTCTTCGAGGCAAAGAAGATATCGACTACAAAGATGTCTCCAAACATTTTTATCTCCTTGCAAGTGGTTAGACTTGTCCAATTGCAATTGAACTAGCTAGTTATCCAACATTTGAGAAAATGTAAATTCTTAATAATAATGGTGAGAGGGAGGTGATTTATTCCAACTGAGATGAAGATACTATTGCATTCAGTCTGACAGGAATTAGTGTATCCATTTCAAGGAAGTGTTTATCACATCTCCCACAAGTTAAGTCTTTGGAGAAGTAGTATCATTTGCCACTAGGAGATCCGAGGTCTGCTGGTTTGCCTTTATCCAGGGTGATAAAGAGTTTCTCTTATATGCCTAGAGCGGTTTTAGCTCCTCACTTTGGTGTGAACCCAAATTGTTAGTTGTGAAGTATGCTTTTTCTTTGTGTGTATTCTTGCAATTGTCTTTTAAATCTTCCCCAAAGATTTCCTCATGGTAAGGAAGTTTGAAATCAGACAATAATTTGACACATTATGATGGTTTTCTGTCAATTTAAACATGTCACAGGCCTGCCATTTACAGCCTGTGCGTGCAGTTTTCCACTGTCATATTGACCTGGCAAAATAAACCTTTTGCCAGACCCAAAACCTCCTTTTTAATACATATATCACCCCTAGGGTAGGCCCTGAACAGCCCACAGGGCAGGGTGCAATTTATTTAAAAAGCAGGACATGCACTTTTAAGTTTTACATGTCCTAATAGTGAAAAACTCTTACATTTGTTTTTTTTACTATTACAAGGCCTACCTCTCTCATAGAATAACAATGGAGTTATCTTATTGCATTTAATAAGTTGCAACTTCCAAATGGGAACAGGTAAACAGTTCATTTTTGGTGTCTTTGGAATTGTAATGAAAAATCCTCTTTTATGGTGAAGTCGGATTTTTGGTTACAATTTTGAATATGGCACTTTTAGAAAGTTGGCATATTCTTGCCTTAGCCATTTAGTGCCTGCAGCCTGCCTCTGGGTCACATGACTGGTTGTAGGTGCCAATTGGTCTTTGTGTATTCGTCCTAGATAGCCACACACAATAGAGAGCTTAAGAGTGCCTGGATGGACCATCACATCAAAGGGAAACCTCTAGAAGCTTCGTCTACTTTTCATAGGAAACACCAGGTATAAATATTGGACCTCAGACACCAGTTCTTCAGTACACTTCTGGACCTGTGGAAGACTTTTCCAGGAAGAAGGACAGCTATGCTGCTGAAAGGACTGCCACTCTGCTAGACTGCTGCCCTAAAGGATGATGCCTGCTGTGCTGACCTGCTGCCCTTTTGCCTGAGTGAGGACTGAACCTGCAACCTGTACCCAGGACCACCAGAGTGACTCCAAGCGCTAGTCTCTTGTAAGCAGCACCTGGACTCTGCTACTGTGATTTCTACCATGCCAAGTGGTGCCACTGCAGTCCTGGACCCTTGGAAGTGGGCCTGAAGGTGATCTGCCAGCCCATCTGTGAATCCAGAAGAACCGTTGACTCACTGCACAGGACTGCTGCACAGGGCAACCCCGAGCAGATCCGAACCATTGCCTCTGCTGCAAGGATTCTTACAGTGCAAGTCTCCACATCGACCTTGCAGCCCGCAGTTCCAACGGACCGTCGCTGCGCGACACATCCCGAGGCAGGCCCTTGCATCCCAAACCTCTTGTCGAAGGCAGCTTTGATGACAATGCAGGACTTCGCATCGCAAGCTTCCCTTGTCGACTGCCTCCTTTGGTGACGAGTGCTACGCAAACAAATAATGGACGGAATGCTGAATAAATCATACATTCACCCCCAGTCAAGAGATCTGGGTTAAATCCATCATTCTTTTGCTCACCATGCCACCCCAGTTTAGACCCAGCCATATGCAAATCAGTCTTGACCCTGTCCCTCATGGGAACAGTCCAGACCGAACTGCCAAGCCAGGTCTTCACTGGACCGGAAACAAGCATCCTAGGACCGGTTTCGGGGTTTCACCCCTCATCAGCCAGGATAGCTTGAATCCAATGGCACAGTGAGCAAGGGACCCACGTCTGGGCATACCCATCCCACTTAGGGTGAAAAGTGCTACGCAAACAAATGCTGGACGGAATGCTGAATAAATCATACATTCACCCCCAGTCAAGAGATCTGGGTTAAATCCATAGTGCTTTTGCTCACCATGCCACCCCAGCATTCCTTCCATCATTTGTTTGCGTAGCACTCCTTTGATGACGAAGCAGGACCTCGCATCACAGTCCAGCAGCTCCCTGGAACCAATGCAGCGAGACACATCTCTGACCTGGACCTCGCATCACCTTGGCTGAGTGACTCATCCTCGCCCCAGGACCTCACAACGCTCTGCAACCAGCAGGCCTAACTGGGTCCCTGTAGCAGCCCCGCGCTCCATCGCTGTCGCCCTGAAATTGTGACTTTATCCCAGTCCAGCGCAACCACATATCAACAGTTGGCACTTTGTGCTTTTTGGCCCTATTTTCACTTAAATCTTTAAAATTGCATATCACAGGTTCTACTGATCTGATTTTCTTCAGTCTGGTCCGGTTTTATTTATTAAAAATTTCTCTTTTTTTCTAATCTGGTGTGCGATCCTTCTTGTATAGTGTTTTCATTTTATTACTGCTTGAAGTGTGGCACAAATACTTTACACATTCCCTCTGAGTTAAGCCTGACTGCTCTGTGCCAATGTACCCGAGGGTTGAGCACAGGTTAATTTAGGGTTGATTGTGACTTCACCCTGACAAGGATTGTGGTTCTTGGTTGAGTAGGGTTTCATTTCACCACCTCAACCAGTAACCCAATTTCTTACAAGTTCATAGTTTCATCAGTAAATAAGAAGCTCCAAATTTCCGAGCCAGATTCAGGAATAATAACCTCCACAGGTTATTAATAGAAATGTTTTTTTGTATTGGCAGGCAAGGAGGCGGAACATGATACTACTGTTTCAATTAGGATCTTTTGCTGATTTTTGCTACATTGGATTAAAAATAGAGGACAATCTTTGTAATGTTGTATCTATAGCTCTGCGAATAGGATTCTAGTAGATATATTAACCTGAAACCCAAACTGTGACATGTAAATTGTTACTGGTTTTAGAATGCTTTTCAAGCACAGGACTGTTACCACATTCATGGAAAATTGTGTTTTCATACTTATTCATAAGAGAGGTGATGTTAGCTTATCTAGCAATTACTGATTAATTGCATTCGCAGAGGCACAGAGCAAATTACATGTGAGGTCAATGCTGTCGACTGATGGAGTGGAGTGATAAAGGAGACATGATACTCAGAACTAACACTGGTTTTTGTCACAGTGCATGCACTAAGACAACGCTATTGCATTATACCCGATGCCTATGTCTCTCCTGAGTGCCAAAAGTAGAAGGCTGTGCAGTTGTTTGTGGACTACAGTGCAGCTTTCGATTGGCTAGATAGGTAGATCCTCATGGGTAAACTTAAAGGAAAAGGTATTTGAACTGTTTGACCTTTTGAAAACACATCATATGGATACCTGGCTACAAGTGCAAACTAATAAATATGGTGGTGCTTCAAAATTCAACATCCCTTCTGGTCTGAAGCAGAGCTGCATTCTGGCACCCACAATATTTAATCTGTATTAAATATTTAAACCAAATGTGTTATTAAACAGCTGTTTAAAATGAATGCCCCAATGCCTATTTCGAATACAAGCATGCAAAACAATGATTTCTTGTAAGGCAATAAACACAGCGATATCTTATATCTTACTATCATCATATTAGAAAATCCCCTCATCAAATGATCTGAAAGTGCAGCGCTGGTTGATGAACAACAAGGAAAGCAAGCCTCAGTGACAACATGGATGCTGCAGCTGCCACCGACAGTGATTGGCTTGATGATGAGGTGACATAACTAAAGTGAGAGGACACATAGGTCCTTCTTGCGCTGAATGCACGAGGACTCGCAAATGGAGGAACTGCACGGGAATTGATCATGAGAAAATAGGAATTGTGACTTCTCCATCCTGGACCTGTGCTGCATGGAAGGAGGTGGTGAACGAGTTAAGCAGGAGGGACAACAAAATCATAAAAAGTGCGACATCCATCTAAACTGGGCTTCTTAAAAAAACGAAAAACATAATTTTACTTTGAACCCACAAGCATTGAACTGGTGCGGATCCAGCCTCTAGATTAATGTTGGCTTCTTAATCCACTTCCTATAGTGCACAGAGATGTTCGATCATTGGGAGGGCTGGCACAGCCAGGGCTGGACTGGCCGTAGCAGGCACCGGGCATTTTCCCCGGTGGGCTGTCAGGTTGGCCGGTTTTAGGCCCCTGGGGGGCCGTTTTTGTTACCGGGGGCCGGCAATATCAGCCCCCTGTAACAATCAGCCAAAACCAGCCCTGCAAACAGCTCGGCCGCACCCCCTCCTCCCGTCTAGGGGGGCCGGCCGAACAGTGTGCCATGGCCGGTTTCGGTTCCCATACCGGCCCTGGGCACAGCATATAGTTCAAGAGAGGAAGCATTATTGGAAAGGTACGCAGAGTTTACTGAGTGGCAGGGGTGTAGCTTGGTCAGTAAGATTGGGGGGTGGGGGTGTTGGAATATAATGTTTAAATACATTATGGTACAAGCAGGCAAGCAGGGTGCAAGGGAGGAGTGTAAGGGTCAGTGTAAGCAAAGAGGAATGCAGATTGGTATGAGTACTAAGAGACAAAACAATATTTTGCAAAATAAGCAATATTTTTGAGGACTTTCAAAACAGAGCGTGAGTGATTGTGTGCGCGTTTTTGTCTGTGCATATGTAAATATTCCTGCTGAAATCCGACTGACATCTCACAATACCCGACTGAAAGCACCTGTACTACTTATCAGAAAATACATTAGGGGGGTGTAGAACCCCAAACACTCCCCCTGAAGCTACGCCCCTGCTGAGTGCTTCCACTACCTCCAAGGCAGACTACACAAATGCCAATAGCTTCTTATCCACAAAGCCAGGCACAATTAAAGACATAGGAATAAACTACTAGCTTCAAATCAAAGTAGTGTCTTAAAACGCCTGACTGAATATTCGTAAAATGTGCACCAACGGTGCTTACCCAATGGAATGCTACCAGCAAAAAGCTGAGCTCTCTGTCCCAAGACGCCATTGGAGTCCTAGCACACCACCCTGTAGATTGGCACTGGAGGGCCTCACCAAGCTAACCACCTATTGCCAGGAGCGTAGGACAGCCGACCAACAGCGCTTTGAGGATCATCCGAAGCATTATGTGAGTCATAATTCATATAAGGTTTGGTACACTTATCTCTAATGTGATTGAATGCTTGTTTCCAGTCCAGAGAGGACCTGGCCTGGCAGTTCAGGCTGGACTGATCCCAAAGGGAGCAGGGTCAAGACTGACTTGCATATGGCTGGGTTCAAACTGGAATGGCATGGGGAGCAAAAAAACGATGGATTTAGGCCCAGATCTCTGTACTGGGGTGAATGTATGACATTGTTCTGCATTCTGTCCATCAATTGTTCTTTTTGCATTTGTCACCCCGAGTGGGACGGGTATGCCCAGAGGTGGGTCCCGTGCTCTCCATGCCACTGGAGTCAAGCTAGCCTGGCTGATGAGGGGGCGAATCCCCAAAACCGGTCCCGGGATGCTTGTTTCCAGTCCAGGGAGGACCAGGCCTGGCAGTTCAAGCTGGACTGTTCCCAAAGGGAGCAGGGACAAGACTGATTTGCATATGGCTGGGTTCAAACTGGGATGACAAGGGGAGCAAAAAAACGATCGATTTAGGCCCAGATCTCTGTACTGGGGTGAATGTATGACATTGTTCTGCATTCTGTCCATCAAGTGTTCTTTTTGCATGGGAAAGAAGTCTGGCTTATTTGCCTTGTTCGCTCTGATAAGTTCAGATTGGCTAATTATGTTCCATCACTTTCATAGCTCAGCAGCCCCTCCTGATTGTCGCTGAAGCACAAAAAACAAAACAACTAAACGCATATTCAACAATGAATCTGAAAACACCATAGCTCAGATAGCAGTTAATTGTTTATTTGTAGAACGTTCAAAGCACAAATTCAGGGCTGGACTGGGAACTCAAAAAAGCCCTAGCAATATTGTCGGACCAACCCTTGGGGGGCGGGGGGGGAGAAGGGCAGGGGGCGTACAAGTGTGAAGTACTGCTGCTTTTGTTACTGGGGGTCGATATTGCAGCACTGCTGCAAAACCGGCCCCCACTGCTGCAAAACTGGCCCCCACCCTTCCAGCCTCCCGGGGACACACCCAATGCCCGGTACGGCCAGTCCGGCCCTGCACAAATTGCTGCCTTACAGGCCTAGGAGAGAGAAATTATATAGGAAACACAGCAATGGAATAACCCAGTAGTAGAATAATATCAAAATAATTGCTATTTAACCACACCCCTTTTTATAAAGCATTAACGTAAGCAAAGCAGTTCAAAACAGAAACAGTAGAGATGTCAGGGATAGAGATTTCACCAAGATATTGTGAATGCATGGGGAAAGAGTGGGTTGATGAATAGACACAGTGTGCAGAGGTAGGATGCAAAATGTAATATTAGAGGAATAAGAAATGATGCCTGAAAGGATTAAAGGGGGTTGAGGAAGCAGTGCAAACTTTGTTTGTCTTATCATAATGTATAAGAAAAAAACACAAAATGAGAAGCACCATGGTAAAGAGATGATGGCAAAAAGCAAGAAGACGATTTAAGTGAGAAAGCTGAAGCCTTGGGGAAGAGGAAACTAACGGTGTCAAGTATACATTGGGTGGTGTGGGTAAAATAGCAAGTTAAAATATTATGCGGGTGACAGCTTTCAAAATGTGAAAAAGCAGCCACACAAGCGTTTCATAAAAACACATCCCCTTCATTTAGGTCAATAACTCGAATTCTCCTCTATAAACTCTCGAACATTAAATCCACCAAAATCGATGTTCTTTTACGTTTCGGATAAAAAAAGATGCATTGTTAGTGGGTAAAATATTTTTAAAAAACAAAGAAAATTAAAATAATTCAGAAACTGCATAAGCCAGACAGGTTTTGAGAAATCTGCAAAACACCAAGGGCAACTATACATTGCACTCATCGGTTCACAGTGTTAGCATTTGCTATATATTTGCTGCCTACCCCTTTTAGAGTCCTTTATGTGATGCGCTACACACCCGAGAACGCTGGGAGACCAGTTCCCATGAGGATCTAAGGAACCAACTGAGGTTAGAAAATGTACACCAGCTTGGAGGTTTAAAGTAGTTTAAAGGTTTAAAGTATTTATGGATCCACCCTATGAACACCTATTCACAAACCAGAACGTGCAATTTGCACTTTTGCGAATATGCGTGTAATTTACTAATAAGTTGTATCACAAATTGTCGATTCACAGGAGGTCGCAAAACAATCTGCCTAATTATTCTTAAGTAGGCAGGTGGCAATTTGCACAACCCATTGATTGGCTTCAAATGCAGGGATGAAGGACCACAAAGGACAGCAAACGTACAGCCCATGTCCATTAAGAGGCAAGTGATGCTTTTTAAACAAGCATTTACAAAGCAATAGGTCTCGCATTTACGAGAATTTGAGCTATTGGCATTGTAAATGACAATGCCTTTTATTTAAGTGTTGTTTTTAAAACAGATAAATAAAAGGGACTGTCATTTACAATGCAAATAGCTTAAATTCTCGCATATGCGAGACCTTTTGCATTGCAAATGCTTTTTTTTGTAAAAGCGCCCCATGCCGTGCTTTCACTTTAATGGCAGCCGCGCCCCTTTCTTTAGACATGGCTCGATTAAAGAAAGGGGCGCAGCCACCATTAAAGTGAAAGCGCGGTATGGGGCGCTTTTACAAAAAAAAAAAAAAGCATCTGTTTGCCAATTTGACAAACAAATGCTTTTTTTTATAAAAGCGCCCCTTGCTACAGTTTCTCTTTAATAGTGGCCCGCACCTTTCTTTAGACGCAGCTCGTCTAAAGAAAGGGGCGCGGCCACCATTAATGTGAAAGTGTGGCATAGGGCGCTTGTAAACAAAAAAAGTGCAGAAATAGAAAAAAAAAAACATGCGGCTGCGTTCGGCGCCGCAAATAAACAAAAGGCACAGCCGCCACTGTATCGGTGCTATGAACAAAACAAAAAAAAGCGCTGCGGGAGAGCATGTCCTGCCTGCAGCAGCAGGCATGTGAAAACCATTTAATAAAATAGTGCTCGGAGGCTGTAATTAAAGCCTACTGAGTAACAACACATGTAACAGGGGGTGTCCTCTTGGGAGGTTACAAAATGACCAGATCTGTGACTGGGGGTGAGTGTCTGAAAAGTTTCAGCGCTCCGTCCATAATCTCCTTGTGTTTGCTTTGTTCGCCCTAAGTTGGCAGGGTATGCCCAGACGTGGGTCCCTTGCTCACTTTGCCACTGGATTCAAGCTAGCCTGGCTGATGAAGGGTGTTACCCAGAAACTGGTCCCAGGATGCTTGTTTCCGGTTCAGGGAAGACCTGGCTTGGCAGTTCGGGCTGGACTGTTCCCATGAGGCGCAGGGTCAAGACTGATTTGCATATAGCTGGGTCTGAACTGAGGTGGCGAAGTGAGCTAAAGAATGATGATGGATTCAACCCAGATCTGTGACTGGGGGTGAGTGTCTGAAAAGTTTCAGCGCTCCGTCCATCATCTCCTTCTGTTTGCTTTGTCTGCCTATGTTGGCAGGGTATGCCCGGACGTGGGTCCCTTGCTCACTTTGCCACTGGATTCAAGCTAACCTGGCTGATGAAGGGTGTTACCCAGAAACCGGTCCCAGGTTGCTTGTTTCCGGTTCAGGGAAGACCTGGCTTGGCAGTTCGGGCTGGACTGTTCCCGTGAGGCACAGGGTCAAGACTTATTTGCATATAGCTGGGTCTGAACTGAGGTGGCGAAGTGAGCTAAAGAATGATGATGGATTCAACCCAGGTCTGTGACTGGGGGTGAGTGTCTGAAACGTTTCAGCGCTCAGTCCATCATTTCCTTGTGTTTGCTAGGTTACAAAATGAGACAAGAAGGTGCTAAGGAGGGACTACTAAGCCTATTGACCAATGAAAAGCCACAGTTTACAAAGGACAATGACACAAGCCAATGAAAAATATGGGCGGAGAGTGGGCGGAACTTCAAATCCATACCTGAATACAGCATGCCTCGCAGAGCAGCGCACGCGCTGCCCAGGCTCGACCTAAAAAAGCGTTTCCCTTTTGACAATACATCCTCTGGACCGCACCTTACTCCTCTCGAGTCTGCCTGACCAATTCCCAAAGCGGATGCTGTCCCACAACGAAAGCTTCCCCTTTGCAAATCAATTACCTCCCCACCTCGTAGTTTAGCAATCGAATGGGTACACCACTTTCACTTCCCCTCCAATTTGTGATTTCTGAAAAGGGTTGCAAAAGTCCTTCCGAGACAGAATGACTTTTCCAACTGGACTAATAAAAGGGCTTTTGTACAGTATAGAAATCCCTTTTGGTGTCATAAATGCTGACAATTTGCGAATCAGTACTGCAAAAAGGCGTTTTACATCTGGCCCTTACCCCATAATGGCAAATATAACAATGTTTTCGAAGACAGTTTATGGTGTGTTGTAATTCTGACATATACTAATAGGGAAATTACATTTTTAGATCATGAACAGTTGCTCTATTCAAGATTATTCCTGGAGCCTACTACTCGAATATGGATAATGTTTTCTGTGGAATGGCCTTAGTGGTTTGGGCCCAGAGTAAGCATTACTAGCTAGTGTCGGACTGGCCTATAGGGAAATCAGGCAGCGCCTGATGGGCTTGTCTGACAGATAAGTGTGTGGGTCGGTTTTAGCACAGCTGTTGCCAGGCAATTATGTAAGAATCACCAAGAGAGGGACTTTGTTCCACCCACATGCACATGTTTTGATTGGGCAGAACTTGTGTGCTTCCACAAACAAGTGCTTGCTCTCCAGACAGATATGATCATTTAGTTTATTAATCCAACTGCATGAGCTTGAACTTTCAGGGGCACAAACAGTCAATTGTAATGTTATTAACGTGTCTTAGATAACTAGAAAAGTTATAGCGTTTTTCTCTGGCAACAGCACCCATTGGAGGAGGCACTCATTAACATACATGGATTTTTCTTGTCTGGCTCAACAGTGCATTAATAAGTCAGATCTGCTGGGCCAGTTTTTACAGTTGATTTCCTGACATTAAAACAAACATTGCCCGCAGAATGCTCAAACCTATGCAGTCTTCCATACTTCACAAAACATTTACACAGCGTGTCTTTACAAGATCAAAACTGCCCCAGTTTGCAAACATGGGCCACTGTTTATGCTTTCTAATTCACTAATGGGGGGAGTCACTTTTATTTTAGTGTGGTGCTCGGGCCTATTTTCTGTCTGACCCTGCTGCTAGCCAAAGCACAGAGTCCCCGTAGGACAGACTCTAGGGAAAAGGAGATGCCTTAGAGGATTCTGTTGCCCATAGACACAAACAAGGAAGTGCTGCTGGAAGGTCTACTGTTAGCAGAGAAATGAATTCTGCACTCTCAGATGCCTTGCTCTACAAAGGATATGTCAAAACTGCCAGCAGAGGACCTGATACTAGATCCAAGAACCTACCAGAATTTCAAGAGTTGCTAGAGGCCCTGAAAAAACAAATTTTGCAAAAACTTCGCCAGAGTGTCCTACACTGGAATACTTGGATCAAAATGCCCTGGCAAAAGCCTAAGGACAGGAGGCTGATCACTTCAACATTGCTTACGACGATGTGCTTCTGCACAAGTTATCCGATTCAGAACCTGGAGCCAAGGTTTTATTATACACTCTCTGGAATGTTAGCCACAGTATGTATTTTTTCATCTGATTTGTAATTCTCTAATATCTTAATCAGTAGTGATAACTGTGTAATATCTTGAATGTTTTCATAGTACACTACATCATAAATTTGAAAAATATAAATTTTTGCACAAAATAAAATATGTGAATGTAGGTACACATTTGTTATCCTTCTTATAATTTGGTTAAGGTTTTATTATGCCAGTGTACGTTTCCTTAGGACTTTGATTTAACTAGCCACACCTCTATATACAATCTTGTATTAATATGAACGCACGTTATGAGTATACAAATTAACAAAAGGCAGTTCTAAGAATCAAAACTGTTTCATATTAAAACCAGAGCTGCTTTATGCCTCCATTGGAGTGTACATTTATTGTATGGTTATAACCCACGTGATGTATTCATACCAAAAGCTGGTGCTGCATGATAGTACTACATGACAACCAAGGGGCAAGCATTAATCAATCCTTGCAAAAACCAAAAGGTCTGGGATCATTTTGCTAACACACATAGCGTAACATCATTAAAACCTGACGTGAAGCGAAAGATTGGCTATATTGAAGATGTAAAGTAGTCCTAATGCACTTCAATGTAAGCACTGTGGGGGCAGGATACACCCAAACAGCCAAAAGCTTTAGATAAGTGGTTAACACTCCATAGAAACAAGATATGTGATTGACAAGTCTCAAGACAATTGCTGAAAGAGGCTGGTTGAAGAAAGCCAATGTTTGAAAGGGGTGGCCCAAAAGCCCATTTTAAGTAGATTGTATGCAACAGGTCTGATTGACAACTGAGCTGTCAAAACCCAGACCTAAAAACGTGCTAAGGAGTGTTCCTTTGCCACTCACATTTTGAAGCAGAGGCTAACTACAACACTTGGAAGGGCCTAGAGGGCTGTGAAACATTCAGGTACATGCCAATCAAGCATATGTGATTGACTTTGTGGCAGCTCAAATCAGCTGTCAAAAGACCTAGGCTGTTGTGAAACCCCATGTTTACTTTAAATACCAACAAAACCCTATATGAGGGAAGACATAGTGTAGACGCTAAATTGGTCATGGTGGTCTCACATGCAATCATTTTTAATTCCTGGTTCATCCGTTTATCCACACTGAGCCATCCTTGGAAAAGCACTTTACATCCTGGCAAAATTACTATTTGCCTAAAGTATTCTAGATACTATAATTAAGGACTTTATGAAAAGTGGGCATGTACTCCTACATTCTTGAGCGTTAACTGCTTAGATAAGCATTTAGAATAGGTGCTGGTTAAAGGTTAATGAGACATATTATACCTGAAGAAACAAAGTGTGAACAGCTCACATGAAAGGCACATGGAATTGTACATCTGGCAATAAAGATCAGTGTTAAGAAAAATGCACCAGGTTTTCCATGTGCATTAGAAATCCATCAAATGAGACAAGAGAGGATCAAACAAACGATATTAAGTAGGTAGAGAAGATCAAGAGGATTCTCTTAGAGAGGGTTATTTACTGTGCATCGAACTGCTTGGTGTTAAGTACTCTATTCAAAGTAACAAAGCAGGAAGGATGCTTTCTGTGTTTGAACCCTCATTAGGTTTTCAATTGTGCTTGTCCCAAAAAGGATGGATCCAACTTGAAAGTAAGGTTTGTTTAAGAACCTAATGCTGGATCAAGGCAACATTTTGAACGAGACAGAGGAGGATTGAGTTGTCTGAAGCTTTGCATTTGAGTAATACTATTCCATCTTTTATTGTGGCCATAAGGGAGGCGACATCTTCTCGTATGAAGGATTGTATCTATGTTTTAAGTTTTTTTCAGTGCTTAATTTGAGCTGGTGGGGGACACCGGCACTCATTTTTAGGTACTTTATTTCCTGCATTATACATTCAACGATAGTAAGATAGGGAAAAACACGCACAGGGGAAAGACGGGGGAAGAGAAAGGTGGAAAAAACTTCACCAAGGGAGAAAGCAGGAACCTGCAAGATAAAGGGGAAGAGAGTGTCTGGCAGTATATCAAAGAGGCATGAGGTGGATTTAAGAATATGCAACCTTAGTATTCGTGTGCTGATATTGAACTACTTGGGTCCTAAGGATGTGCTGGACACATCCTTAGCACCGGTGCTTGGGTGCTGAGGACGTGTCTGGCGCATCATAAACGCTGGAGCTTCCCCTGTGGGTCCCCCGCCTCATTCTCTACCAGGGATGGCAGCAGAAGTGCTTCCGCTGCCACCCCTGACCCCTCCCCTGGCAATCTGATGACGTCAGCGCACACATAGCATGCCAACTGCATAAAAACACACTGGGGAAGAGCTGGAAGCTATATGCTTCCAGCGAGTCCAGGAGGAAGGTAAGATTTTGGGGATCGGGAGGGTAGAGAGACACCAGGGGGGAAGTAAAACGTTTTTCCTTTCCCCAGTGTCTCTCCACAGTGCATTTCTGCTGCGGATGCCCCCACTAGATACCAGGGATGTTTTCTTGTTGCGAGGAGTAGCCCCTTGGGAATTGGTCGCTCCCCATTATTTGGCACGTTATGGCTGTTTTCAGCCCCTCTCGGGGGCAGATCGGCCATTTTGTAGGGCGATCTGCCCCTGAGGGGGCAGAAAACCACTAGACACGAGGGGTTATAAATTTGGTAAATGTTGGGGAGTGGTCCCTTGGGCAAGGGTCGCTCCTCAGTTTTGGTAACATGTTTTGGCTGTTTTCTGCCCCCCCCCCCCCATCCCGGGGGAAGATCAGCCATTTTGTAGGCCGATCTGCACCCAAGGGGAGTGGAAAATCACTAGACACCAGGAATTTGATCATATATGCATGCTGAGGAGCAGCCCCTTGGACAAGGGTCGCTCTCCCCTTTTTGGGTGCATTATTTGGCCGTTTGCCGCCACCTGGTAGCAGATCGGCCAATTTGTAGGCTACTCTTCCCCCAAGGAGGCAGAAAACTACTAGACACCAGGGAATGTAACATTGGTGAATGATGGGGAGCAGACCCTTGGGCAAGAGTCCCTCCTCATTTTGGGGCACATGTTTTGTTGTTTTCTGCCTCACCTGGGGGCAGATCTGTCATTTTTTGGGCCGATCTGCCCCCATTGGGGGTGGGGCGGAAAACCATTAGACAGCACGGATATTACTGTTGGCCAAGGGTTGCTCTCCAGTATTGTCCAGACATCATTTGTTTGCTTGCCCTGGAGGAGAGCAGAGTTTTTTAAAACCACTCTGCTCCCATGGGGGGGCAGAAAACCACTTAACACCAGGGAATACGTTTCTTAGTATGTGTGAACTGGTGTTTGGCTGGCAGTCTTCGTGTACTGGCATTTGGCTAGCAGTATGTGTGTGCTGGCGTTTGGCTGGTGGTGTGTGTGGACTGGCGTGTGGCTCGCATTTGACTGATAATGTGTTTGAACTGGGGATTTTGCTGGCGGTGTGTGTAGACTGTCTTCTGGCTGGCAATGTGAGTGGCAGGCATTTGGATGGTGGTGTGTGTGAACTGGGTGTTTGACTTGTGTTTGACTGGTGGCTAGGGTAAGGGTCAATCCTCTCTGGAGTGCCAATATTTTGCCTTTGCTTTGTGCTACCATGGCGGCAGATCGGACGATTGTGATGCTGATCTGTCCCCAGGACAACATCACAAGATAAAATGATGGACAGTCTTGAAACTTTTCAAACACTCACCCCAAGTCACAGATATGGGTTTACCCCATTTTCATTATGCTCGCCATGTCACCCCAGTTTGGACCCAGCCATATGCAAATCAGTCTTGACCCTGCTCCCCATGGGAACAGTTCAGCCTGAACTGCCAAGCCAGGTCCTCCCTGGACCAGACACAAGCATCCTGGGACCGGTTTTGTGGTATCACCCCTCATCAGCCAAGCTAGCGTGAATCTAGTGGTGCAGTGGCCATCATTTGTTTGCACAGTAATTTACACCCTAAGTGGGATGGAAATGCCCAGACATTGGTCCCATGCTCACTATGCCATTGGATTCAAGCTAGTCTGGCTGTTGAGGGGTGATACCCCCTGAACCGGTCCATGGATGCTTGTTTCTGATGCAGGGAGGACCTGGCCTGACAGTTCGGGCTGGACTGTTCCCATGGGGAGCAGGGTCAATACTGATTTTCATTGGGCTGGGTCCAAGCTGGAATGTCGTGGCGAGCAAAATAGCAATGGATTGAACCCAGATCTGTGACTGGGGCTGAATGTTTGATTTGTTCAGCATTCCGTCCATTATTTATTTGCGCAGTGATCTGTCCCCAGGGGCAGACTTCATAGTGTTTTATAATGGTAATTGTTTTATTTGTTATCATGTGTATTTGTGATCTTAATGTTTTATTTCTCCTTTTTACGATAGTGCAAAGCCTTTGATTTCCTTGGCGGCGACTCCTGCTTGTGGTTTCGGCACTGGTAGATCTGCAGGTTGTGTAGTTGCATGTGTTTGGTAAGGAAACATTTTTATTGCCCTAACTGAATGTTTTTTTTATAGTTGTAATAATTGTAGCATATATAGCTTGTGATTTATTTTTTCAAATTCACATTTGGATTTGTGCAAGATCTGTATTCTGTTATCTTGTGTGTGATTTTTTGTTGTTTTTCCTATCTTTGGAACTTGCTGTGTCAGTGCAGAGTAGGGGCAGTTTATTCTCAGTCTAGCTGTCTGTAGCAAATGAGAGGTATCTTTTTAGAGTATCAAGTTAATTGTGTGGATTGCATTGATAGTTTTTTTCCAGATCATTGTATGTCAATCGTTATATTTACTGTTTGATAAAGATGAGTTAGTTGAGTTCTAATTTGACACGTTAAGTGTTGTCTTGTTTGTTGTGTTAGTTTCATAAGTAATCATTATGGCTGCCTGCAAGCTGACTGCCCAGCAGGTTGTAGGTTTGCTTTTTGAATCTGTCTCTGAACATGGCTCTGAGACTAACTCTGCCACTGAGGCAGAGGACCAAGTAGAAGATTCTGGCAGTAAATCTTCTATTCAAGAGGAGTCATCTGATGATGAATCTACTATTAGTAATGATGGGAGCCTCCAACGCCAACAGCCAGCGAGGGGGGACTGCAAGCCCCACAACCCTAGGCGCCATTGCTGATCTCTCCGCGCCCGGAGGCGCTTTAAAGCATTTCGCGGTTCTCGCAGCGCGGGAGCCGCCAGCGCCAACAGCCAGCAGCCAGCGAGAGGGGACTGCAAGCCCCACAATCCTAGGCGCCATTGCTGATCTCTCCGTGCCCAGAGGCGCTTTAAAGCATTTCGCGGCTCCTGCAGCGCGGGAGCCGCCAACACCAACAGCCAGCAAGGGGGGACCGCAAGCCCCACAATCCTAGGCGCCATTGCGGATCTCTCGGCGCACGGAGGCGCTTTAAAGCATTTCGCGGCTCCCGCAGCACGGGACGCTCGCGGGCGTGCCCGGGCCAATGGCTGGCCCGTCTGCGCCCGTTAGCGCCAGGAAGAAGCAGGGCTGGGCCACCCCCCTTTCAAGTTTCAAGCGGCACCCAGGACTCAGCAAGAACACGGGGTGAGTGTCGAATTCAACAATCTAACAATCCACTGATAACTGTATAGGCAAGTGTAGCAACTGATATCGCTTAAGAGTAAAATCTGAGCTGCAATAATGGGAAAGCGCGCCGCGTTACCACCTGCACGCCCGATCACTGACAACATTAACAGCATGCTTGAAAGGGTGGTTAACATTGTTTCAGGTGAAATTGAACTTACGGAGCGCCGCTTGTCACTGGGCACTTAGGGTCGAGTGGATATTACTGAAGACAGAGGCGTATCAACTAACCTTATACAGGATCTGTCCTCATCACAGCCCCATGGAATTGGCATTTATAAATCCCCAATTGCAAGTGGGAGCATAAGTGGGCATGAGACAGTTGAGTCACAGCCAGATATAGACATACCAACATCTGCGGGAATGTCAGCCGCCAAACGAAAGAGGAAGAGCGGTGATGGAGCAAGGTTTCAAAAATGAAACTTGCTTGTATGCAATTCTCCTCATAGTATTAATTTATTAAACTTGTATTGTCAAAACTAACCTTTGCATTCACAAACACAAGAGGGACAGAAGCTTGCCTATGTGTTTTACTAATGAATAACGCTTGTCTGTAATCCAAAATGTCCGCTAAAGCGCGGGAACTTCATTGCGCATGTCGCAACCTGATCACATGGTGTGATGTCTTTCTTTGCTTGGTGGGAAACTTCTGCTTCTGCGCAGTGTGCACTAAAATGGCCGCTAAATGTTTTCACATGCTTCAGCTTGCTCTCATGTCATTATTAAATTGTCGTTTTCGTAATGCTACTAATGCAGGATAGTATTATAATTAATTGGGAATAGAGTAGGGAAAGTGGGCATACAGTGAAACATTTTCTTCTTGCACTTTTAGTAATTCGTAAACTTGGGCCTAGGTTGGTAACTTGAAACTCGAGAGACAGATGGTTCTGCGCATGTGTCCTGTGTGCCTGCCAAGTGAAGTCAACTTGGACGTCTTCCAAGGCCATGACCCATTGGCCGAAGATGCTGTACTTTATGTTTCCGGAGGACAAAATGATACTTTTCCCCTGTAAAATGTATAACATTTGTCGTGAGACAGGTGGGAAATAAAGCGAATGTATTAATTTGAAGGGGTGGGAACGTAAAGACAATAGGCTTTACAATTTAGGCCAAATCGATATGGTGCGAGAATCCACCCCCTGTCCCTGTCCAATCAGAAGTAGTGGTCCCATATTTTAGCAACATTAAGGGGAGGTACATGGGCGTAGAAGGGTATAATAGAATATAGCATTAGTTAATTAGTCAGAGCATGCTTTCACGAAGAACAGGCGTCCATGCTGCGAGAGAGCTCTTAGATCCAGACTGCTATGCTGATCGGTTGCTGACTGAATCCCTGTCCAGAAGAGGTCCTGAGGAGGGGGCAGCGGAGTCCATTAGAACGGGAGAATCGAGGAGAAGTCGAGTATCAGAGAGGGGAACGGCGCAGGCGTCGTTGTAGAGAGGTCACCGGTCCTGTCCTGATCCTGGAAGAAGTCTTTGCTCTTCATCCTTCCTGGGTCCTATCTTTTCCAACTCCTTGGCCAAGGGGCTTGGTTCTCGCATTTAGGTAACTATACTGCAACCTTTAGTTGCGCTGCTGTCTCCATCTTCTCCTCTTCCTTAAACACCGTCATTGATTAGCAAAATCATTTCTATGCTTTTTCTTGGGTATTTCAAATCAAGTACCGTGTTTTCTGTATTTTACTCTGCTAAAACTTTAGATAAACATTTTAAAACTTCCTGACTCAGTGGTTTTTTCAGGATTATGAACTATATTGAATGTCACTCATTTTAAATTTCCCAATTAGCAAAGGATCCATTGGTAAGTTATTACTCTTCAATCAGAAGGTAATTGGTAGCTGGGACTTTGATAAAAGAGTACATTTGACACCCAGCGTAAGTATTAGTGTAGTGTGAATGTATGGGCCCAAGTGAGTATATGGTGTATGAATGTTGTTGGCTAATATTGCGCTGGATCAGTTTTCTGGTAAGCAGAGGACGGTTATGGTTACTCTTTGTTAATTGGGTAATGAGAATTTTTATTTGTATTTTTATGAACTAACATCCGCTTAAATTTTGAGTTTTGTTATATGTTGTCCAGAATACCCCGGGGGGGGAAAAGAATAGTGGGTGGCAAGTGGAAGCCATACTGCAGTGAGGTTATCTGTCAGGCAGAATTAGTACTGAGAAGTTAAGCAGGACTTTCAGTACTCGTTAGGGACTCTATGCGTGTGAGTAATAGCAAAAAGGGTACGCTGATAAAAATTTGATGTTATATCACCTAGTAAGGGTAACATTGGAGAAGTAACAGGTACTTCTGGAGCTTGTGTGAAGAGTAGACGGAAGTGTTTTACTCATAGTATATGTTTTAGTAAACAGAAAAGTTTTACTAAGTGTGAGAAGAAAATATCTTTTTCGAATTTAGAAGAAACTGGCACGATAGCGAATGTTTTATGTTGTTACTGAAATTTAATTAAGATTTATAGAGAAAATAAGTTTGCGTAAATTTTTGTAAAGGGAGGGTCAGTTGCCGGAGAGGGAGCTGACGTCACAAAACGCCGTGCTGTGGTAGGTTGAAACAGCGAGTGTGGAGAGACAATTGTAAAGGAGGGGTCAGTAGTCAGGAGTAGTACTGACGTCACAGGTGCCGCGCTGGGATTGGTTAAACCAGCGAGGACAGAAAAGAGCAGATTGTAAAGGAGGGGTTGACAGAGAAACGTCATCAAAAGGCCACGCAAGGATTGGCTCGGAAATAAAAGATAGCAGACATTTGATTGGTCGAAATTATAGAAGCAAAATTCTTAGTGGATAAGGATTGCATGTTAAAACGCGATCCGACTTTAACAGGAACTCGTCCGGATAGGAGATTCCTAGGTTTTGCAGAATATAATTTTGTACACAGAAGATTAGATAGAATGTACGGAGAAAGGAGAAAACTGTCATTCTTACAAAAGATTAAGAATTATTTTAAAAAGGACAAACCACTCAAAACTAGAGAAGGAATTATTATTCCACCAGCTAAAACGCCAGCATCATTCATGATGATGGAGAGAGGTTATCATACCTGTGTATGGATGGAGAATTGGATAGAATACACCAAAAATGATGGAATATTAGCATTTCCCCAGAATGGCACGTTCAATGGGCGAATTCTTCAGAACTTGAGATTGAGGATGAATGACTTAGAACCCAGACCTAGATTAACTCAGTACGAAGCTCTAGAAAAATGGGAAACTGAGGCATTTGAGCGGGATAGATCTAGAAGTAATAGGAGTTACCCAGGAGTTTTCCCCAGATATTTACGTGAGTCGAGAGAGGGTCAGATGAAAAAATGGAGAAGGGCAATGATTACAGAAGGACTGTAGCCATTATTCACAGAAGGAGAGAAATCAGGAGGCAAATGTACAGAAAAGACCAAACATTTAATGAGAAATGAGGAGTCTGAAGACGAATTTATGGAGGAAATGTTAAGAAATCCCCCACCATATCAGGAAGGAACAAGTGGATGCACCCCAAGTGCACCACCGAAAACTCCATTAGTGCCACAGGTAATGCATGAATTCACCCCGAGTAGAATACTTCATGACAAAGAAAAAGAAGCCCTAGAAAAGACCAGAGCAGAATTAATACAGAAAATAACTCAGATAAAAGTACATCCTGATTCGTTGACCATACCAGTAACAATTGGTCCAGTAGTTCCATTATATGGTACTCAGGGAAGCTGTCCTCCACCGATACTTACACCTACTGCTGTGAATAATCCCAAACCTGAAGCTCCAGTTATAATTGAGGATCAATTTAGTGACTGTGAATCCACAATATCACTTATGGACTTGCCTATTCGAGGTTCTGTAAATAGTACTCCAAGAAAAGATGTACCTGGAGGTTCAAAAGATGTAAGTTTAGTAACTTCATCGGGAGCAAAAAGTGCTACCATAGTAACACCTGAAGATCTAGAAAGATGGGTGCAAGGGTCAGTTAAACAGTGCACACCTCCGAAAATAATGGACATTCATAAATTAAAAGTCGAATTAGAAGAAATAATAGCAGGAAATGTAGGACTAGAACGCTTAAATACCTATGATGAAGAAGAATTATTGTTCCTATGCAGGAGTATCACCAGAAATGTAAGGTTATTTCATGAAAAATTGTCCAATTTAGCATTACAGATGGGAATAGAAATAGGGAGATCAAAGGTACTACAAAAACCCTATAGAGCAGAATTTTCAGACAAAGATTTAGAAAATATGAATGCCTCTGGAAGAAGATTACAAATAAGAGAATTAATGTTAGTTTTGCAAAAAAGGGGAGACCTAGATAAATGGAAAACTAGGTGGGCCAAGAAAAAGGAAGACGCACGAACAAGTAGAACAGCATCAGAATATGTGATGAAGGAAGCAGGAAAAGCAGATCAAATTTATCCAATGCGAGAAGTTGCGGGAGGAGGTTATGTACATGTCCCATGGAGCAGACAGGATATTTTATCATTTACGAATGATTTTCCAAAATTGAGAGAAAAACCAATTGAATGGTACAAGCAGGTTGAAAGGTTTGTGAAGGTGTCAAAGGTATTGTTGAAGGATTTAGATGGTCTGTTTGACATAGTGGTACCTGCCGATTTATGGACAGATTGTAAGATCACAGTGGATTGGCCAAGTGATGAGTATCCCAGAGATCCGAAAACAGGTGCCCCGTCAAATGATGTAATGAAAAAGTATCAGCAGGTGATAATATACCTGAAAGGGAAAATACCACCGAAAGAAACAGATTGGGTGAAAATAGATCGAACCACCCAAGAAGCCAGTGAAACAGTACATTCCTATTATGAGCGTCTATTGCAGGTGTTTAAACAGTATAGTGGATTTGAGGACATTGGAGACAAAAACATGAGTCAGTTTGTGTATCGATTTGTTTATGGTCTGAAGCCAGAGATTTGCCAGATGATTAAACAACACATGCTGTGTTAAGCCCATAGATGAAATTCTGAAGTATGCAAAATATTGTGGAGACGATATTGAGGATAGACACAAGAAATTGCAGGAAAAAGTGATGTGGGCACAGGTGAAAATGGCTGAGAAACAGGGAATTAATTTGGAAAATCCGAGTGAAAATCAAGGAAAAGATTCTGGAACGAGTGGTGATACGGGAAATGGTGGAAAATTTAGAGGACGAATGAGTAGAGAAGAAGCTAAAAAGAAATTTCCTTGTCATGGATGCGGAAAATTGGGGCATTGGAAGGACGAATGTAAAAAGATTCGGAATAATAATGGCCCAAATCAAAACTTAAATCCACAGACGCAGAATGACTCACAGCAGGGTGTAAATCCCCAGAGTCAATTACCACCTCCACCTGTTCAGGGTAATGTAAGCAGAGTAAAGCATGGTACAGACATTGGATACCCAGGAGGAAGTGGTAAGAATGATTATATGACATCACAATTTCTTTTGCAGGACAATTACTGTGAATTCAACTCATGACGGTGCCTAGGAGAGGGGAAGAAGGAGTGCGTACTTGGCGCATCCTTACAGGTAGATCAGTCTGGTCCATATGTTGAAGGAAATGTGAAAGGTAATGATATTACTTTCCTTTTGGACACTGGTGCTACCAGGTCTATGGTGAGATCAGCAGATATCCCAGACCTTCCTCTCTCTGGTGAAGATATCCAAGTAGTAGGGGTAGCTAATCAAAGAATTAGAACGCCTCTTACAGAACCAATGGAAGTCAAAATAGGAAACTTCAGAGAAATGCACCAATTTGTAGTGTGCGATTCTAGCCCAGTGAATTTATTAGGTAGGGATTTATTGTGCAAAATGAACTGTACAATTTTCTGCACGCCAGATGGTGTGGCAGTTCAGACACCAGATGAGGACCATGTATATAAAATTATGGTTGCAAAACAAGGTACAGAAATAGACGAAATGTTTTCGTTAATAACAAGAGATGAGTTACCAGAAGAATTAAAAGGTACAGTAAACCCAATAGTATGGGATTTCACCGGAAAAGAAGTAGGACTTATGGCAAAAATAGATCCAGTTCAAATTATGGTAAAAGAAGGTGCAATTTTCCCAAATACCAGACAGTACAAAATGAGTGCAGAAGTAAAAGCAGGAGTCATTGAAGAAATACATCGAATGGTAGAACAAAACATCCTAAAAGAAGTAATGAGTAGCCCATGTAATTCACCAATCATGGGATTAAAGAAACCTAGTGGAAAATATAGGATTGTTCAGGACCTGCGAAAAATAAACAAGATTGTGGAACCATGTTGTCCCATAGTACCAAATCCTGCAGTAATTCTATACCAGATCCCTTGGAATGCAGGATGGTTCACAGTAATTGATTTGTGTCAAGCATTCTTTTCAATACCATTGCATCCAGACAGCCAGTATCTTTTCTCATTTAAATTTGAGAACAAGGTCTATGTGTGGAATCGTGTTCCTCAGGGGTACACAGAAAATTGAGACACGCACTTTGTTCAGCACCTGCCCTAGGCATGCCTGATTATAAAAGAGAAATCGCATTATTCTGTCAAGAGAGAGAAAATTGTGCACTTTCTGTCCTAACTCAGAGACATGGACTAGACAGACGTCCTATAGCGTACTTTTCTGCTACATTGGACCCAGTAGCAGCCGCGTTGCCAGGATGCGTAAAAGCAGTGGCAGCAACTTGTTTGAGCATTGAACAAAGCGAGTCAATTGTGATGGGACATCCTGTAAAAGTGTATGTTCCACATGCAGTTGTGATTCTATTGACAAGAACCCGAACTCAGCATCTTACTCCTAGTCGGCTGACTAAATATGAGAATTATGTACAAAACCACGCCCAGACAGAGGAACAGCCTCTTAAAAAGCCAGACAGGGAGCTATTTGTCGATGGTTCATGTCAAAGACATGAAGATGGTAAACTAACTGCTGCCTATGCGGTATGTGAATTAACTGGAATAGTTGAAGCATCCTATTTACCAGGAGTAAAATCTGCACAAGTAGCTGAATTGATTGCTTTGATAAAAGCTTCCAAAATTGGGAGGAATCAGAGAGTGACCATATTTACAGATAGTCAATATGGTTACGGGGTTGTGCATGATTTTGGCCAACTGTGGATGCAGAGGGATTTTATGACTTCTTCAGGATCCCCCATTAAAAATGGACAATTTGTAAGGGAATTGCTAGAAGCAATACAATCACCAAAAGAATTGGCTGTGGTGAAATGTGCCGCACAGATATGCAGACCTGGTGGCTCAACATTGTGCCAAAACCAGAACGTCAGTCAATAAGAGGGTGGAAAGAATGGGAATCAGCTGCCAACTTATGCTGTATATGCCACCTGAAACTTGGAATGAGGTGAAGAAATTGCAAGATGAGGTTGATGAAAGTGAGAAAAATGTGTGGATTAAAGTGGGTTGCTCCCAAAGAGGAGAAGATGAAGTGTGGATCAGTGCAGATGGCAGACCAGACTGTTTACTCTCACAAATGGCCAGAATGCATCATGGAGACACACACATAGGGAGAGATGCAATGATTAGACTGTTCAGACAAAATTGGTACAATCCCAAATTCAGGGCTGTTGCAGAGAGTCTTTGCCAGAGATGTCTAACTTGCCAAATGCATAATCCAGGCAGGAAAACGATAATTGGGTTTGGAAAGATTGGAAAGGCAGAGGGCCCATTTATAAGACTCCAGTTCGACTTCATACAGTTACCACCATGCAGAGGACTAAAATATGTACTAGTGATAGTATGTCTGTTTTCAAAGTGGGTGGAGGCTTACCCTACTAGGAGAAATGACAGTATTACAGTTGCAAAACTGTTGTTACGAGAGCTCATACCTAGGTTTGGTTTCCCAGTATCTTTGGAATCAGATAGAGGAAAACACTTTAATAGCGAAGTGATCCAGATAATCTGTGAAGCATTTCAAATCAAACAGAAATTGCACTGTGCATATCGCCCAGAGGCTTCTGGAGTGGTTGAACAATTAAATGGCACTATAAAGTCAAGACTGGGAAAAATGTGTGCATCAACATCATTAGAGTGGCCAGACGCATTGCCACTTGTTTTGATGGGACTCAGAAGCATACCTGACAGAACGACAGGATTAAGCCCTCATGAAATAATGATGGGAAGAGCAATGAGCCAAACACATGTTCCCACAAACAAATTAGTGAATATATCTGATGATATGGTTCTGGATTATTGCAAAGGATTGGCTGACCTAGTGCGTTCTGTCTCTCATCAGGTTGGAGAAGACGCAGTTTTCAGGCAGCCTGAACTAGAACATGATCTGAATCCTGGTGATTGGGTGGTAGTGAAGAATCACACCAGAGAAACGTGTCTATCACCCAGGTGGAGCAGACCTTGTCAAGTTATATTGACCACCAATACAGCAGTGAAGTGTGCAAGATTTCCTAATTGGATTCACGTAAGCCACACAAAGAGAGTACCAGACCATGAAGAGGAGAATTCACAGACAACACCAATCACTGAAGAAGCTGAAGGTTGCCCAGCAGAGGAATCTCAAGATCGAGGTTCGAGAGAAGCTGACGGAGAACAACCGAGCACAAGTCAGGATTGGATACCAGTGGTAGAAGTTCCTGAAGTATACCACAGAACAAGAAGTCAAGCGAAATTGGAAGAAATAGAAGATCAGATAGGGGAAGAAGAAGCAGCTCAGGTACAAGAAGAAAAGACAATAAGAGAACCTGAGCAAGGTCAGATAGGGTAAGAAAATTGGACTCAAAACAGTGAAAACCTAATAGACTTTGAACAGGGACAGACAGATCTAGAAGAATCAGGTCAGGCTGCAGAAGTTCACAGTGCAATAAGCCCTGATCAGAACAAGTTAGTTCAAGAAGAGTACAAGAAAGAAGAAAACCTTGAAAAACATGAACTTGAAGAAATAAATAAAGAACAAGGTCAGTTATTGGAAACTCACAGCGGAGCTGTTACAGAGAAACAAATTAGACCTGAAAAGGAGCAAACAAGAAACACAGTAATTGAAGAAAACGAAACAGTGCTAAGAAGTGAAATTAATGAGATCCCTGAAGACGAAAGCAAAGAAACAGTGCCAACAAAGAAAACAAGAAAAGGAGATCATTGGCCAAGTGTCATTAAAAGAGTAAAGTACCACATAACAACCAGAAGTGAAGATCCAGAACAAGTTCCTGAAGTAACAAGTCAAACTGATCAAGAGAAAAAGTCAGGGAAAAGAAAAAGCAAAAGACTGAAACTTGTGAATAACAAATTCAAGGGTCCTGACTGGACTTATATCATTCTTGAAGATTTTGAAAGCTCAGAGTCAAGTGACAGTGGTGGCGAAGGAACAAGTGCAGAACTAACATACGAAGAAGAATCCTATAAAGAAAAGAAGAAGAGATAAGAAGAACAATCTTCCTTGTCGAAAATGCCTGACGATAGAGTTACTGGGAGACCAAAACGAAATTGTTGTAGGAGATGCTGTGCAATCTGCATATGTAGTCTAGTATTGGTGCTTATAGTATGGTTAGTACTGATTGTAGCAGTTCCTTACCTTGTGATAATAGATAAGAAGATTAATAATGAAACTAAAGGGAGGACAGCAAACATGAAGGGCAATAGAGTAGAATTAATGGCAGAAGATGAGGCAGAAATTCATCATGAAATAGCTGATAACGACACTAGTTTAAATGTTTTCACAAAGTTATTGTTTCAGTATGTAGACACAATGGAAGTTAGTAATTGTTATGTCTGTATGAAGTTACCTGAATCAGTAGCGGAAGGATTAACATACCATCATTTACCACTGACATATGGAATCTCATGTAGTGTATTAACAAGTTTATTTTATAGAACAGGTAGGCTACAGTATTATTATTCAAACTTAGATGTGATATTTTCTGAGGTTCCGATTCGCAAGAGTATGAACCCAGTGCTTAGTAGTCAAGACGCACAGTTTATGGGAGAATTTTTCTTAACAATGAAATCAATAGACATAACACATGCACATAGACACAATCTAACATTTTCTTTACTAGAAGAAGAAAAGATATTTTTGAATTTAGTAGAAGATAGAAGACAAGATTTTCAAAAGAAAGCTTCTGAGCATAAGGCTCAGTTGCCACCTTGGGCGGAGAAAGAAGGGAGTTATACACCTGGTAAAGCTCAAGCTGCAATGGCTCTGGATTTCGTAAAGACAGGGAAAATTTGTCTTCATAGGTTAAAGACTGATTATAACAATGTTTTCATCGGTACCAGTGAATGTGAACACAATTTTTTAATTCTTGGAGGTTGGGGACTCAAAGGAGGAACAAATTCAGTTTTTCCTGGAATTTATTATGTATGTGGGAATAAGGCTTATTTTAGGCTTCCTGCACGATGGTATGGAAGTTGTTATTTTGGAATAGTTTTTCCAAAGATATACCACGTAAAAAGAAACACTGGAAGCAATGAAAACAATAATGAATTAATACGAAGTAAAAGAGCTAGTTTTTCAGAAATTGTAGGTGATATATTTGGTGCATTGATACCTTCAGTGGGAATAATTCTGAACTCAAGAAAATATGTAAATTGTCTACAGTGGTTGATCGTTTATCAACGGATACTGCTGGAGGTTTTCTAATGATTAATACGGAGATGGTTGCGATTAGATCTATGGTGATGCAAAATCGACTTGCTCTTGACATTCTATTGGCAAAAGAGGGAGGAGTCTGTAAATTATTGAAGACGAAACATTGTTGCACTTATATTCCTGATAAGAGTGCAGATATTGGAACGTATATTCAGAACATAACTAAACTTGAGAAAGAACTTAAACCACTGGAAGTTGATAGTGTATGGGAAAGATTGACAAATAGTATCTCGTCAATTGGAACCTGGTTTGCAAATGTAGGAAAAGGACTTCTAGGTCAAATATTAGTACCCCTAGCAGGGATAGCAATAATAATATTGGCAATAACAATATGGTGCAAATGCTGTAGAAAGAATGGAACATATAAAGTGAGAGGAAAAGGAAAGAAGAGAAAACTAGATGAAATAGAACTTGAAGAATGGAGAAGTGATTTATACAAAAAGTTGAAAGGGGATGTGAAAAACAGAAAATGTAAAAATGAGAATGAAACGAATTGCTACAAGTTGGCATCTGATTGAGGGTAGTGTTTTTGATGGCTCAGAAACGCCATCAGAGAGGGGATTGATGGAGCAAGGTTTCAAAAATGAAACTTGCTTGTATGCAATTCGCCTCATAGTATTAATTTATTAAACTTGTATTGTCAAAACTAACCTTTGCATTCACAAACACAAGAGGGACAGAAGCTTGCCTATGTGTTTTACTAATGAATAACGCTTGTCTGTAATCCAAAATGTCCGCTAAAGCGCGGGAACTTCATTGCGCATGTCGCAAACTGATCACATGGTGTGACGTCTTTCTTTGCTTGGTGGGAAACTTCTGCTTCTGCGCAGTGTGCACTAAAATGGCCGCTAAATGTTTTCACATGCTTCAGCTTGCTCTCATGTCATTATTAAATTGTCGTTTTCTTAATGCTACTAATGCAGGATAGTATTATAATTAATTGGGAATAGAGTAGGGAAAGTGGGCATACAGTGAAACATTTTATTTGTGATTTTAATATTTTCTTCTTGCACTTTTAGTAATTCGTAAACTTGGGCCTGGGTTGGTAACTTGAAACTCGAGAGACAGATGGTTCTGCGCATGTGTCCTGTGTGCCTGCCAAGTGAAGTCAACTTGGACGTCTTCCAAGGCCATGACCCATTGGCCGAAGATGCTGTACTTTGTTTCCGGAGGACAAAATGATACTTTTCCCCTGTAAAATGTATAACATTTGTCGTGAGACGGGTGGGAAATAAAGTGAATGTATTAATTTGAAGGGGTGGGAACGTAAAGACAATAGGCTTTACAATTTAGGCCAAATCGATATGGTGCGAGAATCCACCCCCTGTCCCTGTCCAATCAGAAGTAGTGGTCCCATATTTTAGCAACATTAAGGGGAGGTACATGGGCGTAGAAGGGTATAATAGAATATTGCATTAGTTAATTAGTCAGAGCATGCTTTCACGAAGAACAGGAGTCCATGCTGCGAGAGAGCTCTTAGATCCAGACTGCTATGCTGATCGGTTGCTGACTGAATCCCTGTCCAGAAGAGGTCCTGAGGAGGGGGCGGTGGAGTCCATTAGAACGGGAGAATCGAGGAGAAGTCGAGTATCAGAGAGGGGAACGGCGCAGGCGTCGTTGTAGAGAGGTCACCGGTCCTGTCCTGATCCTGGAAGAAGTCTTTGCTCTTCATCCTTCCTGGGTCCTATCTTTTCCAACTCCTTGGCCAAGGGGCTTGGTTCTCGCATTTAGGTAACTATACTGCAACCTTTAGTTGCGCTGCTGTCTCCATCTTCTCCTCTTCCTTAAACACCGTCATTGATTAGCAAAATCATTTCTATGCTTTTTCTTGGGTATTTCAATCAAGTACCGTGTTTTCTGTATTTTACTCTGCTAAAACTTTAGATAAACATTTTAAAACTTCCTGACTCAGTGGTTATTTCAGGATTATGAACTATATTGAATGTCACTCATTTTAAATTTCCCAATTAGCAAAGGATCCATTGGTAAGTTATTACTCTTCAATCAGAAGGTAATTGGTAGCAGGGACTTTGATAAAAGAGTACATCTGACACCCAGCGTAAGTATTAGTGTAGTGTGAATGTATGGGCCCAAGTGAGTATATGGTGTATGAATGTTGTTGGCTAATATTGCGCTGGATCAGCGGGAAGCCCACTTGTACCAAAAGGAAACAGCCTACCCGAACAGGTCCCTCTCAAACCTGCCTGTCTGCTTGGATACAGCCATCCCCAAGCATTGGCACTTCTGGTACCTCTGATACTCCTGTGACAGCACTTATTGCGAATCTGAGTCGCTCCATCGGCACACAGACTGAGGTGACATCGGACCTTGAGAACTTTGGGGACGCCATTGCCAATATTGCTTCTGCGATGGTGACCAAACAAATCAACGAACTCTTAGGTATGAAATTTGCCTTACTACAGGATCGCATTGACAATCTGGCCTCTCTCATAGGGGGACCTAGCCAATCAGTGGGGAACGCACAAACTGTAATAGATGAAGGGGGAGGGTCTATCGCCACAACGGGCGCCCCAATTAATGATAATCAACCCCCTACTGCCAGAGCCCCCGCCCTTGCAATCAGCGCATGTACCACATGCAGACAAGTCAGGGAATGTTTTCAACCCCTCCCTAATAGGTATGGTACCACACCCACTGATGAATTGGTTACTATCTCACAGCCAAATCCCATCTTGGGCTGCGCTAATAGACCCAATGGAGTAGACCAGAAACTAACGTCTGGTAATTCAAGTAGTAATGCATTAGCCATTCCCAGTAGAAATCCCCTGAAGGCAAACTCGGATGTTTTGGGCTTGCCTACGGCGGCCTGCCCTTATGTGCTGGTGTTGGCAGGCGTACCGACCTTAAAGAGGGACCAGAACGAGTCATGGGACCAACTACGCAACAAATGCGTGGACTGGCTATCAAAGAATAGGAGGTTCCACCCATCAGATATGAACGATATTATTATGGCACGTAGAGTTGGGTGGGTTGGTGCATCTCCAAAGAACACTGAAGGGGACTGTATTGTGATTAACTTCCGCAGACCATCCATGGTGAGTCACCTATTAAGAGCATGCGAGTCCACAACAATTAATAGTACCAATATATGTCCATTACCGCTGGGCTATTTTTATAAACCAAACCACAGTCCCCACATTAATGTGGCCCCTCTACTCACTACATATAATAGGTTTTCGGCTCTGTCTGAGTTGGATACCCAGGATTGACTACCGTCAACCCTGGAACTCCCTGACTCCGCCGCTGGATCATTAATTCTCCCCCCAGCAACTGATCTCACTAGCCCACATATTCCAACAAAGGTCCCTGCCAGCCCAGACCTGCGCATCTTAAGCTGGAATGTGGCGGGCCTGCATTCCAAGTTGAACCAACCGGACTTGCTGAAACTCATAAGAGAGCAGGATATCCTTATGTTTCAAGAAACCTGGGCCACTCAAGATCTATTTATTGATGGGTTTGAATGCTATAACACCTTAGCACCAATCCCAAAGTACGGTCGACCCTCTGGGGGTCTATCGATTTGGGTAAACATCGCTGCGGTTGGTAGCATTACGGCTATAAGCACCAAAAATAATAATTTCCAAGCCTTACTGTATTACAGGGGGGTCTCTTTTTTCTTGATTAATTTTTATAATAATGATTTTCAGTCTATACCAAACGGGAATTTTATAAATTTATTCGAATTTTATGCGTCTATTTAAAAACCTAAAGACTGCCTTAAGACAATGGGAATTTGTTTAGGAGGCAATTTTAATGCTAAATTACCCCACATCTGGTCAAGCAATCAGCTATGCAGTAGAGGACATAACTGCCATAGGGGCAAGGACTTAGTGGACCATCTGAATAATCATAACCTAATTAACGTTATGGAAATCGCTGCTGTAACAAACAATAATGACCCCTGGAGCCCACATTTAGAGGGAGGGGCTGCGCCTCTACGATCGATCATGTTTTCATTTCCCCTGTTTTAGAGGTCTACCTGTTGAAAGCAGAAATTATTGCCACAACTTTTGGGGACCATAATCCAATCTAAACAATGCTAAGATTATCCCCTGGCCCAATGCCCAATATAGAATGCGGTGCCAGGAATATATCGCCTTCAACTGATAATTTAAGACTGGTGTGGCGGGGTGTTAATAACACCGACTTGTTTTGTACAATGGTCAGGGATAACTTGAATCTTATTAACTCCTGCCTGTTGGCCCAGGACCCTTATCCCGAGGTAGTTAATGCTTTCATCAAACTTTGTTGAGCTATTAAATCTTTGCTGTCAAAACTTATCACCACAGTGCAATGTGTACCTAGATGGTTTAATCACGAATGTTCAGGGGCTAATAGGCAGCTACGTAAGGCCCTGTCACACAGCCCGAGGTGTAATTCACTTGTTAAGCTGTCAAGGCAGAAATATAAGTCAGCAATTGCCAAAAGGAAGGAAGAACTATTAAAAGATCGTTGGGACGCACTTGTTAATGCTGCTAGCCTAAAAAACGGGAATATATTTTGGGCCACTGCCAAAGACCTAAGAACAATGGGACAGCCATTAACCCCGATAAGCTGCAACATAACAGGCGCAACCTGGGAAAGTCACTTCTCCACGATCTACCTAGCGCCCTCACTAGAATCGGATCCCTTCAAGCATAGGACTCCAACTAGGGTCCCATCCGTCAGAGTGTGGGCAACAAAGCTCCGGGTCCGGATGGGCTACCAATCGACCTCATTAAGCATAAACCTGATTTTTGGGCCCCACTATTGCTAAATGTTTTTAATAATTTAACTAATGCTCCGCTACAGAGCTCATGGTCTACTAGCATTATCGTGCCAATTTTTAAAAAGGGCGACCGCTCGCAACCGAGCTGCTACAGGCCGATTTCTTTAATAGACAACATCCTCAAAATTTTAGGTAGAGTTTTATATAACAAAATCTTAACATGGGCTGAGGAAAATCATATTTTAGAGCACTACCAATTAGGATTCAGGAGCACAGTAGGCACGAATGAACAATGTTTAAATCTTAATTTGATCATTGGGAAATACACCATAGCACAGCGCTCGCCACTATATTTAGCCTTTATGGACCTGACCTCCGCCTTCGATTTTGTTAACAGGTCCCGCTTATGGTCCATCCTTTTAGCATATGGTTTGGACGAGGCTCTTGTGCATTTCTTGGCCTACCTACACATGGACCTGAAGGCTCGGGTCAGGATTGGCGGCGGGGGTGAGGTGTCTAATGATATTAATGTAAGCAGAGGGGTCAGGCAAGGGTGTGTTCTGGCCCCCCTCCTTTTTATTCTTTATATTAATAACTTGCACAAATCATTGATCACATTCACCGACGATGTACCCAGAGTTAAAGGAAAAACACTTCATGTGCTACTATATGCAGACAATACGGTTTTAATTGGACGCACTACGCACTTTAGTACGGGGATTTACAAATTTTATGACTCGCTTGGATCTACGCACCAATTTTAAGAAATCATTTATAATGTCCTGCGGGCCAAGGAAATACCCCTTAAACTCCATATCTGTGGGTGATCAAAAACTAACTAGCACTAGCACTTTTCCATACCTTGGGCTGGTCTTTGCTGTGAACGGCACCTGGACCGAACACGTGGTGTTTTGCAAGAACAAGTTCTCAAAGGCCACCAACTCTATCCTCAGTCTCCCCCGCCCAAAAAGATATGGGGCAATTTTAGCGATTTTAAAGATTTTCAAATCCCAGTGCATACCTACAGCCACCTACGGTGCAGAGGTTTGGGGCATTGCTAAAAGCTTCAGTGTTCAACAAGAGGAAAATAGATTTTGTAGAAAACTTCTGGGCACACCAGTTTCCACTTCCACTGCCATAGCGAACTAAAATTATGTTACATTGAAGGCTTTATAAGGGCACACCCTGCACTGTTCTGGCTGGCTATATGGAAAAACCCTGCAGCATCCCTCACCAGGGAGGTAATAAACGACTGCATCAGTTGTGAGAAAGGGATGGACATCCCATGGCTCGCTGGGGTAAACAAGAGCCTGAAAAGCGTGAATTATGACGGGCTCTTTCTAAATCCGAACACAGCTGAGACTGTAGATAAAAAAGCTCTTAGGTCAGCATTGTATGCACTTTATAGCGCGGAAAGACTAGAGAGGGAATCCAAGAAATCAACTGTTGCTAATTTTCTATCCATCAAGCAAACCGAACATCGTTTGCCTAGTTATATGACATTACCTATGTCCCATTGGGAGAGGGGACTTCTTTTTCGCTTAAGTGCTGGCACTGTAAAATATCTGCTTTGTTTTTCCCTTGGGTATAATGCAAAACTTGACTCCCTGCCATGCCCATGTGATGGGCAGAGCGGCCAAACACTTTTACATTTTTTATTCTTCTGTAAGTTTTACACAAAATACGCACAATGGCTGTTAATACCATTTTTTTTTTTTTTATTGCTACCCGTCCAATTAGCTGATGCGCTTAGAAGTATACTCAAACTAGAAAATGATGAATTGGTTCTCCGTGTTGGCACCTTTCTGTGAATAGCTACAGGGGCTCGCAAAATGATGTGTAACCCATGAAGTTTATCTGTACCTTGTTCTTATACTATGAATTTTTGATTATGCCATTTGCAATTGTTTTTATTGTGATTTTAATTCACATATTTGTTGTGCTTTTATGGATATGGTGTTATCCAAATAAAGTCTTTTTGATTTGATTTGATTTAGTAATGATGAAGTGCCTCTTCTAGAGGACAGCAGAGCCTGTAGTGCAGCAAGAGTAAGCTGGACAGCAGCCAGGGACTGGAAGGCTTCCCATTGGAAGTGCAGAACCACTTCAAATTATTTCTTCTCAACAAATTCCTATACCCACCCACTTGAAATAATTGGCTTGTTTTTTTTTTTGCAACCAGATTTTATTGATTTTCAAGACAGTCAGTATACAAATACATTGTTCAATGGTCATGTCATACCCCATACGTGTTGTACACATTACACAGAACCATTACACCCTGGTGTGCTTAACTTAACATACCCACTTAACAGAAACGTCCCCCTTCCCCCCCTTGAGTTGCGTTAAGTGGATACTTACAATTCCTGCGTGTTATTGGGTTCCCATGAGTCAGGCTTCCGGTCTCAATATGTTGCGGATCTTTGGTCGGGGCCATATTCGGTTTTCTCCTCACCAGCTCCCGTGTTCTAGTGCCGCTGGTTGCGGAGTGCTTGCCCCGCTACCATTGTCCTGCCTGCCGACTATTAGCTCGCTCACCAGTCCTTCCGACGCTCTGGCCCTATCTATTGTGCCTATCCCCCTGCTTGCTTCTCTGAGCAATAACCTGCCTTCTGCTCCTGCCCATTTCTCGAGTTCTTTTTTCCAGGAAGTAATCCTGGGCCCCCTGGTGCCTTCCAATTCCTGGCTATCTCTCTTTTAGCCAGCACATAGGCCAGGTCCTGGAACTTCCCAGTCGTCCTATTCTTGGCCGTAAGGGGGACCCACCCTAACAGGAAGTGCTCAGGGGCGCGCTGGAGCTCTTTATCAATGAGATCATTTACTACTTGCCTTATTTCCTCCCAAAAGGGTTGTAACGTGGGGCAGTTCCAGAACATGTGGATTATGTGTGCCTCTCTCTCTCTCCACACCGTGGAAACGCAGCTGTGTCCGTGCCAAAGTATCTCCTGATTCGGGACGGGGTGAGGTACGCTCTATGCTAGACATAAAAATTAATTAATTTAAAGCACGCATTTCTGGATCCTTCTGGGTTCGCTCTAGGATCCTATCCCACTCCAACTCTGGTATCTGTTTACCCAAGTCCTCCTCCCATTGTAGTCGCAAGCGCTCTAGTGGTTGTTGCAAGTCTTGTCTCATGGCCTTGTAGAGGCAAGACACTATTTTAATCCTCCCCGCAGACAACGCCACATATCTGCACCCTGCTAGTGCCCGCGGCTCCGTACCTCCCAGTCCCCAGTGGCGGCTAATCCCTCTAGCGAGGGCCCCATGTTTCAAGAACTGGCCTCCCGGCAAGTCGTACGCAGCCCGTAGTTCGTCAAATGGTAGGAGTGTGGAGTCTAGGTACAGTTCCCCTATCACTTTCAGTCCTGCCACTAAACAGTCCTCTAGCCCTGCCCAGTACTCCCCCTGTGGCAGATAGCGCAGCAGTGTGATGGGTATATCTGGGGAGTAGGGGGTCTTGGTGCCTACTCGTCGCAAGTATCTAGCACCACTACCCTGGTCTCCGTTGTGTCTTCGGATGCGTTCCGCCGCACTCGTAGCAGTATCTTTGCAAGGGTTGCAGTATTCGGCGCGGCTAGGCACTGCTCCCACCTCGGGTCACGATCCGCCACCAGCCACTGAATCAGCCAAATAATTGGCTTGCTTTATTGCACTTCCCCCCCAAACCATCAAGAGCCTGAACATCACTACTTTGGAAACAACTGTCCATTTTTTACTCCAACCTCCTAAATAACCTATAGTAGCTACCTTCAAACTATATAGTCAATCTATTCCAACCCCTATTGCATATTATTACCCAGTATGCCTACTATTTTTCTTGAGTATTCCTTGTAAATGTTGCCTGTGTTGCTGTGCAAACTTTGTAAAACGCTCTGATACCCTCGAGTCAAGTTTGTGCAATAAAAAACTCAAAAATAAAATCACCCTGATTGTGACCATCTCTTCAAGATTCGGCCTGTCCTTGGGCATTTAGTAGATTGTTTCTCATGGATCTATGTTCCAGGGAAAGGCAGATCTGTGGATGAGTCTCTTGTCTTGTTCAAGGGGCATTTGGTTTTCAGAAAATACATTCCCAGCAAGTGAGCACGTAATGGTATAAAGCTGTATATGCTGTGTGAAAGCGCCACTGATATGGGTATCATTTCAGGGTTTACACTGGTAGGGTTCTTCAATTGACCCCCTTGTTATCCTTCCACGATTGGAGCCAGTGAGAAAATTGTGTGGGAACTTACAGAGCACATTTTCACAAAGGTCACCATTTACACATGGACAATTTCTACACAGGTGTGTGATTATTTCAAGAACTGTTCAGAGTGGACACTGTGGCATGTTCCACAATCCACTCTAACTGTAAGAATTACCCTAAAGAGCTTGTGTGTAAATAAACTTGAAAGGGGACAGAGCAGTGCTTTGCATAGTAATGAATTTCTTGCTGTGAAATTTCAGACAGAAGAGATGTCCACATGCTCAAACCCATTCATGATGAAAGTACTGCGCCTGTGACTGTTTGGGGTCAGGTTGCAGAAGTATGCAAATCAGTGTGCATTTTAGACTACAGCCAAAGTGGCTGAGTGGATTTCATTCAAACTTGGCATAAAAACAGAATTTTACTGAGAAAGCATGCTTTTGTTGGTTTGGTATGAGTCTTTTTTGTAGTTTTGGAGAGATAAACAAGTTTTAAAGGGGAACTCTTTATACATCTGTGCGATATAAAAGAAAATTTCAAATCACCTGAATACACATTTCAATTTGTTGATAAATGTGATAGGCAGGAGAACAGTTCTTTACAATTTTTTTCACCATCGTTAAAATCATGATATTTTAAATCATGATTCCACAGCCATAGAGTGGTAGAGTGGCACCCAGAGGCCAGGAAAAATGCTCTAAAAAAGGGTTTGTAGCACTTAAAATTTCTATTAAATATTGCAATTTCGTGGCCAACATTTTGAGAGTAGTAAAAGAGGCCCCATTTTCTACTGAACATTGTGTTATTAAAATCACAACTTTTTACCAAAAAAATTGGGAAAAAGTAGAGAAATAAAAAAAAAAAAAGAAGAAAAAAAAGCCTGCTGTAGAGACCCACGTTAGCAGCCAGTGAGGGTTGGAAGCTCATTATGCGTTGGATGCAGGCCTTGGCCAAAGTCCAGGCCTTCAAGTCAACCCTAGCTTTGAACGGCTGAAGATGAATTTCATGGCCTTTTCTGGTTTGTATTTGATGAACCATGACTAACTTTTAACTCTTTTTCAGATTTTTTTTTTTTTTTTTTAAATGATGTACTGAATTCACTTGGCATGTACCAATTCAGCACTGTGCCTTTGCTCAGACCCTGTGCCCAGCCCCCTGGTTCTGGCCAACCCCTGCTGTGCATAGCCTGCGGGAAGCCACAAGGCTGAACCTTTGCGCAAGACATGCTGCATCTGCCTATGCATATTTCCAGGCTTTTCTCCCAACCATTGCTTTTTTCTTTTCTTTCTTTTTTTTGTAAAAATAAGGCTTTCCATGATTACCGTTTCTGAATACAAAACGGTGCCTACTTGATCGTACTTTTCATGAAAATCATGATTTTCCATGCTAAAATGCTCTTTTCCTGTTTTTACCCCAAATTTCCAAGCCTCTGTGTGTCCTCCAATACACCCCTGGGGTCTGGGAGCTGTCATATCGCCTCCCCTTTTTGCTGCAAAAAAAAAAAAAATCCATTAAGGTCTAAAATTGTCATTTCGACAAAAATCAAAATTTTCAAGACTGAGGAAAAAATGTTTTGATCCCATTCAATAGTCAATCACTTTTGACAAAAAAAATCATAGTCAGAAAGCATAATTTTCGAAATTGTGATTTTGAATGTGAAAGATATACAAAAGTATTTACTCTTTCAAGCCTACCTAACACCGTTTTAAAATGTTAAGATCTCAAAAACGACTAAACGGATTTATATCAAACCAAGGGGAAAAAACACTTCCTGTGTAAAGCTCTACTTTCCTGCCAAATTTTGCACGAATTTGCTTAACGGTTTTTTGTATAGCTAAAATCAGAAAACACCTTTCTTTGTACATTCCCCTTAACCTTAACTGCACAAAAATCGTTATGTTGGGTCCTGCTAAATAAGTGCCAAATGTTGTGCAGATCATCCATGAGGACAACACAGGCAAAACAATAAGAACCTTTACAGTATAAAATGCAGCTGAGCTATAACTACACACTGCGTAATCTAAGTATATATGCAGATGTGCAGAGTGTAATAGTTTATGTATTAGCACTGATGAGGGTCCGGAGGGACCATATTCATGATGCTATATCACAATATTTTTTCATGTGTACTTGTTTAAACACATGGGGGTCGATTCCGATTCGGGCCGGAAAAAGCACCGACCGACTCGGATCCGGAAATAATACCGACCGACACGTACCCGTGGCGCCCGACACGCCAAGTACGATGCAAGGCGTGAAAAATCCGACCGACACGTACCGAAACCAAGTCGACCGACCGAGCCGCACGGAAAACAGCAATCCGGCCGGAAAACACGCGAATCCAACCGACCGACACGCACCCGGACCAAATCCGACCGAAACGTACACGCGAACTCCAAACCGCAAAGTACGATGCAAGGCGCGAAAACCACGAGCGAGTCGGACGGAGGCCGAGTCGGACGGAGGCCAAGCCGTACGACCGACATGCATACAAAACCGAGCCGAAGCAACACAAAACACCGCGACCGACCCGTACGCAGCATAGAAAGCTGCACAAACACAGCGTGAACGAAACGGAGAACACCGTACGAGACAAATGCAGGGTCCGACTCGGTCACAAGAACGTTTCCAACATACACAAACAGCACAAAGGAAAAATCACCCAAAAAAAGGCCAAACAAGCAATTACCAAGCCAATAAATACTGGGGGTGGGGACAGAGAACAAAGACACACCCACAACTCCACCCATATAAAGGACACAAATCACAACCATGAGCCTTTGCAAATGCCATTCCACTGCCAGCACCCAAGAGAAAGCAACCACACACCCACAGCTCATCCCTCACACAAGCCACACACCATCAGCACACCAACAAATACCTACCTCACATACACCCAGCAAAACACACACCCACACACCCTCACCTGCACACCAACACACACATCACTCACCATCACCACCCATCACCATGCCCCCCAAGAAGAATCCCAAGTTCCTAGATTGTGAATTGGAAGTCATGGTAGACGAGATCCTCAGGGTAGAGCCACAGCTGTTTGGCACACTGGTCCAACAGACCCCCATCTCCCAGAAAACCAAGATGTGGGAGAGGATCATCAACAGGGTGAACGCACAATCACCATGTCGGCGCACAAAGAGCGACATCCAGAACAGGTGGTATGACGTGCGCAGGAGGGTACGGGACCTGCTGAAGAAAGACTACATCAACAGCCAATACACCGGCAGTGGCCCTCCTGCCAAGCCAATATACCTCAGGTCCTGGGAGGAGAAGGTGCGGGCCATCCTTCCGCCAGTGAGCGTATATGGACTAGAGGACATCCCAGAGCCTGGTGAGTACACAACAAATGTACACAATATACTGCCACAAAACACACACATCACTGTCAAGGGGAGAGTCAAACCATGCACTCATAGCAATTACACAGCAACCAGAACAGAATCATCCCAAAATGTGTATGTCAGTCAGATAAACACAACACATGCCATCAAAAAAGTCACATCCAACTGTGCCAACACATGTACAAACACAACTACAACTACAGCTAGGCAGTGGCACAAATAGAACTAACAAACACATCCAGATATGTAGCCACCACAACAACACCAACACACAGTGAAGACCACTCAAAGGAAGGAATTCTGTGTATGCTGGCCAAGTCAGTGTAGCCAATAGCATCATGGGAGTCGCAGTCACACATATTGCCCCCCCACAACTGTCCCATCAACACCACCCTGAACCATGCTCACATCACAGGGAGTGGAGAAGGACTCACAAGATGGCTGACACTGGCTACTGCTGTGGGGAGCACAAGGCCCTGCTGCCAACTGTGCACCAACAAACAGCAGGACACCACTGACTGACATCCTGAGAGACAATTTACACTCCCTGCAATGCAAGCACGTACCATGGTGGGATATCTGGCTAGCTGGGTGGGAAGGAGGACTTGCAGCACTAACATAGTCACAAGCACCTCCCCTCACACACACCCCAACACAAACTCCACAGAACCCACCTGGTAGAATGCAATGCCCCCCATCCTAACACAAGATCCCACAAAGAACCACCACCCTGGGTTATGTGGTGTGAAGCACAGGGACACTCTTGGGACTTTTAGCCAAACAACTGCCAGGACAACACTCCCAGCCATCCTGTCAGCACAGCCAGCCCACCCCACAGGGAAGCAGAGTCAAAAGGAAGGAAGCATGGGCATGCTGGGAAGGGGGGTGGAGGTAATAGCATGATGGGAGTCGTAGTCACTGATATTGGTCACCCCCACAACTGTCCCATCAACACCACCCTGAACCATGCTCACATCACAGGAAGTGGAGAAGGACTCACAAGATGGCTGACACTGGCTACTGCTGTGGGGAGCACAAGGCCCTGCTGGCAACTGTGCACCAACAAACAGCAGGACACCACTGACTGACATCCTGAGAGACAACTTCCCCTCCCTGCAATGCAAGCACGTTCCATGGTGGGATATCTGGCTAGCTGGGTGGGAAGGAGGACTTGCAGCACTGACCATAGTCACAAGCACCTCCCCTCACACACACCCCAACACAAACTCCACAGAACCCACCTGGTAGAATGCAATGCCCCCCATCCTAACACAAGATCCCACAAAGAACCACCACCTGGGTTATGTTGTGTGAAGCACAGGGACACTCTTGGGACTTCTAGCCAAACAACTGCCAGGACAACACTCCCAGCCATCCTGTCAGCACAGCCAGCCCACCCCACAGGGAAGCAGAGTCAAAAGGAAGGAAGCATGGGCATGCTGGGAAGGGGGAGGAGGCAATAGCATGATGGGAGTCGTAGTCACAGCTCTACATCCCCCACCACATGGCCCAGCAAGCTCACACTCACGCATGCACATCCCACAGAGAGTGGAAAGGCCCATCAAAGATGTCTGACACTGTTGCTGTGTCGTGGGGAGCACAAGGGCATGCTGGGTACTGCACACCAACCAACAGCAGGACACCACTGTCAGCCATCTTGCCATTGCTCTCACACCCATACACACTGAACTCCCCACAAAAGCAAGTAAGTATGGGAATGCTGGGAACTGGGGTGGAGGCAATAGCATGATGGGAGTCGTAGTCACAGACATAGCTCACCCCCACAACTGTCCCATCAACACCACCCTGAACCATGCTCACATCACAGGGAGTGGAGAAGGACTCACAAGATGGCTGACACTGGCTACTGCTGTGGGGAGCACAAGGCCCTGCTGCCAACTGTGCACCAACAAACAGCAGGACACCACTGACTGACATCCTGAGAGACAACTTACACTCCCTGCAACGCAAGCACGTTCCATGGTGGGATAACTGACTGGCTGGGTGGGTGGGAAGGAGTGCCGGCTGTCAACCAAACACAACCAATGCAGACCATGTTCACACCCCAGAAAATACATAGAAATGCCCAAATAATGCAGGACAATGTGCCACACCAATATCAACCCCTGACTGTGACGACTTAGGACAATGAAATGTACAGGCCCGCACCCAGAGGCACAGTCACAACTGTCATGTGTGTCAACCATTGATGCCTGCAGAAACATAACATACATTGTTTGTGTCTCCCAAAAACAGGTGATGATGGGGACCCAGCAGCAGACGCTGAGGAGTCCCAGTCCCAGGCTCAAGAGGATGCGGAGCTCACTGGCGTCGTACAGCCTCTGTCCTCCTCGGACGATGAAGACCAACCTGGCACATCCGGTGCAAGTCAACATGCAGCACCAGAAGGACCACCAGCTGCAGCACCAGCAGGACCACCAGCTGCACCCCCTGCACCCACCCCTCCAACGACTGTCACCACAAATACCATCCCTGCCGACATGGACAGAACAAGGAGCAACACCAGCACAGGGACCCTGGACCAACCTGGGGCCATGGACACCACCACCACCACCAACCCCCAAGGTGGACCAGGGTTATCTGTGCATGCCACTGCACACACTGCACATGTCAGCAGGGGTGGTGGGAGGGGTGGGAGACAGAGGTCGCTGCTTGCAGACGTTGCTGGTGTGCATGATGACCCACAACTGGTACGCATAGCTGATGCATACCAGTCCAGCACGGAGAGCTCAGCCAGGTAGTGGGGCTCCTCAGAGACATGAAACAGCAGCAGGCTGCCCATCATGCCCGCTTGGACTCCCACATGTCCCACGTGGATTCACACATGTCCCGCGTGGAGTCCAAGTGGGATGCACTGCATGAGATGACGGCGGTGCACAGGGACATTTTACAATGCCTCCACCAGATGAACAGCAACCAGTCCACACCTCCCTGTGTGCCAACAACATCTGGTGCCGAACAAACTGCAACTGCCACAAGGAGGGAGGAGGACTCTGGCGGAGAGTCCCCTGCACCGCAGCAGCCTGTACTTGAGGGGCCCCCACCCCCCCAAGAAGAGGGGTCGTCCGAGGAGGGAAAAGTGAGAGGCCGATGGCCAAGCGCAACTCCCAGGAAGCCTGAACCTGTTCTGGATGTTCGCCTTTGTGCACAGACTGTTCACCCTGTTGACGGCAACACTACTCCCACACATTGCATGGGGAGTACAAGTTGGACCAATGTGTCAGACAACTGTGGCCCCGATACTGGGGATCCTGTCTACCAGGACTTTCAATTCACCTAGGAACTTCGGATTGCAAGATTTATGTACAGCACTACCCATCCTATGCACTATTAACACAAATGTATCACAATAAACACACTAATACACCATACTTGCCTCTGTCGTGATTCCAACGTTGGTGCTGTTATGGGGATGATGAACTGCAAAATTACACTGTGTATGCGAACTGCAACAGCAAGGACAACACAGGCATGTGAGTAAAGGCAACGTGACACATATGAGGGAGACACACCACCAGGGCTACACAACACATACACACCTAGGCCATCTGACTCATTGCCTACACTGATGTTGCCAGGGAAGACGGTGCAATGCACAGACACCACACCCATTCCCAGTTGTAGTCAAGTAGCCCACAGGTGCAGTAAGCAAATGGCAGTCAAATGTGTGACCACAGACAACGCACATCACAAAGTGAAGCACAGGTTTATTACACAGTTGCAACATGTCGTAACCACTACAGATGCAAGGTAATCCCACCTGGCAGCGGGCACACAGTCAACAACTGTAGACGGAAGGAAGTCCATGGGTGTGGCGCACATCACCTGTAGGGACACAACAGCTACCAGCCTGGATGTGCAATCACGTCGTCGGTGGACACAGTTGACCAAACGAATCTGAAAGTACCCTGTGAAGGACAGAAATGACACACAGTCAAAAGCAATGGAGTACAGGACAGAACAGCAAAACTCATGCACAATACATGTTACAAGATACCCACCCAGAACCAAGTTAGCATGTCAACACTGTTGGGGAGTACAGCCCACCTGTTAGCACACATCGCAACACACATCCAGTCAAGTAGCCCATGGACACACTCCAACAGCACCAGAGCACCACCCACACATCATGCCAACTCACATCATTGACATGACACCTCAGGATACTCACATTCAGCTAAAGAAGTTGGTGATGAGCTGTGTGCGGACATCACATCATCATCATCATCATCATCGTCACTGGCATCGTGGTCCAGGCCAGGATCCTCCACAGGTGGCGGTTGTTGGTCATTGTCATCCTGGATGAGAGGCAACTCCTTCCGCACTGCCAGGTTGTGGAGCATGCAGCAGACGATGATAATCTTGCACACTTTCGCAGGGGCATATGGGAGGGACCCTCCGGTCTTGTCCAGGCAGCGGAAGCGGCTCTTCAGGAGACCAAATGTCCGCTCAATCACTCTCCTGGTCCGACCATGTGCCTCATTGTAGCGCATCTGGGCTGGTGTCACAGGGTTCCTGAGGGGTGTCAGCAACCACGGCATGTTGGGGTATCCCAAGTCACCTACGGACAGACAAGTGCACATTAGCTGACTTGGAAAAGTGGGCGGAATACTACAGATCAGATCACACACAATGGCACAAAGTCAGTACACACCGACAAGCCAGGCACGCTGGTTCTGCATCTGTGCCATCATCCTGGGGATGCGACTACTCCTCATCACAAAGGCATCGTGTGCTGAACCAGGGAAACGGGCACACACGTGTGTGATGGTCATGTCTGCAAGACACACCACCAGTGCATTGACCGAGTGGTAGTGCTTGCGGTTCCTGTAGGCCTGCTCCTGGGCCTGTGGTGGTACCAAAGCCACATGTGTCCCATCAATGGAGCCAATGACATGCGGCATCCTCCCCAGGGCATAAAAGTCACTCTTCACGTCAGTGAGTCGTCGCAGTCTAGGGAAATAGATGTACCGGTTCAGGAATAGCAACATTCCCGCCAAAACATCGCGGAGTACACGGCTCAACATGGTCTGTGACATCCCACCAGCAGTCGCCACAGTATGTTGGAAGGTACCGGTGGCAAAGAAGTGTAGGGCTGCCATCACCTTCACCTTGGGGGTCAGCGCTGTAGGATACGGCCGGCCAGGCTGCAAATGTGGGGACAACTGCACTGCCAAATCCTCAATCAGCTGCCTGGTGAAGCGGTACCGTCGGATGCTGTCCCGTTCCACCATCGTTGCCAGGTCTGGGAATGGTCGATGGACAGCAGGAGCCCTGCAGTGCAGAGGAGAAGTAAGCAAGATTGTCAGTCACCCCACATATGCGGCATTGAACACACTCAAGATCCCAACATACTTCATTATGAGGCACAACTACATGAAGTGTGCAGTTCCGGAAGGACATGTATGGTACATACATGGCCAACATCTGTCAACACGGTCCAACAGGTGGCATCAATTAGTCCCAGGTTGGCCCATTGGATATCATGAGGCCGTGTCACAGTTCCCATCTCCTGCTGCCGTGTCACAATAACCCCCACAGTGACATGTGAGGACAGATGTGCCCCAGGCACCACAGCTCAACGACAGGTACATTCCCAGGGACCCTGTATTGCCACATGGACACTGGCATTACATGGAGTATCATGTATACACCACAGCAAAACAACCATGACCCCCACAAGTAGTGGCCCCACTTGCCACGGCAGGACAGACATGGACGTCTGTGACACACACACGCACAACATCAAAGTCCATGCACACACAACCTGGATGTGGAGACTGTCTCCCATTGTGCACATGAAATCAGAGACATTGTAAACACTACATGCACAAAGACTGTGGAGGACCATCACTATTGTGCCACTGGGACACCCTGGCTCAAACATACCGTCCCACATGGGACTCACGGGGTATGTGACATGACATACACATACACCATCGTGAAATGTGACCATGGCACATGCACAGATATGAACAGTTGCACATCACAGTGGTCATGTACACGTAACACCCAGGATCCTGTCCCCATGAACACGTGCACAGCCTGGGGGTGGCTGCCCACAGGTGACACCCACAGGACAACATGTACACCAACATACACACAATAGGAAATGCAGCCTTACATGCCTTATGATAAAGTTTGGACAGGCTGTCGTGATGTAGGTGTGCCCCTCACTCCCTGGGAGCTATCTGTGGCTGGCATATGTCCATCTGAGACAGGCATGCTGACATATGCCAGTCACATGTACAGTGATGCGTTGTACTGCAATGGACCGATCGGTGCCCCCGGCCGGCCCATGGCATTCAATGTGTGCGGGTACGCGTTGTACCCCTGTACGCGTTGTACTGCAATGGACCGATCGGTGCCTCCGGCCGGCCCATTGCATTCAATGTGTGCGGGTACGCGTTGTACCCCTGTACGCGTTGAACTGCAATGGACCGATCGGTGCCTCCGGCTGGCTCATTGCATTCAATGTGTGCGGGTACGCGTTGTACCCCTGTACGCGTTGTACTGCAATGGACCGATCGGTGCCTCCGGCCGGCCCATTGCATTCAATGTGTGCGGGTACGCGTTGTACCCCTGTACGCGTTGTACTGCAATGGACCGATCGGTGCCTCCGGCCGGCCTATTGCATTCAATGTGTGCGGGTACGCGTTGTACCCCTGTACGCGTTGTACTGCAATGGACCGATCGGTGCCTCCGGCCGGCCCATTGCATTCAATGTGTGCGGGTACGCGTTGTACCCCTGTACGCGTTGTACTGCAATGGACCGATCGGTGCCTCCGGCCGGCCCATTGCATTCAATGTGTGTGGGTACGCGTTGTACCCCTGTACGCGTTGTACTGCAATGGACCGATCGGTGACTCCGGCCGGCCCATTGCATTCAATGTGTGCGGGTACGCGTTGTACCCCTGTACGCGTTGAACTACAATGGACCGATCGGTGCCTCCGGCCGGCCCATTGCATTCAATGTGTGCGGGTACGCGTTGTACCCCTGTACGCGTTGTACCGCAATGGACCGATCGGTGCGCACCCATTGACAATGGGCTTGCCTGGCAACGGACGCGTTTTCGAATTTCGAACGAGTCGGTTGCTGGAAAATCAGTTGGTCACCCACAACAATGTTGCAAAATCATGTATGTCATGAAGTTGAAGATTTGAAGGATGCTGTGGGCGTGTCTTGGTGCTGCTATTCCATGGATTGGCCAGATTCAGAAGATGCAAACGACTTGGACCTATCACTTTGGACACAAGGGACAGTATCTGCCTCTCCAGCACATATATATTGCTGGCTGTTCCCCTGAGAGCTCACTTGCCTGCACTACATGCTCCAGGACGACATCTGCCACTGCACTGCTGCTGTCTCTGCCCCTCTGGACCCTGCAATGGCACGTACTGTGGAGAGAGCCCCAGCCTTCAGCCTTGAAGAGAACCAGGCCCTGCTGGACAGCCTACTTCCACAGTACAGCAAGCTGTATGGGACACCAGGGGAGCAGCTGAGTGTTCTGTGCACTGCCTTTCTGAATGTGCTTTTTGTCTGACTAGCAAGGCTGAAAGTCTGCACGCCACTGGCTAGCAGGCTCACTGAGTAGTTGTCACCCCCCATAGTGTGTAGTGACATGCACTGGACAGGTATGGTGCAGTGACAGTGCATTTGAACAAGGTTTTACTTCCCATGCAATGATACCATGTAGTGACGTCTGGCAAACTGTCCATGGGCAGCTTTGCACTGCCTGTGTACATCATGTGCCCCTGTGATTGAGACATGTATATACAACTGTGTCATGCACGGATATGTTGCATGTGTGGTAATGGCCTTTTCACTTTGTCATCCTGACAGGTTAATGCCCATCGGAAGCAGGAGATCTGGAAGGACATCGTCCGGGCCGTCCGGTCCGTGGGGGTCTACAAGCGCCGGATCCGCAACTGCCAGAAGAGGTGGCAGGACCTTCGGGGCTGGACCCGGAGGATTGCACGGGTCCAGCTGAAGCTGTCGCCTCCTCGCAGGAGGGGCGGAACACGGACCCTGACCCCCACATGCTCCAGATCCTGGCGGTGGTGTTTCCAGACCTGGATGGGCAGCTGAAGGCCAGACAGCAGCAAGGAGGGGTGAGTCAAAGACTGCACTGTGAACTCTGTATTACATGCTTTGTGCCCTCCTCTGGCCTGGTTCAACTGCCACAGTGCAGCAGTCATGTTGTCCAGGAGCCATGTCCCTCTATTGTGCACTGCCCACTGCTCATCTGATACCCAGGTGTGGCCCTTACATTCAGGGAATTGTGTCACTTGGGACTGTGTCCTTGCAGTTTGCTTCACTAAAGGTGGGGGACAGCATCGGTTTCCCTAACTCTGTTGTGGGCATCATGGGTGGGTCCATTGTTCACACAACGCCTGTGTTTGGACATGTGATCTGCGTGTTGCTTTGATATGCGGTCCACTTGCTGAGCTGAGCCACCACATGTGCCTGGGGTATGTGGCACACGCCCATGAGGCGGGTGGGAACAATGTTTGGGCCCCAGGAGTGTGCAGATTACGTGTGTCACACATACATAGCCAGCTATCCACTGTCCAGGGCACATCCCTCATTCATGTGGAGCAGGACAGTCATGCCTACTCCAGGCCATGCAATGCACTCTGTACTCCCACTCCCGTGTATCAGCTGACACATTGTGCACAGTGATTTGACCCCTCAGGTGTCTGCCTCTGTGTCAGTGTGCTGTGGATTAGTTGCCAGGACTGCTGGGGTGTTTCTTGGTAGGGGCTCAGCATGCCCCTGGAGATGTGACCATAGGAGACGATACTTGTGTGTCACATAGGTGTTTGATCAGCTGCCCGTGCAGACTGGGGTATGCGAATGTGAAGTTCAGGCAGCTGTTCCCCATTCACAGCAAATTGTGAGGGGGTCAGGTTCAGAGGGTAGTGTCACAGGTCTCCCATATGTCCAATAGGTATGACCTGGACAGATGAGGGTTAAGATGATGTGTTGTGTGGGGGATGTACATGTGCACTTGTGCAGCTCCAGGACTTGCATTCCCCATGACCTACTATTGTGACACAGTGCATAGTGTTGTTGTCTGGCTGCCAAGTCATACATCACTGAGACAGTGATGTATGACTTAGCAGTCATGCCTCTGCCATGGCATGTGTCAACTTATTGGTGGTCCTGCAGGGGAGTGACATGTGCTACATGCACACCATTGTGGCGATGGCTATCAGGACATGGGTGCATCATGGTGTCTGTCGCTGGTATGCATCACATGCATTTCCTATTTGACTCTGGGCATCCCTTTCATCCGGAAACCTGTACTGACTCAGTGGCAAGAGCTGTGATGTGTGCATGTCCACATGCCACACCGTGTCCTCTGCACTGTCCAACTACTGTGTACTTGGTGCATGTGTCCACACTGGGGTGTTGCAATCCAACAGACACCAGACAGATGGGTGCAAGGCCATGTGGGATGTGAGTGCCATGCTTGGCATCAGACTGACAATTGGCTTCTCCTGTTCAGTTAGGGCACTTTTAGCAATGTACAACTAATGATGCCAGGGCTTGCTCTGTAATGTGCTGTGCTCACAGTGGTGTGTGCGTTTGGTGCAGGTGACTGATGTCTGTCTGTTTCCCCATTGTTTGCAGATACATCCACGGCCACGGAAGGGGACAGCTCCACGGACCAGGAGGAGCCAGAGAGCCAGACTGGGTCAGCAGCCGAGGAGTGGTCGGAGGGACCCAGTGGCACGGAGTGTGAGGGGAGCCACACCGAGGAGTCCTCAGCACCATCCACCTCAGCTGAGGACCAGAGCAACTCGGAGGATGACTCCCTTGTGGAGGCGGGTGTCAGCAGCCACCACACCCCAGCTAGTGTTGCTGTCCCCGCCACCACCAGCACCACCACCGCCCTCCCATCGGCTCCCATTCCCCAGGTCCGTGGAGGCTCCCATGTTCGGGAGCGTGTCTCCTTTGGGCCAGGCACCACACCCCCTGCCCCTGTGTCCCCTGCTGCCCTGAGTGAGGAGTCTGTGTACCTCCTTCGCCAGCTCCATGTAGGGCAGACAGCCATGCTGAGTGTCCTCCATGCGCACACCGCACTGTTGACTCAGCTGGTGTCGTTCATGGAGGGCAGCTCATCGGCATGTCTGACCTACAGAGGGGCAATAGGTCCATGGACTCCTCCCTGACGGCAGCAGTGTCCCTCCTCAGACAGTCCCTCACCCCTCCTGCCTCTGTTCCATCCACACTCCCCAGCACCTTACCCGTCCCAAGCACACACACACCGGCACAGGCACACACCAGCACACACACGTCCAGCACACAGACACACACGCCACAAACAAAACGCACACGCACGCACAGTCAGGGGACTGAAACCAGACTCACAGGGGATGGGGCCCTGGTACATACACACGCATCCACGGGCACTGCGCAGTCCTCAGTTGCCTCTCCCTCCAAAGCACCCTCCCTTGCCTCACCTGCAACCCCAAAGACCCAGCGCCTTTTCCTCAGTGACCTCGGCCTCTTCCCCTCCGATCCAGCTGCTCCAGCATCCAGGGTGAAGAGGAAGCCCCCACACGGAGCAGAGTGCCCCTCGCCCCCGGACACCCTCCCCCAGGCGCAGACAGACTGAGGCCCCCACCCGCAAGTCCCCCGGGAGTGCTAAGAGCAAGACCCCGTCGCCGCCCTGCAGCTCAAGCACCAGGTCTCCTTCCTCCATCCCTCAGGCCCCCACTCCACAGGTGCCCCCACCACACCCTGCCCCAGGTTCCCCCACCCACAGATATACCATCCCCAAGAGGCTCCGGCCTTCTCCCCCTGCCACTTGCTCTCCCGGCACCACACCCCCGCTGCGCTTGTCTGTGCCACTGATGTGGTGAGGGTGTCCTCCCCTCTGTCCAGCCCAACTTGCCTGTTCCCCATTCTCCTCCCCTGGTGGTAGGCACTGCAGTGGAGTCCACTACCACCCTGTCTGACTTGGGCACTGCAGTGGCGGACCTGTCCACTCCATCTGCAGGGCCCACTGCAGTCGTGCCGGCACCCACAACATCTGAGCCATGCCCCCCAGTTGTGCCGGCACACACCATGTCAGACACCTCCACTGCAGTTGTCAGTGGCTCTCCAGCACCCACCACCCCTGCCCTGCTTCCTCCTGGTGAGCCCTGATCCTGTCCCTGCGGTGCCTGGCCTACCCCCCCGGTTGCCCCTCCTAGTGGATTGTCCATGGTTTTGTGCAGGCATGTGTAGGGTGGCATCTGCCACTGTCACCCACTTGTGACTTTGTTGATGGACTGGCCATTGGCCTTTGTTTATGTTCTACCGGACTTCTACTTTTAATGCCACATATGCTGAATAAAGCAACTTTCTGTTCTCTAGTGCTTTTGCTTCTGATGTACATGATGTTGATGATGCTAACCATGCCCTTGCTGCAGTGATGGTGATATTTGGTCTCATGATAATGAAGTGTTACTGTGCAGGAACCCATGTGGTCCAGGGGGAATGTGTCCTATCCTGTGGTGTATCCATGTCATCCATAGCAGCATCTGAGGGTGTCATGTGTTCAGTATTTGGCAATGGGATTTCCTACTTAGATTGGCTATTTCACATCTGTGGCTTCCACCCCTGCACATCTGTTGTGCCTGCCATTGTTCAATTCGTCTACTTCCCTGACCGTGTGGCCATCTCCAGTGGACATGCAGGTTTGGGCATCAATGGGGAAGGACTCATCTGTGTTGTCAGTGCAACATTGCTATACAAGTGTGTTGGATCTGTGCTGATGATTCCGTTGGCACTTCCATGACCAGGCTGATGTGACGGGAGCCCTCATTTGGTGCTAATTGTTGATTGTGTGACCAAGTGCTCAGCTGACATGATGGGGCACTACTGAGGCAACATATGGCACAGCTTTCCTCACACAGGAGTGGAGTCCCCTCATGGCAGTGTGTACTCCTGTGACATTGCCTGCGCCCAAGGTGTGTGTTGTATGTGCATGTCTGTGTGTTCACTTCCGTTTAGCTGTGCATGCTGTGATCCCTAGTGTTGTACCTGTTTGTGATGCTAGCTGAGTTGAGCTATGTTCCCCCAAAGTCTTCTCCCTGGGTTCTCTGTGATGTGGGTGCATGGCACATTACTGGTCATCAGGGTGTCACCCATAGGTGTGCTTGCTGTCAGGGCTGAGTTTGTGTGCAGACGCAGATGGGTCACAGTCAGGTTTCCCCTTGGCACTTGTTGTTTGCCCCTGTCATGTGATTTCCAGTTTGTGTTATCTTTCAGTGATTGTGACACGTTGTGTGTGTGACTGCTGGCACTCCTCAGGGTCCGGGCTGCAATGTTGGTTGTTGTCTATGTGTGTTCTTTGTGGGTGACCTTGGCTTCTTCATTGGTGTGTGACTGTGGCTGTGATCCCATTGGTTGGTGTGGTATTGCCGTCATGTCCATGTACAGCGTAGTGTGCAGTGTGTCAGACATTCAGGAGTCTTGTTGAGTGTCCATGTGTGATGTGTTTCTGCACCTTGGTTCCCACCCACCACCCTGGAATAGTCATGGGTGCATGTGCAATGTCACCAGTGCATGGGTGCTTCACTGCTGCACATTGTTGGAGGTCGAGGGGTGTGGTGTTGAGTGTGTGCAGATGAGAGTTGTTGCCCGGCTAGGCCCCTGCCTCCATGTTGGCCTTGGCTTACTGGCCATGCTGTTTGATTTGTGCTTGTGTAGGTGTGATGGTAGTTAGTTGCTCAGTACACATGACTGTGGTTCACAGTGTGAACCACATTTAGCTTTGTCATCACAGTGGGATTGTAATGCAGCCCAGGGTCACCACATTGTGGGGGCCCTGGGGGTGGTGCTGTGGTGTGTCTGTGTCTTGCTGTGTCAGTTGCTGTCCCTACGTGCCTGTGTGACATGTGTGATTTGTGCTCCCTCTCATCTGACAATGCCTGCTTGCCCACATAGGGGATCTGGATCCATGAGTTACCTTTGTGTGGCACTGTATGCACATCTGTATGATTGGTATTCAGGTCTCCTCATGTGTTGTGTGGTTGCCTGGGGACACTGGCACCCCCTCACCTGTTGTGTATGATGTGCAGTGTGGGTCTGCCTGTTTGTGTTTGTGCATCTGCACCACTGCATTGGCATATCTTGGGTGTGCCATTGGCTGTATGTAGTTTGGTGGGTTTCCCCTGCTGTCCCTGGGACTCCTAGGTCATCGGTCAGCACAATGATCATGGTTTGTGTGTCCCATTGCTGCCATGGTATGGTATCTGTTCACCTCACATCTGCAGTCTCCACAGGGTATCTGCATGTGTGTGCCCATTGGTGCAAATATGTGGGTCTGCATTCTGATGGTCATTTCTGTCATTGTGTCATTGATGATTGTTGACGGTGTCAGCCCCCATGGGTGTTGTTTGTCTGCACATGGCCAAAGGTATGTCTTATTTGCACTGCAGGATTTGGCTCCCCCAATTTATGTTGCAATGGGACACATACACTACTTTGCCACTGATGTGTTTGTTGTTCTGTGACCAGGAATCATCCATGCAGTTTGGCAGTTGCACCTCTTTCTTTGTCAACACTTACCTTTTGGTCACTGTGATGATGGGGGTTTGGACCCCATTGCCACAATGTTCGAAATGTGCTTCAGCTATGGACCCCACACTTCCATTTTGGTCACTGTGATGATGGGGGTTTGGACCCCATTGCCACAATGTTCGAAATGTGCTTCAGCTATGGACCCCACACTTACATTTTGGTCACTGTGATGATGGGGGTTTGGACCCCATTGCCACAATGTTCAAAATGTGCTTCAGCTATGGACCCCACACTTACATTTTGGTCACTGTGATGATGGGGTTTGGACCCCATTGCCACAATGTTCAAAATGTGCTTCAGCTATGGACCCCACACTTACCTTTTGGTCACTGTGATGATGGGGGTTTGGACCCCATTGCCACATTGTTCAAAGTGTGCTTCAGCTATGGACCCCACACTTACATTTTGGTCACTGTGATGATGGGGGTTTGGACCCCATTGCCACAATGTTCAAAATGTGCTTCAGCTATGGACCCCACACTTACCTTTTGGTCACTGTGATGATGGGGGTTTGGACCCCATTGCCACATTGTTCAAAGTGTGCTTCAGCTATGGACCCCACACTTACATTTTGGTCACTGTGATGATGGGGGTTTGGACCCCATTGCCACAATGGTCATGGCCTGCTTGCATTGTGGGTGCCACACACATATATGTGTGGCACATGTGTTAGGGGGTCACATTGTATGTTCAAAGTCATGTTCGGTGTTGTAGGCATTTGACACAGTCTACACACGCTTGTCATGGTGTTGGGGGGATGTCTTCTTCTTGCATTCCCTAGGTTGTGGTGTGCTGGTTGTGTCATGCATTGTCCATCCTATGAGTGGGGGTGGTAGTAGTGGTAGGCATCCAGCCCCCCCTGGGTGAGGGTGGTAGTAGTGGTAGGCATCCAGCCCCCCCTGGCTAAGGGTGGTGGTAGGCATCCAGCCCCCCCTGGGTGAGGGTGGTAGTAGTGGTAGGCATCCTGCCCCCCCTGGCTAAGGGTGGTAGTAGTGGTAGGCATCCTGCCCCCCCTGGGTAAGGGTGGTAGTAGTGGTAGGCATCCTGCCCCCCCTGGGTGAGGGTGGTAGTAGTGGTAGGCATCCAGCCCCCCCTGGGTGAGGGTGGTAGTAGTGGTAGGCATCCTGCCCCCCCTGGCTAAAGGTGGTGGTAGGCATCCAGCCCCCCCTGGGTGAGGGTGGTAGTAGTGGTAGGCATCCTGCCCCCCCTGGGTGAGGGTGGTAGTGGTGGTAGGCATCCAGCCCCCCCTGGCTAGGGTGGTGGTAGGCATCCAGACCCCCTGGCTAAGGGTGGTAGTAGTGGTAGGCATCCTGCCCCCCCTGGGTAAGGGTGGTAGTAGTGGTAGGCATCCTGCCCACCCTGGGTGAGGGTGGTAGTGGTGGTAGGCATCCTGCCCCCCCTGGCTAAAGGTGGTGGTAGGCATCCAGCCCCCCCTGGGTGAGGGTGGTAGTAGTGGTAGGCATCCTGCCCCCTGGGTAAGGGTGGTAGTAGTGGTAGGCATCCTGCCCCCCTGGGTGAGGGTGGTAGTAGTGGTAGGCATCCTGCCCCCCTGGCTAAGGGTGGTAGTAGTGGTAGGCATCCAGCCCCCCTGGGTGAGGGTGGTAGTAGTGGTAGGCATCCTGCCCCCCTGGCTAAGGGTGGTGGTAGGCATCCAGCCCCCCTGGGTGAGGGTGGTAGTAGTGGTAGGCATCCTGCCCCCCTGGCTAAGGGTGGTGGTAGGCATCCAGCCCCCCTGGGTGAGGGTGGTAGTAGTGGTAGGCATCCTGCCCCCCTGGCTAAGGGTGGTAGTAGTGGTAGGCATCCTGCCCCCCTGGGTAAGGGTGGTAGTAGTGGTAGGCATCCAGCCCCCCTGGGTGAGGGTGGTAGTAGTGGTAGGCATCCTGCCCCCCTGGCTAAGGGTGGTGGTAGGCAACCTGCCCCCCCTGGGTGAGGGTGGTAGTAGTGGTAGGCATCCTGCCCCCCCTGGCTAAGGGTGGTAGTAGTGGTAGGCATCCTGCCGCCCCTGGGTAGGGGTGGTGGTGCGCATTCAGGCCCCTGTGTGCATATGTGGCATTGGTGATGGGCATCCCGCCCCTATGGTGCTGCTGTTGCTGGTGTAAGTATATTCTGCATCCCTCTGTGTGTGTGTGATGTGTCGTGTACGTGTTGTATGTGTTTTGTGGTTGGTGTCTGGCTTACCTTCTGCGCCGTACGCGTCCGTGCCTGTTCCGGTAGTAAATGTGGAATATTGGTATGATCGGGACGAAGGGATTCATGGTTGGTTCGTGTCGTTCGTCCTTCTCGTTGCTTCGCGTCGTCCTCGTCGCTTCGCCTCGTCGCTTCGCGTCGTCCTCGTCGCTGCCGTGTTCGTCTCGGAGCCGTGGATCGTGTTGTGGCACGAATCGGAGCTTATGTGCGCCTCTCCCGGATGCTTTGACGTGCCGTGTGTAGCGACGGGTTCGGCGCGTATGGAAAGCGCATCGTACTCATTCGGCCGGACGGAGCTGCATTTTCCCTTCCGTGCGACTCGATTCAGCGTTTCCGGATTCGCCTCGGTCGGGGAACAGGACCTGGTTTGGGTGAGTACAGCTCGGCCGGATTCTTTGCTGTTGTGCGCATCGTACTTACTCGTTCGGTGTGCTGTACGGATCGGTCGGGAAACAGGCTTTTGCATGGCTTTTTTCCCGACCGAATGGTGTTTGGTGCGCCTCCGACCGAGATCGGAATCGGCCCCATGGTGTTTAACCGAAACCAGGATGCAAATGGTTACATTTGTGCAGTGGTAAAATCACACTGAAGAGACTTTATGGCAATCATTTGCCTGAGTAAAGCAATTTTTAGGCGGTAAAAACTGTTTTTTCTAGTCAATTTTGCAGTAGTGTGGTAATAAACTTGAATTTGACCTTTAAAAGGTGTGTCATTATTAGTACACTTGCTGTAAAAGAACTTGCGTTTTTGGCCCACAGTTATTTACACTGTAATGGTATATATTGTATTGTAGATATATTTATATCACCTCCTGGCGGTTGCCAGAAGGTAGTTCTAGTTAGGACCTAGTTTCCATAGGAAAAGAGTTTGTTGACTTGCCTATATCTTTGGAGCCGTTTGACGAATCTTCACTAAAATTCCGAAAACATGTGTCAAAATCGGTCTTGTTGTGCATGGAAACTTTTGGGGCGATCTGTGAAGCAGGGGCCGAGAAAAAGTGGGGGAGGGGGTAAAAAAAAAAGTGGGTTTCCCATGTTAATTTCCATAGTGGTTTGTAACACGATTACAGCCCGAACTGCTAGACGGAATTAAACCAAATTTGGCAGAAAGCTAGCTCTTGGTCCAGAAAATGTGCTTTTTGTTATTTGGTGTAAATTAGTTCCGTAGTTTTTTAGAAATTAAAGGAAAACCAAATTTGTATATATAGAGAGGCGGATTCTCCGAAGATCTGACAGTCCCCTTGCTGAAATCTGATTGGTCGCCAACACTTCCACCAGGAAGTGTTGGCAGCCATCTTGGGACTTGGCTTCAGCCAAGTACCAAAGAAATCGTTAAAAAAAAAAAGAAAAGGGGGCAGGGTAGGAATACCCTGACCCACTAGCCCGGACCTTGGGGGCCTCCCTGGGGGGGAGGGGCGTGCAGACCCCTCTCCATTGGGCTTATTTAGCCTCATGGACCACCACCTCCCCAGGGCTTATTAAAAATAGTGGATGGGGGCCAAGCGGACCCCCCTCCAGGGGCTTTAGTATACCCAGGGGACCACCACCTCCCAGAGGCCAAATAGCTTTGAAACTGGGCCATAGACGGCCCGTGACCACCACCTCCCAGGGCTGGCCCATACATTCTAAAGAAGGGGCAGCAGTCCCTTTAAAACGAAAGTCAATATAAATGTAGCCAAATTATCACAATCACGATTGGCTTTGTTTGTGTCATAATCAACAGTATCAAGAAATGAATTCACAAATAATGAAAAACACAACAAAATATACAGAGTGAGTGAGCTAGACGTGACAGGGTAAAGGGAAATCAGCCGATTTCCTTACCACAGGCAAGTGACTTAAAAGTGACTTTTGAAGAAAAATGTAAATATGCAAAAGTCACAATGAACAAAACATCTTGTACTCCACATATATAATAAATTGGAGTATAGAGTTAAGATGTAGGTGTCGACGACGTTTCGATCCCAAGAAGGATTCTGGGATCATCATCAGGACTGAATAATAGAACAAAATGCCTGGGAAGTAGCCCTGAATCAGCAGACCCGCTGTCTGTTGGAATGTGCTGGCGGTGGCAAAGCCGGGAAAACGGGATACAAGCGGCCAAAAGTTGGGCGTGTGTAGCCTAGGATTAGGAAAAAGGATCCGATGGTCCGTCCAAGGCGAGGATCCGGCACGTTGGCTAATTAATCGTCCAAATTGGGCGTGATTGATGAGTTGCCGGTAACCAACCGGAGATCCGGTATGGAAAGGAGCCGGGATCAGGCAATTGAGGTGCGCCACCCATCGAGCATTACGGACAGCGGCGCATTCACCATAATTCACTTCTCCGAGGAAGGACCTGGCGCACCTCAATTGCCTGATCCCGGCTTCTTTCCATACCGGATCTCTGGTTGGTTACCGGCAACTCCTCAATCACGCCCCAATTTGGACAATTAATTAGTCAACGCGCCGGATCCTCGCCTTGGACGGACCATCGGATCCTTTTTCCTAATCCTAGGCTACACACGCCCAACTTTTGGCCGCTTGTATCCAGTTTTCCTTCTTAATGATGGAAACCTCCAACCTGCCTAGAAAGAGAAATGGGGGAGGCAGTAGAAGCACTGCAAAAGAGAATGGTATGGTGAGAGAAGTGAAATCAGTGCTCATTTTGAGCCGGTGGTTGCAGGTGGGTCCTACCGGCAATCATTTTTGAGGACCGGCACTTATTTTTCCTCATCATTCTTTGACTTTGAGCAAAAGTGAGAAAAACACAGAAGTGGACTAAAAGGGGGGGGGGGGAAGAGAAAAATGGAAAACTAGTGACACAGGGAAAAGCATAGATAGAAAAATAACCTACAGGACAGGGACAGCGAGTGCCTGGTGATAGATTAAATAGACATGAGGTGGAATCAAGATAATGCAGCCTTGGTTTTTGGCACTGAGCAAAACTTTGGGCCTCAGCACTTATTCTTTTACAAACTAGCCACTGGGTGAACTAGAGGGAGAAGGGAGGTAGATATAGAGGTGTCAGTGAGACTGGTGAGATACAGAGAGATGTAAGGAAAGATTATGAGGCAGACAAGCACTGAAAGAGAATAGTGAGATAGGCAAAATTGTAGTGAGGGGAAGAGACAGAGAAGGAAATGTAGAGAGATGGGCATGGCCAGGGTACACTGAAGGGTGAGGCAGAGAGAGGGGTAAGGTAAAAAGGGAGGCAACCTAGGGAGAGAAAAAGGAAGACAGCTAGATAGCTGAGGTAGAGAAGCATTCCTAGAGAGATGTGTGGAAAAGACAGAGTGGTGAAGTAATGAGAGTGCAAAATGAGAAGAGTTACAAAAAGACAGGTCAGATAAATAGTGTAGTAAGGTATCTATACAAGACAGATAGATGGGTAGAAAGAGACGAGGTGAGTGGGGCAGGTGACAGTGAGAGAGAAGGGATGTAGAGAAAGAGAAATGAGTTTGATGCAAAGTAGAAGGAAAGGTAGAGAGTGAGGTGCATAGTCAACGAGGTCAAGTAGAGAGATGTATAAACAGAGAGAGAGAGGTAAAGAGGGACAGTTGAGGTTGAGAGGCTGAAATGAAACCGATAAGAAGGTGCAGAGAGAGGAGGTAATATTAGACACAAAGATGGTAGAGGTAGAGAAAGAGAGTTAGAGGCGGCCGGTAAGTTTAGGAGGGAGGGGGGCGGACGGGACACACACGTTCACATACACACTGACAACCATGCATTCACACGCATGCACGCACACCCAAACACACCCATTCACAACACTCATTACCAAACATTCATACATATACGCATGCATGAAACAATTAAAAAAAACACACACTTACCTGCAGCTCTGCCTCGGAGGCCCGAGGAGGCTTGGGACCAATGTCTTCACAGAGTGGGATGGGGTCAGTGAGACTGCTGACCCCACCTCACTCTGTGATGAAGTATCACTGATTGACACTCGACCTTGAGCGCTTCAGGGCTTAAAACTGAAGCGCCCAGGTGCGAAGCAATCAGTGACGCTATCCCTCATCACTGAGGGGAGTGCCTCAGGGACCTTTGCTGAGTTGAGGAGGTCATGCCCACAGGAGCTGTGACTTCCTAAGCCTAGCAAAGTTCAGCTCAGGCAGCCAGATGCCTGCACATTTAGTGAATGTCTGGCTCCTGGCTGCTTGACCTGAAAATGAACAGTGTCTGTCAGGCTGACCTTTGTTCAGCCTGACGGACACGGTTCGCGAGGGGCAAAAGGTGGGGGAGGGGGGAGAGCAGGTGTGGCCCCTCAGCCCCAATGGACCTGGCGTGGCTGGAAAAGAGTATGCTTGTAAGAGAGAGGCAAGGTAGAGGGAACAGAGGCAGAAACAGAGAGAGAGAAAGTGGCATGGTGTGTAAGTAAGCAAATGGTGAGGTACATTTTAGAGTTTTCTAGTGAAAGCAAGGTGGGGTAGAAGAAGATGAAATAGTGGGAGAGTTAAGAGGTAGAGAAAGATCTGATGTACTGAGTGATGAGGTAAAGAGAGTGCTTAAAGAGCTGTGAGTAATACAGAGGTTGAGAAAACAATAGAGAGGAGAGTTAAAGAGAGATGAGATTGAAAAAGAGGCAAAGTAAATGTAGGTGAGATACAAGTAGGTGGGAGGGAAACAGAGGAGTGAGATGTAGAGACAGGAATAAGGTAGGCAGTGTGTTGAGGTGGAGAGAAAGGGTAGAGATGCAGAGGTTGGTGCAAGAGAGAAAGGGAACAGCCTGGGAGATGAGGAGACGTGGAGAGGAGAGGTGTATTGAGAGAACTGTTACACAGACAAAAGTGAGGTAGAGAAAGTTGCAATAGAGGCAGTCTAGGTACACATAAATGTAGATTGGCAGAAATACAAAGGTGAAATGAGAGGGGAGGAGATAAAGGAGGTGAAGTTAATTAACAAGAAAGACATGAGCCAGAAAGATTCTTCTTTAATTGAATTGCCACAAACTGCATGAGAGTGCAAAGATTAAAATTGGCCAGACTTACACACTAAGGTTCTGATAAGCTCCTGGGAAGCCCGTGAGCAATTGAAAAGAATCTGCTCTTTATGCATATTATTATTATGATAAAAATATTATCAAGGCAGTCAGATGTTCTAACAGTTGACTTTAACGTGAACCTATTCAACAACCCCCACTAAGATGATAAAAGTGCTTTTACAAGGCGAGCAGTGGAACATTCCACAACAAATCAAGCCAGCTTTCAAAAGACAAGAACCTCTTGGATGTGTGGGTGCATATACGGAGTATATGCTCCCACCCAGGTCTCCTTTTAGTGAACAGTAGGACAAAAAAGGATCAAGCCCCAGTCTGTACTCCTACCACCATGAAATCACAGGCCACATTAGACTACACCTTCCTTAGCCTCTGTTTAAATATTTGAAATCTTTCAAGATCGACCAACACCCCGAAAGCGATCACTATGCACGGAATCTGAAGTTACTTAATAAAGGAGCACTGCATGTAAAGGGATCTGTCCCAGGAGAAGCCACCATAAAAGTTAACCCACAAAAGCTCCAATGGAATGGCTTTGTAGCCAAAAACATTGTGGAGAACTGTCGACTGTCAAAGGAAAGCCCAGCTAAATCACTTGTCGGCCAAATAAGGGCGTGGGAGAAGAGAAACTAGTAAATGACTTCACATTTAAAACAAAGAGGGCCCACATTCTATCTCCTAGGAGGAGGAACTCATGATGGCCAAGGTCTGCCATAAGGTCAAGTAAGAAAGAATTAAACTGGCAGCTCCAAATTTTATACTTAATCTGATTGATAACGGCCCTCAATATAAAATTGCAACACTACGGAAAAAATACAAAAAAAGAGATATGGGCGGCAGAACGAGACCAAAATTACAAATTTTGGGCACACCTACTACATGCAAGTAAGTCCAGGAATGTAAAATAATTATTGACCATCGTAAATAAGTATGAAAAGGGGTGCCTTGCGGTAAGCAATGCAGACTTCACAGAGAGCAAATGGGTTGACTTTTTAACTGATGTCCAAAGAGGGCATGACAAAGAACAAAGTGTCCCCTTCCCAATGCAAAAAAATATACGATCATGAAAGTCCTAGAATACCAGGGTGTAGATGCCACAGGTCACAAAAGAAAGCAAGTGATTGAGATCATTAATAAGGGTTGGTGCAATCGGTGCCCCAGGCCCCAAAGGTTTACCACAGCAATTATTTACACTTAACCCTTAATTCTGTGCGGATGTTCTAACCCTTTCTATAATCAATGCATTACCACCCAACAGATCCCCGATTCTTTTCGTGGAGCAATAATCCCAATCTATAAAGAGGACAAACCTTTAACCCGGCTAACTAAAGTCAAATTTTCTTTCTCGACAATGAATGAGGCAAAACATTTTGCTGGCGTATTACTAAAAGATCTAGAGACGTGGGCAAATGAGCAGCACATAATCCTACCACACCAAACAAGCTTTAAAGAAGGGATTAGAACCTCTGCAAACCTCCTCTCATGGGCAACCCTTACTGACAGAGCGACTAGAAACAAATGTTGTACCTCTGCTGTGTGGATCTTAAAGCAGCCTTTGATTACATACTCAGCAACAAATTATGGTGTAAACTAGTGGCGAGGGGAATTCTGCCAACTTTAAGAGCATTATAACATTATACTCCAAAACCTGGTTCCACGTTAAAATTGGAGACAGTAGCACATTTACTCACAAAACTAACACTAGAACACGATCAAAACAAGGTTGCATACCAGCCCCATTACATTTTAATATCTTTCTAGCTGATCTTCCTTCAGATCTGAATAATGTAAATGCACATGAACCGGAGCATGATGACAACTCGATCAGGTGCCTTCTCCATGTGGATGATGCATAGCTGATATCTAGGACAAGGATAGGGATACAACACCTGCTAAATCAAATACATGATTATGTGGAATCCAATAGGCTAATTGTCAATTCAGATAAAACCAAAATCATGATCAGGGGAAAGAAGATTAAGAAACTGGGACACTGGCCTTTGACTGGCCTTCCAATCAAAAAAGTAGCAAAGTATAAGTATTTGGGGTTGTGATTGATAATCGAGGAACTTTCCTCCCTCACAAACAGTTCATAAAAGCAAAAGCCTCCTCTCTGCTTTATGCCTTTTCAAGTCTCTATAAAAACTGTGGGGTCCCATCTCTCAACTCTATGGTGAAAGTCATCCATGCCAACTTCTTCCAACTCTTGCATATTGGCAGAAGTGATGTTTGAAAGTGAGTCGGGTTTCATAGATCAACTTGTTACCAACACCTATAGACAAGTGTTTCCCTGACCCAAGCATAGTTCACCAGCTCAGATCCGGTTGGAGTTTGGCTAAACAAAGCAGTCACTGGAAAGACAAGGGGCTTTAGTAACAACATGCGTCAAGCTAAGGGCAGCAAAGGAAAATTCACTAGAACAACAGTTGTGGCTAAAAATCTCACGCTCAAGCATGGTCAACTGCTCGCACCTTCTTGGATATGCTGCTCAAGAATCTTCAGATAGAGAACTTATGTACAGGGTCAGTTACCTTCACAACCTTCAAAAGACTAGTTTCAAAAACTATGCAGCAGAAATCATGGTTGGAAGACAAACAAAAATTAACAAACCATTGCACATGACTGGCTGATCCTAAACAATGCGAGAAGTTAGGCATGCAACCAATTTTAAGTCTCTGTATTTCAAAAAAGATCAAGCAGAAACTGCTGAAGGATCAGTTAGCAGTCTTGCCCACACTACATTGTATTAGGAAAGAGTTAAGAAAATCAACCACCACTAATTGCAGACTTCAATACATACAAGGAATCAATCATAAGCGTAGTCTGCACCTGCCCAGCTTTGTTAAATGAGAGGCACACCACACCTTGTGAAAACCTCAGTAAACTGGTTGAACTTCCGTTCCTGTAGGCCAGCAGTAATGGCATGCCTTCAAGTGACGCATCTTCCTCTCGCACCGCGTTTTACGAAAGACATGGGCATTGCAGAAAAGAACCTGAGGGTGGCAACTGCTGAAAATAATTACTGATCACTGGAGAGGGGCTGTATTTGGCCCTGGGGACAATATCAGCTCATTTGTTCCACGGACCACCCACATTAAGAACATCCCTGTCACACTTTAAGTAATTATGCAAACTGCATTATGCACCCTATTTGCACTTGCCAGTTTTCTGCACTTTCAATCAGTTAGATCGTATTCGTGTTATATATTGCGCCTTGCTTGAAGTACTTTAACTGGTGTAGTTGTTGTTTTAACGAGAACTTTTTACTGCTTCTGATATTATCTATATTGTTTTACCCCTCATGTATGGTTTTAATTAACCAAGGCATGAAGAAATAAACTGAAACTGACTGTCTTGATCACGTTACCAGGAAGGGGTTCCTTTTGGCCAATTGTCTCCTTTGTCCATGCGTTAAAATGGCTCTATAGGGGACCTGTCAAGGGCAAAAGGGTGGCACCCCCACCTACCTAATTAGAGAGGACTGTGCTAATTAGCCAGACTTTCTACATGGCCTGGCACAACACAGAAAGACCATCCCACTCTAAATATCACCACCACCCTCAACAATCACCACAGCGGGGAAGCCCTGCAATGTCACAATACTTTTGCCTAATTAAGTGGAAACAACAAAATCGCAAAGTCTGTCTTTCGCTAGCAATTGAGGCTACACACAGGAAATTTACATTAAAAAAGACATTTTATACTATATAAAAAAGCGTCACTGTTTACAAACTGAAAATAAAACACTGTACATTCTTGAATTGTTTTTTTAAAAAGAGTATCAATTAGAGTAAACAAATAAGCAAAAGACCATGGTCAAAACTTACCGTAATTGTTACCATTACGCAGATATTCTTTGTATCCTTCCAAAATATATTTTGTGGCGTTACTTTAGCAAAATGTACAAGACGGCCAAAGAATGCCAAAAGACACAACACCTCCACCAGTGACGTTGCCTGGTAAATAGACAAAAAAAAATAAGCAAACTGAGTATTGTATGCTTTAGTGCTTTCACATTCAGTCAATAGCATGGATAATTTTAAGGCTACGAAAAATGGCTTACTAAGGTTTCTGAGGTTCTAAGCTAAGGTAGGGAAAACAAGCTGTTACCTATCCATACTATAGAGTTATTATTATAATTTTTTTAATAAATATTTTAAACTTATTAAAATTCCCATGAAATGCCATTTGTCAGGACATTAACAAACATATACATGTGGCTTGTTTGTAACAGAATAGAAGGTTCTTATAGTAAGTAAGTATTATGCTTATAGAGCGCACGAATGCCGAGGCATCTTGGCGCTATAGGAGGACACCGGTTTAGCACAGGAGTACCACCTTACTTCTGCCTAATAAATAGCCACGTCTTCAGAAACGTCCTGAATCGAGGTCTGGAAGGTTGGAGTCTGATATCGTCTGGTAATTCATTCCATAATCTGGACGCACGATATGTCAGGCTCCTACCACCCCATCTAGCTCTTTGTATTCTGGGTACCTGGACTAGACCTTTGTTAGCTGATCTAAGATTGCGTCAAGGAGTGTACTGCTGAAATAGTTTCTGTAAATCAGCTGCTCCTCCACCATACTGGGTTTTATGTACCACGAACAAAGCTTTAAACTCTATTCGCTGTTGCACCTGCAGCCAGTGAAGGGTTTTAATGCTGCCAGATATGTGATGGAACTTTGGAATGTTTAACAGCAATCTAGCTGCAGCATTTTGTATAGACTGTAGTTTGGACAGTTGGCGCTTGTTAATGCCCATAAAGAGGGCATTGCAATAGTCAATCCTTGAAAGAATCAAAGCGACAACAACCGATATCCGTAATTCTGGGGGAATAAAAGGAAAAAAAAATCGTAGGACTTTTAGCTGGAAGAATCAAGCTGATGTAAGCTGGTTAATTTGGCCAAGAAAACTTAGTTGATAGTCCAACAAGATTCCCAAGTTCCTGACTTTTCCTGCGGGTACTGGGCAGTTTCCTGCCTCCGACGGCCACCATTCCTGGTTCCAGAGTGGTGCCCCAGTCCCAAACTCCATCACTTCTGTTTTTCCCGTATTTAGCTTGAGATAGTTCTGGTGCATCCAGTGCATGATATGTTTTAGACAGCCATGGGATTTCCCAGCAATTGTGTCCGCATTTGAAGAGATGGAAATGACAAGTTGGGTGTCATCAGCGTATGACACCAAAGAGAACCCATGTCCTCTGGTTAGCTCAGCCAGAGATGGAATGTACTAATAGTGAAAGGGGAATAAGAGGAGGGAAGGGTGAGGAAAGGAAGAAGGAAACCACTAAAGTACATCAATGCACATAGCACATCCTTCCCCTTCAATAGTTAACATATAAAAAGACAAACTAAATATTCAATCTTGCAAAAGTCTCCAAGAAGATTTTCTGACTCTGATGTTATACTTTACTATGGATGTTATGGATCAGCCTTATTTTTGATCACTTCTTAAGCAGGTGCTTCCAGTGAAGGGGTGCATTTCACAGATTATGGTTGATCCTTCTCTCTACCAGCTCCTAGACTGGGAGGCATGACCTTGTATTCACTTAATTCCTCAGCCTATCATTGTAAAGAACCAAGCCCATAATATTACTCTCTCCAGGAAGAACCCCTCTACCATACTTGCTAAAGATTCCTCCTTAAAAAATGGGATCCTTCCTGGGGATAATTCTATGTTTGAAACCTTTTAGTTTATCCATTGTACCTACAAATACATCATCAAAATGCTCCCTGATACTTGGATCTTTATCGCCACCTAGGTTCATGACTAATACTGCTTCAGATGAGCTTGAACTGAGAGGAATCCCTAATTGGTGCTGGTCTTTGTACCCCAATACACAGACATCCTTACAGGCAACGTAATTATTTTATCCAAGCTGACTTGTCCTTCAAGCATACTTCACCAGCGAAGTATCCCATGAAGTCTATTTTGTTTCCATCAAAAGTCACTGCTTTAACATCAGGCTTTTGCAATTCTTCAATGACATCTTTAAACTTATCAAAATAGCTTTTGGTAATACAAGTAAAGAACGATCCTGAATCCACCATATTTTCTAACTCCTTGCCACTTCAAATGAAATTAAATGAAAACATAGATTTATAGAGCGCAGCACTTGCTCAGAAAAGAGCCTCAATGCGCTAACTACTCCTAACCTTCTGACACCAAAACCTCCAACAGAGCAAATATAACATACTAAAGAAAAGCAAAACTGAAATCATGTATAAAAAGCCATGTTCCCGCAGTTTCAGAAAGAAACCTCAATTAGAGGAAGCCAGGAGAGACCAAAGTAGGTTGTTCCACAACTTGGCCCCTATAAATGCCACAGGCGAGCCGCCACGTTTCTTGCTTTGAAACCTAAGTTTGTATGAGAAAAAAAGCAAATGGCAAATTTCCCCTAGGAGCACATAAGGAGAATATCCTCTGCAAACTCATAGGGCAATGCTTAAAAACTGCTTGGTGAATATGCAATAGACTTTTACATTGAATCCTCTTTTCTATAGGTAACTAGTGCAAATCTTTTGGCCCATTAACCTCAGAACAATGTCTGGGAAAATTTAAATAAAAGCCTGGCTGTAGCATTTTGTATAGTTTGTAGTCTGGTTACATACTTTTTTGCAACCCCCAGGTACAGCGCATTGGAGTAATCAACTATGGAGGTAAACAGCGACTGTATAACAGTCTTTCTAGCTGTCACGGGTAAGTACCATTTTGAACAGTCCAAAACAATTGGCCGTCACATTTTGGATTTGTGGATCAACAGATTGTTGAGAATCAAACTTCAGCCATATATTACGCATAGTCTGAACTGACGTCAGAGAAGACCCAAGCTCCTCTGGCCACCAGGCACTAGTCCAAATCTGTAGATGAGGTCCCAAGATAAGCAACTCAGTTTTATCAGAATTGAGCTTCAGGTGGTTTTGCTTCATCCAGGATGTGACGGCCATCAGACATTGACTAAAATTAGACCGGGTGAGTCCATCATCATTAAGTGTCGTCCACGTAGGACAGTACCTCAAAGCCAAAGCATGGTATAAATTTAGCCTCAGGAGCAAGATAGCCAGAGGAGCAAGATAGATATTAAACAACGTAGGGCTCAACGCAGAGTCCTGGGGCACGACACTGTTCAAACGAGTTTGTTGGGATAAACACAGAGGAAGTCAAACAGAGAAAGCTCTGTTCGAAAGAAAGTTTATAAACCATTGCAATGCCTGTCCTTCAACACCAATCTCCCTCAAATGGTAGATCAAGACATTGTGAGAGATGGTGTCGAAAGCTGCTGATAGATCCAACAGAATAAGGTCTGAAGGCCCATTTGTATCTAGAATGTTTTTCAGACTCTCAGAATCAGTCAGCAGAAGAGATTCCATGCTGTGTGCAGTTCGGAAACCAAATTAAGAAGCATCTAAGATATCATGTTGTTCAAGAAGCTTTGTAAGTAGGGAATTTATGTGAGGCTCTAGCTTTTTAACCCACGCAGGTAAAAGAGAAATGGGCCTAAAATTCTCCAAGAGAAAAGGATCGGCGCTAGCCTTTTTCAAAATTGGAAGCACAACTGCCGCTTTCCAGGAATCAGTTAATCGGAGTGTGGCGATGGAAGAATTTAATAGAGGACACATCACTGGAATAAGTGAAGAAGCCTCTAATTTTAGAAAAGAATGGGAACAAGGATCATTATATGAACCAGATGTGCAACTATTTAGTAGAGAGGCCATATCCAAGCTGTAAATTGGAACAAATTCCTTAAGCTTGGGGCCCACCAAAGAAGGTGCCAACATAGAGAAAGAGGCCTCTGTGGGCTGAAAACCTGTTTGAATTGATTGGATTTTGTCCTCAGAATAATGAGCCAGTGCATCACAGCTGTATTGTGATGAATTAATTGTGGGTGCAGCTGCTCTGGAGCAGTGGCAGCTGGTAATTTTACCAGGGAAGGGGGCCACACATGCACACACACCCATTCACAACACTCACTAACAAATACATGCACGCACACACCAAACCCAAAAAAAACCCAGATAAAACTTACCTCAACAGCAGCGCCCCGATAGGGAAGCCTCAGAGGTCCCACAATGGGTGGGACTGCTGCCTTTCATCATTGGCTGACCTTAAGTCATCCAATGAGGGACGGCAGCAGTTCCAAGCCTCAGATGTCCCAGGAGGGTTGGGACTGCTACCGTCCCTCACTGGCTGCCCTGAGGTCAGCCAATGAGGGAAGGTAGCAGTCCCAATTACGTCACAGTGTGGGATGGGGGTCAGTGATGCTGTTGATCCCACTCCACTCTGTGACGAGGTGTTACTGATTGACACTTGGCCCTGGCACTTAAGGACTTAAAACTGAAGCGCCCAGGTCCAATGCAATCTGTGACACTTCCCTTCGTTATGAGGGGGAGGGCCTTGAGGCACGTTTGCCAGGCTGAGGTCATGCCCACAGGGCTGTGATATTCTCAGGCTGACAAAGTTCATCTCAGGCAGCCAGCAGCCTGCACATTTAGTGCATGTCTAGCTCCTTGCTGCCTGACCCAAACCAGAAGAACAAGCATTGGCATAGCCAATAGGTCTCGCTTTTGGGACCTTATAAGTGTTTAGCCATGCAACAGTTACATAACTAAATAGTTATAAGGTCCCAAAAGCGAGACCTATTGGCTATGCCAATGCTTGTTTGCTATGCAACGTATGACTCTTGTATAGCGCAAACTGTGGTATAGGGTTGCTTTTAGATGGCTGGGTTCGTTCAGGTTGTTGGAAATTGTACAGGGGGCGCCGTTGTGCGGTCTGGAGTGGAGGGTGAAGGCAGACAGAGTTTCTCACAGACCATGCCGGTGGGTTATAATTATGTTAAGACTACTTGATCATCCATTCCTTGGCCTCTCTGCAGAGCGCACAAAGCAATTGTTTGTCACACATTTCCTAACTGTAAGATGCATTTTGCCTCAAAGTGTGTGAAGGACACATATGCAGCTGTTGGAATACGGACAGCTCTGAAGTAAAAGAAAATGGTATGCTTACAGGTGAGAAGCGTGTGGGTCTGTGTGTGTGAGTTGGGGCATGGAGAAGGGGCAACACAAGGAAGTACGTGCAGAAGGCACAGTGAATAGACAGTGATAAAAAGGGAGAAGCTGTCGAGCAACATGCAGATGGAGAATTTCGGAAAGATTAAGTGCTAAGTGGTGAGAGACTGCAGAGCACGGTGGACTGAAGGGAAAACGAGAGTGAGGCAATCCAAAACAGCTACCGGACAACAAACGCAACTAATGTATAATTCACACCCTTAAAATTCAAACATTTTCATAACAAATTCATTGTTATTACGAGTTCATCTAATATTGCTGACAAGCACTATGAACCCCAACAGGTATGCCCTGTTTAGGTGTATGTCCACTGCTATGTTATATGTCTGGATAAAATAACAGAAAACAGAGGCAGACATATACTGATGGTTGTTTTGAATTACTCACGAGAAAGTGGCATTCGGTGTACACAACATTTGGCAAAAGAATGTCACTCATACACACACTTAAACCATAGAAATGACAAACATAGCAAATGTGAAAAGTATGCACTATCTTTCGGTGCCATCCTAAACAAGGAAGTAAGAGAGAGCTGCGTATCTGCGAGTGAAATGCAAACGTGGCTGTACATTAACAACCTGCAGCCGTATTACATGATATAGGAGGGGAAGCCATTTTATCTGTGATTTCATCTGCTAACTGTCAGGCCTTATTATTAGCAGACTACAGACTGACTGCGCTTGTGAGGACGCCATCACACCAGCACTGCTCGCCGCTTAAGCTCTGTTAACTTTTACAGCGCGAAGAAGAAGTATCCATTTGCTTGTCTTGCGCTTGTTGGGAATGACGGGCTGCCGGTGGGGTGGTGGGGGTTGGAGGAGGGGGTGTTGAAGCAAGGAAAGGCACGTACAGCGGCAATAACGTGCGTACAAAGTAAAGTTAAACAAGCGGCCGCAATAATGAAATGTAAAAAAAAACAAATAAACATCGCGCTTCACAAAGTGCGTACAAAGTACAGCTAAACACGCGGCCGCCATATTTCAATGTAAATAAAAAAATAAACGGAGCGCAATGCCACATACAACTCCGAACATCGCGCTTCACAACGTGCGTACAAAGTAAAGCTAAACAGGCGGCCGCCACAATTATGCGCTTGTGAGGACGCCATGATACCGCCGACTTAAAAAACAGGACAACAATGGAGGAGCGGGGGCGAGCGAGCGCGGCAGCCTGCTCAGCTGACCACACGCTCGTGCGTCATGGCCTTTTCCCGGCATGTGTTTCCAATTATCGCGCACGCGTCTGGGCACGATAATGGGAAACAGATGTCGGCCCTGCGCGCGTAACCGCCCGAAAAAGGCCACGACGCACGAGCGTGTGGTCAGCTTTTGAAACCCCCTTACATAAAGTCTTCGCCTAGCAGCGCTTGCGCGCTACTCGAGGCTCGACCTAAAAAGGTGGGGGGGCATGCTCCCTCAGCCCGTACAAACCGGCCACTGCTGCTCTGGAGGAAGACCTAGCTTTCACAATTTTACCAAAGGTCTAAACTCAGAAATACCGTGGAATCAAGCCAAACGATTTAATTAGCTACAGGCTACTTGAAGACTAGTAAACATCTATTATTAATATATATTATAAACATTTTAGAGATTCGTAGGTGCCCTCAATTACTTTAGAATATGCATTAATATACTGGTGTATTGGCTAATTAAACATTTCTTTCCCCTTTACCAGTTTCTCTGCATCTTCTAATGAAATATCCGCCCTAAAATTAGGCATGTTCATATCGGAACAGGGTTGTCTACCATTATCTGTTATGATTCATCTCGGATGTCTTATCCATCTCTAAGATGGCCCCCATGTTTCTAGTCCGTTTTCTACATCTATATATATTTAAGGCTTATGAAGCGATAGCATGTTTATAAGCTCCTTTGAACCCCTTTTCTATTTTAACGACCCCTTGACGGAGATGCATGGTTTAATCTCGCGTTGTTTCGAAACCGTAGCTACGTCATACGCACAAGCAATCGGTCTTGGGACCATATATAAAACATGGAGTCACAAGCTGGAGAGCTCCCCTTTTTCTCCGTTTATCGACTGCAGGATTGAGGCATCGCTATACCGAAAATAGCAGTAAGTAGCCTACATGCGTATCTAATGAGACTGTGCCAACTATATTTTTTTAAATATATAATAAATCCGGTCCTCCATAGAAATACAAGCCTTGTCAGCACACTTTTTGCTTGCTGTTCATCCGTCTATTTAAGACAGACTGTTTAAATCCAAACGTATTTATCAGATTACATAGAGAATAGCAGTAATTAGCCTACATGTGTATCTAATTAGACTGTGCCAATTATTTTTACTAAATATATAACAAATCCGGTCCTCTATAGTAATACAAGCCATGTCAGCACACTTCCAGTTTGCTGTTCATTCAGTATATTTATGACAGACTTTAAATTCTAACATATTTATCAGACTGTCTATAAAACATCAACTGCGATTAGTGTAGTCACTGCGAGTACCGATAGAAATAAACCTTCCAATAAGTAAAAGCACTATTGTTTTGAGCCTTGCTTTTTAGATAACCATATGCACGCTTTTGTCTTTAATAAATCCTTGCACAGTTAATCGAACATTAATATTTCATGACATCATTGTGTTGAAGTCTCCCATTGCTTTGCGGAACGATTAACTAGGATCTTCTTAAATAGACTCTTGATAAACAAGTTATACTCCAACTATAAATAAACTTTTAAGTGAGTATATACAATCTAACTAGTATAAATAACTAGGGGTATCACAATATGTTTCTCCTCATGTTAAAACTGGTTGTAATATCAATCTTGCAGCTTCATATATTCTTAACCACCGGAGTTGGATACAAGTTTGCACATACATATCTTGATGCCCACATGGAACTAAATAAATGTGAGTAGCATAGCTTAATAAGTAGGACTTGACTACTACTCTACCACCTTAATTTTAAGATCATATAGATAAAATATGAAACCATTTGTCTTTATAGATTGAATTCGTTTATTACATCAGTAACAACACAAAAATACGGAGACTGCTGCCCTTGAGTTTCTATACAGGTACATAGATTTGCTAAATGCATAAGTAAATTACAATAAAATCAAATGATTTTTAGATGGAGTATCATATATTAGTTATTACAACTCCTGATTTCTTTCCTCCCATGCATACTAGTAGCAACTCGGATATCCGAGTGTCAGCACCTGGACCAAAGGAGCAAGAATCTTTATTTCCACACTCAAAGATTATTTCTGAATAGACCATAAAAAGGTATTAATACCTCCCTCATTTACCTATGGCACTACTGAATAAGTTATGCATGACACCATGGTTTCAACCTCATTTTATCCATTAACTCATATAGCCCATAATTGGAAAAGAAGCTATCACCATATATACTTCTGCCCACTCATTCATAAGATGTGGCATATTGATAGCTTTCTAAATATTTAATTTAGATTTTTCCGTTGTCATCACATGGGAATTTCCAAATAACATTTTTTCTTTTTTTCTTTTTTCGCTAACTGTTCTGGTGAAGGTAGCACATAGTGATTTCACTAATTGATGATTGATGATTGTCTCCTTCACATTATCACGTCTTTAAGTCAAATTTGTGCCCCAGTAATCCTATGTACATAGTAAGGAGGTACAAATATTCCATGCATGTATTTCCCTGGTGCTACTGGCATTTGAATATTAATTCTAGAAGCATGACCTGCTCTAAATGAAATAATAGCTTACATTTTCAGGCCTAGGCATATTTTTATATGTGTTAATATGTTGTTTATTGTCAATTTTTATTGTAGAATAAAGTTGAGCGGGGTTTTCCTGAAGAAGGCACACATGCCGAAACGCGCGTAGTTTATCTACCGCCAGCCTTTGAAATGCTTTTTTTGCACATTACTCTGCAATGAATTTTAACTCTATGTACATTGTTGTCTTGTATAACTTCTTGTTTTTTGTATATATGTATATATTTTCTTTTATATAGGCATATAATTGTGTATATGATTCTTGTAGAATTGAGACCGAAAACAAATATCAGTACCTCCCAAAAAATATATATCTCAAAAAAGAATTTTGAAAAAAATAAGAATATTTACAACAAAGAAATTTTTGAAATAAAAGATATTTTGTTATAGAAAAAGTATACAGTTGTTCATTATTAAGTGTTTATGCCTATTTAAATGTATTATATCATGGGTTTTTTTGATTAATAAGATTCAGATGTGTATGGCCTGACATGCTTTATATGAATATTTAACTTGTATCTAGCCATTACCTTTACCCCTTTGTAATTTTTCCCTACAGCTAGCAAGGTTCATTGTTTATCATAGGGGTCCCCTTGTTTACCAAATCGTAATTCTCGCAGCCTGTCTCTGAGGGGAGAGCTTTTTTCAGACTTAATCAGTCGCAATTAATCCTATTTCAATGCCAGTGTCACTAGCGAATTGCATGTTGGAAAATTATAGATAGATAATCTTCCATGTTTCACTCATTTTTTCTTTTTCTTTCATCTTTCACTTTTGTTTTGTTTTTTCAATTCTGGAAATCTAATGTAGAGAGGATCAATAACACACAAGTAACAACATACTAAAGAATTTGATTCCATCTTTATTTACCTAACTTTTAAAAATCATGGCAAATCTTCCAACGTTCGGTTTTACTGATGACTTTGCGTCCATGGTAGGTACCTCTAGTACATTTGGTCAACAAAAAATTGTAAATTTAGATAGGAATGAGGATCTAAACAAACTTATTGCATTAAAGAAAAAGACCAAAAGAATTGAACTACATGGGCAATATATGCTGGAGTACTTACGGGCAGGGGTAATACCCCAGGGTCTGAGAATTAAAAACATTCCAGCACTATTTGTCCAATTAAAAGCATTCTTAGAAAAATGGTCAATGATCGCGAACCGATGTTCGCGTGATCTCATGATGTTAATCGTCGAAACTGCTAAAGAGATGTTACAAGTACTAATTGCAGAAATTCTAGAATTAGAAAATAAAATCAAAAGTAACACAATAATAGACGATGCAAAGAAAAAACTAGAAGAGATAGATCTTGAGATGAACTCTTATACTGAATATCTCAATAAAAGAAAAACTGACAAATTAAAGAAAGATATTCGGTTCTCCAATATAGAAAACACTTATCCTTATTTAACAGAAAACTATTATACACAACAAGAGGGTGCACAACAGGCACAGCCTGATTTTAGAAATTACAACAGGAAAGTAACAACTTTTTCCGATACATCAGATTCGGATAATGACAATGAGAATGCTCCAAATCAATTCGATCGAAGAAATAGTAGATATATTTCTAGACCTTACCAAGTACAGCAACCTTTTTTAGGCAGACGCCAGAGGAGAAGCAATTGGCGCCCTCAATATCAACCCCGATTCCGGGAAAATCATCAGATAAACCAGAATCAATATTTGGTGACGCGCAATGCGCAATATTGGAGAGAGTAGCAGAAATTCCAATATTTAATCTCAGTACCACCAATATGACACCTGCCACTCATGCTTTATTAACAAAAGGTCTTACGTTTGTTCCCCACTCTGGTTTAAATAAATTTGAACTTTTTGGAGATTTAACAGCATTCTTCAGAAAAATCCGCCTCAAGGCGTTTTTTGCTCAATATACACCATCTACAACACAAACCAACAGATCTGGTTTGAAGCCTATATCGTCCTTCACACCTACAGCTGATCAGATACCACCGGAGGTTATAATATTCGAACAAGTGGTGCAACAAAAATTGATCGCTGCAACTAAATATGTGCAAAAAACTCCTTATAACATCCATCGGGAGGAATATCAAGCACTTTTAGATCTTAAAAACACCCCTGAGATCACAATAAAAAGTTGCGATAAAGGTGGGGGCATAGTGGTGTTAGACACCACAAAATATGTTTCTAAAATTGACGAGATGTTAAATGACATCAACTTCTATATTAAAACTTTTAGGGATCCCACGGATAAGATCAAAATGAAAATTCAACGTTTGACTAACAAAGCCCTGAGAGAAGGACATATCTGTGACAAGGAATACACCTATCTAAATATTCGACATCCTAAAATGGCCAGTCTATATGGTGTACCCAAGATACATAAGAACGAGATGGATCCACCATATAGACCCATTGTCACCACAATAGGTTCAGTCACGGAACCTCTGTCAAAATACCTTGATGCTATTCTCCGCCCTCATATTAATAAAACACCAGCCTATGTTCTAGATACAAGGCATATGATAAATCTAGTAGAAGGCTTACCTTTTAATCCGCAACAACAGATGTTAGTAACTCTAGACATTGAAAGTTTGTATAGTAACATCCCCATTCAAGGGGCTCTAGAAGCAGAAGAGTGGTTCATTGAACTAATGAATATCGAATGCAATGAATCTTTCATCATCCAGTGCCTCAAAATAGTCTTAGAGGAAAATGTCTTTGAGTTTAATGGTCAGCTATTCAAACAAGTGAAGGGCGTGAGTATGGGCGCATCATGCGCGCCGACTGTGGCAAATATTTACATGGCTCAATTCGAGTTTAAACACATCTACAATGAAGTGGCACCATTTTTCGAATCCATCTGGAAGTGGTCCCGCTTCATTGATGATATCTTTTTCATCTGGTCGGATGTGGAAGACAACCTCAATGAGTTTCTATCTTGGCTGAACCTATGCGATCCTAATTTACATTTTACCTCTTCTTTCAGTAATGCCCAAACTGAATTTTTGGACATCATTATCAAACATGACTTGGGGGTGTTAGCTGTCGATCTGTATACCAAACCAACAGCGCGTAATACATTATAACATTACGACAGCTTCCACCCCACAGCCCAGAAAAACAGTATTCCGTTTGGACAGTTTCTGCGCTTGCGCAGAAACTGCACAAACATTTGTGACTTTGACGTAAAGGCGGAAGTCATGAAAGACAAATTTGTGGCAAGAGGGTATCCGCGCCGGCTGGTGCGACACTCATATAAGAGAGCCAGATTTTTTGACAGACAACATCTATTAACGAATGTTAAACAGAAGAATAATTCAGAACTAGTGTTCATCACGCGACACTCCATGCTAAATGCACAGATAAGGCAAATAATTTGTTCAAATTGGCAGATTTTGAATATCAATAAAGAACCTCAAGACAAAATACCTAAACCCTTGTTTGCGTATCGGAAAAATAAAAACTTAAAAGACTTAGTAGTGAGATCACGCATGCCCCAACCACACCAACCAATACAGAGAAGTATTGTGGGATCTTTGCCTGTTATAGGCAATTTCAAATGCGGTACATGTAAAGTCTGCCCATTAGCACTACAGACAGATTCAATACAATTGAATGGACAGACTATTCAATCAAAGAGCATGACAAACTGCAAAACAAAAGATATAATATATTTGCTTATATGTCCCTGCGGTTTAGGGTATGTGGGTGAGACAGCACGCACCCTTAATACACGATTAACTGAGCATCGCTCAGCTATTCGCACAAAAAACTTGCAGCACCAATGGTAGAACATTTTGTGACCTTCAACCACACAGAAGACGATATCAAATGGTTTATTATAGAAAAAATTGTTCCCAAAGAAGGCAAGAGTAGTGAGACCATAAGGAAAAAGCGGGAAGTGTATTGGATTTTTTCCTTAGAGACTTATACCAAAGGTCTAAACTCAGAAATACCGTGGAATCAAGCCATACGATTTAATTAGCTACAGGCTACTTGAAGACTAGTAAACATCTATTATTAATATACATTATAAACATTTTAGAGATTCGTAGGTGCCCTCAATTACTTTAGAATATGCATTAATATACTGGTGTATTGGCTAATTAAACATTTCTTTCCCCTTTACCAGTTTCTCTGCATCTTCTAATGAAATATCCGCCTAAAATTAGGCATGTTCATATCGGAACAGGGTTGTCTACCATTATCTGTTATGATTCATCTCGGATGTCTTATCCATCTCTAAGATGGCCCCCATATTTCTAGTCCGTTTTCTACATCTATATATATTTAAGGCTTATGAAGCGATAGCATGTTTATAAGCTCCTTTGAACCCCTTTTCTATTTTAATGACCCCTTGACGGAGATGCATGGTTTAATCTCGCGTTGTTTCGAAACCGTAGCTACGTCATACGCACAAGCAATCGGTCTTGGGACCATATATAAAACATGGAGTCACAAGCTGGAGAGCTCCCCTTTTTCTCCGTTTATCGACTGCAGGATTGAGGCATCGCTATACCGAAAATAGCAGTAAGTAGCCTACATGCGTATCTAATGAGACTGTGCCAACTATATTTTTTTAAATATATAATAAATCCGGTCCTCCATAGAAATACAAGCCTTGTCAGCACACTTTTTGCTTGCTGTTCATCCGTCTAATTAAGACAGACTGTTTAAATCCAAACGTATTTATCCGATTACATAGAGAATAGCAGTAATTAGCCTACATGTGTATCTAATTAGACTGTGCCAATTATTTTTACTAAATATATAACAAATCCGGTCCTCTATAGTAATACAAGCCATGTCAGCACACTTCCAGTTTGCTGTTCATTCGTGTATTTATGACAGACTGTTTAAATTCTAACATATTTATCAGACTGTCTATAAAACATCAACTGCGATTAGTGTAGTCACTGCGAGTACCGATAGAAATAAACCTTCCAATAAGTAAAAGCACTATTGTTTTGAGCCTTGCTTTTTAGATAACCATATGCACGCTTTTGTCTTTAATAAATCCTTGCACAGTTAATCGAGCATTAATATTTCAGGACATCATTGTGTTGAAGTCCCCCATTGCTTTGCGGAACGATTAACTAGGATCTTCTTAAATAGACTCTTGATAAACAAGTTATACTCCAACTATAAATAAACCTTTAAGTGAGTATATACAATCTAACTAGTATAAATAACTAGGGGTATCACAATATGTTTCTCCTCATGTTAAAACTGGTTGTAATATCAATCTTGCAGCTTCATATATTCTTAACCACCGGAGTTGGATACAAGTTTGCACATACATATCTTGATGCCCACATGGAACTAAATAAATGTGAGTAGCATAGCTTAATAAGTAGGACTTGACTACTACTCTACCACCTTAATTTTAAGATCATATAGATAAAATATGAAACCATTTGTCTTCATAGATTGAATTCGTTTATTACATCAGTAACAACACAAAAATACGGAGACTGCTGCCCTTGAGTTTCTATACAGGTACATAGATTTGCTAAATGCATAAGTAAATTACAATAAAATCAAATGATTTTTAGATGGAGTATCATATATTAGTCATTACAACTCCTGATTTCTTTCCTCCCATGCATACTAGTAGCAACTCGGATATCCGAGTGTCAGCTCCTGGACCTGGACCAAAGGAGCAAGAATCTTTATTTCCACACTCAAAGATTATTTCTGAATAGACCATAAAAAGGTATTAATACCTCCCTCATTTACCTATGGCACTACTGAATAAGTTATGCATGACACCATGGTTTCAACCTCATTTTATCCATTAACTCATATAGCCCATAATTGGAAAAGAAGCTATCACCATATATACTTCTGCCCACTCATTCATAAGATGTGGCATATTGATAGCTTTCTAAATATTTAATTTAGATTTTTCCGTTTTGTCATCACATGGGAATTTCCAAATAACATTTTTTCTTTTTTTCTTTTTTCGCTAACTGTTCTGGTGAAGGTAGCACATAGTGATTTCACTCATTGATGATTGATGATTGTCTCTTTCACATTATCACGTCTTTAAGTCAAATTTGTGCCCCAGTAATCCTATGTACATAGTAAGGAGGTACAAATATTCCATGCATGTATTTCCCTGGTGCTACTGGCATTTGAATATTAATTCTAGAAGCATGACCTGCTCTAAATGAAATAATAGCTTAAATTTTCAGGCCTAGGCATATTTTTATATGTGTTAATATGTTGTTTATTGTCAATTTTTATTGTAGAATAAAGTTGAGCGGGGTTTTCCTGAAGAAGGCACACATGCCGAAACGCGCGTAGTTTTCATCTACCGCCAGCCTTTGAAATGCTTTTTTGCACATTACTCTGCAATGAATTTTAACTCTATGTACATTGTTGTATTGTATAACTTCTTGTTTTTTGTATATACGTATATATTTTCTTTTATATAGGCATATAATTGTGTATATGATTCTTGTAGAATTGAGACCGAAAACATAAATATCAGTACCTCCCAAAAAAAATATATCTCAAAAAAGAATTTTGAAAAAATAAGAATATTTACAACAAAGAAATTTTTGAAATAAAAGATATTTTGTTATAGAAAAAGTATACAGTTGTTCATTATTAAGTGTTTATGCCTATTTAAATGTATTATATCATGTTTTTTTGATTAATAAGATTCAGATGTGTATGGCCTGACATGCTTTATATGAATATTTAACTTGTATCTAGCCATTACCTTTACCCCTTTACAATTTTAAAAATAGCCTTGGATGAAGATTTAGCATTCTCAACTTTACTGGTATAAAAATAAATTGTTGCTAGTCTGATTCCTTTGTGATAGATGTTTACATTTTCCACATACTTCACTTTGTCAGATGGAGTCAGGGATAGGTGCTATTTTCTCTCCAATTGCCAATAGCGTCTTTTAAAAATTAAAAGATTCTGAGTGAACCAAGAAGACTGTTCAGTCCCTTTCACAGCTTTCATAGATTTGTAGGGAGCCAGAGTGCCAAGTGTAGAAGACATCCAAGCTTGAAACCTGGTCCAGTCTTCCATAGGATCTCCGGAAAGCCCAGGCCAAGCTTCAGTCAGAAGGGTGATGAAATCCTGTTCTTTCATCACCCTTCTGACTGAAGCTTGGCCAAGGGTGTTTTAAAGATGGAGCAAGCATCGCCCTAACATTTGATGTTAGTTTTCTAGAGAAAGTAACCAATATATGATCAGACTATACTGTTTGTTTGGGCGTGTCACTGGAGAGTGTGGCCAGGTTTGAAATTATCAAATTCAAACAGTTGCCTGCTTCATGAGTAGCATTAGCTACTAATCGAGCAATTTAAAAAGAAGTCAGCTCTTGTAAAAGTAAACCGGGTGCTGAGTCCGAATTATCATCTATATAATAATTAAAATCTCCTAAAATTGTACAATTGGATGCCTTGACCATATATGGTGTTAATGGGTCCATTAAATAATGCAGAAAGCCAGTATCATAGCCAGTGGCTCTATAAATTAGTGCACTTGATAAAGTAAAATTGGAGGGCATGGAGAATGAGAAGATCAAGTCTTCTACATTATTTAGAGTGGTTATAGGAACAGTAGAGCAGGTGTACATGTCTTTAAAAAATATTGCAAACTATCTGACCTATTGTGCTGTACAATGCTGAAGCCATCAGGAAAGGCCTCAGTCATGTCTAGTAACGAAGAATCTTGCAACCAGGTTTCCATGAGAAAAAAGGCATTAGGATTATAATCACTGAGGAAATTGTAAATATCACATTTATGTGTTCATGTGTTTGAACGGAATGCATATGGAAGGTCTTAAATCTTCTTCTTACAATGAGAATCAGGTCTTTGAATTTCAAACAATCTTCTTCAGGTTCACTCTCTTGCCTAGCCTGTGCTACTATTCCCTTCCATGCCTTCTTTTTGTCCTTACATACGAGAAAGAAGTGGCCCTTCTACCGCAGAACCTTGACAGAAGGAATGGAATGTACTAACAGCGGAATAAGGGAGAGAAGGATGAGGAAGAGAAGAGTCAGGGAAGGAAGAGGAAACCACTATAGCTTATCAATGCATGTAACAATGATACCTCAACCTTATGACAGTTAAAGCAAGCCATCTCTCCCCACTGTCCAGCACTATCTCTGTGTCTACGGCACAGTGCGTTCATATCTCTTCATTTGTTGCTGTGAGAAGGAGATAAGAAGCATCATGCTGCCTCTATGCATATTTTGATTTTAGTTGCACCGAAGATATTTTTTCAAAACTGATTGTTTTTTAACCAGCAGGATAAAGGGGAGGACCAGAAGTAAATGGATATGAGTGCGTCCTCTGGCTTACCTGCACAGGGAACAGGGCTTTGGCAAGCTCTGGGGTGTTGGCAGCTGTAAGGGGTATTTCCAGAGTCTAGCTGAGCCAGTTGGGAAGAAGAGAAATGTTAATGCTTCTGAAAGTCACCTCTCCTTCCGTGCCATTTGAAAACATAAGGATATTTGAAGGTTACTTCCTCCACCATCTAACAGTTTGGGCAAATGTCAGTTCGTTCCAGAGGTCAGTTTTGTGTGTGCATGTACACCAGGTGTGCATCGTGCAACGACTATGGCCAGATTTATCCTTCAGTGTCTCCGTGACCCTAAACAAGGGCTCAACAGACCCCAATGGAAAAATATTGAATGGATTACATTTCTTTTTTCACTTGAACTTCTTACAGTCACCTATCTTTCAATTTGTTTACTAAATAGCCCAGTAATACACTAGACAAACAAAATTAGTGCGAGGTGCTGCTTTCTTGCTTTTTCAGTCACAAATTCAGATATGACGTCCTAGAAGTCTATGCTATTGCATAATTATCATAGAATGTTTGGAAGAGGAACAACATTCAGTTGGAGCAGTGTAATCAGGGCCGGACTGGCCATAGCGGGCACCGGGCGTTTCCCCGGTAGGCCGATAGGGTGGGGGCCGGTTTTGTTACCGGGGGTCGGCAATATCGGCCCCCCGTAACAAAAGCGGCAGAAACCGGCCCTCCCAAACTGCTCGGCTGCACTCCCCCTCATCCCAAGGGGGGCCGGCTGAGCAGTTTGCCAGGGCCGGTTTCTGTTCCCAGTCCGGCCCTGAGCGTAATTTAGACTCCATCTTTAATTGTCACAATTTTACAATTATAAACTCATATACAACATTATATTCACTATGTGCCTTACTTTCCTAAATGTGTGTGAAGCAATGAAATGTAATAATGAAATATATTCATCGTATGGATTATAGGTGTATATTAGAATATACTAACGATCAGTTGAAACCAATAATCATGTACTTTTTAACTTATGTTTTGCATTTATTCTTCAAGTTCTATCTGTGTATGTATAATCATGTATTCAAAGTTCATATTGACTGCTGAGTTAAGCTTCGCCGGACTACAGGCCTCAATTGAAATGCGTTTAGCCTTGCCAGTGTATTCTTTCTTTCTTTCTTTTTGCAGGTGCTTTATTATGCTTCTTGTTAGTTAGAGAAAGGTGTATTGTTTGCATTAGACTATCGATAGTGAAGCCTGAAGGGAAGAACTTGGCAGTGAACGTAGAGAATTAATGGTCAGAAGAGGCCTTCTGTTCATTATGTACCAGGACGGCGAGATGTTCAAGGTCGCAATTTACAGTCCAGGTTTTGATGCAATGGGAAACTTAAAGGAGGTTGCGAATGCTCCTCTCGAGTAACGATTTGGTTGGTTCCTGGTGGTGTGAGAGGAGATTAGGATGCTTCTGAACCTCCTGTTACTTTAATTGGTATTCCCAAAGTTAGCGAGTCAGATTCCCTTTAGAGTTGGAGAGGTACAGACCTCTCTGCTTACCTTATTCTGGCAAGTGTGAAGCTTTGAGCTAAACACAAATTCCCTTTTTCCAAGAGTTCTACAGAGGTCTATATTATGCTGACACCTTCTAAGCTCCCTAAGTAGAAATCCTTTATAGATGATCCTGTAGTTGATCTATGTTTAGAAGAGAGAAGGGAAGTTTCTTAATTGAACACCAATTTACTTTGATTTGTTTCATTGCTGTTGTGGCTGTCACTATTCTGTATCTCATTTTATTACGGCTCAATTTACTGCAATATTTCAGCTTACTGTCTGTATTGTCATATCTCTTGAACTTATTTTTTTTCTGCTATATACTGGATTGATTAGTATCCTAAAATAAAACCCATTTAACCATATTTGGGGATTCCTGGTCCTTATTGTGGAGTCAAATTGACTTCACAAGCCAGAAACGTATTGTTAATGTCTTCTCCCTTACAGTGCTTCAAGTCAACCAACAAAGGTCCATACGACCAATGGTGAATTTTTTTAAACAATTTTACTAAAAGATTGTTGTGAGTACCAGCGTGCTGTCAGTGTTTCTTGTGTTTCATAGTTAGATTTTTAAAATGAACAAAGCCAGTGCTATGTGTGATGAGAGTGGATAGAAAAATAAGCATGGTCTTGCTAAATATTGGTAAGCATCATGGAAATCATGTTTTGTAGACAAGTGGCAAGTTCACAAATTGAAATATTATCAAATATGGCTCTTCCAGTCATATCCTCCTTGTGTGAAAACCCATCTCCATGTGTAATGTCCAAATTATCTAGGGAATCTGACAAACAAAAGTGTATGTGGTATTATTGCCGTCCCAACCACTCGTATTAAGCATTCCTGGAAGCCAAACCTTTCATAGAACTCTTCTGTCAGTGCTACTGCATTGTCACAATTTTTGAATTGAGGCCATGACTACACAGACAATCAATCAATATGTTATTAATGTATATCTAGATATATATCACATCCAAAAAACAAGCATTGACAAAGCCAAAAGGGCACACCTGTGAGTGATACTCAGACGCGCTCATGGTGACTATCTTATAATATTTGTATTTACAAAGTATAATAAAACCCTTTGAAAGATATCTGCAGTGCAATATACTTATAATAATATACTGTTCCAAGATGACCAAGGGATATTTTTAATTTGGTAAATTAATAAAGTATGCGCAGGATGCCCCACACATAGTCTGGCAAGCAGCCAGGTAACAGTGTGCAACAGCTGGGTCCTAGCAAAAAAAAAAAAGAGTGGCGAAGGGTACAGGCAATGAGCACAAGGTGAATGGTGGAGAAGAATGAATAGCAAGAAGAGATAGACCGAGGGTAGCGGAGGGACGGGAGAGCAGCAGCAAGCAGGGAGAGATGGAGAGGCAGGAGAGTAAATAGTACCTCGTGCATTTAAATGCTGCACTCCGCAAGTGGCACAACTACACAGAAACTACTGATAGAAAGACCTGTGAGGGTCAAACAACTGTGGACTCTTCTGAGATGTGATTGACAACGTCTTAAGCCAATGGCAGCTGGAGGGTGAACACAAACTGTCAATAGTTTGAAGAGGGCCGAGTCAAAGCCTACTCTACGAATATATAGAAATTATGCCTGCAGTTTGAGTGCGCCTTCAAGCAAGGAGGAATATTTTGGTGATATGAATATATAAAGATATTAAAGAAAACAGATCTGTCAATGACAGACTACTAAAGATATTTGTGGATGAGACCTAACAAGCAAACACAAGTCTTCATATTTCATTAAACTTTACTTAAAAATGTACTATCACAAACCATGACAGTAAAATAATCAGGTAGTACGCATATTGAATTAAAAAACCGAGGGAATCAAACCAGGGGTGCTCCTAACAGGCTGGTTTTTAGATACTGTGATTGCTGCTTGTTACAAAGTGTGCCACAACCAAGTGTTTAATATGTAAACAAAATAAGTGCATGAGCCCAAACTGTTTCTTAGGATCCTGATGTAAGTGCTGTCGAATGCCGGGCCTACCAAGGTTCCCTATTGTTTATTCCAGCTCATGCCTCTTTCTTCCTTCACCCTACACTTCCTGTCTCTATATTTCACATTTGCAGGGCTTTTTTCCATCCCTGCTTTCTCCTTTTGTCACTGTTTTCCTATCTTTACAATGCTCCTTCTTTATTCCTTTACTGCCTTTAACTCTCAGAACTGGGTCAAAGTCTGATGATGAAAAATAAGCCCTAGTCTTCACAAATTAAGCACTGACCACAGTAAATACTACTAGTGATTTCTTCTGTTGTAGGCTTCCTTGGCTTTTAAAAAGATTCTTCTATTTTAGGTATTGGAGTTTATCTATGCGATTGTGGCTCATGCTTGAAATTAAAATCACCTTCAAGTTCCTCACACATGCCTACAAGGCCCTCCATGACGCAGGGCCAGAATATCTGAACCACTGCCTCGCTTTCCACACACCCGCTAGACAACTCCGCTCCGCCCAACATGCCCTGACCTCTGTCCCACGGATCCACAAGACCAGAACCAGAGTAAGATCCTTCTCCTACCTCACCGCCAAGACCTAGAACCCTGCCCCTCCATCTCAGGCAATCCGCGTCATTGACCCAGTTCAGGAAGGACCTCAAGACCTGGCTCTTTGACTTCACCTCCACGCCCAGATAAATCACAGCCCCCCTCCCAGCGCCTTGAGACCCTCACTGGTGAGTAGACGTGCTTTACAAACCCCTGATTGAGCGAAATATAAAAACACAGGTGCTCATCACTCCAGAGTACTTGTTTGCTACTGAAATGCGCCGGTACTCTCCCATTGAAGGTATTGAATTGCCTGCTGAGAGATGCTGGTATTCTCCTGTTCAAATGAAAGTAGTATTTGAGAGTACCTCCCCGTACAGGAAATGAGGGGAATGTAGCTGGATCCTGGATCTGGCTGCTATTATTGAACTCGATCCGCCGAGCCCCAATAAAATATGCTGCCTTTCTCCCATTGTAACTTGCCAAGACTGAGACACATTCGGCAGCGTCTACGCTCTGTCGGCATTATGTTCAAAGCAGCAGCCTGTAGGATTGAGAGAGTACTCTTACTTTTCATGTCTTACTGGGCCCAACACAAATGCCACACTTAAATGGTTATCAGCACTCCTTTTGTAGGAGTCCCGCCCTGCTGGTAGCTAGCCGGACCCTAACACCTTCATGCCAATGCCACAGTGGCTTGGAGGGAAACATGGACCCTCAGCTTGCTGTCGCTTCACAAGTGTTTAAGAGACAAACAATGATTTGCAGGCAGGTTTTTGACTTTTCCAACCCCAGTATGCATGAGATTTGCATGCACTGTAAGAATGTTAGATGCATCGGCCTTTATGAGTAGTTGCACTAATAACCATTTATATACCTCTTAATAATTTATTTTTCTATATTTAATTTATTTGATAGTGCTACTCATCCCAATGTAGGGTGTTCGAGAGCTTTACATCACACACAGATATCATACCAAGACAATCAGTCATTGACGTGTGTAAGTCAATTTACAGGATGTGTCACGAAATATGAGGGTTACAAGATGTAGGAGTCAGTCACATATCATCCATAAGACATGCAGGTAACACTAGAATCTCTTCAAAAAAACACCAACTTACTAAGCTATGAACATAAAATACAAATCAGCAGCCTGCTTGTTACAGGTTGTACTTTGTAGCAGACACATTAGCTTTCGATACTAGTTTATGATGAGTCAACCATGTGACTAAAATGCACATAGATCTTTCCAGCCTTAACCAAGCACTTTATTTTAAAATGCAGCCCGTTTATGACCAACTAAGTAATCCAGAACAGATTTGTCACATTTGGTCCTTGTGGCCGAGTTCTTTAGGAGCAGTTTAAAAAAAATGTATAAATTGACTGTCAGGGCCCACTCCTCAGGACTCCATCCCTCGTGACCCCCAACCCCTTTCTCCTGCCACACCTTGACCCCCAAGTATTTGTTTTTCCATTTCCGGCACTGCACCTGCCTACAAAAAGCGCCAGTTGAGTTGTGGCAGTTTTTTACTTGGATTCTCTTGGGTGTGCCATTTAACAGCTTGTTTATGCTTCTCTGGTTTTGTTCTCAGCATGTGGAGAGGAAGAGGTGAATTGGTGTGTTCAAGTAGCCCCGTTGTATCTCTATTTCTTCTTGATAGAGGTTCAGACTCTCAGCTCCTTACAAGCTCTGGCTAGCAATATTAGGTTTACAGAGGGTCAATGACTCCATGGGCCATATTATACATACAGCGCATTTCCCGTGATTGCGCGGGTGCACCTTTTAAAATGTGCGACCGGCGCAATCAAGGAAAATGCACATATTAGGGTGAATGCGCTGCCCCCAGGGCAGCTTCGAACTCTCGCTGCCCTGGCAGCAGCGCATTCAAGTGAAACAAGCATTGGCATAGCCAATAGGTCTCGCCTTGGGGACCTTATAAGTGTTTAGCCATGCAACGGTTGATGTTGTTGCACCAAGGATATTGTGCTGCATAACTAAATACTTATAAGGTCCCAAAAGCGAGACCTATTGGCTATGCCAATGCTCGTTTCTTTATGTAAACCCTCTCTATTGTTCAGCAACGCATTGTTTTGCATGTATGGTTGTTCTATGAAGTCCCTGTACATATGTATGCGCGCACAACCACGCACACCCTGCTACCCCTTTACTTGCACTTAGATAACCCCCCAAAACAATGTACTGATACCCTATTTGTATAACACAAATCTAGCCAAAAGACATTGGAGCGCTGTCAAAGGCAAAGATGCATAAACCTGGGGGCTGGCAGCGTCAGGGGGAGTTAGTTGAAAGGAGGGAGAGCTCGGGTTGCTGGGAGGACAAAGGACTGCACGGTTTAAATTTAAAGCACATTTCAAAGCGCATTGTTTTTAAAAAATTTCAAACAAAATGTAATTGATGGTGTGACTAACTGGCACATACCTTGTTATTCTGGCATTAAATAAGAGGAACTGGATGTAAAATAAAAAGCCTATTTTGTCACACTCACCATTCCAATTCTAGAAATCTAGGCGAATAGAGCTGTGGGCTGTTCAGTCTACAAAAAATGCAGTAACTCCCTTCTGAAACATTTGAAGCAGGGGTACATCAAATGCAGCTAATCTCCACAGAGGACAAGACCTAGCCTTCCGGGACTGGTCGAAGGATAAAGCTGAGCTCAACAAAAATGCACATGCGTAGGAATCTAATTTGGATTTGAGGTAACTATTGGAAAAGACCGAAGATCAGAATAAGGCCGAGTGGCCCTACAATCTTTAGAACACACTTGAAAGAGCGGGGAGCAGATCACCCGCAAAGCTTAGAAACCGTGCAGCCTGAATACAACGAACACTACGGGTTTTTGTCCCAACTTGTAAGCGTTTTCATGAAGTAAACACTGGAAGCAATTAGTATGGTGCAATAAACAAATCTGCTGTAATTGCGCAGTCACGAATAGTACACGTGAACGCGCCTTTTCTCTCTGCGGCTGCACGCAGCTGAACGTGCGCGCGCCTGAGCACCGTATGGAGCGACATCGCAGCGGTTTACCGGATTTGCACGGGCCATGCTTCTGTATCTATTTTCTCTCTTCCCCAAACCAGGCTGTTTTCGTTCACAGCAATGGCGCCAGTGAACGCATCGGGGAAGAGGCTGCGTGACGGTCCTGCATCTCACAGGAGGGGATCGGTTCAGAAGCCTAAAATGAAGACCAAGCGACGGTGGATGCCGCCGGAAGCGCGAAGAAGTTTGAAGGCAGCACAAGCGAGGGTAGGCAGCCGATAATTAGAAAATCAAGGTTCCTCCATGCTCTTATTCAACTCCACGTTAATAGAAAAGACTAGAGTGCTAACTTGCGGTGCGTACACTACCGGCATCCATGCTGTTTAAAACAAGCAGCCTTTGTACACTCAGCACAGCGTGGCCCTGACCCGTGCCGGATCAGAGAGGAGCGGGGGCGAGCGAGCGCGGCAGCGTGCTGAGCTGACCACACGCTCGTGCACAATGGCCTGAAACGTGCGGGTAACCGCAGGGAAAAGGCCATTGTGCACGAGCGTGTGGTCAGCTTTGAAAAGCCCCTTACATAAAGTCTCGCAGAGCAACGCTTGCACGCTACTCGAGGCTCGACCTAAAAAAAGAGCAGCTGCTTTGAAGCTGCTCTGTTTTTCACAGTGCAGGCGGCACTCCTGTGTTAATCTGTGTCAAAATGACAAAATGAGGTAGAAATGCTATCCCAAAGCGACCCGCCTTACACCACATAAATTGCCCTTTCTTGCTGCATAATTTAGTCAATCCTGCCACATAAATTTGGTCCTGCTGTACCGCATAATTTCACTGGCCCCGACTAGGAATCCAGTCCTTTAATATGCTACAGAAGACAACCTCTCTATTCATCACAGTTATTTGTGAAATCAATTAATGTTGGGCTTGCTCATCTCTCCAGCAAGAAGTGCCAGGAGATTGGGATTCACCTGTTTCAGAATTCCCGCATTCATTTCACTAATATGCAGTTCCGGCTCCTGGAGGGAGTGCTGCGGGGCGGTGGGGCGGGGGAGGCGCAGGGTGGGGGGTAGTAAACTCCGGTATACGGCCAAACGGAATTAAGTACACAAATAAATAAAACGAATTACATTGCGCGCGCTGCAAAGCCAAATGGCGATGCGGCGCGCGCAATGTAATTCGTTTTATTTATTTATTTATGTACTTAACTCCGTTCGGCAGTATACCGGAGTTTACTACCCCCCGCCCCGCCCCGCAGCACTCCCTCCAGGAGCCGCAACTGCTATTATCCAAATTTATTTTAAGCAACATTTTAGATATTTCATGGTAATTAAGATATGACGCTTCTCGTCTTTTCCATACCTCACCATAGTCCATTGGAAGAAAGTCTATTTAGCTTGAATGTTTTGATTTGTCTGAACAAGAAAGACAATGTGTTGTGCCAAGCATTTTAGAGCCTATTCTACGACTTTGGCTTTAGGCGTTTCACCTTTGACCAGTTGATCAGCAGGAGGCCTACCTGACACACATTCTGAAATTATTGAATCTCATCTCCTGTCCTGTTCACCAATAGAAACTTTATTTAATCAGTCACTTATTCTGTATTTTAAATCTGGAATCAGACATATTGTGCTACCAGCACCAATAAAAACACACGAAATTCAAACTTCCGGGAATGGACTTTCCGCCCAGCCCCTCCTGTGACCTTTTTATGATGAGTCATGAGTTTTACTGTTTTACACACTAGGTTAATTCCTTTTCAATGTGGAACCAATTCACCTGTTGAGTGTTCAACGACTCTAGGTCGCTTGTGCTTTTTAATGTTATCCTTCTTTTATTTAGCCTTCCGTAACAGACCCGCCATTTTCTATTCTCCAATACATTTCTAAACGCCGGTGGCGCAGGGCCTGAAAGCGTGTGTGGAGATCAAGGATCACAATTGTATGGTTAACTATACGTGTGACAGAAAAATGAAGGCAGGCAAACACCCGTTTCTCTTTTCTCTACTTATTTTTCCATAAATGGAAAAAAGACTACTTTTGAGGGGCCCATGATGCAGTCAATAGGCATTCAGGTCAATAGCTGTGCAGACTGTCAGGCAAGGGGGATAAGAAGATTTAAACAGCTGCAGATGTGCGTGTGTTTTTCTAATATTCAAAGGAGAACCAAATCAGCCCAGTCCATTTACAACCATCCGGTTACTAAGATCAAGGGCGAACCAGATCAACCCAGTCCTCCAACAAGCACGCCACCCGCATCTCAAAAAGAACATACAGGATTGATCGAAAAGATAGCATTGATTTTTAATTTTTTTAAATTTTTTTTTTTTTTTAGAGTTTTATATAGCGCTAACTTGACTTGATACATCAGATATCAGAGCGCTTTACATGAGCACCAGTTTTGTTACAGATGGACACATTCATTTTTGTTAGGCACGAGGAGATTAAGTGATTTGCCCAGAATCACAGGATGTTGAGCATCGCTGCCGAGACTCGAACCGGGTCCCCCAGCTTCGAGGACGACCACTCTAGCCGTAAGGATACATCCTCTCCCCCAGAGATGGTCCACTCCTCCAAATCTTATTTGTTAAACCCAAAGGGTAAGCTATTCAGACTTACCACACTGCACAGTACCTCACATTAGAACAAGTCAAAGTCCAAAATAATGGGAAGAATCCTCTATATCATGGGTACTCACAAACTTTCTCTCGGGGGCCAAATTTACAGTGTGGTTTGTGGCCGAGGGCCGCACCGGTGGGGGCGGGGTCAGTGGGGGAGGGGGCGGGGCTAGAGCAAAAAAACTATGACCATGAGGTTGAACACTGAGCCACCAGACCCGGCATATACACATCTCTCTATCTCTCTCTCTCTCTCTCTCTCTCTGTCTCCCTCCCTCTCTCTCCCTCCCTCTATCTATCCCTCCCTCTCTCTATCTATCCCTCCCTCTATCTATCCCTCCCTCTCTCTATCTATCCCTCTCTCCGTCTCTCTCCCTCTCTCTCCGTCTCTCTCCCTCTCTCTCCGTCTCTCTCCCTCTCTCTCTCCCTCCCTCTCTCCTCTCTCTCTCCCTCCCTCTCTCTCTCTCCCTCTGTCTCACTCACTCTGTTTGTCTCCGTCTCCCTCTCCCTCTCTCCGTCTCCCTCTCCCTCTCTCCCTCCCTCCGTCTCCCGCCCTCCGTCTCCCTCCCTCGTCTCCCTCCCTCGTCTCCCTCCCTCGTCTCCCTCCCTCGTCTCCCTCCCTCGTCTCCCTCCCTCGTCTCCCTCCCTCTGTCTCCCTCCCTCTGTCTCCCTCCCTCTGTCTCCCTCTCTCTGTCTCCCTCGCTGTCTGTCTCCCTCGCTGTCTGTCTCCCTCGCTGTCTGTCTCCCTCGCTGTCTGTCTCCCTCGCTGTCTGTCTCCCTCTCTGTCTCCCTCTCTGTCTCCCTCTCTGTCTCCCTCTCTGTCTCCCTCTCTGTCTCCCTCTCTGTCTCCCTCTCTGTCTCCCTCTCTGTCTCCCTCTGTCTCCCCCCGACTCCCTCCCTCTGTCTCCCCCCCCCCCCCCGACTCCCTCCCTCTGCCTCCCCCCCCCGACTCCCTCCCTCTGCCTCCCTCCGTCTCCCTCCCTCCGTCTGTCTCCCTCCCTCCGTCTGTCTCCCTCCCTCTGTCTGTCTCCCTCCCTCTGTCTCCCTCTCTCTGTCTCCCTCTCTCTGTCTCCCTCTCTCTGTCTGTCTGTCTCCCTCTCTCTGTCTGTCTGTCTCCCTCTCTCTGTCTGTCTGTCTCCCTCTCTCTGTCTGTCTGTCTCCCTCTCTCTGTCTGTCTGTCTCCCTCTGTCTGTCGCCCTCTGTCTGTCGCCCTCTGTCTGTCGCCCTCTGTCTGTCGCCCTCTGTCTGTCACCCTCTGTCTGTCGCCCTCTGTCTGTCGCCCTCTGTCTCCCTCTCTGTCTCTCTGTCTCCCTCCCTCGTCTCCCTCCCTCGTCTCCCTCCCTCTGTCTCCCTCCCTCTGTCTCCCTCCCTCGTCTCCCTCCCTCTGTCTCCCTCCCTCGTCTCCCTCCCTCGTCTCCCTCGTCTCCCTCGCTGTCTGTCTCCCTCGCTGTCTGTCTCCCTCGCTGTCTGTCTCCCTCGCTGTCTGTCTCCCTCGCTGTCTGTCTCCCTCGCTGTCTGTCTCCCTCGCTGTCTGTCTCCCTCGCTGTCTGTCTCCCTCGCTGTCTGTCTCCCTCGCTGTCTGTCTCCCTCGCTGTCTGTCTCCCTCGCTGTCTGTCTCCCTCGCTGTCTGTCTCCCTCTCTCTGTCTCCCTCTCTGTCTCCCTCTCTGTCTCCCTCTCTGTCTCCCTCTCTGTCTCCCTCTCTGTCTCCCTCTCTGTCTCCCTCTCTGTCTCCCTCTCTGTCTCCCTCTCTGTCTCCCTCTGTCTCCCCCGACTCCCTCCCTCTGTCTCCCCCGACTCCCTCCCTCTGCCTCCCTCCGTCTCCCTCCCTCTGTCTGTCTCCCTCCTTCTGTCTGTCTCCCTCCCTCTGTCTGTCTCCCTCCCTCTGTCTGTCTCCCTCCCACTGTCTGTCTCCCTCCCTCTGTCTGTTTCCCTCTCTCTGTCTGTCTCCCTCTCTCTGTCTGTCTGTCTCCCTCTCTCTGTCTGTCTGTCTCCCTCTCTCTGTCTGTCTGTCTCCCTCTCTCTGTCTCCCTCTCTCTGTCTCTGTCTCCCTCTCTCTGTCTCTCTGTCGCCCTCTGTCTGTCGCCCTCTGTGTCTGTCGCCCTCTGTGTCTGTCGCCCTCTGTGTCTGTCGCCCTCTGTGTCTGTCGCCCTCTGTGTCTGTCGCCCTCTGTGTCTGTCGCCCTCTGTGTCTGTCGCCCTCTGTGTCTGTCGCCCTCTGTGTCTGTCGCCCTCTGTCTGTTGCCCTCTGTCTCCCTCCCTCTCCCTCCGTTTCCCCCTCTGTCTCCCTCTCTCTCTCCCTCGCTGTCTGTCTCCCTCTCTCTGTCTCCCTCTCTCTGTCTCCCTCTCTCTGTCTCCCTCTCTCTGTCTCCCGCCCTCCGTCTCCCGCCCTCCGTCTCCCGCCCTCCGTCTCCCGCCCTCCGTCTCCCGCCCTCCGTCTCCCGCCCTCCGTCTCCCGCCCTCCGTCTCCCGCCCTCCATCTCCCGCCCTCCGTCTCCCGCCCCCCGTCTCCCGCCCCCCATCTCCCGCCCCCCGTCTCCCGCCCTCCGTCTCCCGCCCTCCATCTCCCGCCCTCTCATCTCCCTCCCTCTCTCTCCCTCCCTCTCTCTCCCTCCCACTGTCTCCCTCCCTCTGTCTCCCTCCCTCTGTCTCCCTCCCTCTGTCTCCCTCCCTCTGTCTCCCTCCCTCGTCTCCCTCCCTCGTCTCCCTCCCTCTGTCTCCCTCCCTCGTCTCCCTCCCTCGTCTCCCTCCCTCGTCTCCCTCCCTCGTCTCCCTCCCTCGTCTCCCTCCCTCTGTCTCCCTCGCTGTCTGTCTCCCTCGCTGTCTGTCTCCCTCTCTGTCTCCCTCTCTCTGTCTCCCTCTCTGTCTCCCTCTCTGTCTCCCTCTCTGTCTCCCTCTCTGTCTCCCTCTCTGTCTCCCTCTCTGTCTCCCTCTCTGTCTCCCTCCCTCCCCCTCCCTCTGTCTCCCCCCCGACTCCCTCCCTCTGCCTCCCTCCGTCTCCCTCCCTCTGTCTGTCTCCCTCCCTCTGTCTGTCTCTGTCTCCCTCTGTCTGTCGCCCTCTCTCTGTCTCCCTCCCTCTGTCTCCCTCCCTCTGTCGCCCTCCCTCTGTCGCCCTCCCTCTGTCTCCCTCCCTCTGTCTCCCTCCCTCTGTCTCCCTCCCTCTGTCTGTTGCCCTCTGTCTCCCTCTCTCTCCCTCTGTTTCCCTCTCTGTCTCCCTCCCTCTGTCTCCCTCTCTCTCTCCCTCGCTGTCTGTCTCCCTCTCTCTGTCTCCCTCTCTCTGTCTCCCTCTGTCTCCCTCTCTGTCCCTCTGTCTGTCTCCCTCTGTCTGTCTCCCTCTGTCGGTCTCCCTCCCTCCCCCTCCCTCTGTCTCCCCCCGACTCCCTCCCTCTGCCTCCCTCTGTCTCCCTCTCTCTGTCTCCCTCTCTCTGTCTCCCTCCCTCTGTCTGTCTCCCTCTCTCTGTCACCCTCTCTCTGTCACCCTCTCTCACCTCACCCCGCGTGTGTGTCAGCCCGGGCTGAGACAGCTTCCCGGGCACACACACAGCCGCACCCGAGTACTTCACAGGTCTTTAAAATACCATTCACTTGTTAATGAGGCTTTGTTGTATTTCACCTCTTCTTAGCGCCCTGCATCTCCACAGTGGAGATGCAGGGCTAAAAGAGGTGAATAACAAGCCTCATTAACAAGTGAATGTGTACTCTAAAGAATCGCCCGGCCCCCATAGAGCGCTGCTGCAACCGGCGGTGTTTGCTGACACTTAAGAAAAAACACAGGTAGGATATCTGCAAGGTCCGCGGGCCGCCAAGGAAGGATTGCCGGGCCGCTGGCGGCCCGCGGGCCGTACTACGAGTACCCGTGCTCTATATGAATGCTACCCATCAAAGGACAAAGTTTCACACCATCGGAAGCCAAGTAGAAAACAAAAGATGCTATAAAATATAGCACCTGCTCACATGGAATAACTGGTCAATTCTTCCAGTGTCCTTTTGACTCCTGCTTATCAAATGTTTCTCTTGCCAGCACACGCTTCTCCAACATGCACTCTCTCTTATTACCCTCCACATGCTATATCAAATTATCATTCTAGCCCTATATAGACCTTCCCCCTAGACCATAACTATTCCTAACCACATAATAATCCTGCTCATTTTACTATGCATTTGCATGTTGGCATATAACTACTAGTCACATTGACTTTTAAAACCCCTCTAAATTAAATAGTTGTGCATTTACAGTTTAATCACTCTAACTAACCAATTTGTACTAAATCTCCCCACAAGAACATAGATTTAAATCACGCAATGCATATTAAAAACCCAGTGCCAAAAGCTATTACATTTCGACCATACATGAAGGCACTAACGAAAATAACATGAATAACAAAAATAATAATGATGATAATAAGGTATTTTAAGGGTCTGCCTTATCCTCTATTTTGTATCTCAGCAAATTTCCCACAACTCATTTCATAGACCAAAACAGCACCTATTTTAAAATCATATTCTAGCAACCTAACAAGAACTAATCTCTTCTAGACCCACCAAACTTCAGCATGAACTCACATCCCTCTCACTAACGATCGCACCAAACGTCTATTAAATTATTCAAACACCTGGAACCGCTGACCATGTGACTGTGGGGGCAGATGGGGCATTGGGGGCTGCGACTGGGAGACACTACGCATGAAATCTTACTATTTGCAGACAACGCACTGTTCTACCTTTGGAGATTAGAAGAATTGAAATCTGCATTGATGGCCCACCTAGAGGAGTTTGGTAGGGTGGTGGGGCTGAAGCCCAACAGAAGTTCTATTTCCCTTGGAGGCGCTTCGTTGCCCTCCTGTAGATGGTCTGCCACAGTTGGGCATACACTGGGAGAAAGACAACTTCCTAGTGGCCTGTAATATTGAGAGGAAAATGGAGGGTGTCCAGAGAGCTATATAGTTTTGGACCGGTTTACCCAGTCTGTCATGGGAAGGGTGGCAGTCGCCAAGATGGTATTTCTCCCTAGGGCTCTATATGTGCTACAAAACGCCCTATCCCCCTTGCCGTGGACACATTTAAGAGCTTAAAGAACCTGCTGGTAAACCTTGTATGGGCATGTAAGAGGCTGCTGGTGGCTATGAACACATTAAAACTGAACAAGGAAGAGGGAGGGCTCAGATTACCAGACATGGAGTTATATTATTATGCTGCCCATATCAAATACGCAGCAAAATGGCTGGCGGACATCAACAATAATGAAAAGCAATACAAAAGTGTAATTGGCCTATAAGAATCGCAAGAATTTCTACTAGTATTTTAGCCAAAAGTCTAAGTAGCATAATAGGAGGGTTGATAGCAGAAGACCAAAAAGGTTTTATGAAAGATAGATATATGCACCACCTAAGTCATGAGCTAATAGGGACGATTGATATGGCAATATAAGGTAAAGTGCCACTTGCAATCATTACACTAGACGCAACTAATGCCTTCGATAGGGTGAACTGGCAGTATTTTTATACCATGTTAGAGTACTATAAGCTGGGTAAAAAGTTCTGTAAGGCCATACGGGGCATTTATAGGGCCCCCTCAGCAAAAATCTTACTGAATGGTAATCTTACATCAGGTTTTAAGATAACAAGGGGGACTAGACAGGGTTGCCCTCTTTCCCTGCTGCTCTTCAATTTGTATATTGAACCCCTTGCCGGAAAAATAAGGTTGGAACAGGGGATTACCCCCTTTACATATGGCACATGGTCAAAAAAAGTATCCTTATATGCTGATGATGTTATGGTATATACACAAGAACTGGTCCCCGCTTTGAGAAGTTTAGACTCCCTGATAGTAGACTTTGGGAAGGTGACAGTGTATGAGGCCAATCCCTCCAAGACAGAGGTTATTGTATGGAATATAAATGAGAATCATAGGTTGATAAAAAGGGCACCAAAATATTTGGGTATAATGGTCATTCCCTCTCTAGAGAAGTTGATAGAATTAAACTTCTACAAAACAATGGTAGAAACAAATAGGCTTTTACTTAGCTGGTCCCATCTCCTATTGACGATACTGGGGAGGACCAAATTAATTAAGATGTCAATACTCCCGAAATTCACCTTCCTTTTTAATATGATCCCCCTTCATTTTAAGAGGACCTGGTTGCAAAAGCTGCACACTAGAATAGACTCATTCATATGGGCAGCTAAGGGTTTGAGAATTGCAAGACGAAAGTTGAGGAGGAAGTATGATAAAGGGGACAATGTATTGCCAGACTTTCAACTCTATGCATGGGCTTTTCAGTAAAAATTTTTACGTATTTGCTGTCTGAAAAGGGTGGGTCAGGGAGTGATCAGCTATGGGAGGCCCTGCTAAATGAAGTGGAAAATGGTGGGGCCAAATGTATGTATAAATTTGGGGACCTGAGGTGTTACAGGAGGCGGCTCAATTATGGGCCTAGATTCGGCGGGTAAGAAATCTGCCATACTATAGTAGGTATGCACCAATGAGGGACTCACCAGGCTCCCCAGAATGTTTGAAAGATAAGCTAGCGATGAACATAAGGGAAGCAGGTATTACTGAATGGGGTCAGATCCTCCAGGCAAGGAAGCTCCTTTCCTGGATACAGTTTCAAGAGTTAACCAACAAATCTGTGTCCAAGTTTATATTTCTTCAACTACAGAGCTGGGCCCGAACTCTTGAGAAAGATAAAGATGATACCAACGACCTGGAAGAACACCCAATTAAAAACTCACAACAAAAGAAGGTAGTGGCAACCTGGTATGCTCTAATCATGGAAAACTCAGAGAAGGGGCAAAGTACACCTAATTCTCTATGGGGAGGAATAATGCCGGATATAAATCTCGATCAATTATGGCAAGTATCCTTTTGGTTTTTATACAGTGTGGTCAAACCAGCATACTTAAGACGGAATTATTTTTTCTCTCTCCACAGAGCCCATTGGACACCGAAAAGGTTAGCAAAACTAGGAGGTTCTGATGAGGTCTACTGTAAAATATGTGGATTAAAGAGTGCGGATAATGTTCATATGCTTATTTCCTGCCCAAACATCAAGGACTTCTGGAAGGATGTGTGTACATTTGTGAATGATCTCTTACATACTCAAATTAAGGTAAGCCTGGATTTAATTATTTTTTAATTACCATCAGATGCGGGAGACCATTTGGACTACAGTAAAAATAAAAAAATGTATTTAATTCTGTTGGGAAAAAGACAGATTTGTAAATATTGGATCCAACCGTCGCCACCTTCAAAATCAGAATGGCTTGACTCAGTACTCAGTACTCTATGTTCATAAGATGGATATGAATCATAAGTCCTCAAAAAAGGTGGCTAAATTATGGGACCCACTGACTACCTGGCTGAAAAGGAGGGAAGGAATGTAACTTTTAAGCTAACTAGGGAGGTTCGAGTTGACATACTATCGGCTGGGTCCAATGATTATAGCCATTTGGGTAACCGCAATACTGTTGTCTCAAAGACTCTCCGGTTGGGCAGACTACTGAGATAAAAGAAGAGCCTGGAGGTTTCAGGTGGAACAATTATGGCAAACGAGGACAGAAAAAACCAATAATGAAAAGCAATTGCTGAAAGGGACACACAAGGACACGATGAGGGGGGCAGGACTGGGGGACGAGTTCCCTTACCTAGGGCAGCACATAGCTTGGATCTGGGAGTGGATTATAACCAGAATACTGAGACAACCGTCCTTTTTAGGGACCTACCTAGATGTCTGGGTGTTGAAGCCCTTCAAGGACATAGGCTCTGCCATGTCTATCACTCGATGCCAGGATGGAGGCTGTAGAAGTGTAGGAGATTTATACCTGGGGGAGCGATTTCTCATATATTAGGAGGCCTTCTCCCTAGGGCGTGGACAATATCTATAATATGCTAAAATTGTTCAAACGGGGAGAGAGATCTGGAGGGAGTTCCTGGAGTTCTCGGAGACATTGCAGATGCTCCTAAATAAGGGCGAGAGGGGGACACAGTCTCCTGGATTTACAAAGCTCTAGGATCGGACAAGCCCAGACAACAGTTAACAGTTAGAGAGGCATGTGGGGAGGACATGGGAGAACAACTCACAGACAAGGCATGGAAAGACACCTGTGCATTAGTTAAGATTGTTTCCGGAAATGCCAGGTTTAAACTACTACACTTTAACTATCTGCAATGCACATATCTTACTCCCTCAAACTTAATAGGCTATATATGGGAAGTTCAACTGCATGCCTCTGTTGTGGACATGGAAGAGCTACATTCTTACATATGGTGTGGTTCTGTGGGGAGATGCATGCCTACTGGCAGTAAGTGGTCAATCAATCAGGGAGATTATAAGCGTGCTACTCACCCATGAGGGTCTCAAGGCGCTGGGGGGCGCTAAGTGGTAGAACCGCTACGACAAACGACAGGGCTGACATTGGATCCTGACCCAAAGCAGTGCCTACTGGCCACCCTGCAATGTCCCAAGCAGGGTACAATGCACTATATATTTCTGCAGCTGGAATTACTGCTGGCTAAAAGGCCTGATTCTATGGTGTGGCTGGGCACACGGAGCCATATGGTGACCAACTGGGAATGGGACACAGTAGAATGGGCTTTGGCTGAGGAAACGCACAGTCACCTCTCTTGTAAAGACGACAAGGTCCACGAAGATCTAGAAACCTGGGGAGACTTGCTGAATACGTTGGAGGAGGTAGCAACATGGGGGAGGGGGAGGAGGGTGGATCAGGGTCTGAGGCTGCTGAAGAGGCTTTGCCCTCCACACGAGTCTCTCACGGATAGAACAACTTCAAACAGCTGGGACATGCAGGGGGAATCTCAGGTACATGCACGGGCTAAAGAAGCAATGGGATATGAAAGATATTTAAGTCTAGGCAGGTAGATGAGATAAGGATTGTGCACCAATGTAAGAGAGGGCAACTACAGGTGGGCTGAGCGGGCATCTTGCTAATTAATGACATGATCGATCCGGCATGTGATGGTCACAGTCTTTGTTATCTGTTATACATGTTATGCATATTCAACTACAAAGAAACTCGGCTAAATGCATGGAATAGTTTTTTTGAAAGCACAAGAGTAACCAACAATAATCAGTGACACTGGACTAACCATTATCCTTGGGTTTCCGGAGCAGCATGCTTCCCACCGTAAAGCGCATAAGATCTTCAGTAGGGATAACATGCGGTATATAAATGCAGTTACAATACAACAGAATTATATTTTCGTATGAGTGTGGTGCACGAGTGATGCATCATATACAGCTTCTTATAGCACTTAGACACATCAGGCAAAATGTTCAAGTATGTCTTGATCAATTAAGAAAATGCGGAAATAAACTAGTTGCAGCTTCATTTTATCCACAACACACTAAATAAATATGGATAAATACAGATAAGATGAGCAAAAAATAAATATGGATCAATACAGATAAGATAAGCAAAAAATAAATATGGATTGAATACAGCCCATAATGTTTAAAAAGTAAATACCATGACATCAGAAGATCTAGTAACAATACAATTATTTTTGTTGGTACAGGTTATGTAAGAAACCTACCAGAAATGGCACGGGGTAGACAGCAGGATTCTCAAACAAGGCAAGGGAAAGGTCCACGACAATGAAAAAGTAGATAGCTAGTTGCATAGTCCAGTGGTTATAAAAATAGTAGAGCCTGAAAAGAAAACATATTTAAAACTAAATTCTATATCATGAGAATAATAATGAAAACCAAGTAAACAATGTATGTTTAGCAATTCTATAGCAACACATGGTGGATGGCGTCTTGGTAATTTCCATTTTTTAAAATTTATTCTTCATGCGTTGTCAACTGAGGTTGCAATTATGCCAATTACATTTATTCTGAAACATACAGTGGTTATCATGGTGGTTCACAAATACTTGTGTGTCACTTTCCTTGCACAAATCTGGCATCCCCGACAGCCACTAGCAATGCCTTGGGTGCAGGAAAATGCGAGCTTACCCTCACCAAAGTGCCACCAAGTACCAGATGAAGGAAAACATACATGCTTTCTGGCTTGCAACAATGAGGCACCTGGGAAAGAAGGACTCCAAAAAGGATGCGCAGAAAGCTCCAGATCTAGGGATTAACATAGGCGGTGATTTGCTTTCATAGATAAATGTTGTGAAGGAACATGATGATGGGATCCCCAACATGCTTGTAATCAGATCTGTTTGACCTATTTAGGCATATTTTGCAGAAATGGCACTGTAGTCCTAAGTAACAACCAACGCCACAGAAAATAATATTTAATGTATTTAAGGAAATCTCAAGGTATGGAATAGTAGATGGTTATAGTAGTATTCTATTGTAGTTGCCTCACACCTCTGCTCTGTAGATATAGTAACATATTGACAAAATGGATTTGTTTTTACTGGTGTTACCAATTTGATAATATGGTCTTCTCTGGTTTCGGGCAATCCCCTTCATCCATCTAGCAAATCACAATCTTACCCCCACCACGGACCTTGTCCAGGCAATACATCAGCCCACTCTCCTTACTCTAGGGGAAAACAATAGATATCACATCCCCATTTACCCCTGTACAGAACTTCCGCTTGAAAGGGCTGATAAAATACACATACAGGTCAGATTAAGTGAACTATTGCCCAGAGTCACATGATGCTGAGCTGCCGCCGTCACCGGGGATCGAACTTTGATCCACGTGCTCTGGATTCAGCCGCTTTGGCCGCTGCGCCACACCTCTCCCTTATTAACTACTTTTTTCCATAGCAGTCGTTCTTGTAGGGCTGGACACCTACATAAACCTCCAGCATTGATTGGTACTCACAGTTACTGCTTTATGGTCTACCTCATAAGAGAAAATATAAAGTCATACACTTGAGATCTTCGATGTAATGCCCATAGTGGCAAAAAAAGTGTGAAATGCAAATAAAGGCTAAAGACATTATTATTGGTTGACAGCTGAACTCAAAATTCTAAATGTGAATCAGTGCTTTGTTATTTTAAAATATGCAGCAAAGTTCACAAACACCAAATGTTTGATGGAACTGAAGAAAAGGTCAATTTAGGTCCAACAGAGAGATCTTTACTGCCCTGCACAATTTAAGATTGTTCTGTTTGCTACTGATGCTCAAGGCAGCAAATTCTACATTTCGGTTGCTTGGGCTCTTACAGATAGATTTTCAATTTGTAACTTTCTGAAGTTGGGGCTGCCAATGTGCGATGAAGAGCAGACGAGAAAATGGATCCAGGTGCAAGGCCTTGGCATTTAAAGGAAAGAAAATTAGACACTGATATTGATATCACAGTCAACCATGCAGAAGGCTTTGTATTCCATGTTGCTGTTCGTCGGGAGACAATGCAAACATTTTAAAACTCCGGGAACATGGTCATGAGATGCCGGTTCTCTCCTTGAAATCCAAAGTCCTGGGGGCAAATCTGAGATCCATCAAATAATCTATCGATTTCCAAGGAATAAATCCTTTCAGGACGAAGCAAGCCAACTGAATAATCTCCCTAAGAACATAAATCCCTGGCAGTCTTCACCCAGGGTCCTTAAGCCCTTTCTTAGCACCAACTGGGGAAGAGGGAAAGGAGTTCACTGTATAAAGAGAACTGGTGAAGGAACAAATGGAAAACAACAGAACACCTGAAACGCCTTCGTGGAGGGTGGACCTAAACACAGAGACCTTTTTTCTAGTCCAGTGTGAAGGCTTTAACCATCCTTTAGCACTAAGAACATGAGCTAAAGAACCAAATTCACCGTATTATGAAGGACCGATCCGCAATGATGCCTTTGCTTTAGGAAACATGACTGGGGAGACAGGGGGCTGTACTGCTCAAAGAAACTACATCTCAATATGGTCATTAGAATGAGGCCACTACCCAACCCTCAGACGGGAAGTGAGTGAGTATAGGAGAGATCAGATAGTTCACACATCATCATGAACCGGACGGTCAGAAACAAATCAAATGCTGAAGATATCCACATTGTGAAGTATGTGACAGCAAATTTTCAGCCCCTAACAACACTAATCCTTAAAGCCTCATCTATTTAAAGAAGGAAGAGGGCTGACAATCCCCGTCGAAAGAAGACAAAGGGTGTAATGTGGGTGGGTCCACTGATGGTGCAGTAGGGTGTGCTGGCTGACATATGATTACAGCACTAGGCACAGTCTGTTGAAGTTTCTGGATGAGGTTTCCTCACTGTTGCATCTGTAGGTTCTCATGACTATCGGACTGTGGCTGAAGCCACTCAGGATGGGGAGACAAACACCTTTCCGTAAACTGGCAAAGCCCAACCTCTAACCCCATAGAAGATAGGAAAACACAAGGGGGCATTGTCTGTCCCTAGAAATATACAATGGGACATAAGGACTGAGGAGTTTCCATATGTGGGACTAAAGAGGCCTCTTCCTGTGGCCATGTCTTGCGTACTGTGAAACAGAGATCATAGTGGAGATAGGTGGGCGAGATGTAGAGAGTGGCACCCTCCCGACCTATTGTCCACCCATTTCTACCTCCATATAGCTGAAAAGAAAGGTTCAGCCTCTTGAACCATCCCTGGGTATTGAGAAAAACATGTATGATTCAGCAGGAGAGTTGGGGGCTTGCAAAATTGGCCATGTCCTTAGCTGCCCTGAATCTGTTGTGAGTGGCTAAGTTAGAGTAAAACCTATGCCCCATGTGTTGAGCAATGCTTATGTTCTACTCCTATAAAGGGATACTAAATCTCAGTCTTTGCTTCTCTAGATTCATTGGCATCCCAAATCCATCCTTGAATATGCATAGATTTAAGTATGAGAATCCAATGTAATAATAACCCATGCTCCACCCACTGCTGTTTGTGCCTAGAACCCCGATTCAATATCGAAAAATAGAATGAAACCACATTAATCTATGTAACCTTATCGTTCTCTATTTTTAAATCTGTCATTTTTTTACATAGTGGATGTAAAAGCCAAACATTGGTTAAAGTACAAATAAAATTTAAAAAAATTAAAAAACCATCGCTATATAATTCCCAGTACAAGCCGGATACTAGAGTATGTGGATGTGGCCAATAAGAAGTATTAAGTTGCTGACCATAATCAAGCCATCCTGATTGGGCTATCTAGGAGAAGATGAGAAAACCCATGCCCTTCACGTGCCTTGGCATGGGCCTGCAAAAGGTTGGGTTCCTTGTCACAACGTAATTGTCATGTAGGAGAGGGAGCAGGAAGGTGTCATTGCTGTGAAAGACTGCATGATCTTTTAAGCAGATGGCTAACCGTAATGCATAAGAATGTAATAGTGAGGTCTCATAGTAGTCATGGGGGTTTGAAGCCCCTGCAGGTGCAGAAGAAGGTGGAAAAAATTTAGCTTTCACTATTGGGGGCAGAACTTTGTGACGGCTCCTAATGTCGCCTCTGGAACCAAGCCAGTCTGAATGACGCACGTCTTAGTAGAGATCAATTTAGGGTTCCACCAGCACTGCTAGACGTATTCACTGCTACCTTACGGATGTCCCATGGAAGAGCTGCCCATGCAGGACCCCACTGAAATCAGAGAACCCCTTCTCTGTCCCTGCAGCAAGCATCACAGATCAGACATTGAAGGTTCAGCAATCCTCAGCAGTTTACCTCGCAGGCCCAAGCCGGCTTCAACTTTTATAAGACTACAAAGCCGTAAAAGGTTTCTTTTTAAGGCTAAAAGCAGTGAGTATCTACCTATCCATGCAGAGGGGCAATCCCTTGAGTTCCATGAGTCAACCATTGGGATTCTGAAGGTTATGCAGTCACATCATGCCCATCCTGAAGTCAGTTGTCTGGCTTTCCTTGCTGGCCCGCACATTTTTCAGAATGAGCTGCATCATTTACAAAGTCATGATGACCAGCACCACTGCCTCTTTGGCTGACAACCTCACTACCTTTGGTGGCCCTGGGCACAACTGCAGCCTGAGCACCACAGGCTGGAGAATAAGAATTGTAAAAAAAGAAGAAAAAAAGATACACAAGCAACTGGTCTTCTTCCCGGATGCACCTGGGATCTGGAACAATATCATTGTAGCCATCAAGAACACGCCAACCTTGCTTCAGTTTAGGAAACTGCACAGAAACACCTCTTTTAAGAACACTACATGATAATGCAGTAACAGTCCACTTTCATTCTTACAACCTACCTGCCCCACCAATCACTCACTGACTGTAGCAATTCTTTTGAACATGTAAAATACTCCAATGACTTTCAGCTAAGCGCATACTTCAAAAATACCACACACATGTTCTGGATTTTAGTTTTTTGTGTGAGCCTCTGCCTTGTGCAAAGCAGCAGAGAGATCCACCAAATGTTTCTGCGGTTAGGAGCTGTAGCGATTCCCCACAAGTAGGCCAGTAGGAAGGATAGTAGGCCAGTGCTCCCCTGGAAATGAACAACTTGATTTCTCAAATGCATCCTCACCCAGCACATGAAACAGCCCTCACTTCCAGTACCAAGTCTGCCAGTTTAGAAAACAAGCATTGGCATAGCCAATAGGTCTCGCCTTTGGGACCTTATAAGTGTTTAGTTATCCAGCACAATATCCTTGGTGCAACAACATCAAGTGTTGCATGGCTAAACACTTATAAGGTCCCAAAGGCGAGACCTATTGGCTATGCCAATGCTTGTTTAACGAGTCATCTTGGACCAATCAATTAAAAAAATTAAAAGTCCTTTTGTAGGCGCACACACGCATGTTGAACAAATGTACAAGCGTAAAAAAAAAAACCTTGGTGTCGTACTTTTTTAATACTCATAATGCATAGCAGTCACAATGCTGTACAGCAGGGATGAAAAAATATTAGTAAAGCCTATAGGTCTATTGGCAAGACCTATTGGCTTTGCCATTGCTTGTTTCTTTTTGCTCAAGCATGGATTTTACAGTTCTCTCTCTCATGTGCTTCTCCCCTTCCCATCCAAATGCCCACTCCCCCATCTGTACCCTAGTATTGTTAGCTCACTCATGTGGTTGACCCTCCAAAAAAACTCCCTCCTCCTGCCAAGTGTTGCTTGTTCACTCCTATGCTTCTCCCCCAACCCTCCCCATTGCGCTCCCTCATGTGCTGCTTTTCCCCTCCTCCCAACCTCGCCCGGTTGCTTCCTCTCACCCACTCCTCTCTTGCCCAGCACAATCTTTTTAATTTTGTTTTATTTATTTTGGGGGTTGAAAAGGTAGCAAATAGCTACCCGCCCTCCACCTAAACAAGTTTTTTACCTAGCCATGTTCAGGGTGCAGTACCATATGTGGCCAAAAGAGGTCCCATGGTAGTTGGGCCCTTGGCTATTACTAATGGACACCTATGTAAATGTGTAGTGTCTATTTTGACACATTTGTTCTCAGAGAACAAATGAGAAAGAAACAAAAAGACAGAGCCTTCCAAAGTCGGTATGTATGCACTAAGTCACATTTGTTACAATCTGGGCTATACAAATTCCAACATAACATGGAAACTGCCCAGATGATTTCTATTTTGAGCCACGCAAAATTTATGGTAAAAAATGCTCCAATCAAAAGCAGCAGCAAGTAACTGCGTGGAAAGCTCTACATTAATTCAACCAGATTTTGCGCTACTAAGTGCCTGAGGGGAGCATGCAAGTTCTTTCCTTTACCGTTCCCTGTTGCTACTCATCTAAAAGGTTGGTCAGATCTTTAGCCAAGCGTTTCTATACAAGAGACTTGGGAATACACTGTTTTGAAGGTTTTTACGCTGCTGCAGGTCTTCATAAATCACCTCAAAGTGCTCTGGTTTCTACCACCTAAACTGTTTGCAGAGCCTACCAGAGACTTCTGAAGTGGGATTTATACATCACTTGAAAATAAGTGCAACTGGTGTGCATAGATTCCTGACATAATACAAAGACGATTTTCTTCACCACCCCATGAGCCCTGCCGTAGAAAGAAAATGTGAAAAGCACCGACAGGAATTATATAGATGGACTACACTGTCTTGTCATATGCTACAAGGAGGCTAAAGTGGACTTCCAATAAGAAGAAGCAATACATGCTGCATTGAGCCACTGCTGCAACAAAACTAATTACCTACAACAGAAATTCTAGACTGTGCCTTTGTTTGATGAGGTCTGCTTGGGTTTTGAGAACAATTGTGATATTCACCAGAGGTCCCTTTAACGTATTTATATACTACTGCTGCTCAGTGGTACCTTGGGCGAAAAGATGGAATCATGTGTGCCACTACCAGACATCAGCAGAAGCAACTATTCATTTGAACATATATCCAAATGTAAACTTTTCAGACACCAAATCCAAGAAAGATGTAAGCCAAATAAATTCTGAAATGTGATAAACATCTGAAAAAGGCTTAATATGTTCAGCTGGAACCACCTGGGTCTGTAAACGAAGAAACAACTGGGCAGATTTGCAGGATTCTAATAAGTTGAGAAGGACTCCAGTCAGTGACATGACATATACAAGCATGGGTCTGAGAGTTGTCAGTCATCACAATTTATAATGAGATGCTCACCCTATATATTTAATGTAACTCATCTTAAGCTGGAGAGTATCCTGGCTGTTTTTGGAATGTAATGACATTTTCCGACCAATTTTATGATTTATACGTTTTTCAAACTGCCATGACACAACCAACATGTGCTAGTGGGAAAATATATACAGGATATAACAGCAGGAAGCATAAAGTAATTTAAAATATTAATGTAGGACACGTAGAAAAGAAAAGTGATTACTCCATGGTAAAGGCAAATCAAATCCTCTGTTCAGCAGCCATTTCTCTGCTTTCCTAGAAGTTTCACTGAATTTAATGTCAAAATAAATCATGCAAATATTTGCATGCTTAGAAAAGCTAGGACGAAGAACACCTGCATCCAAATCTATTTTTGACGTGCTTTACGGTGCATTTTGCCCATGGGCCACTTCAGACTAAAACTATGGAAGTTTTGTTGCAATGAAAAGAAAGCAAGGCTCGTCAATACCAAGGCATGAGACAATCTTCCAAAGACGCATCAGGGACCAGTACTCAAGTGTAAGTAGTCTACGATATTTGTCAACTGAAATTAAAAGTCCATCAAAAGTATTTCGACTTGTGCATTCACACCTCATATCTTGGTGACGACGTAGAAACACTCCATTTCAACTCGTGGATAGATTCTCACAAGGGTGGGTTTTGTTTGCGTTGCTGGTAGACATAATAGCCTTATCATGGTGACATAAATAAGAATCACTCAATTACTCACAAATGAACATGTGAGAGTATGTTGAGATTTTACCACTGGGGAATTTTACTGTATACAAAGTTGTTCTTACAGGCTAGGCCGGTCACAACAGCTCACTATAAATCTGATATATACCAAGAGATCTTTCTGCATGCCATAACTTCTATTGCATCTGAGAAACATTGAAGCAAAATGATTTATTCTGGATTATCCTTGAAAAAGCGGGACTATTCCTGTGAAAAGTGTCGGCTGTGACTTTGTATGCTGTCAGAATTGAAGATTTATTAATATCATTTTAGAAATTTAGATTTGAAAACACACAACGTCTTGTTTCCTACCTTTGGACAAACTTCATGATCCTTTTTCATGTTGGATAATGAACTTGTATAACAGATTTTAATCTGGGGCATCACAGGAATACGAATAACTGAGATTCTTTATTACCATATTTATATAATGCACACACAAGGAGATGATGGACGGAGTGCTGAATGATGATGGATTCAACCCAGATCTGTGACTGGGGGTGAGTGTTTGAAAAGTTTCAGCACTCCGTCCATCATCTCCTTGTGTTTGATTTGTTCGCCCTAAGTTGGCAGGGTATGTCCAGACATGGGTCCCTTGCTCACTTTGCCACTGTATTCAAGCTAGCCTGGCTGATGAGGGCTGTTAGCCCAAAACCGGTCCCAGGATGCTTGTTTCCGGTCCAGGGAATACATGGCTTGGCAGTTCGGGCTGGACTGTTCCCATGAGGCACAGGGTCAAGACTGATTTGCATATAGCTGTGTCTGAACTGAGGTGGCAAAGTGAGCTAAAGAATGATGATGGATTCAACCCAGATCTGTGACTGGGGGTGAGTGTTTGAAAGGTTTCAGCACTCCGTCCATCATCTCCTTGTGTTTGCCATATTTATATAATGTCATGAGACACTGTAGAATTCTATATGTCGAATACATTTTGTTTTCATACACATGAAAACTGTTATACAGGTGTGGTATATCACATTAAGTGGGATGCTACTCTAATTATTCAGTTAACTCTTACAAGGGTGGGTAATGGGGAAAAGTTAGTAAGAGGCTGTTTGTCTAACTGTCAAATCTGGATTTCATAAAAGAACTTAATTATGCAGTACGACACACAGATTTATTCATCTGATGTGCACAATACCTTGTGTGAGATCTTGTTAAAATGGTATTACGTCCTATGCTTGCAAGTTACAATTCACTGTTATTAGGCTTCTTCAAGAACTACATGTGCACTTACTGAACGCACAACATTTGAGGCTTTATATGACAGCCCAACGGTATGTGAAAAGCACATTTTATTTTTCTTCAGAAATGTTGTCTGTAGGTGTGATGACCATGAAAAATTCATACAACACATGACCTCCCAGATTCTTCTTTAAGAACATTCTTATAAGAAACATGTGCACCCATAAGTCAACATACTAAATATTCAGTGCTGTTCTCTTCCTTGGTTTATTCATATGCAAATATTGTTTTTAAAAAAATACAAATAAATCGTAAATAGACATCACAAAGTGTATCAAGTCTTCCCGTTCTTATGCTTGCTCAAAAAACAGTGAGACGTCTTCGCCAGGTGTAAATTTGCACTTTTTCTGTCTATTCCTTTTCTATGGTCTGCATCAAACTAGGTTACTGAAGTTGGAAAGTAGTGAAAACATTTACAATTCTTTCTCCTAACCAATCTCTCCTTGTCCATTTTTAAAGTCTTTATATTCAATACTTCATTATACGGAGCACCTTTACTGCAGGCTAACTTTCTGTAGCCAGCAAGACGGATCAGTGAGTTAAGCACTTGCTGCACATCTCAGTATGTGCTTTCCAGGTTATGAGTCTGAATCCGAGCAGGGCCAACTTTGCATTTTATTCTTAAGTGATAGATAAAGTGAGTATTGATAAATTGGATAATAACAACGACTGTTATTTACAACACTTATAAATGGCCAAAACAGTTGGATTAAGCAATATAAGTGCGATATATGACAATGTGATTACTCAAATGGATCAAAGCCCATCGTTTGTTCTGTGTTCATTCCTCCCCTCCAAAATAAGAACTAAATGCACGTAAAAGCAAGCTAAGCTTTCAAGACATAGTTTGTAATCTCATTGCTGCTGCTGGTGGAAATAGACCATTTTTAACTTGATACTCTCAAGTCTTCTTATAAACATTTCTGCCACGAGGCTCTCGCCTAAAGAGACACTTAAATTAGAAGTGAATTTTAACAGCAATGTTAAATCTAACAAATAATTACTGAAAAAACGGTTGTTTTAATCTATCTTAATCCCTTGCTTGTTCTGAATCTATACCGTGGGGTAGTGGACATTCATTGAAATTAGCTAAATTGATTTCTGCTTCTTTTCATATAAATGCGAAGGCTAGACATTAAGTGAGCAAATATTCTGTCAAAAGTAGCTATTTTGCACCATATAACAAATCTCAAGCTCTAAGCTGTAGCAGTGGGAGTACTGCATTATGAACAGCTTTAACCCTGTTCTACTCACAGCTTTCTTTTACGTGGTCTACGTTATTTCTATCCTGCGAGTGAATGTGGAGAACAGTCAGCTAGGGTGCTCTGGACACTACAAGAAAGATCACAATTACACTTCTGATGCCCAGAAGTTGTAATTTATGAAGAGACGAAGAGGTACTAGGTGTATCAGGAACTATTGGGAACTCTTGGGGCCAAAGGAAAATCAATTCAACACCTGCTCCTATACCAGTCCCATCAGCACTCTCATTTTTAAACTGCAGTTTAAAATAGAAACCAGAGGATATTTAGCAATTAGCGGAAGAAACGCTCAAGGTCGCATTCAGAACAAGTGGCTACGGAGTTCCTGTTGCAGGACTCTTCTCTGCCCACGCCTATCCATCCTTCTCTAACCTAACTTCTCAAAATAACAGCCTTTGATCCACTGGGAGCTACTGCATGGCGCGAGGTCCCTTCATCATAGAAAAGGATCACCCACTCAGGAACTACAAGTGTTAAGGCAGCTAATGATAAACCACGAGAGTCTTGACAATTCCAAGATGCAGTTTGAAGAAACGATTCCTTCTACAGAAAAATGTCACCTTCTATTAGTATCGATTGGTAACCGCTATTGATTTACGTTAAAGCTTTCTTGGGAACACTCCCGTCCCTGGCACACTAAACGCAATCAGCACCACGTGAAGGCAACGTGCCCTTTTTATTACAAGTATGGTCTTCTTTCAGTACTTCAAGGATGTGCACTTGTCAGCTACTAAAATCATTGCGCCCCATTAGCACCATCTTTCAAAGTGGTGTTGCAGTGTGACAAACATTCTACCTTGGAGGTGGCTTTATGCCCAGAAGGGCTCCAGAGCTCCAGGACTATCTATATATCCATCTATCTATAGTGTTAATACTACGTGTATAATGATACGGGATGGGTGGGTAAATTGTTGTTGAAAATACGGATTCTAAAAACAAAAATTAACCAACTCAGTTCTCATTAGAAAAGAAAACGAGCTATATATTTTAAAACATTGCCTCCATTAAGCGTAAAAGATGAGGAATTATTGAATGGCAGTAGAAGACTGTTATTCACCATACAAAAAAAAACAGTATATCCCTCTCCTCAGTCAATTTGTGCATAGGTGGCATGGAGAATAATAATGGATCTATGCAAATGGCAGCAACACACTGGAGAGCACCTTATTCTAAGAACCTATCATTGTCAAAAGCCTAAGTTTTCCCACCTATCCATAATACTTGCGTGCACTCTGCTACCTCCACTGCACACTTTATGATTCATACAATAATTCTAGGCACTACTTGCATTATACAAAAGGATCAGTTATCTCAACAATAGCCAATTAGGAGGTGCACCTTAACTACAAATTCTATGTTTGAAAGAAGCACAGAAAAAAACAAAACCTTCAGAAAACAGCTGCATGGATGCGAGCACATTAAACGTAAAGACAACGGACTACTTCATGTAGCTGCAGTTTGTTCCTAAAGCACGATCAAATAGGCAGAACAAGAAAAAGCCGACGACATAAAAATTATCGGCGCTTTGCTTGTATCTCGTTGAACTTTGTGATCAATTATTATTTCCACTGGCCTTTCAACAACTGGCAGACCAAAAATAAAACTTGAAAAATAAATTTTAATTTGAGTTCTGTCTGGCCTGTGATGAAACATTTCAAAAAGAAAATCTATTTTAGCATTAAAAAAAATGCGCTGCCTGTTGACATATACATTTAAGAAAACGGCAGCGTTAAACAATAAGGGTCGGGAAAGTTTGTTCGCGGATGCTTTCAAGAAGCAGCCCGTTGCCTGCGAGGCTCGTTTCCTGTACAGCTCGCGCACGCCCCCGCCCGCCCAAAAGACAATACCGTACCTTTGCGCTCGGAGCGCTTCTTGCGCCTTCGCTTGAATTGCCGCCTGACGATGCTGAAGAAGGCGCCCATGCTGGCAGTCCCTGCCGGACGCGCTGCCATGGATTAGCTGCGAGTCACCGCCAGCACCAGTTGCCAGAGTGCGAACTCTCGCTCTGTCTCACTTAATAACTCGGTGTATGAATAGTGCGCTGCGTGTCAGCGAGCCGTGGGGAGCAGCGGCACAGTTAACCCCGTGGTAACGCGCCAAGTGCGGGCTCCATTCATCAACCAGCGGGAGAGTCGCAGAGTGCGCTCGAAAGCCCAGATTCACTGTTATTAACCACAAGAGGCAGGTGCTCTGTTTAACCCTCGAGCGCACACAGATAAGGAGGCGCTTAACTCGCAACAGCCCCTCTCCGAAGACGAGACCACGCGTCTGCGACATTCGTAAGCACCATTATAAAGACAAGCCCGCGAGTGGTGCGCGCGCACCACAGAGGAGCGGGGGCGAGCGAGCGCGGCAGCCTGCTCAGCTGACCAAACGCTCGTGCGTCATGGCCTTTTGCCGGCATGTCTTTACAATTATCGTGCACGCGTCTGGGCACGATAATTGGAAACACATGTCTGCCGCGCGTACCCATCCCAAAAAGGCCAGCCACGACGCACGAGCATTTGGACTGCTTCTGAAACTCACTTACTTAAAGTCTTCGCCTAGCAGCGCTTGCGCGCTACTCGAGGCTCGACCTAAAAAGGTGAAAGAGCAAAATGTTCTTTTGACATTTAAGGATAACATGGGGTGGGAGATAATATGCGAAGATCGGGAAAGAACATATGCTGTTAAGACTTAAATATGAGTTTTTAAGCACAAAGCTGCACTCAAGAGCTATAAGAAAGCAAAGAATAGCTGTTTTACCTATGACATGGAGGGAGCTATGAGGTGCTAAATTTGAGCTGGTGGTTTCTGGTGCTCAGCAGGGCACTTAATTGTCAACACCAACGCTTGCGACAATCTGCCACAAGGTGGCGCTGTCTGGCTAATTTGGAGATGACCACAACAACAGTTAATTATTAATTCAATATAATACATTACAAATGACTAATACCGGTCTCCCAAGCCATTCTCAGAGCTTTGGGGGCCTGAAATAGTCCGAATTGTCACACTTGGTAAAATCGGAATATTTTGATGCTGTTGATCCTTCCTCTGCTGCCCAAGGTAGTCGCGGGAATTAGAACAAGCATTGGCATAGCCAATAGGTCTCGCTTTTGGGACCTTATAAGTATTTAGTTATGCAGCGCAATATCCTTGGTGCACCAACATTAACTGTTGCATGGTTAAACACTAATAAGGTCCCAAAGGCGAGACCTGTTGGCTATGCCAATGCTGGTTTGTAGACCTGTTAACTCTGCTACTGAATGATGCTCCCAACCTGTGCTCGGAGACGTCATACAATTCTCCGGCAACTGCCTTAATTTCTACACTTCCCATTATTGAAACACACAGACTTCTGTGCCCCAGCATAGGGAGCTGAGGGGATGTTTTTTCCTAGCTGAAGAAAAACATTCCGACAGCATATGACTTGGGACTGCGAGCAGGGCAGAAGTGTATAGCAAATCTAGATGGCTGCAGATGCTGTTGATTGCGGAGTGTGGTAAATCAGACAATTACCTGTACCATGAAGGGAAGATGGTGTAAATAGCACGACGTAAAGAATTGTTTGTGATTCTCATACAGATGAGATCCTGAATATGCAAAGTGGGACTGTTTCTTCTATCCATACATTTGGTTCGCCATCTTCAAAGATAAATGAATGGTACGATCGGTTTTTAGAAAATCTACACTAGTGATTTGTGAAAGTATTCTGTATATGAAAATTAACCATTTAAACCTGAGTTGACTTTGAGACTCAGTGTGAGCTGATCTGTGCATTCTGTGAATGTTCGGCTCATTGAATCCTGAATTCCCATAAAAGTGACCGGAGGCTTCCAAATTATAGCTTGTGAAAGAACACCAGGCTTAAATTGGACTTAAAAATCAGAGAAACCCAATGCAGCAATTTCGAATAACGGGTAACTATGCTACTGAAATCAAGCCTATGCCTCAATGAAACATGTTCTTAAAGGTATGCACAGCACACACTGGGATCGGCAATAAGCCCTTGCCACAGTCCAATCGGGAAAGGGTAAGCACACGGCAGAGTGAAAACTAAGAGAGCGAGACGCGGAAACTGACAATCTGCGCATGTGTTTTGGGCGACCTACACATCTGTCAAAGCTTTGAGACACTGCCTCCCTGCGCAGACTCAGTGAGCGCTCAGACCACTTCATTTTTGTTCCCTCAGCAACGGACACAGCTCAGAAAAAACACGTTTGGCTTCTGTATAGTTCGGACAGAACCATACGTGAAATTTGCCAAATCAAACTAATGAAGGAAGGGCTAAGTACGTGGTGGATAAAGAGAACTCTCCAACGAATGGTACAGAAGTCAACTTCAGCAATGTTACGATGGCTGAATAGTCTCAAAGAAGCCCTGAAAGGTGAAAGAGTAGAACACTGGAATAAATGAAAGTTGGTCCTGGGGCAAAGGAAAATAAATATACAACTACCGTGCTCCCAAACTAGTTTTAAATATCGCTTCCTAGGAGCAATGCAGTCTGAACCAAGGAGAAAAAGACGATGCAGATCATTAAGCATCGTGTATTAATATCAACAGAAGCGGCGTTGTTTTGTATTTTAATTGCCTAATATATAGCGCTTACTACCACCCGACGAGGCGTCGAAGCGTTTTTCCAGCAAAGAGCATGCTACTGACTCCGTTAGCCTTCTCTCCCACACTGTTGTCTCTGTGATCCAGGAGGACAGATAATTCGCTCACTCCTAGTAAACAATGCAGCAATTTCAAATAACGGGTAACTATGCTACTGACATGAAGCCTATGCCTCAATGAAACATGTTCTTAAAGGGATGCACAGCCAGGCGCGCAACACCCATTGGGCTCACCGGGCTTCATCCCCCCCCCGTCGTGTGTCAGCCCGGGCTCAGACAGCTTCGCGGGCTGGCGACCGTCTAATTGCAGCCGCACCCGAGTACTTCACAGGTCTTTAAAAGACCATTTACTTGTTAATGTGGTTTTTGTTGTGTTTCCACCCTTCTTAGAGCCACTCTGCCTATGGCCGGAAGAATTGGCTCCCCCCGTCCCCCGAAATCTTTTTCAGACAGAGACATAGCCCTGCCAATGACTAACACGCGTCCCGAGCTGAATTATGGTTCTTTTCGAGCCTGCAGCAGCCCTATTATTTTGCCGCTTCGTAAACCAAGTGCTAGCAAACATCCAAGCGGAGTCTCGAACTCCTGATGCTCTTATATAGTCAGCTGCTCATTCTGTGAATCGCAAGGCATACATTTGCCACTAGCAGTCACCCTAGATGTTGCCATTATCTGGCACTGGTATCCAATCGAGCGTTACTTTAAAAGCAGGCTACCTTTGCCCATATTGTTTTGTTACATAAGCGAACTGGTAACTAGGATATGAGACCAAGTAAATAGCGTATTCCTTTTGAAATATACTAGAAATATTTTTCCAACACAAAGCGTAGTCAATATGATGTGTCGTGGAAACAGGAGGAGATGTGGCCGAAGGGCCAGAGCGGGTAACCTTGGAACTGCGGAACCGGGTTCAATTCCCAGCCTCAACTCCGCGTACTGTGATTCGGGGAAATCACTTAATCTCCCTGCGCCTAACAAATCTATGTGTAATGTAATCTGTGTACATGAAAAGCGTTTTATTGCTCCTGGGCCAAATTCGTTCTATATAAAGCTGCAAAAGATAACAAGCATTTGAAGGCACGAGGAGGGGGAGTGACGCGAGTGGTGCACGCGCGCGCGCCACAGCGAGACATCTGGTTTTAATTATCGCGCCATGTCAGGGCACGATAATTGAAACCACATGGCGCCCGTGCGGGTAACCGCAGGGAAAAGGCCATGCCGCACGAGCGTCTGGTCAGCTTTTTCAAACCCCCTACATAAAGTCTTGCCAGAAGCAGCGCTTGCGCGCTACTCTAGGCTCGACCTAAAAACATAACAGCGAGCCTGTTTTCACGTTCTACACTCACATCCCTCACAGCACTAACAATGACAGCATGGTTTGTGCACAAAAGCTGTTTTAAACCACATGCAATAAAGTAGAAAGAAAAAAAAAAAAACTCCTCCTAACTGTGCTGCAGGAAGCAAAAGTACGACATATGAATATCCTGTATTTTTTACTCCCTAAAGCACTATATTTCATGCCAGGTTTAGCAACTACAATAAGGAATGCTATTATTTAGGCGCTAAACTGCACCCAGGCGGGTACAGACACTTACACACCCAATCCTTCCATCGCATGACTTTCGAGCTCACAGAAAAAGTGTGAGTACGCAAAACATATGCAAAGGACGTGTGCCAGAGTTGTGCTGCAGCACAGTCATCCGAACTGGGCCCTAATAATGCCTCAGTCCAGTCATTGTTCCTATGCATGTGACTTGGAAAGCCAAAAAAACAAACCTTTCAAAAAATGTTGAACAAATACAGATTATAGTTGGAAAGCCCAGTCTATTGCATCTCTTTGGGTCTGGCTACAGATCGAGCTCACCACTTTGCAGAGCTCCTTTAATCACAACCTAAATACACAAACATGGACTTTTGGATGAGTCCACTGCAGCCACTGGTTTGTTTGCGTCACCATCCTTTGTCTAGCGCTTGAAGAAAGTGTCAGTCACATTCTGGATCTGCCAAAGTAACGAAGATGCATTTTTTCTTTGATGTTTCTGGCTCCACCCTACTGCATCTGCCCGACACTCAGCATCAGGAGGCCCTTGAAAGCAGGACTCAGAGCTGAAGTGCAAGTGTCTGCCGCTGTCCTTGGTGCTGCAGTTGCCGCAATATATCCTGCGCTTGTGCAATTTCTCTGAGTGGGGAAACAATCAGCATCCAGAAAGGATTCTTTTAGTAGTGGCACTGACAACGTCACCCTACATCCATTCATCTTACGCAAGAACCACATGCTCCCAGCAGTCATCCTGTGGTTTTCTACTGCCTGCCCCTCATCACTTGTCCACCTCAGTCAATCACCGTCACACAGGGCTTTAAGTGGGCCGGGTCTGTCCGGGTCTGAGCACCAGTAGTTTTTTTTTTTGGGCCCTCGAAACGGGTCTCAATCGGGCTCTATTTTCGCGGCTGGCAAAGGTAGTCCTTTCTTTTTTTAATTTTTTTTCTGGACTGCAGTGAGAGCTCAGTTTCCTCACTGAGTAGTGGGGGTCACGGCATGACGTCCACGGCATGAGGTCATGCCAGGTGAGCGTTGTTGGAGGAAGGGAAACCCTTTAAGAGAGCCATTTTCTCGCAGGATTTCCCTTCTCTTTTTTCAGCGCAGGAGCAACGTCGTGGTGGTGCCAGCGTGGGACCTTCGTCACCTTCTCTTTTTCCAGCGCAGGAGCAACGTCGTGGTGGTGCCAGCGTGGGACCTTCGTCACCTTCTCTTTTTCCAGCGCAGGAGCAACGTGGTGGTGGTGCCAGCGTGGGACCTTCGTCACCTTCTCTTTTTCCAGCACAGGAGCAACGTCGTGGTGGTGCCAGCGTGGGACCTTCTCTTTTTCCAGCGCAGGAGCAACGTCGTCGTGGTGCCAGCGTGGGATGATGAAAACCGAGACTTTTAGAAACAGGTATTACCTTCTCTTTCCTGCTTTCGTTTATTTGCTCCCCTGTGAAATGGATCCAAAAAAGAAAAACACTTTTGCTGGAAACGTCCTCTTTTTCTGACTTTTTTCAATTTCTGAGTGCAGCCTCGGGGTGGAGAGAACTAAAACATTCAAAATATGAAAAGTAACTAGCTAAAGCAAGACAGAGTGGTTGCAAGGTGGCCAGATTGATTTATTCACCCCTAAACACATTAGCGCCACTTTACAGTGTTTGCCAGTGAAGCGCTACTTTTGTTTTCTCGTCTCTCTTTGAACAACATTGTTTTCCCTTGGTGGGAAAGTGCACTATTCCTGGAGGTACTGAAATACCTACTTGATGGGTGAATTGGAAAACAAAATGTGTACAGCGGCTGTGTGTTCACGAATGTGGTCTTTTTAAACCATACTGCTTACGTTTTGTAAAGATATAAGCAATGGGCATTGAAACGGGTCCCTTCTGGGCCCTGTAGTCATGGCCTTAACTTTTCAGGCAAAAGCACTCACTAATTTCTGAATAATGAGTGTAAAAAGAAAAAGGTAACCATGTTGTTCCTGCTTACATTTCATGTGCTTTACTTAATCTTGCATTCTCTAGGAGTGTTTGCTTTTTCTAGGATGTTGTTAATTTTTTTTTAGGCAGCATATTGCTCTTGTCTAGTGCGTAATTTGAATTGAGTCACATCCAGGTGTTTATAGCGGGTCAGTGCAGTGCAAATTTCTCTCAGTGGGGCAGTATGGTGTTCAGTGGGTGAGAGGATGTGGCACTATGGTCAGAGCTGCTGAATTCGGAACTGGGGAACCAGGTTCAGCCTTCATGACCAGTCCACCAGACCACTCCCGCTGAGGGAGCACATTCCCATGCTAGACCTTAGAAGGCCCCGCAAGATCTTAAAAGCCCTGGTGTCTTAGCACCAGCAGGGGGACCCTAGCAGTGGCATGTGTGGGTTAACCTTGAAGGCCTGTCCGCCACAATTTATTCTGAAGTTCACCTCCAGTCTTGCAGGCCTATGAAGCAGCACACCATAGAGTGACAGTGACTCTGTCAATGAGGTCAAAGGACCCTTGAGCAGGGTGGCTCTAGGGCAGTGCGACCGCACCAGGCGCTGACCACCCGCGATCCGTGCAGCTAACAGCAGTGGGGCAGAGGGGCCGGGTAAGGGGGGATTTCAAGGGACGATGTAGAGGGAAAATTAAATAATTAATTTTCCTTCAGCATCATCCCTCGAAACCCCCCCTTACCCGGCCCCACTGCTGTTACCTGCACGGACCGCGGGTGGCACTGACTTCAGGTGGGGGCGTCGTGTTTGCAAGTATAATATGGTTTTAAAAGCACTTGCTGTCTCCTTCCTGGCCTCCAACAATTTTCGGCAACAATAAAAACGTCATGATAACTCCAGGGATTAATGTTCTTAGTAGAGAGAGATGGTGTTTTGTCTAGTGGACGTTTTGACTCATGGAAAGGAAGCGCAGAGGGTGAATGTGCCCACTGCTAAGAACATGTACCATGCAGATCACAAAGTGCACATAATGTAAATAGGGCTGTCGCACTTAAAGCGCCAGTGCTATCAACAGAGGGTCTTCCCTCATTTGCATAGGGCACGCCCTAATGCAAATGAGGGAAGACCCTCTGTTGATAGCACTGGCGCTTTAAGTGCGACAGCCCTATCGGTATTATAGAAGGGGACGCACAAGCGTCTGCACCCCCTTCTATAATAGCAAAGTGCCCCGGGTGTGCACAAAGCGGGTGCAAACATCCGTTGCGCCTCCGGGGCACCTTATGTAATACGGCCCCAGAAGGGTACGATACCAGAAAATGGGCCATGCCTAATCTAAATCGTGTCGGGTATCTCTGATATCTCAGCACCATAGCTAAGTATGGTTCCATTGCCGCAGTAGGGATCAATGAAACATATACTTGAACTGACTTTTTCCTCAGCTCAGCTTCCAGACTTTTTTTGGCTGTTAAACCCAATAATTCGCTCTTGACTAGAGCTTTAGTTGGCCGATTAATGCTCTGTGGGTTTTCATACAGATCTGGCCTTCCATTGGCCGGCAGATCTTGCTTCACATGCGCCAGCCATTTGATATTTTTATCTTTTGTTCATTTCAAACAGTCAGCTATTATCAATTGACTCAGTGCAGCTTCCGGCCTAGACCAGACAAAAAAAACACAACATGCTAACTGTATGAGATCCCTCAAATATTGAAGCCCAAGTTCCTCATTTATTTATTTTGTGTTTTATAGAGCGCGAACCAGACCTGTGAGGGTATCAGAGCACTTTACAGGATTGACAGGTGGTATACAATAGATTTAGGAGGGCATGGCATATTACGGTCCGAACACTCTGCCGAAGCAATAACAGTCTGTGCAAAAATATATTTTCACTAGCCTGCAGCTGTGAGGAATCGCTCTATCACTACACACCTGCACCATAGGAGGCAATCAATAAGATCTGGCCGTGTAGATTTTGACGGTGGCCTCTAGCGGTAGGTCACAAGTTTAGATGGAAACTTGAACAGAGAAGCAATGGTCTGTTCAAGTTGTGTGGTCCTCACCCTCATCAGATGTTTCCATGTACTCATGGTATCAAAAGGGACCACCAGATAAGTGGAGGTAGATACACGCTGTAGTTAGGTGCCATCAATATGAAAAAAATTGCTCTTGCTCAAAGGGCAGTCACACTCATGGCAAACAACTTTGTTTTGCTGGTTGATAACCCCAATCGGACATGTATACAACAAATCTGTCTAGGAGCCTCTGGAGCCCCCACCTTGTTCTTGCCATAAGCTCACAATCATCAGCATACATCAGGACTGGCATCCTCCTGATCCCTGCCCTAGGTGAACTGGCCTCAACAGCCAGCAGGTAGGTGTCAAGATAGTTTATATAAAGACTAAAAAGGAAGGGGACCAGCATGCACTCGTCTGACACCCCTCCTAATCTTTATTGGTTGCATACATTCACTATTCGGGTCAAACAGGATGCAGCCTTCAACGTCATCATGAAGTTCAGCGAGTACATGGACAATCTTGGAATTGGAACCCTTATCTAGCAGCTTTCTCCACAGCCTGCCTCTAATGACGTTATCAAAGACTGCACTAAGGTCCATAAATGCACGCCCTTTGGCGCCCACATATTTATTTATTAACATGTGAAGGTTTAAGCATTAGTCTGTTGTTCTCAGACATTGTCTAAAGCAGTTCTGGACGGACGTAAAGATGCCCCTTTCAGTGGCCCAATTCGTCAATTGGTCTTACGATATTTTGCCCAACACCTTATCTGTGGAGTCTATGGATAAAATTGGGCGATAGAACCTAGGGTCGTCTCTGTCCCCCTTCTTGAAAAGGGGCACAATATTTGCGCTTGACCAAGACTTAGGGGGACCTGTGCAAATCGCACTGCTCAGCACATTTACCAAGATTGGGGCCCAAAGATCGAGATTGTTCTTCAAAATGGTCGATCGGAACACAATGGGGTCCTGGTGCTTTGTTACTTGGACACTTTTCAACTGCTGATATTACATCTTTAATTGTAACTAATGGCCGATCATCATCCTCTAGGCTGTTTATCATGTTCAATATGATACCATTGTGATCTACTCGACTATGGGAATCATAAACCTTAGTGAAATGCATAACCCAAGTGTGCTCTGAAATGGTCACATCTATACTGGTAGTGGATCTGGTTGCAAAAAAAGGTACGTTCACTACTCACCAAAATTGAGACACATCATTCGTGGAATACGCATTGGTTATTTGTTCCCAAGCCGCCCTTCTGATCTTCCCTTTCCTTGCCCTGATAACATTCTTATAAATTTTCCTGCAGGCTCTAACTTCCAATATGTCCCTTGCTGACTTTTTGACCGCCCATATCATGCTGCTATTGAGAACTGGATTTGTTGAACCATTTTTTGTGCTTTGAAGCCCCCCAAAACTGAGGTACCGCCATCAACTCGGTTGCCCTCTTGCATATTTCAGCATAGGCCCCCTTTACTTCTAGCGTGTTGGGCTGCTAACTTAAGCATACCTTGAATTGCTCCCTTTTGTCCCCCAAAAGTGAGTGCAGTAACTGCCCAGGGTCAATGTCCCGCCATTTGTGTCACACACCTCCATTCCTAGTGTGCACAATTGGAGGGACCACCAAATCACGGGCTGGTGTCGATAGCCCTAGATGTAAATCTAATACTAGCAGGATGTGATCACTCATAGAGCATTTTATAATAGAGAACTTGGATACCCTCCTTGCCCAAACCTTTCATAATGTGATATAATCGATCAGGGACCCAGAGTCTCTCCCTGTAAACGTTACATGGTAAGTATTTTCAATAGGGACCAAGTCCATGCTAAAAATAAGATCAGAGGTGCCAATCGGCTTGTTTAGCATATACCCACAGGGGTTGTGTTCTATATATAAGGTATTTACTGAATCCTTGTCCATTGTCTCACATACAAGACCATTTGAGATAAAACACAGTCTAGAGTTGAAGTCACCCCCGCACTATAATATAACCTGTCCCACCTGCCAACACCTTGGCAAGTGTGTGGGCAAGGGACTCTATAATTGTAACATTTTTGTTGTTGAAATTATTATGATAAAAATTAATCAAAACAACAAGTGGTAGCCCAGTAAATGAATCACATATTAGGCCAGGAAGGGTTCTATCCACCTGGCCTTCATGGACTTGTCCAGTGCCTTTGATACCATTAACTGGGAGAAACTATGGGCACTGATGGGGAAAATGGGCGTTGAAGAAGCTCCGATTTCCCCCTTATGCAGGTTACACGCCAACACTACAGTTGCTATAAGATATGGCACCCAAGGGGAAAGGACGAAGCTGGTTGTTTCTACAGAAGGTGTCCGGCAGGGGTGCATCTTAGCGCCTTTTCTTTTTTTAATCTATACAAACGGCCTAGAGGCCTTTTTATTGGACAAGGAAATTGATTTTCCCCGAATTGGTGGCAAACCCGTCCCACTACTATCATACGCGGACGACACAGTGCTAATGGCAGTGACAGCAAACAGCCTTCAAAAATTGTTTAATGCTTTTACCGATTTTATGTTGTCGCTTGATTTAAAAGTTAATTTTATTTAATCTTATACCATGGAGTGTGGCCCCAAATCGACCAAAACTAGAAACTTTGCTGTAAAGGGCAAAAGAATAGATAAGCTGAACAATGTTACCTATATAGGGAACGTATTTAATAATTTGATGAACTGGGAACCACTTATAACAGCAAGGGTGCAACATACAAGTAGGGCTGTGGATGGGCTTTTTCGCTTCGCGTGTAAACTAGGCCACAAGCCTGTGAGAGAGTAAGTTACTCTTTACAAAGCTAAGTGTTTGTCTGTGGCAACTTATGGGGCAGGGGTGTGGGGTTACCATCATAGCTGCCAACTACAAGTTTTGGAAAACAAATTTATAAAAAGGTTATTTATGACCCCGAAAAGTGCCCCCACACTGTTCTGTCATCAAGAGTTGGGGTTAGATTTTATAGAGGACCATATAGGTATCGCCCCTCTGCTCCTGCGGGCTAAAATATGGCTTTCTGATGATTAAACGTTCTCAAGGGACGTACTTAAAGATTGTATTAATCTGGATAATGCCTTATCGATCCCATGGCTCCGATTCGTAAGAGATAAACTTCATGAGATAGGCTTGGGGCATCTCTATGATAACCCTGAAAGTATCCCCACAAATGTTAAAGTCATCATCACAGAGGCACATCACTCTAGAGCCAATAGGCGCTACTCGCAAAAAGAGGAGATGGGCCCCTTAAGTTCGTCCCCGTTCAGCAGCAATTTTATCTAACCTTCACTACCAGTGTGCAGATCAGATTTCTCTTAACTAGATTTCGCTTATGCACTTTGCACTTTTTAGTGGCATTTCTGTGTCAATCAGGGTGGGCCGCTAATCTCACACCCTGTCCGTGTGACAATATGGCAGCCCAGAGCACTATGCACTTTATCCTATTTCCCCCCTATATAGAGAGGCAAGGGGTACATTTTTAGTTCCACTTTTAAGGGAAATCCGTCCTTGCACATATATTGATGGTTTTAACTTTTTGCACTCTTTGGCCACTTCTGTTATCTGCACTGTGGTATCTAACTATATCAAAGTCGCAATGGCTATCAGAAAGCGTTATGAGTTGTAGAAGCTGATCAAGAACATTGCTATCTTTTATTGTTTAAGCTCATACTGTTGGGATTTTGCGAATCTGTGAAATATTCTGCCGTTTTAATTTTTTTTTAATGTATTGCATTTTTAACTGTCTGAATTTTATGAACTTTTTCTTCCCCAAATTTTACTGTAATGTCTCACAAATGTGTTTAAAAAAATCTTTTAAACTGTAATGTTTTATCTGTCAAACTTTTATGGTTTCTGGAACTGAAATAAAGTTATTTCGACTTCGAATCACATATTATATGGAAATGAACAAAGTCCAAGAATGTCTTAGATATCTTCGCTGATGTGGTTATGCTGAATAAGGTTAAAAGTCTGCCACTATGGTGCCCTGATGTCGATGGAATAGCAGGAGTAGCGATTGAATAAAAACCATTTACATGTATATTTGACATGGAGCCTGTCTCTTGTAAGCACCCAATCTGGTGATCGGCTAACATGTTTATCCAATTATTATCATTAAGTTTGCTAGAGACACTGGCAACATTCCAGAAGAGAAGACTCAAATCAGAAGCGGCTGGGGCATTGTTTGTTCCACCAATTGGTGTCGTTCCTAGGTTTGGAGGTGGGGCAGAAAGACCAGGCTCACTGGATGAGTGGTCAGCATAGTGTAATACTTCGTCCGCAGTATTACTATCAAATGTGGATGGCTGAGTAGGTGTTCCCCTCACTTGAGTTCTTGTGTTGGACAAGAAATGAGGGAGATCATTCCCAGGCTTGAGAGCGCCATTGGTACAGTATTGCGTTGTCTTAATTTGGTCTACCCTGATGCGGCATTGCCCGGTGAGCCCAACAGATGGTCTAAGTCTAGGACTAACATGACCCAGTCAATCAACCTCTGCAAGGGGAGAAAAGCGATTTTTGTTTAGGATGGTAAATGGCCTGATGTCCACAGGATTGCAGGAAGGCCAGATGAAAAATACATCTAGCCTTGGTCTATATAAGAAACCGAAGAGCACCATTTGGATGCTATGCGACTAATTGGGTATCACAAAAGTTGATTACAATACAGTCACCCCCCCTCTTTCTTTGGGCTGTTGCCTACCCAAAACACCGCATGGGCACCTATTATGGCTCTGGAAAGCACATCGCTGCTGACATTCCCAAGAGATGTACTTAGCCAGTGTATCACCTTGTTCTTTAGTTAACACTCATGATGGTTTGGCCGTAAGGATGGAACATTCTTTAATACAATGACGTACGTGGTGCAATCTGGAGGTAGCTGCAAAGATACAGAATTCTTTATTGTGTCTATTGATTCGGGGTCAAGGTCTTTAGCTGATGAAGAGGGAATCCTCTCCTTACATCATGGGCTATTACCATCTGTGCCTGACCATATAGTTGAAGCTGATTTGAGCTGGTTATATTTCACATCACCCTTGGAAGTTGAGTTGGATTTTTGATTAGGAGAGGTATTGCCTGAAACACGATGCAGACACTCAGTGTGTTTGACAGAACCCGGAGGCTTGTTATGGACATGTGAGATAAGTTCTCTCAGGGCTTGATCTATGCTCTTGAGTAGAGTCACTACAGGGCTGAGCAGATTCGCAATGATGCCTTCTACCTGGCTAATGTGTGAAAAACAGCAAGGGGCAGCCTCCCTGCCACGGTTGCAGATAGTGGAGCTGGGCCCTGTAGTCCGTGGCCCCCGCGTTTTGCCCAGGATGTCCCCAGAACAGGCAGAAGTTATTTCCTGAAGTTTTGGCATTCACTGCCATGAGTGCCGCCATAATTTTAAACTCACCGTCCAGCCACCAGTGTCGCTGCCTTTGGTAACTGGACCATGTTGACATCTTGACTACTGAACCCCGGCTTCTGGTGGGTGTGTCCCCCGTTGACAGTCTTCTGCTCCAAACATCATTTTTTATAAACTCTGTTTTGATATTCCTTTTTATTTATTTTTGTATTTCCCAGGTTGATTAGTCTACTGTTAGTACTGTAATTGCAAGTACTTCCTTCACTGCACCCATTAACTCATTATATGCCTCGCAGAGGAGAGACCTCTAACTCAGTTCTTTTCGTTTATTCCTACAGTCTTCTGTGCTTAGCTCCTCATTTTCCTCGTCTCTTAAATAGTTAATAATAAATCCTCCCATTTAAAGAATATTTCATTGTGGTCGGCCATTAGTGTTATTGGCTGGGCTGATGTAATCGTTTAGTTTAAGTGAAAGTCTCATTAATACAATCTTTTCACATAAGGGCTCCCATTTGTATTTCCAAACCCCTTGCCGGCATCCCAACCACTCCTGCCTTGCCTGCAGTAAAAATGACGTTCAAAACATTGGCATACTCAGTACACCACTTTGCCAAAGGCAAAAGATAAAAAAAAATGTCTTGTAAGAGTAAAACATGGTGGAGCCGTCAGTTAAAGTGAATGTTGTGCATTACATATCATAATAGCGAATTTCAAGTTTTCCTTTTTTTTGGTTGTGAGCCACAACGAATCTTTGACTATGATTTTTTAAGTGAATTTCTGTTTAAAGAAAATATATATACTGCATCCCACTTTCCAATCTGCACACCCACATCCAACCCACCACATGTAGCCCACCCTCACTGCGCACAGGCTGCTGAGCCATAACTAATCTTTAACAATTAATTTTTTAAGTGAATTTCGTTTTTTGTTTTGTTTAAAATATATACTGCATCTATCCCACTTTCCATCTACACAGCCATACCCAACACCCACCGCATGTGGCCAATCCTCACTGCTCATATCCTTTGGCTGTGCACAGCCAGTGTTGGATGCAAGGCCTTCAATCTGGCTGTTCTTCAAATCAAATCAAATCAAAATACGCTTTATTCGATTTTTGATGCAATAAAAATCATAAAAGCACAGAAATATAAAAGAATAAAGCACAAATTACACCATGATACAGAATATTAAAAAGCGATACATATCTATCCTCACAACCACGTACTATAACATTAGTCTAAAAGAGCACTTTACATTGTATTCCTAAACCTGATCACAGCTCTTAAAAAAGCAGAAATAGCTATAATAGTTTGTTCATTTTCCAAAGATTGTAATCTTAAAAAAGCAATTCTGCATTGTCTTAAGCCCCATTTTCTTAAAATTGATATTAAAAACTTTTTCCTCGGTAAAACATAATATTTACAAAACAGTGTACAGTGCATAGTCGATTGTGCAGAAATATCATCACATGGGCATATGGGCACATTTTTCGACCAATCGTTAATTTCTGGGAAGGTAATCAACCTGAAAAATGAACCACCTCGAAAGCGGGTTAAAAGCATACGGCAAAAACTACTCTGTACCTTTACCAAGTACGGTTGTATTCCTAGACAAATTGTCATCAGATGGTTCTCCATTACCGTTTGTTTCTCTCTTTCTATGCACCATCGTTTATCCGCTAGGTGGTTCAAATAACACATTTTTATAATTTTTCTAGGTATCGTTTCCATACAGGTTGGGGAATCAAAATATTCTGGATGGCCAATCTCATACGACATTCTTTTTATATAACTAATCCATGGTATACTTGTCGCCTTATCTAATTTAATACAATCTAAAATTACGTCTCTGTTAAAACCTGTTTCCACAGATGCCCATACCTTATGCCACAGTAGGAGGGGATTAATTTTAATTATGTCCGTGATGTAAGTAAGACCAAGTTCCCTATGGCAATTATATGTGGCAGTAGAACTGGGGACCGCCAGTAGATAGCGGATAAAAGCGTTTTCGCAGAGTTGAATGTCTTGTGACTCTGCGATTCCCCATATACCTGCACCATATGTCGCAGTTGTAATACATTTAGATTTATAAATATCAAGTAGCTCAGGGACTGGTCTACTGCCTATTTTTTTCGAAAAATTCATAACCGCTCCTATTGCTCTTGAGAAGGTAAGCTTCCTTGCCTTAATGGCCGGTTTCCATGACCCCTTCCTATCAAAGTTAATTCCCAAGTAAGAGAATCTGTCCGTATTTTCAATTTTTTTATTATCAATAAAAATGTCAAATTTTTTACTCTTCTTAGTTCCACAGCTCATTGTATATGTCTTTGTGATGTTAACTTTTAAGCTCCTTTCTTTCATATATGAAACAAAATTAGTCACAGTTCTTTGTAATCCTATCCGCGTCCGCGCCATGATAACTGCGTCGTCCGCATACAATAAAATGGGAACAGGGGTATTTTGAATAATAGGATAATCTTGTCTATGGTCAATGAAGAATTGTCCTAAACTATTAATATATAATGAAAAAAGAAAAGGGGCAAGTATACACCCTTGTCTCACCCCTTTTTTAATACAAAACTTAGTTGAACACTCCCCCTGTCTCCCATATCGCACCCTCGCCCCTGCCCCCCTATACAATTCCTTAATAAATAGTAGCAGGGGTGGATCAACGTCCATTTCTTGAAGGATGCTCCACAACTTTTCATGTTTGACGCAGTCGAATGCGGAGCTTAAATCGACAAACGTTAAGAAGAGCTTGCCCTCCTTTGCTAAAGTGTATTTCGCAATAATTAATGATAAATTTAATCCCTGTTCAATCGTACCGAGACCTGTACGAAATCCATATTGATGAATCGATAGCACACCTTTTTCTTCAGCCCATAACTGTAATTTATTTAGGATGACCCTCCCTGCAATTTTCATAAAGGCATCCAGTAAAGAAATTGGGCGGTAGCAACTTGGGTCATTTCTGTCTCCTTTTTTAAAAATAGGGATCACTACTGCATCAGTCCAGGTAGAAATAAACTTATAGCGATTGCAACTATTTAAAACATTCATTAAAAGCGGGGCCCATAACGCTAGGTTAGATTTATAGACATCAACTGGGACGCCGTCCGGCCCTGGTGCTTTCCCTGAAGCGCTCTCGGTTATAGCCCTACTAACCTCCTCTAGGGAAATATCAATAACTATAGGAAATATTTTTGGCTGCGCATCTGCTTCAGTCCCTATTTTGGCTGAGGCTATCTTATTAGGATCAACAGTCTCATCATTATAGAGACGCGAAAAAAATTCCACCCATTTCTGCTCAGTAATAGCTAAATCTATAATATCGGTCTCCCTATTTGCATAGAAGGGTGCATTAACCGCTTTCCAAAAACCAATGGTATCTTTCTTTAGGCATGCTTGGTGCAAAGCCTGCCAAGCTTCCATTTTTAATTGTGTCTTACGTTTTTTTTGGGCTAATCGATATGCAGCTCGTGCCTGTCTTACTTCTTCTTTGCATCTATTCCTACTTTGGAGGACATTTTTCAAGTGAGAGTGGGCCTTGCTACAATCTCTGTCAAACCAACCCTGTCGTTTATTCATTCCTTGCCGCTGTTCCTTCTTCAATAGATCTCGGGCCTCCTCCGTTATCTTGATAAAAGCATTCAAAATTTCTGCATCGTCTCTCCTCTGTGATAGGCAAGTTTCAATGTCATCCAATGACCTTTTAACTAATTGATTAAGAAAGGCCACAGGATCCACTTTTTCCCAATTCAATGTATATCCATTTGTACTCGCTAAATTAATATTGTAATTATAGTTACAAGTGGTAACATTACTCATGGTTGTTAATAAGCATTTCATATTAAGATCCAATCGAATTGGGTAATGGTCACTCATTAGAATGTCAAGAGTTTCACAGGAGGAAATAGTACTCTAATATCTTTTTGACATTATAACAAAATCAATTGTAGAATTACAACCTCTCCCATTAAAAGTGGGCTCAAAAAGGTATGGACGGTCGGCATAGTTCGTTTGCGTATCCCAGATCGAATTGAAAAATTATGTCATTTAGCAAATCCCCTACAACTGTATGTGAAAAGTGTGTCGGAAGTTCTTCCTTGTAGTTACCTAGGCCACAGATTCCCTGCTGGCTATGTTGGCATAAAAAGCAATTAAAATCACCCACCCATAAAATAAACATATCTCCAGGCGTTTTCCCCTCTATACTTTTTAAGATTTGACAAAGATCCACAATGACATTTTTCATCTGGGCCTTGGGAATATTGTTATAAAAATGTATTAGCATTACAACCCCTTCTCCCCCTATACCCATCGTTAATATCTGATAGTAATCAGATGTATTTACAAGTTTCACATTGGTGAAACCTGCTACATTAGAGATATAGGTACATAAACCCCCTTTATTTCGCCCCTGGTTACTATTAATGGCTGGTGTATTAAAAGTTTGAAAACCATTTATATGATGTTCTCCTGTTACCCAGGTTTCTTGGAGGCAGATTACAGAAAAATCATTAATAAAAGTTAACCACTCTTGATCTTTTACTTTAGTGGTTAATCCCGCGATGTTCCATGTTAAAATTTTATAAGACATGATAGTATTTAGTTGTATCTGCCCTCCTCCTAATTCAGTGAGGGTCATGTCTCTCCTTTGGCTTTCCCCTTGCGTGATTAATGTTCTTATTTCACTAGATTCCTTTCCACTATTGTCTTGTACCGTGTCGCAATTTCCATATCTTTCCCCTTCCTCTTCATTTGGGCACAGCGTGTATTCACTTTCTACCTCTAACGCGGTATCAGTAACATAATCATGTACAAGCGGGTTCTCGCCCAATATAGGTATCAAATTCACCTTAGTTTGACCGTCCTCTCCCCCTTGCTTTACTATTGGTCAATCTAAATCTTCCATTGAGGTTAACAGATCATAACGATTATAAAGTGTAATACACCTTGGCTTTATTAAGTCAATACGAGAATCCCCTACATGGTTACCCGCAGAGGTCTTGGGGGAGAATGATTTGGGGGGATAGAAAGCCCCTAATGGTAGGACGTTTATTTCATTGTCTTTATAAGATACATTTCCTATCCTAGCAAGAATCGCATGCACTAGCATCGGGTCACTGAATGTCAAAACTATACAATCTCCATGTAGAGCTTTTCGACCCTTTCCCAGCCACCTAACTCTTCTTGCCATTTTAAAATATTTGAACAACGCATCGTTAAAACCAAATTGTCTTCCTAACCAATGCAGAGACTTATTTCGAAGCTCCTCCCAAGGTTCAGATTCTAAGCTATGTCTCGTTGGTACATTTGCCAAGATTACTACATAGGGTGTAGCTACTGGTGGTAAATCAAGGCGATCGCCCTCTGTGCTCTCTAGATTTGACCTTGACCTTGACCTAGTTAGAAATACCCCTCTGTTAGTATTGGTATTTGTTCTAATCTTCTCTGAGTCCACTCTATCTACACCCTCTATTGAGTGGAAATTTTTCCTTGGGTGGATAGGTCTTTCAGGTGATAATCTAGTTGCAACATGGATAGTACCACTATTAAGGGTAGGTCTAACATTCATTTCAATGGGATTATTCGTTTGTCTCTCTGTGTGAATAAGCTTTGGTGTATCACTACCTGGCAAAGGCACCCCCTATGATCGATTTATTCATTCCACTTAGATGTCCTTCCAAGTTTGCTACTCTATCTGTTAAATTTCCTAGGGCTCCAACCATATGACAGTACACTTCTTCTATTCTCTTAGATATTTTTTCCAATAACATGGTTTGAACATCAATTTGGCTGCTCAGGGAAGGTATACCATTGCTGGCAGTATTTTTGCAATCAAGTTGTTTTGATAAATGCTGTTTCCCCTGTGATTTTCTTTTCTTTAATGTTAGATTTTTTGGCCGACTAACCGGACTAACCGGACTCTTCCCCACCAATTTCCCACGCGCATTATCCTCCATCATATCTGGGTTCTTACTTCTCTTCAGGGGAGGTTGACAATCATCTCGTAAATCACTCACATCTATGCGCTCAGAAAACTCTAGTCTACACCCATTTTGCACACCCTGTGCAGTCTCGCTCTCACTTGGGTTTATAACAGCTGTAATCAGTGCACTATTCTCTTCCATTAACCTGCCCTGCCTTCCTTTCGTCCCTTTTGTCAGTGTTTCTTCTACCGTGTTAATTTGTTCTTCAATTGCCCCCATAGCACCAGTCAAATATGTCAGCAGTGATGTTTGACCCGCCAATTTTAAATCGGAGTTTTCCCCCGATACTGTATGACCCAGCTTTCTTTTAGTCATTTCCTTTGTTTTTCATAAAGCCCCTCAGATAATAAAGAATAATATGTTAATCTATGAGTACTTGCGCATATAATTATCCATATGTCACTGTATCCACATTAGGGGGTGGCCCAGCCCAGCCTCTGTCGGTCTCAGACGGGCTAAGACGGGCCCGTCTTGGCCCGGTCTTCGCCGGGCGCGTCCCGCGACGCGGGACCGCAGGCGGGTCTTTATCGTGTTGCAGCCCCTCCAGGGGCTGTGTGCAAATCGCAAAAGTTACCAGGGATCAGGGCAAGGGACAGCAGCAGAGTTCTTCGCCAACGCGGTCTCCCGCTCACCGGGACCGCGGGGCGGGTCTTTATCGTGTTGCAGCCCCTCCAGGGGCTGTGTGCAAATCGCAAAAGTTACCAGGGATCAGGGCAAGGGACAGCAGCAGAGTTCTTCGCCAACGCGGTCTCCCGCTCACCGGGACCGCGGGGCGGGTCTTTATCGTGTTACAGCCCCTCCAGGGGCTGTGTGCAAATCGCAAAAGTTACCAGGGATCAGGGCAAGGGACAGCAGCAGAGTTCTTCGCCAACGCGGTCTCCCGCTCACCGGGACCGCGGGGCGGGTCTTTATCGTGTTGCAGCCCCTCCAGGGGCTGTGTGCAAATCGCAAAAGTTACCAGGGATCAGGGCAAGGGACAGCAGCAGAGTTCTTCGCCTACGCGGTTATTCAAACCAAAATTAATTGCTTAAACATTGAAGTTGTTTTGTGGGGGTGCAAGAGCAGCAAAGTAGGTTGGGTTCTGTACAGGACCCTTTTGTTGTTTACATCACACTGCCTTTACCAGATGCTGAGCATCTAGGAAATCTTCTCTGTCTGTGAACCTTGGGCTTCCTGGAGAGAGCTCTTGACAATCGGAACACAGCTACAATGACCAACCTGGCTGTTCTTCAATTTTGCGTTTAGAGGTGCCTTATACGAGTATTTTATTTTGTGTACCTGAAGCCCTGGAATGGACAGAAAGGCGCAAGCTTGTGAAAATGATTCCAGTTTCTGATGTCAAAATGGTGGCTTCATGCTTGTTAAGTTTACTGTCCGCTAATTGTTATCTTCTCATTGTTTTGCTCAGTTTTTTTCATGTCTCTCTTTTCATGTCTCTGGGTACCAATCTAGTCCTTTTTTAATTCAAGCCTGGGCAGCGCATGCGCTGCTCTGCGAGGCATGCTCTATTGAGGTACAACATAGAAGCTACGTCCATTTCGCACCCCTCTTTCCATTGGTTCCTGTTACTGTCTTTGCAAAATCGTTGCTTTTCATTTGTGAATAGGCTTAGTAGTCCCTCCTTGGTACCGCCTTGTCTGCATTTGTAACTTCCAATAACCACTGGACCTTTTATTTGTGTCGTTACACGGTCTGCTTTATAAGTCGGTGAACACTATTTTCTTTAATTACCGCCTCCTTCAGGCCGCGAGGGTGGTTCGGAGTCCTCGCCGTGCCTGTGGTGCACCGAATGGGACGTGGCATCTGCTGGCTGCATCTCTGTCCCACGGTGGAACTTTTCTCCACCCTCCCGGGACAGAGCTTCGCAAAGCATGAGCCCAGCTTCAATCAGCAGAGTCAGCTCGGTCTAATGGGCCATCCCGTCACAGGGCTTGCGAGGCAGGAACCCGGCTAGACTCTGCACTGTCAGCCCAGGCTAATGACACATCCCAGGAAGGGCTGAGGAGCAGGTGCATCCAAGGTGTCCCGCACGTACACTCAAACACTGGAAGGACCTGTTCCTTAAATCATGCAATGGGAAGCTGCCCGTGGGCAAAGGCCTATCTCTAATGCACATAGCTGTTTCTCGTTAATGCATTTCTTATTTACCCCTTCCATATTTTCCCTCCTCCTACACTTAGTCCCTGATGCTCTCTCTTTCCATCCATCTTTTCACATTTTTCGCATAGACACACCGCTCCTTGTCACATCATCCAGAGGGCGCAGGATCACACTGAAAGGAAAATCTCTGCTGCTGTAACACTCAGCACGATGCCCACTTCAGGGACACTGCACTTTCTGTTGTTTTGTGTTTTTTTTTTTTAACTTTAAAGCGGAGCGCGGCGCCCACTTTAGGAACACCGCGCTTTCTGTTTCAGCTTTCTTTTTTTTTTTTTTATTTGAATGTTGAGCGCAGTGCCCACTTCAGGGACACCGCGCTCTCCGTTTCAGCTTTTTTTTTTTTTTTTTAAACTGTAATGCTCAGCACAATACCCACTTCAGGGACACTGCGCTCTCTGTTTCAGCTTACCAATGCAATAGGTCTTGCAATTGACAAATTTTGAGCTATTGGCATTGTAAATGACTGCCTTTTATGGGTTTAAAAAGCCTGCAAAAATAAAAGGCATTGTCATTTACAATACCAATAGGTCAAAGTTTCAAAAATGCGAGACCTATTGCATTGCAAATGCTTGTTGTGACTTGGGCCTGGGCATCGGGTCTCCCTTTTCCTGCATGTTTTTACCACAGCACAAAAATTTAGTGTTTTTACACATTAACAAGATTTTGGATGGCGGACAAAAATAATTGAATCATTTCATTGGCCAATCATATTTCTTAAAAATTCCAATGTGATTGAGAGAACGTGCGAGTTTCTAGCTCACAAGTTTAAACAGCAGAGATAGCTCTAAAATGAAATTCTTCAATGCATGTCTAACACATTTTTCAAATGCGAATATATTTAAAAAACTACTGAATGGATTTACACAAAATCTTAAAAAACACACTTTGAGTGAGGTTCTACTTTCATGCCAAGTTTGGTGTAAATATGTTCAGAGATTCAGCTAGAGCAGAGGGCAGAAGTGCAGTTGGTTGCCACATGGGCTTGCCCTGCAACTCCAACTGTGCACCGGTGCAGGCCAGACCAAGTGCACAAACCACGCTGCACAAAAAAAAAAAAGGGCCACACACAGGGGTGGTTGGCTGTTGGAAGGAGTTTGGGGGAGGGCGTGGCTGTAGCCCGTCCCTGTGCTTGATCTTGCAGAGGTCATCTAGGTATAACTAACAGGTCACAGATGTAGTGTTACATTTTAATTTTTCCCACATTTTAAGCCTTGTGAGATTCTCAAGGTTGCAAATCTGAAGCTCGAAATCAGGGTGTGTCGAATCCATGTCGGTTTACCAGGGTTTGCAGAGTATCGGTTAATCCTTATAGAACACTGCAGAAGTTAGATTGGTTCCTGAGCACTTATTAATCCCCATCCAATTAGTTCTTGGGTGTTTGGCACAGTTCCCTTGACTTTTGCTATGGCACAGTCTTGCATCACAGGAGACTCTACAGCTTGTTGGCTGTGATTTCCTGAACTGAAACGTTGTAGACTTCGTAATGGCTTCTGGATAAGAAGATTAGAGAAGAAATCCAGAGGAAGGAGAACAAGAACAAAATGAAGAACTGCAACATGTTTACACTGCAGGTTTCAGGAAACAGCCAGGAATTTTTTTTACCATTCCACCTGGTGAAAAAAAGAGAGTCCTCGATGTACGTGATTTGCACTTTGTGCCAGAGGAATCCTAGCAGAGTTAACTAAGGGAAATACAGATGCTAACCCTCAATGATGCACAAGCATCTTAATGAACAGCAATACAATGCTGAGAAGAGAAAGAGGGACACAGAAGAGGTAAGTACATCTACTTCAGCACTGCAACATGCCATCTCTCCTAGAGAGAGGCTGGCTGATGAGATTCTTCAGCACAAACAAAAAGAAGCAGTTTGATGCTTTGCAACTGTGGGACTACATTGCTTGGTTTGCCACAATGTAATCTCTTGTGGTGAGAAAAGTAGCACAGCTTACATAAGTCAAGTGCTTCTACACAAGAAGACCTCTTAGGAAGGTGGAATCTGACTGCATGGTTGGCCCCACTTTTTTCCTGGTGTTTTGCTGGTTTTCGACTTAGTTTGGCTGGGATCCTGCTATTCAGGACCCCAGCCTATCTGCTTTCTCCTTTAAATTGATTGCATGTACTTTAGGTACACTCCAGATTGGATTCTGGGGTACCCTTATAAGTCCCTAGTATATGGTATACTATGTACCCAGGGCATAGGCACCCCAGAGGCCTCCCAGGGGCTGCAGCATGTATTATGCCACCCCTGAGAGGCCATTCAAACTGACACAACAGGTCTGCTACTGCAGCCTGTGTAAGGTGGTGCATGCACCCCTTACTTAGATATAGGTTCACTATATCTATCCTAATCACTGCACATATAAGCCTATCAGTCACCCCTATGGCAGGCCTTATCAATCCTGAAGGCAGGGTGCTGGGTTTTATGTGAGAGGGTGCCCACGCATGAGCAGAGCCCCTCTGCAGCCTTCGGAACCACTATTCCGGGGTTGTCTGTGATGCAGTCAACCATATACTCTTAAGTGCATTATAACCTCGCGGTAAATGCCAACTTTAAAATGGCTGCAAGGAATTATGTCGTGTTTGGTGTCAAACACCTTGGAATCATACCTCCACACCAGTAACTGGTGTGGGAGGTATGATTCCTCCCTCCTAGAGGGCGAAATATGACAGCACCGGTACACCCGGTACCAGCTTCACAGAGCCCTGGCATCACAAAATGGATGCTGCCAGCCACAGACACGAGTCTGCCCTCCTGCTGCTGGACAAAACTCCGGCAGGGGAAGGCTTGACAATAGGTTTCCTGTCACAGGGAGGTGTGACCACCTCCCAGACAGGCTTTAGTGTATTGGGGCTGGGTGGATGCACTCTCAGAGTGCTTTGATGTCTGCACTGGGGGAACATTTGGTGTCCCTGTGCATAGTCCAGCTCAAACCGGTTGCAGGGGCTACCAGCCCCTGCTCTGGCGTGAAACTGGACAAAGGACATGGGTGTAGCCACCCCTCTGTCCTGAACCTCCCATAGGTGGGTCCCCAGAGTTTGTCCCACCCCTTCCTTGGGTATAAAGTAGGAACCCTGGCTACAGGACTTTCGATATTACCTGGACTAAACTCTGCTACAGAAACCAAGTAACCTTCGACAATCTACGCTTTGCTGGGCGACTGAAGAATCTCCCTTGGAGTAAAGGAGTTACTCCCTGCAAGGCAGGCACCTCAACGCATCTGCCCGGTTTGCATCTACACAGATCCCGATGGACTCCGAAGATTTTGCAACACAGGAGGTGGGTTCCGAAGCTTCCCCAAGGCCGACCAGTGCTCTCAGCAAACCTGAGACCCGTAGCCCTCGTGGGGACCGTGGAACCGGAACCTCTGGACACCGTGCACATTTGCAGCAGCATATGCTTTTAGGCAATCCCTGAGGCTGTGCTTTGGGCTACTGGTAGTCCAAGCCCCAAGCAGTGTTTCCACCGAAGATTACTGGCCTACACTCCACGAGTGTTCCTTGGGCTGGTATTGTGTGATTCCTCTCGAAGTCCCTTTGCAATCCCTGGTCCGTTGACCTGTGGGTCCCTGAGAAGGCAACTTTAACTTTCAACAGGCTTTCCTGGTTGCTCCAGATGTGCCCTGACTCTCCATAGCTTGGGGAGTCCCCAGGACCTTGCTGGTCCTCAACGAAGAATCTTTTCTCTGACCACGTGGGTTGCAGTTGCCAAGGCTTGTTGGTCTCCAATCCAGAAACTGACCCCCCAGCACTTGACATCCTTTGTGGGACAGCTCGTCTGCGGAATCTGGTCATCGTCGACGTCTCCTGGTCCCCGTGGCTGCAGAGTCAAGCTTCACCTCTTCGCACCTGAAGCACCCGACATCGGTGGGCATTCGATTGCTCCGCTCCTGGTCACGTGAAGTGACCCAGACTTTGTCCCCTCTGCTTTCAGGTTCTTCTCATCTCCGATCCAGGCTTGGGCCACACCGGACACTTTTCTTCTCCACGGCAGCAGCACTTCTTCGCATCACGCCATTAAAAACGATGAGGGTTTCCGACACCACTTGACCCCTATGCACCCGGCTTCCCTGGGCAAGGTAACACGGGTACCTCAGTACTCACAAGGGTGCTGGCCTTAGAACCTTCTAAGTTTAACTGGGTTTGCTTGAAGTCCTCTCCAAAGTGTCCTTAAACTCTAAATTTCCAACTGCGACTTTCCCAGAGTTGTAAGGAGCTCGCGTCTGTGTTCCCACACTGCACCCGTCCTCCGTGGGTCCCCTGTGTCACTACCTTGGGTGGTTCCTTGGGGTGCCAGCAATTCTACGTGCTCTAGGCACTGTGTCTAGTCAAGTCGGGGTTGTTATACCACTTTCTTAATATATGGTTTGGTCTCCCCTGGAGCCCACTGTGTATTGTGCTATTTACTGCCATTCTAGTACTGTAATATTGTGTGCCTTGTTCTCTAATCTCATAAAAAGGTTAGTAGAGAGTGTTTAGTAATAAATACATATATTTTATATATACCTGTTGTGGTTCTCCTTTCATTTGGTCATTCAAGAGGTTATATACTGGTAAAACAATCTGCTTTACATTCCTTCAAGACTTAGCCTGAAGGCTGCTCTCCACAGCTACCACTGGGATAGCTTTCTATAAAGGTTGTCTTTAACCTAATCATCAATAAGGGTCGTTTGGACTGGTGCAAGGTGCCCACTTTAATTAGCGGACAGCCTATACCAGGCCAACTTCTCACAACCTCTAAAAAGTATTTATTTTTCATTTAACCCGGTTTTTCATCCCATTTTTGGTTGGTGACCATCCATTTATGGATGAGCAACCTACACTTGAAAATGATATGGTTGTAGGCAGACACTCAGTTGTGACTGTGAATGATTAGCTGGGTGTCATTCGGATATACAAATGCTCTGCTTCCTGAAGATGTATTAAGTTGTGCATATGCTAGAGATAGGGGACAGGACATATCCCTATGTGACCTAAAAAAGGCAAAGTAAAACGTTTGGATCTATATGGAAGTAAGCTTAAGGATTGCGAGTGGTCTGTCAAGAAAGAGTAGAAACAGGCTACCACTGGACTAGAAATACCTACCTAAGACAGCCAGTCTCACAGGGTGAGGTGATTGATGAAGTCAACGAGGTCTAATAAGACCAGTCCTGCAACCTCATGCTTGTCCAGAAAAGTTCTAAGCTCTTCTACATTGATAACTGGTGCGGCCCCTGTGCCTCTTCCTGCTCAGAAGCTAGGCTGCCTAGGGTCGCGAAAGTTGCTCTCTTCTAAATATGTGAACAGACGTTGGGCCACTACACTATCACAAAAAGAGGAGAACTTTGCGAAATACGATACTACATTGACCCCTTCTGTGCGGAGCATGGAACGGTTCCATCCTCCATCACGGTGGGCATGTGCGGAGGACGGAACCGTTCGGTCTTCTGCACACACCCACAAAATCCCGCTGCTGTTTACAGCAGAGGACTTCCTTTTTAGGTCTCGCCTACGCTGCATAGGAAAAAGACCTTTTGAAATCGATTCAGTTTTGCAGTCAAAAACGTGCACGCATTGCATTGCTTTGAATGGCAACGCGTGCACGTTTGGCGATTCCCTTGCGGGAGCGAGCTTTCAAACCATCTGTTTGTAATTAACAGAAGGTTCCTGCTCGCTCCCGCAAGGGAAACAGCCACAGGCCCCCTCCTCTCTCCCCTACCCCACTGCCTCTCGTCAAACTTTTTTTTTTTTTTTTTTTACTTTGAGCCGAGGCGCGCGCGCTTGTTTTTCCTTTGTTCCTGCGGCGCTCCGTTTCTTGTGTTTTTTCTTTCCTTTCACGGGAGTTCAATGATACTGCTTGTATGCACTTTCATGTGTTAATTTGAGTCCGTTGCGGTGTATATCACGTTTTGTTTGTTGTTTTCACTGCTGAACGATAACAGACTCTGTGACGTGTTTGTGGTACCTAAAGCTCCTCTTTCGGGGCTCAGTGATGGTGATTTTCAACACCTTGTGGTGTGTTCATTTTGATTGATGAAGGTGTATATGCCACGTTGAGCTGTTTCTTTTTCCTTTTTACTGCAATCAAGAAGAGCAATCCAATGCCTTTGTTTCTTCCTCTTAGGGGGATTCAATGAAAATAGCTTACAAAGACTTTCATGTGTTTATTTAAGTTAATTCCGGACACTTTCATGTGGTCTTTTACACTAATCCCAATGTATGCCACGTTGTTTTGCATTTCACTGCAAATGGTGCCGACGCTCTAACATTTTGTTTTGTTCCTCTCTTCCTCGGGGCTCAATAACAGTCACTGACAATTTAAATCCCCCCCCCCAAGCTCCCCATTGCCAAATCACTGACCTTCCAATTCTCCATGGGTCATGGTTTAGGGTTAGCCTAAATCTGCCCTAATTCCAAACATGACACCTTCCGCATGCACTACACACATCGGTCTGTCGCTTTTCTCTTCTGCGTTTCTGGACTTTCCTCTAACCCCTTCCCTTATTTTCATTACAGCCCTGACACACATTCCTTTACAAAAACCCTTTTGCTCACGTCCTGTTTCTAAATGCGCCGCACACCTGCAGAGTGATCTTTGCACCTGCACTCCAAGCAGTCTTTACCAATGGGGCTCCTCGCAGATCACTCTGTTAAACTTCCCAAAATTGCACCACCAAGTCCACCACCACCACGTCCACTGCCAACACCACCACCACGTCCACCACCAGCACGTCCACCACCACCACGTCCACCACCACCACCACGTCCACCACCATGTCCACTACAACCACCATGTCCACCACCATGTCCACCATGTCCACCACCACCACGTCCACCACCACATCCACCACCACCACATCCACCACCACCACATCCACCACCACATCCACCACCACATCCACCACATCCACCACCACCACCACATCTACCACCACCACCACGTCCACCACCACCACGTCCACCACCAAGTCCACCACCACCATGTCCACTGCCAACACCACCACCACGTCCACCACCAGCACGTCCACCACCACCACGTCTACCACCACCACGTCCACCACCACCACCACGTCCACCACCATGTCCACTACCACCATGTCCACCACCACCCGTCCACCACCACCACGTCCACCACCACATCCACCACCACCACATCCACCACCACCACATCCACCACCACATCCACCACCACCACCACCACATCTACCACCACCACCACGTCCACCACCACGTCCACCACCACGTCCACCACCACCACATCCACCACCACCACCACCACCACTACGTCCACTACTACATCCACCACCACGTCTACCACCACGTCCACCACCACATCCACCACCACCACGTCCACCACCACCACGTCCACCACCACCATGTCCACCACCACCACATCCACCACCACCACATCCACCAGCACATCCACCACATCCACATCCACCACCACTACCACATCCACATCCACCACCACTACCACGTCCACCACCACCACATCCACCACCACGTCCACCACCACCACGTCCACCACCACATCCACCACCACCACGTCCACCACCACACCACCACCATCCACCACCACGTCCACCACCACGTCCACCACCACCACGTCCACCATCAATACCACCACGTCCACCACCAATACCACCACGTCCACCACCACCACGTCCACCACCACCACGTCCACCACCACCACGTCCACCACCACCACGTCCACCACCACCACGTCCACCACCACCACGTCCACCACCACCACGTCCACCACCACCACGTCCACCACGTCCACCACCACCACATCCACCAGCACCACATCCACCAGCACCACATCCACCAGCACGTCCACCACCACTACCACGTCCACCACCACGTCCACCACCACCACCACGTCCACCACCACCACGTCCACCACCACGTCCACCACCGCGTCATCCACCACCACGTCCACCACCGCGTCATCCACCACCATGTCCACCACCACCACGTCCACCACATCCACCACCACCACATCCACCAGCAGCACATCCACCACGTCCACCACCACGTCCACCACCACCTCCACGTCCACCACCACCTCCACGTCCACCACCACCACCACGTCCACCACCACCACGTCCTCCACCACATCCACCACGTCCACCATCACGTCCACCATCACCACGTCCACCATCACCACGTCCACCACCACGTCCACCACCACGTCCACCACCACCACGTCCACCACCACCACGTCCACCACCACCACGTCCACCACCACCACCACGTCCACCACCACCACGTCCACCACCACCACATCCAACACCACCACGTCCACCACCACCACGTCCACCACCACCACGTCCACCACCACCACGTCCACCACCACCACGTCCACCATCACCACATCCACCACCACCACGTCCACCACATCCACCACCACCACGTCCTCCACCACATCTACCACGTCCACCACCACGTCCACCACCACGTCCACCACCACGTCCACCACCACGTCCACCACCACGTCCACCATCACCACGTCCACCATCACCACGTCCACCATCACCACGTCCACCACCACCACGTCCACCACATCCACCACCACCACATCCACCACCACCACATCCACCAGCACCACATCCACCAGCACGTCCACCACATCCACATCCACCACCACTACCACGTCCACCACCACCATGTCCACCACCACCACCACGTCCACCACCATGTCCACCACCACCTCCACTACCACGTCCACCACCACCACGTCCTCCACCACGTCCACCACCACGTCCACCACCACGTCCACCACCACGTCTACCACATCCATCATCACGTCCACCATCACCACGTCCACCATCACCACGTCCACCATCACGTCCACCACCACGTCCACCACCACGTCCACCACCAATACCACCACATCCAACACCACCACGTCCACCACCACCACGTCCACCACCACCACGTCCACCACCACCACGTCCACCACCACCACGTCCACCACCACCACGTCCACCACCACCACCACCACGTCCACATCCACCACGTCCACCATCACCACGTCCACCATCACCACGTCCACCATCACCACGTCCACCATCACCACATCCACCATCACCACATCCACCATCACCACATCCACCATTACCACATCCACCACCACCATGTCCACCACATCCACCACGTCCACCACATCCACCACCACCACATCCACCACCATGTCCACCACCACCACGTCCACCACCATGTCTACCACCACTACATCCACCACCACCACGTCCACCACCACATCCACCACCACCACATCCACCACCACCACCACCACATCCACCACCACATCCACCACCACCACATCCACCACCACGTCCACCACCACCACATCCACCACCACCACATCCACCACCACCACATCCACCACCACCACATCCACCACCACCACATCCACCACCACCACATCCACCACCATGTCCACCACCACGTCCACCACCACCACATCCACCAGCATGTCCACCACATCCATTACGTCCACCATCACTACCACGTCCACCACCACGTCCACCACCACCACGTCCACCACCACCACCACGTCCGCCACCACCACCACATCCGCCACCACCACCACGTCCACCACCACCATGTCCACCATCACCACGTCCACCACCACCACCAATACCACCACGTCCAACACCACCATGTCCAACACCACCACGTCCACCACCACCACCACGTCCATCACCACGTCCACCACCACCACCACGTCCACCACCACCACCATGTCCACCACCACCACGTCCACCACCACCACATCGACCATCATGTCCACCACCACCACATCCACCACCACCACATCCACCACCATGTCCACCACCATGTCCACCACCACCACATCCACCACCACGTCCACCACGTCCACCACCACGTCCACCACCACCACGTCCACCACCACCACGTCCACCATGTCCACCACATCTACCACCACCAATACCACCACATCCACCACCACATCCACCACCACCTCCACCAGCACGTCCACCAGCACGTCCACCACATCCACCACCACTATCATGTCCACCACCATGTCCACCACCATGTCCACCACCACCACGTCCACCATGTCCACCTCCACCACCATGTCCACCACCACCATGTCCACCACCACGTCCACCACCACCACCACGTCCACCACCACCACCACGTCCGCCACGTCCACCACCAGCACCATCACCATGTCCATCACCACGTCCACCATCACCACATCCACCACCACATCCACCACCACGTCCACCACCAATACCACCACGTCCAATACCACCACGTCCAACACCACCATGTCCAACACCACCATGTCCAACACCACCATGTCCAACACCACCACATCCACCACCACCACATCCACCACCACGTCCACCACCACCACGTCCACCACCACCATGTCCACCACCACCATGTCCACCACCACCACGTCCACCACCACTACCACGTCAACCATCACGTCCACCACCACCACCACATCCACCACGTCTACCACCATGTCCACCACCACGTCCACCACGTCCACCACGTTCACCATCACCACATCCAACACCATGTCCACCACCACCACGTCCACCACCATGTCCACCACATCCACCACCACCACGTCTACCACCACCAATACCACCACGTCCACCACCACATCCACCACCACCACATCCACCAGTATGTCCACCACATCCACCACCACTATCATGTCCACCACCACGTCCACCACCACCACGTCCACCACCACCATGTCCACCACATCCACCACCACCACGTCCACCTCCACCTCCACCACCACATCCACCACCACCACCACGTCCACCACATCCACCACCACCACATCCACCAGCACGTCCACCACATCCACCACCACCACGTCCACCACCATGTCCACGTCCACCACCACATCCACCACCACGTCTACCACCATGTCCACCACCACCATGTCCACCACCACGTCCACCACATCCACCACCATGTCCACCACCAGCACCACCATGTCCACCACCACCACATCCACCACCACCACCACGTCCACCACCACATCCACCACCATGTCCACCACCACATCGTCCACCACCACCATGTCCACCACGTCCACCACGTCCACTACCACCACGTCCACCACCACCACGTCCACCACCACATCCACCATGTCCACCACCACATCCACCACCACCACCACGTCCACCACCACATCCACCACCATGTCCACCACCACATCGTCCACCACCACCATGTCCACCACGTCCACCACGTCCACTACCACCACGTCCACCACCACCACGTCCACCACCACCACCACATCCACCACCACCACATCCACCACCACCACATCCACCACCACGTCCACCATGTCCACCACCATCACCACGTCCATCACCACATCCACCACATCCACCACCACCACATCCACCACATCCACCACCACCACGTCCACCACCACATCCAACACCACCACGTCCACAACCACATCCACCACCACCACCACCACATCCACAACCACATCCATCACCACCACGTCCACAACCACATCCACCACCACCACGTCCACAACCACATCCACCACCACCACATCCACAACCACATCCACCACCACCACGTCCACCACCACATCCACCACGACCACATCCACCACCACCATGTCCACCACCACGTCCACCACCACCACCACGTCCACCACCACGTCCACCACCACCACCACGTCCACCACCACCACGTCCACCACCACCACGTCCACCACTACCACGTCCACCACTACCACGTCCACCACTACCACGTCCACCACTACCACGTCCACCACTACCACGTCCACCACTACCACGTCCACCACTACCACATCCACCACTACCACATCCACCACTACCACATCCACCACGTCCACCACCACCACATCCTCCACCACCACCAATACCACCACATCCACAACCACATCCACCACCACCACGTCCACCACCACCACGTTGTCCACCACCACCACATCCATCACCACCACCACGTCCATCACCACCACCACGTCCATCACCACCACCACCACCACGTAACCCATGGGCAATAGTGAAATGGGTCCCCTTCAGGATCCTCTCATACACAGTTTCTGAAACATCTGCCTGTTTTGCAGAGCAGCAGGAACTATAGAACATAGTGGGAAACTCCAGACCTTCTATCAGATGGAAGTGCAGTGGTGGTTATCGGCTCACAATCTAATGCAGATACTCTCTTCCCCAGGCATGTATCACTCTGGATGGCAACATGAGGTAGGCCTTTGGAATAGAGAGGAGCAGAACAGGAGGAATGCTTGATGGGCAAATTATTCTGTGTGTCAATACTAAAAGAAGGCAGGCTGATTGGTGGTAAGCACACCTTGCCAAAGGGGGAAGATTATGTACTCTTAAGGTTGTTTGGCAAGTCACTTGACATCAGAAACTGGGTGACCTATCCCATTTCCTTTGGCATGTCTTTCTGGATTAGGTCCCATCTGGAACTCAGCCCAAGACCTCTACTAAATGACCTACGCATCTAGGTAGCCACCCTGGGAAGTGACTGGAGGCCTGATATGCTATTCTCATTGACAAACCAGGCATGTGCACTTTTCACAAAGACTGGTTGATGAATGAGAATACAATTTCCTAGGTGAATTATGTACAAAATAGTTTGAAATGCAAATTGTATGTTCGCAAGGGACTGCAGAATAACCGGCTTAATGATTAGTAATTAGGCAAATCACAACTTGTAATTTGCTGCAATGCTGGGCTGCAAGAAACAGCAGACCTTTGTCCCTGTGTTGGGAAACATTTTTTTAAGCAGCCAGTGTCCATTAGAGGTACTGCTTCTGCTTAAACAAAATATTTCTCGTTTAGGAAGATGAATATTAATTAGGCAGATCACAACTTGTGATTGTCTGCAATGCTTGGATGTAAGCCTGCAAGGACAGCAGACCTCTGCCCTGGTATTTATATTTCCAAATGGGAAGCATTTTTTCAAAAGCAGCCCATGTACTTATAGGTGAAACAATATTGTTTCCTGTTTCGGAAGATGAAGGGAGGAGGCACTGGTCCTTCAAACCACTGACTCCTCCTCCTCCCCACGAGGCCACCAGTGCTAATCCCAGAAAGGAAGCTAGCTGTGCACTAGGACAGCTTAGTCTTTGCAAATCAGATACTTTGAGGTGTTGGTTTTTGATCAAAGGTTTGCAACTGCAATTGCGGTTACAAATCTTTGATACGTTTTTTCCCAATTGCAAATAAGAATATACTCGGTGGCGTAGCAAGGGGGGGCACGAATTTTGGGGGCGGCGGCCTCCTTCCGCTCTTACCCGACGTACATCTCGGGGGCGGCATTCGCCCCCCCCTCTACATTGCGGCCCTCGCGGGGTGGCAATCGGCGCCCAAATCTCGCCAGCACCCCCCGCTCTTCAAAATGCGGCTGCCACGGGGCGGCAAACACAGGGACAGCCACGGGTGGCCATAGGGCCAGCTACGCCACTAAGTATACTCCCCTATCAAGATCCCTCCTATTTGCAATTCAGACAGAGTTGCAAAAGGAGTAAGGGAAAAAGACTTTTCCAATTCGTTAAGGGGCTTTTGTAAATATTAAGAAAGTATGTCCCGTGATTTGGCGAACTGCTGTGTTTGCAACTGCAAAATGACTATGTAGATTCAACCCAGAGTCTGATCAAACCTTTCAGGAGTGTGGGCGGTTGCTTGAGCCCTTCTCAACCTCACAAGTACCAAGAGGTGGAAATGTGGCCTTCTGAGTAAACCTCTGGCATATGAGGTTGGCATCATTCATGGGGCTCTGTACTAACCTGTCCAAAGCCATGGGAAGGGTAACCTTTATGATGCCACATGGTGGCAGTGAAAGGTGAGATTTTCTGAATCCAGACAGAAGCTGGGAGAGGTGCAGGAGGGTGTGTTTCCAGGGAGACTAGAGACTACCCCCTCAGAAGGTATTGCACACCCCAACAGATTCCAGTGGCCATTTTGTAAGAGGTACATCCTTATAAGAGTACTTCTAATTGGTTACCATCTCGAAACACTTGGCATTGATAAAAGAGGAGACAGGTTGGTATACAGGTTAGGAGGCACACAACATTATTTTCATTAAGTGTCACGCAGAAACAGTGGGCATATTGAATGGAATTTTTAAACCGTACCCTGACATTAAAAAAAATAACCCAAGTGAGGTCACTGTATTAAGAACCATTGGCAAATCCAATAGGTTGTGCATTTGGAACATGTTAACCAACTTATGGCTTTGATACCGTGATTTTTCCAATGCTGAATAGCATTGTCAAAAAAAAATGCCAAGATAGCTGGCCTCAGTGCAATGCCTTACATGCGGCATAATGCTGCAACTGACATTTTTCCATTTAATTTTTTTATTTTTTTGGTGCAAGATGGTAGGTGCCCATCTACGAGTGAAAATTTAAAAAAGTTATATGAAGTGCACGGAAGCACATTTAGAGAAAGGAGCAACATGGTAGCAAATTGCAGATGCCAGGTCGCTGAAAAGAAAAGAAAGGAATATAAAAAAAAAAGTCATGTGGCACTGGAAAGCAACGTTGGTAAGGATGGGATGGGGAGAACAAGTCAACGCCGCCGATGAACGGTGGTAAGCAAAGAGCAATGGTAAGCAGCTAAGGGAGGGGGAGCAATGGAGGAGATGAGAGGCGTGGGGAGTATAAAAAATTACACCAAGTGAGATGGTGCGGTAGAAGCAAGGAAGAGTCGGTAGTGGGAGAGTAACACAGAGACAATGGGCAAGTGAAGCATCACTCAGGGAATAAGGGTTATTGAACAAGAAAATGTGTATTTGTGAGTTCTGAGAGGAAAAGAAAACAAACACTTGCAAAGCCAATATGTCTGGCCTTGGCAGGCTATTCAATGATTATGTTTTCATCTATGATTATTTTTTATTTTTTATTACCAGAATACAGTTATAAAACAAAAGGTAAAAAAGAAAACATGAGCATCTAAATGTAGCCGCCATGTACCTACATTAACTTTTTAAATTTAAATATCTTTCACTTGTGTGGCCACTTACTAGTTATACTATTAAATAACAAGTTATTCAGTTGCAGCACATTTTTATTATTATATTGAATCTAAAAAATGTTATAAAAATAAAATAAGAAAAAGTCAATAAAAAAAGCACAATTTAAATCAGCTTTATCATTGAGGAGAAAGAAAATAATTTTAGATGGATGTGAACAATGTGCATAGGCTTTGGGCAGTCACACATAGTGAAGGGATCCAGTGGGTAAAGTGGACTTTACTCATAGACCCCGTGCTATATGCTGTGATGGGCAGAAGCAAAATGTGAATGGCATTTTAATCGCTCCTCTATTTAAGCATATTATGTATGGATGTTTTGTTAAAACATTAGTCTGGTGAGACAGCTAAAGCGGTGTTAAAGGCCAGAACTAAAAAAAGCCCTTTCTAAAATTCTGTCACTGACAGAGCAGTTATTCAATGGCTGAAGTGAGCTGACCAATTGACCTTTGCGGAAGTGGACCAAATCCAAATATCACTAACACACCAATATCTTGTCTTTATTTCGCACTGACATATCCTTTTGAGGACAGCTACATCTAATGTCACCATTGTGAATACACAGAACAAGTACAAATGTATTATAAGTTAGCAACCTTGGTTCTTTCTAACTGTATTATTGATTGTACAAGCGTTTTCTCGTGTAAAAATTTTGATTGAGAGACCTTGCAACTGTTTATATGTATCAATTTTACTGTTTAAAACTACAATGCTATATATATGTGAAGTGCTTTGATACCCAGTTCTGGGCCTTGTTCGCGCTATACAAAACACAAAATAAATAAATATATATGTATATATTGCCTAGTGGCGGTCGCCACAAGGTAATTATAGTTAGGCCTGCTTTTCCACAGATGAAGCATTTACAGGTTTGCTAATAACTTTGGCCCCGTTTGACGAATCTGCGCGAAACTTTCCAAAGAAAACGTTCATCCACCTCAGCTCCTTCCTGGAAAGTTGTGGAGAGATCCATCAAGCAGGGACGAAGAAAAAAAAGGGGGGTTCCAAAACATAAAACCCCAATACATTTTCCATAGACTTCTTTAGACAAGGCTACAGCAAAAACTGCTCAACAGAATTACACCAAATTCAGCAGGAAGCTAGATCTTGGTATGCAGATTGTGCTTTTTGTGATTTGGTGTAAATCCGGTTTTGAGAAATTAAGGATAAAATAAATAATTGTATATTTAGGCAGCTGGGCTTGCAAGAGTCCTGTGAGCCTCCCACGAGAGTGCAAAATCAAAAATGGAGCCCTGTGATTGGTCAAGAGGCCCTTTTTTCGTGAGCCTTCACATTCTCATGGGAGTCACAAGAACGGGCACTCTCATTGGCTGGCTGTTGAAATGTTAGAAATGAAATGGTAGCATTACTGTTTTCTGTGAAAAATTGGATGTGTTCTGGAAATGAAATAAAAAAGCTATATAAGGGGCAGCAGAAAGGCATGCTGTCCCCCTAAGTTTAGAAAGGTGGTGTCTCAGGGAGAACTACTGTGAAGAAAATAAATGTATATTGTTTTTAACTAATTTTTACGATCTTGCAGGATCGTGAATAGTAAAAAGGAGTAGATGAGTTCTCAAGACACTCCATTAGTAGTGATACATTTTGAGTAAAAGTGTGTAAGAGATAAGTACTATGATCAGTAGATGGTTATTTTTCATGGGGTTCGTTCGATCTCATGAGCATCCAACGAAACTCGCATGGGAAAGCCTGCCACAAGGTGTCTGTGATCACACATTCCTCTGGCAAGACCCGCATGGAATATTACTAGGCCTGCCATGAGTTGTTTTACGATCCAGCGAGAGTTTGGGGAGAAGTAACAAATAAAAAAGGGCCAAGGCTCAACCAATAGTTACCATTTTTATTACATGGTTAAAGAAATGCAGTGATGTGATTGGGTGCAGAATAAGAGATAGCTCAGTTTGTCCTCTGTGCTTCGTCAGAGTAGGAAGTCTGTTTGAGTTGTGCTCAGCAGAAGTTAATTTATGTGGAGATGAAAGAGACTGGTGTGTTTATCTCTATTTAAGAAAGAACTCCAGATTCAGGTATTTAATAATATATTTGATAAACTTTGTTGTAAAGTTTCAGTAAGTGTACTAATGTCGGTAAATGTATTCTACACGGTCTACAGAGTGAAAAGCTGCTTGGGGAGGTGTGGGTATGCTAATATAGCTTTTGAGAGGGACACATTACAATGTAGAGTGATGTGAGTAAGGTTTGCAGATTTTGTTAAACAATTATGTTTTTCAACTGTATATACTTGTCAGTAAAGGGAGTACTGTTTCTTAAATTATAAAACAAAGAATGTAATGATACAAGCTCTACTGTTCTTATGAACCTCATTGTATGTATATTTTAGCACTATGAGATGTTTAAGTGGTGATATTGCTATTTCTAGAGTGAACACTGTGGTGAGTGTTAGCAAAGGTGTGTGTGTAGACAGGCTGAGGGTGTGGTATTTTTCAGGAGAAAGGAATAACAAGTTACTGGTGCATTCGATGTAAATATGTGATTGTGGGTGAAATGTAGAAACGTTTAGAAACTATACTGATGTATTACTGTTATCAATTATTGACAAGTATGCAACTTTTATCTTTTTGGTTATTTTGTCTTTTCTTTAGGAGGAAAATGGAAACTTGTCTCCGAGGAAGTAATTATCTGCTTACATAAGCAGCAAAAAACAGCCATTAGCACAATCAGGATTATTGTGCTGTTCAGCAATAACTACCTGTTGAAGCACAGTGTTTTCAAGTTGGAAGGATGTTGAAGTGACTGAACAGTTGCGCAGTTCAGCAGCACAAGCTAACTCTGCACGAGCTAGGCTTTGTGAACTGCAATTTTGAGATATGGTGCTTTGCTGAAACTTTCTTGCCACCTAGCCTGCTAATATATACTTGAAACTGAAGACTCTTTGGCAGGCTAAGCTGTATAAAAGACTGGACAAGAAGCACATGAATCAAATCTAGTAGGCAAATAAAGCATAAGAGGGGAGACAGTGGCGCTTGCTGATGAGTGTAAAACAAAAAGGTCATAAACTACATAGTTGTTAGTTTTGTTTAATAGTTGTTCATATAGTTTGTTAATATAGTTGTTTTAGTTCTGTATTGTGGTTAAATTGTTTTGTTGTAATAAATAAGTTTAAAGTGATTTTTTATTTTTTTGCTTAGTTCTTATTACAAATTTCAATTTCATTATACTATTGCAATATTCACCAAAACTGTCAGTTCCATCTTCAGTGACTGTAAATTTGTTGCCTCATGTATATGCATCTCTATGATAGTATGCACATCTTTTATTCTAGAGACACTTGGTAATTGAGAAGGCAATTATTTTGTTATGCAGCCATGGTGACTTGCCATGCAACAGTGAGGTGTTAGTAGAGAGATCAGTCCTTGTCCACGCTGTAGTATAGGGACCTCCGATAGAAGAGAGAGGTATTGACACAGAGAGCAGTGCATCTTCAAACTCTAATACGCACTCATACCACCTGCTGTGCACACAGTATTGCATATGACTGTCGCCATTGGTAGATTTCTGAAAGAGAGGTGAGTATGTCCCTACAAACAAGTACGGACACCAGTTGTGTAAGACACAGTTTTCAACAGGAAGGATATTCAATTTTTTACTCTACTATGGACATTCATCACTATGAAGAGAAGTATGCACAGAGAGAACAGTCTCTACGTACAGTCTACTTTGCACATATATTACTCGGGGATATGCTTCAGCTGACAAGGCAGTGTGTTTCCATACCATAATCTGTATAGTTGTTATGCAAGAAAGTCTTCTCAGCATAGAGGTAATTTCATCTCTTCAACTTACTTGCACACCCATCATCCTGGGGAGAGTGTGACAGGAGAGGTAGGCCTCTTTTCATAGTCTAATTTGCACACCCATCATCCAAGAGGCAGGTCACAGGAGAGACGCCAGTCTCTCGCCATACTATAGTATGCAGACTTATCATGCAAGGCAGATGTGTCAGCAAACAGGGCAGTTCCTCCCCACAGCCTACTATGTATACCTGTCAGCATGGTAAGAGGTATGAGCAGAGAGATACATTTTTCTGAAAGCCTATTACAGACACCTCCCACCCTGGTAAGATGTATTAGCAGACAGGCCACTCCCTTCCCAGACACCACTGCATATCCCTGTTGCTCTAGGGAGAGGCATCAGTAGAGAGGCCACTCCTTGCCCACACTGTACTGGACATTAATGTTGTACTGGAGATAGGTGTTAGTGGAGAGGACAATGTTTCCCTACACACTACTGTGCATGTCTGTCATGCTGGGGAGAGCTGCGAGTGGACAGGGATATATATATATATATCGCAGGATTCGTCTCAGCAACAGCTACTCAGCTGCTCCAACTCCCATATAGAAAGACGAAGAGCGGACCCAAAGTTCTTGGTGCAAATCAATAATGTTTTATTAGATGCCCAGCATGTCCGCCATAACGCGTTTCGACCCCCACTCGGGCCTTGATCACATGACATGTTGCTTAGAATTTGACCAGCTTTTAAAGTGACAGTGCAGGAAGTGACATGATTGGCTCAGGTGAATAAAGCATTGAAACCAAAGAGTTACTCTGTTCCATATTGACAAGAGGTTCACTATGTGCAAATATGCAATAAAAATAAACATCACAATAAATACATAAATGTATAAATATAATGATTAAAAAATGCATATACCTTAAAAATTATGGCGATAAAATTCATAGTATAAGAAAAAAGATGGCAATTTTAAAATCCATTAAAGCATACCAAAATTGGAAATGTAAAAGCTAAAAAATGCCAAAATTTATCTTTTTCAAATTACATCTGAAAATTCAAACACCATCAACATTATTGCACTATTATATTAAAGACCCTATATAAGTTCATTTTCGTGAACTAAGATAATAGGAATCTCAGCGTGTCATGATGTTACACTCCTTGTACATATACTTAGTACAAATAAAGCCCAAGTGGGCTGAGGCAAAGTATGCTAGCATTGTATCCACCTTGATCTTGTTGCTAAATCAATATACGTAAATCACCCAGTTGACCAACAATAGTGCAAAAATAGTGCAAAATGTGAATTAAATAATTAAAATAATGTAAATTTAAGAGGAGAGGTTATGTTACTTAAAATATTCTCATATTAAAATTTAAATAAGATGGAACTAATTTGAACCTCTAAATATACCATCTACTGTTACTGGAAATACTAAAGACATGTATAAAAATCTTCACTGGCATTCAACCCTGATGGGGTCTTCGTATCGAGCTCTAGTATATATCTCGTCTCCAAGAGGCGCAACTTAGCCTCTCGGTTGCCACCTCTTTTAAGGGGCAAAACTGTATCTATTACGAAATATTGTAAATACACAGGGTTGCTTTCATGACAGTCCTCAAAATGTCTGGCTACCGGGTAGGTCTGATCTTTGTTGTTAATTGCCCTAATGTGCTGGAGTATCCGCTTATGGACCGGCAGTTTAGTGCTGCCAATATACTTCAGCCCACAGGGACACTCCAGCACATAAACTGCAAATTCTGTTCTACAAGTCAGTCGTTTACTGATCATTATAGGACCTGGTTTAAAAGGACTGTTAAAATGAGTCTTATTGCATGCAAACTTACATGCTTTGCAATTTGGACATTTTTTAAAACCTTTGTACGATGAAAGCCAGTTAGTTTGGGTTATAAGCTCCGGACTGCTCCTGACCAAGCTATTACTCATTGACCTAGATTTTCTAAAGGTCAGAACAGGCTTTACAGGTAAATGTTTACCAAGGATAGGGTCACTTTGCACCAGATTCCAATTACGGTTTAAAATCTTTCTGAGCTCCCTATGCTGCCTATTATAGGTAAATATGACCCTGGGTAGCAGCTCTGATTTATCTGGGCTAGTTTCTGCTTGACTGGGTTTGGATGCAAGGGCCTCACATCTAGACAAAGTTTTGGTTTTGTTGATCGCCCTGTCTAAGACGTCAGAGGCGTACCCTCTTGCTTGAAACCTCTGTCTGCTCAAATATTGAGCTGCCTCACAATCTTTTACAGTGCTGCAAATGCGTTTGATGCGTAGCATTTCTCCATAGGGGATGCTTTGTATCAGGTGGCGTGGATGATGGCTACTGGCATGCAGCACTGTATTACCGGAGGTGGGTTTCCTGAATAATCTAGTAGCAATAGTATCCTGATCCAAGAATACTTCCACATCCAGAAAGTATACTGAATACTTGCTAATGATTGAGGTAAAATGAAGATTGAGACTGTTGTTATTAATTTGATCTATAAATTGCAATGCACTGGTTTCAGATCCTTTCCAAATTAAAAACAGATCGTCTATGTATCGTAACCAGGTTACCACATGCTGGTCTATTGTCTCCTTGAGTATATATTCACTGAAAAAAACCATAGGTTTCAGACATGTTATAGTTAGGAATTAGCATTTAAAAAACCTTTGAAATTCACTGAAAAAACCATAGGTTTCAGGCACGTTATAGTTAGAAATTAGCATTTAAAAAAACCTTACAAATTCACTGAAAAAACCATAGGTTTTAGGGACAGTTATAGTTAGTTGGACATTGCACTCGTACAAAACCCGTGAAATTCCCCCGTTATAGTTAGTTCAGCTAACTATAACTCGCGCCCCGCAATGCACTGCTGATGACGTCACATATTACATCACTCATGACATGGTCAGTGACATCACTGATGACATCACTGATGATATCTCAAATGACACTGCAGGAGCTGGCCCTGGGGGGTGGTGGTCCCCAGGGCCATCAAGGGCTCCAGGAGGGGGGCCGCGCGGCCCCCCTCCCTCCATTGGCAAAGCCCCGGGGAGGTGGTGGTCCCCGGGGCTCGGGGGTCCGTAACGGACCCCCATATTGAAATATTTAGTGCCCCGGGGAGGTGGCGGTCCCCGGGGCATGTGGGGGGGCTGGAGCCCCCCCACACAGGTTAATTTATTAAAAAAATGAGAAGCCCCGGGGGGTGGCGGTCCCCGGGGCTGCGGCAGGGCCGAGAGCCCTCCCGCACATTATTTTTTTAAAGCCCCGGGGGGTGGCTATCCCCAGGGCTTGGGGGGGCCTCAGAGGCCCCCCACACATAAAAATAAAAAAGCAGGCATGCCCCCGGGACTTGGGCCACCCGGGGCCAAATAGCATCGAAGCGCGGGAGACCGCGCTTCGATTTTTTTTTTTTTTAAATCGGCTGGATCCACGCACCCAGCCTTGGAGGTCCTTGTGGGACCCCTGAGCAGGCCTAGGGGGTCAGGGTGTTTTTACCCAGCCCCCTTTTCGCGTTTTCGCATTTTTCTCACTGCTTTCTTGTGCCTCGGTTCTACTGAGGAACAAGATGGCTGCCAACACTTCCTGGTTTGGAGTGTTGACAGCCAATTACCTTACAGCTCGTGATCGGGAGGGTACGCGGACCCTACGCGGCCATAGATATATATGTGATTTTACTTTTGATTTTCTCAGCAACTACTGAACGGATTTACACCATTTAAGCAAAAGGCACGACTCTGAACCAAGGGCTACCTTTTTGCCAAATTTGGTGTAATTCCGTTCAGCAGTTCGGGCTGTAGCTGCGACTAAAGGTTCCTATGGAAAAATGAATTGGGAAAACACGTTTTGGGACCCCCCTTTTTTCTCGGCCCCTGCTTGACGAATCACCCCGAGACTTTCAGGATAGGAGCGGACCGGAGCGCCCCAACAAGTTTGAAAATTTCGCGAAGATTCGTCAACCGGCGCCAAAGTTATTTTAAATAGAATGTTGCAGATTTCCTATGGAAAATAGGTCCTAACTATAACTATCTACTGGCGACCGCCAGTAGATATATATATATATATATATATATATATATTTTTTTCCCCTGGGAAGAGGTCCCAGTGGGGAAGATTTGTACTTTTTATACTTACAATGGAATAGTGAGGTCTTACACGTGAGGTGAGTACCTTCCCCACCTTATTGTGCATACTACTGAGACCGGGGAAAGGTGTGATTGGAGAGGCTGTGTCTCTTTACACCCTACTCTACACAATGGTTACCTTCATGCAAGGTGTCAGTGGAGAGGCTAGTCTCGCCCAATAATCTAGTAGTGGGGATTGTAACAGATAAGTATTGTAATGAAGGAAAATGTAAATTCTTCCTTTAAAGTAATTTTATGATCTTGCAGGATCAATTAAAAAAAAAAAAAAAAGAGGGGTAGCAAAAATCTGGTGCATATAAATTCTACATATTACAACAGGATATGTTCAATGAAAATACCAATTCCATTATGAAAGTATGCGCTCGCAAGATGCTCACAAGCGGAAAGGAGCAAATACTGCCCCCTCGCAGTGGATGCAGAGGACTGTGCACCTGGATCTCGCAAAAGTCACCCATGCTGTGCATAAAAGCATCATGGCTCTTGCAGTGTCTCACGAGAGTCATCAAGAAGAAAAACAAAAAAAGTAACATACAAACACCACACATAATGAAAGTATCTCTGAAAAGAGCTTTTTTAAGTAACATTGTGGAACAACTGTATTTTTTTCTGTTTAACATTTTTTGTATTTTTTTTAAAGGGTACAACAAAAAGAAAAAACTGGGAGTACGAAAAACAACAACTTCTCCTTCAAAACAAAGTGGAGAAGCAAATGGAATTTTTTTTTTTTTAAATTACTGCCTAGGTCAGCATTTATGATCTTGGACAAGCTTGTCCTGTGCAGCAACCCTGCTTGTCTCAGAAGAATAAATGGCCTGTAGCATAAGCAGCAACAAAGGGCTTTGTTCAAATAAGCAGAATTGTTATCTGCTTAAGTGTTGAGTACCTGGGCAGACACAGTGTCCCCAGGTTGAAAAGATGTGGACGCCCCTGAGGAGCTATTGAGCTCCGCAGCACAGGCTAACTAAGCCTGAACAAGGCATTGAGGGTGCATAGCCCTCAAATGTTGCCACATCACAGTGGTACTCATGCTGTATTGCTTGTTACTGCTGCCCTTACTGAACTTCTTTTTGCATGATTTACATATGACATATTTCTCAGATACTTTGTTCCCACCTGCCTCATTTAAAACAAATAGCCACACCAAGGACTCCTTAGGTGGCTGGGTTGTAGGAACAGCACTAGGCTGTTCATCGGAATATGAGAATGACATTCTGGTGAAAGAAAAATAGCAATGTCAGAGAGCTAGCCAAAAAGCTCTAACCACAGCAAAACCCAATAGGTAAATGAAGCAACAAGGAAGGAATCTTTCTTTGCTAAATAAAGACATCCATATGAACCATTCACTATCCTTTCTTGGGATGTCTTTCCTCTCAGAGGCGACTCACGGGTGTCTCATGAGAAGCTCAGAAAATAGTAAAAACAGAGAACTTTCTTTATATTTTAAATGCAACAATACATCAACTGTTTTTCTACTTTCAACAACACTTTTCATGATTTACTTTCTTCAAAATTACAGAAATAACCTGTTATGAACTTAAGTCCAAATGTACGATCTCATGTGCGGATCATGAGAACCAGATTGGAAGTACAGCCCCCTCGTAGTCTACGCGGGGGATTGTGTGTTCGGCTCTCATGATCGCCTTGCGAGAGCTGTAAGTTTGTAAACAGAATAATTAATCCGATATTCATACTGTAATGACTCAATTATTAAAGATTAGTATTCAATAATAACGGACCACATGAAAAAGAACTCTGTACAATAGATTAAAACAAAATTTATAACTCTACGATCTGACGAGTCTCCCACGAGCCTCCGGTGGGAGCGATCAAACACCTTAAAAATGCATGTACATACTGAAAACAAAGAGTTTACAGTATAGGAAAAACTGATCAGGGTCTTTTTGAAATATAAATATGAAGTTTATGTAAAAATAGATACAAAGACTATGAAAACTATGCTGGGAACGTTACTCAATATGTGCGTTACAAAAACTAAGAAGATAAACTTTTACAGTAGAAATATCGTTTTAGTAGTTTGTTTCTATCTTTATATATTCACTGAAGAAAACAAAGGTTAAAGTAACGTTATAGTAAGGTGTGATAAAAGGAACTTTTAAAAAAATTTAGTAATTCATTGAAAAGGATAAAGTAACATAGTTAGATGAATTTCTCAGTGACATTAACGTTTTGAACTAAAAAAAAAAAAAAAAAACAGGAATTCAGCAGTTATATTTAGCAGCACTAACTAGGAGTTGCACCCTCGTCATGCACTGCTTTTGACCTCACATGACATCACTCATGACATCTCAAATTACATTATATATATATATATATATATATATATACACATACATATTTGCCACCAAATTTGAAAATACAACGCAGCACTCTCCTTGGGATTTATAATTTTCTTTATTCTTCAAGCCATCTACTCCAACACCTACGTGTTTCAACCACACAGGTCTTGGTCACGGTGCATAGCGTTAGTCCATCTACGCTTTCACCCATTTACACCAAAATCTCACTCCACCCTTTATGAGGTATTGTGGGATTGGTAGTCATTTATATTAAAAAAACACAATTAAAGCATCAATATACCATTTTTCAAGTGGATTCATTTGAACTTATTGTCAATGCATGGGATCTTAAATGACCGAGTTTGGTATGGGTTCATAAAATAAGTGTTATTCCCAAGGTACCACACAGTAAACATAAGAATAATAATAATTTTACCAAAAAACAATGGAAAGGCATTATGTCTTAGTGACGATATTTTGGATCTGTCCATATGTTTGCCTCTCTAAAACGACTATATATTAAGCTGTCTATCCTATTATGACATAGGGGCATATGTATGAACACATTTTCCCATAGACACAGAATGGGTAAAACCCTTTGATACATCTGGCCCTTAGTGTCTTATAGGTGGTCCCTTCATTGCGAAGCGCTTTGACGCCTTAAAACAACAAATGGGCACCAATAAACCTATACCACAAGAATCCCACACAGAGTGAGTCAGACACCGACTTCAGTGAAGGGGAGGGACAAGCAACGTCCACTCATCGAATATCTTTTTTAGACTAAATGAAACTGCTATACTTAGATCAGAAGACACCAAGAGGAAGAGGAAGAGGACATGGAACTGGACGTGGACGTGGAAGAGGAAGGGGCCAAACTGCAAGGAGAGAAAGCGACGAAAGACCAGAAGAGGCTCAGGAGGGCTACCATTTACACAATCGAACAACGAGGAAATAAAAGGCAATGAAACAATGGAATCGAACCTAGTTATAAATCTATCAACTGTTTTTTGGTAATACTATTATTATTATTCTTATGTTTACTGTGTGGTACCTTGGGAATAACACTTAATTTATGAACCCATACCAAACTCGGTCATTTAAGATCCCATGCATTGACAATAAGTTCAAATGGATCCACTCGAAAAATGGTATATTGATGCTTTAATTGTGTTTTTTAATGTTAATGACTACCAATCCCACAATGCCTCATAAAGGGTGGAGTGAGATTTTGGTATAAATAGGTGAAAGCATAGATGGACTAACGCTATGCACCGTGACCAAGACCTGTGTGGTTGAAACACGTAGATATTGGAGTAGATGGCTTGAAGAATAAAGAAAATTATAAATCCCAAGGAGAGTGCTCCGTTATATTTTCAAATTTGGTGGCAAACATCTCAAGGAATGGTCCAGCCTTGCCGCAAGCACCAGCTGTAAAGTGCGCCCTTCACAATATGGACTTTCTTTGTTGGTTATTATAAATCGAAGGAGCGCCCGACATGGTTTTCCTGTGTCTTAACAAGACGAACTGAAACGAAGGATCAGAGTAACGTCGACCGCGTGCATGATGAATACACGGCTTCATACTGACGGTGAAAGACGGAATTAAAGGAACTTGATAAAGACCGAGAAACCCTTCACACACGTCCCGAAACCACCAGGTAGAGCGTCGGAATACGTGGTCGGAGGACTGCGAACAAACCGGGAGACTCCCAGGTGAGAGCGCTGCATGAGTCGCAGGGGGAGTTTGTGTGATTGTCGCAGCGAGTGAAGGGAGCAGCTCGGAACGCACGGAGTGCGGTGAGCGGGTTCCACTTGTTATTTTCACTACCAGAAGGAATAGTTTCAAAACAACAAAGCATATGCCATCGTAAATCATTACTCCAGATTTGAAAGCGAGTCTGGACATCATTAACTGGCGAATAACGCGCTGTTTGTTGTAATTGTAAATCGAGTGGGAACGAAGTCACTCACACGAAGATTCAAACCATGGAGGAGAGAGCAAACTAACGGATACAAAGGGCGGAACTAATGTTTCAAAAAGGGAAAAAAGTGACAGACACGAGACCAAATGAGCCTAGACAAGGCAATTCGGGAGAAATGACACTTAAACAAATGTTTGTCCAACTAGAGAGAGTGCTAAGATAAGAAATAACCAAAAGCTGGGAAGTGCTAACATTAGAAAAATATATTGAATTTGGAAGGGTCCCAAGAGGCCTAAGAATCTTTACACTGCCTAATCATCTGGACACAAAAGCAGAAATGTTGGAAGAGTGGGAGAACAATAATATGCAGTGTTCGCAGAATATGATGTTAATAATAGTAAAATATGCAAAAAAAAATATTGAGGAATTGCATAAAAATGTGGCAGATTTGGAAGCACTCATATTAGCATCAAAACAAGAGGAAGAATCCAAGAAATTAAGAAAAGATAAGGAACGTAATCTAGACAAACATGAAAAGGAAGTAGAAGAGCGAAAAGGACGCAAATTTAGAAGAGGAGATGAACGAGACTATGATTGCGGCGCAATATTGACATTTACGAAGCGCTTTGATGCCTTAAAACAACAAATGGGCACCAATAAACCTATACCACAAGAATCCCCAACACCACACAGAGTGAGTCAGACACCGACTTCAGTGAAGGGGAGGGACAAGCAAGTCCACTCATCGAATATCTTTTTTAGACGATATGAAACTGCTATACTTAGATCAGAAGACACCAAGAGGAAGAGGACATGGAACTGGATGTGGAAGGGGAAGGGGCCAAACTGCAAGGAGAGAAAGCGACGAAAGACAAGAAGAGGCTCAGGAAAAAACAAAGGGCTACCATTTACGCAATCGAACAACGAGGAAATAAAAGACAATTAAACAATGGAATAGAACCTAGTTATAAATCTATCAAAACACAAATTAACAAAGGATGAATGCAGCCTTTTAAATAAAGGCCTTACCTTCAGTCCAGAGAAACACTATGATCATGTTGAAACAAAGGTAGACATCTATAAGTTTGTAGGTAAACTTAAATTAGCAAAGTTTTTCAACAAACAAAACATGAACAGAATTATAGAACATGAAGGTGAAAATATGAACAACAGACAATCATCCGAAGAATTTACAATCTCAGAGGTTAAAGACCGGAGAACAGCATATGGTCTGGCAAATGAAATGGATAACGGAAGTCTATCTGATTCACAAGTACTGGCAGAAATGGGCATCTGGAAAGATAAACACATTAACACCAAATTTAAAAATCAATCGAAATTTTGTCCAATATTACATCCTGGTAATCGGATAGATACCTTCTACGACTTAGTAACATCAGAATTGGAAGTGATGAAAAATGTGAAACATTGACACAACAAGGAGAATCTAACGAGACAAGAGCGTGAAGCTTTGAAGTCACTCATCAATAACAACCTCATAGAAATAAAGCCTGCGGATAAGGGGGGCAACATAGTGATCCTTGATAAGGAGGAATACATCTTAGAAGCTATGCGGCAACTCAACAACACAACTAATTATACAAAATTAAAGAGAAACCCTATCAATGATCTAACCATGGAATTAAACAACAAGCTAAAGACGTGGCATGACAGAGGACTTCTGAGTAACGAAGAGGTTTCTTTCTTAAGCAATGAGTGTCCAACAATACCAACTATCTATTTCCTGCCTAAGGTTCACAAAACACTCATCAAACCACCTGGAAGACCCATAATTTCTAGCTGTGGGTCACTGTATGAGAACATTGCCTCCTACGTCGACCACTTCTTGGCACCTATAGTACCGACCCTGACCTCATATATTAAAGATACTGGGGACTTCCTAAGAACCTAAATGGACATTCAATGGCAAAGAGAATACCTAATGGTAACCATAGATGTTATATCCCTATATACATCAATTAGTCACAATATTGGGATACAGGCGGTTACGTACTTTCTGAAACAAAAACCCATAGAGGAACAACAACACACTCAAATGCTTACAGAGATGATTGAACTGTGTCTTAGAAATAATGTCTTTCTGTTCAACAAAACATTTTACTCCCAGAGCTGCAGGACCACCATAGGAGTTTCCTTATCTCCAAGCTATGCCAACCTTATGATGGGTTGGTGGGAGAAAACCATAGCTTGGAGAGAAGAAAACGAATAGTACGTAGCCAAAGTGGTACTTTGGCTGCGTTTCATAGATGATTTGTTTATTCTATGGAATGGGACAGAAACAGAATTTATGGAATACTTCGTGATTCTCAACAACAATAAAGTTGGTTTAAAATTCACTCACAACATCAGTGCAACTGAAATAGTATTCCTGGACACTAAAGTATATGCCAAATTGAAAAAAATAGAAACCACGGTATTCAGGAAAAGCACAGCCACCAACAGTGTGCTCATGGTACGAGCTTCCATCCCAACACACTGAAGAAAAATATACCCTACGGAGAATTTATTCGAATAAAAAGAAATTGCTCCGAGGAAATAGAAATGGAATCCAAATTTAGGGAAACCAAAGAAAGATTCCTACAAAGAGGGTATAATTACAATGACATTCACCGGGGCGGGAAAAAGCTAGATGCCTTACACGGGCTGAAACCCTGGTGAGTAGAAAAGAGAAAAACAAAAAGAGGACACAATCAGAATGATTCTAACATATAGCAAGGAAAGTTTCAAAATCAGAAGAATAATGAATAAATATTGGAACGTTTTAACCAAAGACCCGGACATCGAAAAACAGTTGTGTATCCGACCACAAATAACAACATTCAGAAAAGCACTATCATTATCGGATAAATTGGTAAATAGCCACTTCGTAATGAAAAAGTCAGAATCTTGGATACAAAACTTACAAAAGGGATTCAGCAAGTGCAGCTGCAAAGCTTGCAAAATTGGCAAGAACAGGAAGACCATCACTGACCCACGAGGAAAGACTTTTAATATCAATGAAACAATCACTTGCGAACAGTAGCGGTCGGTGGTAGGAGTGCCGGCCGGGCGGTGACGTGGGGCGGGGAGGGGCAGGGTGGGGGTAGTAAACCACGGATTGCGGCCGAATACAGGTAAGTAAACATTTAAATGAATAAAAGGAATTTCGTTGTGAGCGCTGCATCGCCAAATGCGATGCAGTGCGCGCAACGAAATTCGTTTTATTCATTTAAATGTTTACTTACCTGTATTCGGCCGTAATCCGTGGTTTACTACCCCCACCCTGCCCCTCCCCCGCCCCACGTCACCGCCAGGCCGGCACTCCTACCACCGACCGCTACTGCTTGCGAATCGACATATGTAGTTTATCTAATTGAGTGCCTATGTGGAAAACGCTACATTGGCAGCACAATATGTCCCCTGAAAAAACGGATATTAGAACATATCAGGGCAACTCAGAACAAGGACATCACGTAAGCAGTGGGTAAACATATGATGACGCATGAAGGAAAACATGGTTGGACATGACATATTCAGGACTTGCAACGGTTCCTATACACGAGAGGGGTGGTAATAGGACTTTAAATCTAAGACGTTTGGAGTCACGACTCATCATTAGGTTTAAAACGAAGATCCCCACAGGATTGAATGGGGATGAAGAGATGTATATACATCTATAACTGTGTTGAAAATGTTACATATATTACCCATTTGAAGAGATAACATATACTGAAAAAATATCCAAAGTATATAACAGTGAGTCCTTTGGATAACAAAGGGATTGATTTAGGAAGAATCTTTTGGGCTATATTCGTACAAGATGTGAGTCTCATATGTAATTAGAATAAACAACATGGATCGAGATAATATTGGGTATGAATAATACAGTACTTATGAATAAATGAACTTAAAGAGGGCACTCAGCCATAAACGAAGGGACCACCTATAAGACACTAAGTCATAATAGGATAGACAGCTTAATATATAGTCGTTTTAGAGAGGCAAACATATGGCCAGATCCATAATATCGTCACTAAGACATAATGCCTTTCCATTGTTTTTTGGTAATACTATTATTATTATTCTTATGTTTACTGTGTGGTACCTTGGGAATAACACTTATTTTATGAACCCATACCAAACTCGGTCATTTAAGATCCCATGCATTGACAATAAGTTCAAATGAATCCACTTGAAAAATGGTATATTGATGCTTTAATTGTGTTTTTTAATGTAAATGACTACCAATCCCACAATGCCTCATAAAGGGTGGAGTGAGATTTTGGTATAAATAGGTGAAAGCGTAGATGGACTAACGCTATGCACCGTGACCAAGACCTGTGTGGTTGAAACGCGTAGGTGTTGGAGTAGATGGCTTGAAGAATAAAGAAAATTATAAATACCAAGGAGAGTGCTGCGTTATATTTTCAAATTTAGTGGCAAACATATCTCAAGGAATGGTCCAGCATTGCCGCAAGCACCAGCTGTAAAGTGCGCCCTTCACAATATGGACTTTCTTTGTTGATATATATATATATATATATATATATATATATATATATATATATATATATTATCTACTGGCGGTCGCCAGTAGATAGTTATAGTTAGGACCTATTTTCCATAGGAAATCCGCAACATTCTATTTGAAATAACGTTGGCTCCGGTTGACGAATCTTCGCGAAAGTTTCCAACTTGTTGGGGCGCTCCGGTCCGCTCCTATCCTGAAAGTCTCGGGGTGATTCGCCAAGCGGGGGCAGGGAAAAAAGGGGGGTCCCAAAACGTGTTTTCCCCATTCATTTTTCCATAGGAACCTTTAGTCGCAGCTACAGCCCGAACTGCTGAACGGAATTACACCAAATTTGGCAAAGAGGTAGTTCTTGGTTCAGAAAGAACCCTTTTTGTTAAATGGTGTAAATCCGTTCAGTAGTTCCTGAGAAAATCAAAAGTAAAATCACATATATATCTGGGCGGAGCCTAACCACACATGTCATCGTGAGATCTGATTGGCTGTCAGCACTTCATCCTGGAATTGCTGGCAGCCATCTTGGGACCAATATAAATGATAGTACCCCATTGAAATGCATTGTAATGAATCAAAGATTTTGAGGGTTACCAAAAGGAGAACTATAAAGGGTGATAACAGACTTTAGTTACATTAAAATTCATTTGTTGATGGTACCATACTAATTTCAGGAATTGTGGTGTGTTCTAAAGTGATTTTACCCTGTGAAAAACCTTCTGCTGGGATATCATGAATCATGTTTGAGAGAAAACTATTTTCACATGCTTGTCCCATAGAGTTTTGGAAGGTGCTCCAGAAGCTAAAATGAGAGCATATTTTCTGTAAATTCACATTATCTTTCTCAGTCATGTGAGAATGAAGTCTGACATTCTCAGTAAAACATGTACACCCAACAAGGGCAGAGACTGTCAGTTGATTCCTTTGTGTTCTACTGCAGCTTCCCAGAGTGTTCTAAAGAACAACTAGAGCGCTAACAGCCTTACTTATGACAAAAGTATGGCACACCTGAAGCCATCTTGATTGGAATAAACCGGGTAACACTTAAACCATTTAATTTAAAAAGGAACAAAATGAGGGGGTTCTTTTTGAAATAGAAATTATGGTTAGTGCTGCAGAAAGAAAAATTAGGGCATGTTTTAAGTGAGATCTCAAATCCTCTTCTATTTCATTAGAAAATTCTGACATGCAGACTGAAACAATCACTTTCAATACCAGCAGCAGACTTCCAGTTAACTCCCTGGTGAGCAGTAGCTTTACTACAGTGATCTAATGAGCACCTAGAGTGCTAACATTCTGAATTTATGGCAAATGTGAGACACATCTGAATGCCTTCTTGATGGAATCAAAGTAAAAACTGAAAGCATTTCCTACTGAGGAGACTGCAGTAAATGAGGAAATTAGGAAACTTCATAACAAAGAAGTCTTCCAAGATGGCCACCAGTGAAAAAAGAGCCCAAATGTAGCACAAATATTACCCAGATGTAGCCCACATATAGCCCAATGACAAAAGTGTGCAAAACACTTTTTATTTTTAGTTTTTTGCAGTTTTATGTAGTGCAGACTGGTCAGGTATTGGAGCGTTGCATCTTAAAACATGACCCCCTACACTACAAAAATACCACTGCACTACCCTAAACCCTAAAACACTACCCCCAGCACGACCCCCTACACTACACAAGCACCACTGCACTACCCTAAACCCTAAAACACTACCCCCAGCACGACCCCCTACACTACCCAAACACCACTGCACTACCCTAAAACATGACCCCTACACTACACAAACACCACTGCACTACCCTAAACCATAAAACACTACCCCAGCACGACCCCTACACTACACAAGCACCACTGCACTACCCTAAACCCTAAAACACTACCCCCAGCATGACCCCCTACACTACACAAACACCACTGCACTACCATAAACCCTAAAACACTACCCCCAGCACGACCCCCTACACTACCCAAACACCACTGCACTACCCTAAAACATGACCCCCTACACTACACAAACACCACTGCACTACCCTAAACCCTAAGACACTACCCCCAGCACGACCCCTACACTACACAAGCACCACTGCACTACCCTAAACCCTAAAAAACTACCCCCAGCATGACCCCCTACACTGCCCGAACACCACTGCACTGTCCTAAACCCTGAAACACCAGCCCCTGCACGACCCCCTACACTGCCCGAACACCACTGCACTGCCCTAAACCCTGAAACACCACCCCCTTCACGACCCCCTACACTGCCCGAACACCACTGCACTGCCCTAAACCCTGAAACACCACCCCCAGCAAGACCCCCTACACTGCCCAAACACCACTGCACTGCCCTAAACCCTGAAATATCACCCCCAGCAAAGACCCTCTACACTGCCCGAACACCACTGCCCTAAACCCTGAAACACCACCCACAGCACAACCCCCTACACTGCCCGAACACCACTGCACTGCCCTAAACCCTGAAACACCACCCCCAGCACGACCCCCTACACTGCCCGAACACCACTGCACTGCCCTAAACCCTGAAACACTACCCCCAGCAAGACCCCCTACACTGCCCAAACACCACTGCACTGCCCTAAACCCTGAAACATCACCCCCAGCAAGACCCCCTACACTGCCCAAACACCACTGCCCTAAACCCTGAAACACCACCCCAGCACAACCCCCTACACTGCCCGAAAACCACTGCACTGCCCTAAACCCTGAAACACCACCCCCAGCACGACCCCCTACACTGCCCGAACACCACTGCTCTGCCCAAAACCCTGAAACACCACCCCCAGCACGACCCCGTACACTGCCCAAACACCACTGCACTGCCCTAAACCTTGAAACACCAGCCCCAGCATGACCCCCTACACTGCCCGAACACCACTGCACTACCCTAAACCCTGAAACACCACCCATAGCACGACCCCCTACACTGCCCGAGCACCACTGCACTGCCCTAAACCCTGAAACACCAGCCCCAGCACGACCCCCTACACTGCCCGAACACCACTGCACTGCCCTAAACCCTGAAACACCAGCCCCAGCACGACCCCTAAACTGCCCGAACACCACTGAACTGCCCTAAACCGTGAAACACCAGCCTCAGCACGACCCCCTACACTGCCTGAACACCACTGCACTGCCCTAAACCCTGAAACACCACCCCCAGCACGACCCCCTACACTGCCCGAACACCACTGCACTGCCCTAAACCCTGAAACACCACCCCCTGCACGACCCCCTACACTGCCCGAACACTACTGCACTGCCTAAACCCTGAAACACCATCCCCAGCACGACCCCCTACACTGCACGAACACCAGTGCACTGCCCTAAACCCTGAAACACTACCCCCAGCAAGACCCCCTACACTGCCCGAACACCACTGCACTGCCCTAAACCCTGAAACATCACCCCCAGCAAGACCCCCTACACTGCCGGAACACCACTGCCCTAAACCCTGAAACACGACCCCCAGCAAGACCCCCTACACTGCCCGAACACCACTGCACTGCCCTAAACCCTGAAACACCAGCCCCAGCACGACCCCCTACACTGCCCGAACACCACTGCACTGCCCTAAACCCTGAAACACCACCCCTAGCACGACCCCCTACACTGCCCAAACACCACTGCACTGCCCTAAATCCTGAAACACCACCCCCTGCACGACCCCCTACACTGCCCGAACACTACTGCACTGCCCTAAACCCTGAAACACCACCCCCAGCAGGACCCCCTACACTGCACGAACACCACTGCACTGCCCTAAACCCTGAAACACCAGCCCCAGCATGACCCCCTACACTGCCCGAACACCACTGCACTACCCTAAACCCTGAAACACCACCCCCAGCACGACCCCCTACACTGCCCGAGCACCACTGCACTGCCCTAAACCCTGAAACACCAGCCCCAGCACGACCCCCTACACTGCCCGAACACCACTGCACTGCCCTAAACCCTGAAACACCAGCCCCAGCACGACCCCCTAAACTGCCCGAACACCACTGAACTGCCCTAAACCGTGAAACACCAGCCTCAGCACGACCCCCTACACTGCCTGAACACCACTGCACTGCCCTAAACCCTGAAACACCACCCCCAGCACGACCCCCTACACTGCCCGAACACCACTGCACTGCCCTAAACCCTGAAACACCACCCCCTGCACGACCCCCTACACTGCCCGAACACTACTGCACTGCCTAAACCCTGAAACACCATCCCCAGCACGACCCCCTACACTGCACGAACACCAGTGCACTGCCCTAAACCCTGAAACACTACCCCCAGCAAGACCCCCTACAATGCCCGAACACCACTGCACTGCCCTAAACCCTGAAACATCACCCCCAGCAAGACCCCCTACACTGCCCGAACACCACTGCCCTAAACCCTGAAACACGACCCCCAGCAAGACCCCCTACACTGCCCGAACACCACTGCACTGCCCTAAACCCTGAAACACCAGCCCCAGCACGACCCCCTACACTGCCCGAACACTACTGCACTGCCCTAAACCCTGAAACACCACCCCTAGCACGACACCCTACACTGCCCAAACACCACTTCACTGCCCTAAATCCTGAAACACCACCCCCTGCACGACCCCCTACACTGCCCGAACACTACTGCACTGCCCTAAACCCTGAAACACCACCCCCAGCAGGACCCCCTACACTGCACGAACACCACTGCACTGCCCTAAACCCTGAAACACTACCCCCAACAAGACCCCCTACACTGCCCGAACACCACTGCACTGCCCTAAACCCTGAAACATCACCCCCAGCAAGACCCCCTACACTGCCCGAACACCACTGCCCTAAACCCTGAAACACCACCCCAGCAAGACCCCCTACACTGCCCGAACACCACTGCACTGCCCTGAACCCTCAAACACCAGCCCCAGCAAGACCGACTACACTGCCCGAAAACCACTGCACTGCCCTAAACCCTGAAACACCAGCCCCAGCACGACCCCCTACACTGCCCGAACACCACTGCACTGCCCTAAACCCTGAAACACCAGCCCCTGCAAGACCCCTACACTGCCCGAACACCACTGCACTGCCCTAAACCCTGAAACATCACCCCCAGCAAGACCCCCTACACTGCCCGAACACCACTGCACTAACCCCTGAAACACCACCCCCAGCAAGACCACCTACACTGGCCGAACACCACTGCACTGCCCTAAACCCTGAAACACCACCCTCTGCACGACCCCCTACACTGCCCAAACACCACTGCACTGCCCTAAACCCTGAAACACCACCCCCTGCACGACCCCCTACACTGCCCGAACACCACTGCACTGCCCTAAACCCTGAAACACCACCCACAGCACGACCCCCTACACTGCCCAAACACCACTGCACTGCCCTAAACCCTGAAACACCACCCCCTGCATGACCCCCTACACTGCTGGAACACCACTGCACTGCCCTAAACCCTGAAACACCACCCCAAGCACGACCCCCTACACTGCCCGAACACCACTGCACTAAACCCTGAAACACCACCCCCAGCAAGACCACCTACACTGGCCGAACACCACTGCACTGCCCCAAACCCTGAAACACCACCCCTGCACAACCCCCTACACTGCCCAAACACCACTGCACTGCCCTAAACCCTGAAACACCACCCCCTGCACGACCCCCTACACTGCCCGAACACCACTGCACTGCCCTAAACCCTGAAACACCACCCCTCAGCACGACACCCTACACTGCCCGAACACCACTGCACTGCCCTAAACCCTGAAACACCACCCCCAGCACGACCCCCTACACTGCCCGAACACCACTGCACTGCCCTAAACCCTGAAACACCACCCCCTGCACGACCCCCTACACTGCCGGAACACCACTGCACTGCCCTAAACCCTGAAACACCACCCCCAGCACGACCCCCTACACTGCCCGAACACCACTGCACTGCCCTAAACCCTGAAACATCACCCCCAGCAAGACCCCCTACACTGCCTGAACACCACTGCCCTAAACCCTGAAACACCACCCCCAGCAAGACCCGCTACACTGCCCGAACACCACTGCACTGCCCTAAACCCTGAAACACCACCTCCAGCACAACCCCCTACACTGCCTGAACACCATTGCTCTGCCCTAAACCCTGAAACACTAGCCCCAGCACGACCCCCTACACTGCTCGAAAACCACTGCACTGCCCTAAACCCTGAAACACCACCCCCGGCACGACCCCCTACACTACCCGAACACCACTGCACTGCCCTAAACCCTGAAACACCAGCCCCAGCAAGACCCCCTACACTGCCCGAACACCACTGCACTGCCCTAGACTCTGAAACACCAGCCCCAGCAAGACCCCCTACACTGCCCGAACACCACTGCACTGCCCTAAACCCTGAAACACCAGCCACAGCACCACCACCTACACTGCCCGAACACCACTGCACTGCCCTAAACCACCAGCCGCAGCACAACCCCCTACACTGCCCGAACACCACTGCACTGCCCTAAACCCTGAAACACCAGTCCCAGCACGACCCACTACACTGCCGAACACCACTGTACTGCCCTAAAGCCTGAAACACCAGCCCCAGCACGACCCACTACACTGCCCGAACACCACTGTACTGCCCTAAACCCTGAAACACCAGCCCCAGCATGACCCCCTACACTGCCCGAACACCACTGCACTGCCCTGAACCCTGAAACACCACCCCCTGCACGACCCCCTTCACTGCCCGAACACCACTGCACTGCCCTAAACCCTGAAACACCACCCCCTGCACTGCCCCCTACACTGCCCGAACACCACTGCACTGCCCTAAACCCTGAAACACCACCCCTAGCATGACCCCCTTTACTGCTCGAACACCACTGCACTGCCCCAAACCCTGAAACACCATCCCCAGCATGACCCCCTACACTGCCCGAACACCACTGCACTGCCCTAAACCCTGAAACACCACCCCCAGCACGACCCCCTACACTACCCGAATACCACTGCACTGCCCTAAACCCTAAAACACTCCCCCCAGCACGACCCCCTACACTACCCAAACACCACTGCACTGCCCTAAACCCTAAAACACTACCCCCGCATGACCCCCTACACTACCCAAACACCAATTCACTACCCTAATCCCTAAAACACTACCCCCCGCACGACCCCCTACACTACCCAAAGACCACTGCACTACCCTAAACCCTAAAACACGACCTCCTACACTACACAAACACCACTGCACTACCCTAAACCCTAAAACACTACCCCCTACACTACACAAACACCACTGCACTACCCTAAACCCTAAAAAACTACCCCCAGCACGAACCCCTACACTACCCAAACACCACTGCACTACCCTAAACCCTAAAACACTACCCCCAGCAGTACCCCCTACACTACCCAAACACCACTGCACTACCCTAAACCCTAAAACACTACCCCCAGCAGTACCCCCTACACTACCCAAACACCATTGCACTATCCTAAACCCTAAAACACTACCCCCAGCAGTACCCCTACACTACCCAAACACAACTGCACTACCCTAAATCACTACCCCCAGCATGACCCCCTACACTACCCAAACACCACTGCACTACCCTAAACCCTAAAACACTACCCCCGGCACGACCCCCTACACTACCCAAACACCTCTGCACTACCCTAAACCCTAAAACACTCCCCCAGCACGACTCCCTACACTACCCAAACACCACTGCACTACCCTAAACCCTAAATCTACCCCCAGCATGACCCCCTACACTACACAAGCACCACTGCACTACCCTAAACCCTAAAACACTACCTCCAGCATGACCCTCTTCACTACCTAAACACAACTGCACAATTTGTTACAGGCGTTGCAACGCAGGCCTGTGGTTCTTACTGGAAGTACCTGGTGGGCTAGTTGGGCCCCAGGGACCCTCAGGATTCAAGGTGACCTAATCCCCCAACTTAAAACGCTCCGCGGGGCGCGTTTGCACAGTGGTGAAGGGAGAGGGCGGGGCCTCAGGTGACATGTGCGCAAACACGCCCTGTGGTGCGTTTTAAGTTGGGGAATTAATTCCCTTTGAATCCTGAGGGACCCTGGGGGCCAACTAGCCCACCAGGTACCTTCAGTAAGCACAACAGAGTTGCGTTGCAGAGAGGTGAAAAAAGGTGCGTGGCCTCGGAACGCCTCTCTGCAACTCAGCTCTGTGGTCCTAACTGTAGGTACCTGGGGGGCTAGTTGGGCCCCAGGGACCCTCAGGATTCAAGGGGACTTAATCCTGCAACTTAAAACGCACCACGGGGCGCGTTTGCACACATGTCACCTCAGCCCCCCTCACTTCACCACTGTGCAAACGCGCCCTGTAGCGCGTTTTAAGAGGTAGTTTTAATCCCCCTGCCCTATTATGTACTAGGGACTTGCAGAGGAGGTCATGCTAATCACAGGGGTACCCCAACGCATAGTGTTCCCTAGTGTATGTAGGTGTTTTCACTGTATTCTAAGTGTCTTTTAGCATAGCACTGGCTCAGGTTAGTCAGAGTCAGTTACCACCAGTACCCGTCTGAAAAAGTTGTGGGCACAGGATGATTTTGCAACAAGGCCTCTTTCTGCTCCTCTGTTGGTTCTTTCTGCAAATGTCTTGCTTCTTCCTGCACTTTTCTTCGTCTTTGTGGACTTCTGTTGCTTCTTTCTGCATTTCTTTTGCTTCTTTCTGTGCGTTTTTTCTTCTTTCTTCACATGTCCTACCTCTGTAGGTATAGTTAGAAACTAGCATTTAAAAAACCTTTGAAATTCACTGAAAAAACCATAGGTTTCAGACACGTTATAGTTAGAAATTAGCATTTAAAAAACCTTTGAAATTCACTGAAAAAACCATAGGTTTCAGACACGTTATAGTTAGAAATTAGCATTTAAAAAACCTTTGAAATTCACTGAAAAAACCATAGGTTTTAGGGACAGTTATAGTTAGTTGGACATTTCACTCGTACAAAACCATAGAAATTCCCCCGTTATAGTTAGTTCAGCTAACTATAACTCGAGCCCCGCAATGCACTGCTGATGACGTCACATATTACATCACTCATGACATGGTCAGTGACATCACTGATGACATCACTGATGACATCTCAAATGACATCACTGATGACATCATCCATGTGATAATTTCATGCATCTTCTCACACCCTAATATAACTTTTGATACACCCACTCTAAATTACAGACTGCCATTCTCAAAACCATAGACACTCCAACACCAAAAACTACATACACACTCACTGATTCTTAGGTCTACACACACATCCACTCACTCACCCGTACAGTCACTCTGTACAGGACTATCATATGCACTCATACACCTATATAAACACTCACACAACGCCACTCATCCATAGAGGTACTCACACACCTAGTCAGTCATGCAAAAAATTAATCACACACCCATTTACTTACCTATACAGTTATACACACACCAGCTCACTTACTCATACAAATACTAGCACATTCTTACGCTCTTATACAATAACTGATACAAGCACACACGCATCCATACAGCCACTCTCAATATGACACACTCTCACTTATAGCCATTTAAATACTCTAACACACATATATACTGCCTTTTACATATGTAGTTACTCGCACATGTACCACTGGGACATACATTCACTCACTAACACACTCTTACACACACTTACCCACCCATACAGTCCATCACAGATGCACTCTTGAAACCATCCACCCAGTGAATCACCCACTCACATCTATGCACAGAGTCGCACACACCCCACCCACACAAACACTCAGGCACCCATACAGATACTCAGACAACCAATCAATAACTCATATAGACACTCATGTAGCTATTCACAAACCCATGCAGCCACTTACACAGCAACAGACAGACGGATACAGACATTCACCCACGTACTAAATCATCCATTCAGACACTTATACACCCACTCATTCTTCAATACGCCTTTCCCTATATATATTAAACATGTTTAAACTTTACAGAAACACACAGTCACTGGATGATGTCATCAGTGATGTCATTTGAGATGTCATCAGTGATGTCATCAGTGATGTCACTGACCATGTCATGAGTGATGTAATATGTGACGTCATCAGCAGTGCATTGCGGGCGCGAGTTATAGTTAGCTGAACTAACTATAACGGGGGAATTTCTATGGTTTTGTACGAGTGCAATGTCCAACTAACTATAACTGTCCCTAAAACCTATGGTTTTTTCAGTGAATATATATATATATATAATTGTGTTGCCCATTGCAACAACTGTAACTACTGTACTTAAAAGTCTATTGCCTATTTGCAAAGTATTTAAACTAAAGTAATTCATTCTGTGAAAGTATATTTTGTATGCGAGTTATAGTTAGCTGAACTAACTATAACGGGGGAATTTCTATGGTTTTGTACGAGTGCAATGTCCAACTAACTATAACTTTCACTGAAAAAACCATAGGTTTTAGGGACAGTTATAGTTAGTTGGACATTTCACTCGTACAAAACCATAGAAATTCCCCAGTTACAGTTAGTTCAGCTAACTATAACTCGCGCCCCCGCAATGCACTGCTGATGACGTCACATATTACATCACTCATGACATGGTCAGTGACATCACTGATGACATCACTGATGACATCTCAAATGACATCACTGATGACATCATCCAGTGACTGTGTGTTTCTGTAAAGTTTAAACATTTTTAATATATATAGGGAAAGGCGTATTGAAGAATGAGTGGGTGTATAAGTGTCTGTATGGATGATTTAGTAGGTGCGTGACTAACTCTATAAGTGAGTGATTAAACGTATCTTACTGAATGCATGGGTTAGTGACTAAACTGGGTGAATGTCTGTATCCGTCTGTCTGTTGCTGTGTAAGTGGCTGCATGGGTTTGTGAATAGCTACATGAGTGTCTATATGAGTTATTGATTGGTTGTCTGAGTATCTGTATGGGTGCCTGAGTGTTTGTGTGGGTGGGGTGTGTGCGACTCTGTGCATAGATGTGTGAGTGGGTGATTCACTGGGTGGATGGTTTCAAGAGTGCATCTGTGATGGACTGTATGGGTGGGTAAGTGTGTGTAAGAGTGTGTTAGTGAGTGAATGTATGTCCCAGTGGTACATGTGTGAGTAACTACATATGTGAAAGGCAGTATATATGTGTGTTGGAGTATATAAATAGCTATAAGCGAGAGTGTGTGATTGTGAGAGTGACTGTATGGATGAGTGTGTGCTTGTATCAGTGATTGTATAAGAGCGTAAGAATGTGCTAGTATTTGTATGAGTAAGTGAGCTGGTGTGTGTATAACTGTATAGGTGAGTAAATGGCAGTGTGTTTAATTATTTGCATGACTGACTAGGTGTGTGAGTACCTCTATGGATGAGTGGCGGTGTTTGAGTGTCTATATAGGAGTATGAGTGCATATGATAGTCCTGTACTGAGTGACCGTAAGTATGAGTGAATGTACGGGTGAGTGAGTGGATGTGTGTGTAGACCTAAGAATCAGTGAGTGGGTATGTAGTTATTGGTGTTGGAGTGTCTATGGTTTTGCGAATGGCAGTCTGTAATTTAGAGTGGGTGTATCAAAGGTTATATTAGGGTGTGAGGCGGTGCATCAGATTATCACGTGGATGATGTCATCAGTGATGTCATCAGTGATGTCACTGACCATGTCATGAGTGATGTAATATGTGACGTCATCAGCAGTGCATTGCGGGGGCACGAGTTATAGTTAGCTGAACTAACTATAACGGGGAATTTCACGGGTTTTGTACGAGTGCAATGTCCAACTAACTATAACTGTCCCTAAAACCTATGGTTTTTTCAGTGAATTTGTAAGGTTTTTTAAATGCTAATTTCTAACTATAACGTGCCTGAAACCTATGGTTTTTTCAGTGAATTTCAAAGGTTTTTTAAATGCTAATTCCTAACTATAACATGTCTGAAATCTATGGTTTTTTTCAGTGAATTTCAAAGGTTTTGTAAATGACAATTTTTAAATGTATTAATTGTTATATTTATTTTTTTGATACTGATTTACTACATTTTTTTAAACTATTTATTTTTAGATATTTTATTTTTTAAATTACATTGTAATTACATTATACATTACAAAATATACTTTCACAGAATGAATTACTTTAGTTTAAATACTTTGCAAATAGGCAATAGACTTTTAAGTACAGTAGTTACAGTTGTTGCAATGGGCAACACAATTTCAAACACAATGCAACATTGAGCTCAATGTGAATTTCTAGTTAAATGCAATTAGTTACTTTATGGATTACTTTTTCTAACCACAGGACTGGATCCTAGATTCAGTCCTGGGACATCTCCTGTAAACAGTTGAGTAAAAGCGTTTTGGTTACAGTAGTGATTTTTAAGGAATATTATTGTATTTTAAAAGTTGACAAACTTTTTCACATAGAATCACCAATGTTATCCTGTGGCTGGAAATTCACTTAGCAGGTAAGTAGTGTTATCGTTACTTTTTCTTACTCAGTGGTGGATCCTGGATCCAGCACTGGTGCATCTCCTGTAAACAGTTGAAAGAATGCGTTTAAGTCATACAGGCGATTTTTAAGGAATTTTTGTAGTTTGTGAAAATCGACACTTTGAAACTTTTCTGCTGAAAACCAGACAATGGATTCCTATGGAAGGAAATACAAGTTACTGGTAAGTACGGTTAAAATTACTTTTCAGGATCAGTACTGCGCTCAAAGATGCAGCACTGGGTTCTCTCCTGATAACAGGTGAGTAAATCGGAATTCGTAGTTCGGCTGATTTTAGAGGAATATTTGCACAATGGTGAAGGAAGGGGGTGGGGCCTGAGGTGACATGTCTGCAAACACGGCCTGTGGCGCGTTTAAAGTTGGAGAATTAATTCCTCCTCAATCCCGAGGGTCCCTAGGGGCCAACTAGCCCACCAGATACCTCCAGTATGCGCCAGAGAGCTGCGTTGCAGAGCGGTGTTCAGAGGCCACGCCCCTTTTTACAACACTCTGCAACGCAGCTCCGTGGCGCTTACTGGAGGTACCTGGTGGGCTAGTTGGCCCCCAGGGACCCTCAGGATTGAAGAGGAATTAATTCCTGAACTTAAAACACGCCACGGGCCTGTTTGCACACATGTCACCTGAAGCCCCGCCCCCTCCCTTCACCACTGTGCAAACGCGCCCCGTGGCGCGTTTTAAGTTGGGGGATTAACTCCCCTTGAATCCTGAGGGTCCCTGGAGTCCAAGTAGCCCACCATGTATCTCCAAAAAGCGCCACAGAGCTGCGTTGCAGAGAGGTGTAAAAAGGGGCGTGGCCTCTGTACACCTCTCAGCAACGCAGCTCCCTGGCGCATACTGGAGGTTCCTGGTGGGCTAGTTGGCCCCCAGGCACCCCGAGTATTCATGGGGGGTTCGTTCCCCATCTGCAAACGCGGGTGGGGCCTCCGGCACGATGCCGGTCTTTTTTTACATTTTTTTTGTATGGGAAGGGGGCCGAGTGGCCCCCCTTCCTTGGGCCTCTATTGGCCCCGGGGACCCCATCCCCCGGGGCTGGCCCTCTCCGTTGGGGACCGTGGGGGGTCCCCAATCCCCCCACAGTCCCGCCGGCTCCCCGCGTCCCTCGGGAGCCGGCATTGCTTTTCCACATGGGGAGCTGCTAAGATGCAGCTCCCCGTGTGGAAAAGCAATTTGCTTTGAATTTTGGAAGAGAGAGCAGGTTTCCTGCTCTCTCTTACAAAATTCAAAGCAGTTTGCTATGACAGGACGGGACCCGCGAGGCTCCCGCCCTGCCATAGCAAACTACAGTGTCCCGGGGCTAGGCACCCCGGGACACTGCAGGAGCCGGCCCTGGGGGGTGGTGGTCCCCAGGGCCATCAAGGGCTCCAGGAGGGGGGCCGCGCTTCGATGCTATTTTGCCCCCGGGTGGCCCAAGTCCCGGGGGCATGCGGGGGGTGGGTTTATATTTTATGTGGGGGGCCTCTAAGGCCCCCCAAGCCCCGGGGACCGCCACCCCCCGGGGCTTTAAATAAAAAATGGTGCGGGAGGGCTCTCCGCCCTCCCGCAGCCCCGGGGACCGCCACCCCGGGGCTTCTTTTTTTAAATATTAATAACCTGTGTGGGGGGGCTTGAGCCCCCCACACGCCCCGGGGACCACCACCTCCCCGGGGCTTTGTAGATATTGGGAGGGGGGCCGCGCGGCCCCCCTCCTGGAGCCTGTGGTGGCCCTGGGGACCGCCACCCCCCAGGGTCAGCTCCTGCAGTGTCCCGGAGTGCTCACCCCCCGGGACACTGTAGTTTGCTATGACAGGACGGGAGCCTCGCGGCTCCCGCCCTTTAATAGCAAACTGCTTTGGATTTTGGAAGAGAGAGCAGGAAACCTGCTCTCTCTTCCAAAATTCAAAGCAAATTGCTTTTCCATATGGGGAGCTGCATGTCAGCAGCTTCACATGTGGAAAAGCAATGCCGGCTCCCGCAGGGAGCCGGCGGGACCATGGGGGAGTTGGGGTCCCCCCATGGTCCCCAAAGGATAGGGCCAGCCCCGGGGCAAGTAGTGGCCCAGGAGGGGGGCCACGCGGCCTCCCTCCCCCAAATTAACGAAAAAAAAAAAAAAAAAAAAAAAAAAAGGCCTGGGCATGGGGTCCCCGGGCCAAAATTGGCCACGGGAGGGGGGCCCACGCGGTCCCCTTCCCGTTACTTTTTAAAAAAATAAATAAAAGGGGGTCAGGCCCTGGGGGATGGGGTCCCCAGGGCCCAAAATAATTAAAAAGAAGGGGGACCACACAGCCCCCTTTTAAAAAAAAAAAAATCCCCCCCCAAAAAAAATCTGCCATCGCGCCGGAGGCCACGCCCCCTCCTTGGCAGCACTCTGCAAACACACCCCCTGGTGCATTTGCAAAGGGGGAACAAATTCCCCTTGAATACTGGGGGTCCCTGGGTGCCAACTAGCCCACCAGGAACCTCCAGTATGCGCCAGGGGGCTGCGTTGCAGAGAGGTGTTCTGAGGCCATGCCCCTTTTTACACCTCTCTGCAACGCAGCTCTGTGGCGCTTAATGGAGGTAGCTGGTGGGCTAGTTGCACCCCAGGGACCCTCAGGATTCAAGGGGAGTTAATCCCCTGACTTAAAACACGCCACGGGGCGCGTTTGCACAGTGGTGAAGGGCGGGGCTTGAGGTGACATGTGTGCAAACAGGCCCCGTGGCGCGTTTTAAGATGGGGAATTAAATCCTCTTTAACCCTGAGGGTCCCTGGGGGCCAACTAGCCCACCAAGGTACGTCCAGAAAGCGCCACAGAGCTGCGTTGCAGAGAGGTGTAAAAAGGGGCGTGGCCTCAGAACACCTCTCTGCAACGCAGCCCCCTGGCGCATAATGGAGGTTCCTGGTGGGCTAGTTGGGCCCCAGGGACCCTCGGGATTGAGGAGGAATTAATTCTCCAACTTAAAATGCGCCACAGGGCATGTTTGCAGACATGTCACCTCAGGCCCCACCCCCTTCACCATTGTGCAAATATTCCTCTAAAATCAGCCGAACTACGAATTCCGATTTACTCACCTGTTATCAGGAGAGACCTCAGTGCTGCATCTTTGAGCCCAGTACTGATCCTGAAAAGTAATTTTAACCGTACTTACCAGTAACTTGAATTTCCTTCCATAGGCTAACATTGACTGGTTTCACTTGGAAATTCTTCAAAGTGTGGAGTTTTGGAACTTTAAAATATTCATCTAAAATCAGCAGAACTATGAATTCCGATTTACTCACCTGTTATCAGGAGAGACCTCAGTGCTGCATCTTTGAGCCCAGTACTGATCCTGAAAAGTAATTCTAACCGTACTTACCAGTAACTTGTATTTCCTTCCATAGGAATCCATTGTCTGGTTTTCAGCAGAAAAGTTTGTGTCGATTTTCACAAACTACAAATATTCCTTAAAAATCGCCTGTATGACTTAAACGCATTCTTTCAACTGTTTACCGGAGATGCACCAGTGCTGGATCCAGGATCCACCACTGAGTAAGAAAAAGTAACGATAACACTACTTACCTGCTAAGTGAATTTCCTCCCATAGGATAACATTGGTGATTCTATGTGAAAAAGTTTCTAAGTGTCAACTTTTAAAATACAATAATATTCCTTAAAAATCACTACTGTAACCAAAACGCTTTTACTCAACTGCTTACAGGAGATGTCCCAGGACTGAATCTAGGATCCAGTCCTGTGGTTAGAAAAGTAATCCATAAAGTAACTAATTGCATTTAACTAGAAATTCACATTGAGCTCAATGTTGCATTGTGTTTGAAATTGTGTTGCCCATTGCAACAACTGTAACTACTGTACTTAAAAGTCTATTGCCTATTTGCAAAGTATTTAAACTAAAGTAATTCATTCTGAGAAAGTATATTTTGTAATGTAATGTATAATGTAATTACAATGTAATTTAAAAAATAAAATATCTAAAAATAAATAGTTTAAAAAAAGTAGTAAATCAGTATCAAAAAAATAAATATAACAATTAATACATTTAAAAATTGTCATTTACAAAACCTTTGAAATTCACTGAAAAAAAACCATAGGTTTCAGACATGTTATAGTTAGGAATTAGCATTTAAAAAACCTTTGAAATTCACTGAAAAAACCATAGGTTTCAGGCACGTTATAGTTAGAAATTAGCATTTAAAAAACCTTACAAATTCACTGAAAAAACCATAGGTTTTAGGGACAGTTATAGTTAGTTGGACATTGCACTCGTACAAAACCCGTGAAATTCCCCCGTTATAGTTAGTTCAGCTAACTATAACTCGCGCCCCCGCAATGCACTGCTGATGACGTCACATATTACATCACTCATGACATGGTCAGTGACATCACTGATGACATCTCAAATGACATCACTGATGACATCACTGATGACATCATCCACGTGATAATCTGCTGCACCTCCTCACACCCTAATATAACCTTTGATACACCCACTCTAAATTACAGACTGCCATTCGCAAAACCATAGACACTCCAACACCAATAACTACATACCCACTCACTGATTCTTAGGTCTACACACACATCCACTCACTCACCCGTACAGTCACTCATACTTACGGTCACTCAGTACAGGACTATCATATGCACTCATACTCCTATATAAACACTCACACACCGCCACTCATCCATAGAGGTACTCACACACCTAGTCAGTCATGCAAATAATTAAACACACTGCCATTTACTCACCTATACAGTTATACACACACCAGCTCACTTACTCATACAAATAACAGCACATTCTTACGCTCTTATACAATCTCTGATACAAGCACACACTCATCCATACAGTCACTCTCACAATCACACACTCTCGCTTATAGCTATTTATATACTCCAACACACATATATACTGCCTTTCACATATGTAGTTACTCACACATGTACCACTGGGACATACATTCACTCACTAACACACTCTTACACACACTTACCCACCCATACAGTCTATCACAGATGCACTCTTGAAACCATCCACCCAGTGAATCACCCACTCACACATCTATGCACAGAGTCACACACACCCCACCCACACAAACACTCAGGCACCCATACAGATACTCAGACAACTAATCAATAACTCATATAGACACTCATGTAGCTATTCACAAACCCATGCAGCCACTTACACAGCAACAGACAGACGGATACAGACATTCACACAGTTTAGTCAGTAACCCATGCATTCAGTAAGATACGTTTAATCACTCACTTGTAGAGTCAGTCACGCACCTACTCAATCATCCATTGAGACACTTATACACCCAGTCATTCTTCAATACGCCTTTGCCTATATATATTAAAAATATTTAAACTTTACAGAAACACACAGTCACTGGATGATGTCATCAGTGATGTCATTTGAGATGTCATCAGTGATGTCATCAGTGATGTCACTGACCATGTCATGAGTGATGTAATATGTGACATCATCAGCAGTGCATATATATATATACTTCTTTAAGTAGTAGTCACGTTTGCAGAGTGGTGGAGAAAGGGTGCTGGGCCTCTGACCAGCGCTCGTCAATTCTGCTGCGTAGGACTTACAGGAAGTACCAGGAGGGCTTCTTGGCCCCCAAAGTCCCACAGGAGAAAATTGGACTTCATCCCCCATCCCGTAGTCTGCCAGGAGGTGCGTTTGTAGAGTGGTGCAGAAAAAGTGGCATGGCCCCCGAACACGTCTTAGCAATCCCACTGTGTGGGACTCACTGAAGGTAACAAGAGAGACATCCCTGGGGGCCAACTACCCCTCCTATTACCTCCAGTAAGTCCTACACAGCAGGATTGCTAAGTTCTTATAGCAGGCCATGCCCCCTTTGCCCACCACTGTGCAAACGCGCTCCCTGGCGTGCTCTTGGATGGGGATTGAAGTCCCCTTCGCTGCTGAGGGTCCTTTAGGGGCCAACTAGCCTACCTCTTACCTCCAGTAAGCCCCAAACAGTGGGATTGCTGAGAGGTGGACACAGACCAAGCCCCCTTTCTCCACCACTCTGCAGAAGCACCTCCTGGCGCGTTCTGGGTTGGGAGATTAAGTCCCCTTGAATCCTGAGGGTCCCTGGGGGCCAACTAGCCCACCAGGTATCTCCAGTAAGCACCACGAGAGAGGTGGTCCGAGACCACGCCCCTTTTTACACCACTCTGCAACTGCGGCTCCTGGCGCACAGCTGCTCGGAGGCTGAAGTCCACTTGTGTCCTGAAGTCCTCAGGACACAAGAGGACCTCATCGCCCCACCAGCAGTGCACCAAGAGGCACGTTTGCAGAGTGGTGTAAAAAGGGGCGTGGCCTTGGACCACCTCTCTGCAACGCAGCTCTGTGATGCATACTGGAGGTACCTGGTGGGCTAGTTGGCCCCCAGGGACCCTCAGTATTCAAGGGGAATTAATTCCCCAACTTACAATGCGCCAGGGGGCGAGTTTGCAGAGTGGTGCAGGGAGGGGCCGGGGCCTCCGGCGAGATGCCGGCCTTTTTTTTAATTAGAAGGGGGGCTGTGTGGCCCCCTTCTTTTACCATTTTTGGGGCCCTGGGGACCCCATGCCCCAGGGCCTGACCCCTTTTTACTAAAAAAAAAAAAAAAAAAAACGGGAAGGGGGCCGCGAGGCCAATTTCAGCCCCGGGGACCCCATCCCCTGGGGCCAGCCTTTCGTTTTTTTTAAAAAAAGCAAATTTTTTTTGCCCGTGGCCCCCCTCCCGGGCCACTTCTGGCCCCGGGGACCCCATCCCCTGGGGCCTGGCCTTACCGTTGGGGACCGTGAGGGGAGCCCCAATTCCCCCACGGTCCCGCTGGCTCTCCAACTCCTGCGGGAGCCGGCATTGCTTTTGCACAAGGGGAGCTGCTGACATGCAGCTCCCCTTGTGCAAAAGCAAATCTTTTTTGGTTTTTGGAAGCGAGAGCAGGTTTCCTGCATAATGCACCATTGTAGTCACGACATGTATTAATCATTGTGGTGTGAAAAGTGAGCTTAAGATGATAAATGTCTTATTAATTTAAGAAACTGGCAAGAGACGGAATGAGCCTAAAAAACTATGCATTGATTCATAAGATATTAATCCATGCGGAATTACCATGGCAATATGGCCGCTACATGGTACTTCAAGGGCAACTTTGTCTATTGACCATGAATTTTGAAATCATGCTGGCTAATATGCATTATTGTTATTGAAAATACAAAAATGTGGCTTATGAATTTTATGCACAGCAGCAAAATGAACTGGTTATCGATTTAGAAAGAGTGATTCAGGTGGATAAAACAAGCATGATTTACTAAGCTAAGATGGCCGCCACATTTGACATTACAATTCACGTTATTTGGGTGTAGTCTGTCGTCCCGGTTTTTAAATGTTTATAAAATGAAATTGAAGTGATGTGTATCTATGACCGTGAGCAAGGCGTAATGCCGAAACGCATCGTTTGGTGTCATTAAAAACTTTATTGAGCATGCTGGAGTGTCCGAGGATTTTTCTACTAACAGTGGAGGAGAAGGATTTATTTTAAGGGCTACCCGGTAGCCCAAACTTGGACCGCCCACGAGACAGCCTCGAAACTAACAGGGACTGGTGATTTGCGGATATATATATCGCCCCCGCAATGCACTGCTGATGACATCACATATTACATCACTCATGACATGATCAGTGACATCATTGATGACATCACTGATGACATCTCAAATGCAAAATGCGATCCACGCGTTTCGGCTCGTCCGAACCTTGATAACAATACAAGACGTCATTGTAGCTTCCTTATTTAAATGTACAAATGCCTCCAGTTGCCAACATTAACAAAGGACTACATATTACTTTAATCCAAAGAGCTTGCGGCCATATTGGCCTGGTCACGATGTGAAAATTCAGGAATTGATACAATAAAGAAAAGAAAACAAGTGTTAATATGCACACAATGTCATTTCAGCATATCTTGCCCCATGACCGCCGTACCTGTATGTTCGTCAACGTGACTTGTTCATTAAAAACATACTTAGGATTGCAAACATCAACATAAACAATGGACTACACATTACTTTAAAGTGAAAGGCTATCGGCCATATTGATCTGGGCATGTTGCGTATTATAATGGTTCTTACACGAAAGAAAAGAAAAAAGAAAGGGGTGTTAATGTACATACACTATCCATAAATAAAGTTCTAGCGATTATAGTTCGATTCCATTCACAGCTCATTTGAGATGTCATGAGTGATGTCACTGACCAGGTCATGAATGATGTAATGTCTGAGGTCATAAGCAGTGCATTGCGGGAGTGTAAGTTATAGTTAGCTCAGGCAACTATAACTGCTGAATTTCACTGGTTTTGTACGAGTGAAATCTGAGTCTAACTATAACGTCCCTGTAATCTTTGTTTTTTTCCAGCGAAATTCTAGTTTTTATTTTTTTAACATTAAGTAAGATGCCTATCACAATGGATGGTGGGGGGGTTGGAAGCAGGGCCTGGCCTGGCATTGTGCTGCCCCCACCCAAGCTTGCTGCTCCTGCCTCCCCTCCTCCTTGCCATCCACTGTCCAAGTCCATGCCCCTGCTCCCTCATTACAGCCATGTGTGGCCGTTGTTCTGCCACTGGCCTTCCTGCCTTCTCTGAACAGTTAGCTTGCTGCCCCATCCACCTCCTCCCTATCCTCTGTTGTCTGAATCCATGCACTAGCCTTCTCCCTCCTGCCATGCATGGTCTGATGTGCTGCCACTGCCCTCCATTTAGCATGATGTCCCAGGCCACTCCTCCTACCCTCCATTGCCCAATTCTATGCCCCATCATTGACCTCCTGCTTATCCTCTGTGCTTAGCTTGCTACCCCTACTCTCCTTCCCCCTGCCCTCTGATGTCTTTGTGCATGCCCCTGCTCCATCCTTTTTGCCCACCATGTTCCATGGACCTGCCCCTCCTATCTACTCTGAGTGTTCTGTTGAGCTGCCACTCCCCTCCCACCTGCCTAGCATTGTCAGATGACTGTAACCTGTCCCTGCCACCTCCACCCTGCCTGTCCACGTTCCATGCCCCTATCCCCTTCCTCCTGTCCTCCATGGTCCATTTTACTGACACACCCTTCTGCCCTCCCTGGTCTGTTGTGCTGCAACTGCTCCTCCTGCCTGTCCCGCGTGGTCTGTTGTGAGGCCCCTTCCCCTGAACTCTCTTGTCTGTGCCCAGCTCCTACCCCTCCCTTCTATCCTCCATGGTCCTTTCTGCATGCACCTGCCCCCTCCTTCTCGCCCATCATGGCCATTGTGCTGCCACTAACCGTCCCGCTTGCAATGCATGGCCTTCTGTGCTGCCACGGCCCCTCCCACCTTCCCTGTGTGGTCAGCTAGCTGCCCATGACCCCCTCCCACCTTCCCTCCATGGTCTGTTTGTATGCCATTATAGTCTCACTGTTGCTCTCCATGGTGTGTCTTGCTTCTAGTGCCCATCCTGCCGGACCTCCATTATCGGCTTACTGCTCCTGCCCTGCCCCCTTGCCCCCTGCCCTCTGTTTTCCATGTGCAGACCCCTATTCCCTCCCTCTTGGCTTGTCTGTTCCATTGTAATGCCCCTGATCCCTACCTCCTGCCCTTTATGGTCCGTTATGCTGCAGCTTTCTCTCCGGTCTATCCATTATGGTCAGCTAGCTGCCATTGCCTCTTTCCCCTCTGTTCTCTGTTGTCCATGTGCATGGTCCTGTCCCCTCCCTATTGCTTTCCATGGATTGTTGTGCTGCACTCCCGTCCCGCATGCCCTGTGTGGTGTAGTGTGCTGCTGCAAACCCTGATGCCTGCCCTGTAAGGTAAGTTTGGTGCACCTGTCCATGTCCCTCCTGTCCTCTGTTATCAGAGTCCATGTCCCTACTCTAATTCCTCCTGCCTTCCATGATCCAATGTACCATACTTGCTAACATTTTGAACTTGGTAAGAGGGAGATCTTGGAAAAAAAAACTGGGGTATTGATTTTCCCCATTGAAAAAGAGGAGATTGTAGACAGGAGACAGATCAAATAAAGCCCATTTGGGCTTAAAAACATTGGGCGTTTCCTGGCTGAATCGGGTCTGTTGGCATGTATGGTTGTACTACCACTGCCTCTTCCTTCTGCCCACAATGGTCTATTATATTGCCACAGCCTCTCTTGCCTGTCCTGCATTGCTGGTTTGTTGCCCCTGCCCCCCTTTCCACTGCCCTCCATAGTCTATTGTGCTACCACTGCCCTGCCTGCCTGCCCAGTGTGGTCAAATTGTTGCCTCTGCACCCTCCTACCTGCCTTCAATTTTCTGAGTCCGTGCCCCTGGCCTCTGCCTCTCAACAGTATCCTAATGAACAACTAGATTGCTAACATTCTATATTTATTACAAAAAAGTGTGGCACGCCTGACGTCATCTTGATGTAATCAAAACTGTAATACCTAGAGCATTTCCTTTTGAAATTACAGAAATGAGAGGGTCTTATTTGCATCGAAATTATGGTTAGTGCTCTAAAAAACTAAAATGAGGATATATTTTCTGAGTTTTCAAATAGCGACAAAGCACTTTTAAATTATTTGTTATCTTTATGTTTTTGTATCCAGTTGACCACTTGATTAAATGTTGCACTTAGGGGAGAGGATGTGGTATTACTTCCAGAGCTGCAGACTTTGCAACTGGGGAACCAGGTTGGAGTTTCTGCTTCAGCTCGACATTCTGTGATTCCAGTCAAATCACTTAATCTCCCCATGTCTACAACCAACATGAATTTGTCCTTGTGTGATGTAACCAATGCTCATGTAAAGCACTCCAATACCTGACCAGTCTGCACTATATAAAACTGCAAAAAAACAAAAATAAAAAGTGTTTTGCACACTTCTGTCATTGGGCTATACGTGGGCTACATCTGGGTGATATTTGTGCTACACTTGGGCTCTTTTGTCTCTGGTGGCCATCTTGGGAGACTTATTTGTTATGAAGTTTCCTAATTTCCTCATTTACTGCAGTCTCCTCAGTAGGAAATGCTTTCAGTTTTTTACTTTGATTCCATCAAGAAGGCATTCAGATGTGTCACACATTTGTCATAAATTCAGAATGTTAGCACTCTAGTTGCTCATTAGATCACTGTAGTAAAGCTACTGCTCACCAGGGACGTCTCCTGCTGGTATTGAAAGTGCATGTTTCAGTCTGCATGTCAGAATTTTTTTATGAAATAGAAGAGGATTTGAGAAGTCACTCAAAATGTGCCCTAATTTTTCTTTCTGCAGCACTAATCATAATTTCTATGGCAAAATGAACCCCCTCATTTTGTTCCTTTTAAATTAAATGTTTTAAGTGTTACCACTTTATTCCAATCAAGATGGCTTCAGGTGTGCCATACTTTTGTCATAAGTAAGACTGTTAGCGCTCTAGTTGTTCTTTAGAACACTCTGGGAAGCTGCAGTAGAACACAAAGGAATCAACTGACAGTCTGTGCCCTTGTTGGATGTACATGTTTTACTGAAGATGTCAGACTTCATGCTCACATGACTGAGAAAGATAATGTGAATTTACAGAAAATATGCTCTTATTTTAGCTTCTAGATCACCTTCCAAACCTCTATGGGAAAAGTATGAGAAAATAGTTCTCTCTCAAACATGATTCATGATATCACAGCAGAAGGCTTTTTCACAGGGTAAAATCACCTTAGAACACACCACAATTCCTAAAAGGAGTATGGTACCATCAACAAATGATTTATAATGTAACTAAAGTCTTATCACCCTTTATACGTTCTCCTTTTGGTGACTCTCAAAACCTTCCATTCACTACAATGCATTTTAATGGAGTGCTATAATGTATATTGGTCCCAAGATGGCTGCCAACACTTCTTGGATGAAGTGCTGACAGCCAATCAGATCTCACGATGAGATGTGTGGTTAGGCTGTTATGATTGTACCTTGTGTCCCTGCAAGGACACTGTATGTTGTTGTTCTCTCCTATGTCCCTGCGAGGACACCGTACCGCCACCCCTGTCATCAGCTGTCAGTTTGTTTGACAGTTGGACAGCTGATGACATACGGAACGGCAGCATTCCTTGCGCTCCGCATCATGGAGCCTGTGTTGGTGATTAGAATAAAGGACTTAACTTATATTAACTACGTGTCCAAGACAATTCTTAACAGAATTGGTGACGAGCACCAACACAAGAACCCACCAGGAAGGAATTCACACAGGAATCAAGTGAGACGTGTCACAGTCCTGTAAATCAAATCGGCACATCTTTAAGTAAAAAAGAAGAAAAAGTGCACAAACGCACACGCTGTCAAAGGAGTATTCAAGAAGAAAATACTATGAGTACAGAGGTCAGTCAGCAAGTGTCATATGCATGAAAAGAAGGAACCATGATGACCGGAATGCAGTACGGGTACGTGCAATGTTTTTTTTTTTTTTTCTTTTTTTAAACGAAGCTGGAAGATTTATGAGACGAGTTTATAGAACAGAATTTGCGGTGTGAAAAGTATTCTGCTGTGAAGAACAGTTGACTTGCTTCATCGGCACATCAGCAGTGGCAGTTAATCGGAAGGTGGTGAGGAAAACCAATGGTGACAGTTTAACGAGATCCAAACTGCCAAAGCCAACAGTCAGCTGTAGCGTACGTCAAGAGCAGCGGCGCAAGGAGAAGCTGAGTGAGTGACGTGTTGACGTTCACGCAGCGGTGGCCATCTTCAATAACAAAAAGTCAGCACTCAAGCTTACATGGTGACACGTCAACGCGCCGCCATCTTAAAAAGCATCAGGGGAACTCGCGATGAAAAAATAATACCGGATCATCGGAACACTGAAGGAGTTACTTCCTTGCAGCGCCTCCACTACGGATCAACAAATTGAATCCAGAACAAGGTACTGTTAATTAAAAGCGAGCGCTTTTCCGCAGTAGAAACATAACTAAGCAAAGCAGTATCAGGTGAAAAAATGCATTGGCACACACGAGCAGGAGTTCAATATCCAATTTAAAACTCTCTAGGAACTAATTATTACTGGTACACCCTACCGCAATAAAATTCACGTCACCTTTTAAGCAACCACATTTACATACCACAACATGGCATCTGGGCATTTGTGAAACCTACCACCTCCGCAAGCATTACTGCCCACAGGAGGAGAACCCTTACTCAAGTGGGAGGAATGGAGGGAATATTTTATAAATTATATTTCGAATTTTGAAGATGACGAAGATTTTAAAGCACAGAAGAAGTACAAAATGCTGCTACACTGTCTTGGCGCAGGTGGCATAAAAGTGTTTAATAGAATTAACAAGAAAGTTAGAGGAGAGAATGAGGGTGACGTATTTCTTAATGCAATTGACGACCTTAACGCTTACTACAAACCCACAGTTTGTGTAGGTGTGGACAGATATAAATTCTTCCACAGAAAGCAAGTAAAGGATGAAACCATCGACGACTATGTGTCAGCACTAAAAAACCTAGCCATAAATTGTCGTTTTGGGGGATTACACGACGAATTAATCAGGGACCAGATTGTCATGCAAGGGTCCAATTCTAACATACAGGACAATTTGTGGGCCAAGGGCGAATACCCCCTACAGAACATTATTGACATTGCAAGAAAAGCTGAACTTACGGGACGTTGCGCTAAAGCGGTTCTAAACGAGAGCAAAGAAAAGAAGGAGGGAGATACCGTGAATAAAATATCAGAGTTCAAACGCATTCCCAAACAAACTTGGAGCAACAAAGGTTCAAAAACTTCATATAACAAACCAATTAACAGCAACAAAAGGCGTTGCTACAGATGTGGTAACACCACCCATATGGCTGATGTTATGAAATGCCCAGCTCGTGGTGTAAAGTGCTCATTCTGCTGAGTTTTCGGACATTTTCAGAAAGCATGCCGCAAAAGATATGCATGCTCTGTCAAAGTCGTGGATGAGGAGGAAGCAGTTTACCAGGACACGTCAGATGAAGATGATGTCAACATGTTCAAGCTAAACATAGAAGACGATCAGATCTACAAAATCAGTGACGCCAAACGCACCTAAAAAGAAAAAGCCAGTCTGCAACAGGACCATAGGGGGGGGTCAAAAACAGATTTGTCGCAGACTTAGGTTCCCCATACACGATAGTCAACAGTAAAGTATGGGAAGAGAAGATTAAGCCTAGCATTGGTGGGCAACTCGAAAAACCGGACATCATTATTAAGTCTTTTACAGGAGAACCAATTGATGTTTGTGGTTTCAGGAAGCTAGTTTTCGAGTTCAAAGGCAGGGAGTCCACCGGAAAACTGTATGTATCTGCGGTGGGACCATCAGTGCTAGGGTGGTTGGACCAGGGTAATCTGGGAATCATACTCGACCCAAGCAAATCAGATCCAGTCTTAGTGGTACAAAGCAATGATGATTATGGCAAATCCATGCTACACAAATACCCAAGAGTTTTTAATGGCGAGATAGGTGCACTAAAAGGGTACCAACATAGAATCCAAGTGAAACCAGCTGCCATTCCAATTGTACATAAAGCGAGAAATATACCCTTCTCCATTAAGGATGAAGTAAAAACTCAACTGGACAAGCTGCTGGAAGACGGCATCATTGAACGTGTAGAGGCCTCGGAGTGGGTCGCACCTTTGGTCGTGGCCAAGCGACCCAATGGCAAACTGAGGTTGTGTGTCGATCTACGCGACCTCAATAACAACATAGTTGTCGAACAGTTTCCCCTCCCAAGGATAAACGAGATGTTGACTACTACTAAAGGGATAAAATGGTTCTCTACAATCGACTTGAAGTCAGCCTACCACCAGGTACCCCTACATCGCGACAGCAAGCAGCTAACGACTTTTATCACGCCCTTTGGATGTTTCAGGTTTACTAGGGTGCCATTCGGGCTGGCGTCAGCAGCCACAATGTTCCAGAGACTGGTGCATAACATCTTCAAAGAAGTCTCTGGAATTCTAATGTTCCAAGATGATATCCTTATAATGGGGAAAACCAGGGAGGAACATGACACCAAGGTAATTCAGGTTCTAGAAATACTGAATGCCAAAGGGTTAACAGCAGAGCACAAGAAGTGCAAATTTGCATGCAATTCAGTGAACTATCTTGAGCATGAAATCACGGGTGAAGGGATCAGACCTAAAAGAGAACTTCTACATGCAATTAAGAATTCTCCTGTGCCATGCAACAAGGACGAATTAAGATCCTTTTTGGGACTTGTTCAATTTTATGCGAAGTTTGTGAAAAACTTTTCAAGCAAGACATTCGAATTGAGACAACTACTTAAACTAAAAAACAAGTTTGAATGGACTGAGATGAGTCAAAATGCATTCAGTGCATTAAAAAATGAAATGTGCTCCGCTCTGCCCTTGCAAGGTTTTGACCCGTCACTAGAGAACTTTGTCACCACAGATGCACGTTCCAAAGGATTAGGCGCGGTACTCACCCAAAAAGACAAAAAAAGGGGTGGAGTGTACAATAGCTTTTGCATCACGCACCTTGACCTCCCCTGAGGAGAAATTCTCAGTCATAGAGCGTGAGGCACTTGCATGCGTATGGGCACTGGAACATTTCAGACAGTTCGTGTGGGGCAACAAAGTCACATTGTGCACAGACCACAAACCCCTAACTAAAGTGTTCACGACCAAAGGACTGTACGCTGCATCACCTAGACTGGCAAGATTATCTGTGCGCCTGTTTGACTACAATTACAATATTCAGTATGTTCCTGGCGTAAAACATGTTGTAGCAGACTTCTTGAGCAGATTGCCAGTTGGGCCTAGGGACGATGACAAACAGCCGGAGATAGAAGAGTCATGCATAGCCAGCGTAGATGGTAAAATTGACGGAATTTCAAAGGAGGAATGGTTGAGTGAACAAGACATGGATAATGTTTTATGCAAAGTCATTAAAATGTTGAATGATGGGTGGTCATGTAAAAGCAAGTTACCCGAGTCCTTGCAACACTTCTGGGAGGTCAAGGATGATCTTTCACTTGAAAATGTACTGCTATTAAGGGGTGGTAGAGTCATTCCTCCCAGTAGTCTCAGGATGAAGATACTGAACTTGTGCCATGAAGGACATTTAGGCATAGGGAAAACTAAAAGCAGGGTCAAAAACAGCTATTGGTGGCCCGGCATTAGTTTGGCAGTAGAAAGGATGGTCAGAGACTGCACCCTATGTCTCAACTCTGATAAAGCCCAGGTCACCTTCAGACCACCACTTCACCCCATCCCGTGCCCCTCCATGCCTTGGGAGAGGATAGGGGTGGACATCATGGGTCCCATACGAGAGCATATGGAACAATGGTATATCATTGTAGTCGTTGACCATTTTTCAAAGTGGCCAGAACTCAAGTTTGTTAAAAAACCTGATTCTACATGCATAGTTAGATTTTTAGACGGTGTGTTCACACATGAAGGTCTCCCTAAACAGATTGTCAGTGACAATGGGCCTCAATTCACGTCAGATATATTCAAGGCTTACATGACAAGAAACCAAATAGAACATAAAACCACCTCTGTTTACCATCCAGCGGGCAACGGTGCAGTTGAACGCTTCAACAGAGTCATTAAGGGTATAGTACAGTTGGCATGTAGCAACGACCAGAGTTGGAGCCAGGAAGTTCTCAAAACACTTTGGGCTTATCGTATCACACCCATAGACTCCACAGGCCACAGCCCATTTGAGCTAATGCGGGGCAGGACACCTTTGTCCAAGGATAATGTGGGTTGGACCAAAGCCACCAAAAGAGTACACTGGTCGGCTGACCAGGTGAAGGAGAGCTTGATGCGAGCTCAATCCAGTTGCAAGGTCAGGTACGACCTTAAGCATGGTTGTAAACCTGTTGAGTTTAACATCGGGGACTCTGTCAAGGTCAAGAGAAGTGGGCACATAGGTAAGGGCCAGGATAGGTACTCCCCGCCTTTAACAGTACGTAAGGTGTTCTGCAATTCCGCTCTCCTGAGCGACGGTAAAGTGTGGCACTTCTCCACCCTCTCCTTGTACAATCAAACCTTGAGGGAGCCTACCAACGCCAAGCCCAGGAATGACTCCTATGAGCTTCCTATGACCAAGAATGCTAGATTTGCCCCCACAGGTTTGTCTGACGATGACTATGAGTCCCACACAACTGAAGCCAGGGCTTCCAGCACGGCCGTGCAGCTCACTGCTGCACCCGTGCGTGTTCTACCTGACAGCAACACCAGTAGCAGAGCCGGAAGGCAGCTACCTGCCACACCTGTGCATGACACCTATCAGCACTAGCAGAGCAGGCAGAAGGTTGCTACCCCCTGTCAAACTTTCGGATTACATTTCTGAGTAACCTCACTCACGCCGGTACCTCTTGTTGTTTGCTTATTCTGTAGCTCTCTCTCTCTCTCTCTCTCTCTCTCTCTCTCACCCACTCTCACTCTTTCTCTTCCTTCTTTCCAAAGGGGGAGGATGTGTTATGATTGTACCTTGTGTCCCTGCGAGGGCACCGTATGTTGTTGTTCTCCCCTATGTCCCTGCGAGGACACCGTACCGCCACCTCTGTCATCAGCTGTCAGTTTGTTTGACAGTTGGACAGCTGATGACATACAGAACGGCAGCATTCCTTGCGCTCCGCATCACGGAGCCTGTGTTGGTGATTAGAATAAAGGACTTAACTTATATTAACTACGTGTCCAAGACAATTCTTAACATAGGCTCCGCCCAGGTATATAAATTTCTTTTTCCTTTAATATTTAAAAAACTACTGAACGGATTTACACCATTTAAAAAAAGGGCGCTTTCTGAACCAAAAGCTACATTTTTGCCAAATTTGGTGTAATTCCGTTCAGCAGTTCGGGCTGTAGCCTTGTCTAAAGTTTCCTATGGAAATTAACATGTGGAAAAAGCGTTTTGGGACCCCCCTTTTTTCTCGGCCCCCGCTTGACGAATCACCCCGAAACATTCAAGACAGGAGCTGACCGGAGCGCCCCATTAGTTTTGAAAATTTCGCGAAGATTAATCAAACGGCACCAAAGATATTGGCAAAAGAAAAAACGCTTTTTGAATAGAAACAAGGTCCTAACTATAACTACCTACTGGCGACCGCCAGTAGGATATATATATATATATATATATATATATATATATATATATATATATATATATATATATAGATATATATATATATATATATATATATATATATATATTCACTGAAAAAACCATAGGTTTCAGGGGCGTTATAGTTAGTTGTACATTTCACTCGTACAAAACCATAGAAATTCCCCCGTTATAGTTAGTTCAGCTAACTATAACTCGCGTGCCCGCAATGCATCCAAGTTTCCCGTTTCTCTCCGCCACAATCTTTGGTAAAAACGGATACGGACCACAAAGTTTGGTGCTCATAAATATTTAATGGTGCAAGTCGCCATGACGCGTTTCAGCCCTTCCTCGGGCCTTGATCATATGACATAGTTTTACATTGTCATAGGCTATTTAAAGTGACTAGTGCAAGCATAATCATTGACACGTGATGTTTCGAAACAATAAACATGAACGAAAGATTATACAATTTAAGTTTATAAAGAGCATGTTGTAAAAAGCATTTATATAAAAGGCTTTTTATAAAAGGCATTTTATAAGCGTTTTTTAGAGGAACTTTTCGATTTAACAACCTCATCTTGGATGGTAAATTTCATGTAGTAAAATTGTTCCCCATATTCCTGAATGGTGTATCTTACATTCTTCATTTTTTTTTTTTTTTTAAATTGCATGCTATTGCCGATATACATTTAAAGTTCATAATTATGTCAAAACCCATTTACGCTTAAAAAACTATTGTGCAAAATAGTGCTAAAGTGCTAACGTGAGTACATGTTAAAAAATACCAGTGTTATTTATCACAATAAATCGCATAATGCCTATTTATCTTAGCATAAGGATTGCTACAGCTGTTTCTTTATAGTCAATTAAATAAAGGTACTGGGGCCCCAGTTACCAATTCAGAGTATGTTTTTAGCTAAATGATGGTTTACTTGGTGTCTATTGTGTTAGTTTCTATTCATTTTACATTCTACATTTTACATTTTGCTTATTCATTGTTTGTAGTATCACATGTTGTTCTCTGCGGTTTAAATACCCAGTGTGACAAGTTTGTGGATTAAGACTAAGTAAAGTTATTGAAGTTATAATTATTTAAGATTCTCATGGTATTACCGATACCATCAATGATATTATTATATTCCACCTTCAAATACTTCAAATACATGGCAATCCATATAAAATACGCAATATAATATGATCCATAGTAGATAAAATTTGCTCAAATATAGATGCATGCATATATACAAATATAGAGTAAGAGACCAAAATGTTAATAAATATTTGATAAACACAAATTAATTAAAATTCATAGTCACAAAACACCAGACACCAAATAAAAACTTCCTCCTGCGTATGGTCTAAATCCCGGCTAAAATTTTACTATAAATATATTTGCTATCATTTCTACTAAAATTCTGCTAAAATTTATTGACCAGATGTTAAAACAGTTAAAAACAGGTAAAAAGATCCTCTATTACATTTAACCCTGAAGGCTGTTTAGTATTGAGTTCCAAAATATATCTAGTTTCCAGCTGGCGTAATTTTTGTTCTCCATTACCGCCCCTTCTACTCGGTGGTATTGAGTCAATAACAAAATACCTGAGCTCCTGGCTTCTAGACTGATGATTACTCTTAAAATGGCGTGCCACAGGGTAAGTATTGTCTTGATTATTGATTGCCCTCAAGTGCTGTAGAATCCTCTTATGCACTTGTAACTTAGTGCTCCCTACATATTTTAGGTTGCATGGGCATGATAAGACATATACTGCAAATTCCGTTTTACAGGTAAGTAGCTTTGTTATTTTATGGCTTCTGTTACCAAATGGGGTAGTGTAAGTTGTCTTATTCTCCCCTTGTTGGCACGCCTTGCAGGTTTTGCATTTAAAAAAACCTGTGTGTGTGTTTGTAACCAATTAGCTGCCTCTATGATCTCAGGGTTAGTTTTTACTAGATCATCTCGGATGGAACGTCCCCTACTGTATGTGATGGACGGCCTTCTGGGTAATTGTGGACCAATTACTGGATCATTGAGAACCAAAGGCCAGTTGCGAGAAATGATGGACTGGAGCCGTTTATGTTGCTGGCTGTATTGAATAATAATTCTGAATTCATTTTTGGTTTCATTAATCATAGTATCTGTTCTGAGTGAGATTTCATCATGGCTTGTCAGTTTTTCAGTTAGCAAATCATGTCTACTTTTGCGCATAGATTTTAAAATTGCGTTATTAATGATTTGTCTAGAGTATCCCCTATCTAGGAACCGCAGCTTACTTTCAGTTTGCGCTACCCTCAAGTCCCTTTCATTACTATGGATACGCCTCAAACGAAGCATTTCCCCATAGGGGATACTGGTCACTAAATGTTTTACATGGGCACTGCTTGCGTGGAGTGTAGAGTTTCCGGCCGTCTCCTTGCGGTATAGTTTTGTTTCTATCTTATTCTTTGCTATGTACACATTAGTATCCAACTGAACGGATTTACACCATTTAAAAAAAGGGCGCTTTCTGAACCAAGAGCTAAATTTTTGCCAAATTTGGTGTAATTCCGTTCAGCAGTTCGGGCTGTAGCCTTGTCTAAAGTTTCCTATGGAAATTAACATGTGGAAAAAGCGTTTTGGGACCCCCCTTTTTTCTCGGCCCCCGCTTGACGAATCACCCCGAAACATTCAAGACAGGAGCTGACCGGAGCGCCCCATTAGTTTTGAAAATTTCGCAAAGATTAGTCAAACAACACCAAAGATATTGGCAAAAGAAAAAACGCTTTTTGAATAGAAACAAGGTCCTAACTATAACTACCTACTGGTGATATATATATATTCACTGAAAAAACCATAGGTTTCAGGGGCGTTATAGTTAGTTGGACATTTCACTCGTACAAAACCATAGAAATTCCCCCGTTATAGTTAGTTCAGCTAACTATAACTCGCGTGCCCGCAATGCACTGCTGATGACGTCACATATTACATCACTCATGACATGGTCAGTGACATCACTCATGACATCACTGATGACATCTCAAATGACATCACTGATGACATCACTGATGACATCATCCTTGTGATAGAGTGGCAGACCTCCTCTCACCCTAATATAACCTTTGATACACACACACAAAAATACAAACTAACATTTTCAAAACAATGGACATACCAATACCAGTTACAACACACCTATTCAGTAATTCCAAGATCTACACACACATCCACTCATTCACCAACAGTCCCTATACAGTCACTCATACATGTACTCACTCATCATATGTACTCATACACCTATACATCCTGTTACACACCGCCACTCATCCATAGAGTTACTCACACACATAGTCACACATGCAAACAAAGTATCAAACATCCATTTACTTGCATATACAGTTATACACACACTACCACACTTACTTCTACAGAAACTTACACATACTTACTCTCTTAAACAATCACTTATAGAAACACCTACTTATTTGTACAGGAACTCTTCCAATCTCTCACTCTCACATATACTCACTTATATACACCAATACTCACATATACTAGTTTAAAACATATGTAGTTACTCATAAAGACACTATTGAGACAGTCATTCACTCACTAACACACCCATACACATACTCATCCACCTATACAGTCCTGCACACATGCTGTCTTCAACACATACAAACAGTGAGTCACTCATTCATGCATCTATGCACTAAGTAATACCCCCACTGAACCATACAGACACTCATACTGATACTCAAAAACCAACTAATAACCCATATAGACACTCATGTAGCTACTCACCAACCCATGCAGCCACTTATACACAAAGTGAGAGACTGATACAGATATTTTCATATTTAAACATTACTCACTAACCCATGTATTCACTAAGATACACTTAGTCAGTTATACAATCAATTTTACAAAAAAAATCATCCATTTAGACACTTATATACCCATTTATTCTTCCATCCTACGCCAACGACACCCAGCTGATCCTCTCCCTCACCAAAGACCCTCACACCGCCAAAGCCCACCTCCACGAAGGAATGAAGGCCGTCGCCGAATGGATGAGGACCAGCCGCCTGAAGCTGAACTCGGACAAGACGGAGGTCCTCATCCTTGGTTCCAACCCTTCAGCCTGGGACGACTCCTGGTGGCCAACATCACTGGGAACAGCCCCGCCACCCACCGACCACGTACGCAACCTAGGGGTCATCCTCGACCCCACCCTCTCCATGACTAAGCAGGTCAACGCCGTTTCCTCATCCTGCTTCAACATCCTCCGAATGCTCCGCAGGATCTTCAAGTGGATCCCCACCGAAACAAGAAAAACAGTCACCCAGGCCCTCGTCACCAGCAGGCTGGACTACGGAAACGCCCTCTACGCAGGAACGACGGCTAAGCTCCTGAGACGGCTGCAACGCATCCAGAACGCCTCTGCACGTCTTATCCTTGACATCCCCCGACGCAGCCACATCAAACCCCACCTGAGAGACCTGCACTGGCTCCCTGTCAACAAGAGGATAACCTTCAAGCTCCTCACCCACGCACACAAAGCACTCCACAACTCCGGACCAGCCTACCTCAACAGACGACTCAGCTTCTACACCCCCACCCGCCAGCTCCGCTCGACCAGCCTCGCCCTCGCCACAGTCCCCCGCATCCGGAAAACGACCGCCGGCGGCAGATCCTTCTCCCACCTCGCCGCCAAGACCTGTAACACCCTCCCCACCAACCTCCGACAGACCCAAGACCTACTGGCCTTCAGAAGACTCCTCAAGACCTGGCTCTTCGATCAGTAGCAGCACCACCCCCCTCTTCCCCCAGCGCCTTGAGACCCTCGCGGGTATGTAGTGCGCTTTATAAGTGACATGATTGATTGATTGATTCCATCGACCTTGAGATATACATATATAAAACATATTTAATTTTCAGAAAAACACACATTCACTGGATGATGTCATCAGTGATGTCATCAGTGATGTCATGAGTGATGTCATGAGTGATGTCACTGACCATGTCATGAGTGATGTATTATGTAACGTCATCAGCAGTGCATTGCGGGCGCGCGAGTTATAGTTAGCTGAACTAACTATAACGGGGGAATTTCTATGGTTTTGTACGAGTGAAATGTCCAACTAACTATAACGCCCCTGAAACCTATGGTTTTTTCAGTGAATTTCTAAGGTTTTTTAAATGCTAATTTCTAACTATAACGTGCCCGAAACCTATGGTTTTTTTCAGTGAATTTCTAAGGTTTTTTAAATGCTAATTTCTAACTATAACGTGCCTGAAACCTATGGTTTTTTTCAGTGAATATATATATATTTATTATACTATGTATACATGTGAAAATGTCTCGGTCCCCCGTTTGCCTCGGTGGCACGGAAAAAATGGGTGGAACTGACGTCAGCACGCCGACGAGGTTCTCTTATGGCTCCGATGACATCATACGGTGTCGCGAGCGGAGCCGTGCTATTATGACGTCCTCGTTGACGTGGGAGAGCTAGGAAAGAATTTCAGTGGAATGCTGGTGCAGGGGATATTCACCTAAGTGTTCAGGCTAGTCCTTTGGGAGCAACTGTTTATGTTGCCACTCCAGAAACCGAAACCAGTGATCCGAGGGCAGAGGCCCTGCAGATGGCACACGAGGTGGGGTGCCCAGTCGTGTGCACTGGCGGGGCAGCGAAGTGACAAGCACCACAACCCACAAAAAAGGTAACGAGGGCACTGAATAACACAGGATCTTCTCTTTGTATCTGGCAGGAACAACGAAGTTAAAATGCCCTAGTACCAAAATGTAGAATTAGGGCTACAACGGTCTTCAAGAGGACCTGCGATGCCGCTTCTGCCTCCCGTACCCTGGAGGTGGCACATGGGTCACACGGTACGGTCATACTGCGGTGGGACGCACACTCGTTGACCTCTCATGGCACTGCTCCACACTTCAGGGAGGACGCTTTCCATTAGCTATGTTTTCTGATGACATGTCGCGCCGGCCCCGTCCAACAACAGAACTCCTTTAGATCCAAACAGACTCTTCCACTCTCTCACCGGAAGTGAAACCAGGCCACGCGGACACTTTCACAATACAACAGCCGGGAATGCACTTTTCGGTAAAAAAACCACATTCCTTCCTCCTAATTAATCAAATAAACGTCTCACTGAAGAACAGGGGCCAGCTTCGATCGGTAAACAGCCGTTACAACGACTTTACTTTGCGATACCATTACAACGCATGCATTACCACGCATGCGTTGTACATCACGAAGTCATTACTACGCATTTTTTTAGAACGCATGGTCATTTACCACGCATGCATATACAACAAATTTTGTTGTAAAGGTATGTATGGTAAATGACCATGCGTTCTAAAAAACATGTAGACGATCCATGTCGTTGTAAGGAAACAGAGGCTGTTCCGTTTCCTCACAACGACGTGCACCGCCCCTCAGGCGACGTGAAGCAGGAACCACGAGGAGAGAGGAACCACGAGGAGTGAAAGGTAAGGGGGCATGGGGTGGGGGTTTCTTTTCTAGGGTTTAGGGTAGTGCAGTGGTGTTTGGGTGGTGTAGGGGGTCGTGCAGGGGGTAGTGTTTTAGGGTAGTGCAGTGGTGTTTGGGTAGTGTAGGGGGTCATGCTGGGGGTAGTGTTTTAGGGTTTAGGGTAGTGCAGTAGTGTAGGGGGTCATGCTGGGGGTAGTGTTTTAGGCTTTAGGGTAGTGCAGTGGTGTTTGGGTAGTGTAGGGGGTCGTGCTGGGGGTAGATTTAGGGTTTAGGGTAGTGCAGTGGTGTTTGGGTAGTGTAGGGAGTCATGCTGGGGGTAGTGTTTTAGGGTTTAGGGTAGTGCAATGGTGTTTGTGTAGTGTAGGGGGTCATGCTGGGGATAGTGTTTTATGGTTAAGGGTAGTGCAGTGGTGTTTGGGTAGTGTAGGGGGTCGTGCTGGGGGTAGATTTAGGGTTTAGGGTAGTGCAGTGGTGTTTGGGTAGTGTAGGGAGTCGTGCTGGGGGTAGTGTTTTAGGGTTTAGGGTAGTGCAGTGGTGTTTGTGTAGTGTAGGGGGTTGTGCTGGGGGTAGTGTTTTAGGGTTTATGTTAGTGCAGTGGTGTTTGGGTAGTGTAGGGGTAGTGCTGGGGTAGTGTTTTAGGGTTTAGGGTAGTGCAGTGGTGTTTGTGTAGTGTAGGGGGTAGTGCTGGGGGTAGTGTTTTAAGGTTTACGGTAGTGCAGTGGTGTTTGGGTAGTGTAGGGGTTCATGCTGGGGGTAGTGTTTTAGGGTTTATGGTATGGCAGTGGTGTTTGGGTAGTGTAGGGGGTCGTGCTGGGGGTCGATTTAGGGTTTAGGGTAATGCAGTGGTGTTTGTATAGTGTAGGGCGGTTTAGGGTAGTGCAGTGGTGTTTGTGTAGTGTAGGGGGTCATGCTGGGGGTTGTGTTTTAGGGTTTAGGGTAGGGCAGTGGTGTTTGTGTAGTGTAGGGGGTCATGCTGTGGGTAGTGTTTTAGGGTAGTGCAGTTGTGTTTGTGTAGTGTACGGGGTTGTGTTTTAGGGTATAGGGTAGTGCAGTGGTGTTTGGGTAGTGTAGGGGGTCATGCTGGGGGTAGTGTTTTAGGGTTTAGGGTAGTGCAGTGGTGTTTGTGTAGTGTTGGAGGTCATGCTGGGGGTAGATTTAGGGTTTAGTGTAGTGCAGTGGTGTTTAGGTAGTGTAGGGAGTCGTGCTGGGGGTAGTGTTTTAGGGTTTAGGGTAGTCCAGTGGTGTTTGTGTAGTGTAGGGAGTCGTGCTGGGGGTAGTGTTTTAGGGTTTAGGGTAGTGCAGTGGTGTTTGGGTAGTGTAGGGGGACGTGCTGGGGTAGTGTTTTAGGGTTTAGGGTAGTGCAATGGTGTTTGTGTAGTGTAGGGGGTAGTGTTTTAGGGTTTAGGGTAGTGCAGTGGTGTTTGGGTAGTGTAGGGGTCAACCAACATGAATATGTCCTTGTGTGATGTAACCAATGCTCATGTAAAGCACTCCAATACCTGACCAGTCTGCACTATTTAAAACTGCAAAAAAACAAAAAATAAAAAGTGTTTTGCACACTTCTGTCATTGGGCTATACGTGGGCTACCTCTGGGTGATATTTGTGCTACATTTCGGCTCTTTTTTCTCTGGTGGCCATCTTGGAAGACTTCTTTGTTATGAAGTTTCCTAATTTCCTCATTTACTACAGTCTCCTCAGTAGGAAATGCTTTCAGTTTTTTACTTTGATTCCATCAAGAAGGCATTCAGATGTGTCACACATTTGCCATAAATTCAGAATGTTAGCACTCTAGTTGTTCATTAGATCACTGTAGTAAAGCTACTGCTCACCAAGGAGTTAACTGGAAGTCTACTGCTGGTATTGAAAGTGATTGTTTCAGTCTGCATGTCAGAATTTTCTAATGAAATAGAAGAGGATTTGAGATCTCACTTAAAACATGCACTAAATTTTCTTTTTGCAGCACTAACCATAATATCTATGGCAAAATGAACCCCCTCATTTTGTTCCTTTTTAAATTAAATGTTTTAAGTGTTACCAGTTTATTCCAATCAAGATGGCTTCAGGAGTGCCATACTTTTGTCATAAGTAAGACTGTTAGCGCTCTAGTTGTTCTTTAGAACACTCTGGGAAGCTGCAGTAGAACACAAAGGCATCAACTGACAGGCTGCTCCTGTTGAAATATAACAGGAAGATATTTGAGATCACACTTGAAACATGTCCTAATTTTTCTTTCCAGAGCACTAACCATAATTTCTATGACAAGATGAACCCCATCATTTTGTTCCTTTTTAAATTAAATGTTTTAAGTGTTACCAGTTTATTCCAATCAAGATGGCTTCAGGTGTGCCATACTTTTGTCATAAGTAAGGCTGTTAGCGCTCTAGTTGTTCTTTAGAACACTCTGGGAAGCTGCAGTAGAACACAAAGGAATCAACCGACAGTCTCTGCCCTTGTTGGATGTACATGTTTTACTGAGAATGTCAGACTTCATTCTCACATGACTGAGAAAGATAATGTGAATTTACAGAAAATATGCTCTCATTTTAGCTTCTGGAGCACCTTCCAAAACTGTATGGGACAAGCATGTGAAAATAGTTTTCTCTCAAACATGATTCATGATATTCCAGCAGAAGGTTTTTCACAGGGTAAAATCACCTTAGAACACACCACAATTCCTGAAATTAGTATGGTACCATCAACAAATGAATTCTAATGTAACTAAAGTCTGTTAGCACCCTTTATAGTTCTCCTTTTGGTAACCCTCAAAATCTTCGATTCACTACAATGCATTTCAATGGGGTACTATCATTTATATTGGTCCCAAGATGGCTGCCAGCAATTCCAGGATGAAGTGCTGACAGCCAATCAGATCTCACGATGACATGTGTGGTTAGGCTCCGCCCAGATATATATGTGTTTTTACTTTTGATTTTCTCAGCAACTACTGAACGGATTTACACCATTTAACAAAAAGGGTTCTTTCTGAACCAAGAACTACCTCTTTGCCAAATTTGGTGTAATTCCGTTCAGCAGTTCGGGCTGTAGCCGTGGTTAAAGTTTCCTATGGGAAAATGAATGGGGAAAACACATTTTGGGACCCCCCTTTTTTCTCTGCCCCCACTTGACGAATCACCACGAAACATTCAGGGTAGGAGCGGACCGGAGCGGGCCATAAAGTTTGAAAATTTCATGAAGATTCGTCAACCGAGGCAAGAGTTATTTCAAATAGAATGTTGCGGATTTCCTATGGAAAATAGGTCCTAACTATAACCATCTACTGGCGACCGCCAGTAGATAATATATATATATATATATATATATATATCATTCACGGTGAAGTTAGCGAACAGCTGAAGTGGACAGACATACTGCCCCGTGCAGTATGCTGTAGTCGGTGTAAGAAATATATGAATGACACAACGACAGACTAAGGGATGAAGAGGCCTGACTGAAAGCCCATATAACATTTAAATAAAATCAAAAAGTCGACCTTAAAAAGATGGTGAGCCTGATCACTACAACGAGGGGTACTCTGTACAAAAAATACTGTTCTGTGATCTGCATAGTACACATTCTTTATGTCAGACAAATTAACCCTCTATGCTACTTTGCCGGAGTCAAAGCTGCCACTAGACAAAACTCCGATCAGCAGGTACATTAACACCAGAGTTATCTTGCCACTTTTATTGTTGCCTGCAAGCTGTTGGATATACAAAGAACTCTGCGGTGCTTTTAAAACCGGCCCTCGGGAACAAGTGCGGCCCCCAACCCTTGTGGAGTCGCCCGATGCCCGGTATGGCCAGTCCGCCCTTGGGGTGGGACAGTGACTTAGCAAGGGTGGCATGGACCCTAAACCAAACAAGCAAAGTGCCCCCATCCTCTTGTCTGATAGCAAAAAACATCCATAAATCAGGTACACTGGGCCCATTGGCCCCTGTTACCACTGTGCTTGATGTACTATCAGTGGCGGCTCCTCCGCTATGGCAGAGGAGCGTCGCCCCACTGCTTTCTAGCAGTGTCAAAAGTAGAAACATCAAATAATAATAACTTTGTTATTATCAATTTATGTTTTTGCTGCTTTGCGGGCGGGCTGGGCTGCTCTTGGAGCAGGGGAAGAGTGGTTTGCCCACTCCTAAGTGCACAATGACTGTTTGGTCGGCCCTCTCAGGTAACCCAAACCAGTCATGCACACTTTCCCCATTCTCCATGCAGGCTGCACTACAGCCTGAATGGAGAACATGCCCAGTCCCCATTCCCTGGTTGAACGTCGAACCAGGATGCCCAAAACCAATCACAATGCTGCATTGCAGCGTTGTGATTGGTCAGGGGAGCCTAGGTGTCTACCAATCAGTCAGTGGGGCCTGGCTGTGCTTCCTCGAGGAGAGCAAAAGCAGAGACGCGGGACCCGGCGGCAAGGTAAGTTTAATTTTTTTTTTTTTTTATGAAGTGCATCTTCCTGCCCCCCCCCTGTGTGACCCCTCCCCCCCCCCGAAGCCCTTCCCCGCCCGCTACCCGTGAGCCATGCCGGCTGCCACTGTTCTTTGGCACTGTGAATGACTGCATTCTGCCTGATCACATCTGTACAGCTACCTGAGAAGAAGAGCTAAGTTTTGGCACACCTCTCCTTTTAACATGTTGACAAAGTGTTTTTTACACAATTCTAGTGTTCGCAAAAAAAAAAAAAATCAAACATTGGACGCATGTTTGTTTTTTGTACACACTCTGAACATTTCTCCTTCATCGCAATGCTGTGATCCGGATGAAAGCACCCACTCCTGGCAAGGTAAGTGTGCCTCATGTGCACACTGCCTTCTAATATGCAGGTCTCATGCATGTTCAAATAGCACTTAAAATAAGTGAACCTGGACACCATAGTACACATCTCTCCATCATTCTCTTCCAGTCAGTCAGCTCCTTACCCAGGCAAAATGCCTCCAAATCTTTAGCATCTGTGTCCAGTCACCCGTGTCCCTCCCTGGTGATCCTTGCGGGGACGGCAGGGAAGCAGTAGCCAAGCAGAGATCATATAAATCTCCTTGGTCATCTCCTTCAGCACTTTCCTGCTTTCTGATCAGACCGGAATAGACACCATACCTGGGACGCATCGTGACGACATTGGTTATTGAGAGTGAGCGCCGCGTGCAGTGCAGCTGGGCCTTCAAACCACTGCGACCTGGTGCGTTTTATAGTGTGCTCCATTTCCTTTTTTAGGTCTCGGCCTGCACCAGCGCTTGCGCTGGTCTGCCCGAGAGTTTTAGTAAGCGGGTTTTGGAAGTGCAAACCCACTGGCTTTCGGCTGGCGACCAGCTTGCGTTCACGATAGCGTGCACGCGCGCAGCTGCCATCTGGGTTTCCTATCTTCCTCATTTCCTCGTCATGGCTCATTAACTCTCTGGACTCTGATGTTTCAATCGCAGCAGCAGCTCACATTACCAACTGACGGCCCTGGACTACAGTCACATGAAAAACAACAGCGATTAGCATTGAAATGCAAGCTTTTTTTGTCTAGTTAGAAATATTGCTTCGGTGGGTTGATTTCACCTTATATCGCTATTTGTTTTATATTGGGAGTCACAGCCTAATTACCAGTATTTTTGTCTCACTCGTTTTTTTTTTTTTTATATTTATTCGCGCAAAGCACAAAGCTATATTTAAGGTTACTTTTTCCGCGTCACTTCTTCACTCTATTTAAACTCCACACCCCCACTCTTATTGTCTCTCTCCTTCTCTCTCTCTCCCTCTCTAATTCTCCCTCTACTTAATTAACTCTCCCCTCTCTATCTTTTTTAGCCTTTCATTCTCTCTCACCCCTTTATCTGTTTCTCTTTCAAACTCCTTCATTCACTCTCTCTCCCCTTCTTTCTCTCTCTCTATCCCGCTCCACTCTTTATTCTATGTACACCCTTTCTCTCTCTTTCTCTCTCACCACCCTCTCTAATTGGGCATTATATCTTCACTCATCTCTCAACGCCATCACAGCATCACTCAGTGCAACCACAGCATCACTCAGTGCAACCACAGCATCACTCAGCACAACCACAGCATTACTCAGCACAACCACAGCATCACTTAGCGCCACAACAGCATCACTCAGCGCCACCATAGCCTCACTCAGGGCCAACACTGCATCACTCAGGGCCAACACTGCATCACTCAGGGCCAACACTGCATCACTCAGGGCCAACACTGCATCACTCAGGGCCAACACTGCATCACTCAGGGCCAACACTGCATCACTCAGGGCCAACACTGCATCACTCAGGGCCAACACTGCATCACTCAGGGCCAACACTGCATCACTCAGCACCACCACAGGATGACTCAGCACCGCCACAGCGTCACTCAGCGTTGCCACAGCGTCACTCAGCGTTGCCACAGCGTCACTCAGCGTTGCCACAGCATCACTCAGCGTTGCCACAGCATCACTCAGCGCCAGCATCACTCAGCGCCAGCATCACTCAGCGCCAGCATCACTCAGCGCCAGCATCACTCAGCGCCAGCATCACTCAGCGCCAGCATCACTCAGCGCCAGCATCACTCAGCGCCACAGCATCACTCAGCGCCACAGCATCACTCAGCGCCACAGCATCACTCCGCCACAGCATCACTCCGCCACAGCATCACTCCGCCACAGCATCACTCCGCCACAGCATCACTCCGCCACAGCATCACTCCGCCCACAGCATCACTCCGCCCACAGCATCACTCCGCCCACAGCATCACTCCGCCACAGCATCACTCCGCCACAGCATCACTCCGCAACAGCATCACTCCGCCACAGCATCACTCTGCCACAGCATCACTCCGCAACAGCATCACTCCGCCACAGCATCACTCCGCCACAGCATCACTCCGCCACAGCATCACTCCGCCACAGCATCACTCCGCCACAGCATCACTCCACGCCGCCACAGCATCACTCCGCGCCGCCACAGCATCACTCCGCGCCGCCACAGCATCACTCAGGGCCACCACAGCATCACTCAGGGGCACCACAGCATCACTCAGGGGCACCACAGCATCACTCAGGGCCACAACAGCATCACTCAGGGCCACCACAGCATCACTCAGGGCCACCACAGCATGACTCAGGGCCACCACAGCATGACTCAGGGCCACCACAGCATGACTCAGGGCCACCACAGCATCACTCAGGGCCACCACAGCATCACTCAGGGCCACCACAGCATCACTCAGGGCCACCACAGCATCACTCAGGGCCACCACAGCATCACTCGGGGCCACCACAGCATCACTCGGGGCCACCACAGCATCACTCGGGGCCACCACAGCATCACTCAGCACCACCACAGCATCACTCAGCACCACCACAGCATCACTCAGCACCACCACAGCATCACTCAGCACCACCACAGCATCACTCAGCACCACCACAGCATCACTCAGCGCCAAGACAATATCACTCAGCACCACCACATCATCACTCAGCACCACAGCAGTATCACTCAGCAAGACCTGAGTATCATTCAGCATCACCTCAGCATTGTCTCCGCAACAGTCACCACCACCACCACCACTACCACCTCAGCATCACTCAGCACCACCTCAGCCTGCTCTCGGAATCTGGCATCTGTTGATTCTCCCCTAGCGTCTGGCCGCTGCTAGTGTTATAATACAGGTACTAGTTCCCAACCTTCACCCTCCGATTGATTATGCCCCCTCAAAAAAAAAGCTTTAACAAACAACCATTGCAATAGGCAGAAACAAGTTGCCAGCATTGCAAGAACAAAAGAAAACTGAGGAAATTTTTTATTGTAAATACTTTTTTTAATATGGTCGTTCAGTTTTACATAATGCCTTCTTGGTCATATATAAAGTAACAAAAATGCTTCTGACACTTTTTTATTATAACTTTTCAGCATGCTGCACAGCAGCCACACTTCTCTACAGCACAGCTTGAAGACATTGGCAAAGTCAATAGCTCTGGCTAAACACTTATAAGGCCCCAAAGGCGAGACTATTGGCTATGCCAATGCTTGTTCACTCATAGGAGCAGCATGAACCATATGGTAGAATAATATGCAAGGGTACAATAATCATTTTAATACTGGTTTGAAGTTTTCCTATGCACATAAAATAGTGCACGTCAGCAGAAATAATTGCCTCACTTGCGGTCATTGCTTTAATACGGTTGGCAAGGAGTGAAAGTTTTGCGTCGATTTCTCAACGTCGCATGTTCAGGCCTTCTGCCCCTCTTTAGGCTACACCTGTTCATATCCCCCCAAAGGCACTTTCATTGAATTTAATGGCATCTTTAGTGAAGAAACTGTAATACATGCACAGCACTAAAATTCTGAATCTGTAAGATGAAGACAAAACAGATGTCTGGATTTAGCAGTTTAATGTGTAAACATGCATCTCACTTGCATGATCGACAGTAAGAACTTCTACTCCCCCTACTGGCAACGATTTGACTATTAATAGCTACACAGTTGTGGCCGGCACGGCTTGCGGGTGGTGGGTGGGGGTTGCGCACGCTGGTTGGGTTAGGGTGCGCATAATAAAAAAAAAATTATAATTTACTTACCTTGCTGCCTGGTCCCGCGTATCTGCTCCTGGTCTCCTCGAGGAACATGAAGCACAGCCAGGCCCCCCGACCAATCACAACGTTGTAATTGGTTTTGAGCATCCTGGTTCGACGCTCAACCAGGGAATGGGGGCGTGGGCATGTTCTCCATGCAGGCAGTAATGCAGCCTGCATGGAGATCGGGGAAAGTGCGCAAGACTGGTTAGGGCGGCCCAAGAGGGCCGACCAAACAGTCATTACGCACTTAGGAGTGGGCAAACCACTCCTCCCTGCCCTGCTCCGAGAGCAGAGCAGCCCTACCCGCCCGCAAAGCAGTACAAACATAAAATGATAATAACTGAAAGTTATTATCATTTTATGTTTCTACTTCTCGCATTGCTTGAAAGCAGTGGGCCGACGCTCCTTCGCCATTGCGGAGGAGCCGCCACTGCCAAAGAGCCTATGGATGAAGTAGGCTGACCAATTGCACCTTGCTGTCTTCTGTGGTGGGCGGAACCAAATGTGAATAGCTCTTAAGCAGACCAATGGATGACGAAGGTTGAATGAAAACCCTTGTAGGTGATTGTATATCTATGTTTTTTATTATGACTATTCTGGAAACCATGAGGCTGGCGTAACAGCTAAAGCTGTCTCTAGGCCAGATCTAAGAACAGTTTCTTGAATGTAATCAATTGGAGGGTACAAGTCATTCAAGTAAAAGGTAAAAAAAGCTGTGCTGTAGGGGAGAGACAAACACAAGAAGGAAAGTCATTAAATAGGAAGCAAGCGAATGAGATTGCCACGATACCCAGCCAATCAAAAGCAATGGCCTTACCTAAAGCCCACTGTAAGTATTGGTATGGTATAGGATAGATCTTTCAACAACCAACAGCTAAAGCTGGCTCAAGATAAGGCATAACAAGAATTGGCAAAGCCAATAGGTCTCGCCTTTGCGAGAGTTTTTTTTTTTTGCTTTGCTTTACAGTATTGTGGGAGAATAGTAAGTGTAGATTGTAGGTACTACGGAAATCAAAAATTCACTAATATAGCATAGAAATAAGATTGTCAGCGCCACTGAAAAGTATTTTTGATGAAAAAGTCTGCACATGGGATTCTAAAATATCACTTTTAAAACAAGAAGTACATATGCCGGGCACAAAAAGACAAAAAACAACTACTGAACAGAAATGCCCTGTGCTTAGAGTGCATCTCACAATTCCGGGTTGTTTTTAAAGTGTGTTTTTGGGTGCGAGGATTGCAAAGCAGTTGCATATCCACTCTGTGCTGAAGTCGATGACGAAATCTTAAAGCAGTCACTGCAACATTGTCTGGCAAGCTTTGCAACAAAATAGGAACAAGCCATGACCTGCTCATGCGTGCGCCAGAGAAACTGGAGAGCTCCAAGGTAACACCGTGAGGATGTGACCCTTGGGAGGCAAGTGCTTCAAGGGCCAGTGGCCTTCCAGCTGCGGTATTGCCTCAATATACTAGGTAGATATATGTTCCTTTTAGAGCAGTGGAGTGCTTGATGGAAGCAAGGTGGCTCCATACGGCTTTGATTATAAGTGAGTGCTGCTTGAATGAGGGGGCACGGTAGCAGGTTGATGATAAAGCATTTGTCTGACAGCGACTGGTGACCTATTTAATCAGTGGCTCCATACAGCTTTGATTTGAAGTGACTACTTCAGGGAGGAGAGGCACTGCAGCAGCTTAATAATAAAGCATTTGTCTGACGGAGACTAGTGACCTATGTAATCGGTGGCTCCATACGGCTTTGATTTGAAGTGAGTGCTCTGGGGGATGAGGGGGCGGAGTAGCTGCTTGATGGTAATAAAAAGCAACAAAAAAAAGTGCAACACTTTATGAAGAAACAGGAGCCTTCCAAAAACACATGCTGGGTTCGGGCTAGGATGAAAGCAACAAAGAAAGAAGTGCCCCAGAAATAGACAAAATGCAAGGATACAAGTAATAGGCCACAGTTCCATGGGAGGGAGCAAAACACCAAAAGGAGGGACAAAAAAAAAAAAAAAAAGCACCTTTCCCATATACAAGCAAGTTTTTGGAAAGGACACGTGAACAAACTAATCAAAGCGATGGGTGGGCCGTAAGGCCACAGAGTAGGTACAGCATGTCTCGAAGAGACAGCGCATGCGCTGCCTAGGCGAGACCTAAAAATTGATCTGTTGCTGGAGTTCCCTTGAACGGTACAACAGCTTATTTGCCTGTCAGTCCAGAATCCCAATGAGTTTTGCTGCAAAGCCCCAAAACAATAGGTAAACAAATCCCTTTATTCAAGAAGGGTATTTCTCAAGCATAAACAGCTGGAATAGTCTATCCCATAGCTTTATTTCTGAAAGTTCTTTTCTCATGGAAATCAAGGCAAAATGAAAGTGAGCAAAAAATATATATGCTAAATATAAAAACACTTAACACTTTGATTTCTTACCTAATAGATTTTGGTGAGGTTTCAAATGGGATATTTCTATTGTACTGAGCATCATAAACGTAAGCTGCCGCTAGGAGGAGATCCTGTTAGGAAATATAAAAGCATTATCAGAACACATGAAAGTTCAAAGTCAGTAGTGAGGCACACAAATTCCTCCCCATCATTCTTGAAGAGGACACAGCAAGCATATATGCAAAAACTTGGGGTCACTGTTCCTAGTAAGGAAAGGAGAACTGGAGACGTTTGTATCAAGGTTAGATGCACTCGTGGAGTGGCAGTCAACAAGAATGCTCCATGTTGCCCTCACACATCCTGAGGGATGTCATGCTTCATCATAGGGCGACTGCTCCTCTTCAGGCCGGCACGGCAATGCCCTACGGGTCCCACAAAGGGTCACTTTGGCAGAGATCTTTTGTTTTTGTTGCCGTATGATGAGTGCTAGTTATCAAGCCACTAGTACCACTGACCTTAAAATTGTTTTTTAATCTGACGGGGAATCCAGTTATTTAAGGTTTCAGTGATACCCCTAATCAGTTTTAACGTTTGTCCTTATACACCCATCAGCACCCCACCTAGACCTTACTTGCACTCCAAGTTTTTGCACTTATCTTACTCCAGGAGCAAGGTCACTGGACCTTCATCCAGCTCCTAGTCCCCCCTTCCTTTTTTGACAGACAGCAAGCATATACACACACACACAAAGTATTTTAACATGCACCACATAGATCTATCAGTGAATAATGCAAATACGTCCTTATGAGAATCATAGGTGCACATTAAAAGGTTAGTTGGTTTGCTTGTACTTGTAGGCAGAGGTACCTTTGTGAGCTCCAAAATGAGTGCAAAGATGGGCATGTTACATTAACTTTTGAGACCACAAAGACAGGTTCCTTTTCCAAATGTGGATTTTCTTAATGTAATTAAGGTACACTGTGAGAAAATTACTTTTGCTTAGTCGTATGGTTCACCAAAATAGTCAACTCATACAAGCACTTTCCATTTTCATCGCTTGCTCCTAAAAAATATCGGTGCATCACATATTGAGATTCAATTTGCATAGATTGTTGTCTTTATTAGATTCCACAACAAGATACCACCTCAATCCACAGTGCATGCACACAGGTGCTTTACCTGTGCATGTGCATGACATTCCTCATCAGGCATCAATGAATGCACGTGTGTTAGGTTGAATGTCCTGCGGCACCTCTATGTTGTGATATCTGGTTCAGTGTTTTCCTGCTCAGGGATCGCCTATCATAAGCATTTGCAAAGTGTGGAGAGTTTTGCAGAATACTGCTACCCCAGAAGAGTGTTAAATAACCACCATGTTTTTCTCTGTGTAGACAACCTTTTTTTCACATACCATCATTGGCTAACTGGTGCACAGCTTAGGGGTGCATGGCAGGGGCCTGAACTAGCGTGTGCATTGTGCGCTGTATACTATAACTGGGAAATATCAGGGTTTTTGGTGTTAGTGTGCCCTAAATTATAAATAACATTCAACTGTGTTTTTTTGTGTGAATTTCATGAGTTTTTATGACATGCCACATTGCCATACAAATGTGCCTATTCTGTGCTGTACAGGGGATTTACCCAGGCCCGGAGCCCAGACCCCTTGAGCCAAGCCCAGTGCGGTTTGTTTGCAGGTATTGCCTAGCCTTGCACTGGGCTAAATTTGCTGTTTGGTGCGGTTTGATGAATCTGCATGAAATTTGACAAAGTTATTAATAAATGGAACTTTTATTACCTCTCGTGGTACACGAGAGGCAATAAAAGTTCCATTTTATGGTGAAGGTACTTCACACCTCCCACCCCATTAACGGTCTGCTCATAAGTTGTTCATGCAGATTCATTAAAGGGTGGCACACGTATTATCAAATCAACATTTCTTTGCTCCCTTTCTAAATCTGCACCCTTTGATGGACTTGATGGAATTGAGAAAACTAAGAGTAGGCTAAACATGTTAAGTCTGTCTCACATTTCATTCCGATCCTTCAAATAGTGGACAAGTTATTTAAAAATCAAAATATTTTGATTCCCCCCCCCCCATTTAACTTTGCTCTACCATTAGACTGTCACAAAGCCTTAAATACCGGCGCTTGGTGTAACGTGCTAACTGACTGCCACATTTGGTTCAGGTTCATGAAACAGCACTAAAGTTATAAGCAAATTAAAATGTTAGGGGACCCCGTTTAATGTGCCCCCGTGGAGTGGCACACTATTGGACATAGCAATAGAAAACTAGACCTTCCAATCTTCTGACAAATTTGTGCAGATTCATCCCAGTGCCAATGTTAATAGCAAATGAAGACTTTTCTCACCCCCTTTTTAGACCGTCCCTCTCCCTGATGGATTTGCATGAACCTAAAAATGTCAAGGGTAGGCTAAATGTGCTATGTCTCTGCCAAATTTCAAGCTCATCTATCAAACTGTCCATTTAACTTTAACCCATTTACCGCGGCGAACATTCCGCCGCGGTGCGGGCGTTCTAAAGGGTGGGCGGGGCTGCGTCAGCCAACGGTCGTGCGCAGCACCAGGGAGGTAGTGCTTGCGTCGGCCATTGGCCGACGCGAGCACGGAACGGGTTAACCTCTCTCATTGGATCTGCTCGAAACCTGAAATACCTGCACTGTGCATAACATGCTAACAGCCTTACACATTTGATGCAGGCTCAAAGAGCACCAACGTTATAAGCAAATGAAAATGTTATGCCCTAGTCCCTTGATGGATTGGCAAAAGAGTTGACATAGAAAAAGAAAACTACTCTATCCAAGCTTCTGCCAGGTTTTGTGGATATTCATTACATAGTGCCAGCGTTATTAGCAAACGAACACTTTTAGCTCCTATTTTTTAACCACCTTCCCCCATTATATCTGCACAAATTTGAAAATGCAAAGATTAATCCCAACAAGTGTTTGCCAAATTTCATTCATATTCATCAAACGGTGCAGAAGTGATCACCAAATCGACAAATGGATTTTCAAGTGACAAGATATACAAAAGTATTAATACTTTCAAGAACAACAAGCACCTTTTTCAAACAATAATAGCTCAAAAACTGAAGGGATTTACACCAAACCACAAAAAACATGCTTTCCGAATGAAATTCTACTTTCATGCCAAGTTTGGTGTAAATCCATTCAGCAGTTCTTGTTGTAGCTGCTTGTAAAACTTCCTATTGGAGTTAAAATGGAAAAACCCATGTTTTGTGATTCCATCTTTAAATTATTTTCCTCTCCATGGGAGTGCAGGAAAATTGGCATGCTGGACCTTACCTGCCAACACCAAGTCATTGACAAATATGGTGCAAATGTGTCCATTGGGACCAAATTTATTGGCAAATCAAAAAATACCTTGTCAATGGCTTCCACCCTTTCTCCAGGCCAGAGCACACCAGCGACTTGCTGAAAGCCATTAAGAAAATAGCAACAGCTAGATCACTGCTTGCGCTGACACGCGGATTCCCCTCAAGCGCACCCGAACAGCAAGAGCATGACCACAGGCCAGCTGGTACACAGAGGAACTCAGGTTGATGAAATGCCACTCCAAGCAACTGAAGCGCTAATGGAGAACAAATTAAAACACCATAGATAAAACATTTTCAAAATCAGCCCTAAGACAGCTGATATGGAACATCAAGCATGCAGCTCTTGCAGATCACATCAATACCAGCACTAACAGCAGCAAGGAAATCTTTGCCAACATCAAACATTTCACTGCACCACCTGTCACGTCCAGCAACATCACCCCCTCACAAGACCTTTGCAACAAGTGCTCGGAATTCTTCTGTAACAAAATCACCTCCATATACAGCAAATTTGCCCCTCAACCGAACCCTGTCACCGTCGCAACTCAACTTCCCATCACGGCTGCAGAATGAACTCTGACCTTGTGACCTGACAACACCACATCAAACTCGTCGCTGACCCTTGCCCCCACCATGCCTTCACCAAAGGACACACACCGATCAGTAAAGTACTAACACCCAACCGCAACGCCTTCATCGACTCAGCCACATTCCTGGACATCTGGAAACATGCCACCATCCTTACTCTGCTCAAGAAACTATCCGCTGATCCAGCCACACTTTACAACTACAGACCCAAATCTCTCCTACCATACCCAGCAAAGACCTTAGAGAAACTAGTCAACTGACACCTCACCGACTATCTCAGAAACCACCAGCTCCTCGAAGCCATGCAGTCCAGATTCAGGTCCAACCACAGTACAGAAACAACACTCATCCCCACCACAGATGACAGACACATGATCCTTGACAGTGGAGACACGGCAGCCCTCATTCTCCTGGACCTCTATGCAGCATTTGACATGGTCTCATACCCCATCCTGATCAGGCACCTGCAAAAGATTGGCATCCAAGGACCAGCTTTCCAATGGAACTGCTCCTTCTTAACGGAGAGAGCACAAGGTGTTAGTCTGGAACCTTACTCCTCGGAAGCCCGCAAACTCATTTGCGGATTCATCACTCAGCCCCACCCTCTTCAAAGGATACATGATTCCTCTGACCAACGTCATCCGTGCACAAATCAACATCCTCTCCTACGCAGATGACACGCAACTGATGCTATCCCTCTCAGACAAGACCCCCAAAACACGAAACAGGTTCACCGCCTGCTTGACAAAAGTCGATAACTAGATGAAAGCCAACTCTCTATAGTAGACTACAAACCATCCAGATCTCGCCAGCCACACTCATCCATAACCTTCCATATAGAACTTGTATCACACCACACCTCAGGGAACTACACTGGCTCCCGATACACAAATGCATTCAATTCAAACTCCTCACACACATTCAAGGCACTAAACAACTCAGGCCCTGCCTATCTGAACAGTTGCATCTCCTTCCACCAACCACCCAGACGCCTCCACCTGCAGGACTCCTACTCACACACATCCCATGCACACACAGAATCAGATCAGGAGGACATGCTTTCTCTTACATCACTCCTAAAGAGTAGAAGGACCCCCCAACCCACATCAGAAACTCCTTCTCTCTTCTTGAATTCCACAAGAAGGTGAAGACCTGGCTTTTAAATTAACCAACCGATCATAGGCAGGGCTAGCACACACGCCTGCTCAGTGCCAGGATACCCTAGCAGGTGATAGCGCACGCTATAAATACCCGTAACAAAATGAATTTGGACCATAACTACTCAGGGGAAACTCAATAATTGTACGTTAGAATCACTTAGGTTTTATTACTATAATTCCATTATCTTAAAATCTATGACCTTTGCCAAAGTGGAGCATTGATACAAGAGTTATGTGAGATCAGGCTTATGGAGCGAAGCTCACTGGGGTTGCCAACGATAAGCAGCATAGTTGCCTTGTGACCACTACATTTAAATTAACTGGAGCCTTATTATCAACACGAGATGGTACAAACCCACATCTGTTGCCAATGATAAGCACTACAGATGCCCTTGGGACCATTATATTTAAATCATATGGTTATAGGAACCTCAATTAACTGTGTACCATATTGCGGTTATGCTTGATTACAATTAATTCATGCCGGTCACATGGAAATTTAGTTTCAACCAAGTTGGAGAATAATGTAACAAAATGAATGAGCACTTTGGTTATACTTGATTATTTACTTATACAAAAACTGAAAAATGTTTGCATTGCTTCATGTTTAAGGAACTCTACCCCGCTGCTCGTATCGGTCCTTTGATGCTCCAAAATTCTCCTGTGCACAGGAAAGATGGTACTACCAATATAACAAAGTTTACACTGACACTTAAGTATGCAGACACAGTAGTCAGTACCACAGGTGATATACATTGTGTTATATTCCTTAATTTCCCAGTTGGCAAAATCTCCGACTCTCGATTCCTGCTGTTTTACATACTTTGCATGATTCACACTAACCACAAGTGTCTTTAGCAGTTGTAAATGACTGTGTACTACTATGTCACTTAGTGCTTTGGATTTTCATGAATGTGATTCGGTTTTGTTTAACTACTGTATTGTAGACTTCATGATTCTCAGCCAACATATTTTCTCAGAACTGGTCTTTGCAAGGTATTTCAGAATGTGGGCTGACGCTTGGGGAAACACATGTTCTCACATATTGTTAGAGGGAATGAAGACATGTAACTTTGTGCAGAGGGCGGTGGACTCACTCACGTAGTGTTCTATACGTTTCAGTGCTTCATTTGTAAAGCAATAAGTGCAAGGGCCCTCATCAGGAGGCCACTGCAGCTTGCACCACCCATTGTCCCTTCCAGCACTGCCATTGAGAGAACCAACACAACTACTGACCTTCACACCCCTACAAGTGTGACAATTCAGACTATTCCATGCCTCAGGAGCTAAAAGAATGGCTTGGGCAGCAAGTATTTGTGATTTTAATGTATATTTTATTAATAAACAACTGTGGCAGACTCATATAAGTGCCGGTGTTGACAAATATGTGCCGGTGCCTAGCACTGGAAACCACCGGCTCAAATGAAGCAGTGCCTTACATTTGATTTTGATTACACTGAGCGCTGCCAAGACAATCACCACTAGCAGTGCTGGAGACAACCACTTTTTATACCATTTAAAACATATACAAGTCAGGCTGTGAGGAAGAAGAACGTAAATAAAATTAGTCACACTATCTCACGATTTGCCCGGCACACAGTGAAAAGTGATTGGCCCTAGGAAACTCCCACAATAAGGATGGATCTACCGCTTTATTGGGAAAGTTTAATACAATTTTATTATCTGCACTCTACGCAATTGCCCCATATACAGGGGTCTGTAATAAATCCACATTTACCAGCTATAAAAAAAAAATGGTACACCCAGGGATGAAGAAAGAGAAGTAATGTTTAAGAAGTTTGGAAAAGAAATGGGGGAAATGTTAGGTCTCCCATGGCAACGTTTATTTTATAAAGCAGATGAGGAAATATAATTATTTAACTAGAGCAACTAAAACCGTATTACAGCAAATATTTACAGTCAGCACCCAATTCATCAAAATAACTTTTCAAAACTTCAGAACCTATGCAAAATGCAGGGGTTTGCTCTCTAGCCCTGCAAAATAAAAATCTACACATTGTTTCTAGAAAAGGTGGAGAACATTAGGAAGGAATTTGTTACTGTTTCACGGCCGGAGTTAAACAGTACAATGTCTGCCAAGGTGGAAACCGGGGAAACAGCTCGGTTTGACGTCTTCCAACTGATACAGTTTCTGATTTTGAGGCGTTTTGTCAGCAAAGACTATTTTGACAGGATCGCCAGCGGACAGTTGCCCGCTAATTCTCTTTTCTGTTATGAACAATGTAGCATCTTTGCGCTTAGATCTGTTTTGCTTATCTCCGAGTATAGCTATAGTTCTTGCTGAGTCCAAAACAATGTTAATTGATCCTTTGCTAAAGAAACTGTAATTGGATATGAAGATTTTTAAAAATCCAGACCATTTACAGCCATGTCCTGAATAGCATACCCCATAAAAACTACTTGAAACAGCTGTGACGTTAAGGCTATAGAATTCTACAGAGGAAATCAACCTGCTGGATAATCTCCAGTCAGGGTTCAGACCTAGAAAGGGCACCGAGGTAGTGAGGACTCCAAATTGATAATCTGAGACTGAATGCAGATGGAGGTAGTGTCAGTGCTCTGACTGTACTTAACCTTTCTGCAGCATTGGACACTGTCAACCACCAAGTATTCTTACAGCAAGCAGTTCTCAGATCTTTCGATCCACGTAAAACCTCTCAAAAGTATCAAACTGTTCTCGAGGGTAAGACCAAATCAGTAAAACTCGTCTCCTTTAAATCCGAGGCGAAACCAAGTACCTGGTGTGTGCCACAGGGACCCCTATTTCACTTTGCTATTTTAGTCTTTTCTGCAAACCTTGCTCATCTGCCATGCATTGATACAATGAATAAACTAATTTTTTATATGCACATAGATGAAACTCTCAGTCTGCAAAAACATAACTGTGAAACTGCTACATGCATGTGTCATGCACTTGGGGTACTATGTGTCTGGATGGGTAAAAAAACTTCTGAAGTTGACTCCCTCAAAGACAGAAATGATGTCAATGTCTAATTAGCCCAAATGATGGGGCACGTCTCAAGCCTACTTTTACTGGCACCCGGCAGTTTGGTTATACTTGATTATTTACTTATACAAAAACTGGAGTAAGTTTGCATTGCTTCATGTTGTTTTAGGGAAACCTACCCCGCTGCTCGTATATCGCCCTTTGATGCTCCAAACTTCTCCTGTGCCCGGGAAGGATGGTACTACCAATATACCAAAGTTTACACGGACACTCAAGTACACAAACACAGTAGTCAGTACAACAGGTGGTAGATACATTGTGTTATATTCCTTAATTTCCTAGTTGGCAAAATCTATGGTTCTCGATTCCTGCTGTCTTACATGCTTTGCATGATCCCTATTTGTGAAATCCTGGCGATGGTGCTAATCACGTGTCTTTAGTGGTTGTAAATGACTGTGTACTACTAGGTCACTTACTGCTTTGGATTTCCTGAAGGTGAACTGTTTTGTTTAACAACTATCTTGTAGACTTCACGATTCTCAGCCAACATATTTTCCCAGAACTGGTCTTCGTAAGGGTATTTCAGTATGTGGGCCGACGAGGAATTTAGGAACTTTAAGTAGTGCTGTGCTCTCCCATTAACCTAGAGGCGGCGGCAGTCTCAAAGTCCTGCTCCTATCACCATAGAATTCTCAGAAGATTATTCCCATTCTATCATGCATGCATAGAGTACCAGTGCTCACTGCATTCACTCCCTCCTGCATTTACTTAGGGAATTAATTCAATCTACTTGAGTTTGCCTGAGAAGAGCAGTGAGGCTACAAGCATACAAACTCCAGAAGGCAGATTTTCAGATTTGACCACATATATGGCATTCCACAGCAATTACATTGGCTGCCTAAACAAAAGAGAATACCTTCTGAAGCTGCATATATCATGCAGAGCATCTAAATAGCGAGGATCCAAATCTGTTACCCAGCAAATTTTCCAAATGCTATCCTCGTGTGGTTTTGAAGTCAGCTTTGAGGTCAGCCTCTAAAATTCTGCTTGTTGTACTTCAAGGCTAGGTGCCACAACAAGTGGGAGGCACAGCCTTCAGTGTTCAAGATGCGGCCCATTGGGATTCTATTTCCATCAAGATCCGACAAAAAAACGGCCTACCTTAAATTTTATAAGAAGCTAAAAACATGGCTAAGTTCCACTTTGTGATGTTCTATTCGTGAAAGAATATGAGATATTAATGGATGAGTGTGTTGTAGCCCCCAGTATGTCTACTGCGCCAAGAAACAGAGACTTGGGTGGACATTGCACTTACTAAATAACCTATTAATATTAATCATACAGCAGAAACCTTTTTGGTCCTCAGACTTTAGGTGGTATTCCTGTAAACAACATATATCCAGCAGGCTCAAATCAAGTACTGCTCTGAACATTCTGACCCTCTAATTTTGGATCCTTAGCCTTATGCCATTCAGTGTGACAATCCTTAAATGACATATTTATGTGTTGCATCTAATGGTCTGATGGCATACATAGCATAAGGAATTGATCGTATACGATCTGTACCAGATTGGCGTGGTCAGCACATCAAAGCTAATTATCAAATCACTCTCTACAACTTTCAACTACTAATGCCCTCTCCCGGGATCACAGTAGAAATAAATGTGATCTCCCTGCCAGGAATCAGATGGGTCTAACTAGTCTTGGTTCAACGCACGTCTCTCCTTCTAATCTCTGCGGTACTTGACTGTTAAGTTGCATACCTCCTCCGAGCCTCTTGTCTTTAAGATATCTGGTATAATCTTACATTATTGTATTCAGGAGTACATACCTCTCTTTATCGACATACAGCCAGAGAATCTTTCCTGCTTGACAACATAATTCTAATGTAGGTGTGAATGGAAAACACATATCCTTTTGAATATATTCAACCCACCAAAGTCTCGAAATGAGGACACTTCACACTCAGTGGCTCTTGCGTATTTGTTGTAAGGCAAAGCTTATGTTCCCCATCTTTATTCTCACAAACATCTATCTCTTCTGTTCCATTATGCCTCTAATTCCACAGTCACTGCACACACTTATCATCGCTGACTCCAGATTTGTTATCTTTATTCTGCAGGGTTATAACCAGGATTCTCATGACTTCATCCTAGGCTGAGATATGGTGGAACTACACTCCATGTTTATATGATGACTCAAAGGCACTTGGTCATTTTCAAATGAGGTCTTCGCACTGCAGCCTATTTGTTACAGGTTTCAGTTATCACCTGCATTCAGTGCCATAATGCAGAGGTCTTGGAGGATTCTCATCTTGAGACCTTCAAAAGCACCTCTCGTAGTTTAAGATTTTCATGCAGGGCCTTCTCATTCATCAGAAAATGGTGGAATTTTGCTGGTATATCTCTGGAATTCACGTTTTCAGACTCTTCTTTGCACCATACCAGATAGCATTTGGGAAAACAGTACTCTGGTCTTCATTCCTCCACCAAAGATTTTCTGTGTGAACCTTTTCTCCCACCATACAGCCTCATACCAGTAGACTGATGCATGTGATTGAAATTCTAGATGGTCAGGCTTCAGAATCTCTCACAGTCCACTTTCACTTCCCATCATTATAAACTTTCAAAATGTCCACTTCCATTAGGCAGTGATATGATATCTGCAGCCAATTTAACCTGCTGGTCCCCACACCATGTATTTAATAGTCTCCAGGAAGGCAGTGTGCCGCTTGCCTGCCCCCACTCTGACCAACAGTGGCTCTTGTTGACAGTCCCAGCTGCGACACTCCAATAGTGTCTCTCAAAAACAAATCACTTAGAAGAGCATACAACAGGTACTCCAATCTTTGAATTTTTACAGTTTCAGCTCCCAGCAAACATACATAGAGGTCGTCACTGGATCACACTCAGATACGCTGTCTGTCCATCACACTCAGATACGCTGTCTGTCCTCTCTTGGGTGTCCTGAGGCCATGTCTCCTGCCGCACCAGAATCAACTCTAAACCTTGTAACCAATACTAGGCTACTGAGTCACCGAGAGATCAGTGTGCTGCAGTTAGCAACCTCAGATGCAGCCATCTTGCGGGCCACTGGTCCTTTCTCAACATCTATATATATGTTCCACTCTGCAACAGTCATCAATCAATATCTTCAATCTTGCTCTCCCACAGATGTAGTGATAGCTGATAATTTGAGCTCACACAGGTCAGGGGATGCAAAACTCTGTATTATTCATGGCCTGAGGAATTTCCCCAGGGGTTATTTCAGTGTATAAACATGAGTCCCAGACGGTGTTTTCCTCTGAGAAGATATCAGGCAACGTTTGCACTCAGCTCCTCATCCAGGCGATGCTAGCCTCTAAACTGGACCTTTTAACTGGAGCTCTACCGCTCTTATATAAAAGGCTTCTCCAATCATGACTAGAACACTCCACACCAACCAGCACCTTCAAGGCCGTCCACAAATTCCTGAATTTTCTGCATTCTAATTTACTATATAGTCATATCTACAATCAACCATCATCAATGATGTACTATGTTTTGAAACCCATGCAGTTCTGTAGGACAAAGTTTGATTCTTATGTAATGCGTACTGAAACCTATGTATTTCTGTAAGACATGAGCACAGAAATAAATAAATGGTAATACATACATGTATAGTAAGAGGTCGGCTACTTTCTTTGCTCAAAAACAAGTTGTTTCAGTACATATAGTCATAGGAATCATGTCCTATCCATGACTTAGCTTTCAAAATTCACTGAAATGGCATAATTTCTATAAAATAGCGATTTGTCCAATGAGCACCTTTAGTCGAAGGCTGAAATCTTGACAGCACATTTAGATAACGATTGCTTAAAACCTTACTGCTCAGCTCACTCCTTCCGCTTTGAGTAACCTAATATTAATTTACTCTTTGCAATAAATGTTTTTTGGATTGAAAGAAAAAAATGTTTTCATGCAGATTGCACCAAAATGTCTATGTCATATAAAACAAGCATTGGCAATGCCATTAAGTCACACCTATGAGAGATATTGGCTTTGGCAATGTTTTGTAGCCATGCTGTACGGCAGCATGGGTGCTTTGTAGTGAGGCTAAAACTAACTTTAAAAAGCGCTAAAATGAAGCCAGGGCTCATCTGCTTTTTTATGTGCATTAGTGCTGGATGCATTATAGTCATTTTTTTATTATTATTATTTCCATGCTGTACAGCAATCACACTGCTATACAGCATGGCTACAAATCATTGCCAAAGTCAGCAATGCCCATGCTGTACAACATAAACAAAAGGCAATGGCAGAACCAGTAGGCTCATAGGTGAGACCTACTGGCTTTGCCAATGCTAGTTAGTTCTCAGCACATTACCCCTGTGATCTTCCCATGCATAAAAACGAAAAGAAATATGACATCTGGCAAAATATCATATCACATGAAGAAAGCAATTGAAACATGTCCAGTAAAAATACATTTGGGAGCAGATAACATCTCTTGTCACAATAAAAGGAGATAACATCTGTTGAAACAATAAACATCATTTGAAAGGAGAAAAAGGCTTTTTTGAAGTGTGTGTCATAGTAAAACATAGCTAGAAATGGTAAGAGATTCAAGAAGGAAGACAGGAAAAAATACATAAAAGTAGTGGCTCAGTCACAGCGGAAGGACAGTTTAATCAGGCTGAAGCAATCAGTACTTGGTCCACACTCCAGCCGAAAGAAGAGGAAGTGAAGCCAACATGCGCTGGTCAATTAGAATGCAGCGAACAAGAGTGGCAGCAAAGCCAACAAATGTTAAGCAATGGGCGGGCATAAGCCCTTTGTTGTATACAACATCTCTTGTAAGAAAGTGTATGCAGCACATGCAATGTCGCAGGTGAGACCTAAAAAGAGGGTAGCCTGTGTTTTGTAGTCCACAAAGCCATCTCTGGGTTCCGGTGACATTTACAAACCACTCTGCCTTTAGTCTTGTGGTTTTTAATTAATCTTAGATTGATTTTTTATCAATGTTAGATTATTTTTGATACTGTAGCTACTTATGTCACATCCAGTAGTGCTGCATCCCATGAGATCCCATGTAAATGTGTAAGATGAAAATGGTCCTTTGTAGGGTGATCAGATGATTCCATATCACCGGGAGACAATTTTTCCAACTCTGGGTGTTGATTTAAGATTACGGTGCATTTTGGGAGTTGAAGTCTTGGTGTTAGTTTGTTTTATAGTTTACATAGTAGCGGGTAAGTGAGGTCATAAGCATGAATGGAGGGGACTCAAGTTATAGTTAGCACTGCTAACTATAGCTGTTGAATTTCTGTGTTTTTTTAAGTTCAATACGTTAATGTTATCACTGACATAGTCATCTACCTATAATGTCACTTTAATCTTTGTTTTTTCTGTGAATTTCTAAGGTTTAAAAAACAAAAAGACATCCTTTTATCACACCCAACTATAATGTTACTTTATCCTTTGATTTTTTAAGTTAATTTCTAGTTTTTTTATTTACGTAAAGTAATATTTAAGTACCATATGTAAATACAACCCCCCCCCCCACGCACGGCCTTTGCTGCGTGCTCTGGGGGGTTGGCTGCAGGGACTGACCTGTGGCCAGGCCCTGAAGCCAACATGCCCAATGCAGCTAACCCTGCACTGCACACAGCTGTAGGGGCTTCGTCATAGGGCCTGGCCCTGAGGACCCCATCCCCTGGGCCATTTATTTAAATTAAGGGGAGGGGGAGCTGTGTGGGCACCCCTCGCCAAGCCTTGTTTGTCCCTGGGGACTGCATTTTCCAGGGCCACGCATTTAAATAAAGGGGAAGGAGCGCACATGGCTGCCCTCCCCAGGCTGATTTTGACCTCGGGGACCAGATCCCCCGGGGCCCAGGGTAATTTTTATAAGGAGGGGCATACTGCCCTCTCGCCAGCCTGGTTTCAGCCCCGGGGATCCCATTCCCATTCCCCGGGGCCTGACACATTTTACCCGGGGAGGGGGCCACTTGGCCCCCTTCCCTGGGCCCACTTTGGCCCAAGGGGACCCCATCCCTGGGGCTCAGCTTTATTATCAGCGGGAGGGGAAATTTGGCACCCCTGCCCAGGCTAACGGCCAGGGGGCCCCGTTTCCCAAGGCTCAGCGTGCTTGTTTGGGAGAGGGGGCATGCAGACCCCCTCCCCGGGCTGATTTCAGCCACGGAGACCCCATCCCCAGTGCCTGTTGCAATTTCTAATGGAGGGGTGCACGCGCCCCCCCCTCCCCGGGATGATTTTGGCCCCAGAGACTCCATTCCCTGGGGTCCCCATCCTCGACGGACGTGGCCCTGAGGACCCTATCCCCTGGGGCCTACGCAATAAAAGGGGGGTGCCCTGGTGCTCACCTAGGGAACCCACCATAGTATTGATGGCTCTAGCCAGCTCCCCACATCCGGCGGTTGCGAGCATTGCTCTCAACCACAGGGAGCAGCTTCTAAAGCTGCTCCCTGTGGGCGGGATCAATATTTAGATCTGTTTCCCTGCCCGCATCACTGTGGGCAGGGAAACAGATCTAAAGTCTGTCCCCAGCAGGCGGGAGCATTTTTGAAGCTACCGCCTGCTGGAACTGGACTTGGTATTTGCTCCCGCTTGGCGGGAGATTTAAAAAATGCTCCTGCTAAGCGAGAGCAAACACAGGTTTCCCTGCCGGCACCGCTGAGGACAGGCAAACTGATGTGTCTCATGGGTGGGCTCCCCAGGGCACCGCATGTGAGCGGGCCTCAGGAGACGGCGTCCCCAGAGCCGCTAATGGCTCAGGAAGGGGGCGGATACATGCCCCCACCACTTAAATGAATCAGCCCCAAGGGTGGGCTCCCTGGGGCCTCTGGAGGCTTGGAGAGGCGGGGTCCGCGTGGTCCCCCTCCCCATAAGAAGTAATGTCGGCCCCAGGAGTGAGCTACCCGGGGGCCTCTCAGGGAGGGGGGGCAATGCCCGGCCCCCTCCCTATTTTCAATCATTTTGGCCTGGGGGTGGGCTTCCCAGGGCCTCTTGAGGCTCAGGGATAGTGCCCCTGGCAGTTCAGGAGGGGGGCCATGCATCCCCACTCCCCATATAAACAGCTTTTGGCCCTGGGGTGGGCTCCCCGGGGCCTTTGGAGTCACAGGGGGGGGGTCAAGCAGCCCCCTCTCCCCTATATTAAATCAGCCCTGGGGTAGGCTCACCGGGGCATTTGGGATTTAAATGCGGCCCGGTCGCCATGTTTTTTCCGTTTTTCGATTCCACAAGAGTCTTGAGGGATCGCACTATTTTTTGCAAGTTTGTTTTCTTTTTTGGCCTGGGGGGGGGGTCCCTCTGAGTTCTCCCCAAGGGGTCTAGGGGCTCAGGATATCCCTACCCTTATATATTTTTTTTCAACTTTAGGACAGGGGACTAAATCCCAGAGTCCTGTAACAGCTGCCATCAACATTTTTCTCATGTTGCTAGCAGCCAATCAGAGTGCTCGTGGGAGTTCGACTCCCATAGGAGCGAGATGGTCCAGGGAAATAAGGCTCCCTGGGCCAATCAGAACGCTCTATTTTCAAATTGGCACTCCAACGAGAATCTCCGAGATTTCGCGGGCCCAACTGCCAAAATATACAATTATTTTTTACCCTTAATTTCTCAAAAACTACTGAACGGATTTGCAACTAATCACAAACAACACAATCTGTGGACTAACATTTGGCTTACTGCCAAATTTGGTGTAATTCCGTTCAGCAGTTTTTGCTGTAGCCCGTCTTAAAGAAGCCTATGAAAAATGCATGGGGACTTTGCATTTTGGGACCCCCTTTTTTCTCGGCCTCCGCTTGATGGTTCACTCCGGAACTACCACGTGCAAACTAAAGTAACAAGCATTGGCATAGCCAATAGGTCTCGCTTTTGGGACCTTATAAGTATTTAGTTATGCAGCACAATATCCTTGGTGCAACAACATCAACTGTTGCATGGCTAAACACTTATAAGGTCCCAAAGGCGAGACCTATTGGCTATGCCAATGCTTGTTACGTTTTCCTATGAAAAGGAATTTCGGGCAGCATCCGGAATAGCATCATGGTATAGAAAAATCTACACAAACGTATGGCAAATATTATTTGGCTCATTGTGAAGGCGCCATGTGATGGGTTTACAAGCTAGCGAGAAAGGCAAGATTTTAAAGTGAGCGTTCAGTACCGCATGATGACGCATAAATGTACAGCTGTGCACATTCTCATTTCTCTGCACATACTTGTCGCGTGGTTGCTCGGCGGGGTACATGTGGCCGGTGCTTTGCTTTACTCAGCATTGTTGTGCATGTATATAGAAAGCTGTCTCTTCATAACCGTCATGGTAAACCCACAATCACGCCCTTCCCCGGAACAGGCGATTACGTGTGTTCTTTAATGTGTGTTTTACACAGTGCATTAAGACAAGCCGCTGACCTTACTAATGCGCATTCTCTATTCCCATGCCGATTCCAGTTAAGTGAGCATTCTCCACATTAAATGCACTCGCAAAGTAAACAAATGTGTCCCCTGGCACAACCCCACTGTGCTAAGGGGCTTTTATGGCTCAGACGAGAGCACAGCAAGTATTACCTCAGGGCAGGGCGGCCATAAACTAAGCCCTGGGAGTCAGCGCGACCTCGGCCACTTTCGAAATGTCAACATACGTCAGGCTGGGAAGCAGCGTGCCCTGGAGGTCTGGCGCGTGTGATGACGGAGCCACTGCAAAGTACATGCGTTTTAATTGCAGGGCAGATGTTGATCATCCCGCCCCACCATCCACCCCCAAAAAGCTAGTCTCTTAAGAGGGCACGTGGGCAGAGCGCTGCGCTCTAGAGAAAAAAGTGTCAAATTCTAGAGTACTGCAATGTACAAAAAAATCTCAAATTGACCTGTTGGACAGTGAAAATAATGATTAATCGGGATCAAATGTTATTTAAGAACGTTCAGCAATGACCAGTGACGCTTCAAATGTCACGTTGAATTGAAAAAAAATCCTACTAAGCAAACCCATGGAATGATTCTTTGTATGTTTCAAACAATCAAAAGGTCTAAAATTGAATAAAACCAAAACATCACCTTGCTCCTATTATAGGGTAAGAGTGACAACAAGTAATTTTCGATTTAGTACTGTAGGGGCACCTTAATAATGATTTTTTTTCTTATTGATGTTAAATGCTCAATACGTTTTAGTGCACTGGTCTAATAATTTGTGGTAACGCGGTAGCTAGGTTCCGACGAAGCATTCTTCAAATAAGATGCTGCAGCAGAATTTATATTGACCAATTAAGTATCAGTCAATTGTTACTTAGACCCGGTAGCCAGTTAATATATATTGACTGTAGAAAATGCACATATGCGCTGCTTGCTCGCTTGAAAGCGCCCGGAAGCAGTACATTGTTCTGTGGGTGGAGCGGTGGCCTGCTAGGAGGGAGAATCAAGGTGCAATATGGTCTGATTAAAGCCCCAACCCACAGGAAGTGTTCAGTTGCTGCCTTGCTCATGGGATAAAGGGTTACTTAATTCCTTTATTAGTCGCGTAGGGAAATTGCTCAGCCATAATAAGCGGTTAGTTGTGGCATGATTGAAAGAAGTGACTTTCTTAACTTTTGGTAACCCAGGGCGAATGTACTTTTTAGTTGGTGTGATCTGACAATCCGACCTGGTTTTCAGTGACTGAAGGTGCAGCTTTTTAATTGATAATGTTCGATTTGGATTATATATAGGCACTAACAGAAATTGGTTGGTACAAAAGAAGAAACAACAAGGGAGACCGAGAAGCGCGCGCGCCTCGCGCTAAAAGTAAAAAAAAAAAGACGCGCGGCCGCGAGACGCGCTCTCTGGTGAGGGAGGGGGAGGAGCGGGTGAGGGAGGGGGAGGAAAGCCAGATGGCGCCTCAGCGATGCGAGGAATGGATGGCAGCTGTGCGCGTGCACGCCATCGTGAACGCAAGCTGGAGGCCAGCAAAAGCCACTGGGTTAGCACTTTCAAAACCCATTTACTAAATCTCTCGCCGAGAGCAGCGCAAGCGCTGGCTCAGGCGAGACCTAAAAAGCACCTTTTTTGAAGGTTTCGTGGAGATTCAGCAAACGGGGCCAAAGTTATTAGAAACACAAAAGATCCAAACTATAACTACCTAGTGGAGACTGCCAGTAGGTAGTGTATATACACATACATACATACATACATACATACACATTTTCATTGTAAAAACCAAAGGTTAAAGTGAAGTTCTTATCTTGTCAAATTTGCTGCGCATTCAAAGACAGAGTCAAATGTCAGGCTCTGCCTTCCAAGGAGCTTGGTGTTTACTTTTCTTTCTCTGACTTCAAAGTGAGAGGATTTCTGTGACAGTCATGCTGGCTACTGGGAGTGTGCTAGACGGAGGGCTGTAAAATTTTATTTTTTTCTTGCACATAATAAAATGTAAATGTGTAAATGAACTGCGGTTTTTCAGCATGTATCAGAATTAGGGAAGTACAAATGAAGCACATTTTTGGTAATTCTGAAGTGTGGTGGAGAAAAATATTTTAATACGATTAAAAAAAAAAAATCAATACAATAGGTGATGACAGTTCCACACATTATCGTTTGTGCGTTGCATATTTTATCAGTAAAACTGTATGTGCAAACATAATGGTAATTTTAATAGAAGATGTGTTGCTTGTAATGGCAGTGCGCTACCACACCATGCATACTCCACTTTACCCCACTCCACTCTGCACCATTCCACGCCACTGCACTCTACTCTGTACCACACTACGCCACTCCACTCTATGCCACTCCACACTACGTCACTGCACTCTACTCTGCATCACTACACTCTACATGGCTCTACCCTACTCTGCACCACTCTACGCCGATGCACTCTTCCCCACTCTACTACACTCCACTGCACTCTACACCACTCCAGTCTAGGCCACTCCACTCTATACCTTTCTACTCTGCAACACTGCACTCTATGCCTCTGCACTCTATGCCAATGCACTCTGTACCACTCCACACCATGCCAGTACAGTCTACAGCACTACTCTATGCCACTGCACTCTACCCTGCACCACTCCTACTCTTCCCTGCCCCACGCCACTTCATGCTACTCTGAAGCAATCTACTCTACGCCACTGCACTCTATGCCACTGCACTTTGCGCCACTGCACCCTGTTCTACACTACACCATTCTACTCTGCACCACTGCGCTCTATGCCACTCTACTTTACGCCACTCTAAACCTCTGCACTCTGCCCTGCACCACTCCAGTTTACGCCACTTCACTCTACTCTGAAACAATCTACTCTATGCGACTGCACGCTATGTGTCTCTACTCCACTCTGCACCGCTGCACTCTACCCTGCAGCACTCCACTCTACTCTGTGTCACTGCACTCTAACCCAATGTGCTCTACACCACTTTAATCAAAACCATGCACTCTACGCCACTCTACTCTGTACTTTACGGCACTTCACTCTAGGCCCCTCTACTCCACTCTATGACACTCCACTCCATGATACTCCACTCTATGACGCTCCACTCCATGATACTCCACTCTATGACGCTCGACTCCATTAAATTCTACTCCACTATGTCACTCTACAAAACTCCACTCTATGCAGCTCCATGCCACTTTACTCCACTCTACGACACACTACTCCACTCTGACACTCCATGCCACTCCACTCTACACCACTCCACAACACTCTACTCTATGCCGTTCAGCTCTACTAAACTACTCCACTCTATGCCACTCCAGTCTACGGCAATTTACTCTGCTCGACTTCACTTAATTCGGCTCTATGCCACTCCACAACATGCTACTCCCTCAACAACACTCCACTCACTTTTACCTCGCTAACTTTTAGCTATGCTAAACAGCAGCCACGCTGGTGTACAACATGTTTAAAACATATCGGCAAAGCCAATAGCTCTTGCACGGGTGATACTTATTGGCTTAGCCAATGCTTGTTTTTATAACTGTCTTTTAAAAGCACACACTTCACAGCTTAGCCGATAGCTCCCTTACAGAGCCTCTCAAAAAGTTACAATTGCGTCATCAGGAAGCCTATACTCTATGCCACTCCACTCTACTCTACCTCCCCCCCCCCCCAACACTCTACTCTCTCCACGGTACTCCACTCACCTTTACCCCACTAACCTTTAGCCATGCTGAACAGAAGCCACGCTGGTGTAACATGTTTAAAACACATTTGCAAAGCCAATAGCTCTTGCACAGGTGAAACCTATTGGCTTTGCCAATGCTTGTTTTATTAGTCTTTTAAAAGCACACACGTCACAGCTTAGCTGATAGCTCAATTACAATACCTCTCAGAAAGTTAAAATTGTGTCACCAGGAAGCTTCCAGTGATTCCATCAATTAAAGCCAATACAGCTTCCAAGCACCCTTTACATTTGCGGAATGAGCAGTTTGGCACATTTACAATTCTTTCAAGGAAGCAGGCACCCTAGCAAGAAGGCTTGTTTAGCTGCCTGCCCCTCCCTCAGTTTCACAGCACAGGAGTCTCCCTGCCTTACACTTCAGCTGAAGCATTTCAACTATCGGAATTAACCGTCCTGGGACGGTTGTCTTTTCTCAAAAATTAGGGGTACTGTTTTTCTAAAATTCACCGTCCAAACGCAACCCCCCTCCCCAATTTCGACCACTCCATATTAGTGGACCACTAGCCATACAATGAAAACTTTTTTTTTTTTGCAGTTCTATATAGCGCGAACTCGACCCGAAGGTACTGGAGCGCTTTATAAGAGCACCAGTTAAGTTACACAAGGACAAACATTTCGCTTTAAATTGGCTACATCGTCATAATGTTTAGGAAAGAGAACTTCAAAGGTGGAAAAAAAAAAAAGTTCACGAAAAAGCTGCCCCTGTTTGGGTTATCACTATCAGCTGCGCCGCACGCTAGCGCCTGTTGAACACAAGAAGACTTCTCATTTATTAACTCAAGACAAGGGTTTCTTGCACTTTGCGCCTTACAGGATTCGATCCCCTGTTAATGAACTATTCACCAGAACATGTGTTCACCATCAAGAGAGAATGCGCAGCTTTCGGTGTCTGTGTAGCGCAAGCAAAAGAACTTAAATTGTTTTCTTTAAAGCACACATGATCCGTCCGGATCGCACGTACCGCGTCTGGAGGCTCCCTCACGACTTTCTCCGCCTTTCCTTCCCTCTCCGCGGGAACAAAGTCTCCCTCGCAGTTTTTCAACGCAGAACCAGGCATTTTGGCTTCACAAGCCGGGACGATTTCTCACGAGCAGGGAAGTTCTGAAACTTGGGGGGAACGAACCAGGACCCACAGGCGCGCCCAACCCCGGCTGCTGCACGCGCATAATCCGCGAGCCCGGTTGTGAGTTAGCGATGCTCCTCGCCCATTCAGCTCCTGAGCCGAGGACTGTGAACACCCCCGTGCTCAGATACCGAAAACAGCGCCGAGCATCCGCCGCCGTACCTCTCCGCTATGTTTTAAAGCCATGATTTTTGACCGTCATGTGACACAGGATGTAGCGGAAACAGCTCAGCAGGAATGCGAAGGAATTTCAAGGCTCCTCTTTCCAGAGTAACATTTTAACCACATCTGCTCGATTGTGAGGAAAAACAGTTTTTTTCCCTCCTTCTTCGCGAGATTCTTCTAGGCAAACGCTAGCAGGCGCGAGTTTAACTTGAAACATGATGCCCTCCGCTTGGAAGCCACCCCCTCAATATAAAACGTGGTCAATTTGTAATAGGTAAAATAGAAAGTCTGCAAAATCAGATCAGACTGGAAAAAAATGCACAAATTATTTTTCGGTAGTGAGCTCCTGAAATGGGCCTATATAACTACACCATCAAAATATCTGTGCTGCCTCTGCTGCATAAACTAGAAACAATTGCGCACCATGGCCATAATGCTAACTTGCAGAACACTTGCAATAATGCACAAAAAAATGTTGCGCAACGCACTGTTTGCGTTGTGCTAACTTGTTTGCAAAACGCAATGTCGACATTTTTTTTCACGGACTCAGGTATTCAGAAAACGTTTAAAAAAAAAAAGAAGAAAAAAAGTGAGATTGCGAGAACCGAAGAAAAGTTGTCACCGACACAGAGGGCCGCCGCCCTGGATACCGGAGGCGGTGTTGAATCACAAGCACAGCTTACCCTCGTGAAGTAGTAGGTGTGATAATGATTGCCCCAAAGCAGGTCGGCGGAGTGGATGGCCAAAACACCATTAACCTACAGGACAGCACAGCAGGGATATTTTAGGGATTTTGGGGGCCCGGGACCAAACGTATTTTTGGTCCCCCCTTTTTGGAAAAGCTTTGAATTTATGATCAAATTTCAGCTCTTTCATGCATTCTTTGGTCAGGTCACTGAGTGCACTCACCGAAATCCTAAAGTTGTTACATCTAATATTCAGGGATAATGACGCGTGTTTTCAACATTGTAACACAGCAGCGACTCACTAATATTACTGCAAATAATCTATGTGACACTCACCCATTTCTCATATGTGAGGTCCTGTTTTGATCTAAAAGAAACTTTTTTTATGGATGCTGCATGAAACATAAAGACAACATTTCTCTGCAAAATGTCTGTAATAGATTCTCACACTAACCACATTAAAAATAAATTAAAGAGAAACAGTATTTAAAACAATCTGTTTATGAATTATTCAAGGTCATCAGGGCGAGATTTTGCATAGCAGAGCTGGCTCTATCAGGGGGCCCCCTGAAAGGCTGGGGCCCTGGGCCAGAGCCCACTTTGCCCATGCATTAAAACGTCTCTGCAGCACAATCTCAGTAAGTGATGTAACAAACAAACCGAAACCTCTACCCAGAGCCAGTCTTTGCTCAGACAGCGACCTGGCGAAACCAAATTCGGCACCCCCTCCCATCTGTTCTCTTTAATTGTCTGTGGGGGATATTCACAAGAACGTGTGCTAAATATCACCAGAAAATGTTAACGCAACTTTACACATCACAGCCTATCACGGGAAAATAACCCCGTGTTAGCCTGGAATTCACAACACAGCGGTACCATGCGATAGTCTCCCGAAACCGCGGCCAATGTCCGCGATACAACTACCTCGACGGAGATAAAAACACAAACCCCAACACCAAAAAACATGCGGTGAGCCCATTCGCGAGGAGGAAAGCAGCGATAAGCAGCGCAAGGCCTGCGACACATATACGGCATGCGGGAATAAGCACAACAAAAGCAGGAAAAAGAAAGACAAACCAAACAGAAAACAGCGAAGCACAATGGAGTCAGTCGGAGCCAGCACACAACCCCACAAGCACCATTGGCAACAAAACATTAGACATGGCAGGCCATCGTGGACAAGGTGAATGCAGCCGGAGAGCGGAGGAGGACAATGGCAGAAAACCAGAACATCTGGAATGATGCGAAACGCACAAACAAGCACAAACACGCCAACAACCACAAGGCAGCAATGCACACCGGAGGTGGGAGTCCAGCACCACACCAGGAGCTGGATGACAGGGAGGAAATGGTGTCCACCACATCAGTCTGGAAATGGTGGCAGGACTCGGGGCCCGGAAACTGCTTAAAATCAACAGACACAACAGCAACAGGGAGAGGAACCACCAGGGACTGGGGGGACGGGGGTAGATGGCCACAATGGCACACATGTAAAAAAAAAAAAAATGTTAATCCGTATTTGTAAAGCGCGAACTACTCACCCTTACAGGTCTCAAGGCGCTGGGGGCCGTCGTGGAAATTAAGTGAGCTATTGCCCAGAGTCACATGGTGCTGAGCTGAGCTGCTGCCGGGGATCGAACCGTGAGCCCTGTGCTCCGAAGTCAGCTGCCCTGGCAGCTGCACCACACCTCTCCACATGCACAATTAAGCACAGCACAACTGAAGACAGACCATGCCCAAGAGGAACAACACCAACCAAGAGCACAAGTCACACAAGTCGGCAATATCACACCACTGAACAAGCACAGAAGTGAAAACCACACTTCCTGAAAGGGAGAAGGGTGAGCCAAATCTGAGCTGAAGGGACATATCACACACAATGCAGCACACACACATAGGAAGCAGAGCACCCCAACATCCAACACAATGTGGAACAAACACCAACATCTGCACAACCGAACACAGGAGACAAGTGCACCCGCTTGTGGCCGGTAAATGGCCATACGCATCTGGCAAACCACGAAACGGGGACATGATAATGCACAAGTACCAACCCAAAGCCCTGATGGGGCAGCAATGCATGTAAGGCAGTGACCCAGATAGGCCGTGACACACACATTGGCATACAAATGAACACTCAACACAGTTGGAGACAAGTGAACGTGCGGAAACTTTATCAACAATTGCGTGTCAGTACGGCCAAGGGAAGTGCCACGACATGCAGACCAATGCAGCAGCATGTCTGAATGAGGAACGTTGGAAAGCGCCCATGTCCACCCCGGGGGAGTCCTTCACCAACACAAGTCATTGCCGACCCGCGTATGTTGTCCGCGCATGGATCAGGAGTCCAGGCCAATGCAGCCATGTCCACTGTCTCCCAGGGACATGTGACAAGATCGACAACATGCAACCAGGCGTCGGGACACGTGCAATGGGTCACATGCAGTCCTGGCTGCAGGTACCTGGTCACTCGTCCATGAACGCGAGTGCAGCAGCGTAGGCCAACATTTCCAATGCGAGATCGTTGTCCACCACATCTGACATGTCGGCGACGTAACCCATCAGCTGTCCCGGACAGATGTGCTCACCCCAACCCCTGGCCCCAATATGCACGAAAGCCCAATCAGGGAGCGGCTCAATGTGGTCACTGCACACGACGACTCCTGCAATCTCCCAGGTCCAGTTCCCAGCATGCATGCCAAACATCCAGGCGTGCCATAAACGGGCATCACGGTGACACTCCTGGTCGTGGTCCAACAGGGGGCGAACACACACGTCGAAATCCAGGTCAGCTACCGTTACGTTGGAGAGGCAAACATCCATGGACCACTCGAATATGCACGAGCGACAGTGCAACACAGGCTGAACGCAGGTGACGTTGGCAATGCGGAAGCTCAGCCTGTAACTGATCCGCAGCACTGCCAATGGCAGTGCCCCCAGTACATGCAGCAGACGTGCACGGTACAGGTCCACGTGACTGGAGTAGAGCATGTGTCCGGGATGGTCTGCCATTGCGTCAGTGGCTCTGCTTGAAGCGGCACTGTGAGGACCTGCGCCAGTCCTGTGGATGAAACGCCACAGCTCGGAGCAATGAGCAGTGTCTGTGTGCAACGGGTGCACGCCTGCGGTGTGGTTGGAGTACGAGTGAAGGCCATTTCACGCACGCAAACTACGACCAAGGACTTCTGCGTGTGGGATGTGTACACGTTGGCCTCACGTCTGGCAGTGCGTAGTGTGGGAGTCGCCTGGAAATGCTATCCTGTCAGGGGTGCTGGGCACATGCAAGTCACATCTAGGAGCTGCAGATATGCTACCGCCAGATAGTGCGGACAAAGGACCATTCATCCCTACAGTAACCTCACCATCTGCATGCATTCAGGAGATGTACAGAGGCCTGTCGTGGGTGTGGTGGGATGTCTGCGACCCTGGGAATCATGGATGATATGCCCAGCACGTGGCACATGAGCGGCCTCACTGTGTGTTACATTGCCTCACAGCTGCCCCTCCCTCCCACGAGCCCCCACACTTGTGTGAGCGGCACGGTTGTATCACGTGCACTCCTACGGCACACCATTGTAATGCCTGTCCACGCATGTCCAGCGGCATGCCAACAACACCGTGACGCTGGCCTTTGAAGGTGTGCGGCCACGTGAGTGTAGGCCAATGGTCCTGACAGGGCGGACACAGGTGTCCAGTCCATGGCTGGCTGTGATCGCGCTGCGAATGAGGCTAGGCAACTGACTCAAGCAGCCGCAGGACTGATACACATAACACTTGGCATGCATGTGCCAAGACCCCGAGCGGTCTTGCGCTCCTACATTTCCCCGTCCGTGCGGGCCTGCCCTCCTGGTGCATGCTACATTGCAACATCGACTACTGTGGCCCTGGTGGCGACAACACCCCAACACAGAGACACACTTACCGCACTTCCTGCCCAAGGCCAGGTCCGAGCTACACCCTGCTCCCCCTGCCGAATCAGCACACCCCTGAACTGACCTGACGTACGCCGGACCAGCACACGCCGCTTGTGCATGCAGGGGGGGGCGGGCGAAGCTACATGTCCAAGGTCACTGCCAACGCTGAGGTGACATGGTATCGTCCGCTGAAGACAGCACACTGTGATGTTGCAGGGCCCGTGCCCATCATGCTGACACAATGACCACACGGACACACTTGCTCAGATGGTGTGAATGGCTACGGGCACGTGCGCCCGGCCACATTTATTAGCAGGCACACATATCGAGTGACACCTGTGTTGGATGTGTGTGGGGTGTGTGCACACCAGCCGGCAAGGGCTGCCTGGTGCAGTCAGAAATCGACAACAGTGTACATCGTAAAGGACACAACCATTCAACCGTAAAGGACCCATGACCTGAGCTGCACAGAGTTAGTGGCCCCGGATGCACAGCATCCTGCACAGGCCTTCCGCCACGGGCCGCTGACTTGCGGTGCACTGGGGCAGGGTCACGAGAGCAGAGCAGGTTCCCGCAGATGACTAGGGGGGTTGTCGCGGAGTGTCTCCGTGGACAGTGGAAGGTGTACCCCCAGGGCATGATGCCGAGGGCAGAACCATGCTGAAACAGTCACCATGGTGGAGATGAGTGGAGCAAACACATGTCGGACACCAAGTCCGTCCCAGCCAGATGATGATGCAGACAACCCCCAGGCCATGGACTCAGACGCCACCACAGTTCAACCAGAGAGTGCCCATGAGTCATTGCGCACAGAGTTAGTGGCACCAGTGCTGATAGGGGATGCCGCCTGCGATGAGGCGTGTCCAATGGCGTGGACTCCTCCATATCTTACCCAGGACACAGTTCCACATGTGTGGCCTACTGGACCGCAGTGTAGGCCTGAGGCAGCGGCCAGCAGGGGCCATTCACTGAGTGTCGCAGGCTTAGGTTGGATGGTCCCACCGGCCTGCGTAGTTCAGGTTCAGTGGCACCACGGGACGCGGACCTGCATTGCACAGGGTTAGTGGCACCAGGTCAGTTGTTGCTAGTGTTCGGTCACCTCCGTAACGAGGATCCGGCTTTCATCCGGACTGAACCGCATCTTCCTCTTACTCCTCTCCGTGCGTTCACTGGTATGGACTCTGCCATCCATGAATCACGACTGGGTGCTGGATGTGGGGCCTACTGGACCGCAGTGTAGGCCGGGGGCAGCGGTCAGCACGGGCCCACAGACACGTGTCGTGTGATTGTGATGCATTCGTTTGCTCCACTGATAGCAGGGAGTTTAGTGATATCACCCCTGCAGTAGACATCTGGTCACCTCCATTCATGACTCAGGACACAGTTCTACATGTGGGACCCACTGGGACGCTGTGTAGGCCTGTGCCCTCATCCACGTGTCGCCGGCTTGCGTTGAACAGGGTTAGTGGCACCACGTGTCGCCGGCTTGCGTTGAACAGGGTTAGTGGCACCACGTGTCGCCAGCTTGCATTGAACAGGGTTAGTGGCACCACATGTCGCCAGCTTGCATTGAACAGGGTTAGTGGCACCACGTGTCGCCGGCTTGCATTGAACAGGGTTAGTGGCACCACGTGTCGCCGGCTTGCGATATGGAATTATGCCTCACTGATCGAAGAGAGTCTGGTGCTGTGGCCGCTGCCACAGACTTGGGGTCACTGCCATTCATGACTCAGGACACAGTTCCACATGTGGGACCCACTGGGCCGAGGAGGACGCAGGTGGAGTATGTAAATGTAAAAGGAGTACTGTGGGCCTGCGCCGTGGAGGCCAGCGATGGTCTGCGGAGGCTGCAAAGGTCGCGGGCTTGGGGCCTGGAGCTTGCACCGGCACATGGTGGGCCCTCTTTGGCACACGCCGGTGTCGGCAGGTGAGCGGAGCCTCGTTGGTGCGCTGGGGCAGGCATGACGGGTCTGGGGCCCAGCGGCCCGGGGTGCAGCAGGCGCACAGGGACGCAGGCCCCGCCGCGCTCGGCGCCGGACTCGTGGCGGGCTGAGAGGCGCTGCCCTGGCAGACACGTCCATTCCGAATGAGAACCACGCCCAGTGAGACGGGCTTTTTGTTCACACCCCTACACAGGCCTGGCGTACGCAGGTCCAACCCACTCCGCCCGCGCATGCAGGGGGGAACGTAACGTGCGACATTTCCGTGTTCTGCCCCACAGCCTGTGGGGACATGGTAGCGTCCACTGGCCACTACACGCACCAGCAGTTGATCTCCACATGGCCATTTCCGTGATTTGCACTCTGTGGTCTGTCCGGCATCTTCACGCCACATCTGGCATTGGGTAGGTTCACATTCCTTAGTCACTTGCCGCTCTCGCACATGCCTGCTCCATGCCTCTCCTCACATCCTGCTATTGTGTGTCTGTGGTGCCATGCCGTGGCTGGGTTGTGGGCATGGCAAGGCCAAGTTCCTGATGGAGTCGTGTTGTCGTGTCTGGTCGGTTGACATGTTGTGTGTCATGTTGAATGTAGTTGTGCTGCGTGTCCATTGCCGGTGTCGTGAATTGCATGACTGTGCGCTGGAGGTGTGTGGTGTGTTCATTTTGGACTTAGCAACGGGCACTGCAGTTCCATGGGTGCCATCCTGGGAGCGCTGGGTGATGCTGGACTGTCCGGAGATGTGAGAATCATGCACTCGGCCTGGGGAGTTGGCCACAACATTGTTGAGGAGTCCCGGGTGGTCCACTGTTGCCTGCACATTCATGATATGCGTGTGCTTTCTGTTGTGGTAGTTGTGTGCAGTGTCGGCAGGGGGCACGAGGGGTACATGTGTGCAGTTGATTGGCCCTGGCACGTGAGGGAATACAGCTATGGCGTAGGGCCCTTGCTTGGTCTCCAGCAGCTCCTGCGCAGTGTGGGTGAAGTGGAGGTGCTGGGGTACCAGGCTGTTGTTGGCATCCAGGACAGGTGTGATGACCTTGTATGGGGCTGGCTGTGTGACTCCTCCGACTCTGGCAGTTGTGGGTTGGATGGTACCAGAGGCCGACATGTGCTGCGCAGCCGGCAGCTTTGTCTGCGGAGGGATGTTGGTAGTCCGCTGGGTTGGGACAGTCAGCAGGTGGGGGATGTGGATCAGGATGCGGGGGATGGTTGTCCTTTTGGGCCTGTAGTGGGCAATGTCCTCCTCTGGCGTTGGGTCTGGGTGGCAGGTGCGTTTCAGGTGGGTCTGCTGTCTTTGTGTATGCTGCCTCTGTGGTGTTCCCGGGGGGGGGGGGTCGGGACGGGTCCTGGGGGTGGTGGAGGGCCTGGGGTGGGTGTTGTGGCCCTCATGGGTCTCCGGGCTGCATGGTCATTGTCTCCATGGCATCTGTGGGTCTTCAGATGTGGCTCTTGGCTGGGCTCCCTTTCATGCTGCAGGTAGTCGTCCTGCTTAACACCAGCAAAAGGCAGGTGTTAAATCCCTGGTGCTACCGCGGCTTATCGCCTGTTTTTGGTTCGCATCGCAGATCTGGCAGTTTGTTGTGAAAGTGGTGTTGTGGTTTTTTCGTGTGTTTTTGCACGGGAACGCCTACTCTGCATCTCATTAGGGTTAGTTGGTGGTGTCCACCGTGGTGTTAAATTTTGGGGCAGTTATCTCGGGAATACTGGCGATGTCTGCAGTTTGCACCCGCTTGTGAATGGGGTGTTAAATCTATCTCCACTTTTGATGAGTTAAGGTGGAGATAAATCGGAGATAAGTCCTTGTGAATATGCCCCTATGTGTTTAAAATTTGAGAGGAGTAGGAGGAAGGTGAGGGGGCAAGATTATAGTGCGCCACGAAAACAACAAAAAGGCAGACAAAGGCGCCAGCTGCCTTCAGAGAAAGTGTTTAAAACACTTTTCTTTGGACCTAAGTCATAGAGCGCCTACTGCAGGGAGCTTCAGTGTCCTTTTGGGTGTTGACACCCTGGGAGTTGGCCCAGCTTGCACATGCCAAAGGCTGGCTCTGCCTGTAGTAAGGGTCCCAATGTCCTAAGTCATGTTCGCAAACCAGTAGGTGTTAATTGCACATTGACTGACTGGGTTGCTAACAGGCTATAATTTTGCCATGCAATCGATGAACTAATAAGTCATCTAGTTTAATGGTCAGTTGTAGGAGGTCTCAAATCTCCAGCTGCTTGAACACTAGTAAGTCTTTGGGACTTTTCTGGCTGTTAAGCAGCCCAAAATAATGTTCTGCACCGTCATCCTGTTCTGGATTTTTTTCAACAGCAACATGCAAAGGGAGAAATTCAACACTATAAATCCCAGAATGCAAAGTTTTGGTGGATACAAAGCCATGTCTGGGAGCAGGTATCATGGATTACATGAATCATTTGAAAGTCCCTTGCAAATGGCTGAGAACACAGCACTTAAAATCTGTGTTCACATTCGGTGGGATATGGATGTGGAGATCTACTGTTCCTCACACGCTTCAATCCCTATGGATAATGTACTTGGCCACACACAGCAACATCTGATGGGTGTAGCTATATCCATGAATTTCTCGCATTCGTACTCCTTGTCCAACATGTCTTTGGCTGCTCCTGCTCTGGGCTGTGGAGATAGCTCCACCCTCATGTCAGGGCACATCAGTCTGGTGCACACTGACTGCCAGATATCGGGAGAAACATGAAAAAGACCGAAAACTACATTTCCCGGCAAGCCTCAGGATAGCTACGCCCCACGTGACCTTGACGCTACATCAGGGAAACCGGATATAACGAAGAAGGGAGTTCCGAACGCTGCCGATTTATTTTGGTGATTCCTGGTTCGGATGTTGTTCCGCTCCTTCGTGGACTAGAGGCTGTAAGGGTGCTTGAAGCACCAGCGTACCTCTTTCTGGGCATCTCCGGTGTCGTGCCTTGTGTTCTTTGTGCAGTTGCCCTCCCGTCTCCTCCGTTGGCGAGACCACGTTCTCGGCGGTCTCGTGCGGAGGAGAAATCCGAGCTGCTTCTTGGCATTTCCATCCTCGTTTCCCTGTTGGCGAGATCTGCGGTTGTCTGCGGTTTCATGCAGGGAATATACCAGTCAAGGAAACGTACTTCGTACTTTCACTCCTTTATAGAGCGTGCACTCTCTCATTTACATAGAGCGTGCAGCGCATTGTTCTGTTACCCAACATTGTTGTTTGGTCTTCGTCTCGTATTCGGCAGTGCCTTCCGGATACGCTTGTTACTTTGTGGCTATCTGTACATCTGGTGTCTGAAGATCCAGGAGGTGTTTTGCCCCGCATGCCTGATAACATTGTGCTTTACCATATAGAGCGTAATGCTATGTTCTATCCAGGCTATCTTTTGACTGTTATATTTTCGCATGACATTTATACGGATCTCCCTTTACTCTGATGTTGTGGAATCTGAACTTAACAAAGCCTCATCATATGCTATTAGTACAAGAATGAAATTGTGCTATGGCCTTTTCTTTTACATAGCCTTTTAGTTTATTTAAATCTTAGGAGAGATTACTAGGGGGTGTCCAGGAGGATAACTGCCTTAGCATACCAGGCTATTCAACACCAAATTGGGGTAGGTGGGAAGTGTCTCATACCTCTTTACTTCAGTAAGCGTGTTATGTTTGCATATACATTATTCATTGTTTATTATCTCTTCATAACAGTATTCGTGTTGGAAGTCTGCAAAAGACACCCTCTTCTCTCTCCTGATACAGCTCCTTCTTTTTCTTTACAGGTAGCGTGTTACAGTCAGTCCTACTGTTCTATTGACTAGTAGTATAGAAACTGTATGTGTTAAGTATTAAGGGACAGTGTACTTATGGTGTTCTTATTGTGTCATCCTCAGATCTCCCTCCATGCAGTTCCTACCCTTTCCTTCCCTCGCTTGACTATCTTACTAGTCCGTGTGTATTTTATTCCGGACTTGGGGCAGTCAAGAGGTGGACCACATTGAGCATCAGCACAATCCTGAGGATTCTGGAAGGGGGAACCTGACACCTCATTTGTTTTTAGGGCTGTTGCTGGGTTTTAAGGAAGTGAACCAAATCGGGTCACCCGGGTCACTCACGACCACCTCTCAGCCTACCAAACAAATGAAGAGTCGGTCAGACAGAGAATACAAACCAAAGTTATTTATTAGTCATACACTCGAGCGGAGTCCAGTCTGAACAGCCTCCTTGGATTGCTGCAGAGGGACTGACCCCCGCCAACATGGTAATACATGATATACATTTCCAGTACCCCTAAGGACACGCCCAGACTGGAATTTTCCAGTTAGTAGCTGGTGAACAAAGGAGACACAGAAGGATGAGCTACAATCCTAAGACCGGGTACATGCTATCTCAGTTCCAAGGTTATTCTGCCCGTGCCCGCCACTCTAAGGGTGGGAGCAGGCCTATCTAACGGGAAAGGTGTGCAATGACAAGACAGTCTATTCATTAGTGCAGCGAAGCTCAACCTTGGAGAAATAGAAAAAAACATTGAGGCTGCTTTCTGCTGAGGCGAACAGAATGAGACAGAAGCTTGGTTTCGGTCATGGTTCAAAATGGCGGCTGAATACAAAATGGTGCCGCAAATGCTAACTTAAATCGTACAATGCAAAGGGAAGTCGACTAAAAACATTTTCCATTACAACAGGTTGGCAGTGGATGTTTCCTGGGTCGTCTCCACCATACTTCTGAAGACGACAGCTAACGCCTCAACAGGCTGCATGTGGACCAATGGGGAGTCAAGACTGCAGCCTATATATGCTCCAGTCTAGTTACTACTAGACTGCTGGACTTTACCTTCATACATTCAGCAGACTTGTACTCACAGGTAGCACCGCTGTATAAGGCATGAAGCTAAGAAGGGTACACCACCATACAGGGTGAAACACGCGCTGGCTGAATCATGTAACTTACTGAGTATAAGAGCTACACCCAAAGCCAAAGTGCAGCTGGAATTTTGTATTATGTTCAAAAGCAACTTAATGAATGACATTACAAGAAAAGATGCCAGGACGTGAGATAAGTTAAAACGTATTATGTTTAATTAAGCATTTTAGTTCACGACTGCCAGGGAAAACAGGAATACAGCAACATAACACAATAATGATGTTGCATTTGGTGGGTGCTTATACTGTAAACCTATTTATAATGACTCCACATATTCCTGCCTTATGCTTCATGCTGTGGCCTGGCTGTGAGCATGTATATCATCCTGCCCCTCTTTGAATAAAAAAAATTATTTACATTCTTATGGGAGTATGTATGTAATGTTGCATTGAACATGACATAACCCTTGATCTCTCAATTATTGCTATAAATATAATCTAGGCATCATTTCAGTGTTGTATGTTGATGTTTCCGGCATTTGAAAGGGTTAGGTAGGTAACATTTCTGGGTCGGTTGAGATAAGGGAAGTTAATAGTAAATATGATCTGTGGCTGTATAGAAGAAGGGTAGCATCGGGTAACGGGACAGGACAGGGACAACTGAGCAATGGAGATAAAGAATTGTAGTCTGGTGTTGTATGGGTTGGGTCATGCTTCAGGTCATAGACTCAATATGCCATTTAATGAGGGATGACTTCAAGAGGCAGTTGTTAGGAAATGTATAATAATCAAGGAGGAATTGCTAGTCATGGCTCAGGTGAGGGGTTAAAATGTTTTGGAAATTTTAGATGAAATTGTTCCTATTTGTCCGTGTAGAACGGTAGACATGTTTGAATTTACATAAAACTACTCATTAACAGTGGCAGCTTGCCTCAGGTAACTCTGCCCTCAATATGGTTCAACGCCCTCCACTCCCATGGAGACTTCATGACGTATGGATTCAAGGAAGTGTTCTGAAATGGATCACATCCTGCCAAGTTGACAGGATGCCGCCCTTATCACTGCTCCTATTTCTCTCAAAACTATTCATTTACGGAGCTGGAGTACCTTAAACCACTATCGCAGCTCCTCTGTTGTTCCACATCTTCCTTAGTCAGGTAGCCAACATCTTGAAAGTGTCTCTGATCTTTACTCATGTAACCTAGAGAAATACATGCTACCAACTGTTTGTGGCATGTCTGCCAACAACCATAAGTGCAAAGTGACAAATCCTGAGAATCGTTTGTAACAAAATGGGCTAATTGTCACCCCATGGCTATTAGGTATCAGGTACTTTGACCTCCAGCATCATATTTACTCCAGGTCAGAAACTTAGTGGTAACTATGGTATCTTGTAAGGCAGGCCATCTCAAATGACCCAACACTATCTAACCACATCCTCTGAGTTTCCTACTATCTACTCTGGAGTTTATAGGGAAAGACCTTGAACCGCAAAGAAACTGGCAGAAGGGAGAAGACGCAAGCACAGGCACTAGACTGCAGTATGTTTCTTCTTTGGTTGGTAAGAGGTAGGCTCTGAGATGGTCACCTGTGTCACTTCCATTAGTACAACTCGATCTTGTGTTAAAATATAGTTAATGGTTAATAGTTTGGCAGACTAACGTATGGTCGCAACAAGTTTAATGAATATGAAAAGCTCTTACCAGTGGTAACATGAAATGAGTGGGAGAACTATGACGGCAAACCCCATGGAGATGAAACTGAATCATTGCGGAAGTAGACTGAGTGTCAACAAGACCAGCTGACTGTAGTAGAAGTAGGCTACATTTATGTTAATGTATATCCTCTAGAAAACAAGGGAAGCAGAGTAGGAGATACATAAAAAAAAGTGCAGGGAATGATGTTGGGAGAGAATAATAATTAGAATGGTATAAACTCACCCAATATGCCAAGCTGCCAGGCTTCCTAACGTTCTCAACTGCACCTCTTAATCTGCTGCTAACTCATGTAACGTGGAAGTTAAGCACTGTGTATCGCAAATGCCTACCCATGTTGTGTTTATCTCCCAGCTTGCCCAATCCTATCTTCCAGTACAGCTATGGAAACCTTGCTTATTATGTAGCCCTGTGTTGTCTGTCAGTACTGCACTGCCATGTGTTTCCATCCTTCCTCTGTCTTATCTCTTTGCGTTAACCTTCTTTTCCACATTGTGATACGCGGATGCCTGTGGTAATCCTGACAATATCCTTCACCTTCCACCCCTTCTGCAGGGACCCCAGATCCAATTTATTGGGCCATCTATGGTGAAACAAGACTACATATCTAGAGGCATGAAAAAATGTTGCATGTTCCCAAGATATTTCTTCCATCCTAACCAGGGGCGGCTCCTCCGCTAAGGTGGAGGAGCGTCCACCCACTGCTCTCAGAGCAGGAGAAAGGAAAAATAAAATGATAGTAACCCTGTTATTATCATTTTATTTTTCACTACAAGGCTAGGTTAGGGCGGAGTAAAGCTGAAGTTACAGGGGGAGGAGTGGTGGCACACTCTAAGTGCGCATGACTGTTTGGCCGGCCGTCTCGGCCATCTTGGCCTGAGGAGAGACGGTGGCCGGCAAAGGGTAAGTGTTTTTTAAAAATGTTTTTTTGTCCCCCTCCCACATGCATTACACAGCCTGGTAGGGAACATGCCCAACCTCCCCTTACCCATCTGAGCGCCGAGCCACGGCGCTCAGACCAATCACGACCATGCTTAATTGCAGCGCTGTGATTGGCTTAGGGCAGGGAGCCTGTGTGCTTCCCGGTTCCGGCCGGAGAGACGTCGAGGGACGACTGAGGAGAGAGACGCGGCAAAGAGGTAAGTGTTTTTTATTTTTTTTTATTTTGTACCCGCCCACCTCACTCTCGTTCCCTGCCAACCGCTACTGCTTCCTAGGAGTTTTATATTTAAAAGATTTTGTTTTTCTGTATTTTTTTGTGTTGAATATATATTTTACTCTCACATAATGCGCACTTTCAACTGAGTCGCCTCCATTGTTTATGAGGGTGCCACCCACAATTGAGAATGTTATGTTTTGTGCATCGCAATATCCCTCTTTTAAAGTACATACTTCCAACTGACTAGCCTCTGGGTGTTCATAATGGGTCAGGAATCAGCTCTAGAAAACAGGTAACAGAACATTCACTGGGAGAATTTACAGTCTGAGACTTTTCAGCTCCCATGTGGTGTCCCGCAGGGATCTGCCTTGTCACCAACCCTTTTTAATATATATGTGTCCCCGTTGGCCAATCTTGTCAGGAAACACGGTTTCTCCTTGATCATGTATGCCGACGATTCACAGCTACGATATCGGTATCTAAACAACCAGAACTAGTGGCTAACTGTTTTCATGCATGTCTGAAAGATATCATGATTTGGATGAGCCAAAATTTTCTGAAAATAAACACCGACAAAACCGAGGTCCTGGAGTTTGGGAAGGGACCCTCTCTATGGAACAACAGCTGGTGGCCAACGGAGGCGGGAGTTTGTCCTCGCCCTGTTACCAAGGTTAGGAATCTGGGTGTGATCCTTGATGATCAACTCAACCTGTCGGCCCAGGTTAATCAGCTAACCTCCTCTTGCTTTTTTCTTCTAAAAACATTGAGAAAAATTTTCCCTTTCATTGTATATGAACTCCAAAAGACCGTTGTAGTGGCACTTTTTCTTTCTAAACTAGACTACTGCAACGCGCTCTTTGTGGGAATTGACAAGGCGCAGAGGAGGAAGCTGCAATCCCTGCAAAATGCTGCAGCCAGACTGCTCATGAACATCCCTAAGGGTCGCCCCACCTCGGACGCCATTAGAGCTTTACATTGGCTTCCTGTCCAGCAAAGAGCCGACTTTAAGTCTCTCTGTCTGGTGCACAAAGCCCTCTACGGAGGAATTTCGGGGAGATACAGAAGTTGTTTTCTAGGTATTCTCCTGCCAGAACACTTAGATCCTCTATGAAGGGCCTCATCTGTATCCCGAAAATCTGTAAGGCAAGATGGGGGGTCGTACCCTGTCTTTTGTGCGGCCAAACTCTGGAATCAGATGCCGTCCACATTGCGACTTCAACCTAACCTTCGGATGTTTAGGAAGGAGCTGAAAACTTGGTTGTTTTCCACGATTTAACATCTCATTCATGATGCTCTCAGGTCCATGAACCACAGTCAGCGCCAAGACGCCACGGCATTCGAGCGCTTAACAAGTAACAAATCAAATCAAATCAAATCTAGAGCAGAAGCTGCAGGCCTCACAGTGCCTACCAGTGGGTCAATAAGGTGTCAGAATACACGCCATCCAATCCTTGCCCTCTCCGCAGAGCATGCAATACAATTGTCATGTATTCCAGTTGCAACTGTGATTCAGGGCAAATGTCTGTGAAAGAAGTTGTCAAAATATTGGTCTAAAGTAAAAGAAACTGCAGTGTCTACAGGTGGGTGGGTGCATTGGGTGTTTGGGGTGAAGTGAAGGAGATGTGAGAAAGTGCATTAAGGAGAGAGTGAAAAGGGGGTGCTAAAGTGGAAAGAGAATGTGTAGGATCTGCAGAAGGACGAAATGAAAAGGGACAACATATCTAACATAGAGTGGACATAACAGATATGACTAAGACACTCTGAAGACAAGTACTCCTTCCACGAGCCTCAGTACTTTTTAATTCACAGTCTCATAATCTCATAATTGTAACATTTTCGATATTAATTATTTTCAACAAAATCATTATTGTTATTCATTTACCGTCAACAGCTAACAACCACTGACAAAGCCAATAGTCCTGGCTGGTTTTAGGTGTATGTCAGTTGTTTTGTTATACATCTTGATGCAATAACGCAAAGAGCAGCGAGAAAGCAACTATGCACACTATGGGAATCTTTAGTTTGCATGGTTAAGCCACACTCCTTTTTGAGCCCACACTCCCCACTTTTTTCATCCCACCTAAAGCCCTGCCTGCACATATTTCTATATGACTGCTTGCAGCCCACAGCTGTGGGTGCTTCTCCAAGCCTGATTAGAGCATTTTCTTCCAAAGTCGATTCTGCATGCAGTGCAAGACACTGGGCAAGCACACACTTTAGAGGGCCTGACGTTGTCACACTGTACAATCTGCACACTATAGTAGCTGTTGAACATATTTAATGCAATAAGATATGGGGCAGTTTTCAATGTGTTTAACTATTTCAAGACTACATGTCCACAATTGCATTATAAACCACCTTGCTTTGTCACTAAATTCTATATTAAAAATTGCTTTAAAATACACGATTTGGTACTTTTTTTTTCAAACTTTTCTCAGGGGGTGAGCTCCCCCAAACCCACCTTTTGTCACTTGGGCTCACTCTCTACGCTCGCTTGCTACTTTAAACTCCTACACAACTTTTACGCATCACCATTTTCAAATGTTATCAGCCGCCACTGAGAAGGTTATCAAGCTGGGAATCCCACCTTCCTCTCAAGTCACTGTTATTGCCTGTGTAGCATTGGAGCAGCATTTTATACAATATAGTTACAGTCTTCCTTGCTGTGCAATGGAAGAGCAATAAAGTGATGGCAGGCATCTCCCCGGGTTCCACATCACCTATTCCCCATGTACTTTTAATTGCTCATATAAGCTCTCTATGTGTTAAGAAATGCCCTTCTCTAATTGACCTGATTCTTCTATTACAGCAAAGGGACATAACAGCCTGTCTGTAAAATTCCCAATATTCATTATGTCAGCTTCTACCCAAGGACTAAGGTTATGCCCAGACGCCACTTTGTAGAACACAGAGAGGGACAACAAAGGTATACTGGGTGAAAATGGGTTAGTGTGACTCCTCTTTTTAGGTCGAGTGTGAGCCAGCGGTCAAGCGCTGCTCTGCGAAGAGCTGTGGTAGTTCAGTATGGAGAGAAGCTTCGCCCACTCCCCCGCCCTTATTTTTTATTGGCTTGTGTGTTTGTCCTTTGTAAATGCTGTCTTCTGATTCATTATGAGGCTTGTTAGTCGCTCCTTAGTACAGCCATGTCGTCATTTGTATCCTCCCATGGCTACTGGCCCCTTTACTTGGTTGTTACATGAGGCGTGTACTATTGCCTTTATTAAGCAGCTGGAGCCGGAGCCCGCTGCAGGACACGGACCAGTTAAATGTGGAGTGTATAGAGGGGCACACGTAGCGTCACGCAGCTTTTCAAACAACATGGGGGGATGTGGGGTCTAGAATCACGCGACACAACATTTTTTGGTGCCTTCTACCCCCCTCCTGTTGTAGTGCCTTCTCCCCCCTCCACCCTCCCTCCCGTTGTCCGTGCCTTCTTTTCCCCTCCCTGCCCTCCCTCCCGTTGTCCGTGCCTTCTCCTCTCCTCCATCCCACCCCCGCCCGCCGGCCCTGCCGTTGTCCATGCCTTCTCCCCGCCCTCCCTCCCTACCGATGTCTGTGCCTTCTCTCCCCCCGCCCTCCCTCCCGTTGTCCGTGACATCAAGTTGCTAACCATTTGCAATGCAATAGGTCTCGCGTAAATTAGAGACCTATTGCATTGCAAATGCTTGTTAAAATAGAGTGCACTGCAAATGTCCTGTGCGCATTGTGAATACAGAGCACACGGGCGCGTCACTGCGAGGTCTGCGCATTATATATATACAGTGCCACGGGAAGTTGCATAATTTGCCTTTCCATGCAACATGATTTAGATATCCCTGCCGCATAATTCAGTCCTCCCTTTTCACACAATCCCAGTGGCCCTGACAAAGAAATAGCTCTATATAGTGGCCTGGAGGCAGGCGTTTTTATGATAAAGCACATGTTTCAAGGGGACCTATGACATTTGTTCCATATTTCACGATCCCCTGTGAATTATTTATTTTCAACCACTGTGTTTTGTGCAATGAAAGCAACCGAGCATTTAATGTGCGTCTTTTATATATTTTTATAGCCACATGGTTTAAATTTTAGTGTGTTTGTGTCGAATTATTATTCACTGCTATAGTTAGTGAAATAGAATAATCCAGCTTTCTTCCACCCTTGGTTCCCAAGTTATCCAAGAAGTAGTAAAACAACGGGGCCATGGCTTTCCCTTGTAAAAACATGTGAAAATAAGAAAAGTGATTCAGACCATTAACTCGGTACAAAGTACAGTGCTGGATCACAGATACAACGTGCCTCCGGTTTCGGACAATACACAGTATATTTTGCTGTGGGATGAAACAGGTTTCCTGTCGTTTGTAGCGCCACTCCGCCTGTTGGCGCTTTTTAATTCTGGTCACGTGAAACACTGACGCGTGGCTCTGTGAGTAAGTCAGTTTACGACATGCCATCCTGTACGAAAAGTAATCATGCAGTGGAAAAATGCAATAAAGAAACTGTATTACAATGTAAGCTGTCCAGTTACCAGACACCCGATAGAGTCTGTACAAAACCAGAAGATATTGTATTGCACCTCTCAGAGCAATTACATATACAACATTAACAATTGAAAATTAATTTAATTATGTACAGCATATCACGCCATACTTTTACAGTTTGTAAGCACTGTATACAACAGATTTTACAATTACCAAATATAGTTGCACTGAAATTACCAACCACACATGTGAGGAAATCTGAGTTGACCGTAACAAGATTCGAACTCGACCTCCGATCACTGCATGTGTCAGCAGCGCGGTCAATTCTTTAAGTTGTCCTCCATAACCGGAGTGGTGTTTTATATGTGTAGAACATTTGCTCACCTGCAAGCAAAGAGTACTATGAAAGACACACACGATAAAAATATCTGTGGTGGTCTACTGCACCCGTCACTACATGGCTGCAGCAATCATCTGCAGAGGTGCCATACAAAATATAACCGCATAATATAGATTATAAATAAGTAGAAATACAAATTAACAAGATTTGCTATGCATATTGTTTGTATAGGTATTATATAAATATATTGAGAGATCTATAAGGGGTTAATGGGCAACTGTGTAATAAGGTCCTATATTGCCATTTAGGATTTCTCATGACATTATGAACCACGAGGAGTGATTTGTAGATGTCACCACCAACCCACAATGAGAGTTTTGGACCATGCTACCTGCGCCTATATGTTTCTTTATATTGCATGTTTATTTTGGGGCATCAAACTTGAAAACTTGTGTTTTTTTTCAAACAGGGAAATGTTTATTCCAATTTGTAAGTTAAACCCTGGACTATACTGTTTGGTTTACTGTAGAAAACAAGCATTTGCAATGCAATAGGTCTCGCATTTACTAGAGTTTAAGCTATTGGCATTGTAAATGAAAATGCCTTTTATTTATGTTTTAAAAACCAAAAAATAAATAAAAGGCATTGTCATTCACAACGCCAATAGCTCAAACTCGCGTAAATGCAAGACCTATTGCCTTGCAAATGCTTGTTTAAATATTTCATCCAACATATTCTGGTCATACACAGTAACAATGGGGTTGAAGGAGGAAGCTTGCCCAACCCGTGAAACCATGACCAAACACCCCCCACCGGGAGTGCCGCTTGTAAATCCTCTCTCTGAAGTGCAGCACCCCTCTTGTCCATCCATATCTTTACCCACTGTAGTTGTCCAGCCAAGTCCCAAGTTGCACCCCAAGTCCACCCTGCCGTATGGGCCTTTGAAACTTGGCCGGTGCCATTCGTCTCCTGCTGGTAACCCATATTAGGTGTGATGGCACTCAGAGACCTGAACAACTTAGGTGATTGGATAAAACTTAGAAGGATCCTTCTAATCAAACCTGAACACCAAACCTTAGTGTAGGAAAGTAGGATCTGCTTCTATGGTTACCCCCACATTTTGCCTGATGCTAAGCTGTTTTTGACTAGTCTGACTGGGATCCTGCTAATCAGGACCCCAGTCTCTCTGCTTTCTCCCTAAACTGTTGTGTTCAGTACCTATGTACATCCCAGATTGGATACTGGTGTACCTTTATCAGTCCCTAGTATATGGTACTAAGGTAACCAGGGCATAGGCACCCCAGAGGTCTCCCATGGGCTGAAGCATGTTTTATGCCACCCATGAGAGACCATTCAAAATGGAACTACAGGCCTGCCATTGCAGCTTGTATAAGCTGGTGCTAGCACCACTTACTAAAGATGTAGGTTTCCTATATCTAGGGTCACTGCACTTAAAACGTATAAGTCACCCCTATAGCAGGCCTTTGCAATCCTGAAGGTAGGATGCTTGGTTCTAAGTGAGAGGGTGTCCCTGCTTGAGCAGGACACCCCTGCAGCCTACGGAGTCCATTCTCCCGGGTTGTCAGTGAAGCAGCCATATACTATATGGAAGGGCACCGTGTAATTACGTGATGACCATCTTGAAAATGGCTGCAACGAATCCTATCATGTTTGGTATCAAACATGTTGGAATCATACCCCCACACCGTAAACGGTGTGGGAGGTATGATTCCAAGCACTGTAAGAGCCCTCCGTTAGGCTCTCAGTGTTCCCAGTGCCAACCTTCTAGACCCGGACAGCACAAAATGGTTACTGCCAACCAGAGACACATTTCTGCTCTCCTGCTGCTGAGCCAAGCTTGAGCAGAGGTAGGTGGAACAATAGGCATCCTGTCACAGGGAGGTGTGACCACCTCCCAGACAGGATTTAGTGTATTGGGACCGGGTGGGTGCACTTGCCAGCGCCAGAAAGTCTGCATGAGAAGCACACTTGGCGTCCCTGTGCATAGTCCAGTTCAAACCAGTTCTGGGAGCCGTTGGCTCCCGCTCTGGCGCAAAACTGGACAAAGGACATGGGAGTAATCTTCCCCCTGTCCAGACTCTCCCCTGGGAGGGTCCCCTGAATCTTCCCAACCCTTTCCCTAGGGTACTTAAAGGCTTACCTGGGTGTAGGTCCCTAGAGTCGTCGGGGGATAAGATTCAGATCAGACACCACTGCACTTCTACCGTCTAGGCACTCTGGACTTGGCTGGACTTCGTTTGGGCCTGTCTTCGTCTCCCTTCCAGTCTGCTGCATTGTCTGTGCCTGTGCATCATACAGGAACCTTCCAAGGCCTGTGAAGCATCAAAGAAACCTGAAGAAATCTCCCTTGGAGTAAAGGAGTCACTCCCGAGGCCTGCCCTGCCCTGCCCTCTCACCAAGTTTGAGGCCAGTATCCCTCATGGGGGTTACAATAACCGGACCCCTGTGCACCGCGTCCAACTTGCAGTTGCAAAGGCTTGTTGGCTTCCTTCCAAGAAGATCTTCGAGCTCCAAGTAGCCCCAACCTCGAGCACTTCCAGTGGCCAGAAACTTCAGGCACACCGCATCCTGTGCATCGTGGGCTGCTGATTGAGGTCCTCTCGCGACTCCGGTGCCTCCGGCCTGTGGGTTCACTTGAGGGTCACACTTGTTTCATTCAGGCTCTCCTGATTGCTCAGGGCCTGCCCTGACTCTCCTGCTGTTGGTGAGTCCCCTGGATCTTGCTGGTCCCGACGTTACTCCTATTTTGATTCCTGCGTTGGTTACATTTGCCAAGGCTTGTTGGTGCTCCCGCCGAACACCGACCACTCAGCACTCAAAATCCTTCGTGGGACAGCTCATGCACGGCTCCTGGTCATCCTCAGCATCGCCTGGTCCTCACAGCTGCAGAGTCAAGGTCATCGTCATCCATCCTGCAACACCCGACATCGGAGGGCATCCGTTTTCCAAGTCTCCTGGTCACTCCCAAGTGACATAGACTGTGTCCCCTCTGCTTGCAGGTACCTCTCATCAAGAATCCATCCTCTGATTCCACCGGACACTTCTTCCTTCTTCCACAGCTTCACTTTCCTGAAGTCCTCCATTGGGTTCGACGGCGGTTTCCGACACCATTTCACACGTATGCACCCGGCTTCCCTGGTGTAGATAACATGGGTACTAGGGTATCCACGGGGGGGTGTGTCTCTCAAACCTTCTGCCTTCCACTGGGTTTCTTCAGGGCCCACTGGGAAGGGTCCTTAATCTTTAAAAATCCTACCGCGGCTTGCACATAGAGTTGTACAGAGCACGTGGTCGTGTTTCCACACTGCACATGCTCTCCATGGGGTCCATACCTACTCACCTTGGGTCGTTCCTTGGGGTCCCAGCACTTCTACGTCCTCTTGACCCTGTCTTGGGCCGAGTCTTGTTTCTTATACCACTTTCTTAGTATATGGTTTGGTCCCCCCTGGGGCCACTGTGTATTTCGTGCTATTTACTGTGTTTCTTTGCTTAAGTATTGTGTGCATTATGTTTATCTCCACGTTGGGGATACTGAAACATACTAGAGAGTATTATCTAATAAATACATATTTTTATAAATACTTGGTGTGGTTCTTTTTCACTTAATCTATACTATAAGATTGCATTCTGGTGAAAGAAGCTGCTTTACACTCCTTCTGGACCAAGCCTGAAGGCTGCTCTCCACAGCTACCACTTAGAGAGCTTTCTAAGTTTGTCTAAGACCTCTTAAATCACCATAAGGGTTGTCTGGACTGGCGCAAGGTGCCCACTTACATAAGTGGACATCATATACCAGGCCAGCTTCTCACACTTAGTTTTGCCACCAATATCAAATTTATGGTCTGAAAGTTTATTTTTACCATCATTATAATTTTTAGTCTTCTCCTGAGTTCTCATTATTTTCTATTTACCATTTCACAAGTTGTATTTTTGACAACTTCTCACCTACTAACAACAGTGGTGGAAATAATCTTGAAGAACGTTCTCTTGTTTTCAATAGTCTAAATGCGGTCTCTCTCTCGTAGTACAGTGGGTGTAACATTGTGGTTGCAAATTCTCTCTTGAACCGATGTTTTGATATCAAGCTTGGTTTTAACTACCAACTGAGTACACTCTTTAAGTATTGTATGTGCCCTCTTGACTAAATCTTTAGCATGAGGGCTATAGAGAAGAAATTGAAAATGCATAACGCCAACTCTATGTAAACATTTACTGAAATGATTGGACAAAAGTTTTACCTCATTATCAGAAACAAGCCATTTCGGATACCCCTTGATGGCAAACAGTTTCTTAAAAAAAAGATCACTCCTTTTACATGGGCAGCACTGGCTAACTGATAATAAATCCACTTAAAATGGTGGTCAGTGACCAGTCGAAGAAATGTAGGACCCTCCAGAAACACACTAATGTGACACGTTAAATCTAAGGCAATTATGGCAAGGAGATTTTGCAAACTCAACAGGGTTAGTTTTCCTTAATGCAAAATGAAATCAGCGGATTTTCAGGTACTTCAAGTCCCATAAACAAATTTGTCAATCCCTGGCCGCAAATAACACATTTAACATTTTTTAGTTGATGTAAGACCAGAGTTTCCAGCCCAATCTTTGCCTAACACCTGAATGAGGAATAACCCTATTTGCCAGGCTCATGCTCAACATTCACTGCCTCCACAAAGTATTCTACCTCGCCCTCAATATTACCCAGACTACTGTGACAAATTGGTAGTACAGACAAAAAGTCTGCTCGTGAATTTTGTCCCCAAGGGATATCATTATGTTAAAATGGTATTCCTGTAAATGAGAAAGTGACCTCACTGAGGGGGTCATTACAATAGCGGTGAATCCACCACCAGCAGCCTGCCGTGGCGGATTCACCGCCATTGTGCGGCCATTCTCCGCCCGCCTGATAAGGATGGCGGGCGGATTGCTGGCGGAGGGAAAGTCCGTCCCCCACGGGTCCGACACAGGCAATTGTTACGATTGCCTGTCGGACCCACCCCGCATCCACAAAATGGTGGCGGTGCCTAGCATGCACCGTCCGCCAGATTAGGATGCTGCATCCCCGCCAGCCTGTGTATGGCGGTTCGACCCCTGGAGTGCCCCTCAAGTAGGGGCACTCCAGTTTTGCCCCTTTGGGGGCACCTATGCTGCCCCCCAACATTTCCCTGCACCATGTGGCAGGCACCGCGTGGTGCCTGCCACATAGTGCAGGGAAAGGCAAAACTTGCATTTTTACCATTGCGGCGGGTGCTGCAGCCAGCAGCACCCGCCGCAATGGTAAACATGCACAATGCGACCGCCACAGTGGCGGTCGCATTGTAATTGCACTTGTGGGACCGCCGCCATATAGGCGGTCGGTCCCAATCCCTGTGACGATGGCGGATGGACTTAATTCCGTCCGCCATCGTAATGACCCCTAATTTTGAACTCACGTTCCCAGTGCCATTTCTCCTCACAAGTTAACAGGTACCCTTTAATCACTACAAATGTCAAAATTCCTTCCCCACAAATATGTTTTGAAGCATTTCACTACCCACAAGCATGCTACTGTCTCTCTTTCTCTCGTAATGTAATGCAACCCTGAATTTCTCAGGCACCTATATAAACAAGCATTTACAATGCAATAGGTCTCGCAATGACATTGTTTTGAGCTATTGGCATTGTAAATGTTATTGTTTTTTTTTTTTTTCCCTTCGTGAAGCATTAATCAAATGGTGTAATGCAAAATGGCAATAGCTCACTTCGTTGTAATTGCGAAACCTATTGCATTGTATTTGTACTAGTGTGAGTTTTGTATTGTAAATGGTACTGGCTTTTATTAATGTTTTTTTTTTTTATCACATTAATCTAATGCATTAAAAATGTTAATACCCCAGGCCTCAGGACAGCAAAAAGCGATTATTATGGCCACTGCCTGCTCCGCTTATGAGGACTGCTGCAACAGGCAAGGAACCACTGGTCCTTAATGAAGCGCTTCCTGTTGCAAATGGCCACTGTATGCTCTGCAAACAGTGATACCCATTGAACCAGAGCATGTGTCAGGACCTCAAGCACACACCTACTCTTCTCATATCGGACACACAACAACCACACACTCTCCCAACCACACATACAGGCCGGCCTCTCATTGCCATGAAATGTTTGAGTGCCAAAATTTCACACTGGTTGCTGGTGAACGCTATACAAAGGCCAGATAATTTAACTAATGAAGAAGTCACCAGCACACGACACGGTGGGAGGGAGGGTCCCCCCTATACTGGCATATGGTCCCACAATCATGCCAACTGCTTTTGCACACTTGCAGTACCCTCTTCGAATCTTATACAGCATACAAGCCCCAGCTTCTACCCACTGGCACGCGGCTGTTCAAGAATGTACCCTCCTAACCCCACAGTGTGCCTCATGGGTGGAAGTCTCTCCGCTTCGTACATTGATGTAATGGAAAATGATGTGCCCTGGTGCATCTGCCCAACAGCCAGCACTAGCTTAGGCCTCTTCATTCACAGGGCACGTCACACGAAGATGCCCCACCCCTTTCCTACCTGTAACATGTGAACACTAAGAGGGCTGAGTGGAATGATATAAATGTGTGTTACTGCAAAGCGCGCCTTTTTTGGGCCTCTTCCGTTTCACTAAATGCGTCAGTTTAAAACCTTTAAAATGTATAGGTCAAAACTGCTCTTTCCCCAAAATTATATCAAAGGAATGCTTGGTTATGTGAGCGTAACATGTGGAATTGCAAAAAGTGCGCCATGTCTGATCCACTGATTGCTAAAACAAAGGTCTTTACTGTGCCACTTTACCAGCATTACCATAAAGTCGAACTTGTTTCAGATGTGCAAACAAACCCAGCCCTTTTCTCCGAAGTAAGTTTGCGGCATTTAAAATAACAGCAGCTTTGCCCTCTTTCCTCCACTCTCATGCCCCCCAAAACAAAAGACACCACATGTGTTACAGAACTACGGACAGGGCGGTGTGAACAAATTCTTTTTAAAAGTCAGCCTTTCTCTGGTTTAAATAGCTGCATTCCTGCTTTAAACGCCATCGCTGGGTTTCAGTGCAATGAATTCGGTCGCCCCACGCACCTCCCACCCGACCATTCACGCCGGAGCAGCAGCAACAGTCGTCAAAGGGCTCGAGCATGCCAGCTGTTCAAAGCACTGCTCATGGTCACAGGCAGCTTACATGTCGACATTTTCCACTCCTGCCTGCACAGTTTGTATGTTTGTCAGGCCTGCTGAACCTGCTGGTGCCACCTCGCCGCCCTCTCTGCTGTGCTCTTGTGCGCAGACAGTGAGTTGGAGCGAGTTCCTGGGGGCAGATGTTATGTGGAGTAGCAGCAGTGTGCCGGGTGGCCGCTAAGGCTGCTTTGAGGGCCACCTCGGGTTTAGCTGTGAGGGTGGGGGCGTGGGGGGCGTTAGAGCTATATGAGTCAGTTGATAATAGCTTGAGCCCTCCACGGGAGACACTCTCCAGTGGTAATGGCACATTGTGTTAAATACTCGCTGAGACAAAGAGCCTTCTCACTGTTACTCGCCACACCCTTGGTGTGTGGAGCTGGCGGCACAGAGGAGATGGTCCGGGTGCTTCCTCGCACACACCCAGTTACCCATGCCACTGTTTGGGAACAGTCAAGGACAGGGCGGGATTTGGAGGAAGAAAGACGATGGCGCTTTTTGACTATGACTACCGACTTCCATTATGCAAGAGGTGTGTGTTTGTTTTTTGGGGGTGTGTTAGACTTGGCATCTTTTGGTGTGTTTCCCCTGACTTTTTGCTTTCTGACCTCCCGGTTTTGACTCTGTTTTTGCTGGTGTAATGATTCTGCGCACTTTCCTCACTGCGGTCCAGTGGGAAAGTGCAAGTGCTCCTGTATAAAATGTGTTATGGATTAGTGTTTCCATGATTGGCCTATTTGGTTTATGTGTCAGTCCCTTGTAAAGTGCACTGCGAGTGCCAGGGCCTATAGACCAAATGCTGTTGGTGGGCTGCAGCACTGGATTGTGCCACCCCCGCAAACAGCCCGTAAAGTGTAACTCGGGCCTGCCATCGCAGAGCCTGTGCGCAGCCTGGGGCTGCCATAGTCGACTTGGCAAGTGCACACACTTGCAAGTCCCTAAACCTTCCTTTTCTACATGTAAGTCACCCTAAGGTAGGCCCAAGGTACCCCTGTGGGCAGGGTGCGTTGTATGCGAAAGGTAGGACATGCCCTGGTGTGTGTGGCATGTCCTGATAGTGAATTACAGCCTAGTTCGTTTTTCACTATTGCAAGGCTACCTGTTCCCCTAGGCCAGAACGGGCAGTTTTGATTATTACAGCTTATAATCCTAACTGACCCCGGGAACATGGTAGAAATTCGAGTTTAGTATGCCTGGACTCAGAATGATAAAATGCATCTTTTAGTGAAGTTGGTTTTAACATTCTGTGTTTGAAAATACCACTTTTAGAAGGTGGGTATTTTTCTTGTCTAACCATCCAAGCCTGCCTCTGCGAGGTTGTGTATTCCTTGTCTGGAGTGTGAGTGACAGGGGCTGGGGGATGCCAGGAGACAGGGTGAGTCAGCACAGGGCTGAATAGCAAGATCTACATGTAGATGGGTGGGAGGGGTCGCACCTGGGCCCTGAATAGGACAGTGCCTTCCCTCCACAATGCTGGCTCCACCTCCTGTGGTGCGTCTGATGTCCCTGGCCTACTCACTGAAAGAAGGGACCGAGACTTGTCAACAAAGTGCTCCAGAACTGGTTTGGACTAGGCAAAGGCCTCTCTGCCTTCAGAGAACAAAGGAATTTGGGATATAAATATTGGGGCCCTGACCCCATGAATTTAGATCTCGCTGGAATCAAGGAACCTGCCAAGACGAAGAGCTGGAAGAGCTGCCAGGAGGAGTACTGCCCCTTTGCTGTGTTGTTGCTTTGTTGGGTTGGCCTGCAGCTGCTGCTTCTGCCTTGGGCAGTGAAAGAACTGGACTGAACTTTCTACAAACTTGTGCTGAGTATCTCCAAGGGCCTGGAACCGAGCTGGCCTCCTGTTAAGAAGTCTCAGGGACTGCAAAGACTTCACAAGCCTCTGGGTACCACTTCTGGAATGCTGTTTCAGTTGCCACAGAGGAAGGGAACCGCAACCGACTCCGTCAACCGAATCCATCCCTGGCCGGTGACCTGTTTGCACCGCAGACCGCATCGCCCCGCTCGCATCGCAACCCTGGTCTCACCGTGGGCGACGTCCGACGCCGCCAACACCGAGCTGCTGCTTGCACCGTGACCTGTGGGCACCGCAGTTCGCATCGCATCACTTCACTGAACCAGCCGGACCCGACCGACGCGGTCGCTGCAACTGGCTCAAGAGTCGTGACCGCATCGCATTTGGGGCACCGCTCGCACGTCTGCGACGCACCGCTCCGACTCGCACCGCTGTCCGACGCCAGCTCCCGCACTCCGGCTTGGTCGCCTGCATCGCAACCTGTCAGCACCGCATCGAGCATCGTCTCACCCTGCACGCCTTGGACTCACCTACTCCGTCTGCACGACGCTCATCGAGCCGCTGCCTGCACCGCATCGAGGGACACCGCACCTTGCATCGCTCCGTCTTGCACCGCAACCGCGACGAACGCCGACCGGCTCGTACACTCCGTACCAGCCACAACGAGAAAGGTACTGTGACCGAGTCTGTTCACGACTCTGCTGGCCCGTATCGACGCGGTCGGCTGGAACTGTTAGACTCTGTGGTTTTCAGCATCGCGGTAGGCTCGGACGGAGCTACCGACTCGTACGAACTTTGTTTTTGAACTATTCTTACAAAGAAGAAGTTACCTTATCAAGCATTCATTTTGAAAGTATAGTATTGTGGATTTTTGTCGTAATTGGTCTTGTCTTGAGTATATAAATATTGGTTATTTTTCTAAACTGGTGTGGTGTCCGTTTGTAGTGCTTACACTGTATTACTGTTGGTTATGTGCAAATGCTTTACACACTGCCTCTGAATTAAGCCTGACTGCTCGTGCCAAGCTACCACGAGGGTGAGCAGGGGTTACTTCACGAGTGTAACACCCTTACCCTGACTAGGAAGAAGGGTCCCTACTTGGACAAAGGTGCAAGCCCTTGCCAACTAGAGATCCCATTTCTAACATTGGTTGTCAGCGGTGAGGATAGGACTTGTGTTTGCACTTGACTTACAGTGATTGGTGTGCACTACTACCATATCGCAGACCATTACGTACCACATACTGGTTCTTTTTCTTTTGGCCTATTTTTGGTCTTGCCAGTTTTCAACTCACTACTTTTGTCATGCCTGAATCAATTGCATCTCTGGAAGTTATCTTTGAGGAGGATAGGTTGGAAACCTACGCCGTAAAGGAACTACGAGCAATTTGTAAAAACCTGAAAGTCCAAATTAAAGGCCTCACAAGGAAGGAGGAGCTACAGAAGGCGCTGAGGGCCTGGGTAGCAGCCAGACATGCCAGTGGGCAGCCTGGTAATCTCAGTGAGGAGGTGGAGGAGCCTATTTCCAGGGTGGATGTACTTTTGGGTAGGGGGGAACCCGTCAGGTCAGGCAGCAGCAGTCTGTCCCCAGAGGAGCTGGAGGACAGGCGGGAGGCAAGGCAGTTTGAGCTGCAGAAGCTCAGGCTGGAGAGTGAGCGGGAGGAGAAGAGATTGGCCATAGAGGAGAGGAAGATGCTCTTAGAGCATGAGAGAGAACTGAAGGAGCTAGAACTTAGGAGTAAGTCAGGCTCAGATGGTGGCAGCAATTCGTCCAGAAAGGCAGACAGGATTGTGCACATTCCCAAGAATGTAGGCAAGGAGTTCAAGAAGGGGGATGACATACAAAGGTGGTTTCAGGGTTATGAGGCAGCCATACACATGAATGGGGTCCCTGAGGAGAATTGGGGAGCAGGATTGTGGCCACTTTTCCCAGAAGAAGCAAGGGATGCTCTGATAGCTTTGGGTAAGGGGTATCACCTCACCTATGCTGACATGAAGGATGCCCTTCTCACTAAGTATGGTCTTACTCCTGAAAAGTACAGGGATCAGTTCAGGTCCAGTAAGAAGTCTGATGCCAACACTTGGTTGGAATGTGTGGATGTGTTCTGCAGGTCTCTGGATGGTTAGGTGAAGGGCAGTAGTGTAACAGATTTTCAGGGGCTCTACAACTTGATTGCATGGGAGCACTTGTCTAGTCTATGTTTTGCAGATCTGCGCCAGCACCTAGTTGATAGTAAGCTAACTGACCGCAGGAAGCTTGCTATGGAAGCGGACCGCTGGGTGAGTACCAGGGTCCACAAGAAAGCGTTTGGGGGAGACTCAGCCAAAGGTGGGCAGGGTCCCCAGCAGAAAGGTGGGGGGACAAGGGTAAAGCACAGGAGTTCTCTAAAGGGCCCCAAACTAGTACCCAGGGTAAAGGTTCCCAGCCCCCGGTGATAAGAAGAAAGGGTCTCTACAGGGAAGCCTGTTGAGACCGGCCCCACAAGTGTTATGCATGTGACCAGGTAGGTCACTTTAAGGGGGACCCCAAGTGCCCGCAGGGGACACAGCCACCCACCGGTGGACAGTCCAAAGTGTTGGCTAGTGTAGCGCTTGGGAGGAGGAGGTGCCCACAGGAGGGTGGGGATCCCGCAGAAATGACCCTTGTCTCACTAGGGGACAGTGAGATGGTCCCAGGAAACCAGGTGCCCCCTAACACAAAGAAATATAGCACCTGGGTGACCATTAATGGGAACAGGGTAGAGGCTCTCAGAGATACTGGAGCCAGTGTGACCTCAGTCCGGTGTCACCTGGTCTCTGAGAAGCAGGTAGTCCCAGGGGCATTCCACCAAGTAGTTGCTGTAGACAACTCTGAGCGCAAGTGTATGGTGGCGCAGGTTCCCTTTGAATGGGGGGGTCTCAGGTCCCTTGAGGGTGGTTGTGAGCCCTACCATGCCTGTAGATTGTCTGCTAGGAAACGACCTGGAGCAGTCCTTATGGAAGGAGGTTGAGCTCAGGTCTCACTTGGAGATGCTTGGGTTGCCAGAGTGGGCATGCGTGTCTACTCGGTCAATGGCAGCCAGGAAGGGTGATCATGAGGACTTGGAGCCTGAAACAGTGGCCCAAGTCCCTGCCAAGAGAAAGGGCAGGGGCGCGGGAAACCGGCCCACGAAGTTCCCACGGACCGGGAGGAGGCGGACCTCGAGGGGGACGCCCGGTGCCTACAGGGGAGCAGGTAGCCGAACTGGGAGACATCTCTGAGCTGACCCATTGGCAGCAAGAAGGGGGTCCCACCAGGGAGGAGTTCTGCAGGGAGCAGAACGAGTGCCCTACTCTGGAGGGTCTGCGGCGGCAGGCTGCAGACCAGGCAGCTGGCAATCAGTCCGGGTCACATCTGATCTACTGGGAGAGTGGTCTCCTATACAGTGAGCCTAAGGTTGCTGAGCCTGGGTCAGCCCGTGTGCTGGTGGTACCCCAGCGCTTCAGGACCTTCCTACTGGGTCTGGCTCATGACGTGCCTTTGGCAGGACATTTGGGGCAGGTAAAGACCTTTGACAGGCTTGTCACCCACTTCTTTTGGCCCCAAATGCGAAGGCAGTCAGATGCACACTGTAGGTCTTGCCAAACTTGCCAGGCAAGTGGTAAGAGTGGGAGGAAGGTCAAAGCTCCTCTCCAACCTTTCCCTGTTGTTGGAACACCCTTTGAAAGGGTAGGGATGGATATTGTGGGGCCACTGGACCCCAAGACAGCCATGGGCAACAGGTACATCCTGGTCTTGGTGGACCATGCCACCCGGTACCCGGAGGCAATCCCTCTCAGGACAACGACGGGGCCAGTGGTGGGCCGGGCGTTAATGGGGATCTTTTCCGTGTGGGATTCCCCAGAGAGGTGGTTTCTGATAGGGGGACCAATTTCATATCCAAGTATATGACATCCCTGTGGAAGGAGTGTGGTGTAACCTACAAGTTCACCACTCCTTACCACCCACAAGGAAACGGTCTGGTGGAGAGATTCAACCAGACCTTGAAAGGCATGATCAAGGGTCTAACAGAACCCATGAGGCGTAATTGGGACGTCCTCTTGCCATGCCTACTCTTTGCATACAGGGAGGTGCCTCAGAAGTCTCTTGGGTACAGCCCCTTTGAGCTCCTGTATGGCCACCCTCTCAGAGGACCTCTGAGTTTGGTAAAGGAAGGCTGGGAGGCGGCTCCCCGGAAAACTCCCCAGGATGTATTTAGCTACATGCTGGCCTTTAGAAACCAAACTGCCCGCTTCAGGAAACTCGCTCAGGCGAACCTAGAAGCAAGCCAGGAAGAAATGAAGAGATGGTATGACCAGAATGCCACTCTGGTCGAATTTCAACCTGGGCAAAAGTGTGGGTCATGGCCCCAGTGGCACCTTGTGCCTTGCAGGACAAGTGGACTGGGCCATATGAGGTGGTGGAGCGCAAAAGTGACGTCACCTACCTGGTGGATTTGCAGGCTCCAAGGAACCCTTTGAGGGTCCTTCACGTGAACCTCCTCAAGCCCCACTTCGAGAGGTCCGAAGTGAGTATGCTCTTGGCGACAGATGATGGGGTGGAAGAGGAGAGTGAGCTCTCTCCTGACCTCCTGTCTACCACGGAGCATGATGGGTCAGTAGAGGGTGTGATCCTCTCCCCTACTCTGACTCAGGAGCAGCAGGGGGACTGTCGCCAGTTGTTGGGACAGTTCGCCCCACTGTTCTCTCTGACTCCCGGTGTTACTCACTGGTGTACCCATGACGTGGACACTGGTGACAGCCCTCCTGTGAAGCACAAGATTTACAGGTTGACTGACCGGGTCAGAGCCAGCATCAAGGAGGAGGTCTCTAAGATGTTGGCGTTAGGGGTGATTGAGCCCTCCCACAGTCCTTGGGCCAGCCCAGTGGTCTTGGTCCCAAAGGCTGCTGCGCCCGGTGCCACTCCAGAACTCCGGTTTTGTGTGGACTACCGTGGGCTCAATGCCGTCACCAGGACTGACGCGCACCCCATCCCCAGAGCTGATGAGCTCATTGATCGGTTGGGAGCTGCCCGGTTCCTCAGCACGTTTGATTTGACGTCTGGGTACTGGCAGATTGCCTTAACCGATGGGGCCAAGGAGAGATCAGCATTCTCAACCCCAGAAGGTCATTACCAATTCCGGGTGATGCCCTTTGGGTTGAAGAATGCCCCTGCCACCTTTCAGAGGTTGGTCAATCAGGTGTTGGCTGGGCTGGAGGATTTCAGTGCCGCCTACCTGGATGACATTGCTGTGTTCAGTTCCAGCTGGGAAGAACATTTACAGCACCTTGAGAAAGTGTTGAGGGCTCTGCAAGGTGCAGGCCTCACGATCAAGGCCAGTAAGTGCCAGATCGGGCAGGGTTCTGTGGTGTACTTGGGGCACCAGGTAGGAAGCGGCCAGGTGGCGCCCCTACAACCCAAGATTGACACCATTCTGGCTTGGGAGCCCCCAAGACCCAGACAGAGTTGAGAGCCTTCTTAGGTCTCACCGGCTACTATAGGAGATTTGTTAAGGGCTATGGCACCATCGTTGCCCCCTTAACAGAGCTGACCTCTAAGAGGCAGCCCAGGAAAGTGATCTGGACTGAGTCCTGCCAGAAAGCTTTTGATGCCCTGAAGGCAGCCATGTGCACGGCGCCCGTGCTCAAGGCACCTGACTTCTCCAAGTAATTCGTCGTGCAGACTGACGCTTCAGAGCATGGTGTGGAGCGGTGCTCTCACAACTGAACGAAGAGGGCCTGGATCAGCCTGTAGTCTCTCCTTAGCAGGAGACTACTTCCCAGGGAACAGAGGTGGAGTGCCATAGAAAGGGAAGCGTTTGCTGTGGTCTGGGCGCTGAAGAAGTTGAGACCATACCTGTTTGGGACTCACTTCCGGGTTCAGACAGACCACAGGCCCCTCAGATGGTTGATGCAAATGAGGGGTGAGAATCCAAAACTGCTGAGGTGGTCCATCTCCCTACAGGGAATGGACTTTACGGTGGAACACCGTCCTGGTACAGAACACGCCAACGCAGATGGTCTGTCCAGGTTCTTCCGCCTTAGTGAAGAGAACTCCAATGGGGTTGGGTAGTTCTCCCTACTTTCAGCTGGAGGGGACATGTGTTAGACTTGGCATCTTTTGGCGTGTTTCCCCTGACTTTTTGCTTTCTGACCTCCCGGTTTTGACTCTGTTTTTGCTGGTGTAATGATTCTGCGCACTTTCCTCACTGCGGTCCAGTGGGAAAGTGCAAGTGCTCCTGTATAAAATGTGTTATGGATTAGTGTTTCCATGATTGGCCTATTTGGTTTATGTGTCAGTCCCTTGTAAAGTGCACTGCGAGTGCCAGGGCCTATAGACCAAATGCTGTTGGTGGGCTGCAGCACTGGATTGTGCCACCCCCGCAAACAGCCCGTAAAGTGTAACTCGGGCCTGCCATCGCAGAGCCTGTGCGCAGCCTGGGGCTGCCATAGTCGACTTGGCAAGTGCACACACTTGCAAGTCCCTAAACCTTCCCTTTTCTACATGTAAGTCACCCCTAAGGTAGGCCCAAGGTACCCCTGTGGGCAGGGTGCGTTGTATGTGAAAGGTAGGACATGCCCTGGTGTGTGTGGCATGTCCTGATAGTGAATTACAGCCTAGTTCGTTTTTCACTATTGCAAGGCTACCTGTTCCCCTAGGCCAGAACGGGCAGTTTTGATTATTACAGCTTATAATCCTAACTGACCCCGGGAACATGGTAGAAATTCGAGTTTAGTATGCCTGGACTCAGAATGATAAAATGCATCTTTTAGTGAAGTTGGTTTTAACATTCTGTGTTTGAAAATACCACTTTTAGAAGGTGGGTATTTTCTTGTCTAACCATCCAAGCCTGCCTCTGCGAGGTTGTGTATTCCTTGTCTGGAGTGTGAGTGACAGGGGCTGGGGGATGCCAGGAGACAGGGTGAGTCAGCACAGGGCTGAATAGCAAGATCTACATGTAGATGGGTGGGAGGGGTCGCACCTGGGCCCTGAATAGGACAGTGCCTTCCCTCCACAATGCTGGCTCCACCTCCTGTGGTGCGTCTGATGTCCCTGGCCTACTCACTGAAAGAAGGGACCGAGACTTGTCAACAAAGTGCTCCAGAACTGGTTTGGACTAGGCAAAGGCCTCTCTGCCTTCAGAGAACAAAGGAATTTGGGATATAAATGTTGGGGCCCTGACCCCATGAATTTAGATCTCGCTGGAATCAAGGAACCTGCCAAGACGAAGAGCTGGAAGAGCTGCCAGGAGGAGTACTGCCCCTTTGCTGTGTTGTTGCTTTGTTGGGTTGGCCTGCAGCTGCTGCTTCTGCCTTGGGCAGTGAAAGAACTGGACTGAACTTTCTACAAACTTGTGCTGAGTATCTCCAAGGGCCTGGAACCGAGCTGGCCTCCTGTTAAGAAGTCTCAGGGACTGCAAAGACTTCACAAGCCTCTGGGTACCGCTTCTGGAACGCTGTTTCAGTTGCCACAGAGGAAGGGAACCGCAACCGACTCCGTCAACCGAATCCATCCCTGGCCGGTGACCTGTTTGCACCGCAGACCGCATCGCCCCGCTTCGCATCGCAACCCTGGTCTCACCGTGGCGACGTCCGACGCCGCCAACACCGAGCCGCTGCTTGCACCGTGGACCTGTGGGCACCGCAGTTCGCATCGCATCGCTTCACTGAACCAGCCGGACCCGACCGACGCGGTCGCTGCAACTGGCTCAAGAGTCGTGACCGCATCGCATTTGGGGCACCGCTCGCACGTCTGCGACGCACCGCTCCGACTCGCACCGCTGTCCGACGCCAGCTCCCGCAATCCTGCTTGGTCGCCTGCATCGCAACCTGTCAGCACCGCATCCAGCATCGTCTCACCCTGCATCGCACGCCTTGGACTCACCGACTCCGTCTGCACGACGCTCATCGAGCCGCTGCCTGCACCGCATCGAGGGTCACCGCACCTTGCATCGCTCCGTCTTGCACCGCAACCGCGACGAATGCCGACCGGCTCGTACACTCCGTACCAGCCACAACGAGAAAGGTACTGTGACCGAGTCTGTTCACGACTCTGCTGGCCCGTATCGACGCGGTCGGCTGGAACTGTTAGACTCTGTGGTTTTCAGCATCGCGGTAGGCTCGGACGGAGCTACCGACTCGTACGAACTTTGTTTTTGAACTATTCTTGCAAAGAAGAAGTTACCTTATCAAGCATTCATTTTGAAAGTATAGTATTGTGGATTTTTGTCGTAATTGGTCTTGTCTTGAGTATATAAATATTGGTTATTTTTCTAAACTGGTGTGGTGTCCGTTTGTAGTGCTTACACTCTATTACTGTTGGTTATGTGCAAATGCTTTACACACTGCCTCTGAATTAAGCCTGACTGCTCGTGCCAAGCTACCACGAGGGTGAGCAGGGGTTACTTCACGAGTGTAACACCCTTACCCTGACTAGGAAGAAGGGTCCCTACTTGGACAAAGGTGCAAGCCCTTGCCAACTAGAGATCCCATTTCTAACAGGGTGGGTTTGAAAAGCAATATATATATATATTTCGCGCATGATAAACATCACCTAAACAGGGAACGAGCGTTCCTCTGGCAGGTATACAATGCATATCTGTCCGTATAGACAATAAGTGACTTAAGAGAGATTGGCAACAAAGTGCTACAAGCATACATGCCAATAGACCCGATTCAGGGTGTTTACTTATTAGAAAAGCACACGACTGAAAATCTATTAGCAGAGCACATATAGGTCTAAAAGGTCGAATATCGTTAGAAAAGCAGAATATATCAAGTTAAGCCTAGCTGTTTCAAAAAGTCACAATTTAGACGTGGCGCGCTTGGGCAAACAGAGCTCGCTGTGAAAGCTCTACACTTTCCCGCATTGTACCAGAACTTTGTGCTGATGAGACAATAGTTTTTAAACATTCATGTCCCCTTCGCCCTCACAACAATATTGTTGCTGAACTTAGGGGCAAGTCACTTGTCATGTATCACGTTATGATGTATTAAATAAATGAAAACCCAGCGCTGCAAGCGCGGGGTCCTGTCAGTGGGAGCAGCTTGGCGGAGCGAGTTTAGCTGCAAGCACTGACCGGAAGACCAGGTGCTGCAGGACACGGAGAGCTCCCGCTCCTCGCCCAGCTTAAACAAGGAATGGCAAAACAAGCCAGCAGCATCCTCTCATGGGGCAGATTCAAATATTGCACTAGGACGGCACAGGCCGGGATCATGCGCTTGAGGTGGACCTCGAAGCCATGCTCAGCTCCTGCTCCTGTCTGTCACCAGAGACCTGCGCCCAGAGGGGGGTTGTGCTGCCGCCAGCACTCACCCTGTCCGAGAGCCGCACGTGCTCCAGGAAGGAACTGGCGGCTGAAGTGGCCAAGGAGCAGGAAACGTAAGCTAATTAAAAACAGATGGCCCCCATAAAGATAAGAAATTGCGTTGCAACAGCCGCAAAGCACACAAGCCAGTCCGGATGGGCCGGACGAAAGGGAGAAAGGGCAGTGGCGAAAAAGCATCATTTTCAATGGGAAGCCAGCGTTTAGCATAAACGCTGACGCGACCCAATGAAAATGATGGGCGGGGCTTCAAGTCCCCTTCTGAAATCTCCTCTTTCACTATAGGTCTCGCCGAGCGAGCAGCGCATGCGCTGCAACGCCAGGCGAGACCTAAAAACCTATTGTGTGCTCTTTACCTTCAGCAACTTGTGTTCACACCTCACCAATTCCAACCCCACTTGCATCAACTGTCACCATGCTATCTTTAACAGGTGTTTTTATGATCATAGATTTAACCTAACCTCATTTTTTTGCTTTGCTTAATCAAAAGTGACTCCTTTATCAAGAGGTCTTTTAAAGTGTTTCCTCACTGGAGGAAAACCTGGGGCAAAACAATCTTAATACTTGCACAGTCCTCAGAATGATTTGATCTGATCCTTATTGATTTGAATTAGTGCCTCCCTGATTGCGCACAAAAGAAATCTCTTGGGTTACATTTTTTTCTTTGTTAATAAATGACCAAATGCTCTCTACTATTTGTGAAAAATGTACACTTTTCTTTCTTAAGTCGTTCCATGCTGTCGTAGTATGCAAAGAACTCTCTCTAACACTAAATTACGTTCTTCTATACTTGCAGCAAAAATTGAAATATTGTGTTAATGTGCTAACACTTTGTTCATGCTCAAATAAATTCTACCTTAATTTTTGGAGCATGGAGCTGCTGAAGCAAGCTCATAAGGCATCCTTAAATGTCAAAACACACAAAATAGTGTGAAGGAAGTAGTCAAAGATTTTGATTCTTCTGATAACTCAATTTGATGGTATGCTGACCTTAAACCAGTAGAGAAAAAATATTTAGCATCAGCCACCCTTCAGAGCAACTCTTGGATTTTAGAAAGGGGATGGCAATTAATTAAGATATTTTTATTTAATGAGAAAAAGTTGCAGTTATCAACCCCATGGGGTGGAGTCCCCCATGGTCTGTCCAATGCTCGGGGAAGGGGGCAGCGAGCCCCCTCCCCATTATATATAAATACCGACGCTGGCGGATCGGGTCCCGAGGGCCTGTTATAGGCTCGAGGAGGAGGGCTGCATGCCCCTGCCCCTTAATATTGATTATTGGCCCTGGGACAAGATCCTCAAGACAAGTGCAAAGCTCAGGCGGGGTGGGGCTGTGTGCCCCCAATATATGAATACCAGCCCTGGGGTATTGGGTCCCCATGAAGCCTGGGGGAGGAGGGCCGCATGTCTCCCTCCTCAAAAAATAAATATGCGCCGCATCCTGGGCCCTGGCCCACCCGGGGGGTTGGTGGGGGGGGTTATAAAACAAAAGGCGGGAGACCGCCGCATTTTCTTTTGTAATAAGCACTGCGGATCCTTCACAGATACTGTGGTGCTGATTAAAAAACAAAATACCGTTTTTAGCACCCGGCGGGGGGGAGGGGGTCGTTTGGGACCCCCCACCAGGCTTAGTAGGGCAGGGTATCCCTACAGTGCCCCCGATATGTTTTTTCACACTTATTTTCAGGACAAAGGACTGAGTTCCCAAGTCCTAAAACGACTGCCATTGCATCTTTGTTGATGTAGTGGCAGACAACCAGTTCTTATCAGGCCTCTCGCTACATTACCTATTAGGCCTATGGCATGGTACCCTTGGTGTGAGCGTGACAGCAGGAACGTGCCTCCACCAACCCATATATGGTGCTAGTACACACCATTTAGGGTGTTAATACACGCCATACAATCCTGGGGACAGGTGAATAGGCCTGCCTGGATATATGTGTTGTCATATATGTGTGTCCACTGACTGACATTACTAGACTTTGGTTAAAAAAATCAACAGAAGACTTAACGAATATTAGCACGGGGCATAAACTTAGGATTAGTCCTGATGAAACCCCAGGACCTTTGACAGGCCATTTAGAAGGCTGAAACATGTTGACAAGAAGTTAGGGTGGTAGAGTAGAAACTCTCCCTAAAACACACCCTTTTGTATAGACCTTTTAACTATACTAAAGGCACCCAAGAATAAAGGGAAACTGGGGTGTCCTTTAGGTATTTTTAATCTGGTAGACCCCGCTAGGAATAATATTTAAAGAGCTCCCTGGAAGATGGTTGAACCTGTCCTGGTTTATAGGGACCAGGGTGAGACCCGATGAGGAAGCATGATACCAATAGGGTCTGTGAGGGTCCATAAACAACCCCTTTGGATAGTCCTATGTTCTGGAAATACAGGTCCAAACGAAGTGAAGAAGGTGGTAAGATACTTTTTTGTGATGAACTAGTATATGAATCCTCGTCATGCAATGTGGTCCCTTTTCTTCTCAAGGAATGATTGAGAGCACATGTAGACCAGGCATTAGACATCGAAAGGTGAATACCTTGTCCCAAGAGGAGTAATAACAGAAGCAGGTTCTCAGTCCAAACTCCATATCAGTGTTGACAGGAAGGAGTGTTGAGGATGCAAAAACGTTTTACATCAAGTAAAATAAACTTATCAAGTTCTTCATCCTTCAGACTGGGTTGCTCAATAGTCAAACAAAAGGAAAATAGACAAAAATACCTTTTTGTATCAAAATAGGATCTTCATCCCTGATTTTAAGTTAAAAGAGCCAGTCATGAAATGGGGACATTGCTCCAGTAGCAGGATATCCAGGGATACAAAAAACTAAGGTACTAATAACTCGGCAATGCTGGTGGTCAGGCATGAGAAGGGATATCGAAAAACATGTACAACACTGTGTAACCTGTGCAGAAGCCAAGGTACCTCAGAAAAAGCCAATGGGATTATTACAACCCTCGCCCATACTTTGATAACCATGGTGTCAAATCTCCATGGATTTTAGAACAGATTTACACTACAGAGTCAGTCTTACTAGTCATTATAGACTATCTGTCTAAGACTGCTCACTTTATCCCTTTAGCAAAGGTCCCCACAGCTCCAAACGTTAGTTACAGTAATTGTTTATGAAATTGCCAGGTTACATGGACTGCCTCGTATCATTATTACTGGTCACAGATCTCAGTGCATAGGCAGGTGTTGGAAGACACTACTCAAACAACTAGGCCTCAAATGAATGGAAAGACAGAGAGCTTAAATCAGAACATTGAACAATATCTAAGATGTTTTATAATGCATCATTTAGAACTGTGATAGTCGTAATTAGCAAACACTTAAGGATTCTCTCTTTTTTCAAAGATTTCACCTTCCTACTGTTAGCTGGTTCATTAACAACTTGTTATGAACTGTGTTCAACTCTGAGTCCAGGAAATGAGGGACAGCAGCCCTGTTTTGTCTATTCTCTCTCTCAAATCCCCTATCCCTTTTCCCTGCTTTCAAGGTCCTAGTGGTGAACTTCTATTTGAGTGTTCACTTACTTGCCCTTGCACGAAAGTTTTGGTGGAACATCATCACAATAGGTTTCAACCATTCTGACATGTAGTCACGCCTGGCAATGTGTCCTTAGTTGTTGTGGCTCTCCACTTCATACCAGTTCACGCCCATTTAGTCGTCCATCATGTTTGTTGTTTTTTTCCCTTGTCGTTCTCTCAAGTTAGGATTCCCCTGAAGTCCCTTCTCCTAATGTGTATCTGTTTGTGCTCTATTGCTGAAGGATTCTTCTTCCTTTTATCTCCTCTGCTCCTGACTGGTTTGTGGTGGTGTCTAGGGTTTCTATCTGGTGTCTCGATTTGTCGGAGACTTGTCATCGCAACATCCACTGCAGAAACCAGTAAGCTTTTCATCACTCAAATGTTCTAATAATTCACTCTGGTCTGTAACCGAATACTTAACCGTGGTCTCTAGTTTACCTACAGTCAGTTCAGTGTAGTAACATTCCTACAACACTGAGGTTGACCGGTGCCGTCCCCAAACCTATAACAAATCCATTCTGAGAGTGAAATCCAGCCCAGTGATTCTCTCACTCCGTTTCCCTGTTTTCACCTGATTTCTACTGCAAATATGTTATTCACATTTCACATCTGTGTAGGTGTTCAGGGACGGTAGGGCTTTCAGTTGGTCTGTTCAGAAGGCAACTGACAGAGGGTGGTGCATGCCCACCCACACAAGAGCTAGGGGGTCAGTGTATCCCTGCCCTGCCCCCTTTTATATATTTTAAAATTGTTTTTCAGGGCTCAGGGACCGAGTCCTGTAATGGCGGCTGCAACATGTGGGATGAGCCAATCGGAATCATTTTTCAATTGTGTTTTTCCCTCGGGAGTCTCACAGGACTTCCGCATGACCTTGCCGCAACAGATATCACTATTGTTTTACATTTTAATTCTCTAAAAACGGCTGAACAGATTTACACCATATCACAAAAACCTGCTTTCTTCATAAATATCTAGCGTTTTGCAAAATTTGGTTTAATTCTGTTTAGCCGTTTTCTCTGTGTCACTGTTCAAAAACTACCTGTGGAAATTGCATGGGGAAACTGTGTTTCAAGGTGCCCCCTTTTCCTGCCCACCGCTCAACGGATTACCCTAACATTTTCCAGAAAGGAGTCTAGGTGGATGAACATTTTTTGGAAAGTTTTGTGAAGATTCTTCAAACTGAGTCAAAGTTATACGCAAAAAACGGTCTTCCAATGAAAACTCTGACTTACATATAACTACACTGTGACGACTATGCAATATATATATATAGACATTACAACATCTTCCTCCTTCAATTAAAACAGAATAAAGTAATAAAGATTTGTGTAGAAATGAAAATCAATGACAAAAACACAAGACAAACAATAAAGTCCTCAAAATATTTAGGCAACATGATGCATCCAGAGTTCCTAATTTTGTCTCCTAAAGTTTTCATAACATCAGAAGACTCAGTTGGGGTTGAGGATTCAATAAAAGTGAGATCAGAGGAAACAGAATCATAATTTTTGTTAACTCTTTATTTATTATGCATACAGGCAAACAGTGTCATCAGGTGCTGAAGCAGCATTGATATTGATAGTAAAGTGTGGATAGCACTTCTATTGGAGACGACCAACAATGCATCACACCATTAATCCCATGACTATCCGCACCATCTCAGAGCAGCCTGTATCACTCCTTTATTAGCAGCTACAAAACCTATAGGGAACTACCTTAACCCTCTTCCCTCCCCCCTCTGCCCTCTCGCACACCCAGGGACCTTCTTCCCATAGTAAGCAATCCTACACACATCGTAGCCAGAGACTCCCACCAGCCAGTTCCATCCGTTCTCTGTCCTCCCTCCACGGTTGTGTGCTGGTCGGCACCTTCCAATAGTCATCGCCCTCTACATTATTCATCAGAGTCAGAGGGCAGTTCATCCCTCGTCTCATCCAACTCGTCAGCCAGACAATGGAGCATGTCCCCCCAGTCTCTAAGGTCTTCCTCAACCTTATCACCACTTTGTACTTCTTAAGGAAGACCTCTTCTTGAAGGAAGTGACCCGATTAGGGCCACCCGGGTCACTCGCGACCACCTCTCAGCCTTCCTAAAAATGAAGAGTCGGTCAGACAGTAGAGAATACAAACCAATGGTATTTATTAGAGATACACTCGAGTGGAGTCCGGTCTGACCAGCCTCCTTAGATTGCTGCAGAGGGACTGACCTCTGCCAACGTGGTAACCCATAATGTACATCTTCAGAATCACTAAAGACACGGCCATACTGGAAATTTCCAGTTGGTAGCTGGTGAATAAAGGAGATACCGAAAGATGAGTTGCAATCCTGAGACCGGGTACATGCTATCTCAGCGTCAAGGTTACTCTGCCTGTGCACGCCGCTCTAAGGGTGGGAGCAGGCCTATCTAGTGAGAAAGGTATGTGATGACAAAACAGTCTATTCATTAGTACAGCGAAGCTCAACCTTGGAGAAATACAAACAGATATCGCAGCTGCTTTCTGTTGAGGCGGACAGAGTGAGACAGAAGTTAGTTTCGATCATGGCTCAAAATGGCGGCTGAATACAAAATGGTGCTGCGAATGCTAACCTAAGACATGCAATGCATAAAGTATTTCGGCTAAAACATTTCTATTCCAACAGACCCTCCTTTTAGCATTCGCTAACCCATTTTTCTACTGTCTAAGAGCAAATAACTTCTTACAGAATATAAGGGCTACCACTACAAACTGATACATGCGTTATCAACATTATAAAATACCTTCATCTATTGACATTAGATCTTGTATATCCTGCATCATCATGACCGTGGTCTTAGTGTCATGTACTGGAATCTTTGGTTTGGGCGTCAGAATCTTTACCTAATAAGCACAGCAAGCAGGGAGACAATGTATGCAAAAGCAACAGGTGAAAATAATACCAGCAATTGCAACCAGGAAGATAAGAATCGTTCAACCCCAGGACGTGAATAGACCCCAGAACCATCCAAATAGAGTCCATGTACCATTCTCTTGGTGTATGTCGGATGAGAGCCAGTGCAGCTTCTGGATGGCAGTATACACATTGGGGGCATGGTCTGGGATGTATACACAACAGCTACTGCTAATGACGTGACAGGCCCCTCCCCGGTCAGCTAGGATGACATCTAACACCATACGGCTTTGTAAGGCAACAAGCCTCGTAGCCTGGAGCTCAGCTGTGATATTCGTCAGTATCCCTGCTGTTGTATTAATAACCCCTTCTACCACTTTGTGAGCCGACGAATATTAAGACTATTGGACATGGGGCCCCAAAAGGGTACAATACCCTTCATGACGTCTGTGAACTGCTGCAAAGTGGTATGTGTCTGATCTATATCTTCTGTGTTAATAACCCTTCTAACTCGGGCAGGTATGCACTCCTACGCTGCAATCAATGGCCCTTATGATAATTGGACGGTGCTATATACACTGGGGGAAGAAGAAAAGAGAGGTAACATATACCGGACCACCCCCTAGGAAGCTAAACATAAGCTTGGGATCCACAAACAAAATATACATTATATGGTGGGAGCAAAGGCGGGCTACTAATCGTACTCAGCGTATATGTGTAATTGCAATTACTCTCTCTCACTTTCACCTTCCCACTTCCCTGAACACAGAAACCAGCTGCATCGCTTTGTCCTTAGTAATATTGCGGATTTGGAAAGATCGGAAATATTCAGTGGCATTGAACCCTTTGAAATCTAACATTTCATTTTGAAGCCATGTTTCGTTCTTTTCCTTCTCATATACATTCATACAAGCTTTTGGGGACAATGTACCAGGGGTCCCTTGTTCCCCTAACCCTGTGGAAGTAAACCCTTGATAGAAACGTATATATTCTACCACAGTGCGAGAGTCAGCAGATGTCATATTTATAGCAGATAATTGAAAGTGATAATGCACCATAGTAAACAGTTCAAACCACCCTTCACAACTTCCGAGATAGGATAATGGCATCGATAATACAATATCACTCTTATGTGTAACTGAGGGGAGCAACCCACAGATCCAGCAATTAGTAGCATTGGACGTATCATGGGGCTGAAGCAACATTTGTAAAAATACATTGTCTGCGTAAGTTTTTCGATGTTCTCCTTTGTGAGGGGCCAAAGTAACAAACATGTGTTCAGTGGGGACAGGTGTTGTCCCAACCAAAGAGTGTACAGGATACCTTTCCTCCAAAAACCAAGATATTCCCAACACAAATAGTAATGCAATTGCAATTATTACTGCGAAAACTATTTTACTTTTTGTGGACCAACCCCGCTCTGGGCGCGGAGGCGCAAATGGCTGTTCTTCTTCAGTAATGGGCCGACCAAACGGATACATTGTAGAACCAAGGAAAAAAGAATGCAACAAGACTAATGGCAAAGGCAAGAGTTCCCAATGTCCGTCAGAGCCTCACAGGTTTACTCCTATTGTTCATCAACGTTGGCGCTTTTGAGCACCGGCAGTGGAGCTGTTCGATCCTAGCTCTTGAAGAAATCCCACGTCGTCCAGGATACCACACCCCCATCCAGGGGAGCACGTTCGGTCTATCCTGTCCAGTGTCCGAACATTGCACCAATTTTGCCTCTCCCTAAACTACTGTTGGTACCATAGGCAGGGTACACCCTGACTTGCGCAGTCCATCCCTACTAATCTGACTTCTCCTTTGGTGCACTGTTCCTCCGTTGGGGGCGCAGATTGTACCTAGATACTCCAGGCACAGAGGGGTCAGTAAAAAGGGGGTCTGACACAGAGGGGTCAGTGGAAGAAGACTCTTGAATTGGCTTGATCTCCGGGGGCACTGCTGCATTTAGTACCTCATCGTTCTCAGCCTCAGTTTGGGTCCACGTGAGCTTGGCATCCGAAAAGTGGACAAATCGTGGGACTTGCTCCCACTCCGAGTCCCCTAATCCATACTTGACCCACTGATCATAGGGCAAGGGGAGAGGCACTCTGCGGCAATGCTGACAATGAATCCAGTTCTTTCGGCCGGTGACTTTGACTGCTGTGCGGGTGGCAAGGAGCACCTGGACTGGCCCCTTCCACCTCAGCTCCAAGTTCTTCTTTCTCTGAAAATTCCGGATCAATATATAATCACCAGGCCGAATGTCATGTCCTGGCCCCTCAGGTACTGGCGGGAGAGAATCCTGGATCTGTTGGTGAATAGAACGCAGACTTTTAGTTAACTCATACAGATAATCCACCAACAGAGGATATTCAATTTTCTGAAAACTGACGAGAACGCGGGACGCCCCAGACATTTGCCGGGCGCCCGAACACAACCTCGTAGGGTGACAGTCCTGTCCTGGAATGTGCTGTCGTTCTTGTGGATAAAAGGGCTAATGGTAAAGCATCTGGCCACTGCAACCCTGTGCTCTCCTGAATCTTTGCCAATTTCAGTTTGAGAGTACCATTGTACTTCTCAACCAAACCTGCTGACTGGGGGTGATTCGCAGAATGAAATTTTTGTCTGATATGTAGTCCCTCACAAACCAACTGAATGACTCTTGCGTTGAAGTGACTTCCGTTATCACTCAAAATCAAACGGGACAAGCGAAAGCGAGGAAAGAACTCCTTCAGGAGTACTTTTGCAGTTGCTATGGCTGTATTTTCTTTGGTGGGGTAAGCCTCAACCCATTTACTGAATGCACAAACAACCACTAAAACATATTTCAAATTTTTGACTCTGTCCATTTCTATATAATCTATCTGAAGGACCTCAAAAGGGAAAGTGGGAGGTGCAAAGTTGCCAGGTGGCGTAGGGGTACCTTTTCCAGGATCGTGCATCATACACTCCATACAATATTTGACCAAATGGGCGGCAGTTTTTGGAATGTTATAATTTTGCCATACAGGGTCTAACAACTTACAAATACCTTTAGCACTGATATGAGCTGGCCCGTGCGCCATGGTAACTACAGGAAGAACATATGCATCTGGCAGCATCCATCTCTGCTTCCCTGACTTATCAGTCCAAAACCCCTCCTCATCCAAACGTGCTGTACTTTCCTGCCGTACTGCTAATTCCTCAATCATTGCCTCACTCTGTATCTCCTTGGCGCTTTCCAGCGTATCCTCAAACATGGTGACCTCGGGCACCCACCTAGCGGGACCTGCCACAAACATCTTTTTCATCTTCGTTCGGGCTGTCTCCTTAGCTGTCTGGTCTGCAAAGGCATTCCCTTTACCCACATTGTCAGTGATTGTCTTGTGGGTGCTGCACTTTATGATCACTAATTTCTTGGGGAGTGTCAAAGCCGACAAAAGCCTATGTATAAGAGGGCCATGTTGGATTTTCATCCCGTGGGAAGTGAGAAACCCCCTCTCTGCCCAGAGCTGCCCAAAGTTATGGGTGACTCCAAAGGCGTACTGACTGTCAGTGTAGATATTGACAGCCAGTCCCTCACTCAACTCACAGGCTCGTTTAAGGGCAACGAGCTCTGCAGCTTGGGCCGACTGATAGGGAACTCATGACATCTCAACTGCCATGTACAGTGTTGTGATCGCGTATGCAGCAGTCGTAGTGCCGTCTGGTAACTTAAAACAAGAGCCATCGACATATAGTTCCCCTTGGGGGTCAGATAAGGGAACATCAGTCAGGTCTACCCCACCTTTCGTCTCTTCCTCCGTCCATAAGATACAGTCATATATGTCAATTTCCTCACTCTCAGAAGGGAGGGGTAGTAACGTGGCTGGGTTTAGAGTGGCACATCTTTTAATCGTGACATGTGGTGCAAAGAGAGTCAACTCATAGCCGGTTAGACGTGCACTGGTGAGGTGCTGCGTCTTGGTTTTATTCAAAAGGGTATCCACAGTATGGGGCACCATGACTGTGAGGTCAGTATCAAGGACGAGCACAGCCGATTGCCTTATAGAGACGGCCACAGCCACGACCGCTCTTCGACAGCTCAAGAGGGCTCTTGCGACAGGGTCAAGAAGAGCAGAAAAATAAGCACACGGCTGTTGCTTACCTCCAAAGCCCTGTGTTAAGACAGACAGCGCATAACCAGCCGTCTTGTGTACGTACAGCACGAACAGCTTTGTGTAGTCAGGTGTACCAAGCACAGGCGCAGAGCAAAGTGCAAATTTTAATTGCTCAAAAGACAGCTGACATTCAGGCGTCCAAGGCAAGGGTTCATGCACATCTTTAGTGGTTAATGCCAGAAAAGGCTTTGTTAGTAACGAGTAGTTAGGGATCCATTGGCGACAATAGGAAGTAATGCCAATAAAAGCGCGCACCTCCCTCTGAGTTTTAGGGATTTTAACAATGGCACTAATGCGCTCAGGGGTCAATCTCCTACCCTCCTTCGACAGTAGGTGACCTAAATAGGTGACCTCCTGTCGACAATATTGAAATTTGGAAAGGGACAATTTATGTCCGTGGTGTGCCAAATGCAGCAACAATTTAACCGTACTGTCTTTGCAACCCTTTTCAGTGTCAGAAGCGATGAGAAGGTCATCTACATATTGAAGTAATGCATTACCTGAGGGAAGCGTGAGGGAGTCCAATTGGGCTTTCAAGGCTTGGCTATATATACTAGGGCTCTCAGTATAGCCCTGAGGAGTTCGACAGAATCTAAAGCTTCTGCCGGCTAGTGTAAAACCGAACAAGTGCCTGCTGTCTGGATGGATCTGAATACTGAAGAATGCATTTTTCAAATCAATGACAGAAAAGAATTTAGCAGAGGAAGGACTCATCGTCAGAAGGGCAGTAATGTCAGGGACCACCGGGAACTGAGGAACCACTATTTTATTAATTTCGCGCAAGTCAATCACAAAACGATAAACGTCTGGATGGTCACCAGAGGAACCCGAAGGTGCCCTTTTAAGAATGGGAAGGATAGGGCTATTACACACATTAGCAGTTGTCTCTTCGACAACCCCTGACTTAATTAGGTCTGCGGTATCTTGTACTGAGGAATACGAGGCAAAATGGCATTATCTTTAAGTTTAATGGAAACTGGAGGTATCTACAATAGTCCAACGTCCGTATCACCTTGTGAGGGATCGAAAAGACTGAGCTAGACAGTACGGGGAATTTCAACTTCTTTTATTTCTTTGTTTGCAGGGTGTAAGATATATGCCAGGGCTCCGTTTGGATAATGCGTCTTATCCGTCTTCGGTACTCCTTAGTTTCAGGGTCCGCATCCCATTCTCTTCTTTCTGTAGGGTTTATCTGGTCCTCAAAAGAAAGAGAAGAGTGGCATTTGGTGAGGAAAGGTAATGGGAGTTATCTCCCCAAGGGAAAAGGAGTGAGGGATCACCAGGTGCTGCAGGTCCGCGAGCTAGTGACGTGCTTTAGTGAAGGGAGGGTGGTCGGATAGGTAGGGGTTTTTTCTGTTTGCCCGCTAACGCTGACTTTCTCCCTCCTCCCGGCCTACCCAGAGAGCCGCGCACGTACCTGTGTAAGCCACGCTCCTCTAGGAGCGTGGCGGGGCGAAGCGTAGAGTTGTTGGCCTCCTGGCACTCCTGGATTCTCCTGAGCTTCGTTTCTCGTTGCGGAGACGAACAGCGGACTCCTCTCGTCTGGTGTCTCTGCTTCTTCTCTGTCGGTTGCTTGTTCCGCGTCTTCAGTCGAGCAGCGTCTTCCGGAGACTCTCTTCTCCAGTCCTGACGCGGGGATTTTCACTTCCTTCATTGGCCCCTCATCGATGACGATGGATCCGGGGGCGGAGACGTCTGGAGAGCACTCCCAGTTAAAGGAGCCGTGCGGTGAAAAGGAGGAATGCCTCTCTCGTACGGGGGTCTGAGCCATAGTCCATTCCGGTGGATCGGTCGGCTGTGAAAAAAGAAGAGAACCCTTTCCATGAGGGACACACCACCAGTCAGCTTCACTGTCCGTATCAGCCTGGGGGTTACGCAGTCCATGACACACCCCTCCCCTAAGATTCTCCCGATCGGGGAGAGGAAATATACGAGACAGAAAGTCCGCACTCCCATTGTCGACCCCTTTCCGATGTTTAACTTCGAAGGTAAAGGGCTGTAAGGAAAGAAACCAGTGGAGGATACGGGGATTATGGCCTTTGTTCCTACTCATCCACTGTAGGGGAGCGTGGTCAGTATACAGCGTAAAACGACTGCCCTCTAGATAGTAACGGAGCTTGTCGATAGCCCATTTGATTGCGAGACATTCTTTTTCTATTGTAGGGTACTGCCTCTCACGGGGAAACAACTTCCTGCTTATGAAAAGAATCAGCAGCTCAACACCTTCAGGGGAGAGCTGTGACAACACGGCCCCCAGCCCACAGTCCGAGGCATCGATGTGGAGGATAAAAGGTTTAGCAAAGTTGGGAGAGGTTAGGACTGAACTGGAAGTGATAGCTTTTTTGAGTTGTCTGAATGCGGTTTTCACTGACTCAGAGGGGTTTAGCAAGTCGTTTGGTTTGACATCTTTACGTAGTAGATCTGTGAGAGGTCCCGCGATTTCTGAGTATTGGGGTATGAATCTTCTGTAATAACCTAGCAACCCCAAAAAGGCTCTCACTTCTCTCTTTGAAGAGGGAAAAGGGGTTTCCATAATAGCTTTCACTTTTTCTTCCTGTGGCTCTATTATCCCATTTCCCAGCACATAGCCCAGGTATCTGACTTTGTTAAATCCCACCCTAGATTTCTTGGAGTTTACGTGTAGACCGGCCCTTTTTAGGGCCTGAAAGATCTCCTGACAGTGTAAGAGATGGTCTTCCCAGGTGGGACTGAATATTACTATGTCGTCAAGGTAAGCCGACGAGAAGGTCTGATGGTCACGGAGCACGGTGTTCATTAGTCTCTGGAACGTGGTAGGTGCTCCGTGAAGACCAAATGGGAGAACAGTAAACTCATATAAGCCATCAGGCGTAACAAAGGCGGTCTTTTCTTGGTCCCTCTCTTTAAGGGGGACCTGCCAGTAGCCTTTAGTGAGGTCCAAAGTTCTAATATACTGAGAGTCTCCTAGTTTCAGTCTCCTAGTTTCTCTATCAATTCGTCGATCCTTGGTAGGGTATACGAATCGAATTTGGAGATGGAGTTAACGGCCCTAAAATCGATGCAGAATCTGATGGAGCCGTCCGGTTTGGGGACCAGGACAATACGGGATGACCTCTCACTTTTGGAGGGATGTATAATGCCCATCTCTAACATGGTCGTGATCTCGTCTCTTACGGCCTGTCTTCTTGCGGCCAGTATGCGGTAAGGCCATTGCTTTATGACTTTCCCAGGAACCGTAACAATAGCATGTTCGACCAGGGAGGTTTTCCCAGGAAGGTCCGAAAAAAGAGGAGAGAAAGGTTGCAACATTCTCGTTAGGGATTGTTGTTGCTCTAGGGACAAAGATTCGTTTATCACCAGCTGATCAAGAGTACACATGGGTTCTGCTGGGGGTGGTAAGACGAGATCGGCTGTTTTGGGCAGAGGGCCCAACCATTTTTTTAGTAGGTTGATGTGGTACTTTTTTACTCTTAAGGGTTTTACTTGAACCTTATAGGTGGTTTTTCCCACTGTACCCACTATTTTGTAGGGACCCATCCACTCCACCTTAAGCTTGCTGGAGGAGGTGGGTAGGAGTACCAAGACCCAGTCATTTATCCCTTACTGTCTCCATTTTTTCCCTTTATCATAGAAGGCTTTCTGTCTTTCTTTGCTTTTCTCCAGGTTAGAATACGCTAAGTCCCGAAGTTTGTCTATTCGGGATTTAAGTTCTTGAGTATACTCCAGAAAACCCCTGGTCTCGTCTTCTTCTTCCTTTTCCCACGCCTCCCTTGTCATCCAAGAGAGATCTCGGCTGTCTCCCGTATAACATCTCAAAGGAGGAGCATCCGAGGCTACTCTGGACCTGACTACGTATGACAAATAAGGCGAGGGGAAGGAGTTGGTCCCAGTCTTTCCCTTCGCTCCTAAGCATTTTCTTCAATGTCAATTTAAGGGTCCCTTTTTTACTCTCTACAAGACCGTTGGTTTGCGGGTGATAAACCGACGTCTTGATCTGGGTAAGGTTCAGGGTCCGACAGACCTCTTTCATGAGACGGGAGACAAAAGGGGTGCCCTGGTCTGTCAAGATCTCCCGGGGAAAGCCTACTCTGGAGAAGAGTTCGATGAGTTTGTCAGTGATATTCTTGGTGGTAGGAGCCCTTAAAGGAAAGGCCGCCGGGTACCGAGTGGTGTAGTCCACTATCACTAGGGCGTATTGATGTCCTTTTTTTGTCTTGGGTAAAGGGCCGATTAAATCCATTCCCACCCGTTCGAAAGGTGTTCCCATAACCGGAAGAGGTTGCAGTGGTACAAGGGGAGGTTGGTACGGATTTTTCTTCTGACAAATTTCACACTCCTGACAATGGTTCTTTATGGTACCATACACCCCAGGGCAGTAGAAGTGCCGTAATATACTCTGGGTTGTTTTTTTCTGCTCCTGTATGCCCTGCCGTGAGATGGGAGTGGGCGAAGAAAAGGATCTGATCCCTAAAAGCTAGGGGTACTAACAATTGAGGGGGGTAGTCTTTTGCTCCTTTCCAATATAACAACCCATTTTTAACAAAGAAATGTGGATAGGCCGTTAGAGTTCTGTTGGCATTGGCGTAGGCGTCCCGCCAGGCGTTTTGTAGGGTAGGGTCATTGGTTTGGGTATACCGGAAGTTCCTGTCAAGGAGCCACGGCTCCTGGGTTATAAGGGCCATATGAGGTGTTTTCCCCGGGACACCCCCATCCCTTCCACCCAACTGGGACTGAACAGTGGTTAAAAACATCCCCAAGAAGTTGGGGTTCTTGGTCCCTATTATCAGTTCCTCGGGGAGGTTCCACAACACACCCACCCTGACAATAGAGGGGGACCCTTGGACAGGCGTAAGGAACACATCTGGCGCTCTAAGGCCCATTCCAATTTCTCCTGTCCTTTCACCAGGTGCTGTATTAGGGTATCCATTATGTCGGTACTAATGGCCGATTGCCCGCATTCTCCACCACTTGTTACCTCATCTATATCATAGTCATCATGATAATACTGTCCGCCCCTATTGTCATCGAAGTAGTTACTATCGGGACGGTCCTGTGAGGGTGCACCATGCTGAGCTCTGTCCTGTCCACCAGCTCCACGACCCCGTCCACGAGAACCTCGTCCTCTCAGGGCCGCGACTTTCTGCAACAACACCGGACACTCGCTACGCCAATGTACCTCCTCCTTACAATACACACACTACGTACGACTAGTACGAGATAGCTTTCGGGCCGTACCACCACGTCCTCTACCATTCCCTCGAGAAGCCTGCTGCAACAACACTTTGGTCTTCAATTCTTTGAGCTTTTTCTCCACCTTCTCCTTCTCATTTTCCCTGTGATCATAATACTGTGCCATACTCAATATTACAGTAGGGGAGGAGGTGATCCAAGTGCTCTCCGAGGCCTGCAACCGAGTCGCGATCTCAGGAAGCAAGTTCGTAACAAATCTATTAACGAACAATCGGACACCTCCCTCCACCGACAAATCCTGTCCGCTAAAATCCCAAAACACACCTTCAAATCGAGTGAAAAAATCAGACACACATTCCTCTTTCTTCTGACGACATGCCGTTAACTTGTCCCAATCTACGCTTCTCGGTGGAATAAGAGAGTGCATATAGGTAATAATTCGGCCAGGCAAAGCTAGGATCTCGGCCTTAGGCTTCTCACCAGGCTTTTTCTCCTGGTCCCATGCTTTAATCTGATCCCAGGTACCACCCAATTCCACAACGTGGTCCTGTGTGTGCACCTGCCTCCAAATATCAACAGGCACCAATAAACCAAAGAACATTTCAATATCCGCAAGCGTCATCACTGTCGATGAAGCGGCCTCAGTCAATTCCTTATAATATGCAGTAGGATTTTTCCTAGGGTCAGGCAGCTGAGTCTTAAGGGACAAAACCTCACTCCTTTTCCATGGAGTATAAACCCATTGTTCTTGGAACTGGGCCTCTACCCATGGTCTAGTAACAACGTTATGCTGATCCAGTAGCTCTGGTATTTCAGGGTGATATATGGGGTGGACTTCCCTCATCGGAAATTAGGATACTGTCTTTGGGCTCTTCTCAAGCAGCCTACCTCGATAAGCGGCCAGCGTCGCAACATTATTAAAAACCTCACTAGGTGCCATATCCGCAGCATATAAATGGTCCCTAATATCATAAATAATCTGGGGTGCTACATCATTGAAACACTGTTCCCACAGTCTAATCAAAGTAGCCGACATGTGCTTAAGGGCATGCTGCTGCACAAACGGCTCATAATCTCTCATCACACTCCACACATCTTCCACACTGTAAATGGGGTGACGAGCCTACTGAGCGGCCTGATTGGCTACCACCCTTTTCTCTTCATCTCCCACATCGTATCAATATCCACCCCAGTCGCTCCCTAGCAGTCGCCCAGTCTCCGTCCCCTAGTCCGCATACGGGCATTCCGCTACTCAGTAATGTCGGAACAGGGAAGGAGTAGCAACAGAAGGAACAGGCACCAACATCGCTGGTGACTGTGTCGTAGGTGTGAGGGCTGGCGAGAGAGATGCTGAAACAATAGGCGTATCAGGCAGACTGGCAGTCGTTGTAGCCGCAGAAGACGAAGTCAAAGAAAGGGCAGGAGGCGCTGTGGCCAAAACAGGTTGATCAATAGTAGAAGAAATAGAGGCAGCAGAGACAGAAGAAACAGATGACTGAGGCTGTGGGATAGCAGGATATATTTTCTGCGGGGCGTATGGGGGTGGAGGTCAAGTATCTAACAATTCCTCCACAAATGTATCATTTTCTTCTCGGGCAACATAAGACTTTTCACATTGTAATCGAAATTTCCTATCAGCACACTCTATTCCTTTTTCTATTTTCTCTCTATTATGCGCTACAGCTTTCTGAGTCACTGTCTGCATTCTCCCCTTCCGGGCCTCTTTCTCTGCTTTCATTCGTCTCTGTTTAGCTTCCTTTTGCCATGTTCTGAGGGAATCAAACATCGACTGCCTACTCCTTTTCACAAACAATTTTTCCTGCAGAAAATTAATTTTCTGTTTATCAAAAGTGCCCGTCAACGGCCACTGCAACTCGGCATTGTCCCTCGTATATTTGTGCCATAACGTACTAAACATAATAGGGCCAAGGCCATGTTTTAAGTACATGTCAAAATTTGGAGTGCCTTCTGGAGGCGCTGGATGACTTTCTTCCAATCGAGCATCAGCAGAACAACGACAGCCCAAACAAAACACTTTACTAAGACACGGCATTTTCAAAAGAAAACAAGCTTACCATGTATATCTAGCAGATATTTGCAAATATCTTCACCACAGTCCGTTTACAAATCTCATCAAATACAAATCAAAAATGGTACCATGTTCATAAGGAACTCAAACAAATTCAAGCGCTTGTCCAAAGACGGTCCTCAGACCGTGTCAAATACAAACCAAAATGGCGCCATATCCACAAAGAACCAAAGCAAACTCACCTGGTGTACACAGGTCAAACGAATTTATTCTCCACTGCCGACTCTTCAAACCAAACAGTCAGATCCAAGGGTTTCGCCGTTCAGGACCCCAGTCGGGATGATCACTGGACGAGGCACCGCCCGGTCAGACAGACGGGGCAGCTGCGAGTTCAAGACTCTCTCGTGCAGGGATCCCCGATCCGCCCATCCGACCCGACGTGGCCCCGACCTCCTCACCCGTCCGCAGGCAAGGAAGGGTCACCCGATGGAGTCCCTGTTCGGGCGCCAAATGAACGAAGTGACCCAATTAGGGCCACCCGGGTCACTCGTGACCACCTCTCAGCCTTCCTAACATAATGAAGAGTCGGTCAGACAGTAGAGAATACAAACCAAAGGTATTTATTAGAGATACTCTCGAGTGGAGTCCGATCTGACCAGCCTCCTTAGATTGCTGCAGAGGGACTGACCTCTGCCAACGTGGTAACACATAATGTACATCTTCAGAATCACTAAAGACAGGCCCAGACTAGAAATTTCCAGTTGGTAGCTGGTGGACAAAGGAGATACAGAAAGATAAGTTGCAATCCCGAGACCGGGTACATGCTATCTCAGCATCAAGGTTACTCTGCCTGTGCCCGCCGCTCTAAGGGGGGGAGCAGGCCTATCTAGTGAGAAAGATATGTGATGACAAAACAGTCTATTCATTAGTACAGCGAAGCTCAACCTTGGAAAAATACAAAAAAATATTGCAGCTGCTTTCTGCTGAGGCGGACAGAGTGAGACAGAAGTTAGTTTCGATCTTGGCTCAAAATGGCTGCTGAATACAAAATGGTGCCGCGAATGCTAACTTAAGACATGCAATGCATAAAGTATTTTGGCTAAACATTTCTATTCCAACATTCTGCCAGTGCCCATTCCAACATGTCCTATTGCCACTTGTCCATCATAGGTCCAGTACTAGTCACCCAGCGTATTCCTACTCGTCGTTTCGCCAACAGGAGACCCAGCTTTTCAAGTCTGTATTGCATCGCACTTTTTTGAGTCTTGGGAATAGGCCCAGCAAACAGTATCGTACCGTCCTCTGGACACGTATACCAGTCACGCGGGTCAATTACCCTGCCACTGCTTCCCAGTAACTGTGCACAAGCTGATGCCCATTCCGCATCAGTTAGGGGATTTTTCAAGTCTGTGTCCCACGCCTGTCGCGTCCTAAGCAGTGGCATTGGGCAATCCTCCTTCAGGGAACTATACATTCTGGTAATTAGCCGTCACCCCTGCCCCCCTTCCAGTAACATCTCCATCGTCTGGGACACTGGTGGTGTATGTTTAGAAAGTCCGTCCATATCTCCCTCGTGGTGTACGCTATCTTTGCAAATTGCAAAAACTGCCAAGCCAAAACAGAACCATCATTAACAGTTAACTCGTCGATGCTCTTCTCACACGTCACTTCAAGTATATTGCTCAGGTGTTGCTTTGAAGAATTTTAAGCAGACCTGGAATCCAGCTGAGGGCCCCAGGACATCACCGCATTGGTCAGAAGCTAGGAGGCAAGAGAGAGAGAGGAAGCACACAACACAGGCAACAAGGAATAAGGGAGGTCTAACAGGAATAACAGAGAGAAACGGAAAAGGAGGAAAACAATAAATGTGAGGAACAGGTAACAAGTGCAAATTGGTACGAAAGCGAAGAGCTATAACAACTCACTACACATTGTAGGCAAAGGGTGTGTGCCATGTTAGGTTTTCAATATGGCTCTGCCCCCAGTGGCCCAGAAATGAAAACATCAGAGAGTAACCACACATTCTGGAAGTTAATGGTCTAGTGTTCCCAACCTCTTCAGTTTCCACTGACCTGTCTTTCACAGTCTCCAACCTTATTGCACCTTATGCCTGATTGTACGTCTGCTCGTCACCTGTATCCTTACAATGGCTCAAACAGCAGAATGCTAGCCAATGAGGCAGGACACTGCATGTCAGTAGTTGAAATGACATGGAGAACCTCCTCCCAACTGCTCAATGGATGACATGTACCGGGGAAAAGAAGTTTCAAACAGACACTGAGCTAGGGTCACTAACTGTCCATAATTTTCACAGACTGTACGTAAATTAACCCTAACGTCTGTTGTCCGTGATTGATGCCTTAACGGATGGCATTTGCCCATAATTTTAGCGAAAGGACAAAAGTTAGCTTTCACAACTGAGATTTCCCAGCTGAAGTGAAAGGGAGGGAGTCTCCTGTGCTGCATTCTGGAGGGAGGGGCTGACAGCTGAAATAAAAAGAAATAAGCCTTCTTGTCAGGGTGTCTGCTTCCCCAAAGAAATGCAAATGTGTGCAATTGGTTAATCGGCAAATGTAAAGGCTGCTTGGGAGGCGTTAATTGATGGAGTCACTTCAAGCCTCCCAATTACAAAGATAATTTACTTTGAGAAGGTACTTAAAGGGTATTCCAAGCTGAGCTGTGGAGTGTGTGTTTTAAATGGACTGTAAAAAAAATGTTTGCACTAGGTATAATCTGCATATTACTGAAATCTATACTTTAGAAGCACTTTTTATCTTTAACCTATATTGAAATTTGTACTTGTAAATTGAAATTTGTACTTGTAAAGCGCACTGCTATCCCAGCTGGGGCATCGTGGCGCTGTACGCATACCGCTGTGGAACCCTTCCTGGCTTTTCCCTGTGAAATGTCCACTCCTGGGCACCCCCAAGGTGAAGCCAGGCATCCCAACGCTGGTGGGGCCGTTGTGGAGATTAAGCAAGCTATTGCCCAGAGTTGCAGAGTGGGACCCATGATTAGAATAGGCACCGAGGTGAGAATTATCAGGTCCGAGGAAATTGAGCCCAAGACCCACCAAGGCGGGAATTGAACCGTGGTCCCAGGCCAGATCTCTGCATCAGGGTCTGCCGCTCTAACCATTGAGCCACACTTCTCCACTATATGTGCATTCAATGGCAGCCTGTATTCTATTTTGTGCAATGCACGTTTAAAATAATGACTTAAACATTCAAAGTGCTTTCAGGAACCTCCTAGCAATAAAAATACATAAGTCACTTTTCCCTGCCTGCACCAAACAGGATTCAATTCTGTGAGCCTCTGGTTGCACACATATACTTCTGTAGTGATTGCATTAACCAATAGACGTTTCATAACATAAAATAGTGCATTTTCCAATGATTAGTTTAACTATTATTATTTTTTCAGTTCAGGTGATCATTATTTTATATGTAGTTACCTGACGGTGAGAGATCAACAAAATAGTTACAGAATATTTCACTCTTTTTAGGCACGTCTTTGATTTCACCTCCACGCTCACTTACCCCATGCCCATGGCAGTATCCATTCTGTTTTTTAATGCACTTCAACGGCTGCTTTGAATAGCTTCGAGGTAGGCAAGCCAACAAATCAACAAGGAGAGCTGAGTCAAGGGTCTGGCTCTGATCTTAGAGCCCGCGCACGAACCGAAACCCGGAAGTGTTTGCAATGTAAATCATACAACAAACATCATGCAAAATGTAATAAAATTCAAGAGAAGTGTATTTCTTTAACATGTGAAGCACTGACATAAATACGTCACATTTAAAGTCTATTAAATCAAACACAGTGGGTTTTTGTACAACTGGTATTTGAAAGTGCTTTCAGACGCCTCATGTATTTGAAAGTGCTTTCATACGCATTAATGAAGAAAAGAATTTTGGTTAAGTAAAATATTTGCCTAAGGTCACACAATTTAAGCAGGGAAGCCGCAATTTATCCAGTTTTTCTAATCTACTTTTGTACAAATCAGCCAGGAAATGTCTACTTGTCTTTCCTTATGTTAAGGCTTTGTTTTTACTTCTTTGTGCCTTTTTCTACGGTTTTATATAGCGTTAACTTGACCCAAAGGTATTGGAGAACCACTTGCATTACACAAGGACACATTCATTGTTTATAGGCATGGGGAGATTAAGTGGTTTACCCAGAATCACAGGATGTTGAGCCAATGCCGAGACTCAAACCTGGATCCCCAGTTCAAAAATTGGTAGTCCTGGCTCTAACGCCACATCCTGAGTAGCGGGAAGGAGGCAGGCAGAAGCCAAATTAAAGCTCAGCTCATTATGGGTTTGAGGTTCCAACAGGACCTCGAGCTGAGCTAGAGCCATGCTTCAGGCTCAAGTCTGGCTCAAGCTTTCAGTGGCTCGCCCACCTCTATAATAGCTATGCAAAGTCTAAAAAGTTAGTGATATTAGAATATGGTTTCCTTCCTTCCCTTACCTTCATTATGGACCTTTTTTGTTTTAGATATTGTGTCAGATTAACCTGTGATCTGTATTTATTTAACACAGTATACTTACTATTAATCTTACAGAGTGGTACAAAAACACTGTGTTCTGGTTTTAAAGGGGATTGAGAAAAATAAATTAATCTAGTCAGTGGCATAAGTGCACTATGTGTGACCAGGAGGCCTGTGTTCAAATGCCAGATTTCCTGCATGGCTAAATTGCATGATCTTAGTCAAATCAATTCACTTCATGTGTCTAATTTACTTGATAGAGACATTTGAGAGTACTTTCACGTAATTCAGTTAAAGATGGACTGTGTACACAAAAAAATCACTTGCATGTTTGATTAGCCTGAAATGTTCCACCATCCATAACAAAAATATTGCCCATGATGTAAGGGACACCAGATAATTGGTTTACTTTGTTTACTCCTAGTGTTGTCAAGAGGGAGAGTTGACAAATGTTTTAAAGTTCATGTTTACAAACTTTCACTTCAAATTAATTTGTCAATGCAATGTTGTGTAATCTAATGCACTAAACTGATACACTACTTTGTTTTTTAAAAGATTTTATTGTTGTATGCCAACAAGAGGTTACATAGCATGATAGTAGCCAGGTATGTAGCAATAGATTCCTTCGTACAATTACAGAAGAACAGTGCTGGGATATTTATGAAGAGTTAGCATACAATTTTTTCTTTTTTTCTGTGTAACAACTGACCCATAATAAACTGTCCCTCCCCATCCATCTTCCCAGTTGCCCTGGCTTTAACTGTCAGCATAGAGGAGCAAGGCAATGAATCCTGTGGTGCTTGGAAGAAAGTGTTCTAGAGGGGAAATCCTACCAGTGTGTAGAAGATTGGCACCCTTAAACTACTGCTTTGAGTAGTTGCCTAGTTGTGGCAAGAACAACTACTTTATAGAAACCAAGAGTACATGTGTTGGGGTGGGTTATGGGGAGAGAGTAACATCCTTGGTGCAGTCTTTAAAGCGCTCCACCAAAATATCCCATGCCTGTAGACTAAAATATTTTATCGGACTGGCTCATTCCTCCCTGTGTAACAGGGGGCTCTGAGATCGAAACCAAGGGAGCGAGACCTTGGTCCAACTTACGAGAACAGGAAGAAGTGAATCCTTTCAGAGCAATGTAATATTGTGTTTTGCCAGAAGAAGAGCCAGGTCGAGGAACTTGGTGGAGGGTTTCTCAAACTTAGGGGCTCATTAGGATGGCGGTCGTAGGCACATCCGCGTTGCCGACGGTGGCAGAAAATGTCCTTTTCCGCACTCCATCGGCGGTCCTCTCGTCCGCCATATTACAATGGGCAAACATAGCCCATTTTCCGTCCACTGCGGAGTTAGGTGAACCGCCAGAAATTTCCTTCCGCAACGGTGGCGGAGGGAGCCAATAGAGAAACACCGCCGTGCGGAATGACGTCCCGACCGCCGGACAAATCACGATGCCGCAAACAGCCCATCACACCGCAGCGGAGAATCCAGCCACCCGGAGACGGCGGAAGCACTACTGCGGAGAGCGAAACTTGAATCCCGGTCACCTCCACGCGGTCCTGACCGCAATGGATCCAGCTCTTCAAGCCCTTCCGCTGCTGTACCTCATCCACTACCAGCAAATAAGACATCGCTGCGGACAACACCGCAGGTATGCAAAAACACAACTCCGCATACAACCACAACACACAACTCCTGTGCTGACATACGGTTCCTGTCCACATCAGACACTCTGGTGGGGACAGGAACATATCCCCCAGTGTACTCACACATGACCTGCCTGATAGAAACCCACACCTCCGCATCCGGGTCACCCATCAACCGCGAAATCACTGCAATGTCCCCGGCAAGTCACCGCAGTGGTGAAGACGCAGGAAAACCTGCGCACAATGTAGTAGGCAGGGCCGGTGCCAGGCATGGGCAGTCCGGCCAGATTCACAGGGCTCCACCTCCACCCTACCCACAGTACACTTCCCACACCCATTTGGGCACATGCTTTGTGCCCCTCCTGTGCCCCCCTGCACAATTTATCAGCCAGGTGTGGCTAGACCTCGCACCTCACACATCAAAGGACAAGGTAGATTGACTGGGAAGGTGGGGGTGAAGATGAACACCCTGCACAGAAGGTCAGGGGCTGGACAACCCTCCTCCTCACTCCTACCTTCCACTCATGTGAATCAAACTGAGTATAATTAAGAAATGAAGACTCACACTGCATATGAACAACCACTGAACTGTTCACACTGCTTGTCAAGTCCCTCAGAAAGATCCCACACTGACACACTGCCACATACACATACAATAGGTCAGCAGCAATGGAGGACAATAAATGTGCTAGCCCAAAGTGAAGTGGACAGTGCTGGAAAGCCATGGAGCAAGCCACATAGCATGTGTACATCACATGCAAGAGGAGGAACACATCACACCACCATTAGGCCCTCAAATCAGACATGGGTGGCACAGTGAGTGAAATTAAACCACAGTGACCTCTGTGCAACAACTCAGGGATACATCAATGCAAGCCATGCATAGGCACAGGAATGATAGGAAGTGTCAGAAGTCATACAGTGACCAGCCACACATCTGTGTCAACTTACTTGACATGTGTATGCCATCAGCACAACACACATGGCTCATTGTCACACTCCCTGACTGTCAAACCCAAGTAGGACCTTCACACATGCCTCTCATCTACCCACCTCACACCTGCAACACTCAACACCTGTGAGAAACAACACACATAATGGTGCAAATGATGTCCTGTGAGTTCACTGACAACCAATCACACACCCTGTGGTGCATCCACAAATGTCAGACTCACACTCAGGGATGCCTGAACCAATGCTGACACAAAACCAATAGCCAAACACAAATCTCACAAACAACAACCACAGAAGTTCAACAAGCCCAGCCATGTGCAGCCAAACAGTGGAAAGGCAATGTGACCCTAGACAGAACAGGAATACACAACATTATCACTCTGGACCAATGCACAGACACCATACCCCAACACAAACAAGAAGTGCATCATCAAAAAACAATCATGAACAATAACTGGGATCAAGGGGACAAATCAGCTAACACACACATACACACCACACCAGTCATCAAGTGAACATGGTGTCATAGTGTACCACAAGCATGCACATGCACAAACCTGACAAGTGACAGGCCAAAAATAGGAGGACAAACCACTATTGTGCACTCAAAACAAGTTCATGAACATGAATCCACATTGCTGCATGTGACATACACACAAGAAATGCACACTACATATGCAACACACATCTGAATGTATCACAATGCACAAACTACTCACACACAATGTCATGCAAATAGAACATCACACACACATTGCACCTGTCAGCAAAAAGAGCCAACACAGGCCAAACACTGCATACATCCACAAGAAAAACACAACAGAGGCATATACCAATCCATCACATAGCAAACTCAGCTGGACATCAGGGGGATGCACACCAAGCAAGTACAAGGCAACATACACTGACAGCACTGCATGCACACCAAGCAGTGTGTGCACAACTACAAAACCAGTAGCACACATATCTGAGTGCCCCACCATGAACTCACACAACACAAATCATCAAAGCACACAGATAACATCACACTCAGGAAGGGTAGCAGTACCTCAGCAAACACACATGCAGCTTAGCCTTCACCCACAGATGCACAACTCAGGGAAACCCAGATGCAAACAAGATGACTAGAGGACTGTGCTGCTCAAACATATGCACTGCACATGAGCAACCATGACTGCAAACTAGTAGAAGAAACTAATTGTGAAACTGTCCTGAGTGGTACATTGGTCCTGTACACAGATCATCCTCACACAGTATTGTGTCACACTATGAAGTGGTGGGGAGGCTCACACACTGGCAAGGCATGGGGTGGAAGACATGAGACTGAAGTGGTGTGTACATCAGTATTGGACAGGTGAGGAGTGTACAGTACACAAACACTTAGAGGAGTAACTCACAATGTGTAGGCATCAGAAGCACCTATAGTGTATGGTATGACTTCTCATACCACATCCCATACTGGAGCCAAAAATGGGTCAAGTGACAGCAATGCATGAGAAAACTCACAAATAATGTCAGTGTGGCTGAGCAGGTCAGCACAGTGAGCACAAACAGAAACAAAACACATGGCTGATCAACAAAACACAACACAGACTTTGCAGTCACACACTCTGCATACTCACAACTGGCAGAAAGAACAAGTATGGGTCTCCCAGGAGTGCAAGGACACACCGACACACTGCACAGTGCTCAACCGACAACTCCTACATGTGCCCACAATCTGAAGCACATGGCTGACAATTTAAACAAACAGGCACTCATTACCTGGGTCATACATGTGTGTAGTTGGTATTGCAGGGGCACACACACATCAACACTACTGACAATGACAGGCCATTCACACTGTATGACTACTCAAGTGCACACATTCAAATGTACCCATGTGACTATGAACACAGGCACACACAAGATGACTACACACCAACTTGGCTGTGCACACATCAAGAGCCCACAGAAATGCCGGACCCTCGCCACCCCGCAAGTAATCCTATGGATAGCATTCACCTCTGTACTGGTATTGCATCCTGACATGACATGTGTACAATTTAGCAAACCTGAGCACAGAATGATTAGGAGAAGAGTAGACCATCACAAAAAACCATCATTGCACCCTCAAGCCTCAGACTGAAGAAGAACAAAAGTGCCTATTACCTCTGGGAACCTCTGAAAAAGTAAAACAAGCAATTGGCAGTGTTAAAGTGGCATACAGAGCATGTGTCACATGAACCGATACCCATACATAAAACCTTTTATTTAGCAAGGACATTGACAAAGCAGACAACAGGAGTAACTGTCTTTATTACATAATACCCAGATAGGCATCAAAAGTACAAAACAGCAAGGCCATTGGCCAGTACAAATTCAAAGTATGCACATGTGTTTGAGAAACTGCACAGGGAATGGACATCCAAAGTGACAAACAGCAAGGCCATTGGCCAGTCCATAGTTCCGGTGTGCACATGTGTGCATGAGAAACTGCACAGGGAATGGGCATCCAAAGTGACAAACAGCAAGGCCATTGGCCAGTCCATAGTTCCGGTGTGCACATGTGTGCATGAGAAACTGCACAGGGATGGGTAACAGCGTCCACTGCCATGGGAATCACCCCAGCTCAGGGGATACAAATGGGCAGTCCAGGCACCGCTGTGGGAGAGATGGTGTTGGGAAGGGGACTTTGCCTCAAATTTGGCTGTCAGTTGAACTGGTAGGTGGCTGATTGTCGGGGCCAGTTGGAGGACTGGACCTGGGAAAGAGAGGACCAGCTGAGGTAGAGGCATCAGTGTCTGTGGGAGTCTGAGGGCTGCTTGGACCGGGTGGCGTGGTGGCACAGGGAGGCTGAGACATGCTGCCATGAGACACAGTGTGTGAGGGTGAATGCTGACGGCTGGGCCTCAACTTCTTGGGGATTCGATAGCCCACAATTGTCTTGGCCGGAGTGGGAAGTGAGGTGGGCACAACAGCCTCACTCTCCACCAAAGGTGTATCAGGTGCCAGTGGCTCTCCCCGTGGGGATCTGCTGGATCTGGTGGTACGCTTGGGGTGGCCTTGCCTTTTCCCCTCCATCCCCTGTTGTCCAGGTGAACCCCCCACTTTGCTCTCCTGTCCCCGCTTCACAGGGGTGTGGGTGGGAGTTGAGGTTGTGGGTGAATGTGCCTTAGAGAAGTGTTTGTGCTGAGTCGTTGCAGGCATCAGGTTCATAGCAGACAGGGCAACTGTTTGTTTGTCTGTGTGAGCAGGTGAGGGGATGGGAGTGCCCTTGGATGGGGGTGATTTGGATGAATGTGAGGTTGAGGCCTGCTTCTTGGCCTGATGCCCCTGAGTGTCACGTGATGGGCTTTTGCCTTTGCGCTCCTGTGTGCCTGTTTTCTGTTTTGGGGATGGTGTCTGTGGTCTGGGCCGCTTGGAGTGCTGCTGTTGTGTGCTGCGTGTGGAGGACTTGGTGCCTGAGGGCTGTGGCGTGTGGGCACTCTCGTCAGGTGGTGCCACTGGCAGGGTGGTTGCTGAAGGGACTGGAGCTGGACTGGGAGCCTGTGACAGCTGAATGGCTGCCGTCACTGTGGAGGACAAAGACTGGACAGTTCGGTGTAGCCCACCCACGTCAGAATGAATGCCTTCCATGAAGGCAACTACCTGTGCTAACTTCTTGTCATGATCCTGGAAGGCATTCAGGAGAGCAGCCTGACCCACAGACAGCTGGCGCAAAAGGTCCACCGCCTCCACACTGAGGGCAGCAGGGGAGACAGGGGCAGGGGCAGCGGTGCCTGGGGGGAAGGAGACTCTACCCTTCCTAGGGCTGCGGGCACGGACAGCACATGTGGGAGCATCCGGGAGGGTGGGCACTGGACGATGTGTGGTGGAAGAAGAGGCAGATTTGGAACTCCCTGTGCCCGCCAACATTGAGGAGTCACCGCTGGAGTCTGATGATGTTGAGGTTGGTGTTTCCGGGCGTGATTCATCCAGGGCACTCCTATCCCCCTCCGAGGCGCTGGTCACATCAGTGTCAGTGAGCTCATGTGTAGCAGTCGTGCCAGAAGCTTCACCACTGGTGTCCGTCCCCTGTCCTTCCGTGCCCTCAGTAGATGCTGCAATAGACAGAGACATAGGTTCAGTATAGTGCTATACTCACAAACATTATATGCAAGCAAAGCACCAAACTAGAAAATGATCCTCCCATGTTGCCCACCACCATGTGCAGTCTGCATGTGCAACCTTTATGCAACCATCAGAAGATGCATGGAAACATGCATAGTTGACATTAATGACCCATGTGACGTTGACACAGCCAAATAGCTGGCCCGTGCCTCCTTGTAACCTAACATACTAATCTCTGTAAGCATACCTACGTGCCTGGAGGTGAGATAGATATACATCTCAACATGTTGCCTCTGTCACATATGGAGTCACTTTAAGGGAACACCACAGATACAGACTCCCAAATGTCCTTTTGCAATGGCCATGAGCTCCTGATATCCACCATGTTGTGCTTTGAAGCACAACTACAGTTGCACATTGGTGTCAGATGTGTAGTACTCACAAATTTTAAGTTGTGCACAGCACACATCTACAAAAGCACACTAAGATGATGCTCACCGCTGTTCACTGCCAGGTGATGTCTATGATACCCATAATGCAACATATGTCACAAGGCCACATCTCATCTTGCAATGTCAAGGGTCATTGTATTAAACACATGAGAAACTACATGTTGTGAAAATGCAGCTGCACTCAACACAGAGGCCACTTAGAAGCCATTGCATCACACTAGAAACATCACAGAGCTCCGCACTGGCTCAATGTTGGGATTCATGCAGTCACTCACACCCAAAGTCACACTTCGCAGAATACTCACACCCAACTTGCTGCTGATGGGCCCTCAAACGTCCATCCAGCTCTGGCTGTGTCACTGCCAAGATGCGGGCCATTAGTGGTGTCATGCTCCTGCGCGCCAACCTGCCACTCCGAGGGAGCACCCCCAGCGTCATTTCTGCCACGTTTTTGCTCAGCCGGCAGATGTCCTCCCACCTCTTGTGACAGTGTGTGTGCCGTCGGTTGGAGACACCAGAGCCCGTACCTTGCGTGCAATGGCCCTCCATATGGCCTTACGCTGGTGGACCTTAAGCTGCAGGCATGGGAGACAAGAAGAGGAAGTTTCAGTGACACTGTTTTATGTACCTCTGTGTGTCAGTACAGGAGCATGAAAAAACATAGCACACCAATACATAAATGTTGAGCCGAAACCATACAACATGACACGTAGTATACTTGCATCAAATACTTTCATATAAATGTATACATGTATGAGGATGGACACAGTACATGGCCATCTCATACACATGCAGAGTGCCAGCACAGAAACCAATGTGAAGAAGATCCTCATCTGTGATGCAGTATGTGAGTGAGCAAGACATACAATACATTTGAAATGATGTGTCGGGGCAGACTCACTGTGTCCAACACTACACACCCCTCAATGTCCTTGGCCAGTGAATGACTACCTGTGTCATGGAGGTCACATTTAGGGCCATGATCTTACATTCTCACACTCTTCTCACAAGGTCTGTCTTGTGCAATACTCAGGCCTAAGATAGCTCATTGAGAAATAGGGTGGCAGACAACACATATGTTTCACTCTGTCCATTTACTGATGGGTCCTTGTCAAATTGGGCAGTTTCTGTGCAGGCCAGGGAGACTAACACTGAGGTTAAACGTGGGCCATATGAACATTCACATGCATGTACAATATGAGAGGGCAAACAGTGCCTACACATGCGAGTCAGAACACATAATGAAAACAATGGAAGGACGATATCTCCAAATTACATTTATCTGATGTGTCATAGGTGAATCACCACCAAAAGTGTAACACTCAGGCATTTTACTCTTGTGCATAATGCACACATATCCATGGGGGCAATATGAAAACTGTTCACCCGTTCTTCATTACCCTCTGGAAGACATACCTTTGCAATGTCACAAATGAGCATGTGAAAACCTCGTGGACTATGTCATCACATAGCCCAGGCAATGTTTTTTCAGACTTCGACTGTGCAAACCAGCAGTGTGACAGTATGTCTGCAAAAATACTGCATGTCCCTCCCATCCTTCAATGCAGCCATGGATCTGTGGAAATAAGGCTACACACCCCATCGACATGAAGTCAGCATGCCAGGCAGTATATCACTCATTTACATTACCCAGTCTCAGACCAACGTTTGTATTTTACTTGCTGGAGAAGGGCTGTTGAAATGTCCATGTTTCCATCCTCCACAAATAGTCAAGTGCAATATTTACTAGGCCAGGTATGGAGCATGGTACATCAAAAATGAGGATGCATGCACATTAACTTGCACACACAGGCACATACTACTGCAGAGCAATATCATGTGAGGACAGTGAGCACTCTCAAACTGTCACTCTGAAACACTTACCAGTACATCTGGAGCACCATATAGCCTCCCATACTGTGAAAGCACCTCGTTCACCAGGACCTCCAGCTCCTCTGTGGTGAAGGGACGGGCCCTGATGTTCTCAGTTTTCGCCATCACTGGGTCCAGGAGACAGGAACAGCAGCAGTTGTTGGTGAAGAATGGCAGGCAGCAGTGTCTGGATGCAATTGAAATGTAAGGCTCTCTCACAGACATATATAGCCCCCTGGGGTTGTTTCAGTGGTACTCAGCTGCTGCAATTGGTGTTCCTGGTCAGCTTTTTTCAAATGTAACCAATGACCGGGACTTTCAAATGTGTAATTCACTACCGCGATCGCGGTTCCAATTGGCTGGTAGGGCATGGGCATTGGCGGTGTCACACCGCGGGGCCCAGGCGGTCGCTACCGCAATCGTGCATCTTTTGATAGTACACAATGACCGGGCCCGCGGTAGCGGAGCACGCCTATCGCGGGTTTCAAATGTGTAATTCACTACCGCGATCGCGGTTCCCATTGGCTGGTAGGGCATGGGCATTGGCGGTGTCACACTGCGGGGCCCAGGCGGTCGCCTCCCCAATCATGCATCTTTTGATAGTACCCAATGACCGGGCCCGCGGTAGCGGAGCACGCCTACCGCGGGTTTCAAATGTGTAATTCACTACCGCGATCATGGTTCCCATTGGCTGGTAGGGCATGGGCATTGGTGGTGTCACACCGCCGGGCCCAGGCAGTCGCTACAGCAAATTGGCATTTTTCAATTGTGGCCAATGACCGTGATTGCGGTGGCGGAGCACGCATACGGCACCTATGGACACATCATGCTGTAGCAATGGCAATGGCCAATTCTCATCATTGAACACTAGACACTTACAATGAATCATGCCACCTGAATGGTAAATTCAATGCTAGTGTGACATTGAACTCACTGATAACTACACATGCCATGTCAGTGCACAGGATTACATGCATTGGCATGTACTTCCTCACATGTCACATATGATATTTGTGTGCATGCACACAGATCTGTTGTGTAATGGACTCTCATATTTGTGAACATGTCAATGTGTGAGATGGTTAATCAACCCACAGTAATGATGGACTGACTACATAATGTGCCTATTTCACTGTGTAGATTGCTGAAATCATTTTGATAGTTGATCTGCTTACACACACTGTGCTCATTGTGTTGACAATGTGTGCTCTGTCCGACTTACACAAGAAGGTGTGGCAGGTACAGCAGCTACGTAGAAGCCAGCAGTGTTGCTGTTTCAAACATGTGCTGTGTCAACTACTCTCAGGGCTGGTGACACAAGATGTCGGAATGTACCATTTTCCATTCACATAGTCAGAATCTGTTTTGGAGGTACTCAGTAGGTACATACTGAACACATGTACAACTACTTGAGATCAAGGTGTCTCTGCATGTGACTTGTGCTTTCAGCTGTTGTTTCAGTCCAGTCATTGTTTGCGCTGTGTCAGTCAAGACGTAAGATGTTGGACACATCTCATAGGGGAATTGAATTGACATGTGTCCACTTTCATTTTATGTAGGAGACGACCAAATGTGCATCGTCCGTTCACAGTGCTGGCGGACATGGAGGATGAGGACATCATAAGGAAGTTCCGTTTGGATCGACTTACCCTTCAAGACCTATGTGGTCAGTTGGAGCCCCATCTGAGGCCTCACAGAACCTATCCGACTGCTTTGACACCAACAGTTAAGGTGATGGCGGCCCTGCATTTCTTTGCAACTGGTTCTGCTCCAGTACACGGTGGCCAGCGCAGGTGGGATGTCTCAACCAATGTTCAGCATGGTGCTACGTGATGTCCTGTCCGCAATGATGACATACAAGGACCGCTACATCCATTTTCCCAGGAGACATGAATTGGCAGATGTGAAGGGTGATTTTTATGACCTTGGCAACATACCGAATGTTGTTGGCGCCATTGACTGCACACATGTTGGCCTGGTTCCACCACAGGCACATGAGCACATATACAGGAACAGAAAGCATTTCCATTCCATTAATGTGCAAGTGGTATGCCAAGCGGATATGATTATCTCCCATGTCTGTGCCAGATTTCCAGGATCGGCACATGACTCCTACATATTGTGTAACAGCATCATACCATAGCTGATGGCAAATCTGCATCCGGAGCGTGCGTGGCTTGTTGGTGAGTACGCAGAGTCAGGTAGTGTGCTGTATGTGTGACATGCTGTCCTCAGCTATTGTTTATATTACAAAATTGGTCTGTGTATCTCACACCTAGGTGACTCTGCGTATCCCAACCGGCCTTGGTTGCTGAGCCCACTGAGGAATCCCAGGACACTGGGTGAAGTCCGCTACAATGATGCACATGGGAGGACACGTCTTGTGGTGGAGCGTACTTTTGGGCTTCTGAAGTCTAGATTCCGGTGTCTGGACAAGAGCGGAGGGGCACTACTCTACTCTCCCCAAAAGGTGTGTCAGATCGTAGTTGCATGCTGCATGCTCCACAACCTGGCCTTGTGCAAAGAGATCCCCCTGCTCCTGGACGATGATGAGCAGCAGATGCCCCCCCTGCAAACCCACACATGTCCAGTGACGACAATAGTGGAGAGGAGGAGGGTGTTGACCTGCGTCAACAGCGCATCAACAACTACTTCCCTTGAGTGTGAGTGACATTGTACAACAGTGACATTGTCTGTTGTCTTTGATGGTAGTGACAAGGCCTAGAAGGCTGTTGTTGGCTCTGTGCTAATGGCTGATGTGTGTGGCACAGGGTATTTGTGACCAGCTACATAATGTCTATGTTGATGTTGTTGCTCATTGTTATGTGTGCTGGTTTGTGTACCTTGATGACTAGTGGTATGTTCTAGCTGTGATGGCATCACCTGACAAGTAAATGTCATTATCTTGTGTCTTTCTAGGTCCCTTCACCCTCTCAATGCCTCGTCACAATCAGAGCTTGTGGTACATTGGAATCTGAGTTGACATTGTACATACTGTGATAAACATGGAGCTGACACAAAGACATAGGTGTGTAAAGAGTGTTTATTTACAATGAGTATTTGTGACAGAAAAGTGATTATTTACAAAATGGTGCTAAGTGAATTTCTGAGTTGTCAGTGATGGTAAATGAGACAATAGAGTAGTCACCACATTGATGTAGTCACACAGTCCAACAGACACCTGCCATCGACATGGCAATGTGGGTTAGGATAGTCAACAAAGTCAATGTCAAGGGGAACAGAGGTGCCATCATGGCTGGCTCGGCGACTAGCGTTTGGATGGTGCATTGCCACGTGATCCTCCCCTGATGTTTCTCGGACAGCCCCTTGTGCATTTGGCAGGGGGGGCCACTGCTGCGGGCTCAGCGGTGTCTGAGGAGTCATTTTGTTGCAGCTCACCCCTCTCTGTGGCCACAGCTGAGGTGGTGGGAGTATCATCCTGCGGGCCACTGGAGGGGGGTTGAGCTGTCCTTTGGGCCGCATGTCTGTCCCTCAGAACACCCACTAGCTGGCCCATGAGGTCCACAATTTGGCCCATACGTGTGTCCATGGACCTCAGCAGCAGGCGGAGCTCACGCACTTCTTCCACAACCTGGCCCATGTGTCCCTGGGTCTGCTCATGTGCCCCAAGGACTCTGGCGATGTTGGCCATGGCTTCGGTCCCAGTGTCCTCTGGAATTTGTCCCCCAGTTGCCCTCCCACCTGCCCTGCTGACCCGGACCTGTGGCGTTGGCACTCGATGCACCCGCAAACTCTCCCTGCCCTCCTCTGATTGTGTGGTGGTGTTGGTAACCACTGAGGCAGGGAGAGTGTTGCAGGCAGCAGTGGTGCTGCTGGTGGTGGTGGTGGTTGAGGCCGCACAGGTCGTTGCAGCAGGGGTCAGCGCTGTTGTTGTTGCTGTGGTGGTGGCGCTGGTGGGGACAATGGGGGCCTGGGACGTGGTGCGCCCTGGCAGTCCGGATGGGCCAGGTCGTTGCTCCTCATCGGAGAAACATAGGGAGTCTGCATCCGAGAGTTCATGTTCCGGGGGGGAGACTGGCTCTGTAGGTTGGTGTTGTGTTCTGCAGCAGTTGCTTGTGGATCTCCTGTTGAACAGAGGTGAAATGGTCATTGAAGTGCACTCCACAAGCTTGGTGTTAGACGTTTGGATGTTACGTGTGATAGACCACACACTTTACATTGAAATCACTTTATATGGCTGCAAGGTACTGAGCATCATGACATGATGTTGAGGTACATACATTACTTGTCCATGGTGTGACATGTAAATAGAAACCATGTGCCACATACAGATTGTGTGATTACAAGGACATATCGTCATCTAACGACTTGCGGCACATCAACTTTATGTGATGCGTCTTTTTGGTTTGCTCTGCATGGACACTAATACAACAAAAGACCTGGCTTTTAAAAGGGTAGACAGATTTTTTCAGAGGAAAGGCTTATGACGTGGGGGTATCTACCTCCAACCCAGTGGGAGAATACTTTATTGTTTGATTAATAAAAATCATTACAATGATGGACATGCAATATAAAATAAGAAAACAAAAACGTATATCAAATATTTGCTAAAATATTTACACATAGAACAAAAGACAAATGTTATCTTAGTCCTGGGTTTTGCTTACATTATTTCCTCTTAGTATTTTAAAATCCACAATAAATAATAAAAAATAAAAAAAAACTGGAAGTCTATATTTATTCATATTAGTAAAATATTAACTTCATCTAAACAATAAGACTTTTTAAAATACGAATAAGAAACAGTCAAGAACCATAATTGTCCGTTCTAGTTTGGCGTCTACTAAGGCCACAGGACAAGACATTAATTCATGAGGAGTTGATGACAAGTACCACTAATAGTGCAATTCCGTTTATAAAATGAGAATCCCTACATACAATAATTTAAAATCCAAGAATACACAAGAAAGCAACATAGTCCATGTGCAAAAGGCCGCAATCAACTGCTGTCGAATAGTACGGAGGAGTGAGTAAATCAGCATAACATCATTGGACTTAATCCTCCCTTTTGTGAATAACAGCTGTTGACTTGCTGGCTCTCACTATTTATAAATCTTTTTACTGTTCTTGTAACGAACTTGGTGAACCGGATATTAAGCAATGGATTATCCGGATTCATTGATGCAAGGATAGCTTGTCTACACGTACGCGTGCCAAGTTTGTTCCATTCACAATTCAGCAAGATCTTTCGGTCGTCAAGGAGTGCAGGACAAAGACATACCACATGCTCGATTGTTTCCTTGCTGCTCCCACACCCCCTGCACATTATGTTGGTATTTGTGCGGCGCCAACTTGGCAAGTAATACAAGAATGGCCATTCTCCCATTCTAAGGGCCAAAAATCTTTTTTCCACAGTACTGAATAGGTGCATGACAAATAAGTTGACACGGTCCCTGGCTTAAACCCTGATACGATTGTCCAGGCATGCTTACGTTGTGCCAGTTGGGCTCTGTCCGAGTGGAAAGACCAGAGGCAAACTTTTCTTTTAATGTGGATTTTAAGTGCCTGCTGTGATGGATTAGAGCTCCAGATTTCTTCTGCATCCAAGAGTTTTAAAGAGTCTTGTAAATAACACCGGAATGATCCACCAAGCTGGCCGGCTGAGATTTCCTGCCACAAAAGGCCTTCCAGGCATCCTTCTCTGGAGGTACGCAACTTATTACAAAGCCTAATAAATGCTCCAGCCCCTACCGCTTGGTGATCTTGGAGACCAAATTCAAGACGTATTTGAGCAGGGGATGAACTTTTTGGAAGGCTCAGCACTTGTTTGAAAATTCTTGTTATTATTTTATTCACATGGCTCTTGTCTTTCCCTTGCATAATCTCCTGGCTATAGGTGAGGAAGTTAATGATTTTTGCCTTCATGACACTTATAAGTGGGGTCAAGCTTGGACCGGACAGTTGCCTTGCGAGGGTCTTAAATGCCACTTGGATCGTCAAAGCTTTGGCTTCTACCTCATCTCTATGTTTGGCGAATGAGCCCCTTCTATCCATGTGGACCCCCAGATACTTATATGAAACAGCTCTATCAACGCTTTTACCATTGTATTGCCATCCACCGCCTTGATATTTCCTTAGCCCAAAGGTAATTGCCCTTGTCTTTGTTAAATTCAATTCCAGTTCATTTTCAGTGGTGTAGAGAGACAACCGATTAAGTAGTCTCTGCAGGCCGACCCTGGTGTGGCTAAACAGGACAAGGTCATCCGCGTACAGTAAATTACTAACTCTTACCCCGGCGATTTTTGGGGGATGAGAGTTGACTTCATCGAGTGACTCCGACAGATCGGAGATGAAGAGATTAAAAAGGAGGGGCGCCAGCACACAACCTTGTTTCACTCCGCGAGATGTTTGTATTTTCCTTGAGATATACGATCCATCCCCAAGTTTTATGCGGATCCATGTATTAGTGTGCAGCGCAATTATGGCTTGTAGAAGCACTGGTGGAATCCCCCATTTCCGCAGTTTGAGCCATAATCGGCTTCGGGGTACGCGATCAAAAGCGGCCTTGAAGTCGACAAAACAACCATGCATTAACATTCCTGATGCTACCACTTTATCCAACAGGACAGATATTGCAAGCAGGTTTGTTATGGTGCCTGATTTTTGCACAAATCCTGTCTGGTTAAAGGGTATGAGATGGCCTTTTGTAACCCAAGACGCCAGATCTTGAAGGAGCAGCTTGGCATAGTATTTCGATTCCACATCCAATAGAGTAATCATCCTGTAGTTTTTCGGATCTGATCTCTTACCACCTTTATAAATTGGATGTATAATAGCACCATGCCAAGATTCCGGTAGTACCTGGTTAGTCCAGCAATAAGAAAAAAGGGGTGCCAGTCGATTGGCCCAAAATTCTGTGTCCTGTTTATACAGAGATTGAGGTAGACCATTTGGCCCAGGAGCTCCATCTGAGCGACCCTCAGTTATTATTCGTGCTGTTCTTTCCGTAAGAATTCCTAATGTTGTGGATGCCCATTGAGTCGATTCTTCATGCTGGAGTGGTGATTTGGTATCAATTACAGATGGAATCCTTATGTTTAATTCAGAAGGTTTCTCGGGTATCCCAACATAGTTTGTACCTAGCAGGTGGCATAAATTGGGTTGTAGGGCCATAGCTGGAAGTTTGGCCAATAGATCATCTTCCTTTTCTGGTTCTTTAAAATGGGTTGTTAGATAAAATGCCCATTCGGCTTCAGAGATGTTAGCGCTACTTTGTCCTCCTTGTTTGTATGTTTTGGAATTAACAAGTGACCAGAACGATTTTGAGTTGTGACTTTTGTTTGCGTGTATCAATTTTAACCAGAACTGCTCGGAACGCTTGTTTTTCTCAAGAAATATTGCTTGTCGGAGTGATTTTTGAGCTTGCTTATATATATTGAATCTGTAGTCTTCCCCCGGGTGCCTACGTACTTGTCTTAGCGCACTATTGCGTATTGATTTTAATTTCTTAATTTCGGCTGTTATTATTATTGAATTGCCTTTATTGGTTTTTCGTGTAGTACGTGGAAAGTTTTTAAGCAGTTCCCGGGAGAAGAGTTCCCATGCTGTAGTAAGCGGGAATACATTGATGCTCCTTAAATCTTGCAGGGCTCTACATTTGGTCATTATTGCTGGTATAATTGGATCTGACCATTTCAACCTTTTAAGATTTTCAGTGTGATTTCCTCCTGAAGTCAGGCTTGTCGCGGCATGACGTGCTATATGAAATGACATAGTAGTCACTTGGGGACGATGATCACTGTCTCCTCGTGCGGCTATGGTATAATTCTCGATCAAAGGGAGAATTTCCTTATTGCAGATGGTATAGTCTAAAAAGGAGTAAATGCGACCATTCGATCTTGTCCAATTTGGTGGATTATCCTTAGGGAAGCGACCATTCAAAATTGTATAGCCCAAAACACTGAGTTGTAGCACCATGTATTCACCAAGTTTGCTGTATTTGTTACCGGTGGGTTTTGTTTGTTCCAGAATGTCTGGCCACGGTGCATCGTACTCTTCAGGTAGTTCTTGAAAGAGATTTGTGTTATAGTCACCAGATACTAAGCAGGCTGTTCTTCTGAGATTACTTTGTAATTTACACAAGATCTGGATTAGGTAGTTGAACTTGGATTTTTTCTCCCTGATGCTTGGTGAAATATAGACATTGATCAAAATCAATTGTTCAGTCTGTTTGGGAGTATCGATCCTTATGCCAAAAATCCAGTCTTCCTCGAATGACAATTGAACTATATTAGCTTTTAACTTGGCTGAAATGTAAATTGAAAGACCACCGCTGGGTCGACCAGACTTGTGCAGCTTCTGAGCGGGAATTCTATATTCCAAGTATCCTTCTATTGGAAGACTAACCAGGGACCATGTTTCCTGCAATAATATAACCTCGTGTTGTTTTAAAAACTTTATCACTTCTGGAGATTGAAGTTTTGGGGTAAGACCGTTGATATTCCACGAACATACTGAGAGACCGGGTTGAATACCAGTTCAATTGTAATTTCCCCCGTCCAGGGCCGCTGGCAGCCATGCCCAATCAGTCGCCATGATTTTGGGCTCCTCTATTTCAGGGTGAATAGCCCTTCCGGGGGATCGGCCTTTAGCTGATCTTAGTATTGAAGAAGATGGTGGTCCTAGTTTATCTAATATGATAGGAGATTTTGCAAGAACCGATGGATACCGTGGTTCAATTTGGGGAGCTATTTTAATACCCCATTTGTTAAATAGGTCAGACCTTGACAATACCTGCTCCTTAATTGCTACACTTGAAAAGGTGATCAATGTTGGTTCGGTAAGTTGATTACTTCTGATTGGTTTAAATTCGATTGAAATTATATCATTGGATTCAATATGACGCAGTTCAGAGGTGGATTTAAAAAGTTTCAGAATATTCCCTCTATTCAAAATATCGTGTGGTCCTTGAGTGATGTATTCAGGAATAAATAGCAATTTAGCTTTTATGTTTGTTGTGATGGGATCCTGGCCAGGGATCATGTGATTATTTTTATTCATTGTCCCGAATGGGTCAATTCTCCTTTGAATATATAATGGATGTTGCTTGTGTCCCGCTTGTCCGCCTTGAGATTGGTGGTCCACTATATTGGAGAGATGTTTGCCCATTTGTATTATATCCGGATTCTTAAGCAGTGTTATCTTAAAATTCTCATTTCCTCCTGACCCATATTCATCCTCATACTGTTTTATGACTTCCCTGTTTTGGTTTTCCTTTGGTGTATTTACCATATTTGTTGGAATTGTCGGATCTTCTAGTCCAGTTTTGGCAGTATTATGTAATGTTTCTGACTTAGTGACCTTTTCCAACTCATCTAAAATCAAGGGCTGTGGAGACTTTGCTGAAACCTCTCCCCTAGCCCCGAGTGGATCCTTGTGGTCTTTACAGTGGATGGAAACTGATGGCACCCTACTAATTGACTCTGTAGTTAACTGTAAAGGTGATTTTTGTGATGATGAGAAATTGCTATCAAAACTTACAGAACTGATTGAGCCAAGTCGTGTGTTGCCCTTTTCAATATGGAGGGGGTCACTAGTCATGTTTTTTATCACTGTGCTGCGTTTATTACATTTTTTTCTAAGTCTCTTTCTTTCCCTTTTGCTCAGATGTTGATTTTGAGGGGATTTATTCATTATTCCCGACCCTGAGCCGACATCTCTAATTTCGGCACTTTGCATTGTTTCGGACGTAAACAAGGTTTCTGTTTTTGACGTAATTTTATTTTTATTAGTGGTTTGAAAAATACCGTACTCCTTAGGTGCCACTTGATTGTCTGGAGACGGAGCTGCAGCTGAGACGTCAATCGGTCGAATATCGATTTTTACTGGTGAAGCCTTATGTCCTTTACTAGTTTTGTTACGATTTGTATTTTGATCTTTAACTTTCTGGGTGGTTACATTGATTGAATGTGAGCATGGGGGATACGATTGGTCTTGCTGCCATGATGGTAATTTCCTTATTTCTGTCAGGACCAGGGCAAGGAACTGGGGAAGCGTAGACAGGCTATCGATTATTGGCGAGCAGCAACATATCGCTTGGGTCATGTTGACTTTGGATTGTGCTTTTGTGATTAAGGCGTTCAAGCCTTCCAATTTATTGTCAATCCCTGCCGTATATACTGCTAGTGTATTTAGAAGATCGACTTGTAAATCAAGTTTATCTGAATGATAATTTAATGCAGACACTGTAGATTGTAGAGTTTGTAAAAGCTGGGGCCAAGCAGTAGTGAATTCAAACACTGTTAGGTCATGACCTTCAGTCGCATCTTTTGTTTTATTAAATTCTGTCTTGAAGAAGGATAAGTCCAGGAGAGAGTGATCATTGGGCTCTCCCAACTTTGTTTCAGGGGATTCGTAATGGGCCAAGACAGGAGGCGTCTTTGGCGTTAGCGGTTTGATGTTACCTGGGGAAATCCTGGTCCACTGTGCTGCATGAGGGGTGATGTTTATTTTGTTTCCAGGAGAGCCTATGTTATTTATGTGAAGGTTGGTTTCCTGCTGTAAAGGTGATCTATGATTGAGGGGAGAGTCATCACTTGAAATAGATATTGGCGGTGAGCTTTGTTCCTTGTTTAATTGATGAACTTGTTGTAAGAGAAGAAGCGTGTCTCCGGACCGAGTGACTGAGCTTGTCCTATTTTTTCCAGGGGTAGAGAGATCATCCCTTGGAAAGTGGCCATCTGGGGATATAATTGTGACCTGGTTATCAAGCTGTTCGTGGATCAGGGCCTGCACTTTAGTCTGGGCTGGGTCTGTTTTAAGAAATGATTGAGAGGGCTGAACTGATGGAAACGATGTTTCGTTGGGGTTGGTTAAAACTTGAGCTTTGGTTCCAGGTTTCTTAAAAAAATCTCTGAGAGTCCTCTTTTTTACATCATTAATCATTTCCTCTTGCATGTTATGCTGTTGGATTGATGGCGCTAGAGGTGTTGTTGTTTCCTTCTTAGTGGTACAGCCTGAAGGGCCAGATCCCTGTTCAGAGTACTGCAGGTGAGGGGGCGATGACATCGAAGGGTGGAGTTGCACTGTCTCTAGTTCCTCAAGTGATTTTATATATTCTTTATTCAACTTCTTGCGGGTTTTTGCTGTTTCTTTCCTAAGCCTTCCGGACCGCATTATAATGTAACTGTAACTTGAAGTGGCTGCTCCCCCTTTCTTTGATACTCTGGCTTCCTTATGGGACGGAGAATCACGCCTTTACACTTATTTATTGCGGGTATTGGCCCCAGTAAGCGGCAGCCAAGCTCCGCTCTATTTCAATAAGCGAGCGTGGGGAGCCGGGGAACGAGAAGGGTTACCGCCGCTGCGCTGGCCTGCGCGGCTCAACCCTACTCAACCCCTCAACCCCTCTGCACTTCCAACACTAGCCCCAATCACGGGCCTCCTCCTCGTTCAAGATAGCCGTGATTTTATCGCACTGTTGTCTGTCTTTCTTTTTGACCTTTCACACTCTACGTTAGTGAGAGACCTTTGACGGTATGATACCTACTGGAGCTATTATCCAAACTCCCAGTAGCTTATTTGACTTGCTTACTTGTCTGCAGCTTGTTCGTGGAGAGACCATAAGCAGCTGAAAGATTAGAGTCGGGGGGAGTCCATATACGTGCACGAAGCAAAACCAGACAGCCCACTGGTGGCCCGCAACTGTCTTTTCCGGTGGAAACTGTACTCACTCAAACCTGCTTGCCAACCTCCCCCTCGGCTGGACAGGCAGGACTGCTGGACTGCAGGACTGCTAGGCTGCTCCGTTCACTGTTAGCAGAGAGTAGCTCTGCTCACCTGCACCTTGCAGTCTGGAAATCTGAAGCCAGCGGAAATAACAGCTGAGGCTGAAGCTGTTGCGGTGACTGTTTTCAGTATGCGAGGGAGGAACGAGGGATTGGAGCAGGATTAATATCACGGTGGATTTGAGGAGCAAGCCACACTGCACTGCACCATCCCCACCCGCCGCCTGAAAAACCAACAAGAAACCGCAGAAACCGCAGAAGAAGCCGTGAGGATCGTGCAAGAGCCGTGCAAGAGCCGTAGTAAGCACTTCAGCCTCCCGCTGCTACTGCCTCTTGCCGCTGCTCTCAACCCAGTGGCGTGGCGGTTACCTCGTGTGGTCTCCTCGTAAGCCCTCGCCTCCCAATGGTACCGCTTACTCCATGCGGCAGCGGCAACGGCAGCGGCGGTGGCGGCGGTGGTAGTCGCGGTAAACTGCTTGACAAGCCGACAAGCTGGCGGAAAGGTGAGCTGCAAAACCAGGAGCGGATCCGGAAAAGTATCCGAAGTGATTCACCTCCAACCCATATCTGGCAATATGTCCAGTTTAGGCCAGTCCTAGAACCCCCAACCATTTAAGTTTCCTAAAATGAACTGCATCCAGTCAATCCGCAAACACATACCCTAAACCACAACGTGTGAGTAAAGAGCACTTACAAAAATAAGTGAAAGAGTGAATAGGCACCTCACGTACGCAACACCAGGGAGGCTACCGGCAGGTTCTCACCAGCATGCCCACGTTTATCATCATTGGTTGCCTACTCACTGAAAAAACAGAATTGTGTCCAGTAAGAAGACAGAAAGAATAGAGAAGAAAAATTGACTACCTCTAAAACAAAAACCCCGTGATTTATAAAGGACAATGTGCTCCTTCAATTAAAATTGAGATAAGACTCACAGTTAAATTTGCCCTCTTTATTTACAATCGTGAGCTTACTCAAATTCAAAAGCACTGCATGTTGCAAACCTTGTCAAAGTAGGCCAACATGTTTCATTGCCATTGCTATGCCGTGGCAATTTCGTCAGGGCGCGAGGTTTACTGGTCGCCTCACTGGACAGTGAACTTTGTGATGCGGATTGGCTGGTAAAAAACACAAACAGAACAGTAGTTCTTTGTTAAAAACTGCCCAACCAGATACAGTATCCATCAATGAATTCGCAAATAAAGTGTGTAACACAGAGCCCTGATCATGCTCGTTCTGTATTTACCGGATGGTAGCCACGGGAACTCGTACCAGCTTCCACCACACCAAAACAGGGTTGTGTTTGTCACAGTTACCCCTATTTTAAAGCACTTCTGTTGCTTTTTGTTGTACCTGTGGAGACATATATCGTAATTAAATGTGTAATCGCTAGAATGTGTAACTGTAATCAGTCTGAAGTAAGCAACCTCAATCTCAGCGTCAGCGTTAACCATGAACCTCATGAACAACTGCCGTATTGGGAGATATGTATCCGTCCACATTCATCCCTTAAATCATGCCGCTATGTATTCATTTCAATTCTCAACGCTACTGCGACTACTCAAGCTTCTATGCTTCTAACCTCCAGGTTCAAGGCTCATTTAGCTTTAACCATCACATCCCACATATCTTATTATAATCTCCACCGGGCGGTTTCCAAGCCTCCGCCCGGTTGAGGCATGTCGTAACTCGCGTAACTCGCGTAAAACTGCCAAAGTGCACCATATTATAGCCTAGGCAAAATGCGGGACGCTACGTAAAATATCTGAATACCGTTCCTGAGTCACCATACAAAAAACCTGGGTCCACACTCTTACCGCATCTATGTATTTGGGGAGCGTTGTCTCATACCAGCTTCGTACTGAGAAGACGCCACGGGAATTTTAAACCGGACGGTTTGCTTGCACTCGCATCACGTCACCCACGTGATCATTCCGTTTAACCTGGCCGGTTCTTCACCCCACAGCGGGCGCCATCTTAGATTGTGCATTTATAGTTATATCGGCTCGCGCAACTCTCTGGTCCCATAAAATTCCGATCAATGGTTTGTTTTTATGTATATTCTTCTTGTCTAAAATCATATGCCATCAATCGTGGTGAGTTTTAACTCAACAATTTAGCAATGTATATTTAGTACAATACTCAAGTCTACCCCAACCAGCATACGCCATCTTAGAATGTGCAATACTGGTCATATCGGCTCCTGCATAATGCAGATTGCGGTATCAAAAACTCTCAAGTCTGCATGGAATCAGTTTCAGCTAATCAAGAACTAGCCATTGTAATGTTATACATACCTTTTTAATATCATGTACTTTACTTTGTTTTTCCAATTGACCATGCATGTTTTGTGTTCATGTGGGTATTCATGCTCTGACACCAAGGCACTTACACATTGAATTCTGTGCTGTGCATGATTGGTCCCTGATTTTCTTCAACATGTGACTTGGTGAGTCAAAGTTTAATTTCAGTGACAGTTACGTACGCTTAGCTGTCTGCACACTGGATGTGGCTTTTGGATCTATGCCAAGTTGGCTGGCATGTGAGGGCTGGTGTGGTCATATGGCTCCATGCATTTTGAGAAGGATGGCAGGGTGCATGCACTGTCTACCTACCTGTCCGTGACACAGTGGAGGGAAATAGCTGCCACATGGTTGTGGGTGTGGGGGGTGCTCCATCCTGCTGAGTTGTGGGACAAGGGGGTCTGGTGGGAGTTGTAGTGCAGGCTTCCCACCCACAAACACCCCTCCCTGTTAAGATGGCTACCTACCTGTGAGTTTGAAGAGAGCAATGCAATGGCTGCCACATGGTTGTGGGTGTGGGGGGTGCTCCATCCTGCTGAGTTGTGGGACAAGGGGGCCTGGTGGGAGTTGTAGTGCAGGCTTCCCACCCACAAACACCCCTCCCTGTTAAGATGGCTACCTACCTGTGAAGTGGAACAGAGGAAGGGAATAGGTTACACATGGCTCTTGGATGGGGGGAGTGTTCCATCCTGCTCAGGGGTGAGACAAGTGAGCATGAGATGGCTACCTACCTGTAAGTTTGAAGAGAGCAATGCAATAGCTGCCACATGGTTGTGGGTGTGGGGAGTGCTCTATCCTGCTGAGTTGTGGGACAAGGGGGCCTGGTGGGTGTTGTAGTGCTGGCTTCCCACCCACAAAAACCCCTCCCTGTTAAGATGGCTACCTACCTGTGAGTTTGAAGAGAGCAATGCAATGGCTGCCACATGGTTGTGGGTGTGGGGTGTGCTCCATCCTGCTGAGTTGTGGGACAAGGGTGCCTGGTGGGAGTCGTAGTGCTGGCTGCCTGTACAAATGCCCCCCTGGGAATGTTGCTAGCTACCTTTGGGGTGATTCAGAGGAAGGAAATGTTAGATATGTGAGACATGTGTTGGGAAGAGTGTGTTGTACATAAGTGCATTTGGGCCTAGGAAGTGTAGCTTTGTAGTTGTGCAAGACAGTACATAGCAGTGCAATAGGAGACATTTTTTGTAACTTACCAGCCTCCACTCCCCCGGCTATTCCTGTGAGACTCTCTGGATGCAGTGTGGCAAGCACCTTCTCCTCCCATTCGGTGAATGTTAGTGGTGGAATGGGAGGGCCACCGCCAGTCCTCTGAGCCAGCTCATGGTTGTTGTTGGCACACTCTTTCACCCTGGTCTTGATGTCATGCCACCTCCTCCTGATCTCCTTCTGGGTGCGCGGGGTGGTCCCTACTGCATTGACTTTGTTGACTATCCTTGCCCACATTTGATTTTTTGTGGCTAATGGTGTCTGTTGGACCATGCTTCCAAACAAATGTGGTTCTACTCTGATTACCTCATCTACCATCACTGACAACTCATTGTCAGTGAATTTGGGCATCTTCTTCTGTGACATGATGTGTGATGTGCAAATGTGGGAACAGTGCATTTGTGAAGGTGGTGGTGGTGATGTGTGTGGTGTGTGTGTGGTTGTGAGGGTGTGATGTGTGCTGATTTGCCTCTCCTTTGTGCTGTGGGGTTGGGCCCTTTAGTTGTGGAGTTGTGCAAAGGATTCTGGTCACGGAAGGGGTTGGTTTTATACTCAGCTATGTGGGTGGGTCAAAATGGAGTATTCATGTCAGGTGTGTTGTGTGGGTTGACCTGGGATTTGTATTTTTTACTTGCCATGGGGATGTGTCATTGGGGTGTGTTAGGTGTTTTTTGAGGCTGAGCCAGATTAATGGCCACACTTGGCAGCTTTGTTGTGTGGTTGCTTTCGACCATTACTCTTCCGGAGCGACCGCGGCGGTCGGAATACAACAGCCTTTCCGCCAGCTCTCCTATTCATCAATTGTTGCGATCGCGGCGGTCAGAATACAACAGCCCTTCCGCCGGCTCTCCCATTCATCAATTGTTGCGATCGCGGCGGTCCGAAACAACTGATCGTTCCGCTGTCACCGCAATCGTATCCTAATTTCACTTGCGGTCATTCCGCTGGTCAAACGGCGGTTTTGGCTCTTTCCGCAGCAAATCCGACCACCGTGGACGGATTTTCACCTGCTCCGGACGGTCCCGGCGAAGCTTCGTGGGATCCGTCCGCCGCGGTCGGATTTTTCTGGCGGTTCATCCTAATCTGACCGCCGGTTTTCCCGCGGTACATGCGGACGGTTAATTTCCGCTGCCATGGCGGTCGGAATGGTTTTCCGACCGCCATCCTAATCGACCCCTTAGGGCGGAGGTAGAAACAAAAGGACCACTTCTGAGAAATTTGTTAGCGCATGGCCCATCGTGGTCAACAGCACCTAGAGGGTAAGTAGACATAATATCGAGTTTAAAATATCGTTGTATCATAATATCGTGTTTTTAATGTCGATATTCAAAAATATCGTGGTATGTAATACCGATGTCAAGAATATTGATTTTGTATGTTGTTTAAAATATCGATGTTAAAAATATCGATGTTGAAAATGTCGTTAAAAAATAATGTTTTTTTAAATGTAATGTAGTTTAATTTTTTCTTATTTTTAATAGTATATATTTTTAAGTATAATATTTTTTTTAATAAATTTGATATTTTTAATTGAAAAATTGTTTTAGGAGCAGGATGTTGGGTTTATAGGCGATAATGGTGGGGAGTGTTTTAAAATGTTTTTTTTAATTCTTTGAAAATTTTAAGTTATAATAAAGAAGTTGATAAATATTTTTTAGGAGCGGGATGTTGGGTTTATAGGGGATAAGGGTGGGGAGTGCTTTAAAATGTTTTTTTTTAAATCTTTGAAAATTTTAAATTATAATAAAGAATTTGATAAATATATTTTAGGAGCGGGATGTTGGGGTTATAGGGGATAAGGGTGGGGAGTATTTTAAAATGAATTTAAAAATATTTTGAAAAATTGTAAATTAAAAATGTTAAATTAATAAATATTTTTTAGGATTGGGATGTTGGGTTTATAGGGGATAAGGGTGGGGAGTGTTTTAAAATATTTAAAAACATTTTTTTAAATGTATAAATCATTTAAAGAAAATTAAAATAAAATTTTTAAGAATAGTGCAATGCTGTGTTTATAAAGGGTAGGGGTGGGGAATTCAATACAAATTCAATAAAATTTAAAATATAAATCACATTTAAAATTTTTAAAAACAATTACATTAAGAGTGGAATTTTGTGGTTATTGCAGATAAGTGTGTGCAGTGGTTTTAAATTTTTAAAAAATTACAATTTTAAATAAAAACAAAAATTAGTAGTTACACATTGTTTTTATATGGGATAAGCGTAGTGATTCAAAAACTTTTTTAAAAATATTTAATAAAAAAAAAGAATTAGGGAGAGGTGTGTTGTGTTTATGGGATAAGTGTGGTGTTTTTGGTGGAAAATGTGTAATAATAGTTTGGAATATAAAAAAGTTTATAAAAAGACAAAAAATTGTTAAATATTTAAGGTAGAATGTTTGTGTTTATAATTATTGTTAGAAATAATTTTATATAAAAATTTGGTGGAATGTTTATTATTTATTAAACAATTTTTTGTTATTTTGTTATATTGTCAAAATAAAATAAAAAAATCAAATCTATAATGAATTTTTATAAATTAGAATAAATCTTTTGTTGATATGTTTTTAGAAGTGGGAATAGGATAATATATATGTGTAGTGTGTTGCATTTTTAATGTGTTAATGTAGTTTGTAGTGGGAATAGTGCCTTATAAGAGTTTATTGTCCACCACCTTCCATGTGTTAATGTTGTTTGTAGTGGGAATACTAAGGGGGTCATTAGGATGGCGGGCGGATCGCCATCGCCAGCCAGGCGGTGGCGATCCACCCGCCATCTCCACCCGATTCACCCCCGCCATATTATAATGGCGGGGGGTACCGCGGCGGACACAAAGTGCGTCCGCCGCTTTTCTGCCGGTCGGCAATCGTTCCGATTGCTGGCCGGGTGGACTGGGGCCTTAATATAGTGGCGGTGCCTAGCAGGCACCGCCATCCATATTAGGATGCTGGGTTTCACAGGCCTTTCCATGGCGGCGAATTGCTTTGGGGGCCCGTTGCGGGCCCCCGGGGGGCGGGGAGGTGGGGGGCTGCACTTGGGGGGGTACCTATGGTACCCCCCTTCATTTCCATGCACAAGGTGGCAGGCACCGCGCGGTGCCTGCCACGTTGTGCATGGCAATGCACAACATGCCTCTTTGGCATTGCGGCGGGTGCTGCTTACAGCAGCACCCGCCGCAATGTCAAAATAGCGGAATGCGACCGTCAGGGTGGCGGTCGCATCCTAATTAGCGGTACGGTACCACCGCACGTCTGGCAGCCGGTCCCAGCACCGCTATCCTAATAACCCCCTAAGTTATATATGTTTAGTGACCAGCACCTTCCCTGTGTTATTGTAGTTTGGAGTGAGAATAGTATATTATATATGTTTAGTGTCCAGCACCTTCCATGTTTAAATGTAGTTTGGAGTGGGAATAGTATATTTTATATGTTTATTGTCCAGCACCATCCTTGAGTTAATATAGTTTGGAGTGGTAATGGTAAATTATATATGTTTACTTTCCAGTACCTTCCTTAATTTAATGTAGTTTGGAGAAGAAATAGTTAATTATATATGTTTAGTGTCCAGAACTTTCCCTCAGGTAATGTAGGGGTCTATTAGGATGGCGGCCGGAAAACCACCCCGACCGCCATGGTAGCGGAAAACAACCGCCCGCCGGTACCGCGGCAAAACCAGCAGCCAGATTAGGATGTCCCGCCCAAAAAAAACGACCGCGGCGGTAAGAGCCACCTAAAAACTGCCCGTAGCGGGCGGAGAAGGCCAAAACCCGTCCGCGGCGGTCGGATTCTCGGAGGAAAAAAACCAAACCGCCGCCAGGACAGCGGAGACACCGCACGGAATATTAGGATATCCCCGATGTGACTGCGGTACGTTCCGCTGTATCCGACTGCCGAAAACACCAACAGTGATGAATGGGAGAGCCGCCGGAAGAACAGCAGCATAGCCACCGCTGCGGACGCTCCGTGACAAATATGGCGGTGGACAGAAAAAACTCACAACAAGGCCACAAAGTGCACAAAGCAAACTAGCCATGCACCAAAAAACACATAACACACCCCAATGACACAACCACATGGCAACTACAAAAATACAAATCCCAGGACAACCCACACAACACACCTGACAGCAATACCCCATTTTGACACACCCACATAGCTGAGTATAAAACCAGTCCCTTCCCTGACCACAATCCTTTGCAATACTCCACAACTGAAGGGTCCAACACCAGAGCACAAAGGAGAGGCAAAACTGCACACCATCACTACTCACACCACACCCAGCACCACCACCACTTCCACACCTGTACCTCTAACCCCTCTGCACATCACACACCATACACATCATCCCCACCCCCACCACTTACACACCTGCACCTCAAACCCCTTAGCACATCACACACCATGGCACCACAGAAAATGCCAAAATTCACAGACAGTGAGTTGACAGTCATGGTAGATGAGATAGTCAGAGTTGAACCACAACTGTTTGGTAACCTGGTCCAACAGACACCATTAGTCAGAAGAAATCAAATGTGGGCAAGGATAGTCGATAAGGTCAATGCAGTAGGGACCATCCCGTGCTCCAAGAAGGAGATCATGAAGCGGTGGCATGACCTCAAGAGCAAGGTGAAAGAGAAGAACAACAAGAACCGTGAGCTGGCTCAGAGGACTGGCGGTGGCCCTCCCATTACACCAAGAACATTCACTGCATGGGAGGATAAGGTGCTTGCCATACTGCATCCAGAGAGTCTCACAGGAATACTCGGGGGAGTAGAGGCTGGTAAGTACAAACAAAAGTAGATCATTACACAGCAATGTACTGTCCAGCACAACTACAAAGCTACATCTCAGAGGCACAAGCATATCCATATGCACCACAATATCCAACACATGTCCCACAGATGTAACATCCACTACATCTGAATCACACCCCAAAAGGTAGCCAACATTTACAGGGTTGTATGTGCCCAGGCAAATAGCACTACAACTCCCACCATGCCCCCTGTCCCACCCCTGAGCAGGATGGAGCACTCCACACCCAGAAGCATTTGGAAGCCATTGTCTCACCACAAACAAACAGGTAGGTAGCCATCTTAACAGGGAGGGCTGTTTGGGGGTGAGAGGCCTGCACAACAACTCCCACCATGCCCCCTGTCCCACCCCTGAGCAGGATGGAGCACTCCACACCCAGAAGCATTTGGAAGCCATTGTCTCACCACAAACAAACTAACAGGTAGGTAGCCATCTTAACAGGGATGGCTGTTTGGGGGTGGGAGGCCTGCACGACAACTCCCACCATGCCCCCTGCCCCACCCCTGAGCAGGATGGAGCACTCCACACCCAGAAGCATTTGGAAGCCATTGTCTCACCACAAACAAACTAACAGGTAGGTAGCCATCTTCCCTGGGAGGGCTGTTTGGAGGTGGGAGGCCTGCACAACAACTCCCACCATGCCCCCTGTCCCACCCCTGAGCAGGATGGAGCACTCCATACCCAGAAGCATTTGGAAGCCGTTGTCTCACCACAAACAAACAGGTAGGTAGCCATCTTAACAGGGAGGGCTGTTTGGGGGTGGGAGGCCTGCACAACAACTCCCACCATGCCCCCTGTCCCACCCCTGAGCAGGATGGAGCACTCCACACCCAGAAGTATTTGGAAGCCATTGTCTCACCACAAACAAACAAACAGGTAGGTAGCCATCTTAACAGGGAGGGCTGTTTGGGGGTGGGAGGCCTGCACGAAAACTCCCACCATGCCCCCTGTCCCACCCCTGAGCAGGATGGAGCACTCCAAACCCAGAAGCATTTGGAAGCCATTGTCTCACCACAAACAAACTAACAGGTAGGTAGCCATCTTAACAGGGAGGGCTGTTTGGGGGTGGGAGGCCTGCACAACAACTCCCACCATGCCCCCTGTCCCACCCCTGAGCAGGATGGAGCACTCCACACCCAGAAGCATTTGGAAGCCATTGTCACACCACAAACAAACTAACAGGTAGGTAGCCATCTTCCCTGGGAGGGCTGTTTGGGGGTGGGAGGCCTGCACAACAACTCCCACCATGCCCCCTGTCCCACCCCTGAGCAGGATGGAGCACTCCACACCCAGAAGCATTTGGAAGCCATTGTCTCACCACAAACAAACTAACAGGTAGGTAGCCATCTTAACAGGGAGGGCTGTTTTGGGGGGGCAAGACTGCAGTACTACACCCACCATGCCCCCTTGTTCCCCAGCTCATCAAGCTGGAGCACTCCCTCCCACCCAGATGCATGTGACAGTCATTTCACTGTCCACTTCAAACTAACAGGTAGGTAGACATATTATGCCCTCCTGTCCCACCCCTGAGCAGGATGGAAGCCTCCAACACACACACACATAGATGTGACACAGATCCAACACAAATGTAAAAACAGAACAGGTAAGTAGCCAGTACATGCACACAGCCATTCCTCCCAAAAAGCATGGTGCCATATGACAACACCAGCCCTCTCATCACACAAAAATACACACAGATCCTATTGCCACTCACAGTGTGCAGACAGCTACGCAAATGTAACTGTCACAGCAACCAAAGTGTGACACACCAATTCACATGCAGTAGAAAGTCTGTGCCCAATCATGCACAGCACTGAATGCCATGTGTAAGTGCCATGTGGCCAGAGCAGCAAGGACCATATGTAAACAAAGAAAGCATGGTTGTCGGTGCAAATTCTGATTTGCACATGACATTACAAAGGTATGCATGAGATGACAATGGCCAGTTCATGCTCAGATGTAACGTCTGCCAGGGCAGAGTGATTAACAAAGAGGCGTCACAGAAATGCTTTGTTGCGCTAGTCCCTAGATGGCAACATGTCCCTGTAATCACAAAACATGCACGTGGCGCATGGTATGTTGTGACACCTCACACCATGGACAACTAATGCATGTACCTCAACATCATCTCATACAAACAATGTGATGACTAGTCAACTGTGTGGTGTACAAACAGTGAATAATACACAGCTAACACAAAGCTTGCTGGGTGCACTACAATGAACATTTCCCATCTGTCCCACAGGTGACCAAGAACTGACTGCAGAGGACAACACCAGCAACCTGCAGAGCCAGTCACCCCCCCCGGAACATGGACTCTCGGATGTTGACCCCCGGTATTCAGAGGACGAGGACCTCGGACCCGGCCCATCTGGTGTGCTAGGGCGCAACCGGTCCCAGGACCCCATCGTTCCCCCCACCACATCTGCAGCAACACCAACAGCTACGCAGACCACTGCTGTTACGGCCTGTGCGTCCTACACCACCACCACCAGTGCTGCCTGCAACACCCTCCCTGTCCCAGAAGATTACCACCCCACACCACCAACTGAGGAGGGCAGGGAGAGGATGCGGGTGCCTACAGTGGTGAGGCAACAGGTCTGTGGCAGCAGGGTAGGTGGGAGTGGCAGGGTCACTCACAGACAACCAGAGCCTGGTACCGAAGCCCTGGACAGCATAAACAGAGTCATTGGGGCATATGAACGGGCCCAGGGACAAACGGCCCGGTCAGAAGAAGATTCCCGCGAGCTCCTCCGGCTGAAGAGGTCCATGTACACCCGCATGGGACAAATTGTGGACCTCCTGGGCCAGATAGTGGCGGCAATGAGGGACAGGCCTGCGCCACAAACAACACCTCCACCTCCCCCTGCTGTGCCGCAGGATGACAGTTCAACATCCTCCCCTGCGGCCACAGAGAGGGGTGAGTCCTCAGACCCCACAGGCCCTACAGCAGAGGCCCCCCCTACCAAGCAACGAAGGGGCCGTCCCAAGAAATCCCTGGGAGTATCCGTGGCAAAGCACCTGCCAAACGTCAGTCACGGAGCCAGCCATGATGGCAACACTCTGCACTACTGCATTGACTTTTTGGACTGTCCTTCCCCACACTGCCTTGTGAATGGCATCTGTCTGTTGGACTGGGTCACCACATCAATGTGGTGACAACTCGATTCTCTCATGTACCATAACTGTCAACTCACTGCTTCACTAATAAATGTAAGTAAGTCCGTTTTTATATAGCGCAGCTACTCACCCTTACGGGTCTCAAGGCGCTGGGGGCCGGAGTGGAAATTAAGTGAGCTATTGCCCAGAGTCACAGAGCTGAGCTGCCGCCGGAGCCGGGGATCGAACTGTGAACCCTGTGCTCCGAAGTCAGCTGCCCTGGCCGCTGCACCACACCTCTCCACCTCAATATAAATGTTCACCCCCTCATATGTCACCATTGTAAATAAATACACCTCACACACATGTTGTTGTTTCTGCTCCGTCTTTATTCCAGGATGTGCAGTCTTCACCATGATCAAAATGTACCACGAGTATGGAATGTATGTAGGCAAGGAGAGGCTGAAGTGACCTAGGAAAACACAACAGAACAAGATTCATTAGTCTGGGTGTGGCATCACAGACATCACACAACACATACCATAAAGCTAATACAGCATGCACACATCACAATGAGCAACAAGTACCAACATACACATCCTGTAGATGTTCGAAATTACCCTGTCCCATAAACATTGTCAGCCACCACTGAGTCAACAACCGGCTGCAGTCACAAAGCTCACATACACCTTCACAACAACTGTAACATCATCAGACAATGGGTCCATTGTACATTGTCACTCACCTTCAAGTGAAGTAGCGGTCGATGAGCTGTTGACGCAGGTCAACACCATCCTCCTCTCCACTGTCCTCATCACTGGACACGGGTTGGTTTGCAGGTGGTGGCCTTGGCTGCTCATCATCCTCCAGGATCAGGGGGATATCCTTGCGAATGGCTAGGTTGTGGAGCATGCAGCATGCCACTGCAATCTGACACACCTTCCCGGGCGAGTACATGAGTGCACCTCCCGTCTTGTCAAGGCAGCGAAATCGGGACTTCAGGAGACCAAAAGTCCGCTCCACCACATGACGTGTCCTCCCATGGGCATCATTGTAGCGTACATCAGCTGGTGTCCTGGGATTCCGCAGTGGGCTCAGCAACCACGGACGGTTGGGATATGAGGAGTCACCTAGGTGTGAGAAACACAGATAAACCTTGTAATTATACTGTGGCAGAGGACAGCATGTCACACACACAGCACGCTACTGGACTCTTCGTACTCACCCACAATCCATGCACGCTCAGGAAGCAGATTAGCCATGAGCTGTGGTACGATGCTGTTCCGCATGATGTATGAGTCATGGGCTGAGCCTGCAAATCTGGCACACACGTGCGTGATGATCATGTCCGCCTGGCACACCACTTGCACATTTATGGAGTGGAAATGTTTTCGATTCCTTTAAATGTCCTCCCGTGCCTGTGGTGGAACAAGCCCAACATGGGTGCAATCAATGGCCCCAACAACATGGGGGATGTGTCCAAGGGCTTAAACGTCTCCCTTCACAGCCGCCAATTCAGGCACCCTGGGGAAATGGATATACCTGTCCTTGTATATCATCATGGCAGACAGGACATCACGCAGCACCATGCTGAAAATGGGTTGCGACATCCCACCTGCGCTGGACACCGTGTGCTGAAATGATCCAGAGGCAAAAAATGCAGTGCCGCCATCACCTTAGACGTTGGGGTGAAAGCTGTTGGATATGTTCTGCGAGGCTGCAGGGGGGGCTCCAACATGGCACATAGGTTTTGGAGGGTGGCTCTATCCAGACGGAATTTCCGGATGACCTCCTCATCCTCCATGTCTGCCAGCACTGTGTAGGGACGATGCAGATTTGGTCTCCTCCTAGTTGAGATGAAAGTGGACACATGTCAATTCAATACACCATGAGACGTGTACAACATCTTACTTTTTGACTGACACAACGCCAACATGACTGTCATCACAATTGAGTTACAGAGCAGCTTACACGTAGGGACACCTTCATCAACACTACTCGCACACTTGTCCCCTTTCACACAGCAAGTACATCCAAAACAACATCTGACTATGCGAATGCACGTAGGGATATGGCCACATCTAGCATGAGCAGGCCTGAGAGTACTTCATACAGCATATGTGTAAAACTGCAACACCACTGTCTCATACCTAGCTGCTGTACCTGACACACCTTCAGGGGTAAGTTGAACATAGCACACATCAACAACACAATGACCACAGGCTGAGCGTAAACAACAAGTGTGTGCATGATCCAAGAAAACAAGACAGTCAAATCTGCACATCCTATATTAAGACATACATCACTGTGATTTTCACAGCACTTTCACACATTGACATGTGTACACATTTGAGAGTCCATAACAACACTGTTCTGTGTACATGCCCATCAATATCACAAGTGACATGTGAGTGAGTACATGCCAATGTACTACATGACACACACAAACATGGCATGTGTAGTCAGCAGTGTGTTAAATGTTACACTGGCATCGTGTGCACAATGATGTGCCATTAATCATGTGGCCACTGTGCACTGTTGATGACTGACCATTGGCCATTGACACAGAATGATGTGTCCATAGGTGCTGACCAAGTGCCCCGCCACCCAAATCACGATCACTCACGTCAATGTATGGCACCCAAATCGCGGAAGCTACCGCCTGCCACCAGCGGTGTGTCACCACCAATCCCTAGAACACACTCGTGGTAGTGAGAGATATCTATGTATTGCCAAATGGTGCTTGGCATGCTCCGCCACCCAAATCACGGTCACAGGCACCAATGTATGGCACCCAAATCGCGGAAGCTACCGCCTGCCACCAGCGGTGTGTCACCACCAATCCCTAGAACACACTCGCGGTAGTGAGAGATATCTATGTATTGCCAAATGGCGCTTGGCATGCTCCGCCACCCAAATCACGGTCACAGGCACCAATGTATGGCACCCAAATCGCGGAAGCTACCGCCTGCCACCAGCGGTTAGTCACCACCAATCCCTAGAACACACTCGCGGTAGTGAGAGATATCTATGTATTGCCAAATGGTGCTTGGCATGCTCCGCCACCCAAATCACGGTCACAGGCACCAATGTATGGCACCCAAATCGCGGAAGCTACCGCCTGCCACCGGTGGTGTGTCACCGCCAATGCCCATGCCCTTGCAGCCAATGGGAACCGTAATCGCGGTAGCCTAATGCAATTTTAAAAATCGCGGAAGGCGTGCTCCGCCACCGCGGGCCGGTCATTGGATGCAATTGAAAGATGCACCACCGCGGTAGCGCACACCTGGCCCCTGCGGTGTGTCACCGCCAATGCCCATGCCCTTGCAGCCAATGGGAACCGCAATCGCGGTAGCCTAATGCAATTTTGAAAATCGCGGAAGGCGTGCTCCGCCACCGCGGGGCCGGTCATTGGATGCATTTGAAAAAGGCTGACCTGGCACACCAATTGCAGCAGCTTGGAACCACTGAAACTGCCCCAGGGGGCTATATATGTGGGAGAGAGCCTCACATTTCCACAGCTTCCAGGGACTGCTGCCTGAGACCCCTCACCTGCTGCTGCTGTCTCCAGGGACTGCTGCCTGCCACCCCTCAACACCACCTGCTTCTGCTGCTGTCTCCAGGGACTGCTGGCTGCCACCCCTCCACACCACCTGCTCCTGCTGCTGTCTCCAGGGACTGCTGCCTGCCACCCCTCAACACCACCTGCTGCTGCTGCTATCTCCAGGGACTGCTGCCTGCCACCCCTCAACACCAACTGCTGCTGCTGCTGTCTCCAGGTACTGCTGCCTGCCACCCCTCAACACCAACTGCTGCTGCTGCTGTCTCAGGGACTGCTGCCTGCCACCCCTCACCACCAACTGCTTCTGCTGCTGTCACCTGGCCACAGTGATGGCGAGGACTGAGAAGATCCGGGCCAGTCCCTTCACCAGCGAGGAGCTGGAGGTCCTGGTGGACGAGGTGCTCACACAGTATCCAAGGCTATATGGTGCCCCAAATGTCGTGTTAAGTCTTCAACAGTGTGAGTGAGAGTGCAGGGGGGGCACACATGAAGTTGAGCTGCTGCAGTATGTGCCTGCGAGTGTGGGGTTATGTCATGCACTACCTAGCACGCTTTCTCCAGGGGGAAGGGGTGTTAAGCCTATTTCCCACGTTTCCCTGCCTGCACATCAAGATTTGAGGGACATGTATTGTCTTGTCAGCCATACAGTGACGCAGCAAGTTGGTAATGCAGGAGTCAGGACAGTGATTGCTTGTGTGAATGGCTGTGTGGGTCCCTGTTGTCCTTCTCAGTGTGAGCCCACCTGGCCTGCACAGTCACCGCTCAAACTGACAAGGACACATCACTGAATGTACAGAGTGTTACATCTGTCTTTTTTTCTTTACTCTCCTTCAAAGAGCCATCTCAGCCCTGTAGCTTGCACACAACAGGCCTTGTGATAAGGGTGTGGGTTTGTGAGATCATGTCCCTCAATGTGACCTCCATGACACAGTGAGCCATTCACAGGGCAAGGACATTGAGGGCTACGCAGTGTTGGACACAGTGAGTCTAACCCCCAACATATGTTGATATGTAATGTATGTCTTGCTCTACCTAACGATGGACAGTAGATGTGGGCAGACTAGACATGGCTTCATGTGCTGGCATCCTGCATGTGTATGAGATGGGCAGGTACTGTGTCCACCCTCACACCTGCATGCATTTACGTGTTGTTCTCCCATGCTGATGTACCATGTGAGATGCATTCTTGTCTCTGTGAGACATATCTGTGGATTTGGTATGAGTCAGTATCATGCCACTGTACTGAGAGATATTGGTACATAACACTGTGCCCCTGATGTTTTCCCCCTCTTGTCTCCCATGCCTGCAGCTCAAAGTACACCAGCGTAAGGCCATGTGGAGGGCCATTGCATGCAAGGTGCGGGCTCTGGGTGTCTCATACCGACGGCGCACCCACTGCCACAAGAGGTGGGTTGACATCTGCCGGCTGAGCAAGAACGTGGCGGAGATGACACTGGGTCTGCTCCCTCGGACTGGAAGGTTGGCGCGGCACAGCATGACACCACTGATGGCCCGTATCTTGGCCGTGACACAGCCTGAGCTGGATGCACGTTTGAAGGAGCATCAGCAGCAAGCTAGGGGTGAGTATTCTGGGAAGGGTGACTTTGACTGTGATTGGCTGCATGTGTTCACAGCCTGGGACAGCGCTGGGCTATGTGATGTTGGTAGTGTGATGCAGTGGCTTGCGAGTGGCCTCTGTGCTGGGTGCAGATGTAATGCATTTGCCCTACCTGTACTTCCTAGTGTGATTTGAGTACTGAGCATTGCCATTGCATTCTGAGTTGTGGGCTTCAGGTATCGTCTGCATTGGGGTAGCCTGGGAAATCACATGGAAGGGAACGGCAGTGTGCCTAATCTGAGTGTGCTCTCATCAATGCGTGCATTGCCTAACCTCATATTTGTGAGGCTTAGACATCTGACGCCAATGTGCTACAGTACTTGTGCCCCACAGTCAAACATGGTGGATGGCATGAGCTCATGGCCATTGTGGACTGTTATTTTGGAGTCTGTATCTGTGTTGTCCCCTTCTGCTCCATCCAGATATGACAGTGGCAACATGTTGTGGGGTTCATCCTTGCCCACATCAGGGCCCTATGTGTGCTCAGAGCTATTTGTGTGTCTGGTTGAACGGAGCCACCGGCAGGATATTGTGCTGTGTGGTCATCACATGGCTCACTTATGCCTGGTTTTCTTGTTTACACGCACTGTTCGAGTTCAAAATTGAGGGTGCACAATGTCATAGCACAGGGTGGTGTGCAACATGTAGATTTCTTCATCTTCAGTGATGCTTTGTTGCATATGTTTGTTCTGTTGATGCCAATGAACTGACCCTACATATCTCTCTCTCATGCAGCATCTCCCGTGGGCACGGAAGTACAGTGGACGGACACCAGTGGTGAGGCGTCAAGCACAACAGCTGCACACGAGCACAGTGACACAGATGTGACCAGCGCCTCGGAGGGGGACAGGAGTCTGCTGGAGGAATCACAGCCAGAGACGCAAAGCTCAACATCATCTGACGCCAGCGGTGACGCATCCATGTTGGCGGGCACAGGGGATGGGGACTCTGCCTCCTCTTCCACCACACAGCGTACAGTGCCCACCCTCCCAGCTACTTCCACTGTTGCTGCCCGTGTTCGCACCAGTAAGCAGGGAAGAGTGTCCTTCACCCCAGGCACCGCTGCCCCTGCCCCTGTTTCCCCTGCTGCCATCAGTGCTGAGTCTGTGGACCTTTTGCACCAGCTGTGTGTGGGCCAGACAGCTCTCCTCAATGCCTTCATAGACCACGACAAAACGTTGGCACAGGTGGTTGCTTTCATGGAGGGCATACATTCAGACGTGGGTGGGCTACACCGGACTGTACAGTCTTTGTCCTCCGCAGTGACGGCAGCCCTTCAACTGGCACAATCTCACAGTCCAGCTCCAGTCCCTTTGTCCACCCCTGTGCCAGAGGCCACATCGGACGATAGTGACCACGCACAACAGACCTCAAGGTCAAGATACAGCACACGCAGCACACAGCAGCAACAGCCCAAGCGGTCCAGGGCGCAGACACCATCCCCACAGAAAACTAAAGCCACCCCAGAGCGCAAAGACATAAGCCCGTCAGGCGACACCAAGGGCCACAAAGCCAAGAAGCAGACCTCAGGGTCACATGCCTCAGAGGCATCCCCAGCCAAGGACTCTCCTGTCCCAAAAGCGTCTCGCAAGCACAAGCAGACAGTTTCCGTGGCCGCTGAGAAGGTGGTGCCTGCTAAAAGTACACATAAGAAGGGCTCCAAGGCAGATTCACCCACAACCTCAACTCCCATCCAAAGTCCTGTGAAGCAGGGAAATGCGGCCACTGTAGGGGGAAAACCTGGTAAACAGGGGATGGAGGGGCAAAGGCAAGGCCAGGCCAAGCGAACAGCTGGATCCAGCATGTCCCCAGAGGGAGGGCCACCGTCTGCACCTGATGCAGCTTTGGTGGTGAGCGTGCCTGTTGTGGCCGCCCCACCTCCCACTCCTACCAAGACCACACTTCCATATCAAATCCCCAAGAAGTGGAAAGGTACCCCTCCCACACTGTGTCTCATGGCAGCATATCTCCGCCTCCACGGGCCACCACACCACCTGGTCCAAGCAGCCCTCCGGCTCTCAAAGCCACTGATGCCTCAAGCTCAGCTGGTCCGCTCTCTCCCAGGTCAAGTCCTCCAACTGGCCCCGACACTCAGCCAGCTCCCAGTCAGACTGACAGACAAGTCTGAGGCTAAATCCCCCTCACACACCTGTCTCTCCCACAGCGGTGCCTGTACTGCCTATTGTTATCCCCCTAGCTGTATTGCTGCCCATGACTGTGTACAGTCTCACACATTCCCTGTGCAGCCTCTCATGTACCTACTCTGCTGTTTGGACTGGCCACTGGCCTTGCTGTACATTGCTGTGTTTGCCCATTCCCTGTGCAACTTCTCATGTAACTACTCTGCTGTTTGGACTGGCCACTGGCCTTGCTGTACATTGCTGTGTTTGCCCATTCCCTGTGCAGCTTCTCATTTACCCACTCTGCTGTTTGAACTGGCCACTGGCCTTGCTGTACATTGCTGTGTTTGCCCATTCTCTGTGCAGCTTCTCATGTACCTACTCTGCTGTTTGGACTGGCCACTGGCCTTGCTGTACATTGCTGTGTTTGCCCATTCCCTGTGCAGCTTTTCATGTACCTACTCTGCTGTTTGGACTGGCCACTGGCCTTGCTGTACATTGCTGTGTTTGCCCATTCCCTGTGCAGCTTCTCATGTACCTACTCTGCTGTTTGGACTGGCCACTGGCCTTGCTGTACATTGCTGTGTTTGCCCATTCCCTGTGCAGCTTCTCATGTACCTACTCTGCTGTTTGGACTGGCCACTGGCCTTGCTCTTGTCTACTTTTTATGCCTATCTGTGACATTTGTAATAAAGACAGTTGCTCCTGTTGTCTGCTTTGTCAGTCTCCTTGCTAAATAAAGGGTTTTCTGTGTGGGTATGGTTTAATGTGACACATGCTCTGTATGCCACTTTAACGTTGCCAGTTGCTAGTCTCACTATTTCAGAGTTTGGCTGAGGTGAGAGGCACTTCAGTTCTACTTGACTCTGAGGCTTGGGGGTGCACTGATGGTTGTTTGTGATGATCTACTGTTATCCTAATGATTCTATGTTCAGGTTTGCTAAATTGTACACATGTCATGTTAGGATGCACTACCAGCACAGAGTGGGATTCTATCCACAGGATTGCCGGCAGGCTGGCCAGGGTCATCATGTATGTGTGATCTTACTTTATGTGTGCCCAGCAGTGTAGGTGTATAGTCATCTTGTGATGGTCATTCATCCTAGTCACATGGGTTACTTTCAATGTGTGCACTTGGGTGGTCAGGAAGTGTGCAGTGTGGAGGGGTGACTTCGTCGTGAGTGTTGATGTGTGTGTGCACCTGCAATGTCAACTACACACATGTGTCACCCAGGAGTACGGTGCCTGTTTGTGTAATTGTTCAGCACTGCGATTGTGTGCACATGTGTGTGTTGTATGTTGTGCACTGTGCAGTGTGTTGGTGGGTCCTTGCAGTTCTGGCTGACTCCTACTTGTTGTTTTTGGCAATTGTGAGTAAGCAGAGTATGTGACTGGCAATTCAGTGTTGTGTTTTGTTGATCATCCATGTGTCTTGATGCTGTTTGTACTCACTGTGCATCCCTGCTCAGCCACACTGACATTGTGGGTGTGTTTTCTCATGCATTGCTCTCACATGGGGCTTTATTGCCTCCAGTATGGCATGTGGTGTGTGGTGTCATACCATCCCCTATCTGTGCTTCAGATGCCTACCCATTGTGAGTCTGCACTCCCTCTATTTGTGTATGGTACACTCCTGCCATGTCCACTACTGACGTACACCCCACTTCACTTTCATGTCAGCTGTCCCCTTGGTTTGCCTGTGTGTGTGCCTCCCCATCACTTCATTTGTCACACTGTGCTTTGTGGTGCAGATCTTTGCACAGGACCAATGTGCCACTCAGGACATTTTCCCTATTGGTTATATGTGATTTTCTTGTACTGTTTAGCAGTCATGGTTGCTCATATGCAGTTCAACTGTTTGTGCTGCACAGTCCTCTGGTCAAGTTGTTTCCACTTTGGTGTCCCAGACTTGTGCATCAGTGGGTGTTGTGTTAGGTGTATGTGTGTTTTCTGAGGTACTGCTTCACTTCCTGAGTGTGATGTTGTCAGTGTGCTGTTTTGATTGTTGTTGTGGGTGTTCATGGTGTGTCACTCATGTCTGTGTGGGACTGGTATGTTTGGTGTGCACACACTGCTTGGTGTGCATGCAGTGCTGTGGGTGTATGTTGCCTTGTCCTTGCCTGGTGTGCATCCCCTAATGTCCTGCTGTGTGTAAGGTGTGGAGGTAAACGCTTTTCTTTTCTAGCATCCAAACTTTGGAATTCTCTGCCCACACACCTGAGACTCCTGCCAAACAGATCTGTCTTCAGGAGGGAAATTAAAACATGGCTCTTTTCCCAACCCTGAACTTGTTGGCCACTGTTGTTGCATATTACCCAGCGCCAAGACGCCTCGGCAGTAGTGTGCTCTACAAATACTTTCAGTCAGTCAGTCAGTCAGTTTGCAATGTGATTTATTGGCATGTGCTTCTGTTGTGTGTTTGATGTGGCTGTGTGCAGTGTTTGGGCTGTGTTGTCTCTTGCAGGTGACGGATGCTCTGTGTGTGGTGTTCTATTTGCATGTCAGTGTGAGTGTTTTGTTGGTGTGGTGTGTTTCATTAAGATGTGTGTTGCCAGTGTGGTGTGCCTTACTTGTGTGTCTGTCACATGAACTTAGGTCTATTCTAGTTCCTGTGCTTGTGTTAGGTGCATCCTTGTTGTTTTCTCCTCTCATATCTGAGCTGTCTCTTGCCAGTCTTGTGCATGTGCAGCCATGTGGTACACTGTGACATCATGTTGACTTGATGGGTGGTGTGGTATGTCTGTCTGTGTGTCATTGTAGGCCCATTTCTCCCAGTTTGTGTCCATGATTGTTTTGTGATGGTGCACTTCTTGTCTGTGTTGTGGTATGTTGTCTGTGCATTGTTCCTGACTGATGGGGTTGTGCACTCCTGTTCTGTCTGTGCTCCCATTGCCTTTCCACAGTTTGGCTGCACAGTTCATGTCTGGTCTTGTTGTGCATCTGTGTGTGTTTTAGTTGAGTTATGTGTTTGGCTGTTGTTTTTGTGCAGACATTGGTTCTGGCATCCCTGTGTGTGTGTGATGTTTGTGGGTGCCCCCATGGAGTGTGATTGTTTGTCTGTGTATTGACTGGACTTTATTGACACCCTTCTGTGTATCTGGCACTGGTGTTGTGTGCTGCAGGTGTGATGGGGGGGTATGTGTGAGGATTCCTACTTGTGTTTGACAGTCATGGAGTGTGTCAATGGGCCCTGTGTGTTGTACTGCTGACATTCTCCTGTCAAGTAGTTGGATACATATGTGTGGCTGTTCACTGTTTGACTTCAGGGCCTTCCTTTCATCCCTGTGCCTATCCATGGGTTGCCTTGCTGTCTCCCTGAGTTGTTGCACTGAGGTGACTGTGATTTGACTTCACTAACTGTGCCAGCCATGTGTGATTTGATGGGCTGAGGGTGTTCTTATATATTCCTTGTCTTGCATGTGATGTACACATGCTTGGTAGTTGGCTCCTTGGCCTTCCAATTGTGGGCACCTTGTTGTAGGGATTCTGCACATACACAGAGCTATGCACAGGATAATAGGACCTCGGAGTATAGTGGTGAACCAACCATACACCTTAGTACCCACAATCCCAACCCGACTAGCATTAGCGTCTCATTAGCAATGATGCTACCAATGATTAGACAACCCAGAACACGGTCTCTCTCTCAGGACTCGCAGGAGCGAAGACACCCTTTCATAACTCACTCATACCTGTCCACAACGTGCGTAATAAGAGACACTGTATAGTTTAAAATGTTTATTTCAACTACCGTGCTCTAAGATGCAGTACACGTGCCAGTACTATCAGCATAATGCATAAGAATAAAACAATAAGCATAGTTACAATTCCATAGAATACAAACGGGGAAAGCATTTTATTAAAGCAGTGGATATAGGGCTAAATGACCATACCACCCTCCCCGTGCTAGTAGCTAGTTTATTATAAAAACAGAAGACCTCTGGGCATTGTCAGGCGAACCCCCATACCTCAATATCTAGATGCAAGGTTTACATCATCAGACAAGCACAGCTCTTCTCTCTGGAAAGGTTTTTCTCCAAGTGCCTCCAACAGTGAAATCACAATATTAAAAGCACACGAATTTCTCCAGTGCAGCTGCATTCAGTGTTATGTCTAAGTGCGAGGGGCTGACCAGATCAGCAAGAACAAGGGACATTGTTTTTCGACCTTGTACATGATGTGCAGACAAACCCAAAGGGAACAGGAGGAAAGGTGAAAGGCAGAAAGGCAGACAGTTCTAAAATAGCCGGGCACAAGCAGAGGCTGGAAAAACAAAGGCACAAAGTAACGTGCGCAAAAAAGGCATCATGGCAGCCAGGCCCAAGCCAACTTAGCAAAGCAGACCATGAGGCCACAAACCACACGACACCCTCCCCTGGTCAGTCCATTGGTGAAGACATAGGACGAAGACAGAGTTCAAATAGATGGAGCAGAACGGCAGCATCCGTGATGGAATAGTCCCCAATAAAGGACAATGAATGGGAGAGGGGAAAAAAGAAAAAACTGCAGAATTAAGTTCCAGGGAGGCAGGACGCCGAAAGCGTAGGCCCCCTAATCCAACAGAGTGTAAGTGCAGAAAAATGCCACACCTTCCAAGAGGACATCGTTGGAATCGTTAGAAAAAAGAGACGCCATCCAGTCCAATAAATCAAAACTGCATTCATGTTCCTCGCACGAGGGAGCAGCGAATAGCATTGCGGGACAACTTGCGTGATACTCAACATAACTTTGTTGTAGGAGAGTCTGAGCAGCCACCCAGACATCCCATTGTGCCAAAATTCCAAGTGCAGCCGCACGCGCCATGTAGCCAGCACCGGAACAGTCCCGTTCATGGGCCTCTAAGGGACCCATCAACTGGACGAAATCCGGTTGAGACAGAGACGTATTGGAGAGGCAATAATCCAAAGACCATGAGAAAGGACATCAGATGCAAGACATCACAGGCTGCACGCAAGTGAAATACGCAAAGCGAAAAGAAAGTTTATAGGACACACTCAGTGTCGCCAATGGCAGGACGCCGAAGCCGGCGAGGATGCGCTCACGGAGCATCCGGAGTCGACCGTGGTCGAGGAGGGCCCCAGGAAGTGCAGCCATTGCATAGCAAACAGACCAAAAGCAATACACCAGCCGCTAAGGTGAGGATCAACGGAAAGCCGCCAAAGACGCTGGAAAAAATGGAATGAATAAATGCTGGTATTACATCAAATATAGTTTGAAAGGAGGTAACAAGGCCAGAGCCCACAACTTTAAAAAAGTGCACAAGACCTTCGGTGCGTGATGCATTAAAAACACGGTGAATCAGTTCACCGAAATGCTGTGGGAGGTTTGTGTTCAAAAGGGCCTGTATTTCACTGTGGGTACTCGACACCTGGAGAATGAATGTCTCCCGGGCGGATGTGAGCATATTCTCCTGGTTCAATAATAGTGCCTTTATTCTGCTCAATTTATTGAAATCCGCCTTCAAAGTCGGAATGGAAGGCCAAATGGAACTATCTATGATGTCGTGCGGGGGAGGAAAAAGCACATTTTTGCAGCAGACAACCCTGTGGGAAACTGTTACAATATAGGGTATGCCGGCAAGCATGCCACAGCAGTCCTGATTATTTAGAAGGAGATAGCTACCATTTGCAAGCACAGTGAAAGTAGGAGATATAGCAGGAGCAGGAATGCCCTTCAAAATGCAAGCAAGATTTGGAGCCGAAACGTTACAAGCTCCGTGCAATTTAATGTTCTTGCAAATAAGGGAATGAGCCACAGTAGAATCGCATGACTCCCCTGTGAGAAAAACCTCCTTACCGTCCCTGAGGCATCGGTACAGGAAAGGAAGGGACCAAAGTTCATGCAGGAAGGCACTGCCCAGGGGCTGAAAACGGCCCACAGGATAATGTTTCATGCATGAACTGAATTCAAATAAAGAAAAAGGCAAGGCGATAACCCCATGTACTAGCCACACAGCAGAATCCAATTCCGCCACTGAGAATGGTAAGGGCTCTATTTTTTCAATATGTAACAGAGTGTATGTTGCATCTTTCATGGACATGAATTGCTGTTTTTCAGTCAAGTTAAAAGGCAAGAATAATGCAGAGGTGTTTAAAAAGTGCCAAGGAACTTTACCCAGTTTAAGTGTTTGCAAAGTCCATGCAAACTGCATTACTGAACGCAATTGATTTTGACCATGATACAACACAGAAACATCATCTTGTACAATATCAACAACAGAGGAAACAATATTCTCTAGTGTGTAAATGCGGGAAGACAGGGTATTAATACTATTGTCAACAACAGCAAGCACCTTTTCCAAATTTGCTTGATCTATTTCCCGCAGACGGGAAGCAGCTTCAATTTGCGAAAGCTTCCAGAGTTCATTGTAAGTCTCATAAATGAATCTCTTAGGTCGAGGACCACGAGGCCCCAGGACAAAATCGGACAGATCAATGTTGCCTGATAACAGGGATAAATGCTGTTTTACAGAATCTAGTGAAGAGTGCTGCAACCACTGTTTACATAATTTACCAACAGAATATGTCGTAACAGTACGAGAGTCAGAAAACCTCGGGTCTGGCCTATCCTGTTTGTAACCAGGAGCTGAGTCATGAAAACGCAGTTGGCAGGCATTAGATGCTATGGGCCAAGCCAACCAGGGTGACTGAACAAACGTAGAGACATTAAACGAATTGTTCTGAAACAAAGCTTGCAAATCTGTAAGGGACATATTGAAACGCAAGCTCTCGTTGGGAGAGGAAGACAATACAGGAATGGAAGGTGCATTTAATTGTTTGGAAGCAGCCAAACCCCAACACGTTGTTTGATAGATGGTATGATTTAAAAATAAAATTTGGGCCGGGATGAGGCAAGCACGGTGCAAGGCTTCTGTGCCTTGTACCTGCCATGACTTGGAGCCCCAAATAAATTTCAAGTCAATGGTGTCCCGCCAATGTTCATACCCACCCACAACTAAGGCGTTCAAAAAGGAACCCGAATACAGTAACTTGGTGTGGGTCAACATGATTTTCTGAGTGGAAGAAGTGTTTAACTTAAAATAATAGGACCCAGGGTTTGATCTATCAAAGTCTGTAAAATAAGTATACTTATTTCTAAGAGTCTGGGAGCTACCTGGCAAAGGGGTCGGACAATGCTCCCATTGGGTGTAATTAACAGGACCCCGAAGGGTACTGGGTTTATGGAGAAAGTGGTTGCCCCAATGCTGGTAACAATATAAATCGGCATAACTTGCAGAATTCATGTACAAATCTTCAGCATTAAAAGCAGCATAATATTTCAAATCAGCAAATAACGATTCGACTGCATGTACATCCCAATCGTCAGAATGAATATTACTTTTAATGACATCACCCATTGAAACACGAAGGACATTTGGTACATTAATAATCTCGGTGGGGCCATGAATTTGGAAATTTACTGCATCACATACGATGCCGTCAGCGACTGGGAAAGCTGAAATGTTCACAAATGTGTGGTCACGCTTCATGATGTGGGAAGAAGAATGCAGAGCCAAAGTTCCAGCGACACAGTTCACTGCAGAGCGTTCAGGTAAATAGTGACCATTAATGAGCAGAAAAAAAACTGTGACAAAGCCAATGGACATGAACAGAAAAATCAAGAATAGTACCAACCAGATATATGTCCATGGTGGGATCAAAAAATTGTCTCTGAACCAGGACGGGATAAGTGCTGAGGTGGAATCCTAGTCAAAGGAATAACGTGTTGGGTTCAGTGGTGTTGTTGGTAGGTGAGCCACGGACTCGGTGGCGGGGTAGGTATACTCGGTCTCCTCGTTGCAGGGGAATCCTGGTAGTCGAGTAAGCGATCAGGCAATTCTACCATCTCGATAGCAACATCAGTGACCGTTCGGGCTGTAGGGCCACAAACATTTGTCCGGGAAATGACTGGACAAGAGACCGCTGGTGTTACACTATTCAGGATCGGCCAGATGTTGTAGCTTGACATTATCCACTGAGATGAATCTGTTGTCCTTGCGACCAGGAAGCGGTGGTAAGATGACTGTACGAGTACCCTTCAAGCCAAGAACTGGAACTGGTGCACGATAAGAGGGGCCAAATTCTTTTTTGTTCTCCACCTTCTCTCGGACCAGGTCTCCAACCTTCGGAAGCCAGCCGGCAACCGGAATCTGCAGCGCAGTGTCTGTGGCTGAAGGTAAATGTTCGATTGCAAGTTTGTCTCGGGCTTCTTGTAAGTCCTGTAACATAGTAGAATGGTTATCTACATCAAAGATTGCGGATTGCGCCACCATGTCTAGACCATCAAGGTCGGGCACAAACATTCGTATGCCAAAGAGCATTTCGTATGGGGTCCGCCCACCCAGAGGTCTTCTAGGGAGATTATTAAGTGCACGTTGTACGGTATACAGGTGGGCCAGCCAGTTCCAGCCAGTACCTAAGACTCTAGCTGTCAAGGATTGCTTTAAGTCACGGTTCATTCGTTCAACAATCGAATTGCCCTCAGGCCGATATGGAGACGAAAATTTCACCCGCACCCCCAGTGACCCCATCGCGTCCTTGTACGCCTTAGAGGCGAACGCTGGACCTTGATCAGAATGGAAGGTGCCACAGGCAAAAATTCCCACAAAGACACGCAAATCCCTTATGACATTTCGAGCGTCAGCACTCCGTTGTGGCCAAACCCAGATGAAACGTGTGCACGAATCCACTGCAACTAAGATGTACTTATACGCAGTGTCAGAAGAAAATGGACCGCAGTGATCCAGGTAAACACACCCAAAAGGTCTGTTTGAAATGCAGAGCGGTGTCTGTGGTGGCCGTGTAACCGTGGAAGGCTTAATCTGCTGACAAACGTCACAAGAAAGCACATAAGTACGGGTCTGTTTATATAAACCACGCCACCAGTAACGCTGCTGCAAGATGGAAACCATCGCAGACACGCCAGCATGAGCCGAAGCCATGCCTTCGTGTGCAGCCGTTATCAAGGAAAGTCTGCGGTCCGCGTTGGGAATCAGCCGATCACCAACGTCTGGAATTCTTACGTAAGGAGCCTGTTCGGGACCTAGTTGATAAGAGTATTTGGAAGGGAAACCCCTTGGGTAATTAGCACCTTCCTTTGTCGCAGCAATAGCTGCCAAAATATCATTATCTATTTTAGTCATGGATCTTGTAACTGCTGCGACTGAGCACGTGGCTACTGCTGATTTGGCAGCTTCATCTGCCAAACCGTTACCGACAGCGTGTGCGCCCACACGCTGGTGGCCAAGAGTGTGAATCACCTGTGTGAGAGGCAGACATTGTTTCAAATCTGCCACACGAACCCAAAGCATTTTATGCTTAATTGTGCTGCCTTTTGCATCTCTATAGTCGTTTTGCGACCAAAAGAACAGATTGTCATTGAAAGATTGAACACAGTAGTAAGAATCGCACACAATAAGAGTGGTCACATCTGGATTAGCGAACTCAAGTGCGAGCACCAAAGCGCGCAGCTCGGCCAATTGTGCAGTACTGTCTCCTAGTGCCTGAGTGTGCACTACAGTCTGTTTGAACTCTCCGTTCACCATAGTACCTGCAACAATAGCACATGCTGCTGAATAAGCATGCTTGGAACACGTGGCCGGTTGTGCCGAACCATTGGTATAGATAATACATTTGTACTCCTCAAGCGGTAGCAAGGACAGAGGAGGAGGATGAACAAATTCATACTGTAAAAACTCCTGCGTCTGAAGTGAAGAATCAAACATAAAAGTGACATCCGGAGATGTCAGAGATGTAGCCCATTGTATCCAATGGGGGTGCAAAGCCTTAGAGTTCGGGACACTTGCTTTCGTCACTGCTTCAAGGGCAGGATATGGTGTTACCACCAAAATGCGTTTTCCCTGTGCCAGTGCGCGTTCTTTTAGAATCGCCATTTGCACTGCAGTCAGAACTTTCTCCACAGATGAAAAGCGCATTTCTGCAGAAGTGTACAGATGTGACTTGTATGCAATAGGTACTGTGTCACCTTCGTTAAAGGTTAAATACGTGAAACCCACTGCCCCTGGAACGATTCTAATCACCAGGTTTGTATGGTTGTCATGAGTCAACAAGAATTTAGATTCAAGTAGATCTGACTGCAAAGACTGCAGTATAGAGGAATGCTCAGGAAGCCAGCATGACTTCGAAAAGTTAGGTTGTATCAAGGCATAAAGAGGCTTGATACGCTGGGCATATTCGGGAATGTAAGTACGCCCGAAGTTCAGAAACCCCAGTAAAGACTGAAGCTTTTTCAGAGTGGTTGGAGGGCACAAGAGTGCGCATTTCTCCAGAAAATGGGGAGCTAAGCCCTTACCTTCATTATTGAGCTCATAGCCCAAAAACAAAACGGTAAATTCAGCAATGTGAGATTTGGCAAAATTAAATTTGTATCCTAAGACTGCAAATTCTAGAATAATGCGGTCCACTCGGGAAAGATGCGGACATAATTCGTCATCTGTCAGATAGATATCATCGACGTACGAACACGTATCTGGGTCTATGCTGTCCAACAAAGAGACAACACGGGCGGCGAATACACCCGGGCTATTCTTGTAGCCCATGGGTAAACGCCGGAATTTGAAATGTTTACCACCGGAAGTGAAAGCGCTCCATTGGCTACACTCCGGGGCTAAGTTGTGCGTGTAAAATCCATTGGATAGGTCAAGTGTCGTTTTGTATTTTTTACGAACAAGACTGTCTACAAGCGCAGCACTGTGGGTATTTTGCACCGCAAAGGTCCGACAATGAGAGTTTAAATGTCAGTAATCCAAAACTAGGCGGTACGATCCATCGGGTTTAGAAACCGCGAAAAGGGGATTATTCATGGGGGACACGCATGTTTCAATTACTCCTTGATATTCTAACTGTGTCAGAATTTCGGAAACGGGACCTTTAGCTTCCCGCTTGATGGGATATTGGGGTTGTGGCTGTGGCAGCGACCGCAAAGGAATATCATGGGGGGGAGAGTCTTCATCCCAGCCCACATGGTTGCGGTATAACGCTGGAGCCAGGGACACAGCCCACTCAGCTGCGAGAGCCTCCGCTTTGTCCTTGGGGACTTGACGAGAAAAGCTCTGAAGGATTACCTCCTCCCCTCTACGCGCAGCAAGTACGAATGGGGGCGGCCAATCCGCCTCCGCCAACAAAATGTCGTAAGAAGAGGTCAGATTCTCCCAAAAAATCCCTTTAACAACACGCTGTATGTCACCTTCAATTTGAATGACAATATTATATAGTCTGTCAGGGGGTGCCACTCTGGTGTCTGCTGTCTCAACAGTAATGAATGTATCAGTTGCTGTCGCCTCCACATGAGGACGTAGTGCCTCCCGCACTATGGTAACTTCCGCGGCGCTGTCTAGGAGCGTCACTGCCCACGTCCAATTCAGGAGTCTCGCTCTCACCGTCTGTGGCATACCTCGCTGTTACAGCTGCAACTTTCTTCTTCTGAAACTGTGGGCGAGAACGTGGAAATTCTTCTGGTTTCCCTCGGACTTGTTGTCGAGGTTGGTCCCGTCCCTGTGGAGCCTCTAGACCCCTGCCTCTATCCTGGCGTTCTCCTCCACCTGTCTGGGAGGTCGACGGTGCCTGTGAAGAACGAGGAGAACGCGAATCAGGGACTTGAAATCTCTCTGGAGATTTAATTCTTGCTCTATCTCGCAAATCATAAGTGCGTTCAGAAGATACGGAAACCGGGGATGCGCCTCGCGAACCTGGCTTCTTCTGTTGCTTTCCCTGTTTTTTCAACCTCCAGCTCTTTTTAGTAAAGAACGGTTTCTCATCTTTCTCAGATTGAGTTTTTGGTTGTGGTTGCGATTGTGTTTGCGTTTTAGCAAAAGGCTTAACTCCCAGGCTATTGCGGCCAATGGTTTTGTAAGCCTGTGCAATAATTTTCTGTAATTCGCGCGACTTGTCCGGTTCTGGGATCAAAGCCAAAGCATTAGCTACTTGAAAGTTAACTGCATTGCCCTTGACATTCGCAAGGATCAAGTCAGCTACTACATCGAACACTCCCACCAGTCTCATCCCTAATTCCACAGCCGCCTCAGGGCCATGCTCATCCTGTACTCGTTTAATTACAGAGGGGAGAACCGTCATGGAAGGAGTGCCGAAACACTTCGCATATACTGCTGCGAATACCTTACCCCAGTTATTGCATTCTGCCAACTCGGGGATCAAGTCTTTTGGCAAACTAATCGTCAAAATCCTGTGTTTTTCCACAGGAGAGGTATTCGGAAAAACTGCCACCAGCTGGTCAAATTTCTCTGCAAGCCAATAAGGGAAATCGTCCTTATTTTGTGGGCGTTTGCCCATCACCGAATTAACCATGATGGGACTTATGGTTACACCGCCCGGTCCAGCTGGATGCGCTGCAACTCCAGGCGGGGCTCCCTGGATGTTGCCTGTAACAAACTGTACTAAAGCTCTATGCACACGTATCAAAGACAAATGCAAATCACGCAGTTCAGCGACTGCAAGCGTCATATAACGCGGATGTGGGGTATACCCGGCCAAAACAGGCCAAGTGGCCCCTTCAATCAATAAGGGGCCTAAACGAACCGCGGTAACCGGTTGGGGGAGGGCGCCATCTAACCAAACACGGTGTTGCCATGCCGTGAGCGGTACTTCAAGATTCCTATAAGGCCTATAGAGATTAGGAAGAGCGGTGGCTGTATATTCATGGAACAAATTATCAGTCCCATCCACCGCCGGAAAGGTGACCCAAGAGTAAAACACCTCAAAGTGGTAAGCGGGATCCGCTTGTACCACAAAGATCAGATCGACACCCGCGTCAGGCACTCCATACGCTGTCAAGTGAGCCCGGAGCGCTGCGCGGCTATGTGCCGCAATTTGAACAGCCATTTTAGGCTAAAAATATTCGACAAACTAAAATGAGGCAGCACAATATAGGGTTTTATTTAAACACCTTTTAACAACTTCAAGCTTGAAAGAACCTATAAAAAAGTCAATATAGGAGGTATCACCTTCACACACGCTTCCGGAAGCGTCTGCGAAGGGGGTTGTGGACAAGCACAAAGTACTACTCAAGCGTCTCGCAGATAAGCAGCCCACTACATTGGTGGCGCCATGTTGTAGGGATTCTGCACATACACAGAGCTATGCACAGGATAATAGGACCTCGGAGTATAGTGGTGAACCAACCATACACCTTAGTACCCACAATCCCAACCCGACTAGCATTAGCGTCTCATTAGCAATGATGCTACCAATGATTAGACAACCCAGAACACGGTCTCTCTCTCAGGACTCGCAGGATCGAAGACACCCTTTCATAACTCACTCATACCTGTCCACAACGTGCGTAATAAGAGACACTGTATAGTTTAAAATGTTTATTTCAACTACCGTGCTCTAAGATGCAGTACACGTGCCAGTACTATCAGCATAATGCATAAGAATAAAACAATAAGCATAGTTACAATTCCATAGAATACAAACGGGGAAAGCATTTCATAAAGCAGTGGATATAGGGCTAAATGACCATACCACCCTCCCCGTGCTAGTAGCTAGTTTATTATAAAAACAGAAGACCTCTGGGCATTGTCAGGCGAACCCCCATACCTCAATATCTAGATGCAAGGTTTACATCATCAGACAAGCACAGCTCTTCTCTCTGGAAAGGTTTTTCTCCAAGTGCCTTCAACAGTGGAATCACAATATTAAAAGCACACGAATTTCTCCAGTGCAGCTGCATTCAGTGTTATGTCTAAGTGCGAGGGGCTGACCAGATCAGCAAGAACAAGGGACATTGTTTTTCGACCTTGCACATGATGTGCAGACAAACCCAAAGGGAACAGGAGGAAAGGTGAAAGGCAGAAAGGCAGACAGTTCTAAAATAGCCGGGCACAAGCAGAGGCTGGAAAAACAAAGGCACAAAGTAACGTGCGCAAAAAAGGCATCATGGCAGCCAGGCCCAAGCCAACTTAGCAAGGCAGACCATGAGGCCACAAACCACACGACAACCTCACTTTAGCTTTCCTATATGTTGTACTCCATTGCTGCTGGCATGTGGTCTGTGTATTTGGCTGTGTGTCAGTGTGGGGGTATGTCTGTGTGACTTGGCAGGCTGTGTGTCCAGTGGAGTGATTGTTCATTATCTGTGTGTGTGTGCATTTTCTGCTTGGACTCAGTTTTCTTGCCATGTGTGTAGTGTTGTTGTGGTGTGTGGGTTGCCCTGGCCCTGTGCTTCTGTGCTGTGTGTTCCTCTGCATCCACTCCTGCTGTGGCTGTCTCCCTAGTTGTTTGGTGTGTGGTGCAGGGTGTGGGTTCACCTGGCTTGTTGTTGTGCATGGGGGAGCACAGGAGGGGCACATGTCATTTCCATTCATGGGGGGGGGCCTGGTGTGTGGGGGTGGAGGTGTGGCCCTGTGGTCTTTGTGCACTACCCATGCCTGGCGCTGGCCCTGCCTTCTGCATTGTGCACATGTTTTCCCGCGTTTTCAACGCTGCGGTGACGTGACCGGGACATTACTTCATGATCGCGGTGGATGGGTGACCTGGATGCGGAGGGGTGATTTGGTGACAGGTAGGACATGTGTGGGTACACTTGTGGATGTGTTCCTGTCCCCACCAGGGTGTCTGGTGTGGACAGGAACCCTAGTTCAGCCAATGTGTTGTGTGTTGTGGTTGTGTGCGGAGTTGTGTTGCGTACCTGCGTCGTCGTTCGCGACGGGCCATGAGTTGCTGGTGATGTATCAGGTACAGCGCCGGGAAGACGTGCAAAGCTGGGTCCATTGTGCTCGGGACCGGGCGGTTGGGACCGGGGATCAGGTTTGGCGCGCCGCTGTGATGCTTCCGCCATCTCAGGTTGGGCGGTTTCTCCGCTGCGGTGCGACTGGCTGTTTGGGGCATCCTGATTTGTACGCCGGTCGGGACGTCATTCCGCACGGCGTTGAGTCTCCATTGGCTCCCACCGCCGCGGTGGCAGGCGCACTTTGATGGCGGTTAGCGTCGCACCGCGCCGGACGGGAAATGGGCTAAGTTTGGCCATCCTAATATGGTGGGCATTAGATCAGCAGCTGGCGTGCGGAAAAAAGCATTTTCCGCCACCGCCAGCACCGCGGTGGTGCCTCCGACCGCCATCGTAATAGGGCCCGTAGTTTGGAGTGGGAATATTAAATTATATATGTTTGGTGTCCACCACCTACCCTGAGTTATTGTAGTTTGGAGTGGGAATAGTATATTTTATATGTTTATTGTCCAGCACCTTCCCTGAGTTAATATAGTTTGGAGTGGGAATAGTAAATTATATATGTTTACTTTCCAGCACCTACCTTGATGTACTGTAGTTTGGAGAAGGAATAGTTAATTATATATGTTTAGTGTCCAGAACTTTCCCTCAGTTAATGTAGTTTGGAAATGGGAATATTAAATTATATATGTTTACTGTCCACCACTTTCCCTTAGTTATAGTAGTTTGGAGTGGGAATAGTATATTTTATGTTTATTGTCCAGCACCTTCCCTGAGTTAATATAGTTTGGAGTTGGAATACAATTTTTTATATGTTTAGTGACAAGCGTCTTCCCTGAGTTAATGTAGTTTGTAGTGAGAATAGTAAAATATATATCTTCATTTTGGAGCAAGATTATGAAAATAATGTATGTTTAAGTGGTAATAGTACATAATATATGTTTATTAAAATATTAATTTATAACAGGTATTAAATGTAAGACAATTATTTTATTGCAGATATAATATAAGAAAAATAACATAGAAAGTAAATAAATAACAAGATTTATAATTTAATTATTTCTTTATTTTTATTGTAAGATTCAAGCAAAGAAATTTAGTGCATTTTATTTTATTTACAATTTTTCATATATATTTTTATAAAGCAAAATAATTATACATTTTTTATTTTTGGATATGTAACATATTTGATGAATATTTAAACATAAATAATACAATTTTTAAGCATAGTAAGTATGAAACAATTTTATGTTTTGTATAATGCAAAAGTTGGTAAAATGTAAATTTTTTACAAACATAAGATGAAGTTATCCACTGTTTTGTATACATTTATTTAATATATATTTATTTTTTAACAGTTATACAATTTATTTTATATTGTAAATATGTATTAGATAATTATATACAGTTTACATTATTCTTAATATATATTTTGTAAACATTTTGTTGTATTCTCTTTTTATTTATTCATATAATTGATACTAAATAATATTATATTTTGTATAATATTATTTAATGTGTATCAAAAAATAATATTATAAAGTTGAGAAAGCATTTTGTAAAGACATTTTTTTAACATTAATACAATTTTTCCTATTATTTGCAAGCAGTAAAAAATGTTTTTATAACAATAAGTCATTACAACTTTTTTAATGTATAATAAAAATATTATCTGTGTTGTAATATTTATTATTATACATTGCACCATTTTTAACACAATACAAAAACATTTTTTAAATTAGTAACATTAATAAGTATTTTTGAAACTTTTTTTGTTTAACGTTTGTAATTTACATTGACTTTCATGTGGAAAGTATATTTTTTACTTCAATTAGGCGTCCATTTTTTTTAACTAAGTTCTATTTTCTAGGCTATAGGTGTTGTTTTTTGGTTGTTTCTGAAGGGAGAAGCTCACAGTTGGAAGCTGCGTCGCATCGGTTAAGGTAAGTTTATTTTAATTACTTTTAGACTTAATTTAGCAGTAGGGGGAAGGTAGTTAGGTAGTTTATAGTGTATATACGGTTTGTATTTGGTGTTTGTTGTGAGGTTTCATTTGTAGTTTAGCGTATGTCAAATGCGGTTAGTGCGTTTCAAGTTTAGTGTTATGGTTTGCTATATATGTTTAATTCTATTTAGAGTACTGCGTTAAGGAATTGTAAATATGTTTATGTGTGTTTTTAAATAATATTACTGTATGTGGGAGGGATTGTGTTTTTTTTTCACAGGTATTCTACGTTTTCGAATTGCGTTGGAAGAAGAATGACGTTTTTAAAAAAAAAGGAAATGTGTATTAGTTTCAAGTAAACTAATATAATTATTTTACATTTCCTTTATTTTTCGGGTTTTCATGGAGCGTTTCTTTCTTTTAGTTTATTTTTCGGGTTCTTTATGGTTCTACACTACGGATATTTTGTCGGCGGAGTTTGTTTTATACAGTTGTATTTTTCCATTTTGTTTTGGGTTTTTTAACTAAGTATTGGAATATCGATAACTTTGGATTTTTTACTTGCTGTCTGGATTATATTCTTCAGCTACAAAAACGTAAGCTATTTTAAATTATTTACAGTGGGAGGGAAATGTGATTTATTTAATTGTTATTGATATTTGTAAAAAAATAAAATATATTTATATTGTCAAATATTTTTATAAAAAGGATAACATTATTTGACATTATATTTATATTTTAGATGTCAGAAAAAAAATGTGTTTCATTAAGAGCTTAGTTTACAATTAGGATTTTTCTATGTTTATGTGTTAATGTTTTAAAGTAGGGATTTTGCTATTGTTTCTAAATATTCTAGCCCTTTAGTGTTTGGGTAGAGTCTTACTTTATATTGTAAATGATCGTACCTTGTTTTAGTTTGTTTTGTTAGTTTTGGACATAGGGGCTGATTACGATGGTGGACGGACTGGAGTCCGCCCGCCATCGTGGTAGTAACCGGGACCGTGCGCAATACTTGCGGCGGTTCCGTACACCAAATTATAATGCAACCGCCACCGTGGCGGACGCATCTTGCATTTTAACATTGCGGTGGTTGCTGCTGACAGCAGCACCCGCTGCAATGTTGAAAATGCATGTTGTGCATTTCACTGCACTTCGTGGCAGGCACCACACAGTGCCTGCCACTTAGTGCACTGAAATGTAGGGGGGTACCATGGGTACCCCCCCCCAGTGCACAAACACCTCCCCCCAACACAAGGGGGGGCCTGCAACGGGCCCCCGAAATCAATCCCCGCCAGCCTTTCAATGGCGGTTTACCCGTCACGGAAAGGCTGGCTTCCGCCAGCATCGTAATTCGGCGGACGGAGCCTGTTAGGCTCCGCCACCATTTTAAGTATGCTGACCGCTCTGCCAGGCAATCGTAACAATTGCCTGTGGCGGTTTCGTGGCGGACGGTCTTTGCGACCGCTGCGGTCTGAAAGCGATTCCCACCGCCATCGTAATTCGGCGGTGGGAATATTGCTGTCAATTGACAGAAGGATCGCTACCGCCGGGCTGGCGGTGACGATCCTTCCGCCATCGTAATCAGCCCCATAGTTGCGTTACAGATTGTTCTAGTCTCAGTTGTTGGTAGCTTTGCTCTTTTTGGATTGATTCTAGTGATTTATGTAGGGTTGGTTGGGTTCTGCCTGTTGTGGCTTGGAAAGCGTTATGCCATCCTTCGACAGCGCTGTTAGTTTTTGCTTCTTTGTTTAGGGAACTGTTGTATACATTCCACCATGGAATATAGAATTTATCTGTCCAGATCTGTGTAGTCTTCCCACCCAGGTATTCTCGAAATAGTCTATTAGGGGACTTAGGGGCCTATTACGATGGCGGTCGGAAAACCTCCCCGACCGCATTGGTAGCGGGAAAAGACCGCCCGCATGGACCGCAACATCACCGCTGGTCGAATTACGATGACCCGCGGTCGAAATCCGACCGCGGCGGTCGGATCGCGGGACTTAACATTGCGGCGGTTGCTGCTGCCCGCAGCACCGCCGCGATGTCCAAAGGAGCATGTCCTGCATTTCCCTGCACTGCGTGGCAGTCACTGCACAGTGCCTGCCACCTGGTACAGGGAAATGTAGGGGGGGACCATGGGTACCCCCCAGTGCACCCACACCCCCCCAAACATTGGGGGCCCGCAACGGGCCCCCGGAAGACAATCTCCGCATGCCTTTCCATGGCGGTGTGACCACTGAGGAAAGGCTGGCTACCGCCGGCATCATAATCCTGCCGGCGGAGCCTGCTCTGCACCGCCACCATTTTCCCAGTCCTGCCCCGTCCGCCAGGCAGGAGTGCGGAGGGCAACCGGCGGAAAAGCGGCGGTCGGAATTTCCCACCGCCGCGGTCACCACCGCCATCCTAATTTGACCGGCGGTTTTCTTGGTTGCAATCGCGGGCGGATGTCTGCCGCCGGTCCGGCGGGCACCACCGCCGGCCCGGCGGTAGACATCCAACCGCCATCATAATAGACCCCTTAGTTTATGTTAATTTGTTTGGTAATAGGGGCTTTCTATTAATAAATTGTAGTGTTCAGCTACTTCAGTGATTGGGACGTAGGCTAGTGCAATTAGCTTTTTAATTTCATATGCAAAATTGCTGTTAGTTGCATATTCTACAGTAAGGGCAGATTTTTGAAGGTGTCTCCAGATGCATTGATTAAAGTGATAATAGCAACCTTGTATGGCTGTGTGAGGGTAATTTTTCAGGATGGCTTGTATCATTGACTGTTCGAAGTCTATGATAATTTTTTGTGGGTAGTAGTTATTAGTTTCTTGCTTTACTTTTGTTGGAAGTTCTAGATAGGTAGTTGTTTGTTTGTTTGGTAACAGGGCATATATAAAGAGGATGTTGCTATTGTGATACTGTCCCTGGATTGTGTATAATTGGTAAAATGGTTTGGGACATATTTTAAATGTTCCATCCATCATCCAGTTTTGTGGGAGTTGCAAATATTATAATGGTTTGTGGGAGTTGCAAATATTATAATCCTTTTTTCATTAAATTTGTTATCATAAAGAAGGAATTGCTCTTCATTATGAGCTAGAGTGAGTACAGGTGGTATTTGAACTTCACTGAAAGTTTTGGGGGCAGGTGGGGTGTTACTATTTGATTTTTTTTGTTCTAGCTATTAATTAGGATGGAGGGTAATTGGCCAGTTATGTGTTCTGGAACTCGGAGTAGGATGTCTTTTAGTATTTCAGTTGTAGGTTTTTGAGAGCTAGTACTAGCCTCCTTAAGAATATCTAAAACGTCTCTTTCTTCTATCTCTGCTATGTTAGGGGTTGGTTATGTTTTTACATTTAATACAGTAGTTTCTTTTGTTGTAGCTCTCCCATAACATGCATTTGTATAATTTTTGCTGCATTTCCAATTAATATTGTCGCCTGTTTGTTTTTCTTGGGTGTAGACATATCCCATATAGCATAATAAAGGTTTTCCTTTTTGTGAAGTAATACATTTTGGACCTTCAGTCATTTTGATGTTCTAACTGTTATGAGAAATATATATAGAAAATATTACATATATTACAAATGTTTTTATTGTTTTAGAGGATTTAAAAAAAATGACTATACTTACATGTTTTATTCTGTTGAACTGTTTCAACATTCAGATGTTTTCTGTTGATGCATGGATTTAGTGTTTCATTTTTTTTCTGTAGAAAAAACATATAGTTTTAATTGATTTGTTTAACAGCATTTTCTGTATTTTGAGGTTTGGGTGGTTAGTGGGCGTTTGGGTTGGGATTATTACTTGTTGGATTAGTATTATTTTAATTTATACTTACATTTTTTCCAGGAGCTTTTTTGATGTTGTTTGTAGTTAGTTGAGTGTAGTTTGGATTTTCTGTAGAGGAGATATAATTTTTTAAAATATTACATGACTTGTTTAATTATTTTAAAAGTACTTTACTTATCTTTTGTTAAGTTATCACATAAGCTTCATATTTTACTTACTTTGTGAGTTGAAATCTGAGTTTTCTATGTGGCAGTGCGATGTTGTAGAAGCAATCCGGCAGAGATTTTCCTTATTCTTGTCTTTGCTGTTGTAATATAAAATAATGTTGAGTTTTCTTTAGTTTATATAGTGTTTGTCTAATTGTTCTTTAAATTTTATTGGGTTATTTATGTTGTAGGTGCTTTTCATTGGATGTTACAAATGTTTTTGAATGATTTTGGCAGTTGTTTCCTTATTTGGGAATCGCTAATTAATGTTCAGTTAATCCTTTTTATATTATTTCTTTATTTAAAAATATGCTAATATTTAATTTGTAATTTATACTGTTTTTAAGGTATGAAATAAATCATTTATTTTATATATTCTGTTTGTAAAGAGTAATCATTTTGGTGGTGTTATGTCAAAAAACATTATTATATTTTATTTTAATTTTAAATATTTAAAACATTGTGTCTGTTTGTTTTATTGTTTATATTTTATTTGTTATGTATTGTGTAATTTGGATTATTTTTAAGGTGTCAATATTTGTGTATTGACGATAATTATGTGGTCTATATTTTTGCTTTCGATATTTGTGTTATTTTGTATGTTTATTTAATGTTAACGATATTAGTTTTAACGATATTTTTGATTTCGATGTTAGTTGTATCGATGTTTCTTTTTGACGATATTTTTGTTTCGATATTTGTAATTTTTTTAAAATAAGTATAGCATGTCGATATTTATGTTGTCGATATTTGTGTGTCGATAATTTTGTATGTCGATATTACCAGTGTCGATATCATGTCAGTGATTCCACCTAGAGAACTCTCTTTCAGTATGAAAGGAATGTGGTGCAAGACCAAAGCACATGAAGCAAATCGGCACCTAATTGCATACAGTGAGGACATGCAGCTGCAGTTCCTGGGTATATTTTGTAATTCGGGCAGGTATAAGGTAGGTTCAGTTCAGAATATTAAATTGAATATGAATTGAATATACCTAAAACAGTAGCCGTTGGATACTGTGTGAGGATATTTAAATATTTTAGCTCAGTCTGCATAGTGCAGAGGTTTGGCCATGTCAGTCTCCCAGTTAGTACCGAGAGAAGTCCTGCAGTAGTCCCCATGTTGCAGAAAAGCTCTGTAAAGCCATCTTATCAGTTTGCTGCCAGTCCCTATGGTGTAGAGCATCAGGTACACTTCATGTGGGGCTGGTGCTTGGTGACGGACATGAAATAGGGCATTTATTAATTGTTTAAGGTGTTCGTAAGAAAGGAATTGACCAGGGTGAAGACTCTAGTCTGCTATAAGGGTTTAGAAATCTTGTAGCTCGGTGTCAACAAACAAATACCCCAATTTTGAGAGGCCTGAAGCATGCCACTGACGGAGTTGCCTTGAACGAAGCAGTCCTGTACAAGTGGGGGACCTAGCAAAGGTATTGCAGGAGCGTAGGGTTTCTTCGTGTTAGTGAGTTTATGGGTTCTAGTAAGGTAAGAGAAAGCCAGGTGGAATAACCCTTGGTGGCATTGGGTAGAATGGTCCGTAGGAAACAATGAGTAGGGTCGTAAGCCTCCTTAAAGTCTTTATGGGTAAATCCCATCTCATGCAGGGGGTGGCCAGACAGCCAGCGAAACACCCATTAGAGCTGTGTAGCTAAAAAATTGGCATTCTAAGTACAGACGGACTAATTCACCCACAGTCATGGGTAGCTTCAGAGTGAAAAGAGCTATCCGGCGGTGCACCAGCCCCCAAATCAGATATGGGAGATGCTAAGGTGTCTGAAGAGGAAACTAGGGATGAGCAGGTGAAGATTTGCAACACAGTACAATAACTGGGGAAGTACCACCATCTTTACTAGTGCCACGTGGCTCATTACTGAAAGTGGAAGAGAAGACCAAAAAGCAAACTGGGCTTGGAGGGACCATGTCGTTCTACCCAGATACCCATCCTTAAAATCAGTGATGTAATGGTAGAAATAAATCCCTAGGTATCGAACTGTAACCGATTCCCATGTCAATCTGGGGTCTAGTTGTATATAAAGGGGAAAACACTATCATATGTTAAAGAAACACTTCTTACCTTATAAAATCTTTATTATGTTCTTGCATTTTGCTTGTGTAATTTACATCCCAAATATTTTGAAGATTTTGCATGTCCTATGGCACTTAAGGAGGAGTCAGATTACTGGTTCAGCCTTGGCTGGATGGAAGAACCACTTTAAGACATAGACAGACTGGGAAATTGCCCAGCACAACCTTCCAAGGGGTCTGGCCCCTGCTCACTTCCGGTCTCGGGGGCATTTCCGGGTGGTGAGTGGGCTAGTCGCTCACGCTGCACGCCCTACTTAATTAATGCCAGAGCGGCCGCGGAGTCGGATGTCTAAGACTACCGCAGCGCTGCCGCTGCTCTAGATGCTGAGTAAGATACTCTTTTTTGTTTTTAAATTGCTTTTAGCCTTTTAGCCTTACCTGCTGTACTTTGCACGCCGCACTTTCGACCCTGCAATTACTTGACCCCAGTCACCCCGGTCCGTCACGGCAAGTGCCGATTGTACGGAGGGTGCGGAGGGCGATTGAGACCATCCTCACTTCCGGTCTCGGGGGCATTTCCGGGTGGTGAGCGGGCTAGTCGCTCACGCTGCACGCCCTACTTAAATTAATGCCAGAGCGGCCGCGGAGTCGGATGTCTAAGACTACCGCAGCGCTGCCGCTGCTCTAGATGCTGAGTAAGATACTCTTTTTTGTTTTTAAATTGCTTTTAGCCTTTTAGCCTTACCTGCTGTACTTTGCACGCCGCACTTTCGACCCTGCAATTACTTGACCCCAGTCACCACGGTCCGTCACGGCAAGTGCCGATTGTACGGAGGGTGCGGAGGGCGATTGAGACCATCCTCACTTCCGGTCTCGGGGGCATTTCCGGGTGGTGAGCGGGCTAGTCGCTCACGCTGCACGCCCTACTTAAATTAATGCTAGAGCGGCCGCGCAGCGGACGCGCGCAGCGGGTGCGCGCAGCGGGTGCGCCAAAGGCAAGCCCGTCTGCGCCCGTCCGCGCCTGGACCGGGCCCAGGGCCATGACCCCTGCACAAACGGTGGTACAATCTAATAACCTAATCTACTCCAGAACTGAGTTGCTCACACTTAGGTCCAAATCTCACTGCCCCATAATGGATTTGCAGACAGAATCTAAGCAGTGTACGAACTGTCAGTTGACGTTCAAATTTACAAATATCAAGGGCCTAATACAACAACGCATCCACTCCACCCGGAACAATACTAACACTATCAAAACTATTAAGGCTGGACTCATTAATGCACGGTCATTAGTAAAACACAATACAGAAATGAACGAATTAACGGAAACACATAATTTGGACTTAGTTTTTATTACAGAGACATGGGCAGACGATGCGTCGGGTGTGGATCTAGCTTTAGCCATACCAGAAGGTTACTCGATCATCCGAGCAGACAGGAAAGGGAAACGAGGGGGGTCTGGCCATCATCTTTAGAGACAAACTGCAGGCTAGGGGCTCGGATCATGGCAGCAGCCCAGACTGTGAAACCTTATCGTTTCAGATCACTATCACAAACAATTACACATTTAAAGGTCTTCTAATTTATAGACCACCAAGATCAAAAACCCCTCTGCTACAGTTAATAAGCCCGTTCCTAGAATCAAGTGTAAAAGGTTCAGATTTCACCATCTTGGGCGATTTCAATGTTCACTTAGAAAAGATTTCAGATAAAAACACGATGACTTTGACCGATACAATGTCCAACATGTCTATGGAACAGATTGTAAAGCACAACACCCACGTGGCCGGGCACACACTCGACGGGATTTTCACCTCAAGTACAAAAATCGAGATCTTGGAAGTACTGCCTGTTCCTTGGTCAGATCATAAGGTAATAAAATTCACCTTAAAGGTAGAGCAGGCCACAGTAGCCACTGCCTCCCAGCATAGGTGTGTCACCTACAAGGACTGGTCTAAGATTAACACTCAGAAACTACAGGAGCAGCTTTCTATGACCATTCCGGATCTTGAGTTAGATAGTAATATAGCTGCCGAACAGGTTTTCAGTTGGATGAATTCAGCGGTCGAATTAGCAGTTCCACTGAAAAAGATTTCCTCTAGGAGGAAAAATCCCTCACAACCTTGGTTCAACGAAAAACTAAAGGCACAAAAACTAAATTGCAGAAGGGCGGAAAGGAAATGGAGGGCTGACTATGAACAACGGACAAAAGACGAATATAGAAACTCCCTGGCAACTTACAAAAAATTAATCGTAGAGGAAAAAAGTAACTATTTTATACGAAAAATAAATGAAGCTAAAAACTCCAGTAAGGAATTATTTGCCACGGTAAAAAAACTAACTAATCTCAATGCTAACAAACAGATAGACTGTAGCATGGAACTTTGCAACACTCTAGGTCAGTTCTTCGTTGACAAAGTCAAGTCCGTGTATGAGTCCTTCATTACAACCAACAAACCTGATACCCCACTTCCATTCTTAGAATATAAACAGGGCCTGCCCATGGAAAGCTCCAATACGGGGTTCCATTTTTGGCCTCCATCAGTAGAACAGATCAAACAGGTGGTAATGACAACTAAGGGGTCGATTCTGATGCGGGTTGGAAAAGCTTCCCGACCCAATTGGTTGGGAAATGGTTTCCGACCCACTCGGATCGGGAAAGTCCGACCGGCGGAGTAGGATGCATCCGGATGCTTCCAGATACCATTTGGTTGAACTCCCATTGACTTCAATGGGAACATTTGTTCCTAACCGCATCAGAATTGGGCCCTCGGTCGGGAAGACACGTTCCCGATCCGATTTGGAAGGAGCAAATGCCGTTAGGAGGCCTTCCTAACCGCATCAGAATCAGGCCCTCGGTCGGGAAGCTTTTCCAACCCGCATCAGAATCGGGCCCTAGGTCTGGAGGCCTAACAGACCCCTGCCCACCTAAGGTGATGCACCTATTTCCAGATCTACTGAGCGACCAACTATCCCTGGTGTTTACTAAGATAATTACATTGAGCTGCTTCCCTGATGCCTGGAAAAAGACCGCAGTGCTCCCGTTACTTAAGAAGCCAAATCTTGACCCACAGGATCCCGGGAATTACAGACCCATTTCAAAGATCCCTTTTCCAGCAAAAGTACTGGAAAAACTACTGAACAAACAATTGTCAAAATATCTAAACTCCGTAAATGCCCTAGACCACTCACAGTATGGGTTCCGGGAACTACATGGAACCGAAACAGCTCTGATCATGGCAGCGGAAGAACTCAGGAGTGTACTGGATGCTGGAGGGAAGGCTGCCTTGATCCTTTTGGACCTTTCGGCGGCCTTCGACACGGTAAACCATGGTACACTCCTGACCCGACTAGCCGAAGTAGGAGTCCAAGAGACGGCACTTAAGCTTCTATCCTCATATCTAACTGATAGAACTTTCTCAGTTAGATTAGGAGATGCCACTTCCATACCTTTTAATTCACCTTGTGGAGTACCTCAGGGGTCTTCGTTAAGCCCCACCCTTTTAATGTATATGTTGCCCCATTAGCGGCTATAATAAGGAACTGTGGTTTCCTACCAGTCTCCTATGCGGACGATACTCAAATTGTGGTAGCAGTCTCAAACAACACTGATGAGACAGCAGGCAGATTCAGTAATTGCATGAGTCAGATTACTCACTGGATGCAATATAACTGCCTGAAATTGAATGGTGACAAAACCGAGGTTATGTTGCTTGGGACAGATATGAATTTCTGGTCCCCAAAATGGTGGCCAGACAGCCTAGGCGACTGCCCATTCCCAGTGGACAAAGTTAGAAACTTGGGAGTGCTACTGGACAACAAACTATCTTTGGGCGCCCAGATAAACAAACTATCCTCCTCGGTGTGGTACATCCTCAAACTAATAAAGAAACTAGCACCATTTATCCCCCAAGATTCCTGTAAAACATTAGTAACTGCACTGGTCTTATCCAGGTTGGATTACGGGAATGCACTGTATGCAGGGTTACAAATTCAACATTTAACAAAATTACAGCGCCTACAGAACACTGCAGCAAGGCTGGTGCTGGACATTCCCAGATATGAACCAGTCTCCCACAGATTAGGAACACTCCATTGGCTACCTATTGAAAAAAGGATCAAGTTCAAGTCAGTCTCCCTGGCCTACAAAGCCCTTCACGGAATAGGATCCCACTTCTTAAAAACTCATTTGAAACCATATGAGCCATCCAGGAGACTGAGATCAAGCCAGGCAAAATTGATTCAGGTTCCTAAATTTAAGCAAGTAAGGTGGGGAGGGAGAAGCTTCCTCCTACAGGCAGCTAAGACTTGGAACCTTCTCCCTGTTACAATTAAAAACAGCACATCGCTACTTTCATTTAGGAAGGAGGTGAAAACATGGCTGTTTACTTCGTAGTTTGGTATCATTCTCCGGCAGACCTAGTCTTTTACAATGATTAGCGCCAAGACGCCCTTGGGCATTCGTGCGCTTTACAAATTTTCAAATCAAATCAAATCAATCACGCTTCACAAGCACAACCAGCAGAGTTTGCCTGGGTAGGTGGGTGCTGCTTGTTCAACCACTAGACGGTGCCTCTTCTGTTTCTCTCCTCTCTGCTGAGACAAACCCCCAGGTACACAATACTTTCCGATACTCATGGCAGACCCATCTTGTCTGATATTAGGAGTTGACCCACCTTGTTCTTCTCTTCCTTATTTGTCCGGTTCTTAGCAACAACCCTTTTAATCAGTCGCTATGAATCTCCCATCTGATCTTGATTTCATCCTCCTCTTTAACTTTATTTGTCTGGTATTCTAGTCTCCCAGGTGTAAGCTTTTTTAAAAAAAACTTTATTTGTAAGTTTTCACATCAAACTGAGTGGTCATATACAGAATCCTTCGAGACAATATCCATCCACTTATTTTCATTTCACACATTAGAGTCCCAAGCACATAGCACAGTTGAATACACTTTACACTTTTCAGGACTCAGCAGCAGATTCAGCATCATATACAATTAGGGGTGACACAAACACCAACATTTACATACTATTGTCACCATCAGACTCACTAGTATGTTCACCGCCTGGCCCCGTTGGATTCATCAATTCTCTACATAACTCTCTCCAACTTGCTATGTCCTCTTCCAACTTTTCGTCCCTGCGGCAGGCTTTCATATGCAGTTCCTCTGCCAAAGACCACTCTACCACATCTCTCATCCAATTCACAAAAGAGGGGGCCCGCTCACCCATCCAGCAAATGGCAACCCTCCGTTTAGCCAACACCAGCGCTAGCTGTAATAGCTTGTTGGCCATTTTCCTCTTCTTGCGTTGCGGTGCCAGCCCTAGAAGGCACTGCTCAGGCGTAGCTTCCAGCGCGATTCCCACCCTTCCACGGAGCCGTGCTACTACATCAAGCCAATACTGATGGACTTCTGGGCATTCTCACGCCAAATGCATGAACCCCGTATGAGCTCCATGACATCTAGGACATTCATGCGAACGGGGGGCATCGATACGATGGAGCCTCACCGGGGTCATATACACCTGTTGCAAGAAGTTATAGTGCAGCAACTTCAACCGGGCATTGCAAGACACCTTACGCGTTAGCGTACATACTCTCACCCAGTCCCTCTCCAGCAACGGCACCTGCAAATCCTCGTTCCAAGCATCCCACGCCCTAAGAGCCAAAGATCCCGAGTCCGCCCTCATGGCCTTGTACAACAAAGACACCAATCTGCGCCCACCTCCACATGTTAGCAATATGTCCAAGGTCTCAGTGGTCCGGGGCATATCCAGAAACGTGGGACATGTCGCCTTAGCCACTTCCATCAGGCCAGCGTATTGAAGATATTGCCCCTGTCCCAGACCAAACCCTTCACATGCCTGCTCAAATGTAAGGTAGGTGTCATTTATATATAAATCTGCCAATACCATGCAGCCCCCCTCTCTCCATGCCTGAAAAGACATGTTTTCCACCATCCTGCGCACAGGGACCAACTGCCAGATGGACTATTCCGGGTGGAAGGGAGCCCGCCGCAGCACTCGTTCCACAACTTTCTGCCACAAGCAGGCCGTTTGCCTAACCACATATGGCAGTTTCGCGCTCACCCCAGCACCCTCCATCAAAATCATAGGGAGATTCTCTGGCTGCACTCGCCCGTCAAGTAAACGCTTTTCCCAATTATCACCCCCATCCAACCACTGCACAGCATGCTGAAGGTGTGCCGTATAATAATAAAGATCAAATCTGGGCACCCCTAGCCCACCCTCCTCATACCGTTTCAGGAGCACCTGCAGTGCAACCCTACAGTGCTTTCCCGCCCAAAACAGGGTCACCAGGAGAGAATTAAACTGCCAAAACACTTTCGCGGGGATCGGGCACAACGCTTTCTGCAAGGCATATAGGCATCTCGGCAGCATCACCATCTTTAACACCGCTATTCTACCCATTAGGGACAGTGGCAGCGTATTCCAGAATTCCACGGAACGCCTCAGCGACTCGACCACCCTGTTCATATTCAGCTGGAGCAGCTTAGCATCCCCATGAGTCACCTGCACCCCTAGGTATCTAAAATGGTCAATCTCCCAACTTAGTCCCAGGCTAGGCAGCTCCCCAGCTCCCCAGCTCCCTAGCCTCACTCTCTCTCAGACCTGCTAGGGGGAACGCCAGGGATTAACGCCTGTTTATGCGCAGCCCTGAATAAGTCGCAAACTGGTCCATCAACCTCACGCGGAGACGTAACATAGAACAACGCATCAACCGCATAGAGTGAGATAAGGTGCGTACTGTGCCCAATTTGTATGCCCCAGCGGCCCAGTTCCTGTCTTGTCCATATCGCCATGGGCTCAATGGCCAGTGCAAACAGCAGTGGTGACAGCGGGCACCCCTGCTGCGTACCCCGCCCCAACAACCACTGCACCGACCTGGTTTGACCCATTCGCACACATACCGCAGGTTTTGTATATAGTATTTTAACCCATCTATGAAAACGTGGTCCAAACCCCAACTTTCCAAGGATTTCCAGCAAGTACCCCCAATCCACTGTGTCAAACGCCTTTTCAAGGTCGATAGACACCAACGCCATCTCCTCAGGGGCCTCCTGCATCTCATGCAATATATGCGCCAGCCGTCATATGTTCATAGACGTACTACAGCCCGGGATAAAGCCGCACTGGTCCTCGTGAACTAAATGGGCCATGTGTGGTCCCAACCATTCGGCCAGCACTTTTCATAAGATTTTTATGTCTGAGTTAATCATCATCAGGGGTCGGTATGCAGCCGGGTCCTGTACATCGCCACCCAGCTTTGGAATCAGACAAATTTCACCCTCATGCATCGTAGGGGGCAATAGTCCACTATCAAATGACTCATTAAAAGTTTGCAACAAAGGCCGGACCAGTACTGCTGAATATGCCTGATAATACTCAATGGGCAACCCGTCACCTCCCGGTGCCTTGGCCTTAGGTATGTCCGCTATCGCCTCCATCAGCTCCTCCTCAGTAATCTGCACATCCAGATCCGTCCTAACTTCTTCAGATACCTGCCTCAACTGTAGGCCCTCCAAAAAGGGGATATAAAGGTCCGCACTTACCAGGGGGTCTGCCCTGTACATTGTCTGCGGGTGTTGCCGGAACACCTGCAGCATAGCTGCCCGAGCATAGACCAGCTCGCCCGACTGGGCTCGAAGACTGGTAACCAGGGGGGGGGGGCTGTTCCTTACGCAATATCCAGGGTAATAATCGACCAGATTTATCTCCCTCTGCATGCAGCTGCTGGCGATATTTAGTAAGAGTATACTTATCCAACCTATCCCAAGTATCTGCAACCTGCTCCCGTAATACACGCTCTCGTTCCTGGGCGTCATCTTGCCCCTGCGGCCCTGACTGGAGCTCAGCCAACATTTTCTCCCTATCCTGTAGCTCAGACTGTAGTTGCCTCCGAACGCCATATGTCAGCCCCATTGCCGCCCCCCTGATCACCGCCTTCATCGTATCCCACTCGTGGGCTCTGTTGCTTGCAGTGCCCCAATTAAGGGACATATACTCTGTCAACGCATTCGAAATTGCCTCCTTCCCGACCGGGTCCTCCAGAATATTAGCAGAGAGCCGCCATCTGCGGTAGCCCTGCTCCCCCATTGCCCACTGCACCGAGCAGCACACAGGCGCATGGTCGGACAAACAACGCGCCAGATGTATAATCTCTGCTGCCATAAACGCTGGGTGCTCTGTCGCTAGTACCCTATCTAGGCGACTATGCGTGTTATGAGTGGGCATAAAACAGGTGAATATTTTCTGAGTCGGGCGATACTCCCTCCAAACATCCCGGATGCCTAGGTCACTCATTAATTTCTGCAACTGCTTAGTCATACGCGTCTTGGTGCCCCTTCTAGGGGGGCATCTATCCAGCTCCGGGTCCACCACACAATTAAAGACTCCCAACCATAGCAGGGGAGTATCCAAGTCTACAGTAATCAAGTCCTGCAAAGCCGCAAAGAAATTTGGCTCATCAATATTAGGGGCATAGGTATTTAGTATACTGATATCTTTGCCATCTAGCTTGCCCCGCAATAACACGTAGCGACCTTCTACGTCCGCTTGGGGGTACTGTAGTGTAAACGGAGCCCCAGGCGCCACCCAAATCAACGCCCCCCCTAGCATAGGTAGAATACGACGAGTGGAACACCTGCCCCCTCCACTTTTCGGCCAGACGCCCCGCCCAAGCATCATCCAGATGTGTCTCTTGCAAGCACGCAACCATTATGTTATGCCGCTTAAGGAATTAAAGGACCCTATGCCGTTTGGCGCAGGTGCCTAAACCCCTAACGTTCCAGCTAAGAAACTTTACCACATCTGCCATGGTCATACATTCGCACTTCCTGTCTGGCAACGCGCCAGGACTCAGCACTCTTCTGCAACGACATGCTCTGTTGCGTAACACAACATAAATTCACACAATAACAACTGAACCAACAACCCCCCCCGCACGGACAATGCTCGACTACCATCACAGACGATTTGGCCCACCCACTGCTCGTGCCAGGACGTGCACAGCATCCCACTAAGCCCAACAGGGGTAACAAAGAAAAACATTGCATCCCCGGTCTCCCCACCGACCACAGATCAAGAATCCTGCTTCATATACACTTAAGCCAGGCAATATCCCCCCCTGGGTCCCGTCAAACCTACAAGTAGCTCAATTCTCCCCCCCCTCCACACCCAGGTCCCACAGCAACAAACAGCACCATACAGCATTACCGCACTCCTGCGTAGTAGTCCTGAGTCAGCGAGCAGCGCTGTAGCCCAGCAGTGATTAATCACTTTCACTTTCACCCCCAGGAAGATCCTCCAACAAAGTCTCGGGCACAACGTCCATTGTTAGTGGCAGAGTCTGATCCTGCGCATCCGGTTCAGCGGAACCAGCTCCCAGCAAGTCCACATCTGCAGCACTCTCCACAAGGGGATTAGACTGCAGCGTTCCATCATCGCTCACCGTTATCCTCCTCTGCGACACCTCTGGAGCATTTTGCGATTCCATTTGATTCTGCTGCCACTGCCGGCCCCCGTACGGCCGTGTCCCCCATCATGCCTTCTGGCCCCTTGCTTGTCCAGGCGGCAGTCCATCTCCTCGGATCTCCAGCCACTACCAAACATCTTCCGGGGAGTCAAAGAATTGCGCCTTACCCCCCGAGATCACCTTCAGCTTGGCAGGATACAGGAGCATATATTGCATGTTCAGGTCCCGCAGCTTACGCTTCACTCCCAGGAAGAATTTCTGAAGGTTCTGAACTTGCTTAGTGTAGTCCGGGTAGATAGACGCTTTATTATTTTCGTACTGGAGGTTCTGGTGTTCCCTTGCCACACTCAGAATGCAGTCTCTATCCCGATAGTTGAAAATTTTAGCTATAATAGCTCGAGGCTGCGCCCCCGGAGGCGGGGGAGGGATGAGAGACGAGAGCCCTATGCGCTCTCTCAATCACGAACTCATCCAACAGTCCCTCGGGGCACAGTTGGGTACGAATCCAGCGCTCCAGGAACTGCTCAGCCGCCCCCAGTTCCGCCCTTTCCAGGATGCCCAGCACTCAAATATTGCTGCGTCTCGCCCTCCCCTCCGCCTCCTCTGCACGTCTCTCCAGGGCCTTCGTAACCACAGTCATCTGTGCCACCTGCTGCTTGAGGATAACCACCTCACCTTTCAGTTCTGCTATATCCCCCTCGGCGCTCGTGACTTTATCAGCTACCTTCCGGAGGTCCACGCGTAGTAGGTTCACATACACAGAGACAGTATCTATTCTGTCCTCCAGCGCTTTCCTGGAGCCCTGTATGGCCGCCATGAGTTCCGCCCTGGTGGGCTCCGGGCTCCCCCCCCCCCGAGTCCCTTTATGTCCGCCCAGTCTGTCTGGTCAGGCGCTGGGGGGGATGCCTAGGTGTAGTGTACTGCGTGATGGTATATGGGCCAGTAGTCTTCTGGGGCTTTTCTTTGCCCATTGCGACCCTCGGCGCGTGTACTTGAGGATAACCACCTCACCTTTCAGTTCTGCTATATCCCCCTAGGCCAGAGGAGGCTCCTCAGCAAGGGTCCACTAACAATCCAGGCCAGCAGACGTAATAACACACAGGGGCCCCTCTCCACGCACAGTGTCCTCGACTCAGTAAGATGGCACACACTGCTCCTCTGTCCCACCACAGCAAGCCAAGGTCAGCTCCAAGCCTGCCCTAGCAAGTCCACACATGCAGCAACTCAAATCAGCAGGACCACAACTAGGGCACCGCAATCCACATAGGCAGTGAGTATGGGCAAGGCCAAACAATGCACAACCAATTCAGCTCTTGGGCTGCTTCCCTTCGTGTCCACCTCTTTGGATCCTCAAGTATTTGCTGGCAAGTCTTCGCGGGCCCCACGCGCTCACCAGGGGCACTGCAGCAGAGCCAGTATGCCAATGTATAGGTCCACAGCCCCCACAGTTCAGCAATGCTCAGGCCTTTGCTCACAGGAAGGGGGGGCCAGATGGACAGTGACCCCCCCACACACACACCACCCGAGGGCCAGCAGGCACCAGCGCAAGTCCCGCAGCTCCGGGGGGGGGGCGCCAGGTGCAGACGTGACCCTCAGGCACCCCGACCAGGCCCACAGCGGACCGCTCCGCCTTCCAGGCCCCGGCCATGGGAGCCGCGCCTGCCCCAGGCCCACTCACCAATATCAGCCAGATGCCCAGGCCGCCACACTCCATATCCCCGTTATCTGCTCCCGGACACCGATAGAAGGCAGCGCGTCACGGGAGCACTCCTGACGCTCGGCCGGGGGTCAGTATGAAGCCGCTTCGCCGGCAGGCTCCCCGGCAGCCCGCTCACTCTACGCTGAGTTCGCCGCTCTCCACGGCCAGGATCCTGAGGCCGTCAGCCGCAGCCGGCGGCAGTCGAGCAGTCAGGGGGCACAAAGAGGGGGCTCCACCAGCCGCGCAGGCACTTCTCCGAGTTCAGATCACTTCAGCAAGGCTCCGGATGCAGCGGGTCGTCCCGCGTAGGCCCGATCGGCTCTACGCACTTTTGCGCTCGGCGCGGTGCCGGGTCACAATTCGCCCAGAATCGATCACTTAGACCCAGGGATGCCCCATATATCTTTTCCCGCGCAGAAAGTCGGGTTTACAGCGGAGCATCGAGGAGAAATGAAGGATATTTGGGCAGACGGACGGAGAGCGAAGGAAGCTCACGTCCTGTCAGCCATATTGCTAGGCCATGCCCCCAGGTGTATGCTTAATGTAGAGTCCCGGAAGCACATTCTAGTGCTGTGAGACTACAGACAATTTGTGGGTACCTCACATCCTGATATTAAGTGTGAGAATGTTGCTTTCACCATCTGCTCTGCCTCATGAATTTTCTTTAGGTTTAACGTTGACTGGAGGTTGAGGTGAGCCACATGTTTTTGTTCAACTTGTCTAAACTAGAAGATGGTCACTTACCTTAATGTTTCCCAAACTGGTTGCCATAGGTTTTAAAATGTTTAGAAACATAATCAAAATGTTGCTGTTGCTTTCTCTCCAAGAAAGTTTAAGTAAATCTGGATTGGGGTAATGCCCTTGATACCGTGCTGTGGCAGACGGAGTTCCAAAACATATACTTTTATTCCTCAAGTGCAAGTACAGGGTAACACGTCCTTCCAGCGCAGTGCAGCAGCAACTGTCCTCAATAACATTCCTAACATTCACCGAGTACAGAACCCATCACAAATCTAAACAAGTAGCGCGCACAAGGCTAACACGCACAACAATTAACTCGGCACGGGCCAAACGAGCACGAACCACAACACGTGCTGAAGGGCATTAATTTACTATTGAGAAAGGACATAGCGCACCACCTGAATGTAGCATATCTAGAGGCAATCACATAAAGACCATAGTGAATAAATAGTGCTATGTAGAAATTAGTAAATAAATTCACTGATAAAGTAGTGGGGTATGGCCTCTCCTTGGATGTGTCTGTAACATTGACCCTTTGTCCTGAATTCTTGTCCTGAATTTTGACCCTTTGTCCTGAATTTTTTACAGTCCTGTCCAGAATTTGCCTCCATGTCAGGTAGTCACCCTACACCGAGCATTCAAAACTGCAAAACTGCATTGGAAAGTGTCTGCACAACCCTTTAATTTGACGCTCTTGTGCAGGAAAGGGGAAGATAAGCAGCTCTGTTGACCATTAGGATATCCAAAGTATGGCAGCAGGTAAAAAGAACTAGAATAGGAAATGCCGCCTATCTCAAGGAACTCTGGGAACGCGTGCACAGCCACCAAGTAGAAACATGGCCCCATGAACAGCAGATGGATAACAATCCAAACACGATAGACGGGACACAAAAAACAAGGACATAGCTGCCCAAAAGCAAAGCCCCTACATAGTCCCCAAGTGCTGAAACCCCACAAACCATCTATGCCACCAGCCTGGGAGTGGAGAGGAGAATGAGGCTTGGCAACCATTAAAATGTGCACACCAGGTTCCCCAACCAAGCCTGTTAACCAACAACTACAGACAGTACAGTATGCATCAATAGGAAGGCTGCCGATAGGGTGGCCCAGCCATCTTTGGAGGAAAGAGGGACCTTCTGGAATACCCCTATTGTATGCAATCCTCAACTAGGCCCAGGTGCAGGAACCATCCCAAAGGTTCTCATAAACCCCACTGTACAAACTCAAGAAAATGGAGGAAGAAGGCTGAGCGTCTAGGAAGCATAGTCATAGCATGGTGCAATATACCGACACCAGGAACAGCCCCTAAAGAGACACCCATTGCTGGGTGGAGCACCACAGGGCCCAGCAGGAAGCATTATCACTGTAGGTGCATGACTTCTAAGAAATAGATAGACCCAACCTATATCCAGCTGCAGGATTCAAGAGGTTCTTTGTGCCTGAGAACAGCACTGACAGGCATCCGGGCTAGCTTGAGGCAAAGCAGAATGCCACAACAGGGCAGTGTCTTCAGAGTCCCCACAATGACGAGCCTTGGCACACAAAGGAGGCAGGAGATACCACAAGCAGCACCGCCGCAGCCTGCCACTACAATGCCACGGGGAGCAACATTAATCCATCATGCAGCCAGCAGGTGAAATACAGTGATGCAATAAGCAGAGGTCCGAATTGCTGGACCAGTACCGAGCCTGCCACAAGCCGAGCAGTGTGGCCAAAGATCCCCAATAGGAGGGCTGACCAGGAGAGGAATAGAAGATAGCCTAGTCAACTCTCAGCACTTACAGGGCATGTACCAGGTCATCCAGTGATTGGTGCCATGAACCAGTCAAGGTATCAGAAGCACACAGCAGCAGCCCTATACACTGGTTGGAACCAATGAGGTGGCGGTGGGACCCACAACTATGCACGAATCTGGCCCTCACACCTCCCATGCCTCAGCCTGGGCCTCTCAGCCTGGAGTGGCATGAGGAGGGAGGGACAGTGAGCCACAGCCATCACACGGAGCCACCCTCCTGAGTCCCTGCTAAATGAACATACATGAATTAGACTGCGAGTAGATGGGCAAGCTGGTACAAATCAAGAACCCACCCTGCCAGAAAAGCTGGCCAGAAGGAGAGCAGCAGGCATCCATGCCAAATCACGTTACCTCCAGGGAGCAAGCTTGACATTCAGCGTCAATGTCCTGAACCTGTCCATGCATGCAGCAGCAGGTTGTGAGCACTGTCTGTAATCAACGAGACAGCAGGGGCGAAACTAGGCCTGGGCAAAGTGACAAAAAACTCAGCTGTGCTAAGCCGAATTGCGCAAGCGGCGGAGTGTGTTAGGTTGCGCTATTCACTCTGATTTGTAGCGCTGGGTGTTTGTCCTGCACTAGAAAATCAGCGCGAACGGCACCATGCGCAACACAAGAGGGCGTTGCTTCTTTCTACCGCTCAAGTAGATGTTCTACTCGAGCGGCAGCTTCCATAATGCGAATGGAAGGTTTCTCAACACGAGCGGTGGCGGCCATCGGCGACCGCTTGCATTGAGAAATCTCGCCGGGAGGTAGTCTGGAGTAAGATTTTCCTTGCTTGCGCTCACCAACTTAACGTTGACCATTGTGAGCAAGAAAAAAACTCAGCTCTGCAGAGCGCAGTTTTTTGGAACTCCACAGGCTACACGGAGCGCAGAGTGGGAAAAACTCTGCAAACTCCGCGAGCAGAGCTGAATTCCACACCCAGGCCTAGGCAGAACCCACAGCAACACACCACTCCTGCCCGCACACCTGCTAGATGGTGATCCAGGGCTTCTGCAACTGGAGTATGAGATGGCGGTGAGGCACAGCCATCACTAACATGAAAGTAGTACACGCTCACACCGTCTACCCTCTTGAATGCACACAAAGCATGAAACAAGGACCGACTGTGGAGATTCAAACCAGCTGGAGCACAAAGAAAAACCAAGATGTGTTTTTAGGGCGTGTCCTTGCTTTACAGCACCACAAAGGGAGGTGCAGCCTATATGGAGGGATTTGGTCAAAACCTCTAGCTTGGAAGGATTAAGGGTGCTTTGCAAAGGGTGCCTACCCTGAGGAGGCAGATCGTTCCCTTCATAGCGTAAGAAACAGACAAGCGAAGTAGATGAGGAGATAACAGACTCCAGTGCTGTGCCCTGGCAAACACCTGTTCAAATTAAGAACTAGGCATGCCTTCATCCACCACCATAAATGTGTCTATTAATTATGTACTTATTCCAGTTTAATATCCTTTCTTATCTTAATACAACTTTATCGTGTTTCCTGTTGCCCCAACATTTTGGAACTGATTTTGCATGAAGCTTCTTAATCACAGATTGAATGCCCCGTCTTTTTATTTGGGGATTGTAATTTGGAAAATAATCAATATTAAAAAAAAGGCTCGGGTGCTGTGCTGCATCATCTCATCCATGCAGCACACTAGGTATTATAGAGAAATTCGAGGTAAACCTCATCTAAGGCCCAAACGCACCAGCCTTACTCTGGCCAGGGCAAAACATTTCTTGTCTAAATAAAACATTATTTTGCTAAGGTTTCATCAGAGAGAAATGGGCTATGATTGTTTTCTTTTTGGTTCTTTCTGTAGAGAATGCAATCAACTTCCATTGTGACCTACATACATCTCTCTACCATTTTCCACTGTGCCTGACTGAAAAATAAATATTAAAGCTTATCCAATCTTGTTTTTATCCTTTACATCTTGGAACTTATAGTTTTGTACCAGTGAAATGCAGGACTGGAAGTCTGTGAACGTACGGTAAAAGGGCATTGGCCAGTGCCACACAGGGTAGACTTATTATGTTTATCTATGTTCAATGTTGCCCAAAATAATAACACACACAAAACACATGAAGTTAGACAATACACAAAAGGGTACATGCAGACACGGGTGGGTTTTATGTGGCTTGGTGGCTGTATAAATGGATCAGGTGATTGTTGGGTAGCTATGTGTGTCTACAGAGGAGGGGTTGATTGATGGGTGTGATTGCATAGCTGGATGGATGAAAGTGTGAGTGGGTGGATGGATGGATGCTTGGGTGTGGGATGAATGAATGAATGGTTGTGTGTGGATGGGTGATGGCTGCTTTGGTGAATAGCCAGATGGATGTCTTTGGAGGAAAGTATAGAGGAGTGGAGTGTGAGTGTAAGCGTGAGTACGTGGGTAGATGGATAGGGTATGAGGCTAGATGGGAGAATGGGTGGGTAGAAGGATGCATGCCTATGGCTTCAGATGATTCCATGAATGAAAGGGTGATTGGCCAAATGCATGGATGTATGAACGGATGAGCACATGTATGGATTAGTGAACAAATGCATGAATTGGTGAACATATACAGAGGCAGGGGGGTGGATGAATAGGTCACTGAATGGATGAGTGAGTGCATGGAAAGATGAATGGGTAAGATGAAGAGCAAATGCATGGTTGGCAGTGGCCTGGGTCACTGGTGGGTTCCCCACCACTGCTGCTTTTAAATGCAGTCATCTACTCATCCATTTATCCATCGCTGTGCTGCCACTTGGCCAATCATCCATCAACTCACCCACCCATTGATCCATTTAATGTCTCATTTTCGCATTTACCCACACACAAACAAAAAACTCACCAATAAAGGAAGAATCTCTTTAAGCTAAAAAACAAAGCCAGACCTATTGGCGTTGTCAATGCCTATTTATGAAGAGGATGGAAAATCTGAGTCAATGTTAAATAGGCTATGTGTATTTCTACCTTGAGCGGTCTGTCCTTGTAACCGTTTCCATTGTCATGGGGTTTATTTTTGGGTATCTGACTAAGTCTGGGCGGTGAACTCCGCTCGTGGAGTTTGCGGAGTTTTCCACACTCCGCGTTACGCGGAGCTTGCGGAGTTCCAAAAAACTCTGCTTCACGTAGCGGATTTTTTTCCTCGCTCGCGTTCGTCAACGTCAAGTTGGCGAGAGCAAGCAAGGAAAATCCACCTCCCAGCGAGATTTTTCCTCGTTCGCGTCGTCAACATCAAGTTGGCGAGCGCGAGTGTTGAAAATCAACCTCCCAGCAAGATTTCTCAACGAGGGCGGTCAGATTTCTCATTGCGAGTGGTCGAGTATGCTCGCGACCGCTCACGTTGAGAAACCATCCGTTCGTATTGAGAAAGCTGCCGCTCGAGTAAAAATCTACACGAGTGGCAGAAAGGAAGCAGCGCCCGCTTGCGCTGTGCATGGTGCCGTTCGCGAATATTGCACAGTGCGGACAAGCACCTGGCACTGAAAATCACTGCGAACAGCATTTATCTAAAACACTCCACTGCTCGCGGAGCTCTGCGTAGCACGGCGGAGCTTTTTTTTGCACTTCGCGCAGTTCCGCGTAGCTGAACTCCGCGAACTCCGCCCAGGCTATATCTGACCTAAATTACACAATGCTGTCCCTGTTATAAAAGGGTTTGCCACTCCTCTCCCAAACTTAATTCATCCAACCAGGTTAACACTGTTCAAGATGTTACTCAAAGCACCCCAGGCAAGCAACCCCAAAGGACCATACAGAGAGTTTGTCTCTCGTGTTATGGAAGCTGCATGTACCACATCATCGTAGACCTTAATCCAGTGCTTAATTTGAGCCGGTGGTTTCCGGTGCTCGGCACAGGCACTTACTTGTCAACACCAGCGCTTGTGACAGTCTGCCACAGGGTTGTGCTATCTGTCTAATTTAGACAAGACCACTACAAGAGGTAATTATTAATTTAATAAACATTAAAAATGACTATTACCTGCCGCCCAAGCCATTCTTATAGCTTTGGGGGCTTGAAATAGTCCGAATCGTCACAATTGTAGGAGTGTGAGGGTTAGCAATTAAGTTGTTACTATCATTGGCAGCATGGCAGGGGCAAAGTGTGGTGCAAGCAGCAGTGACCTCCTGACGAGAGCCCTGCCACAAAATTGTTTTACAGATTAAGCACTGCCTTAATCCTTTGGTGTAAAGTAGTCCCATATCAGCAGTTTACATGCATGAGTGCTGGATACATAGCTGTAATAGGAAAGTATAAATTACAAATGCCAGAAGGCAAAGTGGACTTGGCTACGTAGCCAGGACTGCCCAAAAGTATTACCGATGGAGCCACTTGGCAACACTTTTAATGGAGTCCTACGCTACATTGATTCTGCAAAGCATCTCGTGCCTATGCGCCTAGAATTTCCTTTGAAACCGCGTTGGAGATGTGGTAGGTCTGTCCTGTATTACTGACCATCAATCTCTTGTTATAACCCTAATGCCTGGATTCTACCACGCATTGAAAGGGGGTTATGAATCTTCAATTTAGAACTGTCCATAAACATGAAAAGGTTCAGAATCCTGCAGACTTTCCCCTACGTTTTCCACTATTGAAATGCCTTCTGCAACCTTCAGATCTGGAAGAGTTGTCCATTATGTACCTGAGCAAGCTTGCCTCTTGTCTCTAGAGAGAGCTGATATTATGAAGGCATGCCAAGGAGACCTGGCCTCTGTTGGAGCTCATGGATAATCATAGCTCTTGAGAAGTCAAAGAGGATATGGCGCCAATGCAGTCTAAAGGAAAACATTTTTTCACACATCTAAGGTAAACACTTGCTCGTCACCACAAAGGCCTTGTTTTTTGGATAACTGCAAAAGCTTAAAGTAAGGTTACCATTATTTGACAAGGTAGTAAGTTAAGGCAATCCAAAATCCCAGTTCTAAACAAAATGTTCTCATTATTTGAGAGCAGCAGTTGGCAAGTCTTATTAGGATCCCCTATTCAATGGCAAGGACTTCAGAGACTTTGCAAAATACATGGGTTCCTTTCACCATTTGACCACACCACTGTGGCTGCAGACTAACCGCAATGTAGACTGCTTTGTGGCCCTGCTAAAGAAACCTCTACGGATTCTCAGGGGTCCCCAAATCACACATCTCTGATGTGCTACCTCAGTGTCAGAATCTCAGAGGTAACACGATCTGAAGGAAATCCAGCCGCTCGTGTTGAGCCTAGTTCCCCAATAAAGAGGGACTCACCAAGCTTCAGAACTTCATCTGGACAAACTTTGTAATGAGAAATAGGAAGGTGACCTCCAGGGCAACCTAACAGACCTGTGAGACTTGGTATTTATTATTTAAATAGAATGTCTCTAATAAAGTTTAAAAAAATGAAATCAAATTAATACTGTTTTACCAGCTGCGTCAGGACCTCGGCTTCAACAAACTCCAGGAAGAACTAATTGATCAACCAAGGATCTGGAGGAGCTGGTATACCTTTTATGAAGACTACCAAACAGTTTTGGTGATGAGAGGCAGAACTAGAAAGGGGAAGAGCACTGGAAGTCAAAAACCAGAAAAGGCTGGTCATCTTAAAAGCACAAAGTAGAGGAAGCCCAGACCACGGACAAACTATAAGCCTAAAACTTGAAATCCATACCATTATGCAGCATTGCCAGACGCAGGTTAAGTGTACTCAAGCTACTGGTGTGCCAATGCTGTATGTGGGCGACCCAGAAGGGATCCTGTTTGTCAACATCGGCTGTGCAGGGACCAGAAAGGGCAAAATGTTACTTGTGCCATGCCAACCCTCCTCATTATATTCAATGTCCTGCCCTTCATAGATGTCATGTTGAGCGAGGGGTGAATTGTGGAACCTATCATCCTACCCTTTGAACTACTGATGTGGATCACATATCACTCATGGGAAACAGTTGGAACACCGTGGTCTTAACCACATGTGTTCGGACTACGAAAGCTCAACCACGCTTGCCTTAACCACTCATATGTCTTAACCATACATATGCGTGGTTAAGGTAGTGCGCGGTCTAGCTGCTGACTGCTGTGGTGAAGGCGGAAGCAGGGAGATGCCAGGAAGAGACGGGGTGAGGTAAGTGGGGCTGGGGGGTAGTTTTCAGGGCTGCGGGGGTCGGGGTAGTTTAAGGGACAGTGCGGGAGGGGTTGGGTAGTATATGTAAAGGGGCAGGGTTTTAGGCCTTAGGGCAGGGGAGGGGGAGGAGAATGGGTAGTTGAGGTCATTTTAAGGCTGGGGTAGGTCTCAGGACAGTGGAAGGGGTTGGTGTAGTTTAAGGGTCAGCGCGGGGTTGGTGGGATCAGAGTAGTGTAAGTAAAGTGGCAGGACTTTAGGCCTTAGGGCAGGGGAGGGGAATGGGTAGATGGGGTAGTTATCGGGACTGCGCGGGGGGGTCGGGGTAGTGGCGATCTTAGCCACACATTCCCCTTTACTATTCATGCCTATACCACAAAATTGCATGGTAAAGACATGCGTTATTAAGACGCATTCATGGTTTGGGTTGCGTGGTAAAGGCATGTGTGGTATAACCATGCGTGCCTCTATCATACAACCATCACTCATAGTTGAGTATTCCTTTGCCCGAGGACCCATGTGTTGGTCTATGACACTCACACACTCAAGAATGATCGTAACACTCCCCACAGCACAACTGGAAACCTATTGCTGAGTTTGGTAGTCTTCAGGAAACTGAGGAAAGGGTTCCATGTATTCCGTCACTGCCCAAAGCATCCCACAAAGAGGTTAAAGTGAATGATTCTTACAAGAAGAGAAGAATGAAGCAATATGCTGACGAGTGCAAAATCATTGAGAATAAAGCAGGGAACTCTAGTAATGGCCTGGTCCACATTAGCTTACATGGATGAGTCATCATTTTGATCCCAGCCATATCTTATAACAGACATTCAAGCATCCATGCTCACTTGGTGGAGAGTTGGAACTAGTGATATGTGCACATTGATCAGAGACCGATGTGAATTCTCACAGGCCGATGAGGACACGGAGGCCACGGACCTCAATGGAATGCAAGAAGAAGTTGTCTTCCTTTCTGATGACTTTGCACCGAACTCTTCTGGTTCATTTTATTCACTTCCTCAATCCCCTGGTTCTGACCCCTGCCGTCTCATCTTATCACTGTAATGGAATAAAAAGTATAAGTTGATACATAAAGGGGTGGAGATTTTTTCCATAATTTTATTGCGACTTCCCTCTCTGTGAGGAGGACACTTCTGGTGTTTGTGTCTTGGAATGTGCAAATAGAAAGAAAGGGTGTTGAGAGAGATAGATTTAGCATTGGTTTAGAAATATGGATGCCATTGGCCCTGCTGCTAGCTGGCATTTGACTGAAACCTCAATCTGCTCATTCTCTCTACTTTTCATACCTACAAGTTGGTGGTGATGTACTATGCATTACAATTTGGGAATTGGAAAGGGGATAAAGAACTAGGAGGGCACCTTGGCGAACACAACATAAGATAACTGTCTTCCTTATTTGGATTCATACATCCAATGTTTCAATGGAATGGCCAGAGGCAATAGAGTGGTAAAACTCCATCCTTCATTCAGAATTGTGGTTCACCTGCTCACTGACATCATTGAGGGGTCACCAGAGGCAGCAGCTACCCTCGGTTTAACTCTTGCTAGTTCTATCACTGCTCTTGCAAACCCGGGCCTCAGGGGTGACAAAGGCAGTACCACGAACATAAGTTCAAAAACAATGGTTTTTATTGGCCTTGTATACTTTCGGCACTCCGCACCGAACAGGGATATTAGGCTGTCTACTTCATAAAATAAATATAAGCAAAATGCGTGATATGCATTGTGTTGGCCTTGGCCTTTTCTGCAGGGTCATCCCTAAACTTTTTGCCTTCACCCTACTGCTTTCTTAACGTATTTTTGTTGGAGTTTAGGACTATGCACACTTTACCACTGCTAGCCAGCTAGTGCTTTCTCCTGTAAAAATGGTAAAATTGACTTACACCCAATTGGCATATTTAATTTACTTGTAAGCCCCTAGTAAAGTGGCACTACCTGTGCCTAGGGCCTATTAATTAAATGCTACTTGTGGTCCTGTAGCACTGATAGTGCCACCCACTTAAGTAGCCCTTTAAACATGTCTCAGGCCTGCAATTGCAGCCTGTTTGTGCATTTTTACACTGTCATTTCGACCTGGCAAAATAACCTCTTGCCAGGCCCAAACCTTCCTTTTTAATACATATGTCACCCCTAAAGTAGGCGATGGACAGCCCAGGGGACAGGGGGCAGTGTATTAAAAAAGATGGAATGTACTTTTAAGTTTTACATATCTTGATAGTGAAAAACTCTTAAATCAGTTTTTCATAACTGCAAGGCCTACCTCCCCCATAGGATAACATTGGAGTTACCTTATTACATTTAATAAGCTGTACCTTCCAAATGGGAACAGGTAACCAGTTCAAGTTTGGTGTCTTTGAAATTGTAATTAAAAATCCACTCATTGTGAAGTCTGATTTTAAATTACGATTTTGAAAATGCCACCTTTAGAAAGTTTAGTAACAACAAAATACCCTGGCTAGTAGTGATTTTTGACACCTTAGTTTCTCTTTGGTCTAGCAACTTAATTAACTTGGCCATGTTAATTTATAACCTAACTGATTTAAAAAATAATTTTAATATTCAATCACCAGTTTTTTACCATAGACATTGAATTACAAAGACCAAAAGTTGTACCTAATCAAATCACAAAATTAACAGATCATCAAGGACAATAGTGGCAATTTTTTAGTGCACGTGAGTTTTTACATTTAGACAAATATTACATATATATTATATTCAAAAACACTGAAATGTAATTACAACATTTGTACAATTCAGTGATGTAAAGAATGTGCCTCTCTCTACTATAGTATGCTTTTGACCATTCTTGAGTATTTTTACTCGGAGAGTCTGCCTTTTTAATCCTTTCTTTGGACTACTCAAGTTACTGCAACTCCAGGGGTTGTGCCAACTATTTCATTCAAGGTTTTATGGCCTTACATAGGCCTGATTGCCTCCCAAGAAGACATTCAACTACACCACGGACGTCAGGACACTAGTGGCTTTTGCCGTCATTACTCCCACCACACATTTGAAAAGTTTTTATTTGTACAGATTTTAAATGGGTATCATTTTTATCCTAATCTTGTACAAGGCCTCTATGAACCAATTAATCATCTTAAAATTCTTTTATGTAACAATGTAAACAATGTATTTAAAGCACTTTGCACTTTTATGGTCTGATGACCGAAATAAAGTTTTAAAATTTGAATTTGACATTCAACTAGTGAGATTATTTTCAGGCTTTACTAAACCAAGAATCTTCGGGGGATGCCCTAGCTTTACCTTGCTCTCCCCATCTTCTCTATGCCTTCCCAACTTTTCCTCTTAACCCTCATGTGCTTCTCAAAATTCAGAGAGTCAGTGGAGGTAATGATAGTACTTCCCTCCTGGCCACTGGCAATATTGCCTCATAGGAAAATTCCATCCTCACCTTGTCCTCTGTAAGCAGTGGAGTTTTTTTCTCTGTCAAAGCTTTCACTATCGGTTTGGAAGTTGTTAGGATCAGACTTGAAAATAAGGAAATTCCTGAACATCATGGATCAAGATATTCAGCAAAACTGAAATCATATTCTAAACATCAAAGTCTATTCCAACATTGGTGTGTGCCTATTTCTATCTCCCCTTCTTCTTCGCCTGATAACTTCTGTTTTTTTAGTGTTTGCTTGCTGGGTTTCAGAAACACATTGGCAGTATCTATGTTAAAGGTTCAGTGGACTGCCATCAAAGCATTTAGAGAACTTGGAGGAGGTTTTGGGTGGGGTGAACTTTTAGTGATGAGGATACTAAGGAGTTTCTCTATTGCTAGATCTTCTAATAGCCCTTCTGTTCCTCTTTGAGATCTTCCCTTGGTTTTAAAAGTTCTGGAAGGGGTCCCCTTTGAAGCACTATCTTCAGTAGATCGTAAATGCCTTTTTAGAAGCATTCAAATCTGCTAGAAGAATTGGAGATTGTGGTGCTATTTTATGTAATCACCTTTTGTTAGAATGTTGGAAGGTGGAGTAGTGTTAAGTCCTAATTTTGCCTTTTTTCCAAAAGAATTTCCCAAGTCGCATAAGGAGCAAATATTTTCTTACCTGGTTTCTAAGTCTGAACATTTAATTTTTTTAATTTGGAGGTACAAATCAGGGACACAAAGCTTCCAACAAGAACAACTGCCTGCAGCCAGTCACAGAAAACAGAAGTACTGATCTTCTGCAACAGCAGCAACACATGGAACGACTCCTGGTGGCCATCAGACCTAGGACTTGCACCCACTCCCTCCGACCACACCAGAAACCTCGGAATCATCGACAGAAAGCTCACCATTTAATCACAGATTGACGCCGTCTCCTCTGCCTGCTTCCTCACTCTGCGCATGTTGCGTAAGATCTTCAAGTGGCTAACTGTGTTAATAAGGCTGCGCACTCCAAAGCTGTAAGTAAATCTCTTGAAGTTTACTGGCATTACAACCTGCGTTTCGTCAGGCACCACCGAATCCAACTGCCGAAATGTCTGGCATGGAATCCAGTGATGGAATCCAGTGATGTCATCGCTCACAGCAGCGTGACATCAACAATATTCCATGCGATAAGGCAAGATCACAATATAACATAGCCCCTTTCTTTCAACCAAAGAACAACACACAACACAAAACAAATACAAAACATGCAAGAAAAGGTACTGATAACCAGAGAAACAAAGACCAAGGGTGACAGAGACACAACGCAGACAAGAATCACTACAGCAAACACAAAACACGCAGGAACGAATTAAAGAGAAGGATGGACTAAAACACAGACTAGAAAAGCTAACTAAAAACATAATCACCCCACCAGGCGGGAGGTCTGCTCACCCACACACCACACTTGCTAGAGTCCTCACCACTCACTCCTACGTCCACAGCCCTCCTAGTGCCTATGTCTAGAGATCTCGCGAACTCATTGTCATTTATGAGAGACCAGCCAGGGCTACCTTCTTCCTCCTCAGACAATGGAACAACAAGACCTTGCTCTTTTTTTTAACAAAGCTACTCTTCTGAGATTCCAAGTTTGTCCATTCTCCAGTCTGACCCAATTGCCACCCACCTCCTTTACTCTATATGGGCCCCGAAATTTGGATAAGCGTCCACTGACTCCACCGGGTTTGACTTTTACCCAATCGTCAACGCTAATCAAACTCTGACCTCTGCAAGAGGTTTTGAGATTTTTTATGGCCATGGCATCACACTCACGCATCCATGATGGAACTAATTTGGTACCTGGTTTCCTGCCTCTCATAAGCTCGAAAGGTGTCTTTCCCGTCCTGGAATTCACTGTGGTACGGTAAGCCAACAACCTGTCCTTGATTGCTTTCTGCATGTCAATGCCAGCTCTAACAGCCAGTTCCATGGTTCCTTTGACTAAGAGGTTGAGTCTCTCAACTTGACCATTGCTCTGTGAGTTACAAAGTGAAGTACGTATATGTTTAATGCCCAAACTATTTAAACAACTTTGCATCTCTGTGGAGGTAAACTGTGTACCATTATCCGTGATTAAGCTAGAGGGTATGCCTTCCCATCTGAATATTTCCCCCATCACAGAAACGGTAGCTCCAGTGTTGATAGACCTCATAAAGACTACCTCTAACCACCAAGATCTGACATCTACTATAACTGCTGCAAACCTTTCATTTTCTGGACGGGTGACAAATGGGCCAATGAAGTCCAAACACAGTTTTTCCCACACTCGCTCAGCCACAACTACATGCTGATTGTACTCAGTCACCCCCAGGCCAATTCTAAGTATTTTTTCTGAGTTCTTGCATGTCTCACGCCTCTCCACCCACGCCTCGGTTTGAATGTCCATTACAGGCCACCAAAATTGGTCCTTCAGTCTCTTAATGGTAAGAGTTTGGCCCAAATGTCCTTCGTGAGCTTTTCCTCACAGCTATAGGTGGCACAAATCTTTCATTATGTAGATGAGACCATTCTTCACTAGGGACAATTCTTCCAGTACCTTATGAAAAGATCTAACTGCCTGCGGTAATGTGCTTTCTCTTCTCGATTCACCTTTGAGCAACTCCCTCACCGCCCTAAGGACATCATCAGATTGCATGGCTACCTTCCACTCACTCATAGACACACACCCGTGTAGACCTTCAATCGCATCCTCCACCTCAGCTACTACTTCTTCTGTTTCAAAAGTGCACTCGTCAGCCGACTTATCAGGCAAACGAGACAAACAGTCTGCTACATTATTCTTCTAACCTGGTAGGTATTCAATTGCACAGTCGTATTCCTGTAACTTTATAGCCAACCTTGCTAAACGACCTGAACATCTGGTAGATCCATTGGGTCCAAACACTTGTAATAGCGGTTTATGGTCAGTTCTCAAAACAACTTTCCTGCCCCACAAAAACACCCGAAAATGGTTAGTAGCCCATGCTGCTGCTAGCGCTTCACGCTCAATGACTGAGTAGTTTTTTTCCGCCTCAGTCAACAAGCGTGACACGAAAGCCACCATTTTTTCAGAGCATCCATGCACCTAAGACAAAACAGCCCTTATACCATTCGCATTTGCATCAATGGTTAGAATAGTTCTTCAGATTTAAACAACTATGGACGAACCCTGTCTATGTGAGGCACCATCACTGGGAGGCAGTGTTAGAACCCACTAGGTTGGTAAAAAGACCCCTCACACACCAACCTGGTTGGTGTCATGCTTCATCATTGAGGTCCCAACCAGGTGGCCGAATGCCCCTGGTTGTGCTACGACGCCTGATTACAGCGGAGCTGGTGTAGTGCAAAAGTGTGATGTGAATTAAAAATATCTCTGAGAATCCTTGCCTCATTTACATTTATTTATGGCGGCTCAGGATATCATTAAAAATAAGTGATGCAACTAGGAAAGAGTTAATTATCTTATAGTTGACTGTGTGTTGGGTGTACATGTTTCAGCCCGCACAGAGAAGTAAGAGGGGCTTTCGTCAGGACCGTGCAAGTAACGTGAGTGGCAAAAAAGAAAGGTTGCCACGTGAAAAAGTGCTTAGAAAATTATATAAAAAATAGTACCTACACACGCGCTAAGGTGTGTGGACTGTGTGTCAACGTACTTACGGACACGTATATAGTATAAAACCTGTGGATAAAAACACATACATGCATACATGATTATGACGGACACATAAGCAACATAAAATGCAATCTTAGGTGCTATGGTCCTACAAAAGGACCTGCCTGGTGATGGTAGCTGTAATGAAAGACATGCCTGTATGGTGAACGTGCTGCATGCAAACATTGGTGCAGCAGCTCTCATGCTTAACATACATAGCTTTGGAATGAAGCTTTAAGGCTTCCGTGCGGCAGTTAGTGGCAATATAGGGCCGTGGTCACTGCGTTATATCCAATAGTTGCGTGACTAGGTGCTGGCCAGGCCACAACGTTAACAAATGATTCGAAAAGGTGAGCGCACTCATAAAGAAGCCGGCATTGTGCTGTCGATCGAGGCGCGCTGATTGGTTAAAAACAAGATACAACAAAAGGACACAAATAACAGAAAGCAACGCTTACACTATGATTGAGAGTGTTTAGCTGATCGGGGCTCGGGAGGAGTTCGCTCCTATCTACGGATCTTGAGGGGGAAGAAGAAAAGGGAAAGGAAACCTCTGAGTTGAGAGAAACCTCTACGTAGGAAGAAAGACAATGCTCACGGAGAGCATGTGAGTGTGGCCTCTGACGCAACCTTACTTGGTATCAGAGCGAACCTGCAGGCAACCTATTCTGGTCTCTCGGCATCCCGGATGAGAATGGGAGCCGGTGAGGGCTCGGTATATAAGGGAGTTGGAGCCATGGAGTACGTGCCAGTGAGGATGTTGGAGTCGGGCTGTGCATGGCTGAAGCGTGTGCGCATGCGTGGTTTTGGAATGGTGACTCTTTCTGCATGTGCGTACTAGCTCTCAGTGTATCTGATGCTGCGCATGCGCAGTCGGTGGCAACTCGCTGAAGCTAAGTGATGATAGACATTGCTTATTTGATGGAACGATGGTGGAGCATTCTGAAATAAAACTGAAGTATGGGAGGAGATCGCTTTTTCGCATGAATGCTCTGACAGGGCTGAAATACAGCTGTAATATGGTGAGTGATCACTTTATCGCGGGTGCGTTCAGGCTATAATCAGGCGTCGTAGCACAACCAGGGGGCATTCGGCCACCTGGTTGGGACCCCAATGATGAAGCATGACACCAACCAGGTTGGTGTGTGAGGGGTCTTTTTACCAACCTAGTGGGTTCTAACACTGCCTCCCAGTGATGGTGCCTCACATAGACAGGGTTCGTCCATAGTTGTTTAAATCTTATTATACAGGGGATCCGGATGCACCCTCTTTCTCCCTTGCTCTCCCCTTGTTTTTGATAGAATAGTTCTTCAACCACATTGAAAAAGAACTAACAAATTAATATTCGCAATGTCCATTTTGAGTTGCTCAAATGCCATCTGCTGGATATTCCCCCACTCAAACTGCTTTCCTTTTTTAAGTATGTCCCTCAATGGAATAGACTTTTCAGCAAAGTCCCTCGCAAACTTCGAGTAATACTCAAGGAGTCCCATGAAGGATCTTAGCATGTGTTTGTCACTGGGAACTTGAGAATTAACAATTGCGCTGATTAGGTTCAATTTAGGCTTTATAACTTCCCCAGGAATCAAATGGCCTAGATACTTGTAGCGGGTTAGTAAGGGACAGGAGACTGGACTGTGGTAAAGAGGGTTTTATTGAAGAAAGCAAACGTCTTCGGTGTGTGGCCAGTCTATAGTAGGGTAGCGGTGAAAGGGGTGGCTTGTCCTTGGTGTCCCGGGTCTTTGTCGAGCCCCGTCTGGTCTTGGTCCACTCCAGCTCGAGCCCGTCCGGACGTGGAGATATGCAAATAAAGGAAAACAGGGGCTCTGTATGAGTAGGGTGGCCTTGAACAAGGGTGTGGAAGGGAAGGGTAGTGAGGGGGTATCACTCAGTGCTCAGCACATCTATTTTAGGTGAGGAGAAGTGCTCAGGAACGGGGACACCGGGAAACAGGAGTTTTTATCTTTATTGAGGGGGTCTCTCCTTTTTACCCACCCAGCCCGCGAAACGCTCTCGTACCTGAGAGAGCCACGCTCCTCCTGGAGCGCGGCTGGGCGACTTGTGGAACCGTTGGCCTCCTGGCTCTCCGTCGTCGTCTCTCCGCACCGCCTCGGTCCTCTCTCTCTCTGCCGTCCAACTCGCGTTCTCCTCGCCTCGGTCTTTCTCCTCAACTCCTCCGGTGATGCCACACACCGGCTTCCGTATTCTCCCTTCTTTTGATGGCCAGTCCTCCTCGTCGTCATCACTGGGGGCGTGTCCTATGGTCCAGTCTCCCACCTTAAAGGGACGGCAGCCCATTTCATCCTGTTTGTCCTTCTCCCGTACGTTTGTACGTAACCATTCGTCCTGCTGCTGTGAAGGGAGAGGGAAAACGATGGTAGTCGCGTTTTCTTGGTGTGCAGGTAGGTCTGCCCTTTCAAGGCCCGGACACCCCCGGTTACATACCACCCCCCTTGGATTCTCCCGATCGGGGAGAGGATATCGGGAAAGGTAATCCGCACTCTTATTGTCTGCCCCTTTTCGGTGTTTCACCGTAAACGAGAAAGGCTGAAGGGAGAGGAACCAGCGCAGAAACCTGGGATTAAGCGAGATGTTACGGCTCATCCACTGGAGGGGGGCGTGATCCGTGTAAAGGGTGAAAGGGTGGCCCTCAAGATAGTATCTTAATTTATCAACAGCCCATTTTATTGCCAGGCATTCCTTCTCTACAGTGGGGTATTTGAGCTCTCTTGGGAAGAGTTTACGGCTGATATATAGGATGGGATGCTCACTACCCTCCGGTGATAGCTGAGAAAGGACGGCCCCTATGCCATAGTCCGATGCGTCAGTGTGAAGAATGAAAGGTCGGGAAAAGTCAGGGGAGGATAAGACCGGATTGGTGGTGATGGCTTGTTTTAAGGAGTTGAACGCCTTCCACATGTGTGGCGTGGGGTGTAGGAGTCTTTGAGCCTTTACGTCTTGTCGTAGTGTGTCTGTCAGAGGGGCAGCTACGTCTGAGAACTGAGGGATGAACCGACGGTAGTAACCGATCAACCCAAGAAATGCTCTCATGTCTCTCTTTGTGCTGGGGAAGGGGGTTTCAGCTATAGCTCTGATCTTTTCGATTTGTGGTTCGATCATTCCATGCCCCAAGACATAACCTAAATATTTTACTTTCTGGTAGCCCACCCTGGACTTACGAGAATTGATATGTAGACCAGCCTGTCGTAGGGCTTGCAGTATGGTTTGTAGATGATCAAGGTGGGTCTCCCACGAGGAACTAAAGATCACTATATCGTCCAAGTAAGCGGAGGTGAATGCTTGGTATTCCCGGAGCACTGTGTTCATGAGGCGTTGAAAGGTTGCAGGTGCCCCATGCAGGCCAAAGGGAAGAACCGGAAACTCGTACAGCCCGTCTGGGGTGGCAAATGCTGTTTTCTTCCGGTCTTCTTCCCTCAAGGGCACCTGCCAGTAGCCTTTGGTGAGGTCCAAGGTGGTGATATAGCGGGCCTCACCCAGTTTTTCAATCAGCTCATCTATACGTGGGATGGGGTAGGCGTCAAATGAAGAGATGCTATTGAGGGCTCTGAAGTCCATACAAAAGCGGGTGCTCCCATCCGGCTTAGGCACCATCACAATGGGAGAAGACCATTCACTCTTCGAGGGTCTTATGACACCGAGTTGAAGCATATCTTGTACTTCTTTTGAATCGCTGCCCTCTTCGCCGCGGGTATCCTGTATGGTCGCTGTTTGATGGTTTTCCCGGGGGGGGTCTCAATACGGTGTTCAGCTAGGATCGTTTTTCCAGGTTTATGTGAGAATAGGGGGGAAAACGGTGACAGGGTCCGTTGGAGTTCTTCTTTTTCTGGGTCCCTTAGTTCTTCATTGACCACTAAGAATTCCAGAGTGTTGTGAGAGGGAGCCTGTGTCGGTAAAGTAAGGTGAGCCGTCTTTGGTATAGGTCCCAACCATTTCTTCAAGAGGTTTATGTGGTACGTCTGGCTTCTCCGAGCGGTAACCTGTACTCGGTAGCTGGTTTTCCCGATAGTCTCGGTGATACGGAATGGACCTGTCCATTCGGCCTGGAATTTTTTTGTGGACGAGGGTAACAGTACCAGTACCCAGTCGTCGACCTCCAACTTCCTCCACCTTTTTCCTTTATCGTAGAACTTCTTCTGCTTCTCTTGTTTCCTTTCGAGATTGGAATACGCCAGATCTCTCAGCTTTCCTATTTTGGATTTCAGGGCCTGGGTATACTCCAACATACCGCGGGTTTCATTGGCTTCTTCCTTCTCCCATGCCTCCTTGGTCATCTCCAGCAGTGATCTGGGTTGTCGTCCATATAACATCTCAAATGACGAACAACCGAGGCTGCTCTGTTTCTGTCCACGGATGACGTACAATGCCAGGGGCATCAATTGGTCCCACTCTCTGCCATTCACGGTAAGCATCTTTTTAAGCGTTGCTTTGAGTGTTCCGTTATACCTCTCCACGAGGCCATCCGTTTGGGGATGATAGACAGAAGTTCTAATGTGTCGCAGATCCAGCAGCCCACAGACCTCCTTCATCATCCTAGATACGAATGGGGTTCCTTGATCCGTCAGGATCTCCTTAGGGAACCCCACTCGCGAGAACAGTTCCAAAAGTTTCTCCGATATAAGGCGGGTGGTTGGCGCTCTCAGGGGAAAGGCCTCAGGATATCGGGTGGCGTAGTCCACTATCACAAGTGCATATTGATTCCCTCTCCCTGTCTTTGGTAGAGGCCCTATGAGGTCCATTCCAATCCTTTCAAATGGGGTACCTATGATAGGAAGAGGTTGTAAAGGCACCGCTGGCGGATGATGGGTGTTCCTCTTTTGACATATCTCGCATGTCTGACAATGGCTTTTTATGTCCTTATATATCCCAGGCCAGAAAAAGTGCTGCAGTACGTTTTGGGTTGTCTTTTCACTTCCCGTGTGTCCAGCGGTCAAGTGAGAGTGTGAGAAGAACATAACCTGTTCTCTAAAAGACAAAGGCACTAACAACTGCTGGGGTTCTTCTCTAGAAGCCTGCCGGTATAACAGGCCTTCTTGTATACTGAATCGGGGATACGTGGGAGAGGGGTCGTACTGCGTTCGGTTTGCTTGTTCTTAGGCATTGAACAAAGTGGTGTCGTTGGCCTGTGCGAACTTAAAGCTCCTGTCTATTGTCCAAGGGTCGAGGCTTATCAGGGCAGGTACGGGGTTGTCTGTTGTCTGTCCTGAATGATCTGTTGTGATCTGCTTATGTACCGTCTGTAGGAACATTTCGGAGAACTCGGGGTTGTCTGTTCTTATAATGAGGTCTTCGGGCAGGCTCTCTAATACTCCCACCCGGATAACGTAGGTCCTGCCATCGGGGTGTTCAAGGGTCACCTCTGCTATAGGGTATGGCCTGACGTCTCCATGAACACACCTAATGTGGACCAGGGTGTCGGGGATCACCTGTTTATGTTGCACTAACTTACCCTGTATTACGGACTGCCTACAACCGGAGTCTAATAGGGCCTTTACCACTTTCCCATTCACCCGTACACTTACATGAAATGCGCTCCCCATCTCCGCGGTGTAGAGAATGGACCTAGGGATGTATCCCACCTCCCTAGGTTCTTCGGCCGGTCTACGGTGAGGGCACACCCGGGCGATATGGCCCCAGTTCCCGCACTCAAAACACTGGGGTCCCCTGAATGATGGTACCTCTGGTTTAGGTACTCGGTGTTTTGTGGCTTCCGGGGTAACCCGGGGTCTCTTGTCAAATCTCACAGGGAGGGGGCCGTTCGGTTTGTCGGGTTCCCCCCCCCCCCGGTTTAGGCTGGGCGCGGGAGTACGTGGTGGCCATCTCCACGGCCTGCTCGGTGGTCAGATGAGTGTGTTGACGCAACCATTTCTGGGTGTTATAAGGGAGGGCGTCCAAATACTGTTCGAGATAAATGTTATCCATTATCTCTTCTTTTGTACTCATGGAGGGAGTCAGCCATTTGTCCGCAGCCGTTCTTAGGCGAAAGAACAATGTCTTGGGGTTTTCCCCGGGGGCGCCCCTTTCCTTCCGGAAGCGCACCCTGTATGCCTCCGAGTCCAGTCCCAGGTGGTCCAGAATGATGGATTTAACGTCAGCATAGGGGGTGTTACCTGCTGCGTTGGCCACCTGGTAGGCAGCCTGTGCTTCCCTGGTCAGGAGGGGGGCTAAGAAGAACGGCCATTTCTCCAGGGGCCAGCCACAGGCCTTTGCGGCTCGCTCAAAATTGAGCAGGAAGGCGTCGGGGTCCTCGCCAGCGATATATTTCTGCAGCGAGACCCCGGAGGGTCCTGGGGAGACGCCTCCTTGACCTACGGGGTGATAAGAGGGCTGTCCTGATACCATTTTCTGTAAGCCCTCTACTTGAGCGGTTATGGTGTCTCTGAAGGTGTCTCTGTCCGCCTGGGCGGACGTCATCTGCCGTTCCACGGCCCATTCCAGCTTCTCTTGGCCCTTCACCAAATGCTGTATCAGCGCGTCCATCGTGTGGGTGCCGATGGTGTCGTCTATGCCCGCATTCTCCACCACTTGTAGCGGGTTAGTAAGGGACAGGAGACTGGACTGTGGTAAAGAGGGTTTTATTGAAGAAAGCAAACGTCTTCGGTGTGTGGCCAGTCTATAGTAGGGTAGCGGTGAAAGGGGTGGCTTGTCCTTGGTGTCCCGGGTCTTCGTCAAGCCCCGTCTGGTCTTAGTCCACTCCAGCTCGAGCCCGTCCGGACGTGGAGATATGCAAATAAAGGAAAACAGGGGCTCTGTATGAGTAGGATGGCCTTGAACACGGGTGTGGAAGGGAAGGGTAGTGAGGGGGTATCACTCAGTGCTCAGCACATCTATTTTAGGTGAGGAGAAGTGCTCAGGAACGGGGACACCGGGAAACAGGAGTTTTTATCTTTATTGAGGGGGTCTCTCCTTTTTACCCACCCAGCCCGCAAAATGCTCTCGTACCTGAGATAGCCACGCTCCTCCTGGAGCGCGGCTGGGCGACTCGTGGAACCGTTGGCCTCCTGGCTCTCCGTCGTCGTCTCTCCGCACCGCCTCGGTCCTCTCTCTCTCTGCCGTCCAACTCGCGTTCTCCTCGCCTCGGTCTTTCTCCTCAACTCCTCCGGTGATGCCACACACCGGCTTCCGTATTCTCCCTTCTTTTGATGGCCAGTCCTCCTCGTCGTCATCACTGGGGGCGTGTCCTATGGTCCAGTCTCCCACCTTAAAGGGACGACAGCCCATTTCATCCTGTTTGTCCTTCTCCCGTACGTTTGTACGTAACCATTCGTCCTGCTGCTGTGAAGGGAGAGGGAAAACGATGGTAGTCGCGTTTTCTTGGTGTGCAGGTAGGTCTGCCCTTTCAAGGCCCGGACACCCCCGGTTACAGAACTCCACCTCCCTGACTAGAAATTTGCATTTGTCTTTGCGCAGAGTCATGCCCGCATCCGCTAAGCGACTTAATACTTGCTGCAAAATCCTGTTGTGCTCAGAGACATCTTTACCAAATATGAGTATGCCATCTTGAAAGAAGACTACGTTAGTGATACCAGCCAACACACACGTCATGAGCCTCTGAAACACACTTGCAGCCGAAGAAAGTCCAAAAGTTAATCTATTGAACTGAAATACACCTTCAGTGGTGATGAAGGCTGTCAAGTGCTTGAAGTCACAATGCAATTTCACCTGATGGTAGGCACTTCTAAGGTCTATTTTGGAGAAAAAAAACTTGCATTCGGATATCAGAGATATCAATTCATTGACATTAGGCAGTGGAAAGCAATCCTTCACTACCGCTTTGTTCATACTATGCAAGTCTACACAGAACCTAAGGGAAGAATCTGCCTTCTTGGTGATAACCACCAGAGATAGCCATTGGGATGCTTCTATTAGTTCGATAATTTTATCTCTAAGCATTTGATCAATGATGGACTTGACTTCAGCACGAGCAGCTAGCGGGACCTTCCTAAGACAGTGCTTTACAGGAAGGACATTCTCTTTCAGAACTATCTTATGTTGGTAGTCTTTGATTTCGTCAATATGATCCTCAAATAAACTTTTGAACCCCTTGAGTAACTCTTCCAGCTCCCCTTCTTCAACAACCATCACTTGTTCTCTGGCTCTAGGATTTACAACAATGTGCAGATCATACTGGTAGGACCACCCTAATATTGGAGGTCCAGATACTGCAACATAAACTCTCCCCTTCGCCGTGCGACCTTTGAACACTATCTCTGCAGTGAAGTAACCCATGACACCAGTGTCAGCTGCCTGATAACCTTTCAGGACCACATCTGATATTTCCAACTTTTCTTTTGGCCACAGGTCATCAAACGTGCTTAGGAACAATGGTATATAAGGAGCATGAATCTCCCATAAACTCAGACACTTTCCCATTAACCTTAAATTCAGCCTTAGGTCGTACTTTCCTTTTCCCAATTTGGTTTTCCTCACCATCCACCATCAACACCCTGTGTTCCGTTTCATCACCCACTTCTTCCAGAAAAGCAACTCTTTTGCTTGAGGCTTTGAAGACTAGTGAGAAATGACCTTTTCTCCCACATTTATGACAGTCTCTTCCAATGGCAAAGCAGTTCTTGGAATCTGCCATGTGGGAGAAACTACCACACCTATGACAAGATCGGGTTCCTTGACTTTTCTGTGAGTTCGGAGTGGGCCAAGATTTCTCCAAAGTACCTTTCCCTGCAGATTTGGATGAACTAAAAAAATTTAAATAGAGTTTTTTTGTTACGGCATTAACTAGTTCATCTTCATCATCTAACCTAGCTACGGCACCATCGGATTTAATATCCGTTTTTTGCATTTCTTTCATACACCTCTCCGATTCCTCCACAATCTTGCCTATTTTTATTGCATCCTTAAGGATTGGGTCACACTTGGCCCACAATCTCTCCTGGATCTTCTTGCTACTACATTGAACGATGAGTTGATCCCAAATCATTTCCTCAGTCATAGGACCGAACTTACATTTAGCTGCCAATTCACGCAACCGAGCAACAAACTCATCAATAGTTTCCCCAGGTTTCTGCAGTTGCGTATAGAACTTGTGACGTTTCATTACCGTATTGACAGTTTTAGCATAGCGAGTTTGTAATCTCAATTTGTCTTCCTTAAAAACATCCTCTATAACATGGGTACTCACAAACTTTCTCTCTGGGGCCTAATTTACAGTGTGGTTTGTGGCCGAGGGCCGCACCGGTGGGGGCGGGGCTAGAGCAAAACAAAACTGTGACCATGAGGTGGAACACAGGCCCCTGCAGCGGACGCCTTCATCCACTGAGCCACCGGACCCGGCATACACATCTCTCTCTCTCTCTCTGTCTCCCTCCCTCTCTCTCTCTCGCTGTCTCCCTCCCTCCCTCTCTCTATCTCTCTCTCTTTCTCCCTCCCTCTCTCTCTCTGTCTCCCTCCCTGTCTCCCTCCCTCTCCCTCTCTCTGTCTCTGTCTCCCTCCCTCTCTCTTCCTCTGTCTCCCTCCCTCTGTCTCCCTCTGTCTCCCTCCCTCTGTCTCCCTCTGTCTCCCTCCGTCTCCCTCCCTCTGTCTCCCTCCCTCTGTCTCCCTCCCTCTGTCTCCTCCCTCTGTCTCCCTCTGCCTGTTACCCTCTGCCTGTCGCCCTCTGCCTGTCGCCCTCCTCCCTCTGCCTGTCGCCCTCTGTCTCCCTCCATCCGTCTCCCTCCATCCGTCTCCCTCCATCCGTCTCCCTCCATCTGTCTCCCTCCCTCTGTCTCCCTCCCTCTGTCTCCCTCCCTCTGTTTCCCTCTGTCTGTTTCCCTCCTCCCTCTGCCTGTCGCCCTCCTCCCTCTGTCTCCCTCCCTCTGTCTGTCGCCCTCTGTCTCCCTCTGTCTGTCGCCCTCTGTCTCCCTCCCTCTGTCTCCCTCCCTCTGTCTCCCTCCCTCTGTCTGTCGCCCTCTGTCTGTCGCCCTCTGTCTCCCTCTGTCTGTCTCCCACTCTGTCTCCCTCCCTCTGTCTCTCTCCCTCTGTCTCTCTCCCTCTGTCTCTCTCCCTCTGTCTCCCTCCCTCTGTCGCCCTCCCTCTGTCGCCCTCCCTCTGTCGCCCTCCCTCTGTCGCCCTCCTCCCTCTGCCTGTTTCCCTCCTCCCTCTGCCTGTCGCCCTCCTCCCTCTGCCTGTCTCCCTCCTCCCTCTGTCTGTCTCCCTCTGTCTCTCTGTCTCCCTCTCTCTCTCTGTCTCCCTCTCTCTCTCTGTCTCTCTCTGTCTCCGTCTCCCTCTGTCTCCCTCTGTCTGTCTCTCTCCCTCTGTCTGTCTCGCTCTGTTTCCCTCCCTCCCTCTCTGTCTCTCTCTCTCTCTCTCTCTCTCTCTCTCTCTGTCTCCCTCTGTCTCCCTCTCTCTGTCTCCCTCTGTCTCCCTCCCTCTGTCTCTCCCCCTGTCTGTCTCCCTCTGTCTGCCTCCCTCTGTCTGTCTCCCTCTGTCTGCCTCCCTCTGTCTGTCTCCCTCTGTCTGTCTCCCTCTATCTGTCTCCCTCCCTCTGTCTCCCTCCCTCTGTCTCCCTCCCTCTCTCTGTCTCCCTCTCTCTGTCTCCCTCCCTCTCCCTCCCTCTGTCTGTCTCCCTCTCCCTCCCTCTGTCTGTCTCCCTCTGTCTGTCTCCCTCTGTCTGTCTCTCTCTGTTTCCCTCCCTCTCTGTCTCCCTCTCTCTCTCTGTCTCCCGCTGTCTCCCTCTCTCTGTCTCCCTCTGTCTCCCTCTGTCTGTCTCCCTCTCTCTCTGTCTCCCTCTCTCTCTGTCTCCCTCCCAGGCCTGAGCTCCCTGGCCTTGGCTCAACTCTCTGACTACAGGCTGGCGGGAAACATCACATCACAGGCTCTTAACGCACACCTCACCCGGCTCTCACTCCCTGCTGCCTTCTGTCACCCTCTGTCACCTCACCCGGCTCTCACTCCCTGCAGCCCTCTGTCACCTCACCCGGCTCTCACTCCCTGCAGCCCTCTGTCACCTTCCCCGGCTCTCACTCCCTGCAACCCTCTGTCACCTCATCCGGCTCTCACTCCCTGCTGCTCTCCGTCACCCTCTGCCATTGCTACCGGCTCTCACTCCCTGCTGCCCTCCATCACCTCACCCAGCTCTCACTCCCTGCTGCCCTCCGTCACCTCACCCGGCTCTCACTCCCTGCCCTCTGTCACCTTAGCCGGCTCTCACTCCCTGCTGCCCTCCGTCACCTCACCCGGCTCTCACTCCCTGCCCTCTGTCACCTCACCCGGCTCTCACTCCCTGCAACCCTCTGTCACCTTACCCGGCTCTCACTCCCTGCAACCCTCTGTCACCTCATCCGGCTCTCACTCCCTGCTGCCCTCCGTCACCCTCTGCCATCTCACCCGGCTCTCACTCCCTGCTGCCCTCCGTCACCTCACCTGGCTCTCACTCCCTGCTGCCCTCCGTCACCTCACCCGGCTCTCACACACTGCTGTCCTCTATCATTCTCTGTCACCTCACCCCGCGTGTGTGGCAGCCCCGGCTGAGACAGCTTCCCGGGCACACACACAGCCGCACCCGAGTACTTCACAGGTCTTTAAAAGACCATTTGCATGATAACGAGGCTTTGTTGTATTTCACCTCTTCTTAGCGCCCCTGCAGCTCCACTCGGACTATCGCTGGAATCGCCCGGCCCCCATAGAGCAGAGTCTGTGTTTGCTGACACTCTGTAAAAAAAATTAAAAAAACACACAGGTACGATGTCTGCCAGGTCCGCGGGCCGCCAAGGAAGGCTTGCCGGGCCGCTGGCGGCCCGCGGGCCGTACTATGAGTACCCGTGCTCTATAACGTCACTATTTTGCTCATGTGCTTCAGGTAAGTATTTAAAAATGTGTTGACCTTCAGTACCCAAACAACCCATCAAAAGTGCTATCTTCCGCGCAGGTGAGAAATTGGTACCTCCTACTGCCAAAACGTATTTGTCAAACATTTCAGACCAATCTTCCCATTCGATGGGTGGTTCCCCTTGTTGCGACAAAAATGATGGTGGAACAGTGATTGACTGACTGATATTCCTTTTTGATAAAAACTCTTGCTACTAAAATGCACTAGATGGCGCTGTGAGCACATATAATGATGAGAAATAGTAATGCTGGAAGTCAGTACGGTAGGCAACAAGAGTAAGGAACTGAGCAGGTAAGCGATGTTCGTAGTTAACATAACTTCTGAGTAGGTAGAGTCTGGTACAGCCACAAATAAGCTCACGCTGTCTCTGGCAAAAGAGAAGTTTGCTGAAACCAGAGATACTAATGCCCCCAATGTCACAACCCTGTCAGAGTGAGTAACAAAAACCCCCAAAAAAGTGACTGAGTACTCACCAAGGCAGAGTTAGCGTCCCGAACACTTCAGAAAAGATAATGAACTTAAACCTGCTCTCTCCTGAACTACTTGTACAGGGAGTAATAATGGCTCCACCACACGGTGGCAGTGAAGCACAGGACGGCGTGTAGCTGGCACCACTGCCCCTGAAACCAAGAGGAAGCAGGTGTTCCAGCCGATGACTCCCTCCTCTGGAAATGTAGCACCGCTCCGTCGCGGCACAGGAAACAGAGAGAGTCGGACCGCACTCTGACACGAAGCAGCAGGGAGTTCAGGGCTTGAGAGAGCGCACAGGGTGCAGCTGTTGCTCCACCGGAAACTCAGGAAGCGAACAAGCAGCCAGGAACTCTCCAGACAAGATCAAGAAGGCCTTGGTCAGACCTAGGCACTTAGCGGCTGCTCTCAGAAGATGATGCAGGTTGCTCTGCCAGCACATATCACCGGGTGCCTGGCCACTGAGATCCTGTTTGTCACTAAATAATGTGTTAATAAGGCTGCGCACTCCAAAGCTGTAAGTAAATCTCTTGGAAGTTTATTGGCATTACAACCTGCGTTTCGGTCAGGCACCACCGACTCCAACCACCGAAACGTCTGACATAGAATCCTGTGATGTCATCGCTCACAGCAGCGTGACATCAACAGTATTCAACGCGATAAGACAAGATCACAATATAACACTAACCTTACACACGAGATGCACCGTGACACAGGCACTCATCACCAGCCGACTGGATTATAGTAAAGCCCTCTACGTAGGAATCGCTACAAACTTCCAACAGAGACTTCAGACCATACAGAACGCCGAAGCCAGACTCATCCTTGGCCTTCCCCGACTAACCCACATCGCAACCCACCTCAGGCAACTCCACTAGCTCCCCGTACAGAAGGGATACAATTCAAGCTTCTGATCCACACACACAAGGCTCTACACAACCAAGGACCCGCCTACGTTAACCACCGCCTGAACTTCCATCAACCGTCGAGAACACTGCACTCTGCCTCCCTTTCACTTACCCATACTCCCCGCATCTACCGAAGCAGAAGTGGAGGACGCTCCTTATCCCACATCGCAGCAAAGACCTGGAACCAGGGCCAGACTGGGAACCGAAACCGGCCCTGGCAAGCTTCTCGGCCGCTCCCCCCTGGGGGTAGGAGGGGTGCAGCCGAGCTGTTTGCGGTTTCGGCCGATTTTGTTACAGGGGGCCGATATTGCTGACCCCGGTAACAAAAACGGCCCCCCAGGGGCCCAAAACCGGCCCCCACCCTAGCGGCCCACCGGGGAAACGCCCGGTGCCCGCTACGGCCAGTCCGGCCCTGCCTGGAACAGACTCCCCACACAACTCCGGACCATCACCTCACTTCCGAAATTCCGAATGGCCCTCAAGACCTGGCTGTTCGAATAAACCTCCGCGACCTGCAAGCCCATGGATACCCTACCGGGTGATTAGCCACGTTTTATAAATCCTGTTTGATTAAACATGACTATCAGTAGATGGTTACGCTCTATAGTTGTTATGGCATATACTCTTTCTGAAGCGTCTATTCCAGAAAGAATTCACGTCAGATCCACCTTAGAAGATTCTACCTCCTGGGCAGTGGTCTGGAAGGAGGTAGAAACCTTTAATGAAATTTGCTGAGGTGCAACTTTGGCTTCTTCTGACACATTTGTTAAAAATTATTCTATCCAGAATATGAGATCTGAAGGTCATTCTTTCGGTCAAGGTGTTTTGAATTCAGTAATATGCTCATGAAAACAAATGATATCTCTTTTTCATTCTCACTAATTAAAGAGTGTAACATAATTAGTATGTTGATTGTTATTATCTTTTTAAATTTGAAGACAAGTAATGTCTTCGAAGTAATGACTGGGTCAAAGATAAAGACATGTAGGAAAAATGACTGGTTACTTATTGGTAATCCTCATTATCCTTAGTCTGGGGAGTCCTTGTCACAGTCGTTATGAGCCACCCATCCTCCCTGTGATACTGGCCTTCAGTGGCTTGGTATTATGAGAAAATCATGTGCATAAAGTTAACATTAAGGTACCCAGAGGGTGGGTGGAATTTACATCACTCCGTGTACCTTTCTCCTATGAAAGATGGGATCACCTCAAAAGTAATGCCTGTCATAAGGACTGTCTGGACTAAGGATAATGAAGATTACCGGTAAGTATTCTGGCATTTCCTTTCTTGCACCAGGGCCTATCACATCCTTGCTACACTACTGGTAATGCCTCATATGACACAAATTCTTTGGGTGAAATGTAAAATGATGTCACTTCCGCTAACCTGCATTTCACTGAATTGACATCCAAGCACCCAGTGACTGTAAGGTGGACAAAGCCACACCATGCATGACACTTGTAAAATATGATTGTTGAAGGAAACTGCCCCAAAGCCACTCTTGGTGTGTTATATATTCTGCAGTGATCTCAGAAGATTTGACGTCCATATGAAGCTGCCTCTACCAGAGTTAAAGAATGACCTACTGATGTGTTACATGGAACGACTTGAGATCTGTTATTCCCTCAGAGGGCTAGTCAAAACATTCTGAAATAAAACCAAGTCAATTTCTCTGAAGCTCTACTACTCTTTTGTTTTTCTTATATATGTTCTTACATGTAGGTGGGATGTGCGAGTTTAGTCCTTGTTCTATGTCAGCTTGTATTGTCATTGCAGCTTTTTCGATGTGCCACTCAAAGTGTCATAGGAGGCATGCAAAACTCACATAATGGGTATTCTGCAAACATTATCACAAATGTACATTGATAGGATGGAAAAGTCCCTTGCACCTTTGATTTGACCAGTGGCATTGACAGATTGTCTTAGCACCAAGTGCAAAGGAGAAGATTGAATTTTCTAAGCCAGAGGGCTTGTATCTATTTACGTTGATTGCCATTTGGGTTGAAGAATGCTCCTGCTACTTTTCACCACAGGGGAATCCTGTTCTCGCAGGGCTGGAGGAGTTCTGTGTGGCTTACCTAGATGGCATTGCCATGTTCAGCAATTTATGGCAGTTCTACCTGAGACACCTAGCACAGGTGTTAGGGCGGAAACAGGAGGCGAAACTAACCATGAAGGCAACCAAGTGTTGCATCAGTCCTCTATAATCTACCTTGGACATGAGGTGAGTAACTGCAACTGTTAATAGTGTCACATATTTAAGTTGAGCCTTAGTCAGCGCGCATGTGCTGCTCTGGCGAGCTGAGGAAAAGGGGTATAGAAGAGAAGCCCAGCCCACTCCCCACCCATATTTGTCATTGGCGTGTGCTGTTGTCCTTCGTAAATGCAGGCTTCTGATTGGTTAATAGGCTTGTTAGTTCCTCCTTAGTACCACCTTGTCTTCATTTGTAACCTCTCATGTCTACTGGCCCCTTTACTTCGGTTGTTACAATGTACGTGTTATTTAGTCTTGTAAGCACTATTTTCTTCATTGAGTTTCTCTTCCTGCAGGCAGCTGGGACAATGGCGGACACTTCTTTTCAATGCCATAGGTCTCGCATTTTTTAATAACTGTGAACATACTTTATCAGTGCTGCACCCGTTTCACGAGCACCGCACTGGTTTTACTTTCATTCTTGTGTCTTTTCCCAGCTGCTGCATCCCACTTTCTCTGCTCTCCCTCCGGAGTAGCGCCTTTCTTTTCTCTGGCGCAGCTCGCCAAACTCTATTTTTTCAATATTGTACATTGTGCATACGGCAGGACACAATCCTCGGTCCCTCGTTTCAAAATCTGCACAGCTGACCATAAACCCATTAGATCATTTCCTTTTAATCTATAATTGTAACCCCACTGCTCTGGATTTTGTGAAAGACATGCCCTCAACGCGAAAGGCGTGCTTGAACAAGCGACTTTGTTTTAGTCCTCCCCACTCCAATGACGAAATAGCCTGATCCTGGCATGGCTACCGTGCAGGACTTAACCCCACTTTTGCACATACGGACTCGCGCAACAAAAGCAGTGCCTTTGTAAGTGTGTGATTCTACACAGCCACTGGAGGTATCCTTGCAGAGTGAAAATGGCAAGTAGGCAGTAAGTAGCATGTCCACTGTGCTATGGCAGACCTCACATGAGACCCGCAATCAATGGGAGTCGGAGAACTGACCACGTGACAACCCTGTGAGAAGTTGGCCTGGTATATGCTGTCCACTAATTATAGTGGGCACCTTGCACCAGTCCAAACAACCCCTTATTGGAGATAGGTTAAAGACAACCTTTATTGAAAGCTATCCTAGTGGTAGCTATGGAGAGCAGCCTTCAGGCTAAGTCTTGAAGGAATGTAAAGCAGCTTGTTTTACCAGTCTATAATCTCTTGAGTGACCAAATGAAAGAGGACCACACCAGGTATATATTCAAAATATATGTATTTATTGCTAAACACACCCCTCTAGTCTCTTTATGAGGCTAGAGTTCGAAGTACATAAATTATAAGTTAGTTATCTACAGTAATAGCACAAATACACGTTTGAGCCCCAGGGGCGTACCAAACTATATACCAAGAAAGTGGTATAAGAACCACGACTGAGCTAGACACAAGGCCTAGAGCCTGTAGAAGTGCTTGGACCACAAGGAACCACCCAAGGCAGTGACACAGGGGACCCACGGGGGACGCGTGCAGTGTATGAACACAGCCGCGAACCACCGTTAACTTCTATGGGGAAAGTCGCGATTAGAATTTAAAAGAAAAGGGACACTTAGAGGAGGACTTGGAGCAAACCCCTTTAGAACTAGGTCGTTCTAGAGTCTATACCCACGGGAGCACCGGAGTACTCGAGTTACCTCACCCAGGGAAGCCGGGTGCATAGGTGTCTTTCGAGGTCGGGTTTCGTCGTCGTTTACAATGGCGATCTGCTGCAAAGTGCTGCTGGCGACCAAGTCGAAAGTGTTCGTGTGGATCCAAAGGTGGATCAAAGATCTGAAGAACCTGAAAGCAGAGGGGACAGAGTCTGGGTCACTAGCCAGTGACCAGGAAGGCGATGAGCGAATGCCCACCGATGTCGGGTGCTTCAGGTAGGTTGACGGTCGTCTTGACTCTTCAGCCACGAGGTCCAGGAGGCGTCGACGACGACCAGGAGCTGGATTCGAGCTGTCCCACGACGTCTGTCGCTTGCTGAGGTGTCGGCGACCGGATTGGACCCAACAAGCCTTGGCAACGGCAAGTCTCGTGGAAATGGAAGAAGGACGATGTTGCAGACCAGCAAGGTCTGTGGGACTCACCCAGCGACGGTAAGTCAGGGCACGCCTGGAGCAACCAGGGAGCCCAAGCAGAAAAAGATTGGCCTTCGGGAGGGCCTACTAGCCAACGGACTAGCGACCGCGAAGGAGCCTCGAGTCGATGCACGTGGAGCTGGCTCACAGGACACTCGTGGAGTGGAGGCCAGTGATCTTCGGTGCAGTTGGTGCTGGAGGCTGGGGCTACTCAGAGCCCAAAGCACGACTTCGTGGGAGACCCAGAAGAGGATGCACTTGCAAATGCGTTCGGTGCCCAGGGGTCACGGTTCCACGTTACCCACGACAGCTACGGGCCTCAGCTTTGCTGGGGACTCAGGGCAGCCTCGGGGAAGTCTGGAAATCCACCTCTGGGGATGCAAAGACTTCGGCGTCCGACGGGAGCTTCAGCGATGCAGACCGGACAATTGCTTCTTTGGTGCCTGCCAAGCAGGGGAGTCACTCCTTGACCCCAAGGGAGATTCTTCAGTCCTCTAATCTTGAAGTAGAGCGTCGAAGGTCCAGGATTCTGTGTCAGAGTTTCGTCCAGGTTAATCTAAAGTCCTAAGGACTGGGGTCCCATACTTATACTAAGGTAGGGGGTTGGACATACTCTGTGGACCCACCTATGGGAGGGTCAGGGCAGAGGGGTGGCTACACCCCTTTCCCTTTGTCCAGTTTCGTGCCAGAGCAGGGGCTGGAAGCCCCTGATCCGGTTTGAACTGGGGTATGCACAGGGACACCAAATGTGCCCCCAGTGCAGGACTTCAAAGCACCAGAGAGTGCTCCCGCCCAGCCCCAATACACACTATCCTGTCTGGGGAGGTGGTTACACCTCCCTGGGACAGGAAACCTATTGTCCAGGCCTCCCCTGCCGGAGTTTCGGTCAGCAGCAGGAGGCCAGACTCGTGTCTGTGGCAGCGGCATCCATTTTGTGATGCCAGGGCTTGGAAAGAAGTTACCGGGCAGGCCGGTTGGTACATGTCTCTCCCTCTAGAAGGGTGGAATGCTACCCCCGCCGCCAGAACTGGTGGGGGGGTAGTATTCCAAGATGTTTGACACCAAACACGACATGTTTCCGTGCAGCCATCCCAAAGTTGGCATTTTAACGCGAGGTTATAATGCGCTTAAGAGTATATGGTCAGGCTGCACTACAAACAGCATCAGAGAAGGGTCTCCGAACGCTGCAGAGGGGCCCTGCTCATGCAGGGGCACCCTCTCACATAGGAACCATGCACTCTGCCTTCAGGATTGATAAGGCCTGCCATAGGAGTGACTTATAGGTTTATATGTGTGTATGTATGTAGTGATATAGGTAGCCTATATCACAGTAAGGGTTGCATGCACCACCTTACCCAGGCTGCAGTAGCAGACCTGTGGTGTCAGTTTGGATGGCCTTCCAGGGGTGGCACAATACATGCTGCAGCCCCTGGTAGGCCTCTGAGGTACCTATGCCCTGGGTACATAGTATACCATATACTAGGGACTTATAAGGGCACTCCAAATTCCAATCAGAGATGTGCCTAAGGCACATGGAAACCATTTTAAAGAGGAAGCAGCTAGGCTGGGGTTCTGATTAGCAGGGCCCCAGCCAGACTAAGGTCGAAAAACAGTGAAGCGTCAGCAAAAAGTGGGTGTACCCATGTGAAGCAGATCATACTCTCCTACACAACCCCCCCCAAACGTAGGGACATTAAACTAACCTTGCCCAGTTAAGTCTTCATGTTCTAAGTGGAAGTACCTAGAGAGTCCATCTGCATTGGCATGGTTACTCCCAGGTCTATGTTCCACTGTGAAGTCCATCCCCTGTAGGCAAATGGACCACCTAAGCAGTTTGGGGTTTTCACCCTTCATTTGTTTTAGCCATAAGAGGGGCTTATGGTCTGTTTGAACAAGTAAGTGAGTACCAAACAAGTATGGCCTCAACTTCTTCAGAGCCCAGACCACAGCAAAGGCCTCCCTCTCAATGGCTGACCAACGTTTCTCTCTAGGGGTCAGCCTTCTGCTAATAAAAGCTACTGGCTGATCCTGACCTTCATCATTCAATTGTGACAGTACAGCCCCTACCCCCAATTCAGATGCATCAGTTTGAACAATGAACTTCTTGGAGTAATCAGGACTCTGTAGAATGGGAGCAGTGCACATGGCCTGCTTCAGGTCATCAAATGCCTTTTGACAGCTAACTGTCCACTGAACCTTTTTGGGCATTTTCTTGGAAGTTAAGTCATTCAGGGGTGTCACTATTGATCCATACCCCTTGACAAATCTCCTATAGTGCCCAGTCAGGCCTAAGAAGGCTCTCACCTGAGTCTGAGTAGTTGGAGCAGTCCAGTCCATGATGGTCTGGATCTTGCTCTGCAAGGGTTGAACCTGGCCTCCACCCACAAGGTGGCCCAGGTACACAACCTGACTCTGCCCTATCTGGCACTTGGTGGCCTTGATAGTCAGGCCTGCTGTCTGCAGGGCCTGTAAAACATTTCTGAGGTGGACCAGGTGATCCTCCCAGGTGGAGCTAAAGACAGCAATATCATCTAGATATGCTGCACTATAGGCTTCCAGACCTGTAAGGACTGTATTCACCAACCTCTGAAAAGTGGCAGGTGCATTCTTCAGACCAAAGGGCATCACCACAAATTGATAATGCCCACTAGGGGTTGAGAATGCTGTTTTTGGCTTTGCATCATCAGCTAGTCTGATCTGCCAGTAGCCAGCTGTCAGGTCAAATGTGCTTAGATACTTGGCTGATGCCAAAGTGTCTATTAGCTCATCTGCCCTAGGTATTGGATGGGCATCAGTCCTAGTGACTGCATTGAGACCCCTGTAGTCCACACAAAACCTCATCTCTCTTTTCCCACCATTGGTGTGAGGTTTTGGTACAAGGACCACTGGACTAGCCCAAGGGCTATCTGAGGGTTCAATAACTCCCAAATCCAACATTTTCTGGACTTCTGTCCTGATACAGTCCCTGACATGGTCAGGTTGCCTATAAATCTTATTTTTAATAGGCAGACTGTCCCCAGTGTCCACTTCATGAGTGCACCAGGTGGTCTGACTGGGTGTCAGTGAGAACATGTGTCTGAACTGATTGAGCACCTGTCTGCTATCAGTCTGCTGCTGGGTAGTGAGGCTGCCTGCCAAGGCTACACCATCCACTGACCCATCATCAGGGTTCTGTGAGAGCAGGTCAGGGAGTGGGTCACTCTCTTCCTCCTGTCCCTCATCAGTAGCCATGAGCAAGCCCATGTCTGCCCTGTCCACATATGGTTTTAACCTGTTGACATGGAGAACCCTGTGGGGACTCCTGGGTGTTCCTAGGTCTACTAAGTAGGTAACCTCACCCTTTTGTTCAACAATGGTATGGGGTCCACTCCATTTGTCTTGGAGAGCTGCTGGGGCCACTGGCTCCAACACCCACACCTTCTGTCCTGGCTGGTAAACAGTCAGTACAGCCTTTTGGTCATGCCAGGCTTTTTGAAGTTCCTGGCTAGCCTCAAGGTTTTTAGTTGCCTTTTTCATGTACTCAGCCATCCGGGAGCGGAGACCAAGTACATAGTCCACTATGTCTTGCTTTGGGGGCTTGAGAGGTAACTCCCATCCTTCCTTCACCAAGCACAATGGACCCCTGACAGGGTGACCAAACAAAAGTTCAAAAGGGCTGTAGCCAACCCCTTTTGAGGCACCTCCCTGTATGCAAATAAAAGGCAGGGCAAGAGTATGTCCCATCTTCGCCTAAGCTTTTCTGGGAGCCCTTTAATCATGCCCTTCAAGGTTTTGTTGAATCTCTCAACTAAACCATTGCATTGTGGGTGATAGGGTGTGGTGAACTTGTAAGTCACTCCACACTCCTTCCACATTGCTTTCAAGTATCCAGACATAAAGTTAGCACCCCTGTCTGATACAACCTCCTTAGGGAAGCCCACTCTTGAGAAAATTCCCAGGAGGGCCCTTGCCACCACAGGTGCTGTAGTGGTCCTAAGGGGAATAGCCTCTGGGTACCTGGTGGCATGATCCACTACCACCAGGATAAACCTGTGCCCAGATGCTGTTTGGGGATCCATGGGACCAACAATGTCAATCCCCACCCTTTCAAAGGGAACCCCACCACAGGTAGTGGTATCAGGGGGCCTTTGTAGTGCCACCTGCCTTGCCACTGGCCTGGCAGGTTACACAGGAGCGACAAAACTCCTTGGTGTCTTCAGACATATGGGGCCAGTGAAAGTGAGGGACAAGTCTGTCCCAAGTCTTGTTCTGGCCCAGGTGACTTGCTAAGGGAATATCATGGGCTAGGGTCAATAGGAAGCCCCTGAACTTCAGAGGTATAACCAACCTCCTGGTAGCACCAGGCTTGGGGTCTCTACACTCTGAGTACAAGAGTCCATCATCCCAATACACTGTATGGGAACCACTAGCTTTCCCAGCAGCCTCAGCAGCAGCTTGCTGTCTGAGGGGTTCAAGAGAGGGGCAGCTCTGCTGCTCCTGGCTCAGATCTGCCCTGGAAGGGCCCCCTGTCCCCAAGAACTCAACCTGGTCAGGTTCAAGCTCCTCTGGGACAGTTCCTTCCTCAGGACTGAGATCATCCCCTCAAGGGACTGATCTTCCTTCTGAGCCAAGGGGAAGGCACTGCCTTTACCCTACTACTCCTCTTCTTGGAGGGCACTTGGTCCATTATTCCAGAATCCAAGGCCTGTTCAGTGTTAGACATTTTGGCTTGTGACCTGGTCACAGCAAACACATCTGCAGGGATCCCCAGCATTTCTGCATGGGTCCTGAGCTCCACTTCTGCCCAAGCTGAAGTTTCTAAGTCATTGCCAAGCAAGCATTCAACGGGTAGGTCTGCACTTACCACAACCTTCTTAAGGCCAGTTACCCCTCCCCAGGAGAAGTTAACAACTGCCAGAGTATGGTCTGTTCTGACGTTGCTAGCATTGGTCACTTGGTACATTTCACCAAGTATAATCTGCCCAGGATCCACAAGGTCTTGTGTCACCATTGTGACACTTGCCCCTGTGTCCCTAAATGCCAAAGCCTCTCTTCCATTGATTAAGGGCTGTTGTCTGTACTTGCCCAGATTACTGGGACTCACAGAGGAGGTCACATCCATGCCTCCATCACAGACTAGGACAGCCTGAGTGAGTTCTCTGACTAAGTCAGAGCTCATCTCTTTACCCAGGGTCAACCCTACTAAACCCTTGGCCTGTGTATTCCCACCACCAACTGTAACTGCACTAGGGGGAGCAGGTGCCTTAGGGGCATTGGTGGGGGCTGGAGTAGAGTCTTTGGACTTGGTGTAATCACTGGTCCAGTGGGTCTTTTGCTTACAGACCTTGCACCATGGTTTCCTTTGGCCTTTCCCTTTGGTAGACTGTGAATCCCCACCTGAAGAAGATTTTTGGGGGCCTTGAGAAGACTTTTGATCTTTACCCTTCTCCCCACCCTTATCAGAGGTTTTCGAATCTTGCTTCTTAGGGTCACCACCTTGGTTCTGTACCTTCTGCTTCACACTGGTTCTGACCCATTTGTCTGCCTTCTTTCCCAATTCTTGGGGAGAGGTCAGATCAGAGTCTACCAGGTGCTGATGCAACAGCTGATTTTGACAGTTATTAAGAATCTGCTCCCTCATGATCAGGTTGTACAATCCTGTGAAGTCACATACCTTACTGCCCAATAACCAACCTTCCAGAGCCTTGGCAGAACAATCAACAAAGTCCACCCAGTCTTGAGTCTGTGCTTTTTGGGTATCCCTGAACTTTAAACTGTATTGTTCAGTGGTTAGGCCAAACCCATCAATTAGAGCACTCTTCAAGACTTTGTAATTATCAGCATCCTCCTCTCTAATAGTGAGGAGCTTGTCTCTACCTTTGTCTGCAAAGGAGAGCCACAAGATTGCTGCCCACTGCTCCTGAGGGACCCTCTGTACTTTACAGGCCCTCTCTAGAGCAGTTATCCATTTGTGGATGTCATCCCCACTCTGGTAGGGAGGGACAATCTTGCTCAGGTTTGTATGGTCATAAGACCTTTCCCTATCTTTGGGGAAACTGCTGCCACCATGGGACTCTAGTCCCAACTTTTGTCTCTCTCTATAGAGATCTAGGGACTCCCTGTCTATAGCCAATTGCTGTTTCCTGAGTTCCAGCTGAGTTTGCTCATACTGAATCAGTCTCTTTCTCCTCTCATGAGAGGATTCCCTCCTATGAGAGGAGACAGAGGTCCCTATTGAGGTGTCAGAGTGGTTAGACTCCTGAGAAGGAGACCTGCACCTTCTGGGCACACTCAGAACTCTTCCTGGGGGGACAAAGGGGAAGTCAGTCTGAGCCTCCCCCTCCTCCTCCTCCACAGGAGGAATTGGGTTTTCCAGGACAAGGTCATTTTCACCTTCCTGGCCAGTTTCAGAGGGGGGGGCCTGGGTTTCTTCACCCCTGGCCCCTTCCTCATCTTCTGTCCCACCCTCTTTGCCTACCCCTTCAGACCCTATGGGCCTGCTGAGATCATCAGCTAGTAACACCTCCCTGAGGTGTTGGGTGCTGGCACTTTTGCCTGCCTTCAACTTCCTAGTATTGCATAATGCTCTCAATTCCAAGAATGGGAGTTTATCATACTTGGAGGGAAGAAGCCCACTGGCTTCTGGCAAGGGCTCACTGGGTCCTGGCTTTGAAGACATTACTAGTGAGGTGTGGTGTATGCACTACCTACTCTAGTGTGGCCTACTAAACTCTCTTGAGTTGTAGAAAGGGTGTGCTATCCCTTAACACACAACTCTAAGTTCAGTAGAACTTACTGTATTACTAAGCTTGATTTATATGTACCTTAGGTACCCTTAGTGGTTTTCAGTTGATCAATTCAATTGAGATTATCTGGTAAAACAATAGCAAGCTGGAATCCCACACGCTGCACACCAATGTGAGAAGTTGGCCTGGTATATGCTGTCCACTAATTATAGTGGGCACCTTGCACCAGTCCAAACAACCCCTTATTGGAGATAGGTTAAAGACAACCTTTATTGAAAGCTATCCTAGTGGTAGCTATGGAGAGCAGCCTTCAGGCTAAGTCTTGAAGGAATGTAAAGCAGCTTGTTTTACCAGTCTATAATCTCTTGAGTGACCAAATGAAAGAGGACCACACCAGGTATATATTCAAAATATATGTATTTATTGCTAAACACACCCCTCTAGTCTCTTTATGAGGCTAGAGTTCGAAGTACATAAATTATAAGTTAGTTATCTACAGTAATAGCACAAATACACGTTTGAGCCCCAGGGGCGTACCAAACCATATACCAAGAAAGTGGTATAAGAACCACGACTGAGCTAGACACAAGGCCTAGAGCCTGTAGAAGTGCTTGGACCACAAGGAACCACCCAAGGCAGTGACACAGGGGACCCACGGGGGACGCGTGCAGTGTATGAACACAGCCGCGAACCACCGTTAACTTCTATGGGGAAAGTCGCGATTAGAATTTAAAAGAAAAGGGACACTTAGAGGAGGACTTGGAGCAAACCCTTTAGAACTAGGTCGTTCTAGAGTCTATACCCACGGGAGCACCGGAGTACTCGAGTTACCTCACCCAGGGAAGCCGGGTGCATAGGTGTCTTTCGGGGTCGGGTTTCGTCGTCGTTTACAATGGCGATCTGCTGCAAAGTGCTGCTGGCGACCAAGTCGAAAGTGTTCGGGTGGATCCAAAGGTGGATCGATGATCTGAAGAACCTGAAAGCAGAGGGGACAGAGTCTGGGTCACTAGCCAGTGACCAGGAAGGCGATGAGCGAATGCCCACCGATGTCGGGTGCTTCAGGTAGGTTGACGGTTGTCTTGACTCTTCAGCCACGAGGTCCAGGAGGCGTTGACGACAACCAGGAGCTGGATTCGAGCAGTCCCACGACGTCTGTCGCTTGCTGAGGTGTCGGCGACCGGATTGGACCCAACAAGCCTTGGCAACGGCAAGTCTCGTGGAAATGGAAGAAGGACGATGTTGCAGACCAGCAAGGTCTGTGGGACTCACCCAGTGAGGGTAAGTCAGGGCACGCCTGGAGCAACCAGGGAGCCCAAGCAGAAAAAGATTGGCCTTCGGGAGGGCCTACTAGCCAACGGACTAGCAACCGCGAAGGAGCCTCGAGTCGATGCACGTGGAGCTGGCTCACAAGACACTCGTGGAGTGGAGGCCAGTGATCTTCGGTGGAGTTGGTGCTGGAGGCTGGGGCTACTCGGAGGCCAAAGCACGACTTCATGGGAGACCCAGAAGAGGATGCACTTGCAAATGCGTTCGGTGTCCAGGGGTCACGGTTCCACGTTACCCACGACAGCTACGGGCCTCAGCTTTGCTGGGGACTCAGGGCAGCCTCGGGGAAGTCTGGAAATCCACCTCTGGGGATGCAAAGACTTCGGCGTCCGACGGAGCTTCAGCGATGCAGACCGGACAATTGCTTCTTTGGTGCCTGCCAAGCAGGGGAGTCACTCCTTGACCCCAAGGGAGATTCTTCAGTCCTCTAATCTTGAAGTAGAGCGTCGAAGGTCCAGGATTCTGTGTCAGAGTTTCGTCCAGGTTAATCTAAAGTCCTAAGGACTGGGGTCCCATACTTATACTAAGGTAGGGGGTTGGACATACTCTGTGGACCCACCTATGGGAGGGTCAGGGCAAAGGGGTGGCTACACCCCTTTCCCTTTGTCCAGTTTCGCGCCAGAGCAGGGGCTGGAAGCCCCTGATCCGGTTTGAACTGGGGTATGCACAGGGACACCAAATGTGCCCCCAGTGCAGGACTTCAAAGCACCAGAGAGTGCTCCCGCCCAGCCCCAATACACACTATCCTGTCTGGGGAGGTGGTTACACCTCCCTTGGACAGGAAACCTATTGTCCAGGCCTCCCCTGCCGGAGTTTCGGTCAGCAGCAGGAGGCCAGACTCGTGTCTGTGGCAGCGGCATCCATTTTGTGATGCCAGGGCTTGGAAAGAAGTTACCGGGCAGGCCGGTTGGTACATGTCTCTCCCTCTAGAAGGGTGGAATGCTACCCCCGCCGCCAGAACTGGCGGGGGGGGGTAGTATTCCAAGATGTTTGACACCAAACACGACATGTTTCCGTGCAGCCATCCCAAAGTTGGCATTTTAACGCGAGGTTATAATGCGCTTAAGAGTATATGGTCAGGCTGCACTACAAACAGCATCAGAGAAGGGTCTCCGAACGCTGCAGAGGGGCCCTGCTCATGCAGGGGCACCCTCTCACATAGGAACCACGCACTCTGCCTTCAGGATTGATAAGGCCTGCCATAGGAGTGACTTATAGGTTTATATGTGTGTATGTATGTAGTGATATAGGTAGCCTATATCACAGTAAGGGGTGCATGCACCACCTTACCCAGGCTGCAGTAGCAGACCTGTGGTGTCAGTTTGGATGGCCTTCCAGGGGTGGCACAATACATGCTGCAGCCCCTGGTAGGCCTCTGAGGTACCTATGCCCTGGGTACATAGTATACCACATACTAGGGACTTATAAGGGCACTCCAGATTCCAATCAGAGATGTGCCTAAGGCACATGGAAACCATTTTAAAGAGGAAGCAGCTAGGCTGGGGTTCTGATTAGCAGGGCCCCAGCCAGACTAAGGTCGAAAAACAGTGAAGCATCAGCAAAAAGTGGGGGTACCCATGTGAAGCAGATCCTACTCTCCTACAAACCCCTTGCAGTGGTTGCTTTCATTTCAAAACAAAGCGCTGACTGTCCCATTTTTTGCAGTCCATGAGCCTTGAATCTGCGACCAGGTTGAGAAGAGCTGCATCACTTGTTATTTCAGACAGAAGGAGCGCTAGAAAAGCCAATCAGTCTTCTTTTTTAAAAGATAATTTTGTACGAGTGGTTGTGTCAGTTGGTGCCTGGGTGTAGGTGAGAGCGTGTCAAGGGGCCTTTATGTTTTTTTTGTAATATTTATCAGCAGACTCTCAATATATTTAATATTGACACCTTTGTGCGCTTCTCAGGTAAGTTTGACGAATGCCACCTGAAATGTTCAGCTAAAATGCTTAACAACAAGGATTGTTATTGGCATTATTATTTTTTTAAATTGCAGAAAGTTTTTATTTTGTGTTTAGGAAATAATTTAACAACATTTTCTTTTCTGATGAACATCCATGTAAGGGGATTCATCTGCTTAAATTGTGCCCATATCATTGTTGTTTTGTTTAGACTTTGTTTAGATCTCATCCTAGTGCTCGGGTTTTTTATTTTTTTCCCACCTCTTGCATGTTTTCTACTCTCTGAATGATTCTACTGGTGAAGTCTTCTCTAAAGGTGTAGGACTTGGCCTTTTTGGTTAAAGATCCCTAAACTTTTTGCTTTCCCCTGAGACCGTTTTCCTGACCTAGAGATGCCAATTTAGATGCTTTGGGTACTTTGCCACTGCTGATCAGTGTCAAAGTACAGGAGTTCCCTGTGTAAAATGTATGGTGATTGGTTGGCCATGATTGGTATGTTTGCCTTACTAGTAAAAGTCCCTAGTGATGTGCACTGTGTGTGCAAGGGCTAGTAATGCAAGGGCGCGCAGAGAAGGGAACTCAGGCCTTCAGTGTAGGGCCTGCGCGCAGAATGCTAAGTTAGCATGTTGTCCTGACAAGTGCAACCACTTGTCAGGCCTGACTTTCCCTTTTACATACACATGGGGAACCCCTGTGGTAGGTCTCAGGTAACCCCTGGGCAGGGTGCAGTGTAGGTAAAAGGCAGAACATAAACTGAGGTGTGTGTTGTGTTCTGGCAGTGAAAAACTCTCCATTTCGTTTTTTCACTGCTGAAAGGCCATTCTGCCCATAGGACAGAATGGGGGAGGCTAGGTGTTGTATTTGTTAGCCTAGTTTCCTGTCAGTTTATAATGGAGAGGTGAAGTTTGGTATGTGTGAACTCACAGTGTCATAATGCATCTTTCTGTAAGGGTGGTTTTGTCACTGTGAGTTTATAAACCACTCTTTAGAAGTGGCTGAGTTTTGTGCTCTGAGCATTTCTGTGTGTCTCTGAAATGTGGATTGTCTGTCTGGAATTGAAAGGTGAGAGGAGCTAGGAGAGGTCTTGACCCAGGGAGGGGTTGAGATGGCACCAGGCTGCCCTGCATCTGGAGAGTAGGGGGAGGAGAAGCCCGGGAGGTGAAAAGGCCTGGGCTGGTGCTATAAACCAATTGACCCATCTCCTGCTGAGTGATTAAGGATCCAGACCCCCAGTATCAAAGGGAGAGAGGTGACACTGGGAGGAGACACCCAGAACTGATTTAGGGAGGGTCAGGGACCCCTGAGCACATACAAACTTCAAAGACAGTAAGGGGTATAACTATGAGAGCTGAAACCTCTGAACGTTGTAATGAAACAGATATGGATTGAGACTGAAAAGGCTTGGACCCATTCTGTGGTCAAGAGGAACCTTTGCTAAAGAAGGAACAACTGAAGAGACTGTGGTGGATAGACCAATCCTTGCTTCGTGATCTGGGGCTGGTCTGCAGTTTGCTGTTCTAACTAAGGAAGAGGCTGTTGGGACTGTGCTTGGAGGCGCTGGGTCCCCCTGCTTGAAGGAGACTGTGCTTTGTGCTGTGTCTTGTAACCCCAAGGGCCCGAGGTGAGCTGGCTCCCTGTTTGGAAATACAGGATCATAAAAGTTTCCGGAGAAGTCCCAAGCAACGCGGTGTGCGCGTGCTTTGTGCCGCTTGAGACCCTCAGAAGTTGTGCCGTGTGATCGTGGGCACGCAGGAGTAAGCCAAGTCTAAGACACGCAGAGTGCGTGTCGTGGTGCACGCCAAGGCGTTGGTGAGGAGCGTCTGGTCGTGGAGTGCACAGGGAGACGAGGCGAGGCTCGGACGTCCAAGTGTGCGTGTCGTGGTGCAGCCCGAGTGGTAGTGAAGAGCGCCTGGGCCTCGTGTGCACCAAAGGAAGCAGCGAGACTCGGACGCGCAGTGTGCGTGTCGTGGTGCAGTCAGGGCGTTGGTGAGGAGCCTGGACATCATGTGCACCAGCGGAAGAAGTGAGTCTCAGACGCGCTGGGTGTGTGTCGTGGTGCAGCCCGGGTGTTGGTGAGGAGCGCCTGGGCCTCGTTGGCACCAAAAGAAGAAGTGAGTCTCCGACGTGCAAGGGTGCGTGTCGTGGTGCAGCCAGGGCGTGAGGAAGAGCGCCTGGACATCGTGTGCACCGGGAGAAGAGGTGAGACTCGGACGCGCAGGAGTGCGTGTCGTGGTGCAGCCAGGGCGTGAGGAAGAGCGCCTGGACATCGTGTGCACCAAGAGAAGAGGCGAGGCTCGAACGCGCAGGGTGCGTGTTGAGGTGCAAGCGGCGCGTTGGTGAAGAGCGCCGGATCGTCGTGAGCACCAGAGAAGAGGCAAGTCTCGGACGCGCGGTGTGCGTGTCGAAGTACAACCTGAGGTGCTGGTGAGGAGTGCCGGGTTAGGTTGTGCACCAAACTGAAGTAAAGTCTCCACAGTGCTGAGGGCGGGTCTCGGTGTGGACCGAGTCCACCGGAGTGAGGGCCAAGTCATCAGGGCCCTCGGAGTCCATCAGTAGCGGCCCAGACCGGCAGCCACGTAAGAGCTGAGCCGCTGGCCCGAGTCCGCCAAAACCCGTGACGGAGTTCTGGATCAAGGCCCAAGTCGCTGATGGGGAGGAGAGTGGGATCGCGCCCCCCCAGGTAACGTGGATCAACACCTGGGGTGGGGTGCGGGCCCGGAGGGACACTCTCTCGGCCTCCCGCTTAGTCAGCTGCACGAGCCGTTGCTTCGGCTCGGATCCCGGTCCGTGCTGACCCAGGACGGGGCAGTACTGGGGCCAGAGTGGGGAGCAGTACTTTGTGTGTCATCATTTGATCCATAACGGGGGCACTGTTACTGGAGCACGTAAAACTGTCGTATTACACAATTGCATTATTGCTGCTAACAAACTATCGAACTATTGTATGACGCCTGACCTCATTTGTGCCTAACGAACTTTATGCTTGGTGCGCTACGCACTGCGTTATTTTTCCCATGCATAATATTTGATTGTAACGTAGCGCATTGTATGATTTCGTCAGTGCACAGTATCTGAGTATAACATGGCACAGTGTATTATTTCTTTATTGCACCGCACAGGATTGTAGCGTGACGCATTGCTTTGTTTCTACCTGGTACAGGGCATGCTGGTGGTGATACGCATTGCATTATTCCTTCAATTGCAAAGTACATGACTGTGGCGCTACGTATGGCATTATTTCTCTGTTGCACAGTATAAGAGAATATCGTTACGCATTGCAGTATTGTTTCCTTATGCAACGTGTGTGTTTCTAGCAATACGACTGGTCTAACCTATTGGGAAACGGTTAGAGAAGAGCTTAACTGTTGGTTAGACGCGGTGGTTGGGATTAGAACCTACCAACCCACCGGAAAGAATACTACCCGTTCTTATATGTTGATTTTGTATCGTGTGGTCGTATCATATAATTTCTTATATAAAGATTATACTCTTTTTATCAATACTCGTGTGGAGTCTATTTGTGATGACATCATGGGGTTATTGTGAGCGTGGTTGCACATACTGAACACTCGTGCCTTGGAGATAAGCCTGGCTGCTCGTGCCAAGCTACTAAGGGGGTGAGCAGGGCTATCTCAGACGGTGTCCTTACTTAGCCTAACGTTGAAGTGAGGGGTTGAGGGCGCCCGCCTACAGCATTTGGTGGCGGCGGTAAGCGACAGGGATCTCCACTTCCAACAAAAGGTAATCGCACCCTGGCAGTACCAGCACTTCTTAGGCTGAGATGTAAAGTGTACAGGAGGTTTGCTGCCATGGGTGGAAGTGTTTCCATAAGTGGAGCCAAACAGATGCAGTGAAAGCACATACAAGTTGGGGTATTATAAAGATTGTAGATAGCCTTGATAGGTAGACAGGACATTACACACGGGACTGACATCTCACATGGTTAAAAGTAAAATAAACTATTAACCCGTTCCATGCTCATGACGAGCTCAGCTCGTCATGTGTCACGCTGGGCGTGTGTCATGACCACGCCCGCGATTGGAATGTCCAGCACCTGGCTGGAATTCCTGCCGCAGGCAAGCGGTTAACGTACAGAGGTTACATTTCAAGAAAAGACCCTTTAGTGCCTGCTTCTTTCTAGGATGTGCACCCAAGATGTGGAACTTCTTATTGTCCGTAGGCAAGCGAGAGAATTTATGGAAAGAGCAGATGCTGCAAAAAAAAACAAGCATTTGCAATGCAATAGGTCTTGCATTTGCGAGTTTAAGCTATTAGTGTTGTAAATGACAATGCCTTTTATTTATGTTTTAAAACCCAAAACATAAATAAAAGGCATTGTCATTAACAATGCCAATACCTTAAACTAGCTTAAACTCGTGTAAATGCGAGATCTATAGCATTGCAAATGCTTGATTTGATGTGTCATGGTTAGGTCGGACATGCGTCCTCCCGAACTTTAAATATAAAATGCTGTTGTCGCTCGTGTAATTGTACTATTCGAACTCCTGAGACCCAGCTACGATGCCTATGTGTCGCAGTCATACAAGCGAAAAGACAAATAAAGGACACAATAATCTAGTACTTATGGCTTTCAAGATTAGTTAAAAATAAATTCAAAGGTTGGGAAATGCGCGAATTCTACTAAGTGACGCAATGATGACAACGCCTGAATTAGTTTTGATTTAATTACAAGGTTTCAGTTGTGACTGAAGTAAACGGCACCATTCCAAGATGGCGGTGAGCTCCGGGATGTTTTGTGCGCTGTGAGCTGTCACTTTGTATGCAAACAGCCGTTTGAGTAGAACCGCGTTCGGTGACCTTGGAGTTGAAGCTGCCGGGGCTCGTCGCGGCAGTAGGCGGGCTCCTAGACAGAAGGGACCGCCATGGGTGATGTGTCGGAGCGCAGCCTGTATCTTGCCATAACTCTCGCCTTTGCCTCAGGGGTGCTGGTGGGGTGGCAAGCTAACCGCCAGCGTAGAAGGTTTTTGGACTGGAAACGAAAGCGACTGCATGACAAACTCATCGAGACCCAGAAGAAGCTCGACCTTTCCTAAACATTGCTTGAACAGGCGAGTCTCCCCAAAGTACACCCTTAGTGAGCATCATGTGTGTGCGGGGCAGAGGGGTGCAGTGTTTTGAAAGTGGCTCGTATTCTAATGCTTCCGGGCAGGTTTTGGTAACTCTTTGCGGCCATGATGAGTCACAGGTTGGGTCTGTGGTATATGACAAGTGTTTTATAAAAATTAAAACTGCCCGGTGGGAAAGATTGTAGTCAACGAAGCAATTGGAACTGCAGTAAAGTGAAGAGGTGCCGTATATCGTCAGACTTGCTGTAGAAATGCAGTTAAAATCCATGCTACTCAAATACACTACCGAAACCTATTGTTTCCAATGCCCCCATTAACTGTCACTAGTTCAACCCATAACATTCCACCTTGTACTCCAAGGTTCTATCCCGTGTAACACAGAATGCAACGACTCAGCCTGACCATTGCTGGCCAACCCTAACTCCTTTTCTGACTTAATAGGGACAGTACCGGTTTCCTTTTTGCTGTTCTGGAAAAATAAACATCACCTTGTCCCTATGATGCCCAATTACTCTCTCTCACCTCAGTACTTTCCAATTACCCGAACCCAGCACACACATATTACTAAGTTTACGGGCTTTTAACACTTTCTACTTTGCATGTCACTTAAACATTGAAAAATGTTTCATGTTTAAATATGTAAATGCATTGTCTAGGGAACAGACATGCAAAGTGTATTCAAGTCGGGTCTGGTGGCTTAGTGGACTAATGTGTCCACTGTAGGGGCCTGTGTTTGACCTCATGGTCACAGGTTAAAATCCTGGTGGGTCCCCTCAGCCTTTCATCCTTCTATGGTCGATAAAATGAGTACTGTTGGGTACCATTAAACATCTGTTATTCAGCGCCAAGACGCTTACGGGTGAACATGCGCCTTACAAATACACATGTTATGTTATTGTAATTGCATTTATATCGCACATACTACCCCAGAGGAGTACAAATAGTACACTACTCCAAAGCCCAAGAATAATGGATAAGCCAATCAATATTTTTGAGTATTGATATAAATGTTGTGCTCTCTTCTGAACATGATGATGGATTCAACCCAGATCTGTGACTGGGGGGAGTGTCTGAAAAGTTTCATCGCGCCGTTCATCATCTCCTTGTGTTTGCTCTCTTCTGAACATCTTCATGTTGCCACAAGAATGGTACACAGACCGGTACACAGAATAGTACACAAAACTATAACCCTGCACGGCTACAACTGAATCTTGATTGCAGATAGGCACAGGAAATCTACTGGAAGCCTCCAGTGGGGAGGGGAATATGGCCGGGCTAAAGAGATTAGAACCTACGTAGACGGAGAAGAAATGACAATTACTAACTTATGTTGCCACTATGAATTGTATATTCCTTAGGAAATGATGCAACCTTCCTGTTAATGTACATCATAGAACCTAGAAGGGAACATAAACTATATTGGGCTACAGCCTACCCACGGAGTTGCGACAGATGAAAGACCTACTGCCGTTCAGAAAGAAAATTAAGACCTGGCTCTATCCTAGAGTATAATAGTAGTCTTTCTTTCTCCATGCCATCCTCTGGACCCGTGGCCACAGGTCCCCCGTCTCTCAGCGCCAGGATACCCGTTGGGTCACAGTGCGCTTTACAAGTAGAGTTTACATTACATTTCTTATTCTGTACTATCACTGTGCTGCTACTCCTGTGGTTAGTCCAGAGAGTGTTGGATGAAATAGTGTAACTGTCCTTAACTAACATAGGATATTGCCTGCTATTTGACTATCCTTGTCACCTTTCGGATGACCAACGGGCAGTGTTCCCAATGTCCACAGGAAGCTTCCAGAGAGACTCTTGTGTGCAGGCTGTCTATTTGTGGCTGTGGTGTTGATTCTTTAGTCCTAAACCAAGACTAAACCATTCACAATCAACCTTAATCAAAACTCACATGAAACAGAAAATCACCGTTGCTATGTTCACATGTTTTTCTTGACCTTCTGGAGCAGAATTGAAGATCTAGTGGTGCACTCCCGGTGTCCCCTTCTTCACAGTTGACCTCCACTTCTGCATGAGATGAACCAACCATCAGCAGAGTACCCAATATTGGATCAGGGCAGAATGCCTGCTGCTGTACTGTGGTCCTGACGTGGATGCTACCCACATACGGCAAAGGGCGTTGACCAGTTTGGTATACTGTGCTACTACATTATGATTGTCCTTCAACCTCAAAATCTAGCACCTACATCTAAATCATATCTCCCTTGGACAGCTTGTTCTTCTTAGCCCCTTACTTAATCTCATACTGAACCCTTTGCAGTACGCGTCCTCCTGCAGGCGCTCAATTCTGCTGTCTCTCCACATGCCTGTTGAACCTTTTGCTAACACAAAAACTTCCAACACCACTTTCCTTATTCCCAAAAGTACTCACTTCTGTCACATAATTTGGCGATAATCTGCATACCAAGATGCTTGCCTGCACTTGCTTCTTCCAATTAGTTCAACTTGTTGAATACATCAATATTGACTCTTTTACAAAACAGGTAAAGTTTTCTAGTTATGCAGACCTTTGTGGATCGTTTAAAACAGCCTACGTTTAATTCACTTTAAAAAAAAAACCAGAGACTGCTGCATTTCAGGGGACACCAATTGCAAACCATTACTGATTACATCTTCAGAAATTCATCATGTCATACCAACTGCAAAACATAACCGGTTACTATCTCTTTGGAAATCCTTCACAATGAAGTAACTTTCACAAAAAGTCTTTTAGACATCACTTTCTCCACACAAACCACCTTTGCAGTTCTGAGAATCAACTGTCAAATTTGCCTGTTTATCTCTCAGGCAAAGCTTTGAAAGAACAATGTCCAAGACCAACATCTGCTATTGTTTATCTGTCCAGCCTAGCAGAACCATTGGTGCTACACATGTTATCCAACCTCTGTCATTGATGATCTTTATGTGGTCGATTTCCCTAATGACTACAGTGTGTACTGCATTATCAGTCAATTTTCCTTCCGTCTTCTGGTGGTTTCTCCTGGTCAACTTTCACAAATATCTCTAAGTCTGTCTCTGAAAATGTTCTTATGTTCTCATCCATTTTCTTGATAGTCACTTTTTTGTCCATGACAGATTATTTCATTTTACCTAATTTTCATCTTTTCTTATGTAAACCCACTATACTCTTTTACTGATTTCATATCTTCTGGGCGTCAATAATGCCTCTGATGGTAGCCACTGCATCCTTATCCATGCTTCTCTCAATCATGCCCATACAGTCTTTCTTCAAAAGACAGCTGTGACAAGCATTTAGCAGTCACATTGACCATCTCCTTTTAAGTCCAAGTCTCTGAAGGGCCGCAAGTCTAGTAGTTCTGTTCTTCTCACAAAGATAAGGCCTGCCGTTTACTTCCACCACCTTAATGTTTTTGTGGTTCTAAACAAGAACTACAAAGCAGGAGCATGAAACAGAACCAAATGAATGATATTTTCAGAAGAAAACCCAAATGAGGTACTAGACTTCTAAAGACCAGGCTTAGCAAGTGTGTTTAAGACTCACAACTGGAATCGAGAAAAATTAAATTTACGAAGAGTATGGCAGCATTCTGGAACTCAAAGTGAGCAAGCAGCACAGTAGGGACTTTTGAAGAGTTATGACGACGAATTTCAGAACTGGTGCCCTTAAATAGCACCTGCTGACTCATTACTTCAAAGGGAAATAATTTAGGGTGGAGATAAAAAGAATAGATGCCATCCTAGATGACAAAACTCATACAGAAAGAATATTGCTTTTGTAAGAAAGTTATTTCAAGGATCGTGAGGAAACCTCTATCTCAGAGGAATGAGGCAGTAAAGGTAAAATAGCTTCGGTGTTTTTCTGTTTAAAGTTTTGGCTTTAGGGCGAAGCACAATATTTGCTACAAGCTCCACCGTAAACACTGCTCTAAGACGATGAGGTTAACCAAGATTTTCTGAACCCCAGCCTGAGCATGATGTGCACATCAAGTTGAGGCTAGTGACTTCTGTAGTGGTGTGGGACCCAAGACGCCTGGTGCTTCGACCCAAGACGCCTGGTGCTGCGCGCCCCAAGACAGGCGAGTAAGAATCTTGGGCTTCTCTTTGGATACAGAAGGTGACTGAAGTGGCGTGAAGAAAATTTGACATTCTTGGCACACAGACTACATTCTACTTATATCGCAGCATGTTTTAACTTAGCGATACAGTCCTATCCTTGGCACTTCAGTTACCCACAGGTAACACATAAACCAGTGGCTAGTGGTCTGCTTAAACTTTAAGATGTTTTTCCCAGAGTTTGTGCCTAACATACTTCACTGCTCACACCACATATTTGCTTACGTCACACATTTGTGATGCCTTATTTGTAATCACTTGCTGTTGCTCTTTGTCCTTCACAACACCTTTACCAAGCAGTTTACATTGCCATCAATAGATGGCACACAGTAGCAGCTCATATCAAACTGCTTCCGGATTGGTCCAGTGACAGTTTGCTCCTTTTTATAATCAAATAATTTGTGTTGATCCGTGCCACACGTAAACCCAATTTGGCATTTCACTCTCGGACGCTACAAAAAATAATTGCTTCTAGTTCATGGGACCAGGTGTCTGGACTAGACACAAAAGGATACAGTGTTGGACTATCACTGCTAATCCAAAAACTATGGTTCTCCCGGAGTATAGTAAAACTGGGTACAGTAGGGCAAATGGGGAAGAACTGGGGATAGGGTGACTTAGACACAAGTTACCGGACGAAGATACAGTCTGCTTCAGAGACTTGAAGTCTGGCCACTGAATATACTCTGCAAATAAACAAAAACTACATTCAAATATTCTGTAAAATATTGCAATAGGAGTCGAAGTAAATTTAGACGGTTAAAAAGAAATACAGAAGAGTCTCATCACAGTATACTTATTGCAGGCTGAAGAGGTACTTTGCACCAGACATCCGAAGGGTCAATCCAGGCAGAACCAAAGGCAGTGCTGAAAACAGTAGTGAATTAGAAATAACTAGTTACCTGAATTTTACCTAACTAATAGCACCCTAAAGGATAATGTCTCTTTCTCCTGTAAACTCCAAATAATCAGGTAGAGAACAAAAAAGGAGCAGGGAGCGGAAGCAAGTGATGGAGAACTCCAAATCAGTTGAATCAATCGGCATTTGTACAGCGCAGCACTGTCCCCACGAGGGGCATCTGGGCTCTGTGGGTGCGACGTCTCAGTCGAAGAGCCAGGTCTTAAGTTTCTTTCCGAAGTGCGCAAGGGAGGGTGCTGTTCGAAGAAGGAGGGGTAGGTTGTTCCAGGTCTTGGCGGCGATGTAGGAGAAGGAGCGGCCGCCGCTACGGCTGCAGTGAATGCGCGGGTGTATGCCCACGGGCAAGTGAGGAGGAGCACAGGTGTCTTGTAGTTAGATGGAAGTTCAGTTAATGGTTAATGTAGGCCAGTCCTTGATCGTGCAGAGCTTTGTAGGCGTGCATGTGGATCTTGAACTGGCATCTCTTCTGGATGGGGAGTCCGTGGAGGTTTCTGAGGTGGGGGTGATGTGGGTCCATTTAAGGAGGTCCAGGACAGGCTACAGCATTCTGCATGGTCTGGAGTCTTTTGAGGAGTTGGGTGGAGATGCCGGCATAGAGAGCGTTCCTGTAGTCGAGGCGGCTGGTGATTCCACTACAAAGTCTTACAACAATCTAATGTTGCGGGGACTCATGCTGCCTCTCTGGTGCTCCTTAAAGTGCTCCGGAAGTGCTGCATCAATGTGAACTTGCAGCTGGTGCTCCAACATAGCGCCAGTCTGCCATCAGCACAATTGACGACATGCTGCACAGAGGATTTCTTTAGTGATAACTTTACTCTGACATTTTCTGTGGTTTCAGCTGGTGAATATTAAGGTTTAGTACCTTCCTCGAATATACGATGGACCGTTTATTCTACGCCAGCCTTAAACAACTTGGATTTCTCCTCATTCAAAATAGGATCATTTTTATGAAGCATCACAGTTTGCTCCTGGTGCAGATTCTGCTTATGCACTTAAATCCTGAGTGCCACACCTCAAGGCCTCCTTCATTGATGTGATAGTTGTCTTTTGTGATATTATCTTTAACATCGTTAGTGAAGTCACGAGCCATTCTATGTGGAGTATGTTGCTCACCATAACTGGTTAACTTCAGTGGTAATTGTGTTTTTTTTTACAGTAAGCATAATATTCAATCAAAGTAAAGGTTTTTATTTTTTAGGGGACTGACAATTCTTTTATTTGAAAGAGTTTTGTTTTGAGTAAATAGTACATTGAGTGAATAACCATAAATTCCCTTTAACAAATTGTCTTCAGTGATGTATATGTGTGATTTTTATTGCAGAACTGGCAGTAGCAGCTGTAACTATGGTTAAGGTTGTTATTATATATGAAAACATTTCTTTAATTGCAGTAATTAAATGTTTACCACGGCTACATTAATCTTACTCAAGGCACCTATATTTGATTTTGGGAAATGTTATGCAGTTTCGTAATGGAGGTTTATGTGGTGGTCACAAAAGTTGGATTTTCTATGCACAACTTTGCTTTCAGCTAAGGCATAATCTGCTGGAGTGATGTGGGTTGGTTCAATTTTCCTTGGCGTGTCATTTTAGCAGCTTTGGGGAAATATAAGAGAATATTGGCATAGGAATTGAAAAATCAAGTCCTTCCAGTTGAGAAGCTATGTTTTCCTGTAGGCCACGGAGGCCTGATTCTGTCCCTGACAATGAGAGCTCCAGGATCAGTCCTGTGACACGGAGGGGTGCACCAAGAGTGATCTCATAGCGAACTACTGTTCCTGACCTGGGTATTTCACTTAAAGGGGGGGGGGGAGGAGAGTGCCAGCATATGATTAGTGATTTATACTGTGACCAGGCCCAGGACACTGTGGCAGACTACCTCAAACACCACGGTTGGGGCACAGTATTCCCCATCTGTCTTTTAGGCCCCACCAAACTGGGTCGGACACACTGCAGAAGGATAAAGCTAATCCCCAAAAGGCTGCCAACGTCTGCAGGAGAAAACAAAGTTAAGTGGGGCCGGACGATCCCATGCAGAGAAACATCAAACAAAAAAAATGTACTGACTGACCTGCTCTCAGAGGATGAAAAGGTAAACTGTTCTGGCCTACCTTCCCCCTATATGGTTGCTGGATTTATTTGTTTATGTTTCAAGCTTTTATTTCAAAATAAAAATGAGAACTGCCCCTGCTTCAGCTTCCCCTACCAAGCATGATAAATTGAAACTAAGGTCCTACCTGGTGTGCATGGCTGCTGAGCACAGCCGGATCTTTACAGAAATAGGATCTGAAGAATTACTCAAGTGATTTCTTGAAGTAGGTCCATTGTGACATAATCTGTGAGGTGTGAGTTTATGAGCAATGCACTTGGGGGCACATTACCACTCAAAAGTGTAGTGCTAGGTTAGACAATACATTGAATAAGTGAAAATTACCAGCAGCTGAATATTTGGCACATTCTTTCTTATAACATTGCACAGTGGCCAAGTGTCCACTTATTTGTGGAGTAAAAATAAAAAAAACAGAATATTATAAAATATATACATATAAGTATGCATTTTCTGTGCTTTTGGAACAAGTGCATTCGTTTTTTTCCCTTTATAAAAGAGCAAACCATAAAAATTAGTCAAGTGACACAGATATTTTGGCTCTATTTCCTCAGATACTATGACTTTTCTATTTAGCTCTAGAGATCTTCCTCATGAGTAAATTTACTTTGATTTAATTGTTACTTATAAAGATCCAACACAGTATTTTACAGTTCGCCATATTAACATTTGCAGCAGTGTCAAATCGTTTGAACAATATGGGTAGAATTGAAGAGAGAATTATTTTACCATGGTCACCCTTGCTTCAGTAGGACTATGCTACAAGCAAAACCTAGAGACAAACAGCTAAACTGCTGCAATTTGCAATTATTTATAAATATATAATACATTACAAACATCAGTTTGGCATCACCAAATTGGCGATCTTTCAGTAATTACGAAATTCATGTCCTCTTTCTATACATGTTTCGTAAACTTCAGTCCACCACTATAGTTTGTATTCTATTTGTCATGTCAGCTGTAAGGCAATTTTCAGTATTTTATGAATACATAACATGTTACACACATCAGTTTTGCCATTACTAACATGGCAATCTCTCAATGACAAAATTCATGTCCTCTTTCTATGCGAATTACGTGAGTGACTACCTTAAGCGGTCTATTCCCTCAAACTAATAATGCCAAAAGACACCGCAATACTAATTCAACATTCCTTATGACAAAACAAAGTACATTTTAAATTATCTTGTCAAATTGAACAGTTGACCTGCCAAAAGTTAGTGTGGCGAGTGAGGTGACAAGACTGAGTATGGAGGTGCAAGAATTATAGTAATTCGAAGGTAGTGCAAAAATTCTAAATTTCAGTAATAACTTTCGAATTTCTAATGCTTGTATAGTTTAAGTTGGGTTTGTATAGAAAGAATAAATAAAGTTTTGTAATTATAACTTAAACTTAGACATAACCTTTGGTATATGTGTGTGGATATATATGTATGTGTATATGGATATATGTGTGTGTGTGTGTGTGTGTGTGTATATATGTGTGTGTGTATGTATATGTATATATATATTCACTGAAAAAACCATAGGTTTCAGACACGTTATAGTTACAAATTAGCATTTAAAAAACCTTTGAAATTCACTGAAAAAACCATAGGTTTTAGGGACAGTTTTAGTTACTTGGACATTGCACTCGTACAAAACCCGTGAAATTCCCACGTTATAGTTAGTTCAGCTAACTATAACTCGCGCCCCGCAATGCACTGCTGATGACGTCACATATTACATCACTCATGACATGGTCAGTGACATCACTGATGACATCACTGATGACATCTCAAATGACATCACTGATGACATCATCCAGTGACTGTGTGTTTCTGTAAAGTTTAAATATTTTTAATATATATAGGAAAAGACGTATTGAAGAATGAGTGGGTGTGTAAGTGTCTGTATGGATGATTTAGTAGGTGCGTGACTGACTCTATAAGTGAGTGATTTAACGTATCTTACTGAATGCATGGGTTAGTGACTAAACTGGGTGAATGTCTGTATCCGTCTGTCTGTTGCTGTGTAAGTGGCTGCATGTGTTTGTGAATAGCTAAATGAGTGTCTATATGAGTTATTGAATGCTTGTCTGAGTATCTGTATGGGTGCCTGAGTGTTTGTGTGGGAGGGGTGTGTGCAACTCTGTGCATAGATGTGTGAGTGGGTGATTCACTGGGTGGATGGTTTCAAGAGTGCATCTGTGATAGACTGTATGGGTGGGTAAGTGTGTGTAAGAGTGTGTTAGTGAGTGAATGTATGTCCCAGTGGTACATGTGTGAGTAACTACATATGTGAAAGGCAGTATATATGTGTGTTGGAGTATATAAATAGCTATAAGCAAGAGTGAGTGATTGTGATAGTGGCTGTATGGATGAGTGTGTGCTTGTATCTGTGATTGTATAAGAGCGTAACAATGTGCTACTATTTGTATGAGTAAGTGAGCTGGTGTGTGTATAACTGTATAGGTGAGTAAATGGCAGTGTGTTTAATTATTTGCATGACTGACTAGGTGTGTGAGTATCTCTATGGATGAGTGGCGTTGTTTGAGTGTCTATATAGGAGTAAGAGTGCATATGATAGTCCTGTACTGAGTGACCGTAAGTATGAGTGACTGTACGGGTGAGTGAGTGGATGTGTGTGTGTAGACCTAAGAATCAGTGAGTGGGTATGTAGTTATTGGTGTTGGAGTGTCTATGGTTTTGCGAATGGCAGTCTGTAATTTAGAGTGGGTGTATCAAAGGTTATATTAGGGTGTGAGGAGGTGCATCAGATTATCACGTGGATGATGTCATCAGTGATGTCATTTGAGATGTCATCAGTGATGTCATCAGTGATGTCACTGACCATGTCATGAGTGATGTAATATGTGACGTCATCAGCAGTGCATTGCGGGGCGCGAGTTATAGTTAGCTGAACTAACTATAACGTGGGAATTTCACGGGTTTTGTACGAGTGCAATGTCCAAGTAACTAAAACTGTCCCTAAAACCTATGGTTTTTTCAGTGAATTTCAAAGGTTTTTTAAATGCTAATTTGTAACTATAACGTGTCTGAAACCTATGGTTTTTTCAGTGAATTTCAAAGGTTTTTTAAATGCTAATTTGTAACTATAACGTGTCTGAAACCTATGGTTTTTTCAGTGAATTTCAAAGGTTTTTTAAATGCTAATTTCTAACTGTAACGTGCCTGAAACCTATGGTTTTTAAGTGAATTTCAAAGGTTTTGTAAATGACAATTTTTAAATGTATTAATTGTTATATTAATTTTTTCATACTGATTTACTACATTTTTAGAAACAATTTTTTTTTACATATTTTATTTTTAAATTACATTGTAATTACATTATACATTACATTACAAAAATACTTTCTCAGAATGAATTACTTTAGTTTAAATACTTTGCAGATAGGCAATAGACTTTTAAGTACAGTAGTTACAGTTGTTGCAATGGGCAACACATTTTCAAACACAATGCAACATTCAGCTCAATGTGAATTTCTAGTTAAATGCAATTAGTTACTTTATGGATTACTTTTGTAACCACAGGACTGGATCCTAGATTCAGTCCTGGTACATCTCCTGTAAACAGTTGAGTAAAAGCGTTTCAGGGGTGTGGAAATTTTTTAAAAATCTACTTGGCCAATGGACAAAATGTTACAGAAATCTACTTGTCCTGGGAAGATATCTGCTTGCCGCACCTATTCCATAAATCACTGAGGTGGGTTTCAATGGAGAGAACCTGCACTGCAATCAGTGCAACATACTGTGCAATATGAACTTCAAATGCAAGTCCAATTATGCAATGCATGGTCATACACCCTTAAATTCAATTGTTGCACTGGCTGGATGTACAGCATGTGTGCAGATGTGTCAGTGTGCACTGCACCCAATTATTACCCAGTATGAATGTGACAAATTTTCAAATTGAAAGAAATAGTGCCGAAAGGCAGAGTACAGGCTGGTAATTGACTACATTTCTTGAAGCGTATTTGGCATAGACTGTGTCGGAATATGAACCTGTAGGACAGAAGGGTGTTCTCCATCCTAGGGCCAACTCATAGCTGTCCAGTTTCAAAAATACTCACATGTGATCATGCTCTGATAAACGTGTGGATGGGAATAACCACTTCTCTGCAGAGCTTATGAACTGTTCATGGGGCAGCACAAATCACATAGCAGAGGTGTTTAGTTCACTGAAGCAGTATCCACAAGTATGAATACACAAGAGGAAGAAATGGGCAGTTAAATCAATCTCTCCTTTTACACTCCTGGGCAGGTGTGGTGTGATTATTGTGCACTCACTGCTACATTTCCACATTCTTCTACCACACAAGGAGCATATGCAACACTGGCACTAGCAGTACAGGGTTCTCTTGTGCACAGTACTGGTAAGTAATGGCACCAGCAGAGTAAGCTTACCTAACATGAAGGGGTGCAGATCAGCAATAGATGTGCAAGTTTGTCTCACTGAGATTTGTAAAGTACTCACTTTTTCTTTAAAATCCAAGTTCTCTGCCACTTGTCTCTCTCCTTCCAATGTCCCCAGCCCCCCACTGCCCACCCAAATGTGCGTGTTATCTTCCGGAAATCCTGTAATTCTGTTGCAGGATACTGATATATGAGTATTGGGACGCCTGGTGAAAGATACGGTTTTACAGTGCAGCAACTTGTGCAATCAGTTTCTTTATTTCAGAAGCTGAGCATCCTGAGGGTCCAAGGGATGATACTTGGATATTTGGAAATGGGCACATGCATAAAGAAGGCACAAAGACAGGCACACAGGAAAAACACCCTTTGGCAAATCATGTAGGGAAAGAAAAACATACCTTTTATGTCTACATAGGAGGAATATTCACACAGGCGGAAGAGTCACTTTTCCTTGGATCTTGTATGGGCTCGTTTTTACTGCTGACGTAACTGTGCAACAAAAATGCAACACTACAGCGGTTGCATAAAATTCTGAGGTGGGAACATTGTATATTTTCACCCAGTTGTGAATAAAACGTGATTGTGAGACCTAAAAATGTATATTTTGATAATTTCTGCTTTATATTGAGCTCGCTTCTGCAATTTTTGCCATTTTATATCGTTGCAAATGAAAGATGGTCCCCCACAGGTGACAGGTCCTGTGTGATTTATATACAGAGCCACTCTAATTACGAGATTCTACAGCTGAGGCGTTTCCACATAATTTGCCATATAATCCAACACATCCTGCCTAAACAGCATATTTTAACAAACAAATGTTGATACTAGCTCAAACAGATCAAAAGTTACTAAAAAGGGGGTAACATGTCCTGCCACACAGTGAAAAGCCCTTCACAAGTACTGACTGGTCTCTTTTACATTGCTATTGCTGTATTTGGGTCTTAATCTGAAAGTAATGAGGCAAAACATTTATACAGTGTTAACGTGTACAGATGTCAAAATAATGAAGTAATACTATCACCGAAAGTGTGCTGCATTATGCTATATAATTCTCATTTTTGTGGCCACATAATTTAGTCAACCCTGCCGCGTAATTTAGACCTTCCCTGCCACATAAATTAGACCTTCCCTGCCGCTTCATTCCAGTGGATCTGCTTATTTAGCACAAACTACCAGCGTACTGTGCATGGTGGGGGCGGTTTACAGTAGGCTTAGGAGATGAGAAATGCAACCAAATAAAGGTACAGGCTAACAGAAATGTGGAGAATAACCCGTTTCTTGACAGGATTAAGCCTATAAAAATTGACACGGACGTGAGGCTTTTCCTCAGCAGCAGTGGCAAGATTAAAAGATAAAGTGTGGGCACTGATTAAGCGAGAAGCTGTGGAGCGAAGGAGGAGGTAACGGAATAAGGAAAAGGCAAGAAAGACTGTGGGGAGGGTATTGGTAAAGGAGACCTCATCTTGGGCAAAAATGTGGACATTGCAACGTTTGAGACGCCAAGAGAGGCCCACATCTCAGTGAACAGTGTGAAATACGCTGCACACATAGCATTGCCTGGATTACTGAATATACTTTCTGCCTTCTGCATTATGTGGTGTTTCCTTTATTCAACTTTAGCTTGATTTCTTTAACACCAGGAAAACAATGCAATTTAAAAATGTTTCTATTAACAGCACACGCATAATCTTGCAAGGCTGCATTTTCTGTAAGCCTGCCAGGTGTTTAAAGTATTATCATTTGCTCCGTGCCCCCAAATTCGACCTCGTCCATAAAAGCAGAGACAAAGTAAAGGTCAATGTCTCTCTATAGTAAACTTCCTTTCATCGTTTTTTCACTCATTATCAACGCTGCACTGGTTCCATTGCTAGATTGCAAAAGGAGAGGTTCCTGCCTTATTGTAAATTGTTAACATGCCACACATTTGACCCTGCCCCCACGCTCACTGAATCCAGACCATTGCATGCAGAATCACAGTTAACATACTTTTCTTAAGGCTCGGACCGCTGCAAAACCCATTATCAGACTGACTCACCTGCTGGGGAGGCATACAGTGTGTCCGAGACGCAGACTTGTTGCTCTCGATTCCAGGAAGTGCGCAGCAGCGCACCAAAGATGAATCATGGCCTGCCTTGGACGGATCCCACTGGACAGGATGATCGAGCCACGCAGCAATCAGCAGCAGAGAGGCCACCTGCCCACTCGACCCACAGCGCTGGAACGTGGCAGTGGAAAAAGTGTTTCCTGCCTCGGGGCCTGCCCTTGCACGTTCGGCAGCTGCACCAGTGTGGAATCCGCGCTAGAACACTGACGTACTGACGTTTAGCGCAAGACTCCCCCAGCCAATCACTGGCTAGATAGAGGCCAGTCATGGGCTTCCAGCCAGTCAATGTCCTCCAAAAGCTTTCTGACCGCATTTCTAATTGGCTGTGAGCCCCAGAGTGCCCACAGCTCATATATTTTTAGTGATTTAATGTCTACTTGTCCGTCGGACAAAACAGACAATAAATCTTCTTGGCCATTATGAAAATCTGCTTGGTTCGGGCGTCGGGCGATATGATTTCCCCACCCCTGGCGTTTTGGTTACAGTCGTGATTTTTAAGGAATATTATTGTATTTTAAAAGTTGACACTTAGAAACTTTTTCTCATAGAATCACCAATGTTATCCTAAGGAAGGAAATTCACTTAGCAGGTAAAAACTGTTATCGTTACTTTTTCTTACTCAGTGTTGGATCCTGGATCCAGCACTGGTGCATCTCCTGTAAACAGTTGAAAAAATGCGTTTAAGTCATACAGGCGATTTTTAAGGAATATTTGTAGTTTAAGAAAATCAACACTTTGAAACTTTTTTGCTGAAAACCAGTCAATCTTAGCCTATGAAGGAAATTCAAGTTACCGGTAAGTACGGTTAAAATTACTTTTGAGGACCAGTACTGGGCTGAAAGATGCAGCACTGAGGTCTCTCCTGATAACAGGTGAGTAAATCGGAATTCGTATTTCGGCTGATTTTAGAGGAATATTTTAAAGTTCCAAAATTCCACACTTAGAAGAATTTCCAAGTGAAACCAGTCAATGTTAGCCTATGGAAGGAAATTCAAGTTACTGGTAAGTACGGTTAAAATTACTTTTCAGGACCAGTACTGGGCTCAAAGATGCAGCACTGAGGTCTCTCCTGATAACAGGTGAGTAAATCAGAATTCGGATTTCGGCTGATTTTAGAGGAATATTTGTATGTTTCAAAAATCAACACTTAGAAACTTTTTCAGCAAAAAGCAGGCAATGATATCCTATGGAAGGAAATTCAAGTTACTGGTAAGTACGGTTAAAATTACTTTTGAGGATCAGTACTGGGCTGAAAGATGCAGCACTGAGGTCTCTCCTGATAACAGGTGAGTAAATCGGAATTCGTATTTCGGCTGATTTTAGAGGAATATTTGCACAATGGTGAAGGGAGGGGGCGGGGCCTGAGGTGACATCTGTGCAAACGCGCCCCGTTGCGCGTTTTAAGTTGGGGGATTAAGTCCCCTTGAATCCTGAGGGTCCCTAGGGGCCAACTAGCCCACCAGGAACCTCCAATATGCGCCAGGGGCTGCGTTGCAGAGACGTGTAGAGGCCACACCCCTTTTACACCTCTCTGCAACGCAGCTCTGTGGCGCTTTCTGGATGTACCTGTTGGGCTAGTTGGCCCCCAGGGACCCTCAGGATTGAAGGGGATTTAATTCCCCATCTTAAAACGCGCCACGGGGCCTGTTTGCACACATGTCACCTGAAGCCCCGCCCTCCCTTCACCACTGTGCAAACACGCCCCGTGGTGCATTTTAAGTTGGGGGATTAAGTCCCCTTGAATCCTGAGGGTCCCCGGAGTCCAACTAGCCCACCATATACCTCCAAAAGCGCCACAGAGCTGCGTTGCAGAGAGGTGTAAAAGGGGTGTGGCCTCTCTACACGTCTCTGCAACGCAGCCCCTGGCGCATATTGGAGGTTCCTGGTGGGCTAGTTGGCCCCCAGGGACCCCCAGTATTCAAGGTGAATTCTGTTCCCTCTGCAAACGCGCCAGGGGGCGCGTTTGCAGAGTGGTGAAGGAAGGGGGCGGGGCCTGCGGGCCCGATCGTTTAAAAAAAAAAAAAAAAAATGTTGTCCCCTGAAGGGGGGCTGTGTGGCCCCCCTTCCTTTTTCCTGTTTTTATGCCCTGGGGACCCCATCCCCCAGGGCCTTACCCCTTTTTTAAAATTTTTAATTAAAAAAAAAAAACGGGAAGGGGGCCGCGTGGCCCCCCTTCCCTGGGCCTGTATTGGCCCCGGGGACCCCATCCCCCGGGGCATGGCCTTTTAATTTTTATTCTTTGGAGGGGGGCTGCGTGGCCCCCCTCCTCTGGCCATTTAAGGCCCCGGGGACCCCATCCCCCGGGGCCGGCCTTTCCATTTTTTTTAATTTTTAAAATTTTTCATATTTGGGGAGGGGGGCCGCGTGGCCCCCCTCCTGGGCCACTACTTGCCCCGGGGACCCCATCCCCCGGGGCTGGCCCTCTCCGTTGGGGACTGTGGGGGGGTCCCCAATCCCCCCACAGTCCCGCCGGCTCCCCACGTCCCTTGGGAGCCGGCATTGCTAGCTCCACATGGGGAGCAGCTGACATGCTGCTCCCCATGTGGAAAAGCATCGCTTTGGATATTGGAAGAGAGAGCAGGTTTCCCTGCTCTCTCTTCCAATATCCAAAGCAGCTTGCTATGGCAGGACGGGAGCCGCGAGGCTCCCGTCCTGCCATAGCAAACTACAGTGTCCCGGGGTAGGCACCCCGGGACACTGCAGGAGCCGGCCCTGGGGGTGGTGGTCCCCAGGGCCATCAAGGGCTCCAGGAGGGGGCCGCGCGGCCCCCTCCCTACATCAGCACAGCCCCGGGGAGGTGGTGGTCCCCGGGGCTTCGGGGTCCAAAACGGACCCCCATTTTAATTTGTTAGTGCCCCGGGAGGTGGCGGTCCTCAGGGCGTGTGGGGGCTGGAGCCCCCCACACAGGTTATTAAATTAATAAAAAAAAGCCCCGGGGAGGTGGTGGTCCCCGGGGCTGCGGGAGGGCTCAGAGCCCTCCCGCACCATTTTTTTAAAAAGCCCCGGGGGTGGCGGTCCCCGGGGCTTGGGGGCCCTTGAGGCCCCCCACACATTAAATTATCCCCCCCACCATGCCCCCGGGACTTGGGCCACCCGGGGGCCAATTGACTATCGAAGCGCGGGAGACCGCGCTTCGGTTTTTTTTTTATCGGCAGGATCCGCGCACCCAGCGCGTTTTCTGCCGATTTAAAAAAAAAAAAAAAATTGGGGGGCCCTGGGGGCCTTGTAGGACCCTCTGAGCAGGCCTAGGGGGTCAGGGTGTTTCTACCCTGCCCCCTTTTTGCGTTTTACGCAGTTTTTTTACTGCTTTCTTGTTCCGAGGAACAAGATGGCTGCCAACACTTCCTGGTTTGGAGTGTTGACAGCCAATTAGCATGCAGCTCGTGATCGGGAGGGTGCGCGGATCCAACGCGGCCATAAATATCGAAACTTTTATTTTTGATTTTCTCCAAAACTGCTGAACGGATTTACACCATTTTTAAAAAGGGTGCTTTCTGAACCAAGCCCTACCTTTTTGCAAAATTTGGTGCAATTCCGTTCCCCAGTTCGGGCTGTAGCCGTGGCTAAAATTTCCTATGGGAATTAACATAGAGAAAACGCGTTTTGGGACCCCCCTTTTTTCTCGGCCCCCGCTTGATGAATCACCCCGAAACTTTCAAGACAGGAGCGGACCGGAGCGCCCCACTAGTTTTGAAAATTTCGCGATGATTCGTCAAACGACGCCAAAGTTATTGGGAATAGAATGTTACTGATTTCCTATGGATAATAGGTCCTAACTATAACTATCTACTGGCGACCGCCAGTAGATAATATATATATATATATATATATATATATATATATATATATATTTATATATATATATATATATTCACTGAAAAAACCATAGGTCTCAGGCATGTTTTAGTTAGAAATTAGCATTTAAAAAACCTTAGAAATTCACTGAAAAAACCACAGGTTTCAGGGACGTTATAGTTAATTGGACATTTCACTCGTACAAAACCATAGAAATTCCGCCGTTATAGTTAGTTCAGCTAACTATAACTCGCGCCCCCGCAATGCACTGCTGAAGACGTCACATATTACATCATTCATGACCTGGTCAGTGACATCACTGCTGACATCTCAAATGACATCACTGATGACATCATCCACGTGAAAATCTGAAGCACCTCCTCACACTCTAATATAACCTTTGATACACCCACTGTAAAATACAGACTACCATTTTCGAAACCATCGACACACCAAAACCAGTTACTTCATAGGCACTCACTGATTCCTAGGTCTACACACACATCCACTCATTCACCCATACAATCACTCATACATGCAGTCACTCATCAATACAACACTATCATAAGCACTCATACACCTATACAGACACTCACACACCACCACTCATCCAGAGTTACTCACACACCTAGTCAGTCATGCAAAGAATCAATCACACTTCCATTTACTGACCTATACAGTTATACACACACCACATCACTTATTCAAACAGAAACAAACGCATACTTACTCTCTTATACAATCACTGATACAAGTACACACTCATCCATACAGCCACTCTCACAATCACTGACTCTCACGTATAGTCATTTATATACTCCAACTCTCACATACACTGCCTTTTACATATGTAGTTACTTGGACATGTACCACTGAGACATCCATTCACTCACCAACACACCCATACACTCACCCACCCATACAGCTGTTTCCACATGCACTCTTGAACCCATACACCCAGTGAATCAATCACTCACACATCTATGCACAGAGTCGCACACCTCCCACCCACCCACACACACACTAAGGCACCCATACAAATACTCATGCAACCAATCGATAACCCATATAGACACTCATGTAGCTACTGACCAACCCATGCAGCAGCTTATACAACAACAGACAGACTGATACAGACATTCACACAGTTTAGTCACTAACCCATGCACTCAGTAAGACGCATGTAATCACTCACTTAAACATTCAGTCACGCACCTACTAAATCCTCCATCCAGACACTTATACACCCACTCATTCTTCAATACACCTTGGCATATATATAATACATATTTAAACTTTAAAGAAACACACAGTCACTGGACGATGTCATCAGTGATGTCACTGACCATGTCATGAATGTCCTGAGGTCCTCAGGGAACAAGAGGACCTCATCGCCCCACCAGCAGTGCACCTGAAGCCGCGTTTGCAGAGTGGTGTAAAAAGGGGCGTGGCCTCGGACCACCTCTCTGCAACGCAGCTCTGTGGCGCTTACTGGAGGTACCTGGTGGGCTAGTTGGCCCCCAGGGACCCTCAGGATTCAAGGGGACTTAATCCCCCAATTTACAACGCGCCAGGGGGTGTGTTTGCACACTTGTCATCAGGCCCCGCCCCCTCCCTGCACCACTGTGCAAACGCGCCCCCTGGCATGTTGTAAGTTGGGGGATTAAGTCCCTTTGAATCCTGAGGGTCCCTGGGGGCCAACTAGCCCACCAGGTACCTCCAGTAAGCGCCACAGAGCTGCATTGCAGAGAGGTGTGAAAAGGGGCGTGGCCTCGGACCACCTCTCTGCAACGCAGCTCTGTGGCGCTTACTGGAGGTACCTGGTGGGCTAGTTGGCCCCCAGGGACCCTCAGTATTCAAGGGGAATGAATTCCCCAACTTACAACGCGCCAGGGGGCGCGGTTGCACAGTGCTGCAGGGAGGGGGTGGGGCCTCCGGCGACTTGCTGGTTCTTTTTTTTTTTTTGTTATGGGAGGGGGGCTGCGTGTCCCCCCTTCCCTGGGCCACTTTTGGCCCCGCGGACCCCATTCCCCGGGGCCTAGCAGCCTTTAAAAAAAAAAAATAATAATTCGGGAGGGGGACCGCGTGGCCCCCCTCCAGAAGCCAATTATGGCCCCGGGGACCCCATCCCCGGGTGCTGGCCAGCCTTTTTTTCTTTTTTGAGAGGGGGGGCCACGTGGCCCCCCATCTCAGGCCATTTATGGCCCCGGGGGATGGGGACCATGGGGGGAGCCCCCACGGTCTCGCCGGCTCCCCGCGTCCTGCGGAGCCGGCATTGCTTTTCCACAAGGGGAGCTGCTGACATGCAGCTCCCCTTGTGGAAAAGCAATCCTGCTTTGCTTCATTGAAGCGAGAGCAGGTTTCCCTGCTCTCGCTTCAATGAAGCAAAGCAGTGTTTGCTATGACAGGGCGGGAGCCGCACGGCGCCCGCCCTGCCATAGCAAACAGCAGTGTCCCGGGGGTGGGCACCCCAGGACACTGCAGGAGCCGGCCCTGGGGGGTGGCGGTCCCCAGGGCCATCGAGGGCTCCAGGAGGGGGGCCGCACGGCCCCCCTCCCTCCATTTCAAAGCCCCGGGGAGGTGGTGGTCCCCGGGGGTCCGCTACGGACCCCCGCATTTTTAATTAGAAATGTGCCCCGGGGAGGTGGTGGTCCCTGGGGCGTGTCGGGGGGGGCTCTCCCCCCACACATCTTTAAAATACCTCAACAGAGCCCCGGGGAGGTGGCGGTCCCCGCGGCTGCGGGGGGGCCGCGTGCCCCCCCTCCGCATTCCATTGTCAAAGCCCTGGGGAGGTGGCGGTCCCCCCCCACGCATTTTTTTACAGCCCCGGGGCTGCGGGGGGCCGTAGTGCCCCCTGCATACACTACGGCCCCCGCATACATTGTAATAATCCCCGGGGAGGTGGCGGGCTGCGGGGGCCCCCGCGGGCCCCTGCTATTATTTTTTTGGCAATGCCCCCGGGGCCTCATTTAAATGAAGCGCGGGAGTCCGCGCTTCATTTTTTAAAAAACTTCGGCGGCATTCGCGACCCCAACGCGACTTCCGCCTAAATGTTTTTTTAAAAAAATGCTTTTTTTGGCCCTGGGGGTCCTTGTGGGACCCCCTGAGCAGGTCTAGGGGGTCAGGGTGTTTCTACCCTGCCCCCTTTTCTTCATTTTTCACTTTGTTTTACTGTTTTCTTGTGACTCGGTTCTACCGAGTCACAAGATGGCTGCCAACACTTCCTGGTTTGGATTGTTGGCAGCCAATGAGAATGAAGCTCGTGCTCGGGAGGGTTCGTGAACCCACCGCGCCCACAGATATCGATATTTTTTCTTTTTCTAATTTCTCAGCAACTACTGAACGGATTTACACCATTTAACAAAAAGGGATCTTTCTGAACCAAGACCTACCTTTTTGACAAATTTGGTGTAATTCCGTTCAGCAGTTTGGGCTGTAGCGTAGTCTAAAGTTTCCTATGGAAAATTACATGGGGAAAACACGTTTTAGGACCCCCCTTTTTTCTCGGCCCCCGCTTGACGAATCCCCCTGAAACTTTGAAGACAGGAGCTGACTGGTGCGCCCCACTAGTTTTGAAAATTTCGCGAAGATTCGTCAACCGGCGCCAAAGTTATTGGGAAAAGAAAAAACGCTTTTTGAATAGAAACGAGGTCCTAACTATAACTACCTACTGGCGACCGCCAGTAGGATATATATATTATCTACTGGCGGTCGCCAGTAGATAGTTATAGTTAGGACCTATTTTCCATATGAAATCCGCGACATTCTATTTGAAATAGCTCTTGCGTCGGTTGACGAATCTTCGCGAAATTTTCAAACTTTATGGCCCGCTCCGGTCCGCTCCTACCCTGAAAGTTTCGGGGTGATTCGTCAAGCGGGGGCCGAGAAAAAGGGGGTCCCAAAACGTGTTTTCCCCATTCATTTTCCCATAGGAAACTTTAGACACGGCTACAGCCCGAACTGCTGAACGGAATTACACCAAATTTGGCAAAGAGGTAGTTCTTGGTTCAGAAAGAACCCTTTTGTTAAATGGTGTAAATCCGTTCAGTAGTTGCTGAGAAAATCAAAAGTAAAAACACATATATATTTGGGCGGAGCCTAACCACACATGTCATCGTGAGATCTGATTGGCTGTCAGCACTTCATCCTGGAATTGCTGGCAGCCATCTTGGGACCAATATAAATGATAGTACCCCATTGAAATGCATTGTAGTGAATCAAAGATTTTGAGGGTTACCAAAAGAAGAACTATAAAGGGTGATAACAGACTTTAGTTACATTAGAATTCATTTGTTGATGGTACCATACTAATTTCAGGAATTGTGGTGTGTTCTAAGGTGATTTTACCCTGTGAAAAACCTTCTGCTGGGATATCATGAATCATGTTTGAGAGAGAACTATTTTCACATGCTTGTCCCATACAGTTTTGGAAGGTGCTCCAGAAGCTAAAATGAGAGCATATTTTCTGTAAATTCACATTATCTTTCTCAGTCATGTGAGAATGAAGTCTGACATTCTCAGTAAAACATGTACATCCAACAAGGGCAGAGACTGTCAGTTGATTCCTTTGTGTTCTACTGCAGCTTCCCAGAGTGTTCTAAAGAACAACTAGAGTGCTAACAGCCTTACTTATGACAAAAGTATGGCACACCTGAAGCCATCTTGATTGGAATAAACTGGTAACACTTAAAACATTTAATTTAAAAAGGAACAAAATGAGGGGGTTCATTTTGCCATAGAAATTATGGTTAGTGCTCCAAAAAGAAAATTTAGTGCATGTTTTAAGTGAGATCTCAAATCCTCTTCTATTTCATTAGAAAATTCTGACATGCAGACTGAAACAATTACTTTCAATACCAGCAGTAGACTTCCAGTTAACTCCTTGGTGAGCAGTAGCTTTACTACAGTGATCTAATGAACAACTAGAGTGCTAACATTCTGAATTTACGGCAAATGTGTGACACATCTGAATGCCTTCTTGATGGAATCAAAGTAAAAAACTGAAAGCATTTCCTACTGAGGAGACTGCAGTAAATGAGGAAATTAGGAAACTTCATAACAAAGAAGTCTTCCAAGATGGCCACCAGTGAAAAAAGAGCCCAAATGTAGCACAAATATTACCCAGATGTAGCCCACATCTAGCCCAATGACAGAAGTGTGCAAAACACTTTTTATTTTTAGTTTTTTTGCAGTTTTATGTAGTGCAGACTGGTCAGGTATTGGAGCGTTGCATCTTAAAACATGACCCCCCTACACTACAAAAACACCACTGCACTACCCTAAACCCTAAAACACTACCCCCAGCACGACCCCCTACAGTACACAAGCACCACTGCACTATCCTAAACCATAAAACACTACCCCCAGCATGACCCCCTACACTACACAAACACCACTGCACTACCCTAAACCCTAAAACACTACCCCAACACCACTGCACTAACCTAAATCCTAAAACACTACCCCCAGCACGACCCCCTACACTACCCAAACACCACTGCACTACCCTAAAACATGACCCCTACACTACAAAAACACCACTGCACTACCCTAAAACACTACCCCCAGCACGACCCCCTACACTACACAAGCACCACTGCACTATCCTAAACCATAAAACACTACCCCCAGCATGACCCCCTACACTACACAAACACCACTGCACTACCCTAAACCCTAAAACACTACCCCAACACCACTGCACTAACCTAAATCCTAAAACACTACCACCAGCACGACCCCCTACACTACCCAAACACCACTGCACTACCCTAAAACATGACCCCCTACACTACACAAACACCACTGCACTACCCTAAACCCTAAAACACTACCCCCAGCATGACCCCCTACACTACACAAGCACCACTGCACTACCCTAAAACACTACCCCCAGCACGACCCCCTACACTACACAAACACCACTGCACTACCTTAAACCCTAAAACACTACCCCCAGCACGACCCCTACACTACCCAAACACCACTGCACTAACCTAAATCCTAAAACACTACCCCCAGCACGACCCCCTACACTACCCAAACACCACTGCACTACCCTAAAACATGACCCCTACACTACACAAACACCACTGCACTACCCTAAACCCTAAACCACTACCCCCAGCACGACCCCCTACACTACACAAGCACCACTGCACTACCCTAAACCCTAAAACACTACCCCCAGCACGACCCCCTACACTGCCCGAACACCACTGCACTGCCCTAAACCCTGAAACACCAGCCCCTGCACGACCCCCTACACTGCCTGAACACCACTGCACTCCCCTAAACCCTGAAACACCACCCCCTTCACGACCCCCTACACTGCCCGAACACCACTGCACTGCCCTAAACCCTGAAACACCACCCCCAGCACGCCCCCTACACTGCCCTAAACCCTGAAACACTACCCCCAGCAAGACCTCCTACACTGCCCGAACACCACTGCACTGCCCTAAACCCTGAAACATCACCCCCAGCAAGACCCCCTACACTGCCCGAACACCACTGCCCTAAACCCTGAAACACCACCCCCAGCATGACCCCCTATACTGCCCGAACACCACTACAATGAACTGCCCTAAACCCTGAAACACCACCCCCTGCACGACCCCCTACACTGCCCGAACACCACTGCACTGCCCTAAACCCTGAAACACCACCCCCTGCACGATCCCCTACACTGCTCGAACACTACTGCACTGCCCTAAACCCTGAAACACCACCCCCAGCACGACCCCCTATACTGCACGAATACCACTGCACTGCCCTAAACCCCTAAACACTACCCCCAGCAAGACCCCCTACACTGCCCGAACACCACTGCACTGCCCTAAACCCTGAAACATCACCCCCAGCAAGACCCCTACACTGCCCGAACACCACTGCCCTAAACCCTGAAACACCACCCCCAGCAAGACCCCCTACACTGCCCGAACACCACTGCACTGCCCTAAACCCTGAAACACCACCCCCAGCACAACCCCCTACACTGCCCGAACACCACTGCACTGCCCTAAACCATGAAACACCAGCCCCAGCACGACCCCCTACACTGCCCGAACACCACTGCACTGCCCTAAACCCTGAAACACCACCCCCAGCACGACCCCCTACACTGCCCGAACACCACTGCACTGCCCTAAACCCTGAAACACCAGCCCCCAGCACAACCCCGTACACTGCCCGAACCCCACTGCACTGCCCTAAACCCTGAAACAGCAGCCCCAGCACGACCCCCTACACTGCCCGAACACCACTGCACTAAACCCTCAAACACCAGCCCAAGCACGACCCCCTACACTGCCAGAACACCACTGCACTGCCCAAAACCCTGAAACGCCAGCCCCAGCAAGACCCCCTACACTGCCCGAACACCACTGCACTGCCCTAAACCCTGAAACACCACCCCCAGCAAGACCCCCTACACTGCCCGAACACCACTGCACTAAAGCCTGAAACACCACCCCCAGCAAGACCACCTACACTGGCCGAACACCACTGCACTGCCCTAAACCCTGAAACACCACCCCCTGCACGACCCCCTACACTGCCCGAACACCACTGCACTGCCCTAAACCCTGAAACACCACCCCTCAGCATGACACCCTACACTGCCCGAACACCACTGCACTGCCCTAAACCCTGAAACACCACGCCCAGCACGACCCCCTACACTGCCCGAACACCACTGCACTGCCCTAAACCCTGAAACATCAACCCCAGCAAGACCCCCTACACTGCCTGAACACCACTGCCCTAAACCCTGAAACACCACCCCCTACACTGCATGAACACCACTGCACTGCCCTAAACCCTGAAACACCACCTCCAGCAAAACCCCCTACACTGCCTGAACACCATTGCTCTGCCCTAAATCCTGAAACACTAGCCCCAGCACGACCCCCTACACTGCCCGAACACCACTGCACTGCCCTAAACCCTGAAACACCACCCCCAGCACGACCCCCTACACTGCCCGAACACCACTGCACTGCCCTAAACCCTGAAACACCAGCCCCAGCAAGACCCCCTACACTGCCCAAACACCACTGCACTGCCCTAGACTCTGGAATACCAGCCCCAGCAAGACCCCCTACACTGCCCGAACACCACTGCACTGCCCTAAACCCTGAAACACCAGCCCCAGCATGACCCCCTACACTGCCCGGACACCACTGCACTGCCCTAAACCCTGAAACACCAGCCCCAGCACGACCACCTACACTGCCCGAACACCACTGCACTGCCCTAAACCCTGAAACACCAGCCCCAGCACAATCCCCTACACTGCCCGAACACCACTGCACTGCCCTAAACCCTGAAACACCAGCACGACCCCCTACACTGCCTGAACACCACTGTACTGCCCTAAACCCTGAATCACCAGCCCCAGCACGACCCCCTACACTGCCCGAACACCACTGCACTGCCCTAAACCCTGAAACGCCACCCCCTGCATGACCCCCTACACTGCCCGAACACCACTGCACTGCCCTAAACCCTGAAACACCACCCCCTACACTGCCCGAACACCACTGCACTGCCCTAAACCCTGAAACACCACCCCCAGCACGACCCCCTTTACTGCTCGAACTCCACTGCACTGCCCCAAACCCTGAAACACCACCCCCAGCACAACCCCCTACACTGCCCAAACACCACTGCCCTAAACCCTGAAACACCACCCCCTGCACGACTCCCTACACTGCCCGAACACCACTGCACTGCCCGAACACCACTGCACTGCCCTAAACCCTGAAACACCAGCCCCAGCATGACCCCCTACACTGCCCGGACACCACTGCACTGCCCTAAACCCTGAAACACCAGCCCCAGCACGACCACCTACACTGCCCGAACACCACTGCACTGCCCTAAACCCTGAAACACCAGCCCCAGCACAATCCCCTACACTGCCCGAACACCACTGCACTGCCCTAAACCCTGAAACACCAGCACGACCCCCTACACTGCCTGAACACCACTGTACTGCCCTAAACCCTGAATCACCAGCCCCAGCACGACCCCCTACACTGCCCGAACACCACTGCACTGCCCTAAACCCTGAAACGCCACCCCTGCATGACCCCCTACACTGCCCGAACACCACTGCACTGCCCTAAACCCTGAAACACCACCCCCTACACTGCCCGAACACCACTGCACTGCCCTAAACCCTGAAACACCACCCCCAGCACGACCCCCTTTACTGCTCGAACTCCACTGCACTGCCCCAAACCCTGAAACACCACCCCCAGCACAACCCCCTACACTGCCCAAACACCACTGCCCTAAACCCTGAAACACCACCCCCAGCACGACCCCCTACACTGCCCGAACACCACTGCACTGCCCTAAACCCTGAAACACCAGCCCCAGCAAGACCCCCTACACTGCCCAAACACCACTGCACTGCCCTAGACTCTGGAATACCAGCCCCAGCAAGACCCCCTACACTGCCCGAACACCACTGCACTGCCCTAAACCCTGAAACACCAGCCCCAGCATGACCCCCTACACTGCCCGGACACCACTGCACTGCCCTAAACCCTGAAACACCAGCCCCAGCACGACCACCTACACTGCCCGAACACCACTGCACTGCCCTAAACCCTGAAACACCAGCCCCAGCACAATCCCCTACACTGCCCGAACACCACTGCACTGCCCTAAACCCTGAAACACCAGCACGACCCCCTACACTGCCTGAACACCACTGTACTGCCCTAAACCCTGAATCACCAGCCCCAGCACGACCCCCTACACTGCCCGAACACCACTGCACTGCCCTAAACCCTGAAACGCCACCCCCTGCATGACCCCCTACACTGCCCGAACACCACTGCACTGCCCTAAACCCTGAAACACCACCCCCTACACTGCCCGAACACCACGGCACTGCCCTAAACCCTGAAACACCACCCCCAGCACGACCCCCTTTACTGCTCGAACTCCACTGCACTGCCCCAAACCCTGAAACACCACCCCCAGCACAACCCCCTACACTGCCCAAACACCACTGCCCTAAACCCTAAAACACCACCCCCAGCATTACCCCCTATACTGCCCAAACACCACTGCACTGCCCTAAACCCTAGAACACTACCCCCAGCATGACCCCCTACACTACCCGAACACCACTGCACTACCCTAAACCCTCAAACACTCCCCCAGCACGACCCCCTACACTACCCGAACACCACTGCACTGCCCTAAACCCTAAAACACTCCCCCAGCACGACCCCCTACACTACCCGAACACCACTGCACTACCCTAAACCCTAAAACACTCCCCCAGCACGACCCCCTACACTACCCAAACACCACTGCACTGCCCTAAACCCTAAAACACTACCCCCGCATGACCCCCTACACTACCCAAACACCAATGCACTACCCTATTCCCTAAAACACTACCCCCGCATGACCCCCTACACTACCCTAAACCACTACCCCCGCACGACTCCCTACACTACCCAAAGACCACTGCACTACCCTAAACCCTAAAACACGACCTCCTACACTACACAAACACCACTGCACTACCCTAAACCCTAAAACACTGCCCCCTACACTACACAAACACCACTGCACTACCCTAAACCCTAAAAAACTACCCCCAGCACGAACCACTACACTACCCAAACACCACTGCACCTCCCTAAACCCTAAAAACTACCCCCAGCAGTACCCCTACACTACCCAAACACCACTGCACTACCCTAAACCCTAAAACACTACCCCCAGCAGTACCCCCTACATTACCCAAACACCACTGCACTACCCTAAATCACTACCCCCAGCACGACCCCCTACACTACCCAAACACCACTGCACTACCCTAAAACACTACCCCCAGCACGACCCCCTACACTACCCAAACACCACTGCACTACCCTAAACCCTAAAACACTCCCCCAGCACGACCCCCTACACTACCCAAACACCACTGCACTACCCTAAACCCTAAATCTACCCCCAGCATGACCCCCTACACTACACAAACACCACTGCACAACCCTAAACCCTAAAACACTACCCCCAGCATGACCCTCTTCACTACCTAAACACAACTTCACAATTTGTTACAGGCGTTGCAACGCAGACCTGTGGTGCTTACTGGAAGTACCTAGTGGGCTAGTTGGGCCCCAGGGACCCTCAGGATTAAAGGTGACCTAATCCCCCAACTTAAAACGCACCACGGGGCGCGTTTGCACAGTGGTGAAGGGAGGGGGCGGGGCCTCAGGTGACATGTGCGCAAACATGCCCTGTGGTGCGTTTTAAGTTGGGGAATTAATTCCCTTTGAATCCTGAGGGACCCTGGGGGCCAACTAGCCCACCAGGTACCTTCAGTAAGCACAACAGAGTTGCGTTGCAGAGAGGTGAAAAAAGGTGCGTAGCCTCGGAACGCCTCTCTGCAACTCAGCACTGTGGTCCTAACTGTGGGTACCTGGGGGGCTAGTTGGGCCCCAGGGACCCTCAGAATTCAAGGGGACTTAATCCCGCAACTTAAAACGCGCCACGGGGTGCGTTTGCACACATGTCACCTCAGGCCCCCCTCCCTTCACTGTGCAAACGCGCCCTGTAGCGCGTTTTAAGAGGTAGTTTTAATCCCCCTGCCCTATTATGTACTAGGGACTTGCAGAGGAGGTCATGCTAATCACAGGGGTACCCCAACGCATAGTGTTCCCTAGTGTATGTAGGTGTTTTCACTGTATTCTAAGTGTTTTTTAGCATAGCACTGGCTCTGGTTAGTCAGAGTCAGTTATCACCAGTACCTGTCTGAAAAAGTTGTGGGCACAGGATGATTTTGCAACAAGGCCTCTTTCTGCTCCTCTGTTGGTTCTTTCTGCACATCTTTTGCTTCTTTCTGTGCGTTTTTTCTTCTTTCTTCACATGTCCTACCTCTGTAGGCATAGTTAGAAACTAGCATTTAAAAAAACCTTTGAAATTCACTTAAAAATCATAGGTTTCAGGCACGTTATAGTTAGAAATTAGCATTTAAAAAACCTTTGAAATTCACTGAAAAACCATAGGTTTCAGACACGTTATAGTTAGAAATTAGCATTTAAAAACCTTTGAAATTCACTGAAAAAACCATAGGTTTTAGGGACAGTTATAGTTAGTTGGACATTTCACTCGCACAAAACCATAGAAATTCCCCAGTTATAGTTAGTTCAGCTAACTATAACTCGCGCCCCGCAATGCACTGCTGATGACGTCACATATTACATCACTCATGACATGGTCAGTGACATCACTGATGACATCACTAATGACATCTCAAATGACATCACTGATGACATCATCCATGTGATAATTTCATGCATTTTCTCACACCCTAATATAACTTTTGATACACCCACTCTAAATTACAGACTGCCATTCTCAAAACCATAGACACTCCAACACCAAAAACTACATACCCACTCACTGATTCTTAGGTCTACACACACATCCACTCACTCACCCGTACAGTCACTCATACTTAGTCACTCAGTACAGGACTATCATATGCACTCATGCACCTATATAAACACTCACACACCGCCACTCATCCATAGAGGTACTCACACACCTAGTCAGTCATGCAAAAACTTAATCACACACCCATTTACTCACCTATACAGTAATACACACACCAGCTCACTTACTCATACAAATACTAGCACATTCTTACGCTCTTATACAATCACTGATACAAGTACACACTCATCCATACAGCCACTCTCACAATCACACACTCTCACTTATAGCCATTTATATACTCCAACACACATATATACTGCCTTGCACATATGTAGTTACTCACACATGTACCACTGAGATATACATTCAATCACTAACACACCCATACACACACTCACCCACCCATACAGTCCATCACAGATGCACTCTTGAAACCATGCACCCAGTGAATCACCAACTCACACATCTATGCACAGAGTCACACACACCCCACCCACACAAACACTCAGGCACCCATACAGATACTCAGACAATCAATCAATAACCCATGTAGACACTCATGTAGCTATTCAGAAAGCCATGCAGCCGCTTACAAACCAACAGACAGACGGATACAGACATTCACACAGTTTAGTCACTAACCCATGCATTCAGTAAGATACATTTAATCACTCACTTGTAGAGTCAGTCACTCACGTACTAAATCATCCATTCAGACACTTATACACCCACTCATTCTTCAATACGCCTTTCCCTAAATATATTAAACATATTTAAACTTTACACAAACACACAGTCACTGGATGATGTCATCAGTGATGTCATCAGTGATGTCATTTGAGATGTCATCAGTGATGTCACTGACCATGTCATGAGTGATGTAATATGTGACGCCATCAGCAGTGCATTGCGGGGCGCCAGTTATAGTTAGCTGAACTAACTATAACGGGGAATTTCTATGGTTTTGTACGAGTGAAATGTCCAACTAACTATAACTGTCCCTAAAACCTATGGTTTTTTCAGTGAATATATATATATATATATATATATATATTCACTGAAAAAACCATAGGTTTTAGGGACAGTTATAGTTAGTTGGACATTGCACTCGACAAAACCCGTGAAATTCCCCGTTATAGTTAGTTCAGCTAACTATAACTCGCGCCCCGCAATTCACTGCTGATGACGTCACATATTACATCACTGATGACATCTCAAATGACATCACTGATGACATCTCAAATGACATCACTGATGACATCACTGATGACATCATCTAGTGACTGTTTCTGTAAAGTTTAAATATTTTTAATGTATATAGGGAAAGGCGTATTGAAGAATGATTGGGTGTATAAGTGTCTGTATGGATGATTTAGTAGGTGCGTGACTAACTGTATAAGTGAGTGATTAAACGTATCTTACTGAATGCATGGGTTAGTGACTAAACTGGGTGAATGTCTGTATCCGTCTGTCTGTTGGTTTGTAAGCGGCTGCATGGGTTTGTGAATAGCTACATGAGTGTCTATATGAGTTATTGATTGGTTGTCTGTATGGGTGCCTGAGTGTTTGTGTGGGTGGGGTGTGTGCGACTCTGTACATAGATGTGTGAGTGGGTGATTCACTGGGTGCATGATTTGAAGAGTGCGTCTGTGATGGACTGCTTGGGTGGGTGAGTGTGTGTATGGGTGTGTTAGTGAGTGAATGTATATCTCAGTGGTACATGTGCGAGTAACTACATATGTAAAAGGCAGTATATTTGTGTTTTAGAGTATTTAAAAGGCTATAAGTGAGAGTGTGTGATTGTGAGAGTGGCTGTACGGATGCGTGTGTGCTTGTATCAGTTATTGTATAAGAGCGTAAGAATGTGCTAGTATTTGTATGAGTAAGTGAGCTGGTGTGTGTATAACTGTATAGGTGAGTAAATGGGTGTGTGATTAATTTTTTGCATGACTGACTAGGTGTGTGAGTACCTCTATGGATGAGTGACGGTGTGTGAGTGTTTATATAGGTGTATGAGTGCATATGATAGTCCAGTACTGAGTGACTGTTAGTATGAGTGAGTGTACGGGTGAGTGAGTGGATGTGTGTGTAGACCTAAGAATCAGTGAGTGGGTATGTAGTTTTTGGTGTTGGAGTGTCTATGATTTTGAGAATGGCAGTCTGTAATTTAGAGTGGGTGTATCAAAAGTTATATTAGGGTGTGAGATGATGCATGAAATTATCACATGGATGATGTCATTTGAGATGTCATCAGTGATGTCATCAGTGATGTCACTGACCATGTCATGAGTGATGTAATATGTGACGTCATCAGCAGTGAATTGCGGGGGCGCGAGTTATAGTTAGCTGAACTAACTGTAACGGGGAATTTCACGGGTTTTGTACGAGTGCAATGTCCAACTAACTATAACTGTCCCTAAAACCTATGGTTTTTTCAGTGAATTTCAAAGGTTTTTTAAATGCTAATTTCTAACTATAACGTGCCTGAAACCTATGGTTTTTTCAGTGAATATATATATATATATATATATATATATATATATATATATATATATATATTATATTTATTATACTATGTATACATGTGAAAATGTCTCGGACCCTGTTTGCCTCTGTGGCACGGAAAAAATGGGTGAAACTGACGTCAGCACGCCGACGAGGTCCTCTTATGGCTCCGATGACGTCATACGGTGTCGCGAGCTGAGCCGTGCTCATTGACGTGGAAGAGCTAGGAAAGAATTTACGTGGAATGCTGGTGCAGGGGATATTCACCTAAGTGTTCAGGCTAGTCCTTTGGGAGCAACTGTTTATGGTGCCACTCCAGAAACCGAATCCAGTGATCCGAGGGCAGAAGCCCTGCAGATGGCGCACGAGGTGGGGTGCCCAGTCGTGTGCACCGGCGGGGCAGCGAAGTGACAAGCACCACAACCCACAAAAAAGGTAACAAGGGCACTGAATAACACAGGATCTTCTCTTTGTATCTGGCAGGAACAACGAAGTTAAAATGCTCTAGTACCAAAATGTAGAATTAGTGCTACAACGGTCTTCAAGAGGACCTGTGATGCCGCTTCTGCCTCCCGTACCCTGGAGGCGGCACATGGGTCACGCGGTACGGTCATACTGCGGTGGGACGCACACTCGTTGACCTCTCATGGCACTGCTCCACACTTCAGGGAGGACGCTTTCCATTAGCTATGTTTTCTGATGACATGTCGCGCCGGCCCCGTCCAACAACAGAACTCCTTTAGATGCAAACAGACTCTTCCACTCTCTCACCGGAAGTGAAACCAGGCCACGCGGACACTTTCACAATACAACAGCCAGGAATGCACTTTTCGGTTAAAAAAACCACATTCCTTCCTCCTAATTAATCAAATAAACGTCTCACTGAAGAACAGGGGCCAGCTTCGATCGGTAAACAGCCGTTACAACGACGTTTTTACTTTGCGATACCATTACAACGCATGCATTACCACGCATGCGTTGTACATCACGAAGTCATTACTACGCATTTTTTTAGAACGCATGGTCATTTACCACGCATGCTTTTACAACGAATTTTGTTGTAAAGGTATGTATGGTAAATGACCATGCGTTCTAAAAAACATGTAGACGATCCATGTCGTTGTAAGGAAACAGAGGCTGTTTCGGTTCCTCACAACGACGTGCACCGCCCCTCAGAGACGACGTGAAGCAGGTACCACGAGGAGAGAGGAACCATGAGGAGTGAGAGGTAAGGGGGATTGGGCATGGGGTGGGCTTTTCTTTTCTAGGGTTTAGGGTAGTGCAGTGGTGTTTGTGTGTAGGGGTCGTAGGGGGTAGTGTTTTAGGGTTTAGGGTAGTGCAGTGGTGTTTGGGTAGTGTAGGGGGTACTGTTTTAGGGTTTAGGGTAGTGCAGTAGTGTAGGGGGTCGTGCTGGGGGTAGTGTTTTAGGGTTTAGGGTAGTGCAGTGGTGTATGGGTAGTGTAGGGGGTCGTGCTGGGGTAGTGTTTTAGGGTTTAGGGTAGTGCAGTGGTGTTTGGGTAATGTAGGGGGTAGGTTTAGGGTAGTGCAGTGGTGTTTGGGTAGTGTAGGGGGTAGTGCTGGGGTAGTGTTTTAGGGTTTAGGGCAGTGCAGTGGTGTTTGTGTAGTGTGGGAGGTCATGCTGGGGGTATATTTAGGGTTTAGTGTAGTGCAGTGGTGTTTGGGTAGTGTAGGGAGTCGTGCTTGGGGTAGTGTTTTAGGGTTTAGGGTAGTGCAGTGGTGTTTGGGTAGTGTAGGGAGTCGTGCTGGTGGTAGTGTTTTAGGGTTTAGGGTAGTGCAGTTATGTTTAGGTAGTGTATGGTGTTGTGCTGGGGGTAGTGTTTTAGGGTTTAGGGTAGTGCAGTGGTGTTTGGGTAGTGGAGGGGGTAGTGTTTTAGGGTTTAGGGTAGTGCGCCCAACCAGCCACAATATCCGTGGACAAAGGGGATCCTGACTCTTAGGAACGCTCCGTCAATTGAATAATTTGAGTCAAGGGCCCTACCACGTCCAAGACCTATCAATTCCTTTCTTGGGATCCCTCATATACTTGGAGAAAAAGGTACATATTTTCTCATCAATTTCAGGCGTGTGTGCCACCTTACCCTTCAGTGAGGGCCTGGGGCATTCTCCCCTCATCCTATTCCTGACCTCCCTTTCAAGGGGTTGATGGATTTTCCCCACCACATACTCTGCCACTTTGGCGTCAGGTGTCCACTCTGCCGACCTAGGATGGTAAATTTGGGTAGGCTCGAACATGTCCGAGTGGACCCCGTCCCCAACCGGGGACTGAGAGCAGTGGGACTCTGGACGCCAGGGACGCCCCGAGTCCTTATCCTCATCGGAGGAGAAATCGTCCTCCGATACACCCTCTCCCTCTAAGGGAAACCCGCTGTCGGGGTCTACAATAGTGGTGACAGTGTTGCAATTTTCTCCGGGCCCCTCCTCCTCCCGGCAGGGTGCATGTTTTAGCGTTCGCGCACTCTTGAGGAAGGTCTCCGTAAGTTTATCAAATCCTTCCAAGTGCCACGCGTTATGCTTAACGGCCCTTTTATTCCCCATCTGGGAGCTACTTGGACCCGCCACCACCAGATCTGGGTCACTTAACACCCCAGGGATGCTTTTCGCCAGCTTATCAACCTGATCCCTAAGAGGAGCCAGCGCCCTAGAAATAGCCAGAGAGAGGGCTTGGTCCACTGCTGGAGGGAGAAGTTGGGGGCCATTCCTCCTCCACTTCCTGGTAGGAGGAGTAAAAATGGTCTTCTGGAGAAGACATGATAGCAGAGGGTGTGAGCACAGAACAAATGCCCTTAAAATCCTTAAGACAGCCCCCTCGCCGGTGCTCCAACAGCTGGGCTTTCCCCGAAGCTGAAAGAATAGACTGAGGTGCAATACCAATTACCACCACCAGGTGGCGCTGGTAACTAACGTGGCCGTGTGGGGAAATCACCGCGTAGCGGTGTCAAAATTAGGCGAGGGTTGGTCGGGAATCAAGCGGACACTAAAGGAGTGACCAGATTCCCAAACGCGCGTAAAGACCAGCGGGAGCGCTCGACGGAGCTGCCTCGCTCGGACCAGACGCACCTGACAGGATCTCACAGCGCGCAGAGCACACAGCGGGAGAAACTGCGAGGGGGAGAACGTGCTCGGGCAAGAGCATGCTGCGCAGGGAATATGAAACAATACCAAGGCAATAATGCTAATAACGTGCACAAGAAACCGCTATACAAACAGCAACAACGTCAGATTAAGCCAAGAATGTAAGGAATGCACTTAACTGACGAGCAGTGAAGAAAGAGGAAGCGGAAGGGACGTCACGATATTATATACGATGGACTGTGATATGATTGGACTATAGTTGCCTTGGAGACTACCCCCTAATGGTTCATGGGTTGTGTAGTCTTTTGTTTAATGATTGTTGTGTTACGTTTTCTTTGAACTGCTATGCAAATAAAGTGAGGAAAGATATGCATAATCCTCGCCTCCGTCCTGCCATAGAATTCATTAAACTTTATTTGATCTGATTTAGAAACATAATCATAAAAGTGTACATAAAAACAGTAAATCCTCTTTCCTAATACAATACAGTGAGAATTAATTAAAACCAGTAGGTAAAAACGGGTGTTACAAAGCCCGGTTCAGAGCAACTTCAGGTTAACAGAATCGTAAAGTTCAATGTTTCGCAAGATCAATCTCATGTACTTCAGTGCAAAATACGCAATAAGGGGTCCAAGTAAAATGTAACGCTCCAATACCTGACCAGTTTGCACTATATAAAACTGCAGAAAACCTAAAATAAAAAGTGTTTTGCACACTTCTGTCATTGGGCTATATGTGGGCTACATCTGGGTGATATTTGTGCTACATTTGGGCTCTTTTTCCTCCGGTGGCCATCTTGGGAGACTTATTTGTTATGAAGTTTCCTAATTTCCTCATTTACTGCAGTCTCCTCAGTTGGAAATGCTTTCAGTTTTTTACTTTGATTCCATCAAGAAGGCATTCAGATGTGTCACACATTTGCCATAAATTCAGAATGTTAGCACTCTAGTTGTTCATTAGATCACTGTAGTAAAGCTACTGCTCACCAGGGAGTTAACTGGAAGTCTACTGCTGGTATTGAAAGTGATTGTTTCAGTCTGCATGTCAGAATTTTCTAATGAAATAGAAGAGGATTTGAGATCTCACTTAAAACATGCCCTAAATTTTCTTTCTGCAGCACTAACCATAATTTCTATGGCAAAATGAACCCCTCATTTTGTTCCTTTTTAAATTAAATGTTTTAAGTGTTACCAGTTTATTCCAATCAAGATGACTTCAGGTGTGCCATACTTTTGTCATAAATAAGACTGTTAGCTCTCTAGTTGTTCTTTAGAACACTCTGGGAAGCTGCAGTAGAACACAAAGGCATCAACTGACAGGCTGCTCCTGTTGAAATATAACAGGAAGATATTTGAGATCTCACTTAAAACATGTCCTAATTTTTCTTTCTACAGCACTAACCATAATTTCTATGACAAAATGAACCCCCTCATTTTGTTCCTTTTTAAATTAAATGTTTTAAGTGTTACCAGTTTATTCCAATCAAGATGGCTTCAGGTGTGCCATAATTTTGTCATAAGTAAGACTGTTAGCGCTCTAGTTGTTCTTTAGAACACTCTGGGAAGCTGCAGTAGAACACAAAGGAATCAACTGACAGTCTCTGCCCTTGTTGGATGTACATATTTTACTGAGAATGTCAGACTTCATTCTCACATGACTGAGAAAGATAATGTGAATTTACAGAAAATATGCTCTCATTTTAGCTTCTGGAGCACCTTCCAAAACTGTATGGGACAAGCATGTGAAAATAGTTTTCTCTCAAACATGATTCATGATATCCCAGCAGAATGTTTTTCACAGGGTAAAATCACCTTAGAACACACCACAATTCCTGAAATTAGTATGGTACCATCAACAAATGAATTCTAATGTAACTAAAGTCTGTTATCACCCTTTATAGTTCTCCTTTTGGTAACCCTCAAAATCTTCGATTCACTACAATGCATTTCAATGGGGTACTATCATTTATATTGGTCCCAAGATGGCTGCCAGTAATTCCAGGATGAAGTGCTGACAGCCAATCAGATCTCACGATGACATGTGTGGTTAGGCTCCGCCCAGATATATATGTGTTTTCTTTTTCAAATTTCTCAGGAACTACTGAACGGATTTACACCATTTAACCAAAAGGCACGACTCTGAACCAAGGGCTTCCTTTTTGCCAAATTTGGTGTAATTCCGTTCAGCAGTTCGGGCTGTAGCTGCGATGAAAGGTTCCTATGGAAAATTGCATGGGGAAAACACGTTTTGGGACCCCCCTTTTTTCTCGGCCCCCACTTGACAAATCACCCCCAGACTTTCAGGATAGGAGCGGAACGGAGCGGGCCACGAGTTTTGAAAATTTCGCGAAGATTCGTCAACCGGCACCAAAGTTATTTCAAATAGAATGTTGCGGATTTGCTATGGAAAATAGGTCCTAACTATAACTATCTACTGGCGACCGCCAGTAGATAAATATATATATATATATATATATATATATATATATATATATATATATATATATATATATATATATATATATATATATATTCACTGAAAAAACCATAGGTTTCAGGGACGTTATAGTTACAAATTAGCATTTAAAAAACCTTAGAAATTCACTGAAAAAACCATAGGTTTTAGGGACAGTTATAGTTAGTTGGACATTGCACTCGTACAAAACCCGTGAAATTCCCCCGTTATAGTTAGTCCAGCTAACTATAACTCGCGCCCCGCAATGCACTGCTGATGACGTCACATATTACATCACTCATGACATGGTCAGTGACATCACTGATGACATCACTGATGACATCATCCAGTGACTGTGTGTTTCTGTAAAGTTTAAATATTTTTAATATATATAGGAAAAGACGTATTGAAGAATGAGTGGGTGTGTAAGTGTCTGTATGGATGATTTAGTAGGTGCGTGACTGACTGTATAAGTGAGTGATTTAACGTATCTTACTGAATGCATGGGTTAGTGACTAAACTGGGTGAATGTCTGTATCCGTCTGTCTGTTGCTGTGTAAGTGGCTGCATGTGTTTGTGAATAGCTACATGAGTGTCTATATGAGTTATTGAATGCTTGTGTGAGTATCTGTATGGGTGCCTGAGTGTTTGTGTGGGAGGGGTGTGTGCATAGATGTGTGAGTGGGTGATTCACTGGGTGGATGGTTTCAAGAGTGCATCTGTGATAGACTGTATGGGTGGGTAAGTGTGTGTAAGAGTGTGTTAGTGAGTGAATGTATATCCCAGTGGTACATGTGTGAGTAACTACATATGTGAAAGGCAGTATATATGTGTGTTGGAGTATATAAATAGCTATAAGCGAGAGTGTGTGATTGTGAGAGTGACTGTATGGATGAGTGTGTGCTTGTATCAGAGATTGTATAAGAGCGTAAGAATGTGCTAGTATTTGTATGAGTAAGTGAGCTGGTGTGTGTATAACTGTATAGGTGAGTAAATGGGTGTGTGCTTAATTTTGTGCATGACTGACTAGGTGTGTGAGTACCTCTCTGGATGAGTGGCGGTGTGTGAGTGTTTATATAGGTGTATGAGTGCATATAATAGTCCTGTACTGAGTGACTATAAGTATGAGTGACTGTACGGGTGAGTGAGTAGATGTGTGTGTGTGTAGACCTAAGAATCAGTGAGTGTGTATATAGTAATTGGTGTTGGAGTGTCTATGGTTTTGACAATGGCAGTCTGTAATTTACAGTGGGTGTATCAAAAGTTATATTAGGGTTTGAGAAGATGCATCAAATTATCACATGGATGATGTCATCAGTGATGTCATCAGTGATGTCACTGACCATGTCATGAGTGATGTAATATGTGACGTCATCAGCAGTGCATTGCGAGGCGCGAGTTATAGTTACCTGAACTAACTATAACGGGGGAATTTCACGGGTTTTGTACGAGTGCAATGTCCAACTAACTATAACTGTCCCTAAAACCTATGGTTTTTTCAGTGAATTTGTAAGGTTTTTTAAATGCTAATTTCTAACTATAACGTGCCTGAAACCTATGGTTTTTTCAGTGAATTTCAAAGGTTTTTTAAATGCCAATTCCTAACTATAACATGTCTGAAACCTATGGTTTTTTTCAGTGAATTTCAAAGGTTTTGTAAATGACAATTTTTAAATGTATTAATTGTTATATTTATTTTTTTGATACTGATTTACTACATTTTTTTAAACTATTTATTTTTAGATATTTTATTTTTTAAATTACATTGTATTTACATTATACATTACATTACAAAATATACTTTCTCAGAATGAATTACTTTAGTTTAAATAATTTGCAAATAGGCAATAGACTTTTAAGTACAGTAGTTACAGTTGTTGCAATGGGCAACACAATTTCAAACACAATGCAACATTGAGCTCAATGTGAATTTCTAGTTAAATGCAATTAGTTACTTTATGGATTACTTTTTCTAACCACAGGACTGGATCCTAGATTCAGTCCTGCGACATCTCCTGTAAACAGTTGAGTAAAAGCGTTTTGGTTACAGTAGTGATTTTTAAGGAATATTATTGTATTTTAAAAGTTGACACTTCGAAACTTTTTCACATAGAATCACCAATGTTATCCTATGGGAGGAAATTCACTTAGCAGGTAAGTAGTGTTATCGTTACTTTTTCTTACTCAGTGGTGGATCCTGGATCCAGCACTGGTGCATCTCCTGTAAACAGTTGAAAGAATGCGTTTAAGTCATACAGGCGATTTTTAAGGAATATTTGTAGTTTGTGAAAATCGACACTTTGAAACTTTTCTGCTGAAAACCAGACAATGGATTCCTATGGAAGGAAATACAAGTTACTGGTAAATACGGTTAGAATTACTTTTCAGGGTCAGTGCTGGGCTAAAAGATGCAGCACTGGGTTCTCTCCTGATAACAGGTGAGTAAATCGGAATTCGTAGATCGGCTGATTTTAGAGGAATATTATAAAGTTCCAAAACTCCACACTTAGAAGAATTTCCAAGTGAAACCAGTCAATGTTAGCCTATGGAAGGAAATTCAAGTTACTGGTAAGTACGGTTAGAATTACTTTTCAGGATCAGTACTGGGCTCAAAGATGCAGCATTGAGGTCTCTCCTGATAACAGGTGAGTAAATCGGAATTCGTAGTTCTGCTGATTTTAGAGGAATATTTGTATGTTTCAAAAATTGACACTTAGAAACTTTTTCAGCAAAAAGCAGGCAATGATATCCTATGGAAGGAAATTCAAGTTACTGGTAAGTACGGTTAAAATTACTTTTCAGGATCAGTACTGGGCTCAAAGATACAGCACTGAGGTCTCTCCTGATAACAGGTGAGTAAATCGGAATTCGTATTTCGGCTGATTTTAGAGGAATATTTGCACAGTGGTGAAGGGAGGGCGCGGGGCTTCCGGTGACACGTCTGCAAACAGGCCCCGTGGCGCGTTTTAAGATGGGGAATTAAATCCTCCTCAATCCCGAGGGTCCCTAGGGGCCAAGTAGCCCACCAGATACCTCCAGTATGCGCCAGAGAGCTGCGTTGCAGAGAGGTGTTCAGAGGCCACACCCCTTTTTGCACCTCTCTGCAACGCAGCTCTGTGGCGCTTTCTGGACGTACCTGGTGGGCTAGTTGGCCCCCAGGGACCCTCAGGATTGAAGGGGATTTAATTCCCCATCTTAAAACGCGCAATGGGGCCTTTTTGCACACATGTCACCTGAAGCCCCGCCCCCTCCCTTCACCACTGTGCAAACGCGCCCCGTGGCGCGTTTTAAGTTGGGGAATTAAGTCCCCTTGAATCCTGAGGGTCCCTGGAGTCCAACTAGCCCACCATGTACCTCCAAAAGCGCCACAGAGCTGCGTTGCAGAGAGGTGTAAAAGGGGCGTGGCCTCTGTACACCTCTCTGCAACGCAGCCCCTGGCGCATACTGGAAGTTCCTGGTGGGATAGTTGGCCCCCAGGGACCCCCAGTATTCAAGGGGAATTGCTTCCCTCTGCAAATGCGCCAGGGCGCGTTTGCAGAGTGGTAAAGGAAGGGGGCGGGGCCTGCGGCACGATCGTTTTTTTTAAAAAAAAAACATTTTTTTTTTTTTAAATGCTTTTTTCTGCGCAGGGGGTCCTTGTGGGACCCCCTGAGCAGACCTAGGGGGTCAGGGTGTTTCTACCCTGCCCCCTTTGTGCGTTTTGCGCACTTGTTTCTGTGCCTCGGTTCTACCGAGGGACAAAATGGCTGCCAAGACTTCCTGATTTGGAGTGTTGACAGCCAATTAGCATGCAGCTCGTGATCGGGAAGGTACGCGGACCCTACTCGGCCCTAGATATATATGTGACTTTACTTTTGATTTTCTCAGGAACTACTGAACGGATTTACACCATTTAACAAAAAGGGTTCTTTCTGAACCAAGAACTACCTCTTTGCCAAATTTGGTGTAATTCCGTTCAGCAGTTCGGGCTGTAGCCGTGTCTAAAGTTTCCTATGGGAAAATGAATGGGGAAAACACGTTTTGGGACCCCCTTTTTCTCTGCCCCCGCTTGACGAATCACCCCGAAACTTTCAGGGTAGGAGCGGACCGGAGCGGGCCATAAAGTTTGAAAATTTTGCGAAGATTCGTCAACCGACGCAAGAGTTATTTCAAATAGAATGTTGCAGATTTCCTATGGAAAATAGGTCCTAACTATAACTATCTACTGGCGACCGCCAGTAGATAAAATATATATATATATATATATATATATATATATATATATATATATTCACTGAAAAAACCATAGGTTTCAGGGACGTTATAGTTAGTTGGACATTTCTCTTCTACAAAACCATAGAAATTGCCCCGTTATAGTTAGTTCAGCTAACTATAACTCGCGCCCCCACAATGCACTTCTGATGACATCACATATTACATCACTCATGACATGGTCAGTGACATCACTGATGACATCATCCAGTGACTGTGTGTTTCTTTAAAGTTTAAATATGCATGGCCAGAATTTTATTCCTTTTTTTCTTAAAGTTTGGAGGGAGGCCGCGTGGCCCCCCTCCTAAGGCCAATTATGGCCCCAGGGACCCCATCCCCCGGGGCCTGGCCTTTCCGTTGGGGACCGTGGGGGGAGCCCCAATGCCCCCACGGTCCTGCTGGCTCCCCGCCTCCTGCGGGAGCCGGCATTGCTTTTCCACAAGGGGAGCTGCTGACATGCAGCTCCCTTGTGGAAAGTAATTCTGCTTTGCTTCATTGAAGCGAGAGCAGGTTTCCTGCTCTCGCTTCAATGAAGCAGCAGAGTTTGCAATGACAGGGCGGGAGCCGCACGGCTCCCGCCCTGTCATTGCAAACAGCAGTGTCCCGGGGTGGTCCCCAGGGCCATCGAGGGCTCCAGGAGGGGGCCCGCGGCCCCCCTCCCTTCATTTTAAAAGCCCCGGGGAGGTGGTGGGCCTGGGGGTCCATAACGGACCCCTGAATTTAAATATAGAGTGCCCCGGGGAGGTGGCGGTCCCCGGGGCAGCGTGGGGGGTATTGGGACCCCCCTATGCTTTTTTTTTTCACAGCCCCGGGGAGGTTGTGGTTCCCGGGGCTGCGGGGGGCCGTAGTGCCCTCCGCATACATTTTAATAAGCCCCGGGGAGGTGGCTGTCCCCGGGGCTGCGCGGGTCCCCGCTATTATTTTTTGTGCAATGCCCCCGGGACCTGGCCCACCCGCGGGCCTCATTTAAATAAAGCGCGGGAGCCCGCGCTTCATTTTTTTTAAAATTTCGGCGGGATTCGCGGCCCCAACGCGAATTCCGCCGAATTTTTTTATTTTTTTAAAAGAGGCTTTTTTGGGCGTTTGGGGTCCTTGTGGGACCCCTGAGCAGGCCTAGGGGGTCAGAGTGTTTCTACCCTGCCCCCTTTTCTTAATTTTTCACTTAGTTTTACTGTTTTCTTGTGAGTCGGTTCTACAGAGTCACAAGATGGCTGCCAACACTTCCTGGTTTGGAGTGTTTGCAGCCAATCACAGTGAAGCTCGTGGTCAGGAGGGTTCGCGAATCCACCGCGTCCCTAGATATCAAAACTTTTATTTTTTGAATTTCTCAGCAACTACTGAACGGATTTACACCATTAAAAAAAAAAAAAGGTTGATTTCTGAACCAAGCACTACCTTTTTGCCAAATTTGGTGTAATTCCGTTCAGCAGTTCGGGCTGTAGCCTTGGTTAAAGTTTCCTATGGAAAATTGATTATCCACCTTTTATTTTTTGAATTTCTCTGGAACTACTGAACGGATTTACACCATTTAACAAAAAGGACTCTTTCTGAACCAAGGGCTACCTTTTTGCCAAATTTGGTGTAATTCCGTTCAGCAGTTCGGGCTGTAGCCGTGTCTAAAGTTTCTTATGGAAAATAACATGGGGAAAACGCGTTTTGGGACCCCCTTTTTCTCGGCCCCCGCTTGGCGAATCACCCCGAAACTTTCAAGACAGGAGCTGACCGGAGCGGGCCACTAGTTTTGATAATTTCGCGAAGATTCATCAACCGGCGCCAAAGTTATTGGGAAAACAAAAACGCTTTTCCTAAGGAAACTAGGTCCTAACTATAACTACCTAATGGCGACCGCCAGTAGGATATATATATATATATATATATATATATATATATATATATATATATATATATATTTTCACTGGAAAAACCATAGGTTTCAGGCACGTTATAGTTAGAAATTAGCATTTAAAAAACCTTAGAAATTCTCTGAAAAAAACATCGGTTTCAGGGACGTTATAGTTAGTTGGACATTTCACTCGTACAAAACCAGAGAAATTCAGCTGTTATAGTTAGTTCAGCTAACTATAACTCGCGCCCCCGCAATGCACTGCTGATGACGTCACATATTACATCATTCATGACATGGTCAGTGACATCACTGATGACATCACTGATGACATCACTGATGACATCACTGATGACATCCAGTGACTGTGTGTTTCTTTAAAGTTTAAATATGTTTTATATATATGCCAAGGTGTATTGAAGAATGAGTGGGTGTATAAGTGTCTGAATGGAGGATTTAGTAGGTGCGTGACTGACTGTATAAGTGAGTGATTAAATGTGTCTTACTGAATGCATGGGTTAGTGACTAAACTGTGTGAATGTCTGTATCAGTCTGTCTGTTGTGTAAGCTGCTGCATGGGTTGGTCAGTAGCTACATGAGTGTCTATATGGGTTACTGATTGGTTGCCTGAGTATTTGTATGGGAGACTGAGTGTGTGTGTGGGTGGGTGGGAGGTATGTGACTCTGTGCATAGATGTGTGAGTGGTTGATTCACTGGGTGTATGGGTTCAAGAGTGCATGTGGAAACAGCTGTATGGGTGGGTGAGTGTGTGTATGGGTGTGTTGGTGAGTGAATGGATGTCTCGGTGGTACATGTCCAAGTAACTACATATGTAAAAGGCAGTGTATGTGAGAGATGGAGTATATAAATGACTATACGTGAGAGTCAGTGATTGTGAGAGTGGCTGTATGGATGAGTGTGTACTTGTATCAGTGATTATATAAGAGAGTAAGTATGCGTTAGTATCTGTATGAATAAGTGAGGTGGTGTGTGTATAACTGTATAGGTGAGTAAATGGGAGTGTGATTGATTCTTTGCATGACTGACTAGGTGTGTGAGTAACTCCATGGATGAGTGGCGGTGTGTGAGTGTCTGTATAGGTGTATGAGTGCATATGATAGTGTTGTATTGATGAGTGACTGCATGTATGAGTGATTGTATGGGTGAATGAGTGGATGTGTGTGTAGACCTAGGAATCAGTGAGTGCGTATGTAGTAACCGGTATTGGTGTGTCGATGGTTTCGAAAATGGTAGTCTGTATTTTACAGTGGGTGTATCAAAGGTTATATTAGAGTGTGAGGAGGTGCTTCAGATTTTCACGTGGATGATGTCATCAGTGATGCCATCAGTGATGTCATATGAGATGTCATCCATCAGCTGCTATTAGACTGGAATTCGGCCTGATGAGCTCCTATATTCAAGGTATATCCAGGATTTTACGTTGGGGATACCAGTTAAACAAGCATTTGCAATGCAATAGGTCTCGCATTTGCGAGAGTTTGAGCTATTGGCATTGTCAATGGCAATGACTTTTATTCATGTGTTTTTGAAAACCTGCAAGCGGTGCACCTAAATAAAAGGCATTGTCATGTACAATTCCAATAGCTAAAATTCTCGCAAATGCGAGACCTATTGCTTTGCAAATGATTGTTTGCCTTCCTATCAATAGCCCTGATCTGTCCAACATGTCGGGCTCGGGGGAAAGGCGATAGGGGTCCCATCTGAATAGTGTCTACCTTGGGGAGTCCTGCACAACTAAGGCCATGCAGTGCTAGAGCATAGCTAAATATTGTTTTCACCACTTTGTGCTCGAGGGGAATGGAAAAAGTGCATTACAGAAGACTGCCCTGTTAGCCTTTATGTCGACATATGCAATATGTATATGTCTTTAGAGCAGATGTGAGTTTAAGTTGGTAACTGAGGTGGCTATGTTTGAGTGAGGTAGCAATAACTCTTAAATAAAAGTGCTGTCGCAGGAAGGGATTAGTCCCATTCTCAGCAAAGCGCTCACAAAACCAGCTTGGGCTGCCACGAAATTCCATATCGTAAGAACACCAAACGAGTTAGCATAAACTGATGTTACCATCCCAAATGAAAACTTGTATAACCTATATTTCATCATACATGCAATTTAAAAACACTCAAACCAGTTACCACAGTATTTCAAATACCATGAAATCTAAAAGCAGTCAAGTTCTTCAAAACGAGTTTGTGTTCTTGTAACAGAAACCACTATATTTAAATGCAGTCATGACAATTTCCTAACACTTATAAGGGTGTTCTTACTGGAAGAGGCTTTACCACAAATACTGCAACATCGGTTTCGGAGTTCTCAAAGGAAGCAGCGTCTGTCGCTTACAGGCAGGATCTCACACAAAGAAGTGGTACTGGACGCAACTTACAGCTATATTATTTTGATAAAACTCCTTTACGTAAGTCTTTACATTACCCAAACACTACATATTTGACAAGCGCGTGGCACAATGTGGCTTCAGGTCAATTAGCCAGCAAAGCGTTGAGACGGCAATGGAAAACGTAAGTCCAGTTTTAGTTACTTCGCCTACACCAACAGAGCACATTAGACAAATCAACTGGCACCATCACGCATACAACACATTTACTGTTGTGAACTCTGCTCCTTATTACATCACCCCTTTCTGACTCCATGTCAACTCCCCCACCCCCAATTAATTTGTGGGTGTCTGGAGTAACTGTTTTCCATTTATAGCACTAAGTGTACCGCTAAAAGTGAAGTCTTGTGTGATCAAGACAGGGACGTAACCTAAAGCATAACACACTGTGGGATGGTAATCGGGCATATTGTGTTAAGCTGCAAGAGGCCAGGGGTAGGCATAGATATTACATGCAAATATAAGTCTAACACGGGGAAAAACACTCACAATGCCTCCCCCCCAACACATCGGTCCCAGTCCTGCTCTGGATGCGGTGCCTCGGGTGACTGCTCTGCCCGCCGACGGCGGGAGCCTCGGAGAGCAGCTCCGCCCCCGCCTCCTGCCTCCGTTGCTGCTTTCAGTGGCTACAGCGCCAGCGCAGAAGGGAGCAGATGAATGTGGAGCAGAAGCTATGGGCTATGCCGGGCCCCTGATACATGCTGTGCTGCCGGACCTGCGGGGAGGCACAGGAAACAAGAGGAGTCGCGACACAGCAGGCTTCCAAGATTAACCCACTGTATCCTACTGTATCGTGACTACCATCCGGCTCAAAACACCCGACCGGAACTGACATCACTGGGCGCATTCATCTCCAACAGCCTTCAGCTACAAGAGTGAGGCAGCGCTTTGTTGATCCTGACCCCGAGAGTTTAGACGTGATGGGATAGCCTTGCGCATGCGCCGCTGCCATGTTTACGTCAGGCAGAGATGCGCGACACAAAAAAAAAGTGCGATCTGGCGGACGAAAACTGTAGTTAGTGGCCGCTGCTTCCGGACTACACGGAAGTCAGTTTAACATCAACAGCCACTAAAAATCCAGCTAACAGGAGCTGTGCCAACATTCAGCAAATGGCAAGCGGCAGGAGAAACTACCGGCCGCTTGCCAACACAGAGATTACTTGATGCCTCGTAGAGGCGCTGCCTATGCGAGACCTAAAAATAGTGACTCTTACTCATTAAGAGGTGTCAAGAAATCTTTGGCGGTATTGGGGGAAATATTCCTTATATCGTGATTTTTATTTGGCACTAAAACTCTTTTGTGTAAAAGAAGAATCAGTGATTTCCCTCCCGCCATTAGAATTTAAATCCTCTTTAAAAACCTTAAGTAGTAAGATCAGCTTTAATAGAGATATTAAAATCTGTAATGCTAAAGGGAGATTTAAGATAATAGCTAGGACGAGCTCTCCGAGAATTTCCCAGAAATATTTATCCTTGATCCTAGAACATGGAATCCGACGTTGGTTCACCCTATGTCGCATGAATTATTTACCTTTAAACGATTTAACAGCAAACTGGTCCCAGTACATGGAAAATGGAAAAATTTGTAATTTTTGCGAGCTGAGTATTCAGAACCTGGATCATGTCTTGTTTGTATGTCCAGCATTGGTTTTGAGTCGTCGTCGCTGGCTTAGGCCAATGTTTTTACAAAATGGTGTTAAAGACGTAGCTTCAGCCCGTGATTTTCTCTTTTGCCCGAAAAATGAAGTAGTCTGTGTAAAATTATTCAACTTTTTTAAGGAGTTTATGTATATATTTTAATATCTTATATATATTATTTTAATCGGGCTGCTTCCCTTGTGTCTGTTGCCCTATTATGGAGTCCTAATATTCTCTCCTTTTCCAGATAGTATTTTGCACATGTTTTGGTTACTACTTTACTGCTCTCTGCACAACTGGGGTATTTTCTTGTTGCTAATTTTAAAAATCTATTCTCTATTGAAGTTGGATTTCGGATCGTATTTTGCACATGAATCTGATGTAATTCAACTGCTTTTGTAGCACATGTTAGGATATGCTTTGCTATCCCTATTCTCTTGCTGCTAATTTCACGTTAAGTTTCTGCTGAAGTTGTTTTTTTTATTTTTTTATTGTATTTTGCACATGAATTGACTGCTACTTAAATGCTTTTTTGCACAATTCGGGATATGTTTTGTTACTTTAATCATTTTGCTGCTAATTCCAAACTCTATTTGTCAAAGTTGCTACGTGTTGAAAAATCTGTATATGTAACTGTTGCCACTAATGCGCTTCTCCATGTTTTATTATATTTTAGGTAATAATTTGTATGTATCTTTTATGTGGACCTCATTGGAGTTCCAAATCTTTAAATAAATATTGAATTTAATTGAAATTGAAAATATCATCAGTGATGTCATCAGTGATGTCACTGACCATGTCATGAATGATGTAATATGTGACGTCATCAGCAGTGCATTGCGGGGGCGCGAGTTATAGTTAGCTGAACTAACTATAACGGCGGAATTTCTCTGGTTTTGTATGAGTGAAATGTCCAACTAACTATAACGTCCCTGAAACCTATGGTTTTTTCAGTGAATTTCTAAGGTTTTTTAAATGCAAATTTTTAACTATAACGTCCCTGAAACCTATGTTTTTTTCAGTGAATTTCAAAGGTTTTTTAAATGCTAATTTCTAACTATAACATACCAGTCGCGTTTCCAGAGTGGTGGAGAAAGGTGAGCGTGGCCTCCGAAACACCTCTTAGCATTCCCACTGTGTGGGATTTACTGGAGGTAATGGGAGGAGTAGTTGAAATTTGTACTTGTAAAGCGCACCCATACCCCCAAAGGGGTGTCCAGGCGCTGTACGCATACCGCTGTGGAACCCTTCCTGGCTTTTCCCTGTGAAATGTCCACTCCTGGGCACCCCCAGGGTGAAGCCAGGCATCCCAGCGCTGTTGGGGCCGTTGTGGGGATTAAGCAAGCTATTGCCCAGAGTTGCAGAGTGGAACCCATGATTAGAATAGGCACCGAGGCGAGAATTATCAGGTCTGAGGAAATTGAGCCCAAGACCCGCCGAGGCGGGAATTGAACCCTGGTCCCGGGCCAGATCTCTGCATCAGGGTCTGCCGCTCTAACCATTGAGCCACACTTCTCCACACAACGTCAACCTTGGGGGCCAACTATCCCTTTTATTACCACCAGTAAGTCCCACACAGCAGGATTGCTAACTTCTTATATCAGGCCCGCCCCCTCCCTGCACCACTGTGCAAACGTGCCCCCTAGCACGTTGTAAATTGGGGGATTAAGTCCCCTTGAATCCTGAGAGCACCTGGGGGCCAACTGGCCCACCAGGTACCTCCAGTAAGCGGCACAGAGCTGCTTTGCAGAGAGGTGGTCCAAGGCCACGCCCCTTTTTACACCTCTCTGCAACGCAGCTCTGTGGCGCTTACTGGAGGTACCTGGTGGGCTAGTTGGACCCAAGGGACCCTCCGGAATCAAGGGGACTTAATCCCCCAACTTACAACGCGCCAGAGGGCCCGTTTGCACAGTGGTGAACGGAGGGGGTGGGGCCTGATGTGACAAGTGTGCAAACGCGCCCCGTGGCGCGTTATAAGTTGGGGGATTAAGTCCCTTGAATCCTGAGGGTCCAGGGCCATCAAGGTCTCCAGGAGGGGGGGGCCGCGCGGCCCCCCTCCCTACCATTACAAAGCCCCGGGGAGGTGGTGGTCCCCAGGGCTCGGGGGTCCGTAATGGACCCCCACATTTGCATACTTAGTGCCCCGGGGAGGTGGTGGTCCCCGGGGCATGTAGGGGGGCTCAAGCCCCCCACACAGTTTATTTTTTTTTAAATTAGAGCCCCGGGGAGGTGGCGGTCCCCGGGGCTGCGGGGGGGGGCACCCCTGCGTTTTTATCATCAAAGCCCCGGGAGGTGGTGGTCCCCGGGCGTGTGGGGGCTCCGAGCCCCCCCACACAGATTTTTTTTTAAATAGAGCCCCGGGGAGGTGGCGGTCCCCGGGGCTTCGGGGGGGCTGCGTGCCCCCTGCAAAATATAAGTGAAGCCCTGGGGAGGTGGCGGTCCCCGGGGCTGCGGGGGCCCCTGCTATACATTTTCTGCATGCCCCCGGGACCTGGCCCACCCGGGGGCTTAAAAATAACTTTTGGGGGGTTTTTCGTCCGGATTCGCACACCCAGCGCAAATTCGGGCGATTTTTTTTTTTTAATTATTTTTTTTTTTTTTTTTTTTTTTTTTAAATTTAAATGCTTTCTTTGCCCTTAGCAGGCCTAGGGGGTCAGGGGGTCTGTACCCTGCCCCCTTTTCGTGTTTTTCATCCTTATTTCTCTGTTTTCTTGTGACTCGGTTACCGAGTCACAAGATGGCTGCCAACACTTCCTGGTTTGGAGTGTTGGCAGCCAATCAGAATGAAGCTCGTGCTCGGGGGGGGGGGGGGTTCGCGAACCCACCGCGGCCATAGATATCGAAACTTTTTCTTTTTCTAATTTCTCAGGAACTACTGAATGGATTTACACCATTTAACAAAAAGGACTCTTTCTGAACCAAGACCTACCTTTTTGCCAAATTTGGTGTAATTCCGTTCAGCAGTTCGGGCTGTAGCTTTGTCTAAAGTTTCCTATGGAAAATAACATGGGGAAAACGTGTTTTGGGACCCCCCTTTTTTCTCGGCCCCCTCTTGGCGAATCACCCCGAAACTTTCAAGACAGGAGCGGACCGGAGCTGATCACTAGTTTTGAAAATTTCGCGAAGATTCGTCAAACGGCGCCAAAGTTATTAAAAACGCTTTTCCTATGGAAACTAGGTCCTAACTATAACTACCTACTGGCGACCGCCAGTAGGTAATATATATAATTTGGTAGTTTTTTTTTTATAGCGCGAACATGACCCTTACGGGTATCAAATTGCTTTACAGAGAGCAGAGCAATAATATCATATTGGAGAAAAAAAATACAGGATAGGGTAGTACCCAGAAAAGGGAGGGCACGCTTTACAATGTCAAAGACCAGATGAGATAAACCAATAAAAACAAAAATATAATCCAGACAACTGCATGATCAGGCAGTGTCGAGAAAAGGGAGGGTAATGTCAGGACTGATAAGTCGAAACACTAAGGTAGCCGGTGAGAAGTAATCATGAGTGTGATTGAGGAAACGGTATCTTAGGATAGAATTTAAAAAATCTTAGCAATTCACTGAAAAAACAAAGGTTACAGGGACGTTATCGTTAGGCTCAGATTTCACTCGTACCAAACCATAGAAATTTGGCAGCTATAGCTACCTGAGCTAACTATAACTTAAGCCTCCACAGTGAACTGCTTATGACCTCACATATTACATCTCTCTTGACGTGGTCAGTGACATCACAGATGATATCTCAAATTACATTACTGATGACATCATACAGTGAGTGTAAGTTTTTTCCAAGAGTTTGCATTTTAAACATATATAGTCTGAGCTACTACAAAAGTTAAATTAGTATACTAGGTGTACAACTAATGAGTAATTCTATTTCTAATATATTATGTGAATGGTTGTGTTACTGTGCGTATCTGTGTGTGAATGGGTGTCTGAGTGGCTGTATAGGTGAGTGAGTGGGTGTGTCAGTGGGTGAATGAGTTTGCGAGTGACTATGGGTGAGTGACTGGGTGCTGGCTGTATGAGTGAGTGACTGGGTGTGTAAGTGGCTGTATTGGTGAGTGAGTGGCTGTATGATTAAGTGAATTGGCATGTGAGTGGCTGTACTGGAGAGTTTTTCTGTGTGAATGGCTGTATGGGTGAGTGGGCAGATGTGGGAGTGTTTGTATGGATGTGTGAATGGGTATGTAAGTGGCTGTGTGGGTGTGTGAGTGCTTGTATGGGTGGATGAGTGGCTGTGTTGAGAGGCTCTGAGTGAGTGGCTGTATAGGTGAATAGGTGGGTGTGTGAGTAGCTGTATGGGTCAATGTGTGGCTGTATGGGTGAGTGACTGGTTGTATAAGTAGCTGAATGGGTTAGTGAGTGGTTGTATGAGAGGCTGTTTGTGTGTGGGTGTGTGAGTGGCAATGGATGAGTGAGTAGATGTGTGAGTACTTGTATGGGTCTGTGAATGGGTATGTGAGTAGGTGTATGAGAGGTTATATAGGCGTGTAAGTGGCTCTGTGGATGATGTCATCAGTGCTGTCATTTGAGATGTCATCAGTGATGTCACTGACCATATCATCAGTGATGTAACATGTGAGGTCATAAGCAGTGCATTGCGGAGCGTAAGTAATAGTTAGCTCAGGTAATTATAACTGCTGAATTTTTCATTGGTTTTGTTTGAGTGAAATCTGAGCCTAACTATAGCCTGTAACCTTTAGTTTTTTCAGTGAATTTCTAAGGTTTTTTAAATATTATTTCCTAACTATAACATCCCTGTAACATTCGTTTTTTTTAAGTGAATCTCTAAAGTTTTTGTAATTTTATTTCCTAACTGTAAACTTTGAGAGTTAGTGCATGAGTGTCTCAGTGGATCTGTGAGAGTGTCTTGAGTGGGTCTGTCAGTCGGTTTGTGAGTGTCTGAGTGGGTCTTGGAGTGGCTGCATAAGTGTCTCACTGGGTGTGTGAGTGGGTGCGTGAGTGCCTGATTGGGTGTGTGAGTGGGTGCCTGAGTCTCTGAGTGGGTGCATGAGTCTCTGAATGGGTCTTGAGTGAGTGTATTAGTCTCTGAGTGGGTCTGTGAGCGGGTGTATGAGTGTCTCAGTGGGTCTGTGAGTGTCTGAGTGCCCCCTGTTTTGCCTTTTCTGCTCGCTTTCTGTCCTCTGTTTTGCCTATTCCTGCTCGTTTTTCTGCCCTCCGATTTGCCTTTTCTACTCATTTTTCTGCCCTCCGTTTTATCTTTTCTGCTCGTTTTTCTTCCCTCTGGTTTTCCCTCTTCTGCTCTGTTTTGCCTTTTCTGCAAATTTTTCTGCCCTGTGTTTTGACCTTTTCTGTAATGAGCCAATTTCTGGAGATCCCATCCCCCGGGGCCAGGCCAAAACATTTTGGGGGTGAGGGGGCCCAGTAATGTCTCCCTGGGTGCCCTGGAGCCCACCCGGGGCATCCAGTGTGCAATGAAGGGGACCGCGGTGGGAGCCTCAAGGCCACCGAGGTCCCAGCCAGTTTCCCGCCTCCTGCGGGAGCTGGCAGTGCTCCAGCGCGCAGGGAGCTCCTAGCAATGCAGCTCCTTGTATGCAGAAGCAATAGTTTCATCTGTGTCCCTGCCCACGTGACTGCGGGCAAGGAGACGGATAAAAACTCTGCTTCAGAAAGCGGGAGCAGCTTGAAAGCTCCTGCTTGCTGGAAGCAGAGTTATAATTGCTCCTGCTAAGCGAAAGCAAACTGCTATGTCCAGGGAGTGGGCACCCCGAAACATTGCAGGAGCCAGCACTGGGGGTGGCGGTACCCAGGGCTATTATTTGCTCCAGAAGGGGGGGGCCATGCGGCCGCCCTTCTTTACAATGTACGGGCCCGCCCCGGAGAGGTGGTGGTCCCCTGGGTCATATATGGCCCGGGAGGTGGGGCCACGCGGCCACCCCTTCCCAGTTTTTAAAGTTATTTGGCCCCGCGGAGGTGGTGGTCCCTGGGGCATATTAAATCTCCTGGAGGGGGTTTTGCAGCCAGCCTCCACTATGTTTGAAAACCCCAGAGGAGATGGTGGTTCCTGGGGCTCAATAAGCTCCATGGAAGGGGTCAGCGTGCCCCCCCCGCCCAAATTAAAATAAAGCCCCGAGGAGGTGGTGTTCCCTGGGGCTAAAAACATCCCGGGGTGGGGTCCTGTGCGCCCCACTCCTTTATTTTTTAAATGTAGGTGCATGCCCCCGGGACCTGGCCCACCTGGGGGCTTTTTTAAAACGAGCGCGAGAGACTGCGCTTGTGTTGTTTTATTATTTTTATTTTTTTGCCGTGGATTCGAGACTCCGTTGCAATTTCGTGGCCAAATTAAAAAAAAAAAAAAGCTTTTTTGCCCTGGTGGAGATCCTGCGGGACCCTAGGACCAGGGCTAGGGAGTCAGGGTATTCCTATCCTGCTCCCTTTTCTTTCTTTTTTTACATTTTGATTGGGACTCTGCTAAAGCAGAGTCCCAAGATGGCTGCCAACACTTCCTGGTTGAAGTGTTGCCAACCAATCAGATATCAGAAAGGGGACTGTCGGATCCTCGGAGGATCGTGTCCCTAGATATCCAAATTTTGATTTTTTTAATAAGTATAAAACTACTGAACTGATTTTCACCAAATAACAACAAGCACTTGCAATTCAATAGGTCTCGCATTTTCAAAACTTTGACCTATTGGTATTGTAAATGACCATACCTTTTATTATTGCAGGTTTTTTAAACACACAAATAAAAGGCAAGACCTATTGCATTGCAAATGCATGTTTGGTTTGCATTTTCTCCATTATTAGTTTACCTTGAATTTCTTTCCTACCTTTTTGTTAATTTTGCTTTTAACAGCATCTTGCAGCTCCCTGAACAGTGCTTGCAGGCAGCTCTCTAGCCGCTCTTTTACTCTGCAGTGTGCTGCATCAACATAACCTTACTTCTAAACTAGCCGGCCATCTTAAAATGGTATTGTCCATAGTGTATAATTGTTTTATCATTCCATGAGGGAAACTGCATTTTGAAGCAATGTGCTGGCCCATGTTGGATCGGCACAACTATAATATACAATGCATAATACCATTCGAAGGTGACCTGAGCAGCCATCCTGGAATGGTATTGCGCATAGTGTACCATTATTTTACCACTCCAAGTTGGCAAACACATTGCTGATAAATGTGGAGATGTTGGAAATTTTAAACAATGATACACTGCACCATAACATTCCCAGAAGCCAAATTTAGAGTGGTGCATTTTTCTTTTTTCCCCTTTTATTATTTTACTTTATCTTGTGTTTGGGTGTATATATGGTGTTGATCGGTAAATGCAAGGTCAAGTCAGTGAGTGAGCGGATGAATGGATGTATGGGGCACAAGAATGAGTGACAGAGTGCCTGTATGATGGATGACTTGTTGAGTGTCCCAGCATTTGAACACATAATATCATTCTGAGCTCTCACCATATTCAAATCTTGTCAACAAAGAGGCCATGACCAGGCGTGTCCCCACCCAGCTGTTTTCATGATTTCGTCCAATGGGTCCTTAAAGTAACTTTTTCACGCAGTGAAGGCCAACGTTCATTTAAGGCAGTGGTTCCCAAACTTTTTTGACTCGCGGCTCCTTTGACCAATTGGCCGTAGGCCGCGGCTCCCCATTACATTACTATTTTTGGTGGGAGAGAATGTAAGGCCGACCTCGGTAGGACTTCCATTTTAATCCCTGAAAATAATAGGAATGAAGGTATGGAGAGCTTCTCATATCATTTTCCTATAATCGTTCTCTTTTGAGGTCCTGCTCAACTGACTAAATCAAACTTGGTTTACTTCTTAGATTGTTTCTATAAAGAATTTTACGGTCGAATGTGCTAGCACGCAGAGCCCGTGTGGCACAATACATTCCTCTTTAATTACGCGCCTGACTGTTTCACAGCTGATCATTTTAGGCACACCACGCACCTGCTTGCTTGCAGATAATTCAGTTAATTATAGGCGAACATTGCCGTTGTGGCCATGCTGCACTGCTGTGTTTTGCTGCTGTTTTGTTTTTTTAAACGTGACGATTTGGAGCAGGCAGAGGGACAAGGCAGCCGGCGCTGCCATGACCCTCACTGGCAGGGCCTGGTACCACAAGGCAGAGAAGCGAGGAAGCCCCACTGTACTCCGAAAGCGGAAACTCCGCACCTGCAGCCTGGCTCCAAAAAGGAAGGGAGGGCAGTTTAGGCCAAGCAGGGGATCGTGACAACGCGCCAGCCCAACTGGGACACATTCGCCTGCATTGCTCAGTTTCCAGAGGGCAGGCTGTTGGCCTCTCAGGGCAACTTTGGGGCAGCCTGGACTGTAAACAAACCCAGGAGGAAGAAGTCCACCTTCTTGCTGACGGGGTGCCAGCTTCTGCCTAATGGGCCACTCTTCTCTCCTCACCCCGCCTGAGAGGAGTCTGGGGCAAAGGTCTGCAGGCCTCATTCAAGTGCCGACAGCTGGAAAAGCATTGCATTTTAAGCAAAACTTGGATTTTCAAAGCGCCCCGGACACATTTCTTTGTCAGAGAGGAACGTAAAACTACAGCTTTTTACAGTAGCTGTCAACTTACATGACCCAAGCATGTTTGCACAACTGTATTTTTTCACGAGGATTAGCTGTTTGTAACTGCTTTTTACTAGGTTAGTGCCCTTCCATTTTTGTTGCTTTACAACAGTTTTAAGATATTAGAGTTTCTAGTTCCTCAAAAGAATGTAATTTCTTATATTTAAATGTTTTCCTCATCTTCATTGCTTGATTTTGTTTGCGAGAAAATGTCACACATAATTGTTGAAATGTCAATCATAATTACACTGAAATTATGAAAACGTCACACATGGCAATCTGAAACCTTGGCAGCTATGAGAGAGAACGAAAAAAAATAAATCATGGGGCTAAAAGGCACAAGTTCACCACCTAGTGGGCGCCAGGAGCAGTGCAGCCGGCCTACATGTAAACGGCCAATGTAATTCCTAAAAGATTCTTCTCTGCAATTGCGACCGTGGCGCCCCTGGCTGGTTTTAGTGGCGCACCGGGGTGCCGCGGCGCACAGTTTGGGAACCACTGATTTAAGGTCTCGAGCTACTCCTAAGAATTTTAGACCCAAAAGTTTAAGTGTAATCAGAGGTTAACATCTGTATAAAACGCACATTCGAAAGTAAGAAACAAGACTCAATCAAATTGTGACGGCCACTGAAACAATTTTATAACATTTCAATTAAACATGGCTGCTTATTTGATTGTTGATGCACGTGCAGACGGCATCCTTATTTAATATTCCAGCGCAAAAAAATAACGTACAGCAGCAGTTAAAAGCTGAATGCACGATTCTGAATTAGCTACAGAAAATGTGCAATTTCATCGAGGGACAGTTGAAGAGTGACTGGAAGAATGGGCATAGTTCCATGTTTGTTTAGGTTCATTGGTTAATTAGGGTGAACAGTAGATATATTTTTTCTCAGTCTCCAGGTTTGTCCAAATGATGGCAAAATCTTGCAAACTTGTTCTCGAAAATCACAACCACTAACGAAACAGAAAAGAGGGTTGATGCAGGTGCTGAGACTGCAGACTGCCATTTCGATGAAAAAGAAGGCGTCGGATTCCTCAATGAGAAGGCTTGCGCTGGGCCAATAGACTCTCTGGATGATGCAGGCATTCCTGGACGCAAAGTACGGTAAAGAAGGCCAAAAATGATCAGAGCTGAGCACATGAGCTTTGTCATGGTGTTTTTCTTCAGAAACCGGCGGAGCTTGCCCTTCCGCAGTTCTTCAAGGCTGCCGCAATAGCAGTAACAGATGAACACTAGCATTTTCAATGCAAATGCTTGTTTGTCAAAGCGTCCATGCGGCGCTTTCACTTTAATGTTGGTCACTCCCCTTTCCTTAGACGAGCCGTGTCTAAAGAAATTGGCGTGGCCGACATTAAAGTGAAAGCGCTGCATGGGGCGATTTTACAAAGAAAAGCAATTGTTTATCAATTTGACAAAAAATGTTTTTGTAAAAGTGCCCCATGCCGCGTTGTCACTTTAATGTAGGCCACGCCCATTTCTTTAGACTCGGCTCATGTAAAGAAAGGTGCCTGGCTGGTATTAAAGTGAAAGCGCCGCATGGGGCGGTTTAAAAAAAAAAATGCATATACTAAAGAAAGAAAGGAGCGCGGCCGCTCTATTGAAAGCAGACCGTGCTGGAAAAATAAAGAAAGGCGCGCGGCCTGTAGTCGTGTTCCCTATGGAAATTTACATGGGAAACACACTTTTCATTTACCCCACCCCCTTTTTTCTCAGCTCCCTCTTGACGGATCACCCTGAAACTTGGCATACGCTACTAGAATCAGTGGGGCACTTTTTGGGCAAAATTTGGTGCGGATACATCTGCAGGCGCCAAAGAAATTGGCAAGTCAAAAAAAGCTTTTCCTATGGAAACTAGGTCCTAACTATAACCACCTACTGGCAGCCGCCAATAGGTAAAATATATTCTCACTTGGAAAAAATAAAGGTTAAAGTGGCGTTATATGTGAGGAAGGGAGTAAGATTTTAACTTCTGTAAAAATAATAAAAAACTTGGAAATTCAATGAAAAAGCACTGCCATTTAAAAACCAGGTAACGTCACCAGTTATACCCATCACAGCGCACTGTGGGAGGTTGAGCAAACACAGCAGGGTTGGGTTTGTTAGCAGACATTTCTTTTTTTTTTTCTTTCATAATCTTTTTTTAAATTTTACCGAACTCTCACAGGGGGCTCTGCTGGATCCTGCGCGACTGCATTGGCGCAAAAAAAATCTTTTTAGCACCTGGTATGCGGAGTTGGGTCCATGTGAGGCCACCCCTACAAGGATAAGGGGAGCAGGGTAACCAACCATACCCTGCTCTTTTCTATATCTTCTTTTTGAACATATTTTCAGGACTTGGGTGCCAAGTCACTGAGGTTAATTCTGAAGAAAATATTTTTACCTAAAGCAGGCATGGATTTTCACTTTCTTGTTTTGAGACTATCCCTTGTATTTTAACTTGCCACCTGTTCCCACTGTATAGCTAAAATAATAAGTGTAATAAATATTTTTCCATTTCTCCAATGCTTACGTTCCTTTCATAATGTGGTATGTGTACCTTATGAAAAATGATGCAAAGTTAATAATACATCAGGAGAGATACTTGCATTTCTGAGTGTGGATTATGCTGCTGGTTGGGTGTGAAATGCATATCGATCAGAGTTCCCACTCCTAAACTCTGCAACTAGGATCTGCATGCATTTAACCCATTTTCCAGTTCAGCCAACACTACAGTTTGGAGAAGGTTTGCAACAGGGGATCCAGGAGATAAGCCAAAAGGCATGAGGTTGGATCTTTTCTGTTGCATTTATATATTTTGGAATAGCTATGCTACCTTTCAAGCTATTCAGGACCTTCCTCTGACGTTATAACATGTTGACTGTCAGGGTCATGTCGGCATGGTCTTTGGGAGTACATCGGGACCTGGAGCGTGTGATATTTTATTGTTATAAAACTCTTCTCTGCCACTTCCTGTTTCGAGGCCTCAGTGGCAGAGAGAGCACATTGCTGTGCCTGGTCCATTTGTTGTACTCCATAAATCTCTTCAGACTACCTGGGGACCAACAGTGATTGAATACTACGAATGCACACCTTTACTATATTTATTTTGGCATTAGGAGACAAATCTAACTGGTATATTTATTTGTGTTTTGATGTAGATGGGTCCTTGTTAGACCAGCGGTTCTTAAACTGTGGTCTGGAGAACTCTGGGGGTCTGTTGTGCCTCTTCAGGGGGTCCGTGGACTCTTGTGTCCTCTAACCATTCTTTTGTGTCAATAATCATAAGCATATAATCATAAGCATTCTGAGCTGAACAACAGTATATAGATGGTTCCTCCTACGAGGATAATAGTTTCATCTAGTAGCAATTATACTTACTTGAAGTGTACTATATTGCCTCCATGATGTATTTGATTGCAAATCAATAAAGATAGATTTAACAAAATAATCCTCACTATTTTAAAAACATTTTAGTCAGCTTCTGACTAAGAACAATTTTCTAGAAAATGACATGCACTTGCACTCTTACAGAGCCTACTTGCGCAGTGACCTATGCAGGTACACACAGGTAGATTGCCCAAAAAGACCTTCCAGGCCGGACATTGTCACAACCACTGCTTTACATGGGCATGAACTCCCATATTGGAAGCACCTACACCCCTTGTTTTGGAAAGAGGGCATGCATGCACTTTTCTGCAAAGCTGATATACTTCCACAGTAGGCAGCTTGTTCTCCGGCATAATAAACACCTTGAGCCATATTGCATGCACTGCCAAGAGAGCGTCACGCATGTGTGTATTCTTTTTCTGCTCCGGCAGGGCACTGTGGTACTACTGAAGTGCCACAGACTCTTTAGTAGCCCCTTCTGTTCTATAGATAGTGCTGGTGCTATCTTATGGGGATGTTCCTCTCATTTGCATAGGGGCAAAGCCCTCTGCAAATTACAGAAAGACTTTGCTTCTCCACCTGTCCCTTTTTGTTTGAAGTACAGGCTGGGTGCTGCCTGCAATATGAATGGTGGAGCAGCTGCTACAAACAACTGCTCCGCTGTTCACTAATGCGCTGTTGTCCGAGCAGTTGTGAGTTCGCAGTTGTTCTGAGGGCAGTGCAATAGATATGTAAAAGGGTGCAGTATTCCTGATTACTCCTGGTGCTCCTCGTTAAAAGGGCGCTGCGGGGCATACGGGGACAGTGTGCCCATTGCTTTGTTTTCTAGCAGTCATTTTATGCAGTCATTGTCTTTGTCATCTTTTGACAGAAAGTTCCTGCATGGTCTCCAGCTTTGTTCATACCAACCTTGATTGCTACCCTGTGTCTGTCTGCGGCTAGTGTCAGTCTACTACTTCTGTCCCACCACTTATACTGCGAGTTCTGATTTCACGTTATTACTTGTTGATTTGTGAAGACGACCTTGGTCTTGTACCGGTGTGTTGTTACTCTCATAACATGCAGTTGCAGAGGAAAGTAGATGTGGTGAGTTCAAATAGTGTATACTTTTTAGTGTCTTTTTCGTACTTTATTGTTGAGGTACACACCATAGAAATGGCTTGGGGGGGTCCCTGGCTTCCAGTTATGATTCAGCCACGTTCACAGAAGTCAGTGTTAAGAACCACTGAGCTAGACGGTTACTATTGGAGTAGAAACAAGTATGATTTGTATATGGTATCTGGAGTAGCACAGTGGGTAAAAAACAGTGGATTGGCATGTGGACTGAGTTGTTGCCCTTGGCTGAAATTAATTTAAGCATTCTACCCCTTCTTTTTAGGTACCGACCACTTTTAGCTCTGTTGTCAAAGATCTTTTGTGGACAATACTAATACTTACAGTGGACGTTTGGCCGCCCATTGCTTACCATTAGTTGGCTTTCTTGTCAATCTCATTTGCAAAAAATTTTTTCAATGGCTTGATTTCATCTTGTGTTTGTCCTTCCCTTGCAGCATAGCTTCTCTGCCATCCTTTTGATTCGATGACTTGTATACTTTCTTTGCTTAGATTCAGAGTTCTACTTTTTTGTTTACCTCTTAGCACTCCATTGGAGTGCATGTGTTTTATGGCACTTTCTGTCCTGTGCTGCTCCCCCCTCATACAACTCTTCCCCTCTAATGCTCTGATTTATTTGGACCACCAGCTCCACCATTACTTCCCGCTCCATCAGCTTTTTGCTATTCCCTCCCCATCCCCAAGCTCCTGGTTGTATCTCTGAGTGCCTACTTTCACTTTCCTCATCTTTCTCACTGCTCCAGCCCCTTTGTCTTTCCTTGTCCTTCCCACTCCATGTCACCAAGGACACTATATTCTTTCTAGGCCAGGTGTCTCCAAACTTTTCTGTAGTGAGATCTACTTCTGCAGGGCTCGAAAAAAACACTCGCTATGGTGAGCCAGATAATTTTAGGATGAGCTATTTTTAGGGCCTACTCTCTGTTCTGGTGAGCTGACAACCGAGGTTCTGCTTGCTCACAAAGTGAATGAGCAACAAAGATGCCTTTAAATTTTGTTATCTTGTCACATTTGCTGGCTTTCAGAGACAGCGGTCAAAAGTCAATTTGTCTTCCTACATTTACTTTTCTTTCTGTGACTGAAATTAGAGGATTTTGTAAAGTGAACTGTGTGACAATCGAGCCTTGCAAAGCATGTGACAATCGAGCCTTGCAAAGCATATGAAATGAAAGGTTGAATGATTACGGGATTTTTTCCTAACTCAGCACTGAAATAGCTAATAAGTTAACTATTCAAACATTTCAAATATATTTTACTAGTTATGAAGACACATTTTTGTAATTCTGTGGTGGAAAAAAAGATGTTTATAGAATCAAAACAAATCGGAATACTTTGCTTGGTGATGTGCAAATCTTAAATATTATTGCTGAAACCCAATTTCCAAACATTGTTTATGCGCTATATAGTTTTATCAGTAAAACTACATATTAGTGGGAAAGTTTTGTGGCCATTTCAATGCAAAATGTGCGATCTGTGAATGACCGTGCAGTACCACTTCATGCTTTAGTAATATATTTATGAAAAGTGAGTTTTTAAACATGAACTGGAAAATATTCCTACTCCTGCCCAGATGACAATGCTAATAGTGAACTAATAGGGAAGCCAGGGATCATGTGTACCGTATATGTGGGCTCGATTCTTATTAAACATGGAGCAAACATTTAGTCTAGTAAAATAAAGTTTTTTTGTACAGCAGAAATAGTGAACTTTCATATCAGAAGGTGCTCTCTTATGTGATAATGAAGGAAAAGGCAGCTCCATAAGACAAAATATTTACCTATGATCACACAATTTGAGACCAGTTCACGGGTCAAGTACATTACAGGTAGATTATTCAAGTTACTAGACCTGCAAGTCTAGTAACATTTTTATGATTTTTCGAGCCCTGTTCTGATCAGTGAAAATCATCGTGAGCTACTGAAGGCTAAGCAACTCAATACCAGATGCCCCCACGCCCAGCTTAATTGACTTTAAGCCTAATGTCTATAGAGCCAGATACTATGGTTTGAACAACATACTTTGACTAGGGTCACTGTGACGGTGCTGCCATGTGTGTCATTGAGAGCTTGGTCTGTGGAGATGTATGAATGGGAAATATGTGTATGGGTGGCTGAGAGACACTGTTGTATGTACTTGTGACTCAGGACATACCTTTCGCCATATGTGGCACCGTTACTTTTGTAAGACAAATGGGAGAAATTTAAAGTGTAGAAAAATGTTCTTCAAAAATGTTCTGAATATGGAACATTTTTCTGCACTTTCAATTTCTCCCCTTAAAATAATTAAGCAAACAAGTAAAACTTTGTTTATATGGATTCCTTAAAACTCATCATTTGAAGGTTTTCCCATTTCCAAGTGTCACATTACAAACACATAGCATCTTGCCCCCAGTGACCTGTAGACATGGTGCCATATTTATAACATAAAAATACATTTGTTTCAATGGGAGGAATTTTAAGTGAAGAAACATACTTCATAAAACATTAAGGGCCTCATTATGTCGTCGGTCGGAAAGCATTCCGACCGACTAGGTTTCAGAATGGTTTTCGACCGACTCTGGTTCGGGGAGTCCGACCGACCGAATACGATGTTTCCGAACACCGTTCAGTCGGACTCCCATTGACTTCAAAGAGAGCCTGTGTTCCGACCAACAACACAGGCTCCCATTGAAGAAACGGGTGGTCACGGAAAACCTTGCACCCTGTGGCGAGCACCCCTTGGTGCCTGCCACAGCATGCATGGTTGGAAAGAGTTGACCCATGGGTACCCCCATGGCCCCAACCGGAGGCCTCTGGGTGAAGGGGGGGCCTGTTACGGGCCCCCAAAGTCAGATTCCGACAGCCGATCCGTGTCCGACAGACCGATTCGGAAAGGCTGTCCGAATCCGACATCGTAATTGCTCGGTCGGAAACATGGTCCTTGGAGACGTACAAGTCTGCTCCGACCGACTCGGAGTCTCCGAATGCCGTTCGGCTGCGAGTCAGAACCGAGTGGGACAGTCCGAACGGTTTCCAACCATCGTAATCGGTCGGTCGGAAATGTTTCCGAGTCAGTCGGAAACAAGGCTACCAACACGGATTCGGACGAACCGAATGCTGCTCTGAGCCTTTCCGACCAACATCGTAATCGGCCCCTAAGTAGTAATTGGCTTAATTGAAAGTAGATAACATTAATACTTACTGTTACGTGGAAAACGTTTTCTTCACATTCAGTTTCTCCCACTTGAAAACATTTTTTTTTTCTGTTATAAATATGGCACTGTCTACTGGTCACTAGGAGCAAAAGGCCTAGTGCTTGTAAATGCAACAGAAAATTAAAAGGATAGTTAATCATTAAGGTAACTTTAAATTTTAATTTTCTGCCATTTAAAAGCATTCAGAAACATCATTTTGTTTTCACGCTCCACTATTGAGTTGACAAGGACTTCTATTTAAGAGTTAAATACTCAGTTCTTTACCGCTGTACCCCAGCCTGGTCCATACAGTAGACTGAACACTGCTCATTATCAGGCTTGCAGCCTGATGATAATGTAAACACAGCCTTCCCTTAACTTTTTAAAAGAAAAATGTGACCCTATGCTTATTCAAAAATGAACTCAAGGCTGTGAGCTACTCTGAAGGTGTCTGGGAGCTACTTGTAGCTCAAAATCGACTGGTTGGAGACACCTGGTGTAGGCTGTCCTTTTGGAAGTTCTTATTTTCACAGTGTTAATCCAATTGGTTCAAGACTACAACTCGCACAATGCACCAGAACCTGTATTACAGACAGGTCCAAAGGGTGCAATGGGTGTTTGTTCCGTCTGTGCCCTGGAGCATTGTTGTATTACAGGAGGGGCCGCAGATATGTTTGGAGCCCCTTCTGTAATACAGATAGTCAGCACATACAGCGCCGGTGCTGTCTTAAGAGGGCCTTCCCTTACTTGCAGGGGGGGCATGACCCCATGTGAATGAGGGAAATTCTTTGCATCTGCCCCCACGCCGTATTATAGACACAGGTGCAGAGTGCAAGAGGCCGTCTGGAGATGCACTGACTGAGCACCACAAAAACTGTGGACAGCTCTCATAAGGGGAAAAAGGGGGTCCCATGGAAATTAGCTCAGTCACTAACTACACCCGCCTGCAGGGGTATTTCTATCTCCACTTTGAAGTACAGGAGAGTGCTGCCTAAACAATGAAAGACAGAGCAGCTGCTTTACACAACCGCTCTCTCTTTCATTAATGCGCTGCCCCCAGGGCAGTTGCAAGTTCGCATCTACCTTGAGGGCTATAAGTAAGAGGGTGCAACCAAAAAACGTTTCCCCTGTTTGTAATACGGCCCCAGATTGTTAATGAGAAGCTCGAAACTGATAAATGGTGTCATGGTGACATGGAGTAATTTTATCGCACATGACAGGTGAACAGCTGTTCTCATTAGTTTCACTGGAAAAAGTAAAGGAAAGCAGCCATAGTACATAGAGGTCATTACCACTGAAACCCTGTCCAGACTACCCCACACTGTGTTTAGTGCCTCTGTCAGCCATGGGGAGATCTTTGTCTTTAGAAGAGCTGCTGCTGCAATGGTGACTCCTCTGGGGGCACTGAAAGTTTCATGAGCCACTTCTTTATTTCATATTTTAAACCAAACAAGGGAACCCACAAGGTAGATAAGGACCTTGGGTGTCAGTTTTATACGAAAACAATGGTCCTTAAAAGAAACAATAATGATGTGATAAATCTAGACGGATAATTAGGGCAAGCTTGGAAAAAACAGTTAATGCACTTGTTTTATCACATTGGATTAATGTGCATGCTGTTTAAACAAGTCGACGTTTCGATCCTTTTAAAACAATACTAGGATCATCATCAGTATTTTCCACAAGCTACCTTTGTCTTGCCTGAAATGTTTCTGTCCAAATGTAATTGTTTTGTGTATGTGTAGGATGCAGGATTGTGTCCCACTGTATTGTTGTGCTCCTATTTGTTTTTGCATTTATAATTCATTAAATTGATTGTCCGGCTGGACATCATTAATATAGCACTGATTCAAGTCTATATTTATCACATCATTATTGTTTCTTTTAAGAACTTCTTTATTTCAGGCACCGCTTGGCACACTTTGTTGTTATTTAAAAACAAACTCCCAAAGCAGTTGATTGCGTTTGAACAACAAAATACTAATGACTCTGACAGCTTGGGAGTTTCTCTACCCTACCTCTAAATCATGCACTCAGTCACTAATGAAAATTAGTCCAGTAGCTGAGAAAGAGAACAGTAGGAACTCTGTCTTCCCGGGGTTTAATTTAATTTGCCAGTAGGTGGACCCAAACGCACTAAACCAAGCTACCACTGGAGAGCCAAGAGCACCATAGAGAGTCTTTGACTTGACTGTTCTTGAAAAGCTGAGCTTCGGTAATGTTGGAGATCGTGTGTGACGCATTGAACCTTTTCTTTTGTTTAATTAGTATGTGAACAGTTACTTCCTCACTATTGAGGGCCGGTCTTAGATACTTAAGACTTAAGAACTCCTGCTCATTTTTGGTTGAGCAGAAACTGAGTCGAGGATTAGAGTTTTGACTGTAACGTTAACCCTCTTATTTTTGTTCATGGAGATGAGCAGCAACAAGGATTAAGGAAGCATCAGGGTACCATTACTGTCTGAATTGATTTCTTTGCTAGTGGCAGCCCAAAGAGGGGACTCCCCCTGAAGTGGTAGCCATTTTCCAAACGCCAGGTTTGACCACTCTTCTTGAAATGACAAAATGTCAGCAAGCTCTGGCCAAGCCAATAGGTCTGATTTTAATGGGGCAATGCATGCAAGCATAGCCATGCAGAAAAGATGCTTGCATTAGTTTACCACATTAAAGCTAGACCTATTGGCTTTTCACAAACCTACTGTTTCTATCAAACAGCTCTGGATAAAGGGGTTGGAGGGAAATTACAAATCAAAATGAGAAGATTGGCTGGCAGAGTAACTCAGTGAGTTAGGGCTCGCTGCTGACACTTATAGTACTCTGTTGATCTCGAGTGCGATTCGTGGCAAAGAAGACGCAGCCTTCCAACATGCTACGGTTGGTAAATTGAGTTAAATCAAATGATTTAATAGAAACACCTGTTATTTACCACGCTTTTAAATTTCAGACGCTGCTATATTGAATCTACATTATTATTTCTTTAATTAGAGTATGTGGTGTGTATGAAGCAGAGGGGCTTTGTGGCAGTCATTGAAATACGGGCCATATTTAGAATAATTTATCGAATACAAATTATCATATTTTATATAAACTCGATATCCAGCATACTCACTTAACTTTTTAGGTCGAGCGCAGCGCGCTTGCGCTGCTCTAGGAGATGACCTTTTGGAATCGGTCTGCACTTTTCAGACACTCGTGCGTGTGGCGGCATCCACCTTGTGGGAGTGAGCAGCGGCGCGCAGGGGCCATCTGTTTGTAATTAGCGTGGCCGCGCTTGTTTTATTTTTAGCCCACCATGTCTGCTTTCGGTTTCACAATAGCTAGCAGCAACGCTTCATTCCGCCTCTCGCACCCCCTGCTCTGCTCGACCTACTTCCTCTCTCGCTCCCGGGGTCCCTGCAGGGACGCCCTCCTTCATGTTTACATCGGTATTGTTTACTGGCTGGAGGGAAGGTCCTTGTTCGGGCACTTCCCGCGTGGTTCGGGAGGCTTGGCATACTGAGAGCGTGCGGCCGACATTTATTTTTTATTTGCTTACTTTTTTTTTTTTTTTACGGCGGCTCCCGCTTTAGCTTTAAACATATTAAGCTAGTGCACGATTGCCGAGATTGCTTCAAAAGTAAAGAAATAGAAAACCATTTTTGTCTATTTCTTTACTTTTTAGCCAATCGCCGCACCTGCGCTTTTAAGCAAACCGTTAGCTCAGGGGTGTCTCCTCCCAGCAGATGTCACCATAGGCAGCCGACTATGTGGCTAGTGCCCAAGATTGGCAAAAGCCTCTGGGTTTATGAGCCATGGGTCAGCCTTCTGTTGATCCTTCCAATAGTGAGGCTGCTGCTGGTGTGAGGCGGGCAGGTGGATGGCTTCAGTAGCCACAGACTCGCCAATTTGGAGTGAATCTTGAATCTTTGCTATGGCAGTTCTGTTGGCCTTGGCCAGAAGTTGACACTCTGTGCTTTAGGACTGAGGCTGGCCCTGTGATTGATGGGCAGAATGGACTTTTAAAAATCCAAGGCATGCAGTGGAAACCGCTGGCGCAGCTGTTCAGGTGAACACATTTCTTATAGTTGGGCAAGCGGCGGAGGGCTCGACAACAATCTGTTTATGACTGACCCAGTGACGCCCCCTTCTGTAATAACCGTTCCATATGTGTAGGATGAACTTTGCATTTGCTGTGGGGTCAGTGCCCCAGGCTGGCCAGGCAGTAGAATGAGAGAGCAGCTTGCATTCATCTAAAGAGCTGCGTGAGGCCTGCGCGCAAAACTTGTAGGAAACGTTCCATGCACACAAGCCTCGGCAGAGCCAATAGGACTGGATCGAGTGCCATTGTTTATTTTTTTTATTTTTGCAAGCATATGTAATAGAAATAAGTTTAAAAGTAATAAACGAATCCTGCTCCCGTCTATACCATATACTTGCCAAAAATCAGCAAGAGGTGCACTCCTTTTCAGAAAGGGTTTGCGCATGTGACCAGGCAAAATTCAGTAACTCACAGAGCAAGACAACTGGATGAAGTGGGCCGACCCATTTCGCCATGCTGTATTCTGTGATGGGCTGAAGAAAGATGTGAATGACACTCGAACTGGCCAATGGCTGAAGAAGGCTGACCGAAAGCACCTATATGTGCATGTATTTATTTATTTTTAAAAAGCAGAGGGCCGGTGAGTTAGCTTGAGCTCTCCCTAGGCAGACTTTAAAAAAAGAAACATTTGCAATACAATAGGTCTCGCGTTACTGAAAGTTTGAGATTTTGGCGTTGCATTATTATTAGCAAGGGCAATAGCTCAAACTTGCAGTAATGCAAGCATTGGCATAGCCAAAAGGTCTCGCTTTTGGGACCTTTATAAGTATTTAGGTATGCAGCACAATATCCTTGGTGCAACAACATTAACCGTTGCATGGCTAAACACTTATAAGGTCCCAAAGGCGAGACCTATTGGCTATGCCAATGCTTGTTATAATAAGTCATTGAATTAATGTTTGGAGCATTGACAGACTCAAATAGTCACGTATGCACAAATCGAAAATATTAAAAGCAACTCAGTTTAGTCCTGGGGTGTTCCAACTCGACTGGTGGGCGACAAACACAGATGCATTTGGGATGTGTATTGTGTATCTGAGAACATGTGAATGCTGTAAGCATTGTAAAGCATCTGATCAGGGATGTCACAGGGCTTTGGTGTCGGGCTCCATGGGTTTCTGCATTTGCTGCTGATGTTTTAAATACCTAACAAGTGACCATCCACATGTAAGCATATGATTGAGACTCGTTGGGAGTCGAAACGCTTTATGCTGTTTGCTGTGCCAGGAATAAAAAATTGTTACTTATGGACTGACTGGTGAGCCTGATTTTACATCTTTGTAAGTGTTGGACGTGTTTTGCATTTGGAATATTTTGGGACTGACGCTCCTAACAGGCCCGACCCGAGATGATGGGCTTCCCAGTGCGTCAATGTCTTTTGGAATATATATATCAGTAGGTAGTTATAGTCAGTACAATGTTTCCATAGGAAAAGTGTTTTTTGACTTGCCTATATCTTTGGTGCCGTTTGACAAATCTTCATGAAATTAAAAAAAAAAAAAAAAAGTGCCCCGCTGATTCTAGTTGTGCTTGGAAAGCTTTAGAGTGATCCATCAAGCGGGGGCAGAGAAAAAAGGGAGGTTTAAAAAAAAAAAAATGTGTTTCCCATGTTAATTCTCATAGAGATTTTAGACATGTCTACAGCCCGAACCACTGGACGGAATTACACCAAATTTAGCAGAAAGGTAGTTCTTGGTCCAGAAAGTGTGCTTTTTGTTATTTGGTATAAATCCGTTCTGTAGTTTTTGAGATATTAAAGGAATTTCAAATTTGTATATTTGGACAGAGCATTAGGACGCAGATCTCATGGTGGGATCTGATTGGCTGCCACTACTTTATCCAGGAAGTGTTGGCAGCCATCTTGGGACCAATATACATGATAGCACCCCATTGAAATGCATTGTAGTGAATGGCAGGTTTTGAGGGTCACAAAAAGGAGAACGTAAAAAAAGGTGATAGAGTTTAGTTACAATATAAATCTTTTTTTGATGGTACCATACTAATTTTAGGAATTGTGCCTTAACCCCTTCGCTGCTAGGCCTTTTCCCCTCCTGTGCTAAGCCTTTTTTTGGCTATTTGGGGTAGTGCGCGCTTAGGCCCCTGTAACTTTTTGACCACATAAGGTATCCATGCCAAATTTGCGTCCTTTTTTTCTAACATCATGGGGATTGTAAAGGTACCCAGGGTTTGTGGATTCCCCTGGAGGGGACCCAGAAATTAGTCAAAATACAGCTAAATTTTTTTTTGGGGGGGAAAAAGGCAAAAAAAAGGGCTACAGATGAAAGCGTCTTGATTTTTCCCTGCAAATGGCATCAAAAAAGGGGTTTCAGGGATGAAATCACCATCTTCCCAGCTTTCAGGGACAAGCAGACTTTTGTCAGAAAACCAACTTTTTTTACACAGTTTTGGCATTTTTCTGGGACATAGCCTATTTTTGCTATTTTTTGTGCTTTCAACCTCCTTCCAGTTAATGGTAGAAATGGGTATGAAACCAATAATGGATCCTGGAAAGCCATACATTTATGAAAAGTAGACAAAATTCTGAATTCAGCAAGGGGTCATTTGTGTAGATCCTTAAAGTTTTCCTTATAGAAACTAACAGTTAAATAAAGGAAAAATTGAAAATTAGTTGAAAAAAACAGCCATTTGTGTCAACGTTTTCACCTGTAACTTCTTCTAATTATGACAGCTATTTGAAGGCAATATACCGTTATATCCGCTGGACCTTTCTGGTTGTGGGGATATATAGGACTTGTAGGTTTACCAAGAACCCGACGAACCCAGAGCCAATAATTGAGCAACATCTTGCAATGATTTTTTTTTTTTAAGTACCGGGTACAGGGGTGGGGAAATCATATCGCCCGACGCCCGAACCATGTTGTTTTTATCTTTGGGCAAGAAGATTTAATGTCGATTTTGCCCGACGGACAAGTAGACATTAAATCACGTAAATAAAACAGGCTGTAGGCACTCTGGGGCTCACAGCCAATCATAAAACCTTGCCGAGAGCCTTTGGAGGCCTCTGATTGGCTAGCAGCCCATGACTTCACTTGGCTCTAGCCAGTGATTGGCTGGGGGTGAAACGTCACTCAGTCTCAGCAAGCAGTTGAACTTCGGGACCGCCGCGAGCGAGGCACTCATACATTCAGGTAAAATAAGCATTATAGTGCCCGCCATAGCACTGCTAGAGTGTTATTTTGCTGAGCTTGCATGTAGATTGCTCTGAAATATTGGAATAGAACTTGTCTGCCTGCTGACGGACCGTGTCTAATGCGGCGTCATTGTGGCTGCAGAAAGCGCGGGCTCTCATCGCTGCTAATTGCCGACTGCGCACGTTTCCATTGGTGTGCAGAGTGGATTAAAACTCCCTTTCACACCAGACGTGCGACACAGATTGGGCAATTTCCCACACAAATGGGCGATATCTTTCCCATTTGTGTGAGAAAATGCTCAATTGGCCAGTGCCTATTTTTCGGGCTTAATTTAGCCCCTGTGCGCATTTTTTTAAGCTGCAGCGGCGCCTCAGGAGAACTGTTCCCTTCAAAGTTCATTGCGGGCGGCATGGGCTCGGCACATATCTTGCACCACATCAGTGCCAGGACTTCAGACTCCTCTGAATGCGGGGTTAAAAATACATTTATTTTTGAAAAGTGAAATTTGCCGCTTCACTGTGCTGATGCTGAAGGCATAAAGCTCTTTGTGACCGGGATTAGAAGTCACGTTAAAAGTCAGTATTTCTGCTGAAGAACGCTCCCTCCATCGCAAATGGTCACGAAAGGCTCTCCAATTCCACCGCCAAGGAGGCATCTAGAGTGCTTGTGTTTTGGCTGCCTGGGCAATTAATCCGCTTTGATTGTACCGGCGCGATAAAGTGAGGCAGCGCTGCACTGAAGGGAGAAGGAAGAGCGCATACAGTAGCAGTTTAAAAACCTCAAACGTAGAAAGTGAAGGTGGAGGCGCGAGGAAAGGAAAGCGCATGCAGTGACATCGAGCGTGATCTACATTGGCATAAAGTTAACTGCGGGCATGTGCTTATGTGGTACGGAAGGGCGCTGCCTAACTGAGTGTAAGGAGCAACTGTCACAGTGAGCCACACATCGACGTTATACTTTACAACTTCAGCCGCTCTCCGAGCATAGCAGAGAATGCCTAAGGCGACCCGCCTGATTTACCTCTAGCAGAAACCTTGGTTTTCATTCTGAAAACTACAATGATCGCCTTATTATTGTATCAGCGTCTGCCATAATAATGTCCCCTCTGCAGGCTCTGCATAACACATCATTTAATATGATTTCTCGTGCAGCTGCCAATAGTGCTACAGTTAGAAATAAATGAACATGTCCTTGTGTAATGTAACTGGCGCTCATGTAAAGCGCTCCAATACGTTCAGGTCGAGTTCTCGCTGTTAAACTGCAAAAAAAAATGTCATTCTTTTATTAGAAATGCACTCTGTCTCAAGGTCATATGCAAGTGTAGTCAAGTCTTAAAATAACTCGGGCAAGGATATTAGAAACAAGTGAAATCGGGAGGTGGTGAGGAAGATATGAAGGGTACTACCATTAACGATGAAGAGAAAATGCTGATTTCACTTGGCAGCAGTACAACAAATCTGGTGTTGTGTTAATTTGGTATGTGCTGGTTTATACACATATGCAGAGCCTCTGCCAATGAACACAACTAGATCACTCTTACTTGTGTGAAACAGGGGGCCGGGCCTCTATGAATAGCTCTGCAATGCACTTCAGTTCTGCCTCAAATAGCTCTGCAAATGCACGTTCACATTATATTATTTAATCATAGTCCAGGATTCTTTTGGTCATTGTATCTACAGTCTTACTTGAAGCAGGTGGATATTGTTTGTGATGACGGTCCGTTATTTGTGATATGTCTGCATGCTCTGGGATAGTCCAGTATTCTGGATAGATGTGGCTTGTTGGCAACATGTTCATTATTAGTGATCATGATCTTTTTTTTTTTTAAGCAGTGAGTTAAGTAAGTACTGGTTGCAATTAGTTGTGACATTGTGAAACATCCTTCTTGAGTGCAGAGTTTATTTACAGTAGTTATCTGCTATTTGAGATGTTGCAGAATTCTTGACAGTCCGGAACTATTTAGATACTCTTTGTGAAAGAGAACCTGGCTTGATAAATTAAAAAAATGGCTTCCATGCTTAAATTGTGTGATCTTAGGCAAATATTTTATTTCACCAAAACTAACTTTTTCTTCATAATTAAGGCTCCCTGTTTTCCGTTTTACTGATTTTTACAGATAAATACAGACCGAAAACCATTTATTTTCTTATCTGTATTTATTTTTAAATGTGGATAAAAACGGAAATTGGGTGCTTTTGAGTGATTCTAAATACACTTTGTCATGATTGCCAGGCCAATAACTGTGTGGATTGATAGGTAAGGGGGTTAAAAAAGGAATTTTAGTAAAGAGGTTTAAACAGCAGTAGATATGCACAAGGCTGATACTGAAATGTGCATATTTTCACATAAGTGCATTGATTTATCTTCTGCATGTGTTCATATCACTGAAACCTGGCATGCATTCAAGCGTGACTGCATATTTATTGGTTAAATAAATGCGGAAATATACCATTTTCAGCTTTTTTTCCCACAAAACTCATAATAAAATATAAATAAATACAGATAAAGTTGACAAAAAATAAATTTGGATAAATACATACAGACGGAAATGTCAAAAAAATAAATACCATGAAACCGGGAGCCCTATTCATAATCAAGAATGGAAGCACTTTCAAATGCATGCTGCATTCAGAATATAAGCTGATCGTAGGACACATTTGAAGTGAGCCCATGGCATATTTCTGTTGTATCAGTTCCTATCTTCTTCCAACGCTGTTGTAAATTCCGTTTGAAGTCGACTGCTGCTATTTCATGGCATTCCTGGACTCTCTTTCACCAATGGTTCTTTGATAAACTTTGCCCAGGTTCTTATACACTCTTTCCTTCCATTTTCTTTCTTTCTGTTTTGCCTTCCTTCATTTTTCCTTCTTTCTTTTCTGCCTTTCCTGTTATTCTTCCCTTTTGTCTTTCCTTTCTTTCTTAATTACCTTCCAGTTCCTTCATTCTTTATAATTTTTCTTTCCTTTCTTTTTGCCCCTTATTTCCTTACTTTTACCTTTCCTTTTTTCCTTTCTGTTCATTCTTTCCTTTATTATCTATAATCTTTCTTAAGCTGTCAATTACACGTTATTTCTAATGCTTTTCATTATTTTTTTTAATGGTAACATGGGTGATAGATTTGAATCACCTTTATCTAAACTTGTACTTTTCCAAAGCTCAAATCCTTGTTCTTACTTAGTGTAAATCTTTTCTTGGCTTCTAGGTCTAGAGTGCAGCCAGTGTAGCACCCGACTTCAGTGCGTTCACAATTTGGCATGAAACAGAATCACTACGAACCGTAGTCGCAGCATAGAGGTTCATTGCAGCAGAAAGCCTCAACCCTTGGTTCTCAAAGAGTTTGGAAAAGTGTAGGAGGAAACCTGTGTCATTCAAGATTTAGTGCAAGCTCTTATGTGAAACAACTGTTGCCATAAATAGCTCAAGATTTCTGGACAGTGAGTTTAAAACTGAAGTATAGTCTCAGACTGGATCACTTTGTCGAGTTGATAGGCAAATATGTCCCAACAAAGTCTATTCAGCTTTGGATTCAAAAAAGTAGTGATAAAGAAAACCCTGGAGAAGGAAAGCCAAAAAAACAACTGAGGTTGGGCCTTGTACCACTGCACAGAATCCTAACACAACTAAGAACAAAAAGTATGATGCTGAAAAAGAAAACGAGTTTTTCAGTCACACTGGGTGGAATCCTGGCCATGGCTAGCCCTGAAGGAAAGTCCGGAGGGAGAAGGACCAAAAATGTACTGCACTATTTGCCAACAATATCCTACTATAGCAGTCAGCTATTCGGGTTCAGGTAGAAATGCATTCTTAAGTGGATGTGACCAGTTGCGCATTGAACCAATCAGAGCTCATGAAACTAGTAAGGCACATATGACATGTGTTTCATGGCACCGCCAGGAAATGAAAGAAACCACCTTGCAGTCTAAGACTCCTATAGCTGGTACCTCACATTCCAGTGTCCCTACAGAGCAGCCCCTCATCATGCAAGCACTGCAAAAACTGAAGGAGTCAGAAAGAAAGAAACTGACCATCTTGTTTAACAATGCTTACCTAATTGCAAAACAAGGTAAGCCACTCTCGGACATGGACATCCTATGTAGGGCTATGAAGAAAGCAGGTGTGGATATAGGAGAAAATTATGCAAACCGTGAAAAAGCCTCAGAGTTCATTAGATGTGAGGCGGATATACTTCGACAGGACATCAAAAAAATAGTTTCAAATTCTCGCTTCATCTGCGTTATTGCTGACGGAAGCACAGATAGTGCCATCACTGAACAGGAAACTGTGCTGGTCAGAGTAGTCAATGGTGGGAAACCCTACACTCTATTTGCAGATCTTGTTCCACTTGAACATGCACATGCTCAAGGAGTTCTGGACGGTATAGTTAAAGGAATCAAAAGGTTATCTTTGGATTTAGTAGATATGAGTTCTACAGAACATCCCGGCCCATCACTAATAGGTGTCAATTTCGATGGTGCTGCAGTTATGATGGGATCTAAGGGAGGGGTTGCAGCACTCCTAAAGAAAGACATTCCTTTTCTTCTGCCGTTCCACTGTGTAGCCCACAAGCTTCAGCTTGGGATTCTAGATGCTGTAAAATCCCATCCCTCTATTTGTCAGTTTGAGCAAACTTTGAAATGGATTTTCAAATTTTATTGGTATAGTCCTAAGAGGCGAAGAGATGCCAAAGAAATTTCAAGAATAATTGATGAAAACTTTGCACATTTCACTGATATTAAACAGGTTAGATGGGTATCCAGCAAAACCAGGGCTTTGGCAGCCATGCAACAAAACCTGCAGACAGTGGTTCTACACTTAGGACAGGTCGCAGCTGGTAGTGATGATTCTGCTGCTAAGGCAAAAAAGTACCTCTCAGTTGTTACTAGTTTTAAATTTATAAAAAACCTTTACAGTCTGAGAGATGTTCTGAAGCCAGTGTCTCAGCTTTCAGAATTCTTTCAGTCTAATGAACTGCTTTTATTGCATGTTCCACCTGCTGTAGAGAGGTGTGCGTTGACCCTAGTAGGCCTAAAGAGTGAGCTGGGTGAACATATGCAGCAGTTTAAAAAACTGTACCACCCTGAAGAAAAGAAGTTTGGACACATTTCTACTGATGGCTGGGAAATAAAGTTATCAGGACACTGCCCACCAGCAGCAACAATCCAAAGTGACAGTGAGCTCATTGACAGTATGGTTAAGTACATTGATAAGAGGTTTGAAAATTTTAATTGCATGCCGGTTCAAGGTTTTCAGGCATTTGATTATACACTGTGGCCAGAAAGTAGAGAGGAGCGCTATACATATGGACTCTCTGATATTGAGGCAATTGTACAACATTTTGAGGTACTTTTCACCACAGACGAGAGGTTGGCAATTGTAGAGGAGTTTTGTGGACTTAAAACCCATATGAAAAGCTTTCAGACCAAAGGTATTCCTGTATTGCCTGCATATTCCACCCTGCTAGCAACAAAACCTTCCTCGTTGACTAATATATTAAAGCTTGTGGAGATGATGTTCACATTCAGTGTATCTACAGCAGAAGCAGAACGTGTGTTTTCTGCCATGAATATCATTAAGAACCCACTAAGAACACGGTTAAATCAAGATGTTCTCCAAGACCTAATGCTTCTTAAGGTAGAAGGACCAAGCTTTGAGGATTATGACCCCAGCAGAGCTATTGATCTCTGGCTTACAACAGGAGGCACAAAGCATGTGTGCGGACATAAAAGGCCACATCTATCATAACTGTTGAAGTATTGCGAATATGAATCTTAGAGCATCCTGCCATGCAAGATCATTTATTGTTGTATTTCTATACAATTTCTATATGTTTGAATAAAAGGGATAATATCGCTTGTCAAGTTTTCCTTTAGTATTATTATTGCACAGCATTTAAAGCTTTACTGATTTTAATAAAGCAAAAATTAATGTTTCTCTGTCAGCCGGAGCCCTAATGTTTGATGTGGGACGGGAGTAGGTGGGACAAGTGGATTTTATAGGACATGTAGATCTCAGTGGCATTTTGTCCCTTGGACAAGTAGATTATTTGGAAAATTCCACACCCCTGCGGGTATATAGCAATTATTTTGGGAAAATGTATACATGGAAAAATTGTTATGAAAGACACCTATGTATTTCTGAAATGGGAACAAAATGTAGATTTTAGAAACAGTAGATATTTGCACATTTCCGAAATTGGGAGTACCCATACTAGCATGAGAATTATAGGTCATTTTTCAAAATGACCTATTTTTTACACATTGTCTTTCATTTGGAAGGCAGAAATGCATCGAAAGTCAATAGGTAATAACAGTTGCTCTACAATTCTGTGTTACCCTAAGTCCTAGACACCCAGGGGAATCCAGGATGGGGTGACTTGACTGCCTCCCACCAGGTTCTGTTACCCAGAATCCCTTGCAAACATAAAAAATTGTCAAAAAAACCACATTTTCCCCACATTTCTGTGGTGGAAAGTTCTGGAATCTGCGTGGATCCACACATTTCCACCCACCCCGCGTTCCCCAAAGTCTTACGAGAAAAATGGTACCTCACTTGTGTGGGTCGGCCTAGTGCCTGCGACAGGAAATGGCGCAAAACGCAACGTGGTCACACCTCAATTTCGCAGTGAAAAATGACCCTTTTTTGGCAAAGTGCCTAGCTGTAGTTTTTGAACCCTAGCTCTGCCGGCACCTAGGGAAACTTAGCAAACCTATACATTTTTGAAAACTAGACACCCAGGGGAATCCAGGATGGGGTGACTTGACTGCCTCCCACCAGGTTCTGTTACCCAGAATCCCTTGCAAACATAAAAAATTGTCCAAAAAACCACATTTCCCCCACATTTCTGTGGTGGAAAGTTCTGGAATCTGCGTGGATCCACAAATTTCCACCCACCCCGCGTCCCCCAAAGTCTTACGAGAAAAATGGTACCTCACTTGTGTGGGTCGGCCTAGTGCCTGCGACAGGAAACGGCGCAAAACGCAACGTGGTCACACCTCAATTTCGCAGTGAAAAATGACCCTTTTTTGGCAAAGTGCCTAGCTGTAGTTTTTGAACCCTAGCTCTGCCGGCACCTAGGGAAACCTAGCAAACCTATACATTTTTTAAAACTAGACACCCAGGGGAATCCAGGATGGGGTGACTTGACTGCCTCCCACCAGGTTCTGTTACCCAGAATCCCTTGCAAACATAAAAAATTGTCCAAAAAAACACATTTTCCACACATTTCTGTGGTGGAAAGTTCTGGAATCTGCGTGGATCCACAAATTTCCACCCACCCCGCGTTCCCCAAAGTCTTACGAGAAAAATGGTACCTCACTTGTGTGGGTAGGCCTAGTGCCTGCGACAGAAAATGGCGCAAAACGCAACGCGGTCACACCTCAATTTCGCAGTGAAAAATGACCCTTTTTTGGCAAAGTGCCTAGCTGTAGTTTTTGAACCCTACCTCTGCCGGCACCTAGGAAAACCTAGCAAACCTATACATTTTTGAAAACTAGACACCCAGGGGAATCCAGGATGGGGTGACTTGACTGCCTCTCACCAGGTTCTGTTACCCAGAATCCCTTGCAAACATAAAAAATTGTCCAAAAAACACATTTTCCACACATTTCTGTGGTGGAAAGTTCTGGAATCTGCGTGGATCCACAAATTTCCACCCACCCCGCGTTCCCCAAAGTCTTACGAGAAAAATGGTACCTCACTTGTGTGGGTAGGCCTAGTGCCTGCGACAGGAAATGGCGCAAAACGCAACGCGGTCACACCTCAATTTCGCAGTGAAAAATGACCCTTTTTTGGCAAAGTGCCTAGCTGTAGTTTTTGAACCCTACCTCTGCCGGCACCTAGGAAAACCTAGCAAACCTATACATTTTTGAAAACTAGACACCCAGGGGAATCCAGGATGGGGTGACTTGACTGCCTCCCACCAGGTTCTGTTACCCAGAATCCCTTGCAAACATAAAAAATTGTCAAAAAAACCACATTTTCCCCACATTTCTGTGGTGGAAAGTTCTGGAATCTGCGTGGATCCACAAATTTCCACCCACCCCGCGTTCCCCAAAGTCTTACGAGAAAAATGGTACCTCACTTGTGTGGGTCGGCCTAGTGCCTGCGACAGGAAACGGCGCAAAACGCAACGTGGTCACACCTCAATTTCGCAGTGAAAAATGACCCTTTTTGGCAAAGTGCCTAGCTGTAGTTTTTGAACCCTAGCTCTGCCGGCACCTAGGGAAACCTAGCAAACCTATACATTTTTGAAAACTAGACACCCAGGGGAATCCAGGATGGGGTGACTTGACTGCCTCCCACCAGGTTCTGTTACCCAGAATCCCTTGCAAACATAAAAAATTGTCAAAAACCACATTTTCCCCACATTTCTGTGGTGGAAAGTTCTGGAATCTGCGTGGATCCACAAATTTCCACCCACCCCGCGTTCCCCAAACTCTTACGAGAAAAATGGTACCTCACTTGTGTGGGTCGGCCTAGTGCCTGCAACAGGAAACAGCGCAAAACGCAACGCGGTCACACCTCAATTTCGCAGTGAAAAATGACCCTTTTTTGGCAAAGTGCCTAGCTGTAGTTTTTGAACCCTACCTCTGCCGGCACCTAGGGAAACCTAGCAAACCTATACATTTTTGAAAACTAGACACCCAGGGGAATCCAGGATGGGGTGACTTGACTGCCTCCCACCAGGTTCTGTTACCCAGAATCCCTTGCAAACATAAAAAATTGTCAAAAAAACCACATTTTCCCCACATTTCTGTGGTGGAAAGTTCTGGAATCTGCGTGGATCCACAAATTTCCACCCACCCCGCGTCCCCCAAAGTCTTACGAGAAAAATGGTACCTCACTTGTGTGGGTCGGCCTAGTGCCTGCGACAGGAAACGGCGCAAAACGCAAAGTGATCACACCTCAATTTCGCAGTGAAAAATGACCCTTTTTTGGCAAAGTGCCTAGCTGTAGTTTTTGAACCCTAGCTCTGCCGGCACCTAGGGAAACCCAGCAAACCTATACATTTTTGAAAACTAGACACCCAGGGAAATCCAGGATGGGGTGACTTGACTGCCTCCCACCAGGTTCTGTTACCCAGAATCCCTTGCAAACATAAAAAATTGTCCAAAAACCACATTTTCCCCACATTTCTGTGGTGGAAAGTTCTGGAATCTGCGTGGATCCACAAATTTCCACCCACCCCGCGTTCCCCAAAGTCTTACGAGAAAAATGGTACCTCACTTGTGTGGGTCGGCCTAGTGCCTGCGACAGGAAACGGCGCAAAACGCAACGTGGTCACACCTCAATTTCGCAGTGAAAAATGACCCTTTTTTGGCAAAGTGCCTAGCTGTAGTTTTTGAACCCTAGCTCTGCCGGCACCTAGGGAAACCTAGCAAACCTATACATTTTTGAAAACTAGACACCCAGGGGAATCCAGGATGGGGTGACTTGACTGCCTCCCACCAGGTTCTGTTACCCAGAATCCCTTGCAAACATAAAAATATGTAAAAAAAACCACATTTTCCCCACATTTCTGTGGTGGAAAGTTCTGGAATCTGCGTGGATCCACAAATTTCCACCCACCCCGCGTTCCCCAAAGTCTTACGAGAAAAATGGTACCTCACTTGTGTGGGTCGGCCTAGTGCCTGCGACAGGAAACGGCGCAAAACGCAACGCGGTCACACCTCAATTTCGCAGTGAAAAATGACCCTTTTTGGCAAAGTGCCTAGCTGTAGTTTTTGAACCCTACCTCTGCCGGCACCTAGGGAAACCTAGCAAACACACACATTTCTGAAAAGTAGACACTCGGGGCTTCCAGGAGGTATGGCTTGCGTGGATCCCCAACGTTTCCTTACCTAGAATCCCCTGCAAACCTCAATTTTAGCTGAAAAAATCACTTTTTCACACATTTGTGTGTGGGAAAGTGTGGCATCACTGGCCTCACACAAATTTCCTACCACCCAGCGTTCCCCCAGATCTCCCGATAAAAATGGTGCCTCACTTGTGTGGGAGGCCCAAGTACCCGCGACAGGCAAGGACACAAAACGTTTTGAGGCAACATCAACATTGGCTATCAAAAAATGTTTTGGGCCCTTGCCTGTCGCGGGTACTTGGGCCTCCCACACAAGTGAGGCACCATTTTTATCGGGAGACCTGGGGGAACGCTGGGTGGTAGGAAATTTGTGTGAGGCCAGTGATGCCACACTTTCCCACACAAAAATGTGTGAAAAAGTGCTTTTTCAGCTAAAAGTGAGGTTTGCAGGGGATTCTGGGTAAGGAAACGTTGGGGGATCCACGCAAGCCATACCTCCCTGGAAGCCCCAGGTGTCTACTTTTCAGAAATGTGTGGGTTTGGTAGGTTTCCCTAGATGGCCGCCGAGCACAGGGCCAAAACCCAGGTGACTCCCCTTGCAAAACCAGGTGGTTTTGTGAAAGGCCATTTTGAGGTCGCCTCACTACGTTGTGGGCCCTTGCCTGTCGCGGGTACTTGGGCCTCCCACACAAGTGAGGCACCATTTTTATCGGGAGACCTGGGGGAACGCTGGGTGGTAGGAAATTTGTGTGAGGCCAGTGATGCCACACTTTCCCACACAAAAATGTGTGAAAAAAGTGATTTTTTCAGCTAAAAGTGAGGTTTGCAGGGGATTCTGGGTAAGGAAACGTTGGGGGATCCACGCAAGCCATACCTCCCTGGAAGCCCCCGGGTGTCTACTTTTCAGAAATGTGTGGGTTTGGTAGGTTTCCCTATGTGGCCGCCGAGCCCCGGGCCAAAAACCCAGGTGACCCCCTTGCAAAACCAGGTCATAATGAGATAATGTGTTGTTTATTTCTGCAGCGTGAAAATTTTGGCACAATATTGCAAGGAAAATGTGACAGACATTTTGAGGTTTGCAGGACATTGTGGGTACCATAACTTGTTGGGATCCACAAGAGAGATATCACCATGTACTCCCATGGGTGTTTCGTTTACGACAATATCTACAGTTGGTAGGTTATTCTTAGACGGAATGTACACCTTGGCAGACAGACTAAAAGACAAAGATTACTGCACAGCCATCTATTCCTCAAGCACACACACATACTGGTTGGATTTGGCACGAGGGCAAGTGATGGTTCAGTATATACAATTTTATTAACAAGAGATTTCACAAAAATGAAATGCACTGTCAATAATTGAAAGGACAAAAACGGAACCAGTGACTCGCAGCTCGTGAGCTGTAAAGCCACGTCAAGGCCCCAACCGCTTTACAGGCCATTCACACACCTTTCATACGTGATACACACAAGACCATTCACACCCCCAGGCACGAAACAAACACATTACAACATTCACAAAAAGGGACAAGGTACACCCTGCTTGAGAAAGACAAAAAAAAATATTACTGCACAGCCATCTAATCCTCAAGCACACACACACATACTGGTTGGATTTGGCACGAGGGTGAGTGATGGTTCAGTATATACAATTGTATTAACAAGTGATTTCACAAAAATGAAATGCACTGTTAATAATTGAAAGGACGAGAAACTGAACGATTGACTCACAGCTCGTGAGCTGTAAAGCCACGACAAGGCACCAACCTCTTTACAAGCCATTCATACACCTTTCATACGTGTGACAAATACAAAACCATTCACACCACCAGCCGCGGGCCCATCACATTACAACACTCACACCAGCAGACAGCGCCATTCAAGGGCCCATCACTTTCACACGCCCACATTCCTAACACAGCAACCACACAAGCTGATGGATTGCGTGAGTGTCGCTCGGCTAGCAGTGTGTGTAGTGACCAGCAGCAAGTCACTACTCACACACTGCCAGCCGAGCGCCACTCCACGCACACCGCCAGCCAAGCACCAGCCTACACACACCACCATCACATTTAGGATTTTTTTATACAAAAAAGAAAACACAAACAAATTGCAAATAGATACAAATCTACTAACACAAAATCAGAAACATTGCACTAATGCCAACCTTGAAACAGAACAACAATTCTTAAACATTACAGACCAGGCAGTTCACTTTACCACTCATGGTTGCTCCCAATAATTCTTTTGCTTGTGGTACGCTCTATAACAAGCAGGCACACACAGCCCAGGGTTAGAAGGACACTCAGGGCAGTACATACGAGTCTCCTTCCGCGTACCTCTTCGCCAACAGACTCTACATCTCCTAGTGGGAAAGTCTTTTGAGAGTGTAGGAGGAATGTGATCAGGAAAGTGGCGATCTTTCAATCGAGCCACATCCTCCACCACTCCAACTCTAGGAACACTTGCCTGTTCCACAACAACAAGGCTGCCTATGACAGACTCCTGAAACTGAACAAAAGTCAACTTTGACGCAGGAGAACACTCCTTGAACACAACAAAAGCATTGAAAGTTGCTAAATTGAAGAGATGGATGGCCAACTTCTTATACCAAATGTAAGACTTACGAATAGCAGTGTAAGGTTCCAACCTCTGATCTACTCTATCAACACCACCCATGTGCTTATTGTAGTCTAAAATGCACACAGGTTTGCGCACTTCAGCAATCTGACCCCAAACAGCCACAGGTGAAGTACTCTCATCATGGATGGTAGTCAGCATGTACACATCCCTCCTGTCCACAAATTTCACAGCTAGCAGTTCCTCACTACGCAAGGCACTGCACTGTCCCCTCTGAAGTTTTTTGCAAACAAGCTCTTTTGGATAACCTTTACGGTTAGAGCGGATTGTGCCACAAGCAAAAGTGTCCACTTTGAACAATTCCTTAAACAATTGCACAGCAGTGTAGAAGTTATCAAGGTACAAATGGTGGCCTCTGTTAAACAGTCCTCTAGCAAGTTCCCACACAATTTTCTCTGAAACTCCTACTAAAGTGGACGGACAACCAGGGGGTCAATAGTGGAATCCCTACCAGTGTACACACGCAAATTAAAAACATATCCTGTCCTACTCTCAGACAACATATACAGCTTAATTCCATAGCGTGCCCTCTTGCTAGGAATGTACTGCCTAAAAACCAAACGGCCCTTGAACAGCACCAAAGACTCATCAATAGATATTTCTTTCCCTGGAGTATAGATCTCTGAAAATCGATCTACAAAGTGATCAAGAACAGGCCGAATCTTAAAAAGACGGTCACATTCAGGGTGATCTCGTGGCAACGCCAAACCATTATCAACAAAATGCAGCATCCGAAGCAAAAGTAAATACCGATCACGAGTCATAACTGCAGGAAATATGGCCGTTGCCATCAAGGGACTGGTAGACCAATATGAACCCATGGACGGCTTCCTTATCAAACCCATCAAAAAAGTCAAACCCAAAAACTTCTTCATCTCTTCCACATTTGTGGGACTCCACCGGGTAGCTCTAGAATGGGGCCTAAGTCTGGCACTGTTGTCCCTCAAAAACTGTTCAGCATACAAATTAGTCTGCTCAACAATCTCACCCAAAAATACATCATCCATAAACAACTGAAAATACTGTATAGGCAAATAATGTTCACAATCCACTCTACACCCTGCATAACCACTAAAGGCAGGCAACACCGGCTGCACCATGTTTGGATCAACCCAGAGTCCAGCACTTCCAGTAGGAAGCCTAGCAGCCCCAGGCTGCAATCCAGATGCCTCTTGCACCATCGGCACAGTAGTATCCTCCTCTAAATCAGGCACTTCATCTGCACTGAGAGTACCTTCATCATCCGATGATTCCATGTGGAGAGAAAACTCACTGCCTGAATCTTCCCCTCCCTCCTCTCCCTCAGACGCACTGTCAGTCTCATAATCCTGCTCAGAGGAAGATTCAAGAAGCAAACCAACCACCTGCTGAGCAGTAATTCTACGGCTAGCCATAATGCTTACTAATAAAGGTTACTTGTCAAACAAGTCAACAACAACAAACCCTTTGTAAAAAAAAAAAGAAATAAACAAAATGTAGCTATCACAAAGACCTATATACTCCAACACTATACCACTCACGTGACAGAAGCAGCTAGACTCACCACCACCTACTCTGCACAGACACAGTAAGGATCAACAATATCCCACTAAAAAAGAAGAAAAAAATTACACATAAGACAATGCAAAACATCGCAAAGAATTTCATGCTCTGAACACTAACAAATATGCTGCCATTATGGCACCACTTACAAAAAATTCATTCATGCATGACAATAATACTCATTTGGAGTACACACAACAAAAATATTTTTCTTACCAAATAAATGCAATTACGCAAAACTGCAGAACCACAACTGCCGAAACCGCAAACAGGAATCAAAAGCTTTACACTAGAATAAAAAGGAGGAAAAAAACATTACAATCACATATGCAAATAATGCACCAGTCCACACACAATCCACCAGCCAAGCTAAGGGGTAGGTGGGCCTAACAGTATAAATAAAATATTCACACCCGTAAAAGGGGAGCAACCCTTGCCCTTTTGGCCACTCCCCAACACAAAAATTTTAAAAACCCTGGTGCCTAGTGGGCATTCCTGCTGCACGATCACATGATCGTGCAGCAGGAATGCACAAAAGAGGCATCGGGGAAAGGAAAACCCTTTCCTTTCCCTCGATGCCTCTTTTGATACAAACCCCCCCTCCCCGAGCCAAACCTCACCTGATTTCCCCGACGTGCTGGAAGCAAATGGCTTCCAGCGCGTCGGGGAAGAAAGGGAAACCCTCAATGATGTCAGCGCACCTCGCGCGCTGACGTCATTGATGGGGCGGGGGGAAGCCCTTCCCCTGCCTCCCCCCAAAAAAAACCTAACGATCAGATTCCCACGGGGGAGCGCCAGCGCTTCCCCGTGGGTGGTCTTATGACGAGCTGGACTCGTCACGAGCACTGTGTGCCATGACGAGCCCAGCTCGTCATAAGCACCGAAGGGGATAAAGGGTCAGAGCAGGATCTCAGCGGCAGACGAGGAGAAGGAACCTCCTGGTCACAGGAACTACACGAGCATTGCGCTCGAGAAATTCAAGGATGCAAAGACCTCCATCAAGGATTACAGCTAACTTTTCAGGGTGTAAATGGAGAGAAGGCACATCTGCCCTGCATATTTATCCACGAAGATGCCACCGTTTTGTGCAATACCTCTACTCAACTGGAGTACTTTCTACTGGCTAATCAGTAAGTGCTACCTCGTTGGGTAAATGTATAGTGCCTTTCCTACACTACAGCTGCGTAAAGGACCAGAAGAATTGTCTCCAGTGACCTGTGTGTCTGTAACTTTGCCACCGCGCCGAAAGCGCCGGGGTCCTTTGAGTAAGCTGTCCATCATAGTGGGGAAAGGGCGGGCATACGTTGCATACCGCTAGTGTATGTGTGGCGGGGCCAAACGAGCGGGGCTTCTAGGCCCGTTCACATGCCTCTTGTTTATAAAGGGTCAGAGCAGGATCTCAGCGGCAGACGAGGAGAAGGAACCTCATGGTCACAGGAACTACACGAGCATTGCGCTCGAGAAATTCAAGGATGCAAAGACCTCCATCAAGGATTACAGCTAACTTTTCAGGGTGTAAATGGAGAGAATGCACATCTCCACGCTCACGAATTCTACACGAGCATTGCGCTCGAGAAATTCAAGGATGCAAAGACCTCCATCAAGTATTACAGCTAACTTTTCAGGGTGTAAATGGAGAGAAGGCACATCTCCACGCTCACGAATTGCGCCTCGTGGGCATTCCTGCTGCACGATCACATGATCGTGCAGCAGGAATGCACAAAAGAGGCATCGGGGGAAAGGAAAACCCTTTCCTTTCCCTCGATGTCTCTTTTAGAATCAAACCCCCCTCCCCGAGCCAAAACTCACCTTATTTCCCGACGCGCTGGAAGCAAATGGCTTCCAGCGCGTCGGGAAGAAAGGGAAACCCTCAATGATGTCAGCGCGCCTCGCGCGCTGACGTCATTGATGGGAGGGCGGGGGGGCGGGGGAGGCAGGGAAGTCCTTCCCCTGCCTTCCCTCAAAAAACCCGACGATCGGATTCCCACGGGGGAGCGCCAGCGCTTCCCCGTGGGTGGTCTTATGACGAGCTGGACTCGTCATGAGCACACGAGCACTGTGTGCCATGACGAGTCCAGCTCGTCATAAGCACCGAAGGGGTTAAAGAGCATAAACTATCGGAAATAAATAAAATGTTATTGCGTAATATGCCGGACCCGATGGTGGGAGTGCAGCAGGCATGGGAGGGTGAACTGGGCTGTCTGGAATACAACGACTGGAGGGAGGCGATGGAGGCATCCAGAGAGACGATGATAGCTGCTCAGTTTTGTTTGATCCAACTCAAGATACTTCATACAGTGTATCTCACTAGGGCCGGGCTCTGCCACATGGGCCTGATCCCCACAAGGAACTGTCTGCAGTGCGATGACCCAAGGGGGGTTTACCTCACACTTTCTGGCACTTCTTTGGCTGGGACTCATCGTCGCAAAGAGGGATATCGCCAGGGCCTGGAAGGCGAAGGAGGTTCCACTTGTAGACACCTGGGCCAAGGGCATGGATTACTGCATGGCAATGATACTTCTGGTTTACTTGTCACGGGGCTGCCCCCAGAAATACTTTAAGATCTGGAAGGAATGGGCGGAGTATAGAGGGATACAGTTAGAGCCGTGCACAGAGAGGCCATAGGTGGATGGTGGGGTCACAGGTCTGTGTGGAATGGACAATATCAATGTGAGAGCAGGAGAATCGGACCCTGCCCCGCAGAGGGGTGGTCAGTAGGTCAGCTGTGAAATGTAATGTGATGTCTTTTCTGCCTTCTTGTAATAATGGAGTATATTCCGATTTGTTGTATTGGTGCTGCGCTTATAGTGCTGCTTTTTCACTGAAAGTTGTAAAATCAATAAAGTTTTAAAAAACCTTTTAGGAATTGTGTGTTCTAAGGTGATTTCACCATGTGAAAAAGGCTTCTGCTGGGATTTTCATCAATCATGTTTGAGAGAGAACTGTTTTCTCATGATTGTCTCATAGAGGTTATGGAAGGTGCTCCAGAAGCTAAAATGTGAGCATATTTTCTGTAAATTCACACTACCTTACTCAGTCATATGAGAATGAAGTCTGACATTCTCACTAAATTATGAACTACCAACAGGAGGAGAAGCCTGTCAGTTGATCCCCTTGTGTTCTACTGCAGCACCCCAGAGTGTTCTAAAGAGCAACTAGAGTGATGACAAAAGTATGGCACACCTGAAGCCATCTTGATTGACTCAAACTGGTAAAATTGAAAACATTTAATTTAGAAAAACAAAATGAGGGGGTTCAGTTTGTCATAAAAATTATGGTTAGTGCTGTAGAAAGAAAAATTAGGGCACATTTTAAGTGAGTTCTCTAATATCGTCCTCTTCTATTTCATTAAAACATTCTGACATGCAGACTGAAACATGCACTTTCAACACCAGCAGCAGACTGCCAGTCAACTCCCTGGTGATCTGCAGCTTTACTACAGTGTTCTAATAAGCAACTAGAGTGCTAACATTCTGAATTTATGCCAAAAGTGTGGCACATCTGAATGCTATCTTGATGGAATCGAAGTGGAAAACTGAAACCATTTTCTACTGAGAATCCTGCATTAAATGAGGAAATTAGGGAGCTTCATAACAAATAAGTCTCATAAGGTGGCCACCAGAGAAAAAAGAGCCCAAATGTAGTACAAATATCACCCAAATGTAGCCCAAGTATAGCCCAATGACAGAAGTGTGCAAAACACTAAATTATTTTGTTTTTTTTGCAGTTTTATATAGCGCAGTCTTGACCCGAAGGTATTGGAGTGCTTTACGTTGGCATCAGTTATATTGCACAAGAACACAATTCATTTTAGTATTAGGCATGGGGAGATTAAGTGATTTGCCCAGAATCGCAGGATGTCGAGCTGACGCCGAAACTCGAACCTGGTTTCCCAGTTGTTAAGTCTGCAGCTCTGGCCGTAACGCCACTTCCTCTCCCTTAAGTGTAACATAAAATCAAGTGATCAACTGGATAAAAAAATCATAAAGATAGCAAATTATTTAAAAGTGCTTTGTTGTTATTTGAGAACTCAGAAAATATGTCCTCATTTTAATTGTTTAGAGCACTAACAATAATTTCAATGGGAATAAGGCCCTCTCGTGGAGAAGGGTGCAGAGGCAACAAGTTGACCGCGCTGGGCAGGCATGAGGGGCAGTGGCAGCACAACGGACCAAGGCGGGCAGGGGAAAGGGGGTAGGGGGAACAAACCAAGCAGGACAGGCAAGAGAGGCTGTGGTAATATAAAAGACCATTGAGGACAGAAGGATGAGCCAGTTGCAATACAACCATGCATGCCAACAGACCCGATTCAGGCAGAAGACTCCTGATATTTGTAAGCCCAAAAAGGCTTCATTTTATCTGTCACCTGCCTAAAATCGCCTCTTTTTCAATGTATGTCAATAGGGAAAATCAATGCCCCAGGTTTTTTTCCCCAAAATCTCCCTCTCACCAAGTTCGAAATGTTGGCAAGTAAGGTACATTGGATCACGGAGTGCAGGAGAAAAGGGGTAGGGACATGGACTCAGATAAGAGAGGGCAGGAGGGAGATGGGCAGGTGCACCAAACTGACCTTAGAGGGCAGGTGTCAGGGGTTGCAGCAGCACAATACACCACACAGGGCAAGCGGGATGACAGTGCAGCACAACGGACCATGGAAAGCAATAGGGAGGGGACAGGGCCATGCACATGGACAACAGAGAGCAGAGGGGAAGGGACAGTTGCAGCATAACGGACCATGAAGGGCAGGAGGGAGGGGGCAGGGGCACAACAACGGACCAGACAAGGCAGAAGGGAGGGAATAGGGGCCTGCCTGTACATGGAATACAGAGGGCAGGGAGCAAGGGGGCAGGGCTGGGGCAGCAAGATGGAGGGCAGACGGGATGGGCACTGGAAGCACAACACACCATGGAGGGCAACAGTGAGACTATAATGGCATTCACACAGACAAAGGAGGGAAGCTGGGAGAGGGTCAGGGGCAGCAAGATGACCACACAAGGGCAGGTCGGAGGGGCTGTGGCAGCACAGAAGACCATGCATGTCAAGTGGCAACACAACTGCCATGGTGGGCAAGAGGGAGGGGGCAGGGGCATGCACAAAGTACCATGGAGGACAGAAGGGAGGGGCAGGGGCTGGACACAGACAGAAGAGAGCAGGAGAAGGGGCTTCACAACAGACCACGCAGGAGGAGTAGTTGCAGCACAACAGAGCATAGAGGGCAAAAGGGTGTGGCAGCAAAATGAACTATGGAGGACAGGAGGGAGGGGATAGGGGCATGGAACTTGGACAGGCAGGGTGTAGGTGGCAGGGACAGGCGGCAGCCATCTTACCATGCTAGGCAGGTGGGAGGGGCAGTGGCAGCTCAACAGAACATTGAAGAGTAGAAAGGAGGGGTAGTGGCAGGTCCATGGAACATGGTGATAAAAAAGAGAGAGCAGGGGCATGCACACAGACATTGGAGGGGAAGCAAAGTAGGGGCAGCAAGCTAAGCACAGAGGCTGTGTAGGAGGGCAATGATGGGGCATAGAATTAGGCAACGGAGGGCAGGAGGTTTGGGTGGGGACATCAAGCCAAATGGAGGGCAGTGGGAGCACATCGGTCCATGCAGGCCAGAAGGGTGGGGGATGGTGCAGGGACTCGGACAACAGAGGGTAGGGAGGAGGTGGATGGGGCACCAAGCTAACTGTTCAGGGTAGGTGGAAATGGCAGCAGCAGAACAATGGCCACACAGCGCTGTAAAGGGGTAGCAGGGGCATGGACTTAGACATGGATGGCAAGGAGGAGGGGGGCAGGAGCAGCAAGTTTGGGTAGGGGCAGCACCATGCCGGGTCAGACCCTACGTCCAACTCCCACCGTGCTTTGTGATGGGCATCTTATTTGATGTTAAAAAAAAAAAAAAACTCTAGAAATTCACTGAAAAAACAAAGGTTACAGCGACGTTATAGTTGAGGAAATAGAATTTAAAAAACCTTGGAAATTCAATGAAAGAACCAAAGGTTACAGGGACTTTATAGTTAGGCTCAGATTTCACTTATACAAAACCAGTGAAATTCAGCAGTTATAATTACCTGAGATAACTATAACTTACGACCCCACAATGCACTGCTTATGACCTCACATATTACGTCACTCATGATATGGTCAGTGACGTCACTGATGACATCTCAAATGATATCATCCACAGAACCACTCTCACACCCACTCACACACCCACAGAACCACTCATACACCCTCTCACACTCACATACAGCCACTCACACCCACTCACTGATCCATAGAGCCACTCGCACCCCCTCTCACTCACCCATACAGTCACTCACTTCCCATACACCTACTCAGTCACTCACTCACCCATACAGTCACACACACTGCCACTCACTCACCCATACAGCTACTCACACACCCGCTTATTCACCCATACAACCACTCACACACCCAGTCACTCACCCATACAGCCTCTCAACAGAGCCATTCACTCACCCATATAACCACTCAAACACACACCCATGCAAGCACTCACACATGTGCTCACTCACCCATGCAGCCACTCACATATACACTTACTCTCCAATACACACTCACACAACCAGTCAGTTAACCCAACAGCTACTCACACACTGATACAGCCACTCACAGACCCATACAGCCACTCACTCAACAATACAGCCAGTCACACAGCCACTCCCACACCCCTACAATTACTCACACGCCCACTTATTCACCCATACAGCAACTCACGCACCTATAAAGCCACTCAGACATCCACTCACACATGGATACTCAGTCACAGAGCCACTCACATAATATACGTTAGAAATAGTATCACTCATTAGTAGTACACAAAACCTAGTAATTCAACTTTTGTAGTACCTTAGTGTATATGTTTAACACTCATAAACTTTTAGAAAACACTCACAATCACTAGATGATGTCATCAGTGATGCCATTTGAGATGTCATCAGTGATGTCACTGACCATGTCATGATTGATGTAATATGTCAAGTCATAAGCAGTGAATTGTGGGGGCGTAAGTTATAGTTAGCTCAGGTAACTATAACTGCTGAATGTTTTGGTTTGTATGAGTGAAATCTGAGCATACGTATAACGTCTCTATAACCTTTGGTTTTTCAGTGAATATATATATATATATATATTATCTACTGGCGGTCGCCAGTAGATAGTTATAGTTACAACCTATTATCCATAGGAAATCCGCGACATTCTATTTGCAATAACGTTGGCGTCGGTTGACGAATCTTCGGGAAAGCTTCCAACTTGTTGGGGCGCTCCGGTCCGCTCCTACCCTGAAAGTCTCGGGGTGATACGTCAAGCGGGGGCCGAGAAAAAGGGGGGTCCCAAAACGCGTTTTCCCCATTCATTTTTCCATAGGAACCTTTAGTCGCAGCTACAGCCCGAACTGCTGAACGGAATTACCCCAAATTTGGCAAAGAGGTAGCCCTTGGTTCAGACTGGTGCCTTTTGCTAAAATGGTGTAAATCCGTTCAGTAGTTCCTGAGAAATTCACAATTAAAATCACATATATATCTATGGGCGCGTCGGATCCGCGTACCCTCCCGATCACGAGCTGCATGCTAATTGGCTGTCAACACTCCAAATCAAGAAGTGTTGGCAGCCATTTTGTCCCTCGGTAGAACCGAGGGACAGAAACAAGTGCGCAAAGCGCAAAAGGGGGCAGGGTAGAAACACCCTGACCCCTAGGTCTGCTCAGGGGGTCCCACAAGGACCCCTGGGCAGAAAAAGATTTTTATTTTTTTAAATCGGCGGGATGCGCTTAGGGTGCGCGTATCCCGCCGAGAAAAAAAGAAACAAGTGCGCAAAACGCACAAAGGGGGCAGGGTAGAAACACCCTAACCCCCTAGGCCTGCTCAGGGGTCCCACAAGGACCCCCTGGGCAAAAAAAGCATTTTTTTTTAAAAAATCGGCAGGATGCGCTCAGGGTGCGCGAATCCTGCCGAGAAAAAATCGAAGCGCGGTCTCCCGCGCTCGATGTTAATGGCCCCGGGTGGGCCAAGTCCTGGGGGCATGCTGGGGGGGTTAATTTTATGTGTGGGGGCCTCTAAGGGCCCCCAAGCCCCGGGGACCACCACCCCCTGGGGCTTTATGCATAATGGTTGCGGGAGGGCTCTGAGCCCTCCCGCAGCCCGGGGACCACCACCTCCCCGGGGCTTCTTTTTTTAAATGAAAAACCTGTGTGTGGGGGCTCCAGCCCCCCACACGCCCCGAGGACCGCCACCTCCCGGGGCACTAAACATTTAAATATGGGGGTCCGTTACGGACCCCAGAGCCCGGGGACCACCACCTCCCCGGGGCTGTGCACACGATGGGAGGGGGCCGCGCGGCCCCCCTCCTGGAGCCCTTGATGGCCCTGGGGACCGCCACCCCCAGGGCCGGCTCCTGCAGTGTCCCGGGGTGCCTACCCCCGGGACACTGCTGTTTGCAATGACAGGACGGGAGCCTCGCGGCTCCGTCCTGTCATTGCAAACTTGCTTTGGATATTGGAAGAGAGAGCAGGGAAACCTGCTCTCTCTTCCAATATCCAAAGCCGATTGCTTTTCCACATGGGGAGCAGCATGTCAGCTGCTCCCCATGTGGGACTAGCAATGCCGGCTCCCAAGGGACGTGGGGAGCCGGCGGGACTGTGGGGGTTTGGGGACCCCCACAGTCCCCAACGAGAGGCCAGGCCCCGGGGGATGGGGTCCCCGGGGCAAGTAGTGGCCCGGGAGGGGGCCACGCGGCCCCCTCCCCAAAGTTTTCAAAAATAATAAAAAAAAAAAAGGATATGGCCGGCCCGGGGATGGGGTCCCCGGGCCTTAAAATGGCCAGAGGAGGGGGCCACGCAGCCCCCTCAAAATATTAAAAATAAAAATAGAGGCCATGCCCCGGGAGATGGGGTCCCCGGGGCCAATACAGGCCCGGGGAAGGGGGCCACGCGGCCCCCTTCCCGTTTTTATTTTATTTTGAAATTTAAAAAAGGGGTAAGGCCCTGGGAGATGGGGTCCCCAGGGCCCAAAAACAGAAAAAAAGGAAGGGGGCCACACAGCCCCCTTCAGGGGACAAAAAAAAAAAACGATCGGGCCCGCAGGCCCCGCCCGCTTCCTTCACCACTCTGCAAACGCGCCCCTGGCGCGTTTGCAGAGGAGGAACGATTCCCCTTGAATACTGGGGGTCCCTGGGGCCAACTAGCCCACCAGGAACCTCCAGTATGCGCCAGGGGCTGCCTTGCAGAGAGGTGTACAGAGGCCACGCCCCTTTTACACCTCTCTGCAACGCAGCTCTGTGGCGCTTTTTGGAGGTATATGGTGGGCTAGTTGGACTCCGGGGACCCTTAGGATTCAAGGGGACTTAATCCCCCAACTTAAAACGCGCCACGGGCGCGTTTGCACAGTGGTGAAGGGAGGGGGCGGGGCTTCAGGTGACATGTGTGCAAACAGGCCCCATGGCGCGTTTTAAGATGGGGAATTAAATCCCCTTCAATCCTGAGGGTCCCTGGGGCCAACTAGCCCAACAGGTACATCCAGAAAGCGCCACAGAGCTGCGTTGCAGAGAGGTGTAAAAGGGGTGTGGCCTCTCTACACGTCTCTGCAACGCAGCCCCCTGGCGCATATTGGAGGTTCCTGGTGGGCTAGTTGGCCCCTAGGGACCCTCAGGATTCAAGGGGACTTAATCCCCAACTTAAAACGCGCCACGGGCGCGTTTGCACAGATGTAACCTCAGGCCCCGCCCCCTCCCTTCACCATTGTGCAAATATTCCTCTAAAATCAGCCGAAATACGAATTCCGATTTACTCACCTGTTATCAGGAGAGACCTCAGTGCTGTATCTTTCAGCCCAGTACTGGTCCTGAAAAGTAATTTTAACCGTACTTACCAGTAACTTGAATTTCCTTCCATAGGCTAACATTGACTGGTTTCACTTGGAAATTCTTCTAAGTGTGGAGTTTTGGAACTTTAAAATATTCCTCTAAAATCAGCCGAAATACGAATTCCGATTTACTCACCTGTTATCAGGAGAGACCTCAGTGCTGCATCTTTCAGCCCAGTACTGGTCCTGAAAAGTAATTTTAACCGTACTTACCGGTAACTTGAATTTCCTTCATAGGCTAACATTGACTGGTTTCACTTGGAAATTCTTCTAAGTGTGGAGTTTTGGAACTTTAAAATATTCCTCTAAAATCAGCCGAAATACGAATTCCGATTTACTCACCTGTTATCAGGAGAGACCTCAGTGCTGCATCTTTCAGCCCAGTACTGGTCCTGAAAAGTAATTTTAGCCGTACTTACCGGTAACTTGAATTTCCTTCATAGGCTAACATTGACTGGTTTCACTTGGAAATTCTTCTAAGTGTGGAGTTTTGGAACTTTAAAATATTCCTCTAAAATCAGCCGAAATACGAATTCCGATTTACTCACCTGTTATCAGGAGAGACCTCAGTGCTGCATCTTTCAGCCCAGTACTGGTCCTGAAAAGTAATTTTAGCCGTACTTACCGGTAACTTGAATTTCCTTCATAGGCTAACATTGACTGGTTTCACTTGGAAATTCTTCTAAGTGTGGAGTTTTGGAACTTTAAAATATTCCTCTAAAATCAGCCGAAATACGAATTCCGATTTACTCACCTGTTATCAGGAGAGACCTCAGTGCTGCATCTTTCAGCCCAGTACTGGTCCTGAAAAGTAATTTTAGCCGTACTTACCGGTAACTTGAATTTCCTTCATAGGCTAACATTGACTGGTTTCACTTGGAAATTCTTCTAAGTGTGGAGTTTTGGAACTTTAAAATATTCCTCTAAAATCAGCCGAAATACGAATTCCGATTTACTCACCTGTTATCAGGAGAGACCTCAGTGCTGCATCTTTCAGCCCAGTACTGGTCCTGAAAAGTAATTTTTACCGTACTTACCGGTAACTTGAATTTCCTTCATAGGCTAACATTGACTGGTTTCACTTGGAAATTCTTCTAAGTGTGGAGTTTTGGAACTTTAAAATATTCCTCTAAAATCAGCCGAAATACGAATTCCGATTTACTCACCTGTTATCAGGAGAGACCTCAGTGCTGCATCTTTCAGCCCAGTACTGATCCTGAAAAGTAATTTTAACCGTACTTACCGGTAACTTGAATTTCCTTCATAGGCTAACATTGACTGGTTTCACTTGGAAATTCTTCTAAGTGTGGAGTTTTGGAACTTTAAAATATTCCTCTAAAATCAGCCGAAATACGAATTCCGATTTACTCACCTGTTATCAGGAGAGACCTCAGTGCTGCATCTTTCAGCCCAGTACTGGTCCTGAAAAGTAATTTTTACCGTACTTACCGGTAACTTGAATTTCCTTCATAGGCTAACATTGACTGGTTTCACTTGGAAATTCTTCTGTGTGTGGAGTTTTGGAACTTTAAAATATTCCTCTAAAATCAGCCGAAATACGAATTCCGATTTACTCACCTGTTATCAGGAGAGACCTCAGTGCTGCATCTTTCAGCCCAGTACTGATCCTCAAAAGTAATTTTAACCGTACTTACCAGTAACTTGAATTTCCTTCCATAGGATATCATTGCCTGCTTTTTGCTGAAAAAGTTTCTAAGTGTTGATTTTTGAAACATACAAATATTCCTCTAAAATCAGCCGAAATCCAAATTCTGATTTACTCACCTGTTATCAGGAGAGACCTCAGTGCTGCATCTTTCAGCCCAGTACTGGTCCTGAAAAGTAATTTTAACCGTACTTACCAGTAACTTGAATTTCCTTCCATAGGCTAACATTGACTGGTTTCACTTGGAAATTCTTCTAAGTGTGGAGTTTTGGAACTTTAAAATATTCCTCTAAAATCAGCCGAAATACGAATTCAGATTTACTCACCTGTTATCAGGAGAGACCTCAGTGCTGCATCTTTCAGCCCAGTACTGATCCTCAAAAGTAATTTTAACCGTACTTACCAGTAACTTGAATTTCCTTCCATAGGATATCATTGCCTGCTTTTTGCTGAAAAAGTTTCTAAGTGTTGATTTTTGAAACATACAAATATTCCTCTAAAATCAGCCGAAATCCAAATTCTGATTTACTCACCTGTTATCAGGAGAGACCTCAGTGCTGCATCGTTCAGCCCAGTACTGGTCCTGAAAAGTAATTTTAACCGTACTTACCAGTAACTTGAATTTCCTTCCATAGGCTAACATTGACTGGTTTCACTTGGAAATTCTTCTAAGTGTGGAGTTTTGGAACTTTAAAATATTCCTCTAAAATCAGCCGAAATACGAATTCCGATTTACTCACCTGTTATCAGGAGAGACCTCAGTGCTGCATCTTTCAGCCCAGTACTGATCCTCAAAAGTAATTTTAACCGTACTTACCGGTAACTTGAATTTCCTTCATAGGCTAAGATTGACTGGTTTTCAGCAAAAAAGTTTCAAACGATAACAGTTTTTACCTGCTAAGTGAATTTCCTTCCATAGGATAACATTGGTGATTCTATGAGAAAAAGTTTCTAAGTGTCAACTTTTAAAATACAATAATATTCCTTAAAAATCACGACTGTAACCAAAACGCTTTTACTCAACTGTTTACAGGAGATGTACCAGGACTGAATCTAGGATCCAGTCCTGTGGTTACAAAAGTAATCCATAAAGTAACTAATTGCATTTAACTAGAAATTCACATTGAGCTGAATGTTGCATTGTGTTTGAAAATGTGTTGCCCATTGCAACAACTGTAACTACTGTACTTAAAAGTCTATTGCCTATCTGCAAAGTATTTAAACTAAAGTAATTCATTCTGAGAAAGTATTTTTTGTAATGTAATGTATAATGTAATTACACTGTAATTTAAAAAATAAAATATGTAAAAAAAATTGTTTCTAAAAATGTAGTAAATCAGTATGAAAAAAATTAATATAACAATACATTTAAAAATTGTCATTTACAAAACCTTTGAAATTCACTGAAAAAACCGTAGGTTTCAGGCACGTTATAGTTAGAAATTAGCATTTAAAAAACCTTTGAAATTCACTGAAAAAACCATAGGTTTCAGACACGTTATAGTTACAAATTAGCATTTAAAAAAACCTTTGAAATTCACTGAAAAAACCATAGGTTTCAGACACGTTATAGTTACAAATTAGCATTTAAAAAACCTTTGAAATTCACTGAAAAAACCATAGGTTTTAGGGACAGTTTTAGTTACTTGGACATTGCACTCGTACAAAACCCGTGAAATTCCCCCGTTATAGTTAGTTCAGCTAACTATAACTCGCGCTCCGTAATGCACTGCTGATGACGTCACATATTACATCACTCATGACATGGTCAGTGACATCACTGATGACATCACTGATGACATCTCAAATGACATCACTGATGACATCATCCACGTGATAATCTGATGCACCTCCTCACACCCTAATATAACCTTTGATACACCCACTCTAAATTACAGACTGCCATTCGCAAAACCATAGACACTCCAACACCAATAACTACATACCCACTCACTGATTCTTAGGTCTACACACACACATCCACTCACTCACCCGTACAGTCACTCATACTTACGGTCACTCAGTACAGGACTATCATATGCACTCTTACTCCTATATAGACACTCAAACAACGCCACTCATCCATAGAGATACTCACACACCTAGTCAGTCATGCAAATAATTAAACACACTGCCATTTACTCACCTATGCAGTTATACACACACCAGCTCACTTACTCATACAAATAGTAGCACATTGTTACGCTCTTATACAATCACAGATACAAGCACACACTCATCCATACAGCCACTATCACAATCACTCACTCTTGCTTATAGCTATTTTTATACTCCAACACACATATATACTGCCTTTCACATATGTAGTTACTCACACATGTACCACTGGGACATACATTCACTCACTAACACACTCTTACACACACTTACCCACCCATACAGTCTATCACAGATGCACTCTTGAAACCATCCACCCAGTGAATCACCCACTCACACATCTATGCACAGAGTTGCACACACCCCTCCCACACAAACACTCAGGCACCCATACAGATACTCAGACAAGCATTCAATAACTCATATAGACACTCATTTAGCTATTCACAAACACATGCAGCCACTTACACAGCAACAGACAGACGGATACAGACATTCACCCAGTTTAGTCACTAACCCATGCATTCAGTAAGATACGTTAAATCACTCACTTATAGAGTCAGTCACGCACCTACTAAATCATCCATACAGACACTTACACACCCACTCATTCTTCAATACGTCTTTTCCTATATATATTAAAAATATTTAAACTTTACAGAAACACAGTCACTGGATGATGTCATCAGTGATGTCATCAGTGATGTCACTGACCATGTCATGAGTGATGTAATATGTGACGTCATCAGCAGTGCATTGCGGGGCGCGAGTTATAGTTAGCTGAACTAACTATAACGGGGAATTTCACGGGTTTTGTACGAGTGCAATGTCCAAGTAACTAAAACTGTCCCTAAAACCTATGGTTTTTTCAGTGAATTTCAAAGGTTTTTTAAATGCTAATTTGTAACTATAACGTGTCTGAAACCTATGGTTTTTTCAGTGAATATATATATATATATATATATATATATATATATATATATATATATATATAGTGAGAAGTTGGCCTGGTATATGCTGTCCACTAATTAAAGTGGGCACCTTGCACCAGTCCAAACGACCCTTATGATGTATGAGGTCAAAGATAACCTTTAGAAAGCTATCCTAGTGTTAGCTGTGGAGAGCAGCCTTCAGGCTTAATCTTGAAGGAATGTAAAGCAGCTTGTTTTTACCAGAATATCACCTTTAGTATTAACTAAATGAAAGGAGAACCACACAGTAGTTATAAAAATATGTATTTATTTATATAACACTCTCTAGTATCCCCTACACGAGGATACAACACAAAGCACACAATACTTTAGCAAAGAAACAGTTGTAAGTAGCACAATACACAGTGGGCTCCAGGGGGAGAACAAACCATATACTAAAATAGTGGTATAAGAACCACGACTGGAGTCGAGACAGTGTCTAGGACACGTAGAATCGCTGGGACCCCAAGGAACCACCCAAGGTGAGTAGAAAGGGACCCCACGGAGGACGGGTGCAGTGTGCCAACACGACCACGGGCTCCGTACAATTCTATGGGGAAGTCGCGGTTACAATTTTAATGTTTAAGGACCCTTCTCGGTGGACTTCGAGGAAACCTTTTCGAGCTTAGGAGGTTGGAGAGCCACCCCACCCGTGGATACCGTAGTACCTGAGTTACCTATCCCAGAGGAGCCGGGTGCATAGGCCTGGAGTGGTGTCGGAAACCACTGTCGTTCTCAATGGAGGGTTGCAAAGAAGAGCTGCTGCCGGGAAGGAAGAAAGTGTCCGTAGGAATCCAAGAGTGGATTCGTGATGGAAGGAACCTGAAAGTAGAGGGGACAGAGTCTGGGTCACTTCAGGGTGACCAGGGGCTCGGTAGACGAATGCCCACCGATGTTGGTTGCTTCAGGTGCGAAGAAGGGATGCTTGACTCTGCAGCCACGAGGTCCAGGGAACGTCGAGGACGACCAGGAGCCAGATGCGTGCTGTCCCACGAAGGATGTCGAGTGCTGAGGGGTCAGTGTCCGGCTGGAGCACCAACAAGCCTTGGCAACAGCAACCCACGCAGGAAGGTCAAGCAGGTTACGGTGTGGACCAGCAAGGTCCAGGGGACTCACCAAGCACTGGGGAGTCAGGGCACATCTGGAGCAACCAGGGAAGCCCAATAGAAATCAAGAGGACCCACAGGTCGAAGGACCAGGAGTCGCGAGGGGACCTCGAGCAAGATCACAAAGTACCAACCCACGGAGCACTCGGTGCAAGGAGGCCGGAGTTCTTTGGTGGAAATACTGCTCAGGGTCAGGACTACACGGAGTCCAATGCACAAGCTCGGGAATCGCCAACAAGCATATGCACTTGCAAATGTTCGCGGTGCACAGGGGTTCGGGTTATGCGGTCCCCACGAGAGATACTGGCCTCAAACTCGGTGAGAGGGCAGCTCGACCTCAAGGAACGTCGGAACCCACCTCCTGTGTTGCTGGAGCCTTCGGAGTCCGCAGGAGCTCAGGATCAGCAGACCGGTCAGTTGCGTTACGGTGCCTGCGAATGCAGGGGAGTGACTCCTTCACCCCAAGGGAGATTCTTCAGTTGTCCTTAGTGCTCCACAGGTCCTGCACGGAGCCTGTATGGTGCAAGGGCACAGACGATGCTTCGGATGGAGAGGGAGACGAAGTCGGGCCCAGTTGAAGTCCAGCGAAGTCCAGAGTGTCCAGATGGTCGAAGGTCAGTGGTTTCTTGTTGCAGAATCTTGTCCACGTCAAATCTAAAGTCTTACAGCCAGGTAAGCCCTTATGTAGCCACGGAAGAGGGTTGGACAGATTCAGGGGACCCTCCTAGGGGAGGGTCAAGACAGAGGGGAGGTTACTCCCCTGACCTTTGTCCAGTTTCGAGCCAGAGCAGGAGCCAACGGCTCCCAGAACTGGTTTGAGCTGGACTATGCACAGGGACACCAAATGTGCCCCAGGTGCAGACTTTCAGGCACTGTGGAAGTACCCCCACCCAGCCCCAATACACTAAATCCAATCTGGGAGGTGGTCACACCTCCCTGTGACAGGATGCCTATTGTGCTGCCTTCCTCTGCTCGAGCTTGGCTCAGCAGCAGGAGGGTACAAATGTGTCTCTGGTAGGTAGCATCCATTTTGTGCTGACCGGGTCGAGAAGGCTGGCACCGGAAAGACCAGTGACCCCACGAAGCTCACTGCAGAAGGGTGGAATCATACCTCTCACACCGGTTACCGGTGTGGAGGTATGATTCCAAGGTGTTTGATACCAAACACAACCACTGTTCCCAATAAGGTGCGCGCGTGCACCATGGTCACCCGGAGCGCTCAGTGTCCTGGATTTAGCGCGCACACTGCATCCCTGAGAGACAGTTCGCGCTGCCGCTTTTAAAACGCGAGCGGCGCGAAATACGGTCATTTCCTGGTTGCGGGAAGCAGGAAGAGACAATGGTGACACGAGGGAGCTGCAGGTAAGTGTCTCCCTTACCGCCTGTGGGGTTAGGGAGGGCTGGCATTCACTTGCTGCATTAATTTTCCTAATGGTGCGCGGCTGTGGGGCTGATGTGGGCCTTTGAGATAGTATTCGTGTTAATTGCAGCGCCATTGTGCGCTGCAATTAACTTGAATACTATCTCAAAGGACCACATCAGCCCCACAGCCGCGCACCATTAGGAAGATTAATGCAGCAAATCTAAAGCACGACGTGTGCTTTCAGGATTCTGAAAACACACGTCGCGTTGGTTAACTTTCTGCATTTGTTTTCTTAAGAGTGCGCTGTTGCGGGGCTGATGTGGACCTTTGAAATAGTATTCATGTTAATTGCAGAGCACAATGGCGCTGCAATTAACACGAATACTATCTCAAAGGCCCACAATCAGCCTCGCAGCCGTGCACTATTAGGAAAAGGAATGCAGAAAGTCAACAATCACGACTTGTGCGTTCAGGATTCTGAAAGCACACGTCATGTTTGAGACTGCGCATAGCTTCCAAGGTTTCAGATTGCTATGTGTGACATTGTCATATTTTCAGACTAATTATCAGTGACATTTCAATGACTAGGAGTGACACTTTCTTGCGAGCTAAATCAAGCAAAGAAGACGAGGGAAATATACAAATATCAGAAACAACATCCATTTGAGTAATGAGAAACTCTATGAATTTAACTGCTGCAAAGCACAAGTAAAATATGCAGCCAGGAAAAAAGCATTCTGTGAAATTAAAATACAAACTGCTACTTTGGTTCTTTATTATGTTTGATGGGTGACAGCACAACACGTCTTTAATTAAGATTATTATACCGGCTCAGTCTCTTAGGCACTTACTTTGTTGGTTGACGTTCTCAGGCGTGTCGGGCCCGTGGCAACAGGGGGCCCCTGCATGGCCAGACCGCAGCGATTTGGACTTCGGCGGGTAACCAACGCCATCTACCTGGTCCAGGTGGGTCTGGCTCATGACTGTGAGACAGCCGCCGTTGATGCTGGTGGGGCCGGGGTCGACTTAGTCCAGGATACATAATGCTCAATATAATACAGGCGCCGCCGCGGTGGTGAGATCAACGCGCCCAGCTGCCATGCTATTACCCATACTGAGCTGAGCAAATGCCGCTGCGTGGTGTTCTTATCGCACATGCTGCTACTTCAGGACCGGAGCTGATCACTGGTCCCCCACCTCTCTTTTCATGTTGCGGGCTGTACCTTGTCTCCGGGCGCCAGCAAGGGCTAGCAGTTGTGGCCCGGGCACATTTTGCGTCACCCGCCCGGCGCATTCACCAGGCAGGCTCTATCAAGGCCTCAGCCTGCGCAGATTCTCTTTCCTCTTTACCTTGAGGGCCCACTCGTGACACGGAGGAGACCCAATGAGAGTGTTATCGCCGTGGGCAATAGAGGATTTTGTAGCGGCCCCGGCAAGTAATAAGCTTTGAGGAGATTTCAAATGATAAATGTTCCGGCCCAAGGAGCTATCGCAAAGCGCTGCAGGATGATTAACTTGCAGATGCCATCTGCTCCGCTCGCGCCACGGACTACGCGCCTATTAAAATGAGTCTGACAACTTTAAAAGACTCACACACTGTCTCCACAGTAGCCATTGGGCGCACTGACAGTGACTCCTCTGACGTCAAAGTTATCGTGCGGCTGTAGTGTTACATTGTAGCAGCGCTAGCGCAGATGAGCCCAGCCAGCTCCTAAGTATGCCGGGAGCATCGTGCACCACTCTCACAGCTTTCAGCATGGTGTGTATACATCGTAGACACTCCGCTTGACAGCTGTGAGAGGCGCTATAATGCGTGACTTTCCATTTCAGTGCGGTGATGCGGACCACCACACTGAAATGCGATAGTCTCACGCCTGATGCGTGACACTTGGCAGGGCTGACTGCATTTCTTTTATTAGTGCGGGGCTGTGGAGCTGATTGTGGGCCTTTGGCAGTTTTATATAGCGCTAACTCGATCCGAAGGTATCGGAGTGCTTTACATAAGCACCAGTTGCATTACGGACGGACACATTAATTTTTAAGCTACCTATACTCTAGTGCTTCTACACCATCTATTACTTTTCTTCATACTTGTTTTATTGTGCCCTCTTCCCTGTGTCTCCTTTTTATGGTGATTTATTTTTGTAATTCTTTAAATATTCTGTGCCGCGCCCTCTCCAATGATAGGCCGAAGCTCTCCTGCCCTGCATGGATTAATTATGGCACCAGCCATCACTGTGTCGTTACCCTGCAGTGACCAGCTATCACCCATCGCAAGCAGGTAACAAAAGAAGAGAGTGAGACCATTATTGGCGCTAGGCTCTTGCTGCTTATTGTCATATGTTTGAAATAGAGATACCTTGAGGCCTTCCATATTTGAGGACGCAAAGGCACAAGCCATTTGTATCATTTTCCAAAAGGTAAAGGATATTTAAATCAGAACCTTTTGGTCTTCTACGTTTCAATCCCAAAACAAAGAAAAAATGAAAACGCAGGACAGTTTTTATTTAAATGAAGTAGTTGTAAAGTGCATGCTGTCTTTATTAGCTTTGCAGGCAGAATGTGGTTCAATATATTCATCTAATTTTAAAAAGCATGTATGTTAATTTTTTAAGAACAAATAAAATGTGCCTTGAAAATACTATCACATATTTGTCCTGCAATATAAAACACGGGTAAATACAAACATTACTTGTAGTTTGGATTGGGAGCTATAAAATCATCTATGTGAACTGTTTTTCTGTTTTGCCCTAAATCCTGTGCAGCTGGTGGTTTGGATCGTGGCTTGTGCCAACCGCTATACTTTCATAAAGGGGTTGAATGCTGAGGCCAGAACTCATACCTCAAAGTTCTAACCTGAAACTCAATTAGAGCCCTAGCAGAAGGCAACAGACTGTGTTGCTAGTGCTTAATTTGAGCCAGTGGTTGCAGGAGAAGTCTAGGGGTTTAAACGTACTGGAGTGGTTAGGGTTGTCTTTACTAATAAGAATGTATTTCTACCCAAACCAACCCTTTTTACCATCATTAGTATAGTGAAAGATAAGGAAAAAAACATAACTCTTTAACCTATACCATGCAGTTTGCAAGCAGCTCTTTGACACTTCATACACATTTTTGTAACAGCCATATTAACCCTCTGTACTACTTTATGATGAGTCAAAACTGCAACTAGACAAACAACTCTCTCTAGCAGAAATATTAATCACGGGAAACCTCCTTTACCTCGCAGTCTCAACAACGACCAGCCTTTGCAAAGCATTCACTACCCCGACTGCGACTTTACCACAAGTTACTTTAACCCAGAAGTTGTTACGACGACTTGCTGTAGGGGGCTTGTTTTTGGACTGGTGACAAACTATCTCTGACGGGAAAGCCAGACATTACTCCGTAGCTTGCACATCAAATTGTAAATATGTTATGTAATTGTGTATATATGTGACCTTGTATAGGCTCCCAACATTCCCCACCCAATGAACAGTGCTCGAGTTGAGGATCTTTAGTAAAATCGTATTACGGTACCACCATTGGAGTCCTGTGCTTTTCTAAACCCAAAGTGTACTTGCCTGTGTAACCAATTCATGTCATTGCATGTATATCTAAATTGAAAACCTGCCTTAAGACACTTCATGTGGCGCTACATGTGTGGAAATGCACTCTTTTCACTATTTTAAGTAAAAGTTTGGAGTGATATTTGGCGCTGCATCCACACGCGCGGTCTGGTTCCCGGCGCACATAGCCTTAGTTGCAGCGCACAGAGACCTTATACTGCCGCACACAGAGGAAAAAAATTAGAGGGAACATTGAACACGTTTTATTTCAGCTGTTTTCGAGATAGCATTTACCGCGAGGTTATAATGCACCTCTACCTATATGTCTGGCTGAGTCACAGACAACCGGGGAGAATGGTCTCCAAAGGCTGCAGAGGGGCATCTTCTCATGTAAAACCCAGCACCCTGCCTTCAGGATTGTTAAGGCCTGCTATAGGGGTGACTTATAAGTTTTAAGTGTAGTGACCTATAGATATAGTGAACCGTAAGTGGTGCTAGCACCAGCTTACACAGGCTGCAATGGCAGACCTGTAATTTCATTTTGCATGGCCTCTCATGGGTGGCATAATACATGCTTCAGCCCATGGGTGGCCTCTGGGGTACCTATGCCCTGTACATGGGTACCATATACTAGGGACTTCTAAGGGTACCCCAGTATCCAATCTGGAGTGTACCAAAGTACATGGCATAACATTTTAAGGAGAAAGCAGATAGACTGGGGTCCTGATTAGCAGGATCCCAGTCAGACTAGTCAAAACAGTTTAACATCAAGCAGAAAGTGGGGGTAACTATAAGAAGCAGATCCTACTTTCCTACACAACCCCTCCCCCCCCAAACGTAAGGAGATGAGACTAACCTTGCCCAGTTGAGTCTTCATGTTCTAAGTGGAAATATCTGGAGAGTCCATCTGCATTGGCATGGTTACTCCCAGGTCTATGTTCCACTGCATAGTCCATTCCCTGTAGGGAAATGGACCACCTCAAAAGTTTGGGTTTTTCACCCTTCATCTGTTTTAGCCATAAGAGGGGCTTATGGTCTCTCTGAACAATGAAGTGAGTGCCAAACAAGTATGGCCTCAGCTTCTTCAGAGCCCAAACCACAGCAAAGGCTTCCCTCTCAATGGCTGACCAACGTTTCTCTCTGGAGGTCAACCGTCTGCTAATAAAAGCTACTGGTTGATCCTAACCCTCTGCATTAAGTTGTGACAACACAGCTCCTACCCCCAACTCAGATGCAGCTGTTTGGACAATGAATTGTTTGGAATAGTCAGGACTTTGCAGAATGGGAGCAGTGCACATGGCCTGCTTGAGGTCATCAAATGCCTTTTGACAGCTAACTGTCCACTGAACTTTCTGGGGCATTCTTTTTGATGTGAGATCATTTAAGGGAGTCACTATGGACCCATACCCCTTAACAAATCTCCTGTAGTACCCAGTCAGGCCGAAGAAAGCTCTGACATGAGTCCGGGTAGTGGAAGTAACCCAGTCCATTATGGTCTGGATTTTGCTCTGCAATGGTTGAACCTGGCATCCACCCACAAGGTGGCCCAGGTATACAACCTTACTCTGCCCTATCTGGCACTTGGTGGACTTGATAGTGAGGCCTGCTTTCTGCAGAGCCTCCAAAACATTCTTTAGTGGATCAGGTGATCCTCCCAGGTGGAGCTAAAGACCGCTATATCATCTAGATATGCTGCACTATAGGCTTCCAGGCCTGTAAGGACTTTATTCATCAACCTTTGGAATGTGGCAGGTGCATTCTTCAAACCAAAGGGCATCACAATAAATTGATAATGCCCATTAGGGGTTGAGAATGCTGTTTTTGGTTTGGCACTCTCAGCTAGTCTGATTTGCCAATATCCAGCAGGGAGGTCAAATGTGCTCAAGAACTTGGCTGAGGTCAAATTGTCTATGAGTTCATCTGCCCTGGGAATAGGGTGAGCACCAGTCCTAGTGACTGCATTGAGCCCCCTGTAGTCCACACAAAACCTCATTTCTCTCTTACCATCCTTGGTATGAGGTTTGGGTACCAGGACCACTGGACTAGCCCAAGGGCTATCTGAGGGTTCAATCACTCCCAATTCCAGCATCTTTTGGACCTCAGTCCTGATGCAATCTCTGACATGGTCAGGCTGCCTGTAAATCTTATTTTTAACAGGTAAGCTCTCACCTGTGTCCACTTCATGGGTACACCAGGTGGTCTGACTAGGAGTCAAAGAGAACATATGCCTGTATTGATTGAGGACCTTCCTACAATCAATCTGCTGTTGTTCAATGAGGCTGCCTGCCAAGGCTACACCATCAACTGAGCCATCATCAGGGTTCTGTGAGAGGTCAGGGAGTGGGTCACTCTCTTCCTCCTGTCCCTCATCAGTAGCCATGAGCAAGCCCATGTCTGCCCTGTCCACATAGGGTTTGAGCCTGTTTACATGGAGCACCCTGTGGGGGCTCCTAGGAGTTCCAAGGTCTACCAAGTAGGTGACCTCTCCTTTTTGCTCAATGATAGTATGGGGTCCACTCCACTTGTCCTGGAGAGCTGCAGGGGCCACAGGCTCCAACACCCATACTTTCTGTCCTGGCTGGTAGACAGTCAGTGCAGCCTTTTGGTCATGCCAAGCTTTTTGCAATTCTTGTCTTGCCTCAAGGTTTTTGCTGGCCTTCTTCATGTACTCGGCCATCCTGGAGCGGAGACCAAGTACATGGTCCACTATGTCCTGTTTGGGGGGTTTGAGAGGTAACTCCCATCCCTCCTTCACTAGACACAAAGGACCCCTAACTGGGTGCCCAAACAAAAGTTCAAAAGGGCTATAGTCAACCCCCTTTTGTGGGACCTCTCTGTAGGCAAAGAGAAGGCAGGGCAACAGGACATCCCATTTTCGCCCAAGCTTTTCTGGGAGGCCCATGTTCATGCCCTTTAGGGTTTTGTTGAACCTCTCAACCAACCCATTGCATTGTGGGTGATAGGGTGTAGTGAATTTGTAATTCACTCCACACTCCTTCCACATTGCAGTTATGTAACTAGACATGAAGTTTGCACCTCTGTCAGTTAAGACCTACTTAGGGAAACCCACTCTGGAATAAATTTCAAGGAGGGCCCTGGCCACCACAGGAGCTGTGGTGGTTCTAAGGGGTATAGCCTCTGGATACCTAGTGGCATGGTCTACCACCACTAGAATGTAATTGTGCCCAGATGCAGTTGGAGGGTTCATGGGACCAATTATGTCAATCCCAACCCCCTCAAAGGGAACCCCCACCACAGGTAGTGGTATTAGGGGGGCCTTTGTGGTACCACCTAACTTACCACTGGCTTGACAGGTGGTACAGGAGCGACAAAACTCCTTAGTGTCCTCTGACGTGAGGCCAGTGAAAGTGAGGGACAAGCCTGTCCCAAGTCTTACTTTGGCCAAGGTGACCTGCCAAGGGAATATCATGTGCCAGGGTGAGTAGGAAGCCCCTAAACTTCAGAGGTATGACCAACCTCCTGGTGACACCAGGCTTGGGGTCTCTACCCTCTGAGTAAAGGAGTCCCTCATCCCAATAGATCCTGTGGGACCCACTGATACTCCCAGCAGCCTCACCAGCAGCTTGCTGTCTGAGGGGTTCAAGAGAGGGGCAGATTTGCTGCTCCTGACTCAGCTCTGCCCTGGAAGGGCCCCTGTCCCCAAGAACTCAACCTGGTCAGGTTCCAGTTCATCTGGGACAGTTCCTTCACAGGGACTGGGGGCATCTCCCTCAGGAGATTGATCCTCTGCCTGAACCTGGGGGGAAGACACAGCCTTACCCCTCCTGCTCCTACACTTAGAAGGCACCTGGTCCATCTTTTCAGAATCCAGGGCCTGTTCAGTAGACATCTGTTTGGTCTGTGACCTAGTCACAGCAAACACATCTGCAGAGATGCCCAACATTGCTGCATGTGTCCTGAGTTCCACTTCAGCCCAGGCTGAAGTTTCCAAATCATTGCCCAACAAGCATTCCACAGGGAGGTCTGAGCTAACCACAACCTTCTTTGGGCCAGTTACCCCTCCCCAGCTGAAATTAATAGCTGCCAAGGAATGATCAGTTCTGACATTGGTCACTTGGTACATCTCACCAAGTATGATCTGTTCAGGGTCCACAAGATCTTTTGTCACCATAGTGACACTTGCACCTGTGTCCCTGTATGCCATGGCCTCCTTATCATTAATCAAAGGCTGCTGTCTGTATTTGCCCAGGTTACTGGGACTCACAAATAAGGTGGCAACATCTATGCCACCATCACAGACGAGCACAGCCTGAGCTGGAGTTCTGACTAGGCCAGAACCCACCTCAGAGCCCAAGGGTAACCCTACTATTCCCTTGTTCCCTGTACCACCACTTGAAACTGTACTAGGGGGAGCAGTTGCCTTGGGGGCAGTGGTGGTTGGAGTTGAATCCTTGGCCTTTGGACAATTGGCATCTTTTGTCCAATGGGTCTTTTCTTTACATAAGTAACACCAAGCTTTCCTTTTGCCTTTTCCTTTGTTGGACTGTGACCCCCCCCCCCCACCCCCATGCAGGTTTTTGGGGCCCTGATGAAGACTTGTCATCTTTACCTTTGTCCCCACCCTTATCTTGAGTTTTAGAATCTTGCTTCTTCTGGTCACCACCAGAGTTCTGGTTTTTCTGCTTCACCCTGGTTCTGACCCACTTGTCTGCCTTCTTTCCCAATTCTTGGGGAGAAGTCAGATCAGAGTCAACCAGGTACTGATGCAACAACTGATTTTGGCAATTATTAAGGATCTGCTCCCTCATAATCAAATCCCTTGAAATCATTCACTTTGCTGCCAAGTAACCAGCCTTAATAGCACAATCTACAAAGTCTACCCAGTCCTGAGTCTGTGCTTTCTGGGTGTCTCTTAACTTAATCCTGTACTGTTCAGTGGTTAAACCAAACCCATCAATGAGAGCACTCTTCAGCACTGAGTAATTGTCAGCATCCTCTTCTCTAACAGTGAGGAGCTTATCTCTACCTTTGTCAGCAAAGGAGAGCCACAAGATAGCTGCCCACTGCTCTTGAGGGACCCTCTGAACTTTACAGGCCCTCTCTAAAGCAGTTATCCATTTATGGATGTCATCCCCAACATGGTAGGGAGGGACAATCTTGCTCAGGTTCCTATTGTCAAAAGAATGTTCCTTAACTCTAGGGACACTGTTGCTGCCACCATGGGACTCTAGTCCCAATTTCTTTCTAGCCCTCTGGACTTCTAGGGACTCTTTATCCAGGGCCAATTGCTCTTGCCTGAGCTTAAGCCTAGCTTTCTCAAAATCAAGAAATTGGTATTCCCTATCAAGAGTGGTCCCTCTTGCTAGATACAGAGGTCCCTACAGACTGTCCTGAGTGATGTGACTCTGCAGAGGGAGATCTAGATCTACTTGGTAAACTCTGCACTCTTCCAGGAGGAGTGAAGAGAGGCCAATTTTGGCCTTGTCCACCTTCTCCCTGAAGATCTGAGTTGTCCAGGGGGGAATCATCTTGATCCTCCTGGCCAGGGTTTGAATCTAGGTCATAGAAGGTGTCCCCTCCTGACTGTCTTCATTCCCTGCCCCACCCACTCTTTCCTGTTCATCTGACCCAGGGGTCTTCCTAAGGTCATCTAACAGTAACACCCCAATGAGACGTTGAGTGTTGGCATTTCTCCCTGTCTTCAGCTTTCTAGAAACACACATGGCTTTCAATTCTTGGAATGTAAACTCATTGTACCTAGAAGGCAGAGAGCCACTGGTGGCTTCCCCTTTAGAAGACATACTAAGTGTGGTGTGGTGTATGCACCTACCTAACCTCGTGGGAAACTAAACTCTCTAAGGTTGGAGAAAGGGTGTGCTAGACCCTTGACTACCCAACCCCAAGTTCAGTAGAACTTACTTATTCAAAGCTGGTATTATATGTACCTAGTACTTTAGTGGTTTTCAGTTAATCAATACAAAGATTTATCTGGTCAAACAATTGCAAGCTTGAATCCCAACCGCTGCACACCAATGTGAGAAGTTGGCCTGGTATATGCTGTCCACTAATTAAAGTGGGCACCTTGCACCAGTCCAAACGACCCTTATGAAGTATGAGGTCAAAGATAACCTTTAGAAAGCTATCCTAGTGGTAGCTGTGGAGAGCAGCCTTCAGGCTTAATCTTGAAGGAATGTAAAGCAGCTTGTTTTACCAGAATATCACCTTTAGTATTAACTAAATGAAAGGAGAACCACACAGTAGTTATAAAAATATGTATTTATTTATATAACACTCTCTAGTATCCCCTACACGAGGATACAACACAAAGCACACAATACTTTAGCAAAGAAACAGTTGCAAGTAGCACAATACACAGTGGGCTCCAGGGGGAGACCAAACCATATACTAAAATAGTGGTATAAGAACCACGACTGGAGTCGAGACCAGTGTCTAGGACGCATAGAATCGCTGGGACCCCAAGGAACCACCCAAGGTGAGTAGAAAGGGACCCCACGGAGGACGGGTGCAGTGTGCTAGCACGACCGCTGGCTCCGTACAATTCTATGGGGAAGTCGCGGTTACAATTTTAATGTTTAAGCACCCTTCTCGGTGGACTTCGAGGAAACCCTTTGGAACTTAGGAGGTTGGAGAGCCACCCCACCCGTGGATACCGTAGTACCTGAGTTACCTATCCCAGAGGAGCCGGGTGCATAGGCCTGGAGTGGTGTCGGAAACCACCGTCGTTCTCAATGGAGGGTTGCAAAGAAGAGCTGCTGCCGGGAAGGAAGAAAGTGTCCGTAGGAATCCAAGAGTGGATTTGTGATGGAAGGAACCTGAAAGCAGAGGGGACAGAGTCTGGGTCACTTCAGGGTGACCAGGGGCTCGGTAGACGAATGCCCACCGATGTTGGTTGCTTCAGGTGTGAAGAAGGGATGCTTGACTCTGCAGCCACGAGGTCCAGGGAACGTCGAGGATGACCAGGAGCCAGATGCGAGCTGTCCCACGAAGGATGTCGAGTGCTGAGGGGTCAGTGTCCGGATGGAGCACCAACAAGCCTTGGCAACAGCAACCCACGCAGGAAGGTCAAGCAGGTTATGGTGTGGACCAGCAAGGTCCAGGGGACTCACCAAGCACTGGGGAGTCAGGGCACATCTGGAGCAACCAGGGAAGCCCAATAGAAATCAAGATGACCATCAAGAGGACCCACAGGTCGAAGGACCAGGAGTCGCGAGGGGACCTCGAGCAAGATCACAAAGTACCAGCCCACGGAGCACTCTGTGCGAGGAGGCCGGAGTTCTTTGGTGGAAATACTGCTCAGGGTCAGGACTACACGGAGTCCAATGCACAAGCTCGGGAATCGCCAACAAGCATATGCACTTGCAAATGTTCACGGTGCACAGGGGTTCGGGTTATGCGGTCCCCACGAGGGATACTGGCCTCAAACTCGGTGAGAGGGCAGCTCGACCTCAAGGAATGTCGGAACCCACCTCCTGTGTTGCTTGAGCCTTCGGAGTCCGCAGGAGCTCAGGATCAGCAGACCGGTCAGTTGCGGTGCCTGCGAATGCAGGGGAGTGACTCCTTCACCCCAAGGGAGATTCTTCAGTTGTCCTTAGTGCTCCACAGGTCCTGCACGGAGCCTGTATGGTGCAAGGGCACAGACTCCCATGTCCTTTGTCCAGTTTCGCGCCAGAGCAGGAGCCAACGGCTCCCAGAACTGGTTTGAGCTGGACTATGCACAGGGACACCAAATGTGCCCCAGGTGCAGACTTTCAGGCACTGTGGAAGTACCCCCACCCAGCCCCATACACTAAATCCAATATGGGAGGTGGTCACACCTCCCTGTGACAGGATGCCTATTGTGCTGCCTTCCTCTGCTCGAGCTTGGCTCAGCAGCAGGAGGGCAGAAATGTGTCTCTGATCGGCAGCATCCATTTTGTGCTGACCGGGTCGAGAAGGCTGGCACCGGAAAGACCAGTGACCCCACGAAGCTCACTTCAGAAGGGTGGAATCATACCTCCCACACCGGTTACCGGTGTGGAGGTATGATTCCAAGGTGTTTGATACCAAACACGCCATGTTTTATTTCACCCGTTTTCGAGATAGCATTTACCGCAAGGTTATAATGCACCTCTACCTATATGTCTGGCTGAGTCACAGACAACCCGGGAGAATGGTCTCTGAAGACTGCAGAGGGGCTCTGCTCATGCAGGGGCCTCCTCTCACGTAAAACCCAGCTCCCTGCCTTCAGGATTGTTAAGACCTGCTATAGGGGTGACTTATAAGTTTTAAGTGTAGTGACCTATAGATATAGTGAACCGTAAGTGGTGCAAGCACAAGCTTACACAGGCTGCAATGGCAGACTTGTAGTTCCATTTTGCATGGCCTCTCATGGGTGGCATAATACAAGCTTCAGCCCATGGAAGGCCTCTGGGGTACCTATGCCCTGGGTACATGGGTACCATATACTAGGGACTTCTAAGGGTACCCCAGTATCCAATCTGGAGTGTACCAAAGTACATGGCATAACATTTTAAGGAGAAAGCAGATAGACTGGGGTCCTGATTAGCAGGATCCCAGTCAGACTAGTCAAAACAGTGTAACATCAAGCAAAAAGTGGGGGTAACCATAAGAAGCAGATCATTTTTTTCCTGTTAAGAAAACTATATATCAACCGACAAAGCACTTGCTACAGCGCTGCCATACACAATATAACAATTGTTAAATAAAGCAATAAAGCTATCCATTAAAACAAAATGAGGGCTATTAACAGAGTATGCATTTATTGACCCAATAAATCCACAAAAAAACATTATTTTTAACTTGTAGTCTTGTAACTATGGCTATATAATATGGTCAAGGCTGCGGTGGTAATGGAAATTTACGGTTTAGGTATTGGTAGTGGTAAATGTAATTTTAGGATTATAGGGTGGGTAATGGTGAAGGCAGGTTAGGAGTAAAGTTGTAAAATAAAAAAATTTAAACGGGGGGGGGCTTGGGAGGTCCCCCCCCCAAATAAAGAATAAATTCAAGATTAAAATAAATATATTGTATATACTTACCTTAAATATAGTTAACTTGCGTACAAATGGCATCTCTGTTGTGTAGGTATATTCAGGGTAAGGGTATGTTTCTGCATGGTAAAGGCAAGCTTATTAAAGGCAAACAACCTAATAAACATGTATAGAGACATGAGGCAGATGTGACCCTTGAGCTACTGTTTATTGCATGCTCCATCGCCAGCGGTCTACAACATTTACTATGTTATATAGGGTTCCTAATCTAATTAATGTGAGATTTATTAAGAAGAACATGGGCGTTCGAAAAAACAGTTCATGGTCTCCCTTACATGATGGGTCCAAGGCCAACTAGGAAAGTTAAATGTTTTATTATGTTTTTCTTGCAAAAAAGCCCATGTGCAACATTGCATGCGTTGGGAAAGAAACTAGCATTATGACAACAAAAGAATATGCATTTATACAATTATTGTATTACATGCAGAAGGGCAACATTTGGTATATTCAGTTGGCAAACAATAAATGAAAGTAACTGACTTATCCAACTTATGCTAAAGTTGTGTACATAGTGGAAAGCACATTCCAATAGATCAAAGGAACGCTTGCTCACAGTGCATAAGCATCCAACATAAAGACATCACAATAGAAAACGAAATTGAACTGTTCATCACTGCAAAGTATTGGTAGATTTCCCAAAGAAATACAAATGTATGCTCAGGTGTTTTCTTTTGTGTTAGAGGAACACATTTAATTACCAGCAAATATTTTACTGTCTGTTCAGACCCCGGTCAAAAAGCAAATGGGCCAGGGAGGTTTGTTGACATGCTGTAAATATAACGCCATGCTGTGCTCACAGGCTAATTGACCTACAAATCTTAGCAGTTGTAAAAACAAAATGACCGCTTCTGGCATCCCAGTGGAAAGGAAGGCATGTTGTGTCAGATGGTGAAGCAGACCCTGTGAAAACCAACCTCTAAACAAACATACACTTTCATGCATAAAAATGTGCCTCAAAAACCAAGACCGCTTCTGGCAAAAGTGACTGCAGAATCCACAAAGCGCCATAGAGAGCGGGGTGGAGGGGAGGGGGAGGGGGATCATACAAGGAGAGACAGATTTAAAACATGCATTCTCATGAAGTGCTTCACACAAAAGGAAAAAATTGAGTTCCCAAACAATGAGCAGTTGTGGAAGAATAAAAGGAGTCAATCAGGGAGGTGGTAAAAAGGCAGTGCTCCACAGGAGGGACTAACTCAAGCTAGACAGCCTAAAACAAATGAAGCCACTCAACAGAAAGCATGCAAATGTGAGTGACCAAAGGCAAAGCCAATGGTAAGCAATAGGCGGAATGCATTTCGAGATCAGCTTCCAGCATGGCCCCAATATGTCTTTGCAACCGGACAGCTGTGCTTTCTAGTTGGCTTTGACTTAAAAAACATGCAAGGACGACTAGAATGGCGTGTCCAGCTCTGAGGTCTACCTAGGTGAAGTGCTTCCGCTGCCTTTGTATTCTAGGCTGCCTTGTTGCTGCCTTCTACCCCCATGCTCAGCTGACCTCTGCTCTGATATCCAGGTCAAGGAAGCTGCCCAATAACAACTGCCATGGCAGTGTTGCTGCAACCTCCTGGACTAGTGGGGAGCTGTTTGAAGGGTGTCAGTGAAGGACTGACAGGTTATCAAGTGACCTGAGAAGGCGCCATCGGGCATTCGTCTCCTGAATGGGGCCCCATCATGTTCGCCAACGCCACTGCAGATATGCCACCTTTAACTTCACTTTTCCTTCCATTCCGTGGTTCCACCTAGACTAGAATTGCCCTTTGCAGGCCGCTGTGAAGCCATTGTACATCAAAGAAGGGCCACCGGACGTCATGCTCGTATCACTGGCTCTGCTGCTGCTGGCAGACACAGGGCATGACGCTGTTTGTGGTTGGGGTGATGTAGCAGCAGAAAGAGAGTTCTTTTTTCTGGGGCAATTGTGGGAAAATTTATATTACATCATTGTGCTTCCATTTTAGTGCAAGGACAAAGTCCATTGCCCTTGTACAGCAATGGGCCTAATTACAAAGCGGACTAACACACATGCTGACCAAATTAAATCCTGAAACCACGGTCTAATCCCCTACCTTATTACTGCTTCTTAAAGCTTTTTTTCTTTTTTGGTTGATCACATATGGTCTGTTGCAGCAGTGCTGTTAAGCCAGACCTAAAGATTATATTAGTTAAATGGTACTCTTTTGCCAGGAATCCGTTTTCCAAGCTTGACCTCTTGGAGCTGGCTTTGGGAGTTTTGTACTTAGATCTAAGGTCTGTAAATGTAGGTGGAATTAAACCTTCGAGCGAATTTCAGATAAGTAACCTTTTAGATTTCCATTTTGCAAATACAACTTTTCTTTATTTTGTTCAATGTGTAAGAAGGCTATTTAATGCTGACTTATGCAACGTGTGATTGTTTGCAATCGTGTGTTAGTCTCTGTTTAGGTTATTCTATATGTCAACTTAAGTCATAGCCTTGAAGTGTCTTTACTCTGTATGATTTTCTTTCTTTTGCTTTTGACAGGTTTTCAACGAATTAAGCATGACCTTGAACAGAGAGACACTAGTGCTTAAAGAAACCTTCATATGTTTTTGTTAAAAATGTAATAAGTACTTTTGTTTATGGATCTTGCGAGAAGTCAACCAGTTTGAAAGAAGATATACTATCCCAAATTCTATGGAAGAAATCATACAAAGTGGCCAAACTGTGTTTAACTATGGAACTAAATCTTTGAAGACTTGCTTTTTGGACAAAGAATTGATCATTTTAAATGTGTCCTTGCTTTGAAGCATGTTTTACAGTTTATAAATGTATTTGATAATTTATGTTGTTATGTCTTTATTTCCACTTCTGATTTCTTCTCTTCATACCACTACTTTTATTTTTTATATTTTTATATTTCTACAATTAAGTTTACAGGTCTACTCGTTATTGTGCATGGCCATTAATGTAAATATTATGTTTTTGGTACTGAATGGTGGTCATAGTGTGTTAGATATGAGCTGCAAACCTTAAAATGGAGACCATGTTCCACTGTGAGCTACAAACACAGGTAATGCATTGTTATTTCATGAAGGAAATATGTGGCATTTTACGAGTAATACACTGAAACTGACAGAATAAGCACTTTAAAACATAACGTTAAATCGTTTGGTATTCGTTGTGTAAAAAGTTAATTCCCAAAAAGCATCCGTGCATTTCTCACCTCTAAGTTATTCATGAGATGCACAAAATTTGGTTGGTTCTGCATCTTCGGTTTCTTCTACTCATGCACGTCTTGTATCTATCTTCGGCATCTTGGCAACGTCATTAACAACCATACACTGATAAGTATGTGAACCAGCAGGCTGCCACTGCCATATTAGTAGCTTACACTTCTGCTCTCTGGCCCTACTACGATTTTCTTATGGACCACTGTGGGCAGACATCACACTGGCCTGCAAAATAAATTAAGACTTTATAGTACTGCAACCACATTTATTACTTAGGAACTCGGAAAGAGTGACTGATAGTGGTATAGGACTCTGACCTTAACAGTTAAGGGGTGTATTCCTCCATGTCCCACTGGGCTATGTGACCAGTAATGCTTTGAAAAGCATTCATGGTATTCCAGACCGCTGATAAAATGTGAGAAAATAACTATAGGAATTGTATGGCAATTACCTTTATGGTAAATTGCATATTCTTCATGTTCATTGTCAATTTTTTCCAACATGGTCCACAAAGTTGTGTGTGAAAAAACTTCTTTCAACAATTAGAAAAATATCTACAACTCAATGGTCAGGGTACGACAGCTGGTTACAGACACATATGTGTGGTTTAATGTCTTCAACCACTTTGTGTTCTCCCTTTCTCCTGAAGTGCAGCAAGAAGCAAATAAATATTTGACTACTAAGGAATGAATCACAAACGCACGTTTGCCATCTGTAATTCTAGAACATTGACAGAAGAGAGCAATAATATTAACCAGGCTGATCCCATGGCATTGTTATGATCAACAAAACAATTATGAACACATTTAAGCTTCTTCTGTCTGTTTTATTCACTTTCAGATATGGACCTGGAATGTAATATTTCCTAGCTTTCGTAATGGAAAGTTTCTATTCTATTTAGGACATGGAAGCGAGGATTATGCTCATGCAGTTTTATTAAACAGCAGCCTTCATCAGCATGAAAAAAAACTCTTTCCCATGAACCATTGGGGAATGAAAAACAGAACAAATATCAACTAATCACAGCGTTCACTGGTACTCCTAGTCCATTGTCTTTCCCTATGCCCCTCTTTCGTGTAACAGTTGTCCTTTGCCATTTGCGCTTCAGTCTTGCTTCGAGTTCTCATTTCCTATAACAAGAAGGACAACATTATCAGTCTATTCAAATAGAAAAACTGTTAGGCATTATATTCAGTTACTAGATTACCTCCTGTACATTACAATGAACAGTGATTGGAAAAAGAGTACTTCAGTCCCGAAAAAGGAACATTCTCATACCCTACGGCTACTGTTCGTCCTTAGCTGTCCCTTTCGCCACCGTCCAATTCTGGTGGGAAGAGGAAGACACCACTCGTCGTGGGGAGGGGGGAGGGAGAGAAGGTGGAAATCCTTTCCTGTGTGTCCTTAAAGAAACTTTCTGTTACCAAGCTGGGAAATTTTACATTTTGTGTAAAGATAGGAGATGAGAATTATGCTCATTCAAAGCTTACTCACCTCCAGGTTTGCCATGTTTAATACTGGTTTAAAGTAAAAACTCTTAAATGTAGGTTTCCAATGTCCTGTCGGCAGCATCCAAAATATCTTCCAATCTTGCACTTAGCAAGAAAGCCTTGGAAGCCATTATTCCTCTCGCCAAATGCACCCCAAAGATGGACGTATCAATGGCTGCATCCTGCATTATCCCTCTCACCCACCTGGCTATAGTGGGGGAAGAGAATGCCTTAAACGGTTTTGTACAGAAATGAGAAGTTGACGCTCCCCTGCTGGGCAAACGTCTTCAGTTAAGGCCTCGTGGGCCTTAATGCACCTCACCACACATAGCTTGGGCACTTCATTTAAGGCTAGAAAGGAAACCAATGTAGAATTACATTTAGTTCGTCTTGAGATATGAAAAGTTACCCCTTCCAAGTTGAATACTCTACATGTAATCTCTTAAGGCTCTAACCTCCAACAGCCTCCGGCAAGAGATGGGGCACAGTAACATAGCCAACTTACGAGATACTTCCGGGTAAGATATTTATTATGTTGCCAGGACAGAAAGAGAATGAGAACCTTATTTACATCCCACTGGACAGAATACCTGTGTTCCGGGGAAAGCGATAGCTGCATGCCTCTCATCAGCTTCCTCCCAAAGGATGCTCTCCAACAAGAGAACCCTTCATCAGGATATGTCCTGCAGAACTTGCTGGCCTAAAGGTATTGACCAACTTAAAAAACAGGATGGTAGTAGTGGTAAATGAATCGACCTCCTACTGATACACAGTCTTAGTGGGTTAGTAGAAATATTTCCAAGAGTAGAATTAATAATGCTATACCTAGATATCTGTATTCAAAAATATGTTGGGGTTTACCCACGTCACCCTCCTATGCCTGAGTAAAAAACTACAAAAAGTAGAAAAAGAGAAATTGGCATGAAGGAAATGATCTCTATATCCACTAAATCATAGGGAACATCATATTACCCTAAAATAGTACACAGTCCTATTGTTATTCATGAGAACCTCATTCAAAAACTGTACACATACCACGGAGACATTTTCTGAAAAATTAATCATTATTTTTGTTTTAAAACATACAAACATTTATATACAAAAACATTTACATCACAAACAAACACAAACCAAATTCATTAGTTACCTATACCCACTTGATTAAAAAATAATCAGTGTTTACAGACTAAATCAAGGCAATACACTGTAAGGTAGTCCTCTATGCACACGAGGTTACTACACCTCTAAAGACCTAATTTCAAGTGTGCTTAAACCATAAGAAATATTATTGATTCCAGGCGGACTCCTCTCATCAAAAACTGTCGACGCGGACGCGTTTCGGCCCTCACTTTCATCTGGGCCTCCTCAGGACAAGGGTAAGGGAACCAACGTGAAGCAAACAATGATTAATAACTGTAAGCTTCTTGGCAACTCAATCTGTCCTATGGCAACTTCCATTGGACCAAACCACTGGTTCCATCATCTTTAAATGGAGGTAACGGGCAGTCTGTTGTTTTATGTAGCATTATCACTGGTTACGTGTTGTATTATATACGCGAGAATTTTCCTCACTCTATTTGTTGCCTCGGGTTGGGATGCCAAACGCGGCACGCTTATTCCTGGCAATGATACACTTTGTTAGTGCCAAGCGTTCCTCACTATACTCGCTGCCATCAATCAGAATGGTACCATTAACCTTCGGTCCATGCTCGAAACAAATCAGCTGGAAGTTCCATTCTGATTGATGGCAGCGAGTATAGTGAGGAACGCTTGGCACTAACAAAGTGTATCATTGCCAGGAATAAGCGTGCCGCATTTGGCATCCCAACCCGAGCCAACAAATAGAGTGAGGAAAATTCCCGCGTATATAATACAACACGTAACCAGTGATGATACTACATAAAACAACAGACTGCCTGTTACCTCCATTTAAAGGTGATGGAACCAGTGGTTTGGTCCATTGGAAGTTGCCATAGGACAGATTGAGTTGCCAAGAAGCTTACAGTTATTAATCATTGTTTGCTTCACGTTGGTTCCCTTGCCCTTGTCCTGAGGAGGCCCAGATGAAAGTGAGGGCCGAACGCGTCATCGTCGACAGTTTTTGATGAGAGGAGTCCTGCCTGGAATCAATAATATTTCTTATGGTTTAAGCACACTTGAAATTAGGTCTTTAGAGGTGTAGTAACCTCGTGTGCATAGAGGACTACCTTACAGTGTATTGCCTTGATTTAGTCTGTAAACACTGATTATTTTTTAATCAAGTGGGTATAGGTAACTAATGAATTTGGTTTGTGTTTGTTTGTGATGTAAATGTTTTTGTATATAAATGTTTGTATGTTTTAAAACAAAACAATGATTAATTTTTTCAGAAAATGTCTCCGTGGTATGTGTACAGTTTTGAATGAGGTTCTCATGAATAACAATAGGACTGTGTACTATTGATAGGGTAATATGATGTTCCCTATGATTTAGTGGATATAGATACCAATACCTAGATCTCTGGACACCCTACTGCCAAAGGTGTCTATAGGCAGTGGATCCGAGGCCCCTGCACATACAATGCATACAAAGAGATGTCACAGCACTCAGTAAGTAGTCAAATCCCCAGTATAATAAGTAAAGGCCAAAGTACGGTTTGGTAGTCCAACAAGTAAGAAATCCAATATTTTATTGTATTGTAATTGTATTTATATAGTGCTTACTATACTACCCCTGAAGAGTCATCGAAGCGCTTTTTGGCAAGTAGCACGCTACTCCGGAACCCAAAAAAGGATTAGTGGTGGATTAGTATTGTGAAAATTGTGTCAATTTGAGGGGTGGACATGTGAGTCTGTTAGCTGAATTGTAAGGATAATGGGGGGATAGAAGAGGGAAGAGACTAGAAAGGGCAGTTTTGGAGATCGTAGTAGAATGAGGGTTGGGATGGAGGTAGATATATATTGAGAGCGGAATAGGGTGAAATATACGGTAGTGCATTGGAGAGAGTCAAATTTTTTTTTTATATATAGTAGGAGTAAAGTAATAAATATATAGATACATAAGTACATATTATACATATTTATATCAAAAAATACATCTCTAAATACATATAACCAAATTAAATGTTTATATACACAGGGATATGCTGTACATTTGTGTTTTGAGCATGGTGGTTATGTAGGAAAGAGCCAACTCTTGAGTAGTATTCTGAAGATAAGATAGTTATCTGTGGACCTTATGTTTGGGGGTAATGAATTCCATAATTTGGCTGCTTGAACAGAAAAAGATGTGCCACCTATGGTTTTTTTCTTGAATGGTGGGATTTTGAGGCGAGGTGCCAATCTGGATTCGGAGGTTCCTTTGTTGAATGTATTTGGTGATTTTATTCCTAATGAAAAGTGGTCCTGTTTCATGTATTGCTTTGTAGGTGATACAAAGCAGCTTGAGGGTGGATCTTCTGGCAACCAGTAACCACTATAGGACCCTCAAAGCTGAGGAGATGTGGGCTTGTGGCTTTACATGTAGGAGTAGTCTGGCAACAGAGTTCTGAATCCATTGTAGTCTTTCCATAGTTGAGAAAGAAGATCTGTGGTAGTGGCCATTGGCATTATCAAGTTTAGACAGTACAATAGAGATAGTGGCTTGGACCTTGTGTGGAAATCCCAGGTGAGAGAAGATGCGTCGCAAAGTTTTCATAGTAATGTGTTGAATCCAAGTCTCTTTATTATATGCAAGTTGAAATCTTCAACAACATAAGGTAAGTGATGTCATAAAGCACATCCAACACGTGTTTCGTCACCCAAGTGACTTCTTCAAGACTCTTTCTAAAGTTAATAATGCGTAAATGGTCTGTCGAGAACAGGTCACCTGGTCTTGAACTCCCAATAAGAATCCAATAGAAGAGCAATTTCTGTCATAGAGTAAACCAGTGAGTGGCAATGAATAAGTCGACATAACCAAAATCCCCAAATTTCAACGATGCAATGTTTTACCAGTGCTAAGTAAGGTGACGTATTCTCTCGACCAAAGTCACCACAGTTACAAAATGCGGTCTGCCCAAACAGAGTAGTTAAAGAAATACAGACGCTCCAAATTCAAATATGGCGATTTTGTGAAGAAACACTGACACCAATACTGTACATCATTCAAAGACAATGTGATAGCCTACGAAGCAGTAATACCTTCATGGGAGATTTGATATAATCCTCTCTGACTTCGCAGATTTGGTAAACTCCTCTAACGGGCGTGGAGCCGTCAACATACAACGTGTATTTTAATTTGGGGGCCCTTGCACCAACTTGTACGCCAATCATGCTGAGGCCAAGGAAGATAAATAATTCAAAATGTGGACCACGTCAGACCCCACAGGATCTGTACCTCTCTGCAGACACCAACGTGTCCATTTATTCCAGGTGGATCTATATTGCTCGACCGTGCCATCCGCCCATGTCGTCAACAAGAGTTGTTCTGATAGATACATCTGCCTGTGGATTCCTCACCTTTTGAATTACCCCCATGCGCAGCATTCTGCAGAAACTTTTCTCCTCAGCTGTCTCACGTCTACGAGGATGTCATAATGGAACGGCTCCGCACGCGACTCCAGAGACGTCATCGGAGCCATAAGAAGACCTCGTCGGCGTGCCGACGTTAGTTCCCATTTTTCCGCGCCATCGACGAGTAACGGTTTTTCACAGGGCTTCCATTACTGGGAGTTTCTTTGTTGCGAGTCGTAGTGACTTTGTTGCATCAACTATGGCTACTCTCCATTTCAGGGAGTTTTTTTGTTGCGGATTGTCATGACTTTGTAGCCATCGAGGATGACTACTCCTAGAAAATCAGGTTTCAAGCCATGCAGAGAATGTGGGGGTCATATGTCCATCACTGACCCCCATGAAGACTGTTTATGGTGTCTTTCGTCGGACCACGACGTCGGGACGTGCACTTTGTGCAAGCACATGAATCCCAAAGCGCTGAAGGAGAGGGAGGCCAAATTATTCATGGCCAAGAAGCAAAAAAGGGGTCGAAGAAGGTCGAGGTCCCCTTCCAAGTCGCCGACTCTGCATACTTCGAGGTCGTCGAAGAAACACAAGAAAAATCGACGCCATGGGTCTTGGTGCTGTTCGTCGAAGGATGCGATGCCGAAGTCGGTGACCCTAGTTCCTAGGCGTCATCAGAAAGATGAAATCTCTCCATCTCCTTCTCCTGAGGTGACTCCAGCCCCGTCTCCGGCTCTAAGAGCGGTGACTCCACTGGCTCCAAGAGAAGCAACACCTCCACAGTTGCCGAAGCTGACCACACCACCTCTGGCTCCAGGGTCTCTGGCGCCGCAGCCGGAACCAATTGTGCTGCCTCCTCGAGCGACTTTAGAGCCTGCAGTGCAGGATCCAGTGTATCCTGCCTTCCCAACTCCAGGTACGGATCCGTCGCATTTTTTAAATGCAATGTTTGGCTTGTTCGCCAGAGCAGCAAACCCTACTGGTGCGCCTGTTGGCCCCATGGGTCCGCTGGCGTTTTCCCTGAGAGGTTTGTCACCTCATTTCCCTCAGGCACCTTTTATGCCGATGGCTCCAGGGAGTTGGCCTCTTCCGATGCCGGTACAATCTCTAGAGGGGCGAGTGCCACTGGATGGATTTTCCCCGTCGCCGTCTGGTTCTGAACTGGCACCGACTCGACCAGCGTCGACTACTGTTCCGGTAGACCTCCCTTCGACGCGATACCGAAGTCACCGGCACCGCTTCTAGAGCCATTGACTCCTGTTCTGAAGATGAGGTCTCGAAGAGAGGCACAGAGTTTATTAGAAGAGGAAGAATACCAGGAAGAACATGTAGAGGCTGAGGAAAGGGAGATTGTGGATCCTGATCAGGATTTTGAAGGTTTGCAGGAAGCTAGTGGCCTGGATACCTCTCCTGAATGGGAGCTCTCCTCTCCAAAAGGTCTCCCAACGCAGGAGGTGACCTCTTATCACGCCGTGATCAGGAAGGCCTGGAATTGCCTCTTCCCACAGCGGAATTCAAATCTAACATCTTGACAGAGGTGCTCCATTCTCCTTCCTCTATCTCGGAGCCTTTACTCCCTTTTAACAAGGCTTTGACTGAGCCCATTCTTGACATCTGGCAGAAACCGATGTCTGCTCCAGCGGTGTCCAGGACTGTGGCAAGGAGGTACAAGGTGGCTCCTGGAGATCCTGCTTTCCTGTCCACTCATCCTTCACCGGAAAGCTTGGCTGTCCAGGCTTTGTGATCCTCAAAGCAGTCTGCAGGTTCCTTCCCATCTACACCTGCAGACAGGGAGTCAGAACGAATGGAGCACGCAGCAAAGAATTTGTTCTTGTAGGGGAGTATGGCCCTCAAGTTGACAAATGTCACCTACTTTTTGTGGCGCCCTCATGGACTCAGCCAGGGAGGTGGTCCCCTAATTGCCAGAGGAGGTACAAGGGCATTTCTCAGAAGTGTTGTCAGATGCCCAAGCTGCTGTCCGCTAGGTGATACAGTCTGGTCTGGACACGGCCGATTTGGTAGCCAGGGCGATGAGAGATCGTCTGTGGCTACTAGAAGGCACGCTTGGAATAGTAGAACTGGAGAATCCCAAGAAAGTTTCAACATTACTGGAAACAAGGCTTGCTATCTCCAGAGTGGTGTGATGATGACCAAATCCACCTTCTGCCATCTTACCTGAGCCAACAACCTCATTAGCAACATAAATGGGGGAAGCACATAGCCCTTCTCTTGACTCCAATCTTGGAGGAATGCATTTGTGGCTGCTGCTTGCGGACCTGGTCTCCAGCTGAAGTACTTCTCCAGTTGATGGTCCAGGCGAGAGGCGAAAAGGTCCACTGTGAACGGTCCCCATCGGAGTTCTATCATCCGGTACACAACGGGGTTCCACTTCCACAATCTTAGATCCTGTAGATATCTGGAGTGCCAGTTTGCCACCTTGTTGGCCTGACCTGGAAGGTATTCTACCGTTACCGAGACATTGTGGTCCAGGCAGAAGTACCAGAAGTCCTTCACAAGCTCTGCCAGGGTTTTGGATTGACAACCACCCCATGTGTTTGATATTTTGCAGCTCGGAGATCTTGTCCATCTTCAGCAATACGCAAAATCGCACTTTTTCCTTCCAACATTGTACCGCGAAGGATTCAGTTAGCAGTTCCAGGTAGTTTATATGCAGTTGTTATTCTTGAGCAGACCAGTTCCCTAATCTGGACAAGTCTCCACATCTGGCACCCTAACAGATTTTGCTGGCATCTGATTCTATGATGATGTCTGGGCTGGGTCTAAAAATTGCTTTCCCATTCCAAGCCTCCATATGGGTTAACCATCACCTCATCTCCTCCTTGACTTCTTTTGTCAGAGGGACCACTTCCCAATGCGTCAATTCCATTCATAGATGATGAGCTTTCAGTTGTTGGAGCTCCTTGTAGTGCAGCAGGCCGGAAATATTGCTTGTATTGGCGATGCCAACCGGGCAATTTACCTTAGTGAAGTGGTCTGTCGCTACCGAGTTTTCCGAAATTCTTGCTGTAATTTCGCCATCTTCCTGGAACGGAGGCTTAAGATGGTTTCAATGGGGTCTATGACAAACCCCAAAAAGGTGGTTTTTCTGTGCGGGAGTAAGAAGAGACTTCTTGTTGATCACGAAACCTAGCCCCTCCAGCAACTTCACCATCATCTAAAGATATTCCGGCAATCTTCTCTGACATTGATCCATCAGAAGAATTCATCCAGGTAAACTAGATGGCGGCTCCTTGGGAACAGAGGTAATCCATGACCACAGTGCCGAGGTGAGGCCAAATGGTATGCTCTGAAATTCAAAGGTCTGGCGATTTCACATAAATTGCAGAAATCTGTGATGCTGGGTAAAAATTGGAACTGTCAGGTATGTATCCTTTAGGTCTAACCTTTCCATCCAGTTGCCCAGTATAAGGAGGTCTCGCAACAGAGGGAATCCATCCATCTTGAAGTGGCGACACACTAGCCACTCATTGAACTTCTGAAGATTGATCACCGTCCCTTTTTTCCACCAAAATAACATTGCTCACAAAGCTGTTCAGATTAATTTTGGTAGTGACAATGGCCCCTTTTTCCAACAGATCTGTTACTTCTAGCTTGATAAGGGAATCCTCCAGAGTGGACAAGGATGAAAGCTTGGGCCTACATGGTTGAAACGGGGTGCCGTAGAACTCTATGTGGAACACTTGCACTGTCTGGAGAATGCAAGTGTCAGAATTCAGCATCCTCCACTTGTGAAAGAATTGGACCAGTCTCCCTCCCACTTTTAGTTGTGAAGTAAGGAGAAATGTTATGTTGGTTAGTTCCTTGCATGTGTCCCCTCACAGCTCCTGTGGAACCACAGTGCCTCCAAAAACCCTTGGAGGGGAAGAAACCTCTGAAACTGGACTGGTCCTGTCACTGTCCACAAAGAACCTTCGCATTATTAGGGGAGATTGGAAGCAAAATGGCCAGTCAAGCGCCCTCTACCACTCCAGGGAAAATATGGGGGCAAAATTATTTTTATGGAAGCCTGCGCCTTGTCAAGGGAATTAAATGTGGCACCAAATTTTTCCAGCTCTTTAATAAAGGTTTTGATGAATAGGCCCCTCGGGCCACTGCTTCTGCCCCTGAGGATGCCAGATCCTCTAGTGTTGGATCTATCTTAATGAGGAAGGAGCGGAATCTCTCCACGGACTGGGTACAATTAGCATTGCCCAGAAAAATCACTCCTCGCTGGCCCACCCTGAGATGATCTTTGGTGAGATGAGGGAACCGGACTGTTTGGCTTCTTCCACCATGGCTAAAAAATTTGTACGTTGGCCTATAACATCTAGAAATTTATCTTGGCATGACGTCCAAGAACTGTAAATGCCTTTTTTCAGGTCTTGGACATACTTGCCCAAGAAAGTAGCCATTTTGGTGTTGATCTCGGGGGTCATACTGTACCCTCCAAGGCAGGGTGGGGGCATTCTGCCTTCAAACGCCTTCAAAGGAATGCAGGTCAACCCCTTGGTTGTGCTTCCTCTTAGATTTCTTCTTTGACGGGGCTGATAATGATTGACCAGTGCAGGGCGGTAGCCCCACTGCCCCGAGCGATCCCTGCCCAAAAATATGGTGTCATGACATGCCTATGTCAATTCATTAAGTTTTCTTTCTAGGTCCACAGCTTGGTGGATAGAAGGGTACACCGCCTTGCAAAATTCATCATCCATTGTAACGAAGAAAGCTGATTCCTCTTCCAAATAAGTGTTTTTGGAGCTCTGCATTGTAGTGGTAAATATCGCTCCGACTTGTAGAGTACCTAAGGGTGTTTTATGGTGTTGGGGACCAGCTGAGTATCGTGAGTCTAAAGACTTTTGCGCAGTTGCCCTGGGATCAAAATTACCCAAAGCGTTCACTGGGGTTTGACAGTCTGAGCTGGTCTTTGTGGTGCTGTTATGGTGGAAGCGAAATACAGACCAGATTGGGCTCCTCAGTTCTCCGCATCAGAGACGGAAGCCAGGCCTCTGCAATCATATAAACCACTAGGGGCGTCACGCTACAGGCAGTGTCGGGGTTGTTTGAGGCCAAGGCATCACTGTGATTGCGCTGCACTCCTTGTTCTTTCTCAATGACGGCAGAGGAGCGTTTTTCTGGTATGCGAGTACCCTCTTGTGGCTAGCCAGCAATACTGCGGTCGTGTGGCCACGGCTGAACAAGAAATCCTCTCGCAATAAAAGCTGAATTGCGGTCCAGTTGGGAAGCAACCTACGGATATAGAGCATGTTGGGCACCAAACATTTATCACAGTAAAATGCAAGACTAAGTACAATCACTCAGAAGAGAAGGGAGTCCCCTATCTTCAGGGCTGCTGGAGCAGCGCCGAAATAGGAGACCTGGATAAAGACAATGGGCTTTGAGTACCAGCTAAAGCTGATATTGGGTGATGTTTTTTCTGTTTTCATTTCCCATTGTATCATAGGAAAGCGAGTCTTTTCTGGTTGATGAAGGCTGTTTGATAAAAGTGAAGAAAGATGAGCATAATCCTCGCCTCTGGTACTGACATTGAATTTATTGTTTAAATGCAGAGGCACTTTTACAAAAATTATCTACGGATGATGTCTCAGATTTAATCACTGTTTAAAATTATCTGTGCAGCTGCAGTCTGATTATTATTGGTGGTTACTGAAAAGAATCGTCTTATTCCTACACAGAATTGCATATTTCTTCTTAGGATACACTAATTGCTGTGTGTTCATTGTTAAAGATTTCTCCCAAGATGGAGAAAATAATGCACCTCTGCAGTATTCCCACTAGTAAACCAACCTATTCATTCGCAATCCGATCTGATGGGTGCACATAGAGTGAGCGTGCACTCGACAATACTACACTGGTGTGTAGATGAGTCTTATTTGTAGTGGTAATCAATCAATCAGGAGTTTGTAAATAGCTTGGCTACTCACCCGTGAGGGTCTCAAGGAGCTGGGGGGGTGGGGTGGGGGGGGGGCTGCTGATCCATCTGAGAGTGGAGGTTCAGTCGAAGAGCCAGGTCTTGAGGTCCTTCCTGAATTGGGTCATTGACGCGGATTGCCCGAAGTGGAGGAGCAGGGTGTTCCAGGTCTTGGCGGCGAGGTAGGAGAAGGATCTTCCTCTGGTTCTGGTCCGGTGGATCTGTGGGGCAGAGGCCAGGGTGAGTTGGGCAGAGTGGAGTTGTCTGACGGGTATGTGGAATGCGAGGCGGTGGTTCAGATATTCTGGTCCTGCGTCGGGGAGAGCTTTGTAGGCATGTGTGAGGAGCTTGAAGGTGATTCTCTTGTTGATTGAGAGCCAGTGGAGTTGATAGAGGTGTTGTGTTATGTGGCTGCGGCAGGGGATTTCGAGGACCAGTCTGGCTGCGGCATTTTGGACGTTTTGTAGTTTCCTGAGCTGTTTCTGGGTGACGCTGGCGTATAGTGTGTTGCCATAGTCAAATCTGCTAGTGCAAAATCAATTTGTGCAGTGGTCCTCACATAGAGTTGGTTGGGAGTCACTTTTACTCAGACAAGTGGAAGTACTTCGGCTCAGATTTGAGCTCTGCTTGACTAGCAACATGCTGTTGATTACTGCAGGACAAAGCATAGTTCTCCTGAAATGTAGATTATCATAGCTTTTTTTAATGAAGGAAGGACTACATTTTATGAAAGACGTAGGTGAGTATGCTCTCTTTTTTTGATTTATTAACAATAGCAGCAGTCAAGAGAATACGCAAACCACAGTTTCCCCTAAGGCCTAATAGCCATTGACCAATCCAAAATAAAATAAAGCACACAAATCACAGACAGATTACCACTACACTACACTTGACTGGGAGCAAGCAGTCCCCTTTTCTTGTGCAAGAAGATAGATTAAAGCAAATTGGCAACAATAAAGTAAAAATGTCTTGCAAAAACTCTTCTAAATTTCCTTTCTTTGTAACTGGAGCAAATGTAGGTGTTGGCACAACATTCGCATTAAAACTTTGCAGGATAAACCAACACTGCACTGCTGAATCAAAGAACCTCCTAAGAATTTGAGCTGAACTTTGTTGACTGCCACTGAAACAAATGTGTGGTTTATGGTTTCGAAACTTGCAGAGCGCACGGTTACCTGAACGTATTGAGGCACTAAAACTCAAAGGGAAGAAGGTAAAGTACCCAGAAAGAATTATGCGTCGCAGCCAAAAGCCCTCCTAAAAAGCTAGATTTTCAATGCCTAAAAGTATTCAAAGATGAAAATAAACGAATATGCAAAGGAAGAGAGTCCCATACTCTGGGAACCGCGGCCGAGAAGCTGTGTCCACCTCCTAGATTTATAAAACCCAGGGAAAACCAGAGGATAGGCCTTAGAAAAACGCAAAGTCCTCTTAGGGGTGTATCCAATTAAACATTTAGCAAGCAAATCTGGTTCTAAACCATGGAGAGACTTGAATACTAGACAGCACACTCTAAACTGGATCTCCTTGGGCTACTGGGAGCCAATGAAGGTGCCTTAATAACCGAAGGGTGTGTCCTTAAAGGAGCCTTACATGTCATCCTAGCCACCGCGTTCTGGAGTAGCTGAATGTTGGTAGGTGCTTTGTTAGTAGGTGCAGGTAGGTACCTACAACTAGTAACAACACCACAATCACAAATAAGTCTTAATATATTTGTCCTTGCTTAACCCTTGGTAGCTTGGCTCACGAGCAGTCAGGCTTAACTTTGGATACAGGTGTGAAAAGCATTTGAAACACCAATAACAGTAAATAAGACACAACACACAATAAAAATCCAACACCAATTTATACAAATAGGAAATATTTTTATGATTGAAATGACACCAAAACAACAAAAATCCAATGTAGGGAACCCGAGATATGAATTTTTAAAGATTAAATGCAAGAATGTACTTTCTAGTGCCTTAAAGCCAAAAGTGCCAACTTAGGACATCTGGTCGCGCTTGACCGGGACAAAGTCCAAGTTTCAGGCCGACCATGATGGAGCACGGGTCGGATACAATGAGCAGTAGGGCCCAGTCAAGTTTTTACCTTCTGACGTAGTCACTTTTTTTGAGCTTTTTCTCTCGACGTCGATGGTGGTTCTTTGTCAGGCCGAGTTGCAGTTCGACAACTGTCTTGCTTCTACGTGGTGCCTCAGTGAAACCTGGAGGTCTTGGTTCACATCGTCGATGAAGATGAGCGCTGGGGCTTTTAGTAGGGGCAAACCTGGACTTCAGACCAAGTCGCAGTTCGACGTTGCCAGCTTGATTCTAAACAATGGGTTGGTCAACTTATGGAGCTTTTTACCAAAAATTCTTCAAATGGTTCCAAACCTCTGCATCTTCTTCCAGCAGGTCCTTTTAGGGTCATGAAGTGTCCACAACACCAGCCAAGGTTCCAGAAGCTCTCAGCTGCTCCTTGGAGAGTTGGGACTACAATTCCCACAATGCACCTGGACAAATCCTTAAAAGTCTGCTGATCAGGTGGGCTTTTCTTAGTGGAGTTAATGCAGGCGACTTCTTGAAGCTCTTTTGTACCTGTTGCTGTCAGGGAGTCCACTCCTCAAACTTTTAAGCAAGGCAGAGTCCTATTTTATGCAGCAGGTGCAGTCCTTAAGAGTGCAGTCCTCTTGGTGCAGAACAGGAGTTCAGCAGGGCAGTCCTTTTTCTTCTCCAGGCAGGGATCTGAGTTGCTGGGCAGCTCTCCCATATTTATCCAGGTTTTTGGGTGGGTAAGGAGGGGGGGTACCCCCGACCAATGGAGTGCAGGGTGCCGCCCTCTGTGATGACCAAGTCTCCTGCAGTTTGCCATTTTCTTGTCCCAGAAAGCACTGTTCCAGAAAAATAAAAATGGAGAAAATCTCACCTGGAGCTTCAGGTCTGGCTAAACCCACCCACAGGTGTGGCTAAAGTTCACCTACACTCCCATTCAAGCCCCTATCCTAATTCAATTACAAGGGTTCCCATCTGGCTGTGGGCACAGGAAGTGGGAGTGGGTCCGGTTCCCATCCTCACTGGCATTCTCCCTTTGTAGACCAGTGTAACTACCCAGCCCCCTTTCTGTTCTGGCATCTGCAGGCAGCAGATCTCCTCCCACCAGATGTCTCAGTTCAGGCCACTTCACAACACATTCACCGCTTTGCTGCGGCCAGAATTCCCCCGCTGTGCTGAGGAATTCCACGCGTGCGCGGTTCGGACGGCCCCCGGCCGTCCTCCGCACACGCCCACCGTGACGTCAGACAGCCGGGGGCCGTCCGATGCACGCAAGGGGTTAAGGCAGCTAGGCTCAGCCTGTCAAAGGCTGGCCAGTCAGAATAAAGCGATACAAAAGGGGATGATGGACGGAACGTTTGAGCCAATCAAACACTCACCCCCAGTCAACTGATCTGGGTTTAATCCATCATCATTCTTTAGCTCACTCCACCACCCCAGTTCAGACATGGCCATATGCAAATCAGTCTGACCCTGTGCCTCATGGGAACAGTCCAGCCCGAACTGCCAAGCCATGTCTTCCCTGGACCGGAAACAAGCATCCTAGGACCGGTTTCTGGCATTCCAGCCGTCATCAGCCAGGCTTGCTTGAATCCAGTGGCAAAGTGAGCAAGGGACCCACGTCTGGGCATACCCCCGCCAACTTAGGGCGAACAAAGCGATACAAAAGGGGATGATGGACGGAACGTTTGAGCCAATCAAACACTCACCCCCAGTCAACTGATCTGGGTTTAATCCATCATCATTCTTTAGCTCACTCCACCACCCCAGTTCAGACATGGCCATATGCAAATCAGTCTGACCCTGTGCCTCATGGGAACAGTCCAGCCCGAACTGCCAAGCCATGTCTTCCCTGGACCGGAAACAAGCATCCTAGGACCGGTTTCTGGCATTCCAGCCGTCATCAGCCAGGCTTGCTTGAATCCAGTGGCAAAGTGAGCAAGGGACCCACGTCTGGGCATACCCCCGCCAACTTAGGGCGAACAAAGCGATACAAAAGGGGATGATGGACGGAACGTTTGAGCCAATCAAACACTCACCCCCAGTCAACTGATCTGGGTTTAATCCATCATCATTCTTTAGCTCACTCCACCACCCCAGTTCAGACATGGCCATATGCAAATCAGTCTGACCCTGTGCCTCATGGGAACAGTCCAGCCCGAACTGCCAAGCCATGTCTTCCTGGACCGGAAACAAGCATCCTAGGACCGGTTTCTGGCATTCCAGCCGTCATCAGCCAGGCTTGCTTGAATCCAGTGGCAAAGTGAGCAAGGGACCCACGTCTGGGCATACCCCCGCCAACTTAGGGCGTAACAAAGCGATACAAAAGGGGATGATGGACGGAACGTTTGAGCCAATCAAACACTCACCCCCAGTCAACTGATCTGGGTTTAATCCATCATCATTCTTTAGCTCACTCCACCACCCCAGTTCAGACATGGCCATATGCAAATCAGTCTGACCCTGTGCCTCATGGGAACAGTCCAGCCCGAACTGCCAAGCCATGTCTTCCCTGGACCGGAAACAAGCATCCTAGGACCGGTTTCTGGCATTCCAGCCGTCATCAGCCAGGCTTGCTTGAATCCAGTGGCAAAGTGAGCAAGGGACCCACGTCTGGGCATACCCCGCCAACTTAGGGCGAACAAAGCGATACAAAAGGGGATGATGGACGGAACGTTTGAGCCAATCAAACACTCACCCCCAGTCAACTGATCTGGGTTTAATCCATCATCATTCTTTAGCTCACTCCACCACCCCAGTTCAGACATGGCCATATGCAAATCAGTCTGACCCTGTGCCTCATGGGAACAGTCCAGCCCGAACTGCCAAGCCATGTCTTCCCTGGACCGGAAACAAGCATCCTAGGACCGGTTTCTGGCATTCCAGCCGTCATCAGCCAGGCTTGCTTGAATCCAGTGGCAAAGTGAGCAAGGGACCCACGTCTGGGCATACCCCCGCCAACTTAGGGCGAACAAAGCGATACAAAAGGGGATGATGGACGGAACGTTTGAGCCAATCAAACACTCACCCCCAGTCAACTGATCTGGGTTTAATCCATCATCATTCTTTAGCTCACTCCACCACCCCAGTTCAGACATGGCCATATGCAAATCAGTCTGACCCTGTGCCTCATGGGAACAGTCCAGCCCGAACTGCCAAGCCATGTCTTCCCTGGACCGGAAACAAGCATCCTAGGACCGGTTTCTGGCATTCCAGCCGTCATCAGCCAGGCTTGCTTGAATCCAGTGGCAAAGTGAGCAAGGGACCCACGTCTGGGCATACCCCCGCCAACTTAGGGCGAACAAAGCGATACAAAAGGGGATGATGGACGGAACGTTTGAGCCAATCAAACACTCACCCCCAGTCAACTGATCTGGGTTTAATCCATCATCATTCTTTAGCTCACTCCACCACCCCAGTTCAGACATGGCCATATGCAAATCAGTCTGACCCTGTGCCTCATGGGAACAGTCCAGCCCGAACTGCCAAGCCATGTCTTCCCTGGACCGGAAACAAGCATCCTAGGACCGGTTTCTGGCATTCCAGCCGTCATCAGCCAGGCTTGCTTGAATCCAGTGGCAAAGTGAGCAAGGGACCCACGTCTGGGCATACCCCCGCCAACTTAGGGCGAACAAAGCGATACAAAAGGGGATGATGGACGGAACGTTTGAGCCAATCAAACACTCACCCCCAGTCAACTGATCTGGGTTTAATCCATCATCATTCTTTAGCTCACTCCACCACCCCAGTTCAGACATGGCCATATGCAAATCAGTCTGACCCTGTGCCTCATGGGAACAGTCCAGCCCGAACTGCCAAGCCATGTCTTCCCTGGACCGGAAACAAGCATCCTAGGACCGGTTTCTGGCATTCCAGCCGTCATCAGCCAGGCTTGCTTGAATCCAGTGGCAAAGTGAGCAAGGGACCCACGTCTGGGCATACCCCCGCCAACTTAGGGCGAACAAAGCGATACAAAAGGGGATGATGGACGGAACGTTTGAGCCAATCAAACACTCACCCCCAGTCAACTGATCTGGGTTTAATCCATCATCATTCTTTAGCTCACTCCACCACCCCAGTTCAGACATGGCCATATGCAAATCAGTCTGACCCTGTGCCTCATGGGAACAGTCCAGCCCGAACTGCCAAGCCATGTCTTCCCTGGACCGGAAACAAGCATCCTAGGACCGGTTTCTGGCATTCCAGCCGTCATCAGCCAGGCTTGCTTGAATCCAGTGGCAAAGTGAGCAAGGGACCCACGTCTGGGCATACCCCCGCCAACTTAGGGCGAACAAAGCGATACAAAAGGGGATGATGGACGGAACGCTTGAGCCAATCAAACACTCACCCCCAGTCAACTGATCTGGGTTTAATCCATCATCATTCTTTAGCTCACTCCACCACCCCAGTTCAGACATGGCCATATGCAAATCAGTCTGACCCTGTGCCTCATGGGAACAGTCCAGCCCGAACTGCCAAGCCATGTCTTCCCTGGACCGGAAACAAGCATCCTAGGACCGGTTTCTGGCATTCCAGCCGTCATCAGCCAGGCTTGCTTGAATCCAGTGGCAAAGTGAGCAAACGTCCCGTCCATCATCCCCTTTGTATCGCTTTGTTCGCCCTAAGTTGGTGGGGGTATGCCCAGACGTGGGTCCCTTTGCTCACTTTGCCACTGGATTCAAGCAAGCCTGGCTGATGACGGCTGGAATGCCAGAAACCGGTCCTAGGATGCTTGTTTCCGGTCCAGGGAAGACATGGCTTGGCAGTTCGTGCTGGACTGTTCCCATGAGGCACAGGGTCAGACTGATTTGCATATAGCCATGTCTGAACTGGGGTGGTGGAGTGAGCTAAAGAATGATGATGGATTAAACCCAGATCAGTTGACTGGGGGTGAGTGTTTGATTGGCTCAAACGTTCCGTCCATCATCCCCTTTTGTATCGCTTTGTTCGCCCTAAGTTGGTGGGGGTATGCCCAGACGTGGGTCCCTTGCTCACTTTGCCACTGGATTCAAGCAAGCCTGGCTGATGACGGCTGGAATGCCAGAAACCGGTCCTAGGATGCTTGTTTCCGGTCCAGGGAAGACATGGCTTGGCAGTTCGTGCTGGACTGTTCCCATGAGGCACAGGGTCAGACTGATTTGCATATAGCCATGTCTGAACTGGGGTGGTGGAGTGAGCTAAAGAATGATGATGGATTAAACCCAGATCAGTTGACTGGGGTGAGTGTTTGATTGGCTCAAACGTTCCGTCCATCATCCCCTTTTGTATCGCTTGTTCGCCCTAAGTTGGTGGGGGTATGCCCAGACGTGGGTCCCTTGCTCACTTTGCCACTGGATTCAAGCAAGCCTGGCTGATGACGGCTGGAATGCCAGAAACCGGTCCTAGGATGCTTGTTTCCGGTCCAGGGAAGACATGGCTTGGCAGTTCGTGCTGGACTGTTCCCATGAGGCACAGGGTCAGACTGATTTGCATATAGCCATGTCTGAACTGGGGTGGTGGAGTGAGCTAAAGAATGATGATGGATTAAACCCAGATCAGTTGACTGGGGTGAGTGTTTGATTGGCTCAAACGTTCCGTCCATCATCCCCTTTTGTATCGCTTTGTTCGCCCTAAGTTGGTGGGGGTATGCCCAGACGTGGGTCCCTTGCTCACTTTGCCACTGGATTCAAGCAAGCCTGGCTGATGACGGCTGGAATGCCAGAAACCGGTCCTAGGATGCTTGTTTCCGGTCCAGGGAAGACATGGCTTGGCAGTTCGTGCTGGACTGTTCCCATGAGGCACAGGGTCAGACTGATTTGCATATAGCCATGTCTGAACTGGGGTGGTGGAGTGAGCTAAAGAATGATGATGGATTAAACCCAGATCAGTTGACTGGGGGTGAGTGTTTGATTGGCTCAAACGTTCCGTCCATCATCCCCTTTTGTATCGCTTTGTTCGCCCTAAGTTGGTGGGGGTATGCCCAGACGTGGGTCCCTTGCTCACTTTGCCACTGGATTCAAGCAAGCCTGGCTGATGACGGCTGGAATGCCAGAAACCGGTCCTAGGATGCTTGTTTCCGGTCCAGGGAAGACATGGCTTGGCAGTTCGTGCTGGACTGTTCCCATGAGGCACAGGGTCAGACTGATTTGCATATAGCCATGTCTGAACTGGGGTGGTGGAGTGAGCTAAAGAATGATGATGGATTAAACCCAGATCAGTTGACTGGGGGTGAGTGTTTGATTGGCTCAAACGTTCCGTCCATCATCCCCTTTTGTATCGCTTTGTTCTGCCTCTAAGTTGGTGGGGGTATGCCCAGACGTGGGTCCCTTGCTCACTTTGCCACTGGATTCAAGCAAGCCTGGCTGATGACGGCTGGAATGCCAGAAACCGGTCCTAGGATGCTTGTTTCCGGTCCAGGGAAGACATGGCTTGGCAGTTCGTGCTGGACTGTTCCCATGAGGCACAGGGTCAGACTGATTTGCATATAGCCATGTCTGAACTGGGGTGGTGGAGTGAGCTAAAGAATGATGATGGATTAAACCCAGATCAGTTGACTGGGGTGAGTGTTTGATTGGCTCAAACGTTCCGTCCATCATCCCCTTTTGTATCGCTTTGTTCGCCCTAAGTTGGTGGGGGTATGCCCAGACGTGGGTCCCTTGCTCACTTTGCCACTGGATTCAAGCAAGCCTGGCTGATGACGGCTGGAATGCCAGAAACCGGTCCTAGGATGCTTGTTTCCGGTCCAGGAAGACATGGCTTGGCAGTTCGTGCTGGACTGTTCCCATGAGGCACAGGGTCAGACTGATTTGCATATAGCCATGTCTGAACTGGGGTGGTGGAGTGAGCTAAAGAATGATGATGGATTAAACCCAGATCAGTTGACTGGGGGTGAGTGTTTGATTGGCTCAAACGTTCCGTCCATCATCCCCTTTTGTATCGCTTTGTTCGCCCTAAGTTGGTGGGGGTATGCCCAGACGTGGGTCCCTTGCTCACTTTGCCACTGGATTCAAGCAAGCCTGGCTGATGACGGCTGGAATGCCAGAAACCGGTCCTAGGATGCTTGTCTCCGGTCCAGGGAAGACATGGCTTGGCAGTTCGTGCTGGACTGTTCCCATGAGGCACAGGGTCAGACTGATTTGCATATAGCCATGTCTGAACTGGGGTGGTGGAGTGAGCTAAAGAATGATGATGGATTAAACCCAGATCAGTTGACTGGGGGTGAGTGTTTGATTGGCTCAAACGTTCCGTCCATCATCCCCTTTTGTAACGGCCAGTCAGAATAGGCTGATGTAGAGCTGAATTAGGTAACTTTAGGAAAGCAGATCTATAACTTTTTTCCTATAATAGTTATATTAAATCCAACCTTGGCAAGTTGCTGGATTTATTGCAGCTATTATTTTCATACTTTGAAGTATTATTTTCGCTCACACCTGTCAAAAGATAGACTTTATTAATCTTAAATGAAGCCTTACCATGAAAACTTATGGAGCTAATATACTACAATGGGGAAAAACTAAATAGGCAGTTTTTTCCTCAACCGGCATATAAAACATATTATTAATGTCCTTGCTTATTTTAACATGGCACTTTAGGGGTGACATGTATAAAAATAAGGTAGTTTAAGACTTTGGAAGTACCTTTAATTCCAAAGTCGAAATTAGACATAGTTTTATTTTAAAAGCAGTCTGTAAGGCAGGGCTGGCTTTTAAAATGACAGCAGGCACCATACCAGTGCACATTTAAGTGCATTAAATCTACTGGGCCTCGAAACCTACGTGCCCTACCATATACTAGTGACTTACAGGTAGGTTGTCAGTACCAATTGTAACTACACTGAATTACCATATACCTTTTAAACAGAGCCCTGGGCTTGGTTAACAGTCCCAAGGACACAATCAGAGTCCATAACCACCAGTATTAGTCATAAAATGGAGGTGATCAGGCCAAAAAGATGACTTTCTCACACAGTCCCCCCCCCCCCCCAACAAGAAGAAATCCTCCCATGTTAGCCTGGAGTTAATGTACTACAATGGGGAAAATGTAATTGGCAGTTTTCCCTAACCAGGGCATATAAAACCTATCATTTCCCTGCTTATTTTAACATGGCACCCTACCCTTGGGGCAACTAGGGCAGACCTCAGGGGCGACTTATATGTAAAAATCAGGTAGTTTAAGACTTTGGAAGAACCTTTAATTCGAATTTGGGCATACTTTTATTTTAAAAGCAGCATGCAAGGCTGGGCTGGCTTCTAAAATGACAGCACGCACTACAGCAGTGCACACTTATGTGCATTAAATCTCCTGGGATGCTAAACCTACATGCCCTACCGTATACTAGGGACTTGCAGGTAGGTTGTCAGTACCAATTGTAATTACACCGAATTGTCATATACCTTTTAAACAGAGCACTGGACCTGGGCCTGGTTAGCAGAGCCCAGGGCACAATCAAAGTCAAGTCAATAGATCTTTATACAGCCATTTGAGACCATAAAAGCACATTAAATTAAACATATGTACCTAAAATCAGGTTAAATACATGGATATTTAAACACAGACCAATAGTGCATGTACATTTCCAATTTGATAAGAATTAAAACCAGCTGAAACCATTTTTAAGAGGGGTAAGTTAAAGCAAGACATTAGAACAAGAACACAGATTCAAAAATATAAAAATTGGACATGTAAAGTGCACAAAAACAATGTCATCGTTTTACATACCACAGTTAAGAAATGCGGGAAAAATGCACCTAGACACAGAATCAAATAGGAGCTCTGTAATCCATAAACAACTTCTTCCTTTGTCTTAGGACTCCTGAAAGAGAACTTGCAACTTCGAAGCAAACAATGGGGGAAGACAGCATTTGTAGATAAACCAGGGCGGGCCTCACTTGTTCAAAATTGCAAGTCCTTACCAACGGAAGGATACATTTTTTACGTAGAATACTAGAAAAATCACAGAAAAATATTAATTATTTCATTCATATTTAATTATGTAATTCGTTTCTTTTTAAAGTTAAGTTTCAGATGTGGGTTGTGGGTTTTGCAGGGGTATTGGGTGGGAAGTAAATAAAACTTGATTAATATTTATTTTTAAATTAGTATTAATTATGTAATTGACAATTAATTATGCTTATTTTGTAAATATTTTTTTAAACGTTAAATTTTAGGTGTGCGGTTTGTTGGGGTATAGGACCGAAAGTAAATTAATTATAATTAATTAATAATTAATGTTTTAATAATATTTATACGTTGATTTGTAATTAAATATGTAAATTGTGCGATAGATTAATGTATTTTTTGTTTCTTTAAGTAGTGTGTTTTTGTATCGCTAAAGGATGAGTAGGAAATTAATTACATTAATTAAAAAAAAATTTTTTTAATAATTATATGATAAATATTTATGTTAAATGTATAATTAAGATATTGTTAAATATATATATTAGGTGTGAGTTGCATTTGTAGAGAGGGGTAAAGGGTGGGAAGTTAATTAAATATATTTAATTTATTAATAGTTTATTATTCATATTAATATTTTAATTGATAAATTGTAAAATATGCAATTTATATTTTTTACATTTTATATATTAGGTGTGCGTTGTTTGTTTTGTATGGATACAGGGTGGAATGGTAATTAAATATACTTTTTTATTAGGTAAATATTAATAATATTGTAATAGATGTTTAATTATGTGTAAAGTGTAAATAATATTAATTTGTATATTTTTTTATCTTTGTTCTGTAATTTGTAGAGGATAGGTTGGAAAGGTATTTAAGTAATAACACATTTTAAAATAGTAAAAAAAAATGTTTAAATATGTAAATTATTATTGTATGTGATAATAGTGTTGTGCAGTCTAAACTTTAAGATTGAATGTATTTGTAACAGTGAGAATATATTTTGGTATTTTTAGTCAAATAATAATTGTATTACTTTATGATATGTATTAAACATTGTAGTAAATATTTAATTTGTTTATTTAAAAAAAATATATATATATAGAGAGAGATTTTTAACATTTACATATTTATATTTTGTGTTAGGTCATTCTGTTTCTTTTTATTTTTGCTGCTTCTTCTTACATTTTACTGTTCTACAGAAAAAACTATGCTCTTTTAAATAGGTATCTGTGACTCGACATTGCCCTTCATTGTGGTTTATTACTTTGAATTATACAATATCTGAGTTCCAAAACTGAATTACCTGATACGGAGGTTGAAGCTGCTAAACCAGCTTTTGGAGAGACACAACCTATTAGCGGTACTTACAACCAACGAGTAGTTCAACATTACCCAAAGTCCTGAGACACCAGTAGTGAACTGCACAGCATGCACTTTCTTTCTCTGCTAGATCTGGGTGAAATTGTAATTATGCTGGCGAAGTTATGAAATTTAGCATCCTGCCATTTTGCATAATTTTTTCTTGCAGGAGATTGGTTTGCACAAAACATGTCTTGCTGAGAGAGATTTTTTGTCCGAATCTGATGCAGATATCTTGGAAGACTTTTTCTCCACAAGGTGTGCATGTGAACAAGTCAAGTGACATCCTATTTTGCACACCTTTGCTCAGGACCCGATGATAAAACCTTGCAGCCCTTCCATAGGGGTATTTCAGTAATAATCATTTGTGCCTAGGGTAGAATTCAGACTGTGCTATTGCTTGGTGTTTAATCACTATGCGTTTATTGTCCCACTTAGTGGTACTCAGTTTCTCGACTTAATATGAAAGGCCAATTCACCACCCTTTCTTTGTTACTGCCCTGAGTCAGGCACCACTCCTAAAGGTTCCTTGAACAGCCAAACCATGCCTTCTATGTTCAGTTCAGATGATGAAACCGAATCCTATGAGGACTATATGTTTTCAAAGGTCTTCTTCTAAACATTCTTTCACATTTTTTAGGCTATCTGGAATTTCCTGTAACAGATGCTCCGAAGGAGGCAAAGACATTTTTTCCAGCATGAACAGCCCTACACCCTGGAAGTTCTCAACTCAATTCTCTACCCTAGAGGTAGTTGTTTTTTTAAAAAACATACTTTATTGGTTTTGCCAACATTGTGCTCCGTGAGCCATAGTGTACAAGTATAAGTAGAGATGCAGATTTGGCATGATTAAACAGTATAATATTTTGTAAACTGAACAATAAACAAGCTGCAAAGAAAAAATAAAAAGGACAATACCAAAGAAAGTTGCCTGTGTCCCTTTGTCACGTCCCCAGCTGATAAACACGTTCGTCAATCTATTGGCGTGGGTATGTTCTGCGTTTTAGCCATAAAGCATTACCTCTGAATCTAATAATACAGACCTTGATGGTGGTGGAGCTGGGACAATACCTCGGTAATCGGCCCAGCGCTTCCATATGCATGTGTGTTTTTGGGGGCAACCCCTAGCCCGAAACCTTGGCTCCTCCAAACCCATTCAGAAATCCATCCCTCTCTTCCAAACTCCCAGCAGTGGTGGGGATTCTGCTTTCCAAGTGCGGGCTGTGTCCCGTTTGGCAAAGGAATGGCAAGTGGTGCTTATATCTGTTCCCACCTATATCCTCTGAGATGTGTAGTAATGCAAGCCGCGGTGTGCTATGAAGGTTCCAGCGCAGCACCTCAGCCAGGCACGTGAATACTCCCTTCCAAACCTATCTAGGGCAGGGCAAGTCCACACTGTGTGTAGGAAGGTGGCTTCTTCTCCACCGCAGTGTAAGCATTCTGGGGAGGCTATGCGCCCCGCCTTCCAGAGCCTTAAGTGTGTGTGTAATATGTTCTGTGCAAATATTTGAGCTGAATCAGTTGCAAGTGTGAGGAGATTGCTGCCCCCCGGGGGGACTCTAAGGCCTCCCTTCAGTCATCATTGTCAATGGGACCTACATCTGACTGCCAGGTCTCTCGGAGTGTCTCCAATGTAGGGGCACTATGGGTAACTAACGTCTTGATCTATTTTGGAAATTTCTATCCTCCCCCAAGTCTCCCATGAGGAGCTTTCCTTCTAGTGGGCTAAATTCGGGGAGGGCCGTAAGATTTGTAAGATATGGTGTTAGTGCGTGACGGAATTGTAAGTATTTATAGAATTGGGTGCGGGCATGGAGAATTCTTCTTGTAATTCTAGGAAGGATATGAGGGTACAGTCCCAGAGGATATTACACCCAGGGAAGATATCCCAATCCGGTCCCATCCCTGGAAACCCTGTCGGTGCTTCAGTTGGGGGAGAAGTCTGTTGCACCACAGCGAGCCTCCCGCGTGAGGCTGTTCTGCCAGTCTATGCAGCGAAGTGATTGACGCCATGTCATCAATACTACTTTAGTGGCTGGGGGATGAGCCTGTATGTTCAGGTGATAGTATAGGTATTTGCATAACGAGGGGTCCCCCAGCAACCATCTCTCAACGGCTTACGCAGGTTCGTCCCTGGGGCTGTACAACAAGTCATTTAATACTGGAAGGTGTGAGGCCACATAATAAGACTGGACATCGGCGGCGGCAATGCCCCCGCAGTATGTGGAAAGAAAACAGTTGCAAAGAGCCAGTCTATCCACTCCACCCCCCATAAGAACCCACCCAGCATTGAAGTTGAACTGTCTGAACAACGTCTGTGGGATGGGATAAGGGTGATTTTGTAGTTGATATAAGAGACGTGGAAGGGATATCATTTTATAGATTGCCAAGCGGCCATAAAGGGAAAGTGGCAGGCCCGACCATGACTTGAGTTCGGATTTAACCTTGGTGAGGGCCATGTCTATATTGTGCGCTCAGGAAACCTCTTGTCCATCCGCTATGAAAACTCTGAGATATTTCATACCGTCTTTGGTCAGGGAAAGGTCCCTAGCCCATTTGTAGTCTCCGAGAGACCCCCTCAGAGGCCATAGTGTAGACATATTTACGTTCATGAAGAGACCAGACGTTTTGTGGAATACTCGCATGATTTAAAGGATTCGAGGGCCTGACCTATGGGGATCGGTCATAAAAAAGAGAACGTCATCTGCATGTAGGGCTATTCGATCTGAAATTTCAGCCGACCATTCAAAGCCCCGAATCTGGGCATCCATACAAACCCAAGTTGCAAGCGGCTCAATGGCCAGAGCAAATAATAATGGAGATAGCGGGCAGCCTTACCTGGTGCCCCGGCCAATAGGGAAGGGTGGGGATACACTGCCCGCTATACGTAGAGATGTCGCAATCCATGGTACAGCATTCAAATGTATGATAGAAACCGGAGGCCGAAGTTTAATCGTTTCAGGAGAATAAACAAATCGGTCCAGCTGACCGAGTGAAACGCTCTGTCAATGTAGGCCAGGAGTAGAACCGCTGGACGGTGTAGGCGATCCATAGCAGCTATTGCATTATGGACATGACATATGTTGTGCCTGTGTGGCAGCCCGAGGCATAAAACCCGCCTGATCCGGGTGGATCAGGTCGGGGAGATGAGCCAGAAGTCTAGTGGCAAGCGCAAGTTTTTTTGTTTTTTTTTTCTTCTAAGATGGCCGCCAAGTAGGAGCTCTCTGTTAGAGCTCCTGGGTTAGGGATAACCAAATCGGTTTAAATCCCCCTGCAAACCCTGCCATCCATCCGCCTGCCTTTCTGCAACACTCCGGATTATATGGAACTAAGATTAGCTTACCTCTAAGAGGATCAACTCCCGACCAACGCGCCTTCTCCTCTCCTGCCTCGTCGCTCCAGGCCTGCAACGACTTTTCCGGGATCTTCGCTGGACGTGCGGGATCGCTGCGGGACCTGCAACATCAACACAGCCTGTGGCCCATGGCGTTGTCGTTGCTGTGATCACAGTGGCTTGTTTACCGCCTAGAGCACAGCTGATCGCCTGCCTTTGTCGACTCAGAACCGTCAATCACCTATGTTCGTCTCGTCTGGGGCCTCGTAGGACACGCAGCATCCCCATCGCGCTTACACCCATCGGCGTTTACACCCGGAGTAGTATCAGCTGATTAGCCGATCCTGTGGGTTCCTCCAAGCCGCTTCGCCCTTGTCGACCGCCTGTATTCTTCCCGCATCCCCGCCGATTCGTGGATTCTCCAAGCCTCATCGCCCTCCTGCTGATCCGTGCCCCCAGGAACAGCGTTACTTCCCGTCTGATCCAATGCCCCCAGGAGCCGTACGACTCTACTGCTGAGCCGAGCCTCCAGCAACGCGAGGCTCCCTGCTGGTCTTGCACTGCTTTACTGCAGGTCGGGTTCCTCCAAGCAGCATCGCCCTCGTTGTCCGCCTATGTTCTCCCCGTTTGGGGCCTCGCTGAACACACACAGCGCTACTTTACGGCGGATCTAATGCCCCCAAGAGCCGTACGACTCTATTGCTGAGCCGAGCCTCCTGTTGGCCTGTGCCCCTGGGGCCGCGCTGCTTTGCTTTACCGCAGGTCTGGGCCTTCTGACATTTTGCCCCGGACCGGAATTGTGGGAGCCCTCCGCCTGCATTTTCCTATTGCGGTATTGGGCCTCGGAGCTGTAGACCAGTCCCTTCTGGGAATGGCCTCACCCTACGGCAAACTCCCTCACTGCTTGACCGCCTATGAATCCTGCTGCTTCATATCCGGTATGTGCCCCCTGTAGTGCGCTGCTCCCCACAGGTCTGTGCCCCCGAGATCATGCTGCTCCCTACGGAGCTGGGCCTTAGTGATTTCGCTCCCGGGGATCGTATGTTTCAAAATGGTGACACCTGATTAACTCAACTCCTGCCGCCTCCAATCCCTAGCGGGCTGCCTATATACTGTCGGTGACGTGCTTTGCTAGATCCGAAAGCACGGCTTAACCCCTCGACTTCTCTCTCGCTGCCCTCCTGAATGACTGTGCTCCCTGAATGCCTCAATCTATAATGCACCTCATCTTTATCTCTGATGCTTTGGGTCTATCTAAACTGCGATGCTCCCCTGCAAGTATGAACCCATGAGTTTGTGCGCACTGAGACGCCGAACCCCATGCTGAATGTTCGGACTCGAGGTTTGGCCTCTGAACTTTGACGACCCCCCCATAAGCCCTTATCTACAGGGGGGAAAAACAAAACACTACACCTATCCCGCTCGGGGGCTATTTATTTACTTATCTATGCATATACCGTCTTCATTTTTGCACATCTACTCACCTACAGCGAAAGTTTATGGTATTGTATTTGTATATTGTATTGTATTGTATTGTATTTGTATATTGTATTGTATTTTTATATTATGACGTCTCCTATCCTATCTGCCGGCCGTCTGCCCTATCCGCACACTCTTCATACTTGCACTTTTATACACCTACTGCTTAATTGCCCTATTCTCACACCCATTACCCTCCACCTCAATTTTCTCACGCCCTTACTCCTCCATCTACCATTCCCTCAACCATCCCCACCCCCTCCCTCCTCCCCTAACACGGCCCCCCTCCTCTTATCTATTCCCCTTTTCAACGCACATTATACCTCCTTGTGGCCTTTGAGGATTGCCTAATCCCCTCTCCGTCTCATTTTGAGCCGCACCGTCCTGTCCCCCCCTCTCCTCTCTTGCTCTGACCCCCCTCTCCTCCCTTGCTTTGACCCCCTCTCCTTCCCCCCACTGTCACTCTATTCTCTTGCCCCTTTCCCCCACCACACCTTCCCACTCATCTCCCATCTAGTGCTTACTTCACCCCTGTCCTCTTACCTCTTCACACACTGTCACTAGATACTCTTGCCCCTTCCCTTACCTCACCTTCCCACTCTTCTCCCCTCAACATGCCCCCCCTCAATCATACCCTCACCCCCCAAGACCCCTCTCTCCCCAAACATGGCCCTAACTCATGGTCCATTCTTTACCCCCGAATCTAACAAAAAACGCCAAGAAAAACTTTAAACACAAATTACTCATCCGAAACCCGGAAATACTTATTGTTGATAAATACATCAGCCTCACTTCCCCCATTAAAACCAACTACATCTTTTACTCTAAACGCCCCTCCAAATGGAAAAGCATCTTCCTACAACATCTCCCAGTCACCTACTCAATTAAAATTCCCTATGGCTTCAAATTATCTACCACCCTCTCACCTGCCTTTCCTGGTGAAATTGACATCTCCATCTTTAAAACGAGCAACATCCTCATCCAAACCGCTGAATTCCACCTCACCACTTTTGAACACCACTTCAGCACCTTAACCCTCAATCTCTACAAACCCGCTCCTAACCTTCCCTCCTCTCATCCACTCAAAGCCCTACCGGTCTCCACCCTACATCTCACACACCCCCTTCCCTCCCAGATTACGCCATCCTCCATACCCTAACCCCACTCTCCCCCTCCACCGATATCTCCCCTGCCAACATCACTCCTTCGCTGCCCTCCATTTTTCCACCCTCCTTACAGACCTCTCCTCTTCCTGTTATCCCCTCTACTCATCCATGCTCCCAATCCCCCACGCACTCTAACATCCCATCCTCCCCCTCCCCTAATACTCTGATTCCTTTCCCCCTTCCTTCTCTCCTTTCCCCCCCAACATGAATGCCTTCCTCTCCTCCCCGTATCCCCTTCCACTTCTATGCCACCCCCGGCCCCTTCATCTCCCCCTCCGAAAGCCTGTTCTCACCCACAGAAATACTTATCGCCTCCTACCCCTGAGGATATCCCTCTCCTACCAGTCACTCCTCCCAACATCACTTCCCTCGCCCCTGAGGTCTCGTATCTCCTGCCCCGTCACACATCCTCTCTCACCCTCCAACCGTAGCTCTCCGCCTGCCTCCCCCCCACGGCCCTCTCACCAATTCCTATTAACAAACCCCCTCCCAAAGCCAATACTGAACACCCCCATCACCCCCCTCCCTTCTGATAATGTCCCATCTCACTCTTGTATCCCAATCTCTACTCAACATTAAACGCGTCATCTCCACATTTTCTAGAGATCTTTCTCGTCTTAGACTAGATTTCAATGCCCATAGGACTAGAACCCTCCCTTATCGGGTCACCGCCCACTGAACTGGCCTAAAAAACACCTCTAACGACAAACCTTGGAGAACGACTCCTCTCCACTGCCGTTTGCATAGACCTCTCCGCACCTCCAGCCATCTCTCCCTGGCCGACCTCACTGACCTATGCAACTCCTACCGTCCCAACTCTCCAATCAATAATCTTCCACCCCCCACTCCAACATCCCTGTTATATTGGGGACTAACAGAACTCCCGGCTCTCCCAGACCCCCACCTCAACTAACCCCCATCCACTCTTGCCCTCCTCCCAAATGTAACCCCAAACCTCTCACATACATGCTTGTAAATTGTCGTTCCGCTGTCCGACATGCCACCGAAATTTCTGAAACTATCCTTAGTGAATCCATCGACATTGGGTTCCTAACGGAAAACTGGCTTAATGATCATTCTATGAGCATCCTTGACTTACTCTACCCCCCAGGATATTCTATTCTTAGAAAAGATAGACATGACAGAAGAGGTGGTGGTTTAGCCATCATCTTCAAAGACGAAATTCAGATCTCTCTGACTAATAACTCCGAACACTCCACTCCACATGTCGGAGAGGTGTGGTGCAGCGGCCAGGGCAGCTGACTCCGGAGCACAGGGTTCACGGTTCGATCCCCGGCTCCGGCGGCAGCTCAGCTCAGCACCATGTGACTCTGGGCAATAGCTCACTTAATTTCCACTCCGGCCCCCAGCGCCTTCAGACCCGTAAGGGTGAGTAGCTGCGCTATATAAAAACGGACTTACATTTTTTATATATTCAAATATCTCGAAGCTGAACTTAAAGTTCAAGGCTCCCACCCAATTCGCCTACATAATATCTACCACCCTCCTGGAGACCCTCTACCCTTCGTTGATGAGCTATCCAACCTTCTAACACAATCCTCAATATCTAACTCTAAAAATCTCTTCCCTGGAGATCTTAGCCTCCACTGGAACGATACTGACGACCCCACTATCACCCTCCTCACCAATCTCCTCGAGATCAACGACCTCATACAACTATGTCAATCCCCGACTCACTCCAAAGGAGCCATCTTTGACACTATCATTACTAATAAGGACCTGGCCTTCTTGTCCAATATTGTACCCATTGACTGGTCTGACCATCATCTCGTCCTGTTCACCATAGCTGCCATGGCACCTCCCCTCCCCACCAAAATCATAAAACCTAGGAAATTGACCAGAAATCTAAACCTCATCCCTCCTACAGTACTTGAGTCCAAACTCCATGCTCAACTTCTCCTCATCCCTCCCTCACAAAACGCAAATGAGCTTACTGAGCACTTTAATAAAGCAGTCACAGATACCCTTGACCAACTGGCCCCGTTGAAACTAAAAAAATCAAAGAACTATCCCGTCCAAATCATGGTTTAACTCTGAGCTTAACAAAGAAAGACGTACACTTAGGTTGACGGAAAGAACCTGGAGACAGCATCCCTCTCCCGCACATCTGGCTTCACTCAGATTAGCCAGATCATCCTACAAGAAACACATTTTTAATGAAAAATCATCCTTCTTCCGATCTCAACTCAATCGAGCAAAGAACAGACCCAGAGAACTGTTCAACATTGTTCGTAACCAAACTTCTTCCGCACCACCTATACTATTGGCTTCGACCTCCAGATGTGAAGAAATTGCTCACTTCTTCTTGGATAAAATCGCGAAGATTGAACAATCCTTCCTCTCAACTCTGATCCCTTCCACCGCCCAAATCACTCCAGACATCCCCTATATAACTCTCTCCACATTCGCCACACCCCCTGATCACACTACTCGCACCACTTCCCAGCTTACTCCTTTTCCCCCACCCTCACCTTTCCTTACACACTTCCTCCATAATCTCTCCCCGCACTTACCCATTCCCACTCCTCTTGAAACCAATCACAGTAATTCGCAACTAAAAAAACAATGCCTCCTGGCATAATTTCCACCCTGTAACTGAACACGATGTCTTTAACATCATTTCTAAACTTAAACCTTCCTCCCACACCAAAGACCCCCTCCCCTCTAACCTAGTCCAAGACCTAAAACACATCATTACCCCATCCTGGACCTTTATCATTAATACCTCCTTGGCCTCGGGTTGTGTCCCCACCTCCCTTCAACTTGGGCAAATCACCCCCATTCTTAAAAACCCTACGGCTGACCCCAATGACCTTAACAAACTCCGCCCCATCTCTAACCTCCCCCTGCTTTCCAAAGCCCTTGAAAAATGTGTCCTACTCCAATTAGATAAACACATTGATAAATTCAACTTACTCGACCCCCTACAATCTGGCTTTAGGAAAGGCTGCAGCACCGAAACTGCTATGCTCAACATTGTCGACGAAATACACCACTCCCTTGACAATGGCGAGACCTGCCTACTAATCCTCCTTGATCTATCCGCTGCATTCGATATGGTCAACCATGCGGCTCTACTTAATGTTCTCAGAGATAGTTTGGGCCTTAATGGCACGACACACAAATGGTTCGTCTCCTACCTCCAACACCGATCACAGCAAATTAAAATACACAACTGCCTATCTATCCCCACTCCGGTCTCCCTTGGAGTTCCCCAAGGATCTATTCTCTCTCCCCCTCTCTTTAACCTTTTTATGGAACCCCTCACCCTCATTCTTAAACAAGCTGGGATCAACTACCACCTCTATGCCGATGATACCCAAATCTACCATAAGATCAAAACCCACTCCGATATCTTACACCTCAATAACACCCTCACCAAGATTCAATCCTGGTTCCAATTAAATCATCTCAAACTTAACCCCAAAAAAACTGAAATCATTCTCTTCTCCCCTAAAAACAACCACCTCCCCATTCAAACCTGGATCTCTGACCTTAATGCCCTCAGCTGCTCCCTATCCCTTGCCAACTCAGTAATATCCCTGGGTATCTCCCTCGATACTAACCTAACCCTCAATGTTCACATCAAAAACTCTGCTAAAGGAGCCCTCTTTACCCTCCGTCATCTAAAGAAGATTAAACCCTTTATCCCCTATTGCGCATTGATTACGGCAACGCCATCCTCACCGGAATCCCTAAAATCCACCTTGCTCCAGTCTGGAGGCATGTATGTAGTTAGGGCTGCTTCTTGTACGCCGGCCAAATTGAGTGCAAAAACAACAATTGATGGACAGAATGCAGAACAATGTCGTACATTCACCCCAGTATAGAGATCTGGGCCTAAATCCATCGTTTTTTTGCTCACCATGCCATTCCAGTTTGGACCCAGCCAAATGCAAATCAGTCTTGACCCTGTGCCCATTGGGAACTGTCCAGCCCGAACTGCCAGGCCAGGTCCTCCCTGGACTGGAAACAAGCATCCTAGGACCGGTTTCGGGCTTTCAGCCCTCATCAGCCAGGATAGCTTGACTCCAGTGGCATGGAGAGCCCATCATCCCCTTTGGTATTGTTTTGTTCGCCCTAAGTTGGCAGGGTATGCCCAGACGTGGGTCCCTTGATCACTTTGCCATTGGATTCAAGCTAGCCTGGCTGATGATGGCCGAATAGCCAGAAACCGGTTCCAGGATGCTTGTTTCCGGTCCAGGGAAGACATGGCTTGGCAGTTTGGGCTGGACTGTTCCCATGAGGCACAGGGTCAGACTGATTTGCATATGGCCATGTCTGAACTGGGGTGGTGGAGTGAGCTAAAGAATGATGATGGATTAAACCCAGATCAGTTGACTGGGGGTGAGTGTTTGATTAGCTCAAACGCTCCGTCCATCATCCCCTTTGGTATTGTTTTGTTCGCCCTAAGTTGGCAGGGTATGCCCAGACGTGTGTCCCTTGATCACTTTGCCACTGGATTCAAGCTAGCCTGGCTGAATAGCCAGAAACCGGTTCCAGGATGCTTGTTTCCGGTCCAGGGAAGACATGGCTTGGCAGTTCGGGCTGGACTGTTCCCATGAGGCACAGGGTCAGACTGATTTGCATATGGCCATGTCTGAACTGGGGTGGTGGAGTGAGCTAAAGAATGATGATGGATTAAACCCAGATCAGTTGACTGGGGGTGAGTGTTTGATTAGCTCAAACGCTCCGTCCATCATCCCCTTTGGCCAAATAGAGTGGGCGTAGGTGAGACATATATGATTTATAGAATTCACTAGGGAAGCCGTTGGGGGCCAGGTACTTTTCCGGTGCGTAGATCGGACAGTGCGGTGGTCAGTTCCTCCAGTGAAAGAGGGGCTTCTAGTGACTCACGGGCTTTCTCAGAGAGGGCCTTTGGCGGAATGTCATCAAAAAAATCGTTCAATAGTGGAAGTATCTAGGACCTCGTGTGGCTCATATAGGGACTGGTAGTAGGCAGCAAAGCTACTGGCCAGCACCTCGGATCTGTCACCAGTAAGTTATCAGGGTCACGAATTCCCGGAAGTGGGGTATCCGCTTGCACCTGTTGGCATAACCGGAAGAGGAGTCTCCCCGATTTATCGCCCCATTGGTAAATTCTACTCTGTGTAGCGAGCGATGCACCACAGTCCATCAGCCCACTATGGTACTGTTGCTGCATCAAGCAAAACTGTCGACGTGATCTGGCCCCGTCTCTATCCCTAGTCTGGCGCTCCAGTGCCATAATGCGCGCTTCTCAGTGGATTAGTGACTGTCTTTGTCGTTTACGTTCAGCCGCGCAGTGACTTATGTCTACCCCCTGAATCGTGGGTTTCATAGCTTCCCACAGTACACAAGCGGAGGACGCCGTTGTCTCGTTATGGGATACATACTCCATGAGCATGTTGCGGATAGTATCTGTGCACGAAGGACCTGGGGATAAAAATTTAATCTATTCTGGAGAAAGATGAGTGGGTATGGGAATAAAAGGTGTAGCCAGCGTCTGTGGAATGATGTATCCTCCAGGTATCCACCCACCCCATATCCGTCAGGGTCTTTAATTTGGACTCGTAGGGCCTATCTGCAGTGCCAGAGGGTTGCCATCTGTCTATGTACGGGCATATTACATCATTTCAGTCCCTACCAACCACTGCAAGCCCCAAATTTCCACTAAATGATCTAGAAAACTCTGACCCAGGGGTGGGGGGGCATAGATGCTGCTGAATACTATATGTTCCCCGGCTATGAACCTGTGAGCGAATATGTATCTGCCATGTAAGTCTGCCCACTTTTGCACCAGCGTAAATGAGGTCCTGTGGTGTATCAGAATGGCCACTCCCCGGAAGCCTTCTGTAAAGCCCGCATGGAACGTTTGTATGTACTCATAGCGGGCTAGACAAGGGGTCTTAGTGCCCAGCATACGTGTCTCTTGTAATAGGAGAATGTCAGCGCTGATATGCTTGGCCTGTCGAAGCACTGCACCACGCTTGATCTTATCAAGCATACCCCGGGTATTCCAACTAACTACATATAGCTGTCCAGAGGTGCACGTTGTGGGTTGCGCCGCCATTGTTCTACGAGGGAGAGATAATCATCTTGGGACTGCACTGGGGAGCTCAGCTCCAGGAACCATCGGTCTTCGCAGCATATGTGTGTACTAACAAAGCTAAAATAAACCTGAACAACATCCCCAGCCCCTCCCACCCCACCAAAACTGCTGAAGTATCTATCGCGTGAAGCACCACACCCCGCCACCAACAGGGAGGCGAAGCGCGGTCTCCCCAATGGATCCCAAAAGTCCTAATGGTGTCCCGAGAACTGTGAAGGTTCGAAGCACACCGTAGCGATTGGCCCATACTTGGCCTGAATGCAGCCTTGCATTTTTAGAAGGCTTCAAGGCTACTGTTCCAGGGAGTTTGGTCTAAGTGACTGTAGCCAATATTTATTTTTGGACGGCGTGTTCTCCGGGTCACTGTTGCTGTTTTTGGAACGCCATGTCGATCTGGATCGGTGTCTGCACTTGTCCAAGGGTTTTTGCTGTGGGCTACTGGGTTCTCCTGCTGAGGAGTCTGAGTTTCTTCGAAGTGGAGTATGTGGTTTTAGGGTCCTTTGTTCATCTGTCCACGTGAAAACTTCATCTGGGGTTTCAAAGAAGATGGTCCGGGAATTGAAGACTACGCGCAAGCGGGGTGGATACAGAAGCATGTAGGGGACCTTGAGGTCTCGAAGGCAAGCCTTAGCTGCAGTGAATCATGACAAAATCATGATACAATGGGAATCATAGAACAGATCAGACTGTAGGCACGCCTGTTTCAGGATGACATCTCGGTCATGAAAGCTCATGATCCGTGCGATCATGGGCCGTGGTCTAGCCCCTGGCGGAGGTCGCTGCTGCAGGGCCCAGTGTGCGCGCTCAACCACGAAGCACGAGGACAGCACGTTGTCCGGAATCCAAGAATTGAGCCAGCGGGTGAGGAATTACCTGACGTCATCCCCTTCACAAGTTTCAGGGAAACCTACGAAACGGAGGTTGTTTCTTCGTGCTCTCCCCTCTGCATCTTCGACCCGCAGTGCCAAGCCCCTAGTCAGTTGTTCAAGGGTAGAAACCTTATGTTGAAGCATGGAAACGGTATCTTCCACTCCCGAAACCCTAGTCTCTGCTTGCGTTATGCAATCCACTGAGTTGCTGAGGTCTTGGCGTAGGAGTGTCACTTCTGTACCTACCGCGCCGATTTGGGTCTCAAGTGCCTGCAGCGACTGGGTGATGGCGGCTACTAGGGCAGCATTATCTGGCAGTCCTGCTGTGTTGTCCACAGTGTCTACGGACTGCGCCACCATCCCTGTAAACCGATCTAGAGTGCTTTGCTTAGGTCCCGAGGCAAGGGCCTTATCTTGGGACATGATGTGCAATGAGGTCCCCAGGGCCTGTATTTACTGGCCCTTGCCGTCTCGCCCAGACCCGTGGTACCTTTTGCGCAGACCACAGGGCAAACTGTCACAGCCTCACTCCTTTGAAGGGTATGGGCAATGAATAGATGTACCACTGCAGTGCTCCACTACAGAGGCGGCTGAGGGAGGACCCCGACCGCAAGCTGCACCGGGCCTAGCCCGGCTGCCTCTGTGACCACGCCCCCCTCCCCCTAATGGGTGCCTCACTTCCGTATTGGTCGTCTGCTGCAGGGCTCACAGCCATGTATGGCGCCTTTGTTTGATGCCGCACCGCCACCACTTCGTACCGATTGTCGAGTGCTCGCCGATCCACGGCATCCACCGGGAAGGAGACCGTTGGCCCGGCCCTCCTACGGCAGCCTGGTCGTTCTGTTGCTTCCCACTTGGGGCTCTGTCACGCTGTTGACTCAGGCCTGGCCCGTCACCAGCCCCCGGGTCCTGCAAGTGTCCCGCCGTGCTTGCCCAGCACCCCCCCCCAGGGAGGCACACACAGCCTGCTCCCTCCCCGAGTCGTGGACCACAGGATGTCCCCTCGTTGTTGCTCCAACCCAGCAACGGCTCCCAACCCCATGCTGACTGGCGCTAGGCAGTCGGGGTTCCGTGGGTCATCGAGGGAGGTTGCATCCAGGAGGATTTATGAGAATGTTGGCTCGGGCCAGCGGAGCTAGCTCAGAGCGCATCCACCATGTTGGACTGATTGGCTCCGCCCCTAGAGGTAGTTGTTTGAGAATGGTACAGCCTCGCAAAAGTAGAGTGCCTGTAATTATATATAGAATATAGATGTCCTTACTGACTTTCCTGTTTTGATACAGGCGAGTTAAATTCTGTCTCATATGGTGGTACAAATGACTACGCCAGGATGCCACCACTTCCAGGTGCCCAAGTGGGTGGAATCTGCTGTTAAAAAAGCACATGCAGTTTCAACCTTGACTTGTGAAGGCACATATTGGACTTACATGGCCTCGTATTTGATAGAATGCCTTCAAACCTTGTATTCTGTAGTCCAGCGCGTCACTGAATGTTTAGAACTCCTGGACTTCATGGATCTGTAGGGAGGAGAATGTAATGCCTGATGCTGCTTTCAGTAATATATATATTTCTGCTGTGGTAGTGATGGAGCAAGGATTCGAAAAAATGAAACTTGCTCGATTGAATCCTCCATTAACTGTCACTAATCATTGTTAGATTTGGGGGTCTCTAGTTGGCAGAGGTAGGTACCTTTGTCCAAATAGGGACCCTTGAGTCTAGTCAGGGAAAGTAGGTACACTCCTGAAATAACCCCTGCTCACCCTCTTGGTAGCTTGGCACGAGCAGACAGGCTTAGTTCAGAGGCAGTGTGTAAAGCATTTGTGAACACATACAGTAATCAAGTGACAACACTACAAATGGACACCACACAGGTTGTATATTTATAAAAATAGGTATACTTTTATATAGATTTATCACAAGACCATAAACGACAAAAATAATCCACAATACTGTCAAGAATGCTTAGTTCTGATCAAAAAGGCTTAATTCAAGGTTCTGTGCGAGTCGGTAGCCTCCTCCGGCTACGGCGATGTCAAGAACAAACAGAGTCTAACAAATCCAGCTGACCGCGTCGAGACGGGCCAACACAGCGTAGACAGACTCGGTCACAGTACCTTTTACTTGAAGCGGCAGGCACGGGCGTGCGAGCCGGATGGCTGTTCGTCGCGGTCGCGATGCAAAAATGGAAGCGTTGCAGGACGCGTTGTCCCTCGATGCGGTGCAGGCAGCGGCTCGTTGACGTCGTCGAGACGGAGTCGGTGAGACCAGGGCCGTGCGTTGCAGGGCGAGACGGTGCTTCGATGCGGTGCTGGCAGGTTGCGGTGCGGCGACGGAGCCGGATTCGGGAGCTGGCGTCGATCAGTCCGGACAGCGGTGCGAGTCGGGCGGTGCGTCGCGAAGCTTGCGAGGCGGTGCCCAACTCCGGTGCGGTCACAGGACTCGAACTCAGCAACAGTGACCGTGTCGGTCGGACCAGATGGATTCGGTGTAGCGAGGAGTTGCAAGGTGCGGTGCTCACAGGTTACGGTGCAGGCAGCGGCTCGTTGACGGAGTCGGTGAGACCAAGGCCGTGCGTTGCAAGATGCAGGCGTTGCTCGATGCGGTGCCAACAGGACACCGAGCCGGTCGGGAGAGTCGGTCACAGCTCCCTACCTCTGTAGCCACTGAAACAGAGTTTCCAGCAGCAATTCACAAAGGGGGTGAAGTCCAATGGTCCTGGGACTTCGATCAGGGGGCAAGCTCTCTTCCAAGCCCTTGGAGATCCTTCACAAGTTGATGAAAGTCACAGCAAAGCAAAAGTTCCTTTCTCCTTTCTTTGGCAGTCAGGCAAACCACTGCAGGCCAATCCCCCAAGCAGCACTTCAGCTTAGGGATAGTCTCTCCTCAGTTTCTTCTTGGTTCCGCTCCTCAGCAAAGGTTTCTTCTTGTTCCCAAAAGTGATCTAATTTTCCTGGGGTCTGGGTGCCCCTCTTATACCCTGATTCTCTTTGTTCTCTGGAGGCAGAGAGGCCTTTGCCTAGCTTAAACCAGTTCTGTGCAGCTTTGGAGCACTCTGTGTACATGACTCCTTCTTTCCTTTCAGAATGTGGGGCAGGGTACTCAGACGCCCGGCAGGGGGTGGAGCCAGCATTGTGGCAGGCAGGCACAGCCCTATTCAGACCCAGATGCAACTCCTCCCTCCACTCTGGATGCAGATCTCTCTATTCAGCCCTGGGCTGCCTCACCCTGTCTCCTGTGGCCACCCCCAGCCCCTGTCACGCACAAACCAGACACACAATACACAAGCTGGCAGAGGCAGGCTGGATAGTTAGGCAAGAAAATACCCACTTTCTAAAAGTGGTATTTTCAAACACAGAATGTTAAAACCAACTTCACTAAAAGATGTATTTTATCATTCTGAGTTCAGGCATACTAAACTCGAATTTCTACCTAGTTCCCTGAGTCAGTTTAGGATTATAAGATGTTATAATCAAACTGCCCATTCTGGCCTATGGGGAACAGGTAGCCTTGCAATAGTGAAAAACGAAAATGGCTGTAATTCACTATTAGGACATGCCACACACACCAGGCATGTCCCACCTTATCCTTACAATGCACCCTGCCCGTAGGCCTACCATAGGGGTGTCTGATATGAAGAAAAGGGAAGGTTTGGGGACTGGTAGGTGGGTGCACTTACCAAGTCGACATGGCAGTCACAGACTGCACACAGGCTCTGCAATGGCAGGCCTGAGACACACTTTACAAGCTACTTCTGTGGGTGGCACAACCAGTGCTGCAAGCCCACCAGCAGCATTTGATTTACAAGCCCTGGGCACACTCAGTGCACTGTACTAGGGTCTGACAGTAATTCAAATAAGCCAAACATGGAGTCACTAATTCACATCACAATTTACAATAGGGAGCACTTGCACTTTGGCACTGATTAGCAGTGGCAAAGTGCCCATGAGCATCTAGTCCAGCAAAAACATATCGACAACAGTGGAGGCATTATGAAAAAAATGGAAGGGAGACCCATGCCAAGGATGCCAGGTCTAACACGTGTCCCCTCCAGCTGAAATGTGGGGAGAACTATCCTACCCCTAGGGAGTTCTCATCACTAAGGCGGAAAAATCTGGACAGACCATCAGCATTGGCGTGTTCTGTACCAGGGCGGTGTTCCACCGTAAAGTCCATCCCCTGTAGGGAAATGGACCACCTCAACAGCTTTGGATTCTCACCCCTCATCTGCATCAACCATCTGAGGGGCCTGTGGTCTGTCTGAACCCGGAAGTGAGTCCCAAACAGGTATGGTCTCAGCTTCTTCAGTGCCCAGACCACAGCAAATGCCTCACGCTCAATAGCACTCCATCTCTGTTCCCGGGGAAGTAACCTCCTACTGATGAAGGCTACAGGTTGGTCTAGGCCCTCCTCATTGATCTGTGATAGAACAGCCCCTACACCATGCTCTGAAGCGTCCGTCTGAACAATGAACTCATTGGAGAAGTTGGGTGCCTGGAGCACAGGCGCCGTGCACATGGCAGTCTTCAAGGTGTCAAAAGCTTTTTGACAGGCGTCAGTCCAAATCACTTTCCTGGGCTGCTTCTTGGAAGTCAGCTCTGTCAAGGGGGCAACAATGCTGCCATACCCCTTGACGAATCTCCTGTAATACCCGGTGAGTCCTAGGAAGGCTCTCACCTCTGTCTGGGTCTTGGGGGCTCCCAAGCCAGAATGGTATCAATTTTCGGTTGGAGGGGCGCCACCTGGCCGCTCCCAACCTGGTGTCCCAAGTACACCACAGAACCCTGCCCAATCTGGCACTTACTTGCCTTGATTGTGAGGCCTGCCCTCCGCAGCGCCATCAACACTTCCCAGAGGTGGCGCAGATGTTCTTCCCAACTGGCACTGAACACTGCGATGTCATCCAGGTAGGCGGCACTGAAATCCTCCAGTCCAACCAACACCTGGTTGACCAACCTCTGAAAGGTGGCAGGGGCATTCTTCATCCCAAAGGGCATCACCCGGAACTGGTAGTGCCCATCTGGTGTGGAGAATGCTGACCTCTCTTTGCCCCATCAGTCAAGGCGATCTGCCAGTACCCAGACGTGTAAGTCAAACGTGCTGAGGTACCGCGCAGCCCCTAACCGATCTATGAGCTCATCAGCTCTGGGGATGGGGTGGGCGTCAGTCCTGGTGACGGAATTGAGTCCCCTGTAGTCCACACAGAACCGGAGTTCTGGTGTGGCACCAGGCGCGGCAGCCTTCGGAACCAAGACCACTGGGCTGGCCCAAGGGCTGTTAGAGGACTCAATCACCCCTAGCGCAAACATCTTGGAGACCTCCTCCTTGATGCAGGCTCTGACCCTGTCAGTCACCCTGTAAGCCTTGTGCTTCACAGGAAGACTGTCCCCAGTGTCCACATCATGGACGCACCAATGAGTGACACTGGGAACCAGGGAGAACAGGTCAGGGAACTGTCCCAACAGCTGGCGACAGTCACCCTGCTGCTCAGGTGTGAGGGAGGTAGAGAGGTTTACTCCCTCCACTGATCCATCTTGCTCTCGGGCTGACAGGAGGTCAGGAAGAGGCTCGGTCTCCTCCTCCATCCCATCATCTGTAGCTAAGAGCATGCCCACTTGGGACCTCTCCAAGTGGGGCTTTAGGCGGTTCACATGCAGGACCCTCAAGGGGTTCCTGGGAGACTGCAAGTCCACCAAGTAGGTAACTGGACTCTTGCGCTCTACCACCGTGAAAGGGCCGGTCCACCTGTCCTGGAGCGCACAAGGCTCCACAGGGGCCATGACCCACACTTTCTGACCAGGCTGAAGCTCTACCAGAGTGGCATTCTGGTCGTACCACCGCTTCATCTCCTCCTGGCTGGCTTCCAGATTTGCCTCAGCAAGTTCTCTGAAACGCCTAGTCTGGTTCCTGAAGGCCAGCATGTAACTGTATACATCCTGGGGAGGTTTCCTGGGAGATTGCTCCCAGCCTTCCTTGACCAAACTCAGAGGTCCTCGCACCGGGTGTCCATAGAGGAGCTCAAAGGGGCTGAACCCTAGAGACTTCTGTGGCACCTCCCGGTATGCAAACAACAGGCAAGGTAAGAGGACGTCCCATTTACGCCTCATGGGTTCTTCCAGACCCATAATCATGCCCTTTAGGGTCCGGTTGAATCTCTCAACCAGCCCATTTCCTTGAGGGTGGTAAGGAGTGGTGAACTTGTAAGTTACACCGCACTCCTGCCACAGGGACTTCATGTACTTGGACACGAAGTTGGTACCTCTGTCAGACACCACCTCTTGAGGGAATCCTACACGTGAGAAAATTCCCATCAGTGCCCGTCCCACCACGGGGGCCGTCACTGTCCTCAGAGGGATGGCTTCAGGGTACCGGGTGGCATGGTCCACCAAGACCAGGATAAACCTGTTGCCCATGGCTGTCTTGGGGTCCAGTGGCCCCACAATGTCAATACCCACCCGTTCAAAGGGGGTGCTGACCACAGGGAATGGCTGGAGAGGAGCCTTGTGCTTCCTCCCACTCTTTCCACTTGCCTGGCAAGTCTGACATGTCCTGCAGTGAGTGGCGGCACTCCTGCGCATCTGGGGCCAATAGAAATGGGTGACAAGCCTTTCAAAGGTCTTGTCCTGCCCCAGATGTCCTGCTAACGGTACATCATGAGCCAACCCCAGTAGGAAGGCTCTGAAGCGCTGGGGTACCACCAGCACACGGGCTGACCCAGGCTCAGCAACCTTAGGCTCTGAATACAGGAGACCATTCTCCCAGTAAATCCAATGTGATCCAGACTGATCACCTGCTGCCTGGTCTGCGGCCTGTTGCCTCAGACCCACGAGAGAAGGGCATGTGTTCTGCTCCTCGCAGAACTCATCCCTGGAGGGTCCTCCTTCTTGCTGCCAATGGGTCAGCTCAGGTAGGTCCCCCAGTTCAGCTACCTGTTCCCCTGTAGGCTCCAGGGCATCCCCCTCAGGGTCTACCTCCTCCTGGACCGTGGGAACTTCGGGGGCCGGTTTCCCGCGCCCCTGCCTCCTCTCTCTCCGGCAGGCACCTGGGCCTCCCTTTCAGGCTCCAGGTCCTCTTGAACACCTTTAGCTGCCATTGACCGGGTGGTCACACATGCCCAATCAGGCAAGCCCAACATTTCTAAATGCGCACTCCGCTCCACCTTAGCCCAAGGTGAGCTCTCCAAATCGTTCCCTAACAAACAGTCAACAGGCATGGCTGGCCTCACAGCTACTTGAAGAGTACCCGAGACCCCCCCACTCAAAGGGAACCTGAGCCACCTTGCAGTGACTCTCTGTGTTGTCAGCGGCAACAACCGGATAGAATGCATCAGGGACAACCTGCTCTTTAGACACCAGGTGACACTTGACAGCTGTCACACTGGCTCCTGTGTCTCTCAGAGCCTCCACCCTATGGCCATTGATGGTCACCCACTGCCTGTATTTTTTAGTGTTATCAGGCAGCTGGGTCCTAGGGACCATCTCAGAGTCTCCTAATGAGACAAGGGAAAACACTGTGGGATCCCCCCACCTTGGGCACCCCACTCCTCCCCCAGGGCTACACTAGCCAACTGCCGGGGGACTGCACCAGTGGGTGCTGGTTTTCCATGCAAAGGGCAACGAGGATCGTTTGCCTTGTGGCCAGGGGCGCCACACTTGTAACACACCAGTGGTCCCTGGTGAACAGGGGGGCCTGTCAGGGCCACTGGCTTCTTCTCAGGGGGAGGCTGGGAACCTTTCCCTTGGTTCCCTTGGGGTCTACTTTGGGGCCCTTTATGGAACTCCCTCTGTTTACCCTTGTCCCCCCACTCTTCTGCTGGGGACCCTGCCCACCCTTGGCGGAGTCTCCCACGTGACCCTTGTGGACCCGGGTACTCACCCAGCGGTCCGCCTCCTCAGCAAGCTGCCTAGGGTTAGTCAGCTTACTATCAATCAGGTGCTGGCGTAGCTCAGGAAAACAATTACTGGACAAGTGCTCCCAGGCAATCAAATCAAAGAGCGCCTGAAAATCAGTCGCTTTGCTACCCTTTACCCAACCATCCAAGGCTCTGCAAAAGAAGGTCACATATTCAACCCAGGTACTGCCTTCAATCTTCTTACAGTTCCTGAACCTCTGCCTATAAAGCTCAGGGGTTAAACCATATCTAGTCATCAATGCATCTTTCATGTGGCTATATGAATTATAGACTTCAGAGGGCAAATCCAACAAGGTATCCCGCCCCTCACTAAGGAACCGTCCCCACAACCCCGCTCCCCAATCCTTCTCAGGGACCCGGTGGGAAGACATGGCTACCTCATAGGCTTTGAACCACTGCCCAATGTCATCATTTTTAAAAAATTCCTTAACCACATCTTTTGGAATATACACCCTAGCTTCAACAGGCACAGGCGGTACACTGCCACCAGAGGGAGTAATCTCTAAGCTTTTGGCCTTCAATTCCAACTCCCTCAAAACTTTCTCATGTTCAAACTGCATTTTCTTTTCCTCTAGGGCTAATTTCCTAGTTTGCATTTCAAATTCTAACTGCCCATTTAGCTTGAGCTTGGTCAGCTCCATTTCGTGCATCCTACTCTCTTTCCTGTCCTCCAACTCCTCTGGAGACAGTCCTCTGGCAGAAACACTGCTACCTACTGGGGAGACTGCTTTCTTCCCCCTGGACCCAATAGCCCTTCCAGCTGCCCATCTGCATTCTCATCCCCTTCCATAGGTATAGGGGTGCTCCTTGCTTCAACCCAGGCCCTCAGCGCCTTTTGGTGCTCATCCTTCTTGGTGAGCCCGGTCATGGAGACTTTAAACTTCCTGCAGAAATGCTTGAGCTGTTTGAGGGTGTAGCACTCCAGTTTCTCCTCCTCCCAATCACAATCAACAGATGCTACAGATGGTGTGTTATCCATGGTGATTTAAACTTGGCAGTTGCAAAAATTGGAAAATCCCAGAAAAAATGCTATCAAAGAGTATGTGGTTGCGTCTTGATCTGCACTCACTAGGTAGTGTTTACCAATTACTGTACATGAGTCACAAATGCAAGTCCAGAATCCTCACCGCTGACCACCAATGTTAGATTTGGGGGTCTCTAGTTGGCAGAGGTAGGTACCTTTGTCCAAATAGTGACCCTTGAGTCTAGTCAGGGAAAGTAGGTACACTCCTGAAATAACCCCTGCTCACCCTCTTGGTAGCTTGGCACGAGCAGACAGGCTTAGTTCAGAGGCAGTGTGTAAAGCATTTGTGAACACATACAGTAATCAAGTGACAACACTACAAATGGACACCACACAGGTTGTATATTTATAAAAATAAGTATACTTTATATAGATTTATCACAAGACCATAAACGACAAAAATAATCCACAGTACTGTCAAGAATGCTTAGTTCTGATCAAAAAGGCTTAATTCAAGGTTCTGTGCGAGTCGGTAGCCTCCTCCGGCTACGGCGATGTCAAGAACAAACAGAGTCTAACAAATCCAGCTGACCGCGTTGAGACGGGCCAACACAGCGTAGACAGACTCGGTCACAGTACCTTTTACTTGAAGCGGCAGGCATGGGCGTGCGAGCCGGATGGCTGTACGTCGCGGTCGCGATGCAAAAATGGAAGCGTTGCAGGACGCGTTGTCCCTCGATGCGGTGCAGGCAGCGGCTCGTTGACGTCGTCGAGACGGAGTCGGTGAGACCAGGGCCGTGCGTTGCAGGGCGAGACGGTGCTTCGATGCGGTGCTGGCAGGTTGCGGTGCGGCGACGGAGCCGGATTCAGGAGCTGGCGTCGATCAGTCCGGACAGCGGTGCGAGTCGGGCGGTGCGTCGCGAAGCTTGCGAGGCGGTGCCCAACTCCGGTGCGGTCACAGGACTCGAACTCAGCAACAGTGACCGTGTCGGTCGGACCAGATGGATTCGGTGTAGCGAGGCGTTGCAAGGTGCGGTGCTCACAGGTTACGGTGCAGGCAGCGGCTCGTTGACGGAGTCGGTGAGACCAAGGCCGTGCGTTGCAAGATGCAGGCGTTGCTCGATGCGGTGCCAACAGGACACCGAGCCGGTCGGGAGAGTCGGTCACAGCTCCCTACCTCTGTAGCCACTGAAACAGAGTTTCCAGCAGCAATTCACAAAGGGGGTGAAGTCCAATGGTCCTGGGACTTCGATCAGGGGGCAAGCTCTCTTCCAAGCCCTTGGAGATCCTTCACAAGTTGATGAAAGTCACAGCAAAGCAAAAGTTCCTTTCTCCTTTCTTTGGCAGTCAGGCAAACCACTGCAGGCCAATCCCCCAAGCAGCACTTCAGGCTTAGGGATAGTCTCTCCTCAGTTTCTTCTTGGTTCCGCTCCTCAGCAAAGGTTTCTTCTTGTTCCCAAAAGTGATCTAATTTTCCTGGGGTCTGGGTGCCCCTCTTATACCCTGATTCTCTTTGTTCTCTGGAGGCAGAGAGGCCTTTGCCTAGCTTAAACCAGTTCTGTGCAGCTTTGGAGCACTCTGTGTACATGACTCCTTCTTTCCTTTCAGAATGTGGGGCAGGGTACTCAGACGCCCGGCAGGGGGTGGAGCCAGCATTGTGGCAGGCAGGCACAGCCCTATTCAGACCCAGATGCAACTCCTCCCTCCACTCTGGATGCAGATCTCTCTATTCAGCCCTGGGCTGCCTCACCCTGTCTCCTGTGGCCACCCCCAGCCCCTGTCACGCACAAACCAGACACACAATACACAAGCTGGCAGAGGCAGGCTGGATAGTTAGGCAAGAAAATACCCACTTTCTAAAAGTGGTATTTTCAAACACAGAATGTTAAAACCAACTTCACTAAAAGATGTATTTTATCATTCTGAGTTCAGGCATACTAAACTCGAATTTCTACCTAGTTCCCTGAGTCAGTTTAGGATTATAAGATGTTATAATCAAACTGCCCATTCTGGCCTATGGGGAACAGGTAGCCTTGCAATAGTGAAAAACGAAAATGGCTGTAATTCACTATTAGGACATGCCACACACACCAGGCATGTCCCACCTTATCCTTACAATGCACCCTGCCCGTAGGCCTACCATAGGGGTGTCTGATATGAAGAAAAGGGAAGGTTTGGGGACTGGTAGGTGGGTGCACTTACCAAGTCGACATGGCAGTCACAGACTGCACACAGGCTCTGCAATGGCAGGCCTGAGACACACTTTACAAGCTACTTCTGTGGGTGGCACAACCAGTGCTGCAAGCCCACCAGCAGCATTTGATTTACAAGCCCTGGGCACACTCAGTGCACTGTACTAGGGTCTGACAGTAATTCAAATAAGCCAAACATGGAGTCACTAATTCACATCACAATTTACAATAGGGAGCACTTGCACTTTGGCACTGATTAGCAGTGGCAAAGTGCCCATGAGCATCTAGTCCAGCAAAAACATATCGACAACAGTGGAGGTATTATGAAAAAAAATGGAAGGGAGACCCATGCCAAGGATGCCAGGTCTAACAATCATTAATTAGTAGATAAGACGAAACTAACATGCACCCAACACAGAAAACATGGGGAGAAAAGCTTATGCATGCTTGAATTAATGAGAAATAAAATGCCGCAATTTTAAAACCCGCTTTAACTTGCAAAAACGCTTTGCGCATGTGCAAACCCGAATGACGTATAAAGTAACGTGACTAACTCGCTTTGAGAGGGAAAACCCTCACGCATGCGCAAGAAGAACTGAAAAGCGGTCTTGAGGTACCGCATGCCCGGCATATGCTTGCTTGATTTGAAAAGAAAGCTGCTGCTATTAACGCTTATGCCTAAGAGAAATAATAATCACTTGGGATAGAGTAGAAGTGGGTGGTGAACAGTGAGAATTACATGTTCAAGAAAATAATATCTGTTTTTGATTCTTTTATTAATAGTGTGTATTTGGGCCTGCTAATCCATGACTGAAAAAGAAAATGGCGAAAGCTGCGCATGCTTAGAGAGTCCATGAAATGACCGATGACACAGAAGGAGCTGAATGACTGAAAGGACAGAAAGGATGGGAAAAGAAGAAGATGTAACAGTCAACTATGAAGCCTGTATTAAGTGAATTATGGCATTTGCAACAAAATATGCATGTTTCAAATAAAATATATGAATGAGTAGAAGGGGCAGGGTTAACAAACAATAGGTTTTACTAATAAAATGAATACCTCAGGTTGGGATGATGAAGACACCCCTAACCCCGTCCAATCATATTCCGTAGTTTAGTAAAGCTGCAACACTTGAGGGTGGGACATGAAGAAATAAAGACTATAACTAGAGTGATTTGAGTTAAGAACAATACCATGATGCTGACAACGCTGCTAGGAGCTGAGCACGAGAGAGAGGGAGAGAGAAGACGAGTGTAGACTCAGAAGATCCAGACTACTGCCTGATTAGATTTGAAGATTGCGGAAGAATATCGAGGAGGGAGAGCGTGAAAGAGAGGGAATCGCCCTGGTGCGTCGGGTTGTAGAGACGTCTAGTAAGTATCAGACCTGTCCTGATCCTATCCTTTAATCTTTTGTCTCCTGATCCTAAGTCAGGGGACCTCCACCAGTCCTTTGGCCAGAGGGGTGGTTTTCCAGTTATCCTCATTAGGTAAATGTCATTCTATCCAGTATTTGCATATTTCTTTGCAAATGTATTATAAATGTGCCTTTTGTCTCTTCATCTATCCACTCTTATGCATTTGATTTTTGTTGAATGAAGTTTGTGTAGTTGAATGTATTGTGCTATATGATTATTCTCTCCTCCATTTAAGAAAGATGAAGTTTGCACTGTGTATTTGTAATTAATGAGCGTTCAACTTAATGACTGAAATTTTAGATAAACTTATTATTATTATTATATTCAGAGTCTGTGGTTATTTCATTATGAATTTTAGTTAAGAAGTTGTTAAAATCACCATCAACTAACTCAACTAATGGTCCATCGACCAGAGGAAGAGTGTTGATTCGTGAAGATTAGTTAGACATGATACTGTAATTGATTTGTGGTTACAAGGAAATAACTAATCAGAATTTGTGGAATTATTCAGAATCAAAATCCTTCCAGCGGGAAATTGGCCAAGGGGAATACGAATAAAGGTATTTGGATACAGGTATATGGGCCCATTAAAAGTTCAGATTTTTGGTGTGTAAAATATCCAACCCTGGCCTCTTCGCGCTGGATCAGTTTTTCTGGTAGCAGAGTTATGGTTATTATTGATTAGTTTGGTGATTATTGATAATTGATTATTGACTATATGTTCTTAACATGAAAAGTTAGTGTCTTGTTCTATGTTGTCTGGAAGTACAGGTACGGAGATACCTGGGAATCCCGGGAATTGAATTTTGAAGAGTGTGGTAAGGAAATCACACTGCAGAAGGTTACTCGTCTGTTGTCATAATACCTAAAAGCTACGGAGGGCTGTAGGTGTTATATTAGGGACTATATCGTATAAGAGTAGAATGTGAGTGATAGCGAAGGGTCCACCTGTGAAACTTTGGCCTTTCCCGAAGGAGGAGTATCCCTAGAGGAGCAATAGGTCTTCCCGAGCTTAAGTGAAGGGTAAACAGTGGTTTTTACTCGTAGTATAAGGAAGTACTTTCTCTTTGAAGCAAGTGAATAAACTATCTTTTGAATTAGCGGAGCAGACACAGTAGCGCTGTTTTTACGTTGTTACTAACAGAAAAGATATTAAGAAAAGTTTAGAGAATACATTGCCGTATTACCTTGTAAAGGGAGGGTCAGTAGCAGGAGTCATACTGACGTCACAGAGAGCCGCGCTGGTATTGGTTGAGACAGCGGGCGTGTAACAAGTGCCAATTGTAAAGGGAGGGTCAGTAGCAGGAGTAATACTGATGTCACAGAGAGCTGCACTGGTATTGGTTGTAACAAGTGGGTGTGTGCAAAGCTCTGATTGGTTGGTAGACAAGAGCCACGCAGGTATTTGTTGTGGAAGAAAATACGTAGTGAGCCTTGATTGGACTGTTGGTGTGAGTCGCGCTGGTATAGGACGAGTGTTGGGAAACAGGATACGTAAGAATACGGAAGAGTTTCTAGTTTTAGCTTGCTGAAAATACTTAGTTACAGGGATTGGAAGATTGAAGCTGATTAATAAAATCAAAACTTTCTTTAAAAAGGATAAGCGTGTAGTAACCAGAGTAGGGATTCTTATGCCACCCCCTAATACACCTGCTTCCTTTATGATGTTGGAACGAGGATACCATACGTGTGTTTGGTTGGAAAATTGGGTGGAATATACGAAAGGTGATGGAGTTTTGGCTTTTCCTGAGAATGGTACATTTAATGTAAGGGTTCTTCAGATTTTGAGAAATCGGATGAATACATTAGAACCTAGCCCTAGGTTAACGCAGTATGAAGCTTTGGAGGAATGGGAAGTTGAGGCATTTGAGCGAGAGAAATACAGAGGAGGTAGAAGAATAAATAGGGGATTTTTCCCAAGATATCCGTTTGATACTCGAGGAGATGAGATGAAAAGACGGAGAAGAGCTGTAGTAACAGAAGGGTTGTATCCAGTATTGATGGCTGAAGATCAAGTACGGAGTAAATGCAAAGAAAAAATGAAACATACAGGTATGGCAGGAACAGAATGTGATGAAACGGATGATGAGTTATTAGAGGACATTTTAGTTAAAAGACCTCCACCTTATGAAGAAAATGCTGGAGAGGCAACTCCAAGTGCACCAATGATGAGAACTCCCTTAGTTCCGCAGGTTTTATATGATCCAACAGTTACCAAAGTATTACAGGAAAAGGAAAGGGATGCATTGAATAGAACAAAAGAGGAGATAATACAGAAAATAAATCAGTTAGGTTTAAATGCCGAAGCCTTGACAGTGCCAGTAACGATAGGTCCAGTTATTCCATTATATGGGGATAAACAAGACACCCCGAGATTACAAACAGTGACAATCCCACAAAATAATGTCAGAAAAGAGGTAGTGATGTCAGAAGATCTAACCAGTGAGACTGATTCAAATATATCATTACTAGATCTCCCTAATATTGAAACAGTGACGGAGACTCCGAAAAGAGGTTCACCAGTAAATAAAAGGAGAAAGGAACGGATTGTCACTCCGGTAGCAGGAAATTCTAAAGGATTTTCGCCAGAAGAACTAGAGGAGTGGGCGAAAGGATTAGACAAAAAGAAAACTCAAACACCAAACATAGATGTGGCCAAGTTGAAAGTAGATTTGGAAGAAATGATCATTGGCACAATAAGCCCAGAGGGATTAGGTACATACAGAGATGATGAATTGTTGTTTTTGTGTAAAAGTATAACATGGAGAGCAAAGAATCTGCATGAGAAAATAGTAGAGGTTGCTTCAGAATTTGGAAGAGATGTAGAAAAATCGAAATTATTGCAGAAACCATATAGGGCAGAATTTACTGACAAGGATTTAGAAAGTTTGAATGCGTCAGGAAGGAGATTACAGATCAAAGAATTAATGAATATTTTGAAGAAATGGGGAGATGTGGACAGATGGCGAGGTAGATGGACAAAGAAAAGGGTTGAAGCAGCTACAAAGGAAGCATCTGCATTCCCATTAAGAGAAACAGAACAGGTTGAAAGAGTGTGTCCCATGAGAGAAGTTCCTGGAGGTGGGTACGTTCATGTTCCATGGTCCAGACAGGATATTTTGTCTTTTACAAATGATTTTCCCAGATTAAGGGAGAAGCCATTTGAATGGTACAAGCAGGTAGAGAGGTTTGTGAAAGCTTCAAAAGTATTATTAAAGGATTTGGATGGACTGTTTGATATAGTGGTGCCAGCTGATTTTTGGACAGAATGTAAGATTACGGTTGATTGGCCAACGGAAGAATATCCAAGAGATGCAAAGACAGGTGCACCTTCAGAAGATGTGATGAAGAAGTATCAGCAAGTGATTACTTTCTTGAAAGGGAAAATTCCTCCAAAAGAAACAGATTGGGGTAAAATAGATAGAACAACTCAAGAACCGAAAGAGTCAGTGCATGCGTATTACGAAAGGTCATTACAGGTGTTTAAGCAGTACAGTGGATTTGAAAATATTGGTGATAAGGTTATGGGACATTTTGTGTACAGGTTTGTGTATGGATTGAGATCGGAAATTAGTCAGATGATTCAACAGCATATGCTTTGCTGGCAGAGTAAGCCCATTGATGACATTTTGAAGTACGCGAAGTATTGCAGTGACGATATTGACGCAAAACATAAGAAATTGAAAGAAAAGATGATGTGGGCACAAGTGAAGTTAGCAGAACATCAAGAGGCTAGTACTGGTTCACAAAATGAAAATCAGTTGAATAACCAAAATCAGAATAGTCAAGGATTGAATGGGAATAAAGGAAAAGGACGAATGAGTAGAGAAGAAGCGAAAAAGAAATTTCCTTGTCATGCGTGCAGAAAGCATGGGCATTGGAAGAATGAGTGTAGAAACGTTCAACAGAATAATGGGGTAAATCAAAATTTAAATCCACAGATGCAGAATGAGGTGGTTGTGAAGCAACAGCAACAGGTAGTTACTCCATAGTTACAGGTGCCACAAGCCACTATGCCCAACTGTATGAACGCTCAAGTGCAGAGATTCAGTGTGAACACCGGATTTCGTGGAGAGAGTGGTAAGTATACACAAACAGTTCAACAATATGGGATGCACAGTATCGAGTGTGATTCACATGTTTCCCCAATGACGGTGCCTGAGGGGGGAGGGAAGAATGCGTGCTTGGCGCATCCTTGGCGGTAGATCAGTCAGGTCCATTTGTTGATGGAAAAGTGGAAGGTAATGACATCACTTTCCTAGTGGATACTGGTGCTACCCGTTCTACTGTAAGAGCAGCAGAAATTCCAAACCTACCCCTCTCGGGAGAAACTATCCAAGTTGTAGGAGTCTCAAATAAGCAAATTAAAACCCCGCTTACTAAACCAATAGAAGTAAATATTGGAAATTTCAAAGACATGCATCGGTTTGTGGTGTGTGATTCAAGTCCAGTTACCTTGTTTGGGAGGGATTTGTTGTGCAAAATGAACTGTACCATCTATTGTACACCTGATGGTATTGCTTTTCAAACACCCGATGAAGATATCGCTTTCAAGATGATGCTAGTGATGGAGCAAGGTCTCGTAAGAAAGAGACTTGCTCGGAGGCAATCCTCTCGTTTAACTCATTAACAAGAGTTACTAAACATGTTTTGTGAATAATTAATACGCACCACATAAACACGCGGGTTAGCGAAGCTTGCTTATGTGTGTACTAACGCGGATAACAATGAAAACGGACTAATACAGCTTTAAACGGGGAAACTGTTGTGCGCATGCGTCAACTGCATCTACGCAATATGACGAGCTAACGCTTGGAGGAAAATTCTAGCGCATGAGCAGAATACACTAAAATGAAGTCTTGAAGACTCGCGTGCATGGCATCTGCTTAGTCGAAACTAAAACAGGCTATTTTACAAATGCTAATGCAGGGAAAATATTAATAAGGGAACGGGAATAGAGTAGAGGTGGGAGGTATACAGTGAGACCATTTATTTTGTGAAAATAACATTTCTCTTTTGACTTTATTATTAGTGCGCATTTGGGCCTTTCTCGTATGACCGGACTAGATGAAATGACGCAACACTTGCGCATGCCTACTGAGTGAAGCTATGAAGGTCAATGACGAAGCATTTGAATGGAGGCCAGATCGTAGCGCCATGTCCTGGGAACGGATGGTGAAAGGTTCAGCGATGTGATGTTCTATTCTTCATAGTGTCATTAATGTTGCAAGTTTGCTACATGTAATGGATGGGAATAAAATTTTGAATAAAAATTAAGGGGATGGGTCTGCGAACATTGGTCTAACAGAGTTAAGTGACATGTAAGCATGGTGTGATGATCAACCCCCTTGCCTGACCAATTAGATTTCGTATTTTTACGATATTGTAACTTTAGTGGGTGGAACATGAGGAAATGAAGGTATAATTGAGGTAGCCTTAGTTAGTTAGATTTTGACGAGAGAGACTTGATGACGAGACTTGATTTGATGAGATTCGCAGAGCTCGGGATTCTGTCTGGGAGTAGGGGATGCTGCTGCTGGAGAGATGCTGTGAGGTGCTGATGAAGACTCGAATGCAGACGCTGAAGAAGAACTTTCTATCCTAACTTAATTGGGTTAGATCAGAAGATTGCGGAAGAATCTCGAGGAGGGAGAGAGTGTCAGAGAGGGGTGCGATGCAATTCGCCGGTATTCTAGAGAGGTCACCTATCCTGTCCTGAAGTCTTTGTCTCCTGACCTATCCTGGGGACCCTTACAAACCCTTTGGTCTTTCACACCATTCTTGGTAATTATAATTTCACGTTATTTGCAAATGTTCTTTTCTCTCTGTCCTCTCCCTCTCTGAGCATTAATTATTGTATGAGTCCGAAGTATATGTTTTGATGTTTAATCAATTGAACTTCTCGCCTAAGAATGAGGGTGACTACACTGTATTTTTGAAATAATTCACATGCATTTTATTTAGATAAAGATTTAAAACTTTCCTGAGTCTGTGATTATTTTTGTCAAACCAAGAATAGTTAAGGGTTAAGTTAATTATCACCATCAACTAGTTCCAACTAATGGTCCATGGACCAGAGGAAAGAACTTTTTTTTTTTTTGTCAAAATGTGTTTTTTTGAAACATTTATCACAAAGTACAAACAGTGCTTAATGATTACATCTCACAATGTGTTTCAAAAGATTCAACGGGTACAAATACCATGCTATAGGTAGCTAAAGTGAAGAGCACAGTTTCTAATTAACTTGGTAAGCTCGTCCCCCGCCATAGCATCTCAGGAATCGGCACATTATAACAAGAGGGAACAACCAAAGGCCCGGTAGCTCCCCGAGTCGCCGGGCCCAGTTCTACATATAGCGCCAATACAGGTATACGCCCTTGAGAGATGAATAATGCACATCCAATGCAAACGTGCTGGATGCCTGCTGCAAGCAGCCTCCGGCTTGTAGTAAAGCGAGAACAAAAGGAAAGTAAGAGTAGAATAATCGGGAAAAAAAGGGAAATAAGAACAGTCAAACTACGGTGATACCCAGGGAAGTTAGTGCTGTGGCAGTATGGGCTGTGAAGGGGGGGAAAGGAGGGGGAAGGCCAAGCCCCGACGAGGGCCCCCCATCATCCGAACAGGCCGTTGTCGCCGTCAGGATCACATCATCAGTGCTGCTGTCTCGAGGAGGGGCAGGACCCAACTAAATCAAAAAGAGATGAAGCGCCCTCAATCTAGGACTACACGCAAAAGGGGAAGGCCCTCTGAAAGGTAGCTAACCAGGGGGACCAGATATAGTCAAATCCCTTCCTGGAATCTTCTGCTATGTCAGTGAGTCGTTCCATTGCTATTGCCTTCCACAGTCGAGCATGCCATTGGGAGAGAGAGGGGGCCTCAGGTTTTTTCCAGGCTCCTGCTATGGCCATCTTCGCGGCCCCCAGGCATACCCACAAAATAGATCTATCAGCGTGTGTTTGGTATTTGAGCAGTGGGTCGCGGAGACCTAGTAGAACTTGTTCCATGGAGTCACCAATTGGATAGCCTAATATGATTTTAATTTGGGATAGAATTTCCTTCCAAAAGATTTTAATGACCGGACAGTCCCATCAGATATGTTTAAAATCACCCAGTGACCCACAACCCCGCCAACAACGATCGGAGGTGCTTGGGAAAATAAAGTGTAGTTTGTGGGGGTGAAGGTACCAGTCATATACCGTTTTGTAATGGGCTTCCCTGAGGTACATGGATCGATTGAATTTGACTATGTCCCTATATAGGGATTCCCATTGCTTATCCGAGGACGGTGTCTGGAGCATATCTCCCCAAAAGACTCTATGGCGTTGGGTGCGTTGTGGCGATAGTGGGAGAAGTAGATTATATAGGAAGGAAATACATCCTTTGCCCATGGTACCCGCTATACAAATTTCTCTATTGGGGAATAGTCTCTGGAGGCAGCTTGGCGTATCTGTGGCTGCTGGACCCAGTGTATTAGTTGTGTATAGTGGTAGCGTTCAGTAATTGGAAGGCGAAACTGGTTCATACAATCATGGAAGGACCGTATCTTGGTGCCTTGAAAGAGGTCAGAGATCATGAGGCACCCCCCCCCCTTCCATAAGTCAAAGGGCCCCTCTAGGTGTGCAGGAGGGAAGTTCTTGGAGAAGTGTATGGGGGTATAAGGGGATGGGAATGTAGTCAATGGGAGCGATTTGGTTACTGCATCCCACGCGTGAAGGGTGGTGGAGGTAGGGACACTAAGGTAAGCATTGGGAGACCTGTCCTCCTTAGCCCGCCAGGGTAAGTCCCAAATTGTCCTCCCTGTCACCTGTCTGTCTATATGGAGCCATAATTTGTGAAATTCTCGTAGCGACCATTCGCTCAGCACTCTTAATTGGGCCGCCCTATAATAGGTCAGGAAGTCTGGCAGGGCCAGGCCATCTTTCAGCCGTGGTCTTGTTAGTAAATGGTAGGAAAGCCGTGCGCGTTTCCCTTGCCACACGAATTGAAGTAGCAAGGTTTTAAGTTCGGGGAAGAGTGTCCTGTCTGGTTGGATAGGGAGACCCTGAAAGAGGTAAAGAAGGCGAGGTAGTACGTTCATTTTAATTGCGTTGATCCTCCCGATCCATGAGATATAGGCTGTGCTCCATTTTTTGCAGTCTGCCGTAGTCGACGAAGAAGGGGTGGGAAGTTGTCCTTGTAGAGGTCCGTGAGTTTGGGAGTAATTTGAACTCCGAGATAGGTAATGTCCTTACGGGCCCATTGGAAGGGAGATGTCTCTTCCAGAGTCTTTTGCGTGTCTAAGGGTAGAGTAAGATTTAAAATGGATGATTTAGAGAGATTCACTTTAAAGCCGGAGACAGCCTCAAATTGCTCAAGTTCCCGACTAATGGCAGGTAGGGAGGTGGTCGGATTGGTGACTGGTAGAAGGATGTCATCTGCGAACAGAGCGATCTTATGATCATCCTGTCCAAAGCGGATTCCCGTAATCTGTTGGTTAGCGCGAATCCGGGCAGCAAAAGGCTCAATACTGAGAGCGAAAAGGAGCGGAGACAAGGGACATCCCTGTCTAGTCCCTCTCGCCAAGTTGAAAAATTTTGAGGCCACCCCATTCACCAGTACCCGGGACTTAGGGGCACTAAAGTTGGCATGAACCATCCCGATAAAGGCGTCACAGAGACCGAATCGACGCAGAGAAAGCTCCAAAAAATTCCAATCAACGCGATCAAAAGCTTTCTCCGCGTTGAGCGATAAAAGTGCGGCCGGGATCTTCTTCTTTTGGGATTTGTCTATTAAATGAAAGATGCGTCTGAGATTGTCGTGAGTCTGTCGCCCTTTGATAAACCCGGACTGGTCGGGGTGGATAAGATCGGAGAGAAATTTCTCAAGTCGTGTAGCCAGGATTTTGGAATATAATTTGGCGTCGAGGTTAAGAAGGGCAATGGGGTGATATGATGAGCATTTCTGTGGGTCTTTCCCAGTTTTCGGAATAATAGAAATCAGGGCTTCGCCCATGGAGGGTGTCACTGTTTGTCGGGTTGCAATGTCATTGAATAGTGTAGTGAGGTGTGGACCTAAGTCAGCCGAGAAGGTGCGATAAAATTGAGCGGTAAAGCTATCAGGCCCTGGGGCCTTGTGACGTTTTAAGGAGTCAATTGCGGCCTGTACCTCCTCCAGAGTAATATTCGCGCCTAGGCTATCATTGACGGAGGCCGGGGGTTGGGGTAGGTCGAGGGCAGCTAGATATTGTTTTTGTTCCGATTCCCTAAGGGTGTCAGCTCGGTATAAGTTTTGGTAGAAGTCATGGAAGATCTGTGCTTTCTCTTCTTCTTGGACGTGGGTCGTGCCCTGTTCATCTATAATTTGTTTTACAAAAGCTTTTTCCTGCTTGATCCTCAGTTGTTTGGCTACTAAGGTGCCCACCTTATCTTTCCCTTCATAACCTCTAGCCTGAAGTCTCAAAAGTGTCTTCTCCGCTCTATTTGTATATATTGCGTTAAGTTTCCCTTTGAGGGCTGTAACTTTCCGCAGTGATGGGGCTGAGGGAGCGGCCTTATGCTGCCCCTCCACCAACTCTCGCTCCAAATCCAGACGTTCCCTGGTTTGGAGTCTTTTGAGGGAGGAGACAAGGGAGATACAATGACCTCTGATGTGTGCTTTAAACGCATCCCAATTGTTCGCTAAAGAAGTGTCGGATGGGTCATTAAGGAGAAAGAAATCTCGGATCGCTTTGCGAAGATCGTTTCGGTGTAGGCGATCCCTGCAGAGGAACTCTGGGAAATACCACCTTGTAAGTTTAGAGCGTGGGGCCGGGCAGTCCAAAAGGCAAGTCAGAGGGACATGGTCGGAGAGAGCAATAGGAAGAATGAGTGAGGTCGTGAGTGAGTGTGCGATTGACTGATAAAAATATGGTCAATACGGGAGTATGATTTGTGGACATGAGAAAAGAAGGTGAAATCCCTCGTGGTCGGGTTAAGGTGGCGCCATACATCTATGAGCCCCGATCATTGTAATGCTTGCTTAAGTGATGTGGGAAATAATCCCCCTCCTGTTCTGTGGGTGTGTGAGGAATCCAAGTGAGGGTTCCAGACAAGGTTAAAATCCCCCATGATAATTAGGTCCCCCATTGCAAAGCCCATTAGGGAATCTAGGAAGGAAGAAAGTCAGCTTGCCCAGTATTGGGCGCGTATATAGAGGCAATAGTGCAGGGTCTACCCAGCAGTGACCCCTTAACCATGACAAATCTACCCTCCTTATCCTTCTGTGTAGTCTCATGAATAAAGTGGGCGGACAAGTGAAATATCAGGGCGACCCCATTTTGCTTTTTTGTACTGGTGGCTTGGTAAATCTGGGGATAGCGCCTGTGCTTGAGCCTGTTTTTGTCAGGGTGAGCTTCCTTCCTCGGGATCTGGACGCGAAGACACAATGAACCCACCTCTCGATACCTTCAACTATGACTTTTGTATAACAGAGTATTGAAGTGATCAAGCGGGGGGAAGGGAAATTAGGATGGGAACAGCCGGGAAGGAGATCTGTAAAGGAAAAATGTTAGCAACAACACAAAATACATTAACCAAGTATTAATGACACGTTTTAGATACTTCAATCCAAGCAGAACCTTTATGAGCTTCTAAGGGCTTTGTCTCCAGGTTACTATGATTCAATATGTGAGTTTAACAGCACTCACTGAATCTTAATTACTTTGCTTATGAGTTAAAACACTCATCAATGAACCAAATGGCACTTTCACAATGACTCTCTTGTGCAAATATGAAGATGCTGTGTCTCTGTGCCACTGCGCAAAGAAATGGTATACAAATGCGCTCTTCCTCAGGAGAAAAACTAAGTTGCTATATTCTTGTGCAACTACGACATGAAATAATATGCTTAATGCTTTTTAATCAAGAAAAATGAAGTTGCGATAGTACTGTGCAACTACGAACCGAAACAATATGCAAATGTGCGTATGAACAAAAAACGAAGTTGCGATATCTCTACACAGCTACGTGACGCTTTTGTTCAACTCTTACCTACAGAGTACGGCCTACTCTGAAATCCTTACTTGTGCTGGGTTATGGCCGGGAAACACTGCGGGAGCCGGCTTGAGCCTGCGGAGAGCAGCGGGGGTGGGGGGCAGCCGTGAAGAATGAATAGCCGAACGGAAGCCAACAAGACCTCCGACTGACGAGAGCTCTGCTCAGAGAAGCCCCAAGGGAACACAAAGGCTCTCACCAAGAACCAGCAAGGCGACAACCGGAAAATGGAGCCGGAACAAAGAACAGAAGCTCCGCACTCGGGAAGCCTCCAAGAATAGTGAGCACGGAGGAAGAGGCGTGGCCGATGATGAAGACGTTGCCACGCTCACATGCTGCCCTCAAATATGATGGGATATGCAGTCCACAAGCAGAAAAACCTCTCCTGCAAGATAATAAAGAGCTATGAGAGCTCCTGGAACACAATGAAATAAAGGATAACAGTTTGAGAGGCAATTTGTACAGAATCACCTACAATGAGAGCACCAGACCCACCATCTAGTTACTAAAGCTGCTTCATGCGCTTTGCCACAGCGCACCTTAGCGCACGGTGGCATAGACACACGCCTTTGGCGCATAATAGGGATGTGTGAAGTGAGTGGGGCGGGCCCTAGACCGCGTGCCGCCCTAGACCGGACAGTACTTCCCCCTCCCCAGCGCGGTCTAGGGCCCGGCTTTTGAGTATAGCGGAGGTGGAAGCGTCTTACTAAACGTGGAGCGTGAACATTTCCTGCAGGCTCCCATGAGTCATTTTCAGGCCCATATCCCTTCCAGGATATCAAATACCACAACAGAGAACCTCTGAACCTTGAATCCAAACTGTCACGTACTTCGTATTCCCAATGACCTTGGACCAAGAGAGGTGCTGGACGTTCCGGGCATGTCTCACTGGCAGGTTTTAACAGAGAAGTGTGAAACACTGGGTGAATTCGTAACGAACCAGGAAGTTGTAATTTATAGGTAACCGGGTTAACTTGATGCACAACCTTATATGGCCCAATGAATTTTGGATGGAATAAGCTTTTTACTTTGAAGGCAAACTTTTTGGTGGAAAGCCACACCTTGTCCCCTGGGTGATAGAGTGGGCCGAGTCTATGATGCTTATCATATTGTTGTTTATAGTTTTGTTTGGCTTGAGTAAGATTCTTTTGGATCCGTTGATGTATTTGTTGCATATGAAGAACTGTATCCTGAACAGCTGGTGTATCAGAACTTGTCTTTGGTAATGTCACTGGGATAGTGTTGGGGACATATCTGTACAAGCCAATAAAAGGGGATGTACCCATGGAGGAATGCAGTGAGGTGTTGTAAGCCAATTCCACCATCCATAGTAAGTCCAACCAAGAGTTTTTTGCTTCTGAGACGTAGCAGTGCAAATATTGTTTCAGAGTTTGGTTGAGTCTCTCAGTCTGGCCATCTGTCTGAGGGTGATAACTTGTTGACATGTTTGATGTGATTTGTAAAGTTCGACACCATTGTTGCCAGAATTTAGATGAAAACTGAGATCCACGGTCAGATAAAAGTACAGCAGGCAATCCATGGAATCGTACTATTTGCTGTAAAAATATTTGTGCTAATTGACTGGAGGTTGGTAACTTTTTACAGGCGATAAAATGAGCGTACTTTGTTAAACTGTCTGACTACTAAAATAACTGAATGTTGTTGCGCTGGAGGTAATCCTGTGATGAAATCCATTGATACATGTTCCCACGGCGTGGAAGGCGTAGGAAGAACTTGTAACAAGCCCTTTGGTTTACTGTGGTCAGATTTGTTTCTTGCACAGGTTTCACACTACTGGACCATTTTCGCAATGTCTTTGGCCATTATTGGCCACCAGAAGGTTCGTTGTATTTTTTCTATGGTTTTCTTGGGTCCTGGATGACCTGCCAACGGAAGAGAGTGTAGCCAATAAAAAACTGTTTCTTGTAGTTCTTTGGTGGGCAGATACACTTGTTGTTCATGAAAGGGTATCCCTTCTTTTACTGTATGCTTGCTGTTTAGTTTGATTCAATTTGACCAAGAAGAAGGGGGAAAGTGTGCATGGATGTTTTTTAAAAATTTGTTCTGCTGTTAATACACATAACACCTTAGTAGGGGTAATTATAGATTGGGGTGTCCCTTCTAGCCTATGTAAAGAAGAATCTTTTCTAGACAAGGCATCAGCTTTTTTATTGTCGAGTCCAGGTCGATACGTCACAATGAAATCGTATTCTGCAAAGAACATCATCCAACGCAGCTGGCGTGGTGTTAAAACTCTAGCTGAACTCATGAATTGGAGATTTCTGTGATCTGTGTATACAGTGACAGTAAAACGTGCCCCTAAGAGGTCATGTCGCCATTCTTTGAAGGCGTCATGGATGGCAAGTAATTCCTTCTCTGCTATCGTGTAATTCTGTTCTGCAGAATTTAATTTTCTAGACATATATGCCACTGGATGTAATTGTCTTGTACTTGAGTTTCTTTGTGACAGAATGGCACCAATGGCAACATCAGAGGCGTCTGCTTCTATGATAAACGGCTCTTGAACATCTGGATGCATTAAGATCGGGGCAGCTGTAAAAGCCTTTTTTAGAGCTTGAAAAGCAGAATCAGCTTCAGGAGACCAGTCAAACTTTACCTTTCTCCGCAACAACCGCGTGATTGGGGCCACTAAGGATGAAAAATGATCGATGAAACGTCGATAGAAATTTGCAAAGCCTAAAAAGCATTGCACGTCTCTAACAGCCTTGGGTATTGGCCAGTCTGCAACCGCTTGTATTTTTCTGTCAGTCATTTTCATTCCTAATGGTGTCAAAATTACTCCTAAAAATTCCACTTGTGTAACATGAAAGTCACACTTTGATAATTTACAGTATAAATGATGTTTTTGTAGAGTGGTCAAAACCTTTTTTACGTGACTTTCATGGACATCTACGGTTTCTGAATAAATCAAAATGTCATCTATATACACAATGACAAATAGATCCAAATATTCACGTAACACATCATTTAAGAAGAATTGAAACGCAGCAGGTGTGTTGCACAGCCCAAAGGGCATGACTAAATATTCAAAGAGACCATATCGTGTTTTAAAGGCGGTCTTCCATTCGTCTCCCTTTCTGATACAAACCAAATGGTACGCTCCCCTGAGGTCCAATTTAGTGTAAATTACAGCTGTTTTCACTGGATCCAAAAGGACTGGGATCAGTGGAAGGGGGTATTTATTTTTAATCGTGATCTTATTTAATGCCCTATAATCGATGCACGTTCTTAATTCACCGTTGGCTTTTGGAAATAAAAAAAGTGGAGACGCTGCTGGAGACCGAGATGGACGTAGGAAACCGTTCTCTAGGTATTGATCGAGATATTGTCACAAGTGTTGATTTTCGTTTTCGGAGAGAGCATAAATTCGGCAATTTGGTAAGCAAGAACCAGGTATTAGATCTATCTGACAGTCATATGTCCGATGTGGTGGCAGAACGGCAGCCTTGGATTCACAGAATACATCATGGAATTGCGCATATTGAATAGGCAGGATGGTTTCCTTTTCTTCAGCTGTGGCAATATGTCCTTGTACAGTTTTGTTGGTATTGTTCGTTGTAGAAAGACAGTGTGTTTGGCAGTGAATGGAAAGAAAATGAAGTTCTCTTTTTTGCCAATCAATCACGGGGTTATGTAAGCAGAGCCAAGGCATCCCTAAAATGAAACCATATTGCGGGGCTTGGATAACGTCAAATTGTACTTCTTCTGAATGTTTCTGTTCTCTAGCATCTGTACAGAACATGTGAATTTTGATAGTTTGCATGGGTACCGGACCTCCTGACAACATTTTTCCATCAACTGCTTGTACGATTTCTGGTGTTTCTTTCTGTACACATACTATGTGTAGCCTTTGGGCTGTTTCCAAATCAACGAAATTACCTGTAGCTCCTGAGTCCACCAATACCTCCAACTGATGGACTGTAGTGTTAAGCATGCTTTGTACTGCTAAACGAAAATGAGCCTTGTAATTTGTGACACAAGAGTTTATTGGAGGGAAGGCAAGAGTACCCAAAAGATCCCCTTCCAAACATCTTGGGCAAATCAGTTTTCCGTTGGCTTATCTGTAGTAGCCGCAGCAGTTTTGGTAAAGGGGGTCTTTCCTTTAGGTTTTACTGGACAGTCCTTAACAAAATGCCCCTTCCGGCCACAGTACAAGCATTGCCCATTCTTACGGCGAGTGTCTTTTTCATCTTTGGATAACGGCTGTCTAAGAGTTCCGATTTCCATAGGCTCTACTGTTGAGTCTGAAGTCATAGGTTATACCCTGGACCTTTCTGGACGCCAACTAGATCTGTCTGGTCTTTTCCTTTCACTCTTTCTTTCGGAGAGTCTGTGATCTAAACGCAGGGTCAGGTTTATTAATTCAGGACACGTAGTTGGCTGAGGATCAATTTGTGCAAGAACATCTTTTAGCTCATCTTTCAGTCCTTGATAGAATAGAGCTGCTCTTTTTTCCTCAGGCCAAGAGGTTTCAGCTATTAAGCGGTTGAAGTGTGATAAATACGAGATCAAGTCTTTGTTCCCCTGCTTTAGTTCTAATAATTCTCTGTCGGCCGACAGAGTAACCGCACGTCTATCAAATACCTTTTCACACTCCTCCACGAATCTTCGCCAATTGTACAATAACGGGCTGTCTTGTTGCACCAAAGGGACGGCCCAGGTGGCTGCGTCTCCAGATAGATAGGAGATTAAAAAGGCAATCCTGGATTGAGGATCTGGAAATGCAGTAGGCCTGCACGTAAAATGTAATTCCACCTGAGTTAGAAATATTTGTACCTTGGAAGGGTCACCAGAAAAACGCTCAGGAGGAGCCAAGGAAATCTGTGTAGGGATGTTCACAGCAATGTTAGTGGAGGGTTGTGAGTCTACTCTCGACGTGGGTGGAGTGGTTTGAGGGAAAGGACTACCAACACCCTGTTGCTGCATTCGCTCCACTTTATCGGAAAGCGCTGCTGTAACATTTTTAGCTTCTACTAAATCCTTCTGCATTTGAGTGATAACCTTCATAAGATCGTCTAAGGTGGCCATTGTAACCTCTCGTACAGATCGGGAGGAATAAAATTTGTGGGCTCACTATTCTGTCAGGGTGAGCTTCCTTCCTCGGGATCTGGACACGAAGACACAATGAACCCACCTCTCGATACCTTCAACTCTGACTTTTGTATAACAGAGTATTGAAGTGATCAAGCGGGGGGAAGGGAAATTAGGATGGGAACAGCCGGGAAGGAGATCTGTAAAGGAAAAATGTTAGGAACAACACAAAATACATTAACCAAGTATTAATGACACGTTTTAGATACTTCAATCCAAGCAGAACCTTTATGAGCTTCTAAGGGCTTTGTCTCAAGGTTACTATGATTCAATATGTGAGTTTAACAGCACTCACTGAATCTTAATTACTTTGCTTATGAGTTAAAACACTCATCAATGAACCAAATGGCACTTTCACAATGACTCTCTTGTGCAAATATGAAGATGCTGTGTCTCTGTGCCACTGTGCAAAGAAATGGTATGCAAATGCGCTCTTCCTCAGGAGAAAAACTAAGTTGCTATATTCTTGTGCAACTACGACATGAAATAATATGCTTAATGCTTTTTAATCAAGAAAAATGAAGTTGCGATAGTACTGTGCAACTACAAACCGAAACAATATGCAAATGCGCGTATGAACAAAAAACGAAGTTGCGATATCTCTACACAGCTACGTGACGCTTTTGTTCAACTCTTACCTACAGAGTACGGCCTACTCTGAAATCCTTACTTGTGCTGGGTTATGGCCGGGAAACACTGCGGGAGCCGGCTTGAGCCTGCGGAGAGCAGCGTGGGGGGCCAGCCGTGAAGAATGAATAGCCGAACGGAAGCCAACAAGACCTCCAACCGATGAGTTCCCCGCTTAGAGAAGCCCCAAGGGAACACAAAGGCTCTCACCAAGAACCAGCAAGGCGACAACCGGAAAATGGAGTCGGAACAAAGAACAGAAGCTCCGCACTCGGGAAGCTTCCAAGAATAGTGAGCACGGAGGAAGGGCCGTGGCCGATGATGAAAACGATGCCACGCTCACCGTGCTGCCCCCAAGCATGATGGGATATGCAGTCCACAAGCAGAAAAACCTCTCCTGCAAGATAATAAAGAGCTATGAGAGCTCCTGGAACACAATGAAACAAAGGATAACAGTTTGAGAGGCAATTTGTACAGAATCACCTACAATGAGAGCACCAGTCCCACCATCTAGTTACTAAAGCTGCTTCATGCGCTTTGCCACAGCGCACCTTAGCGCACCGTGGCATAGGCACACAACTTAGGCGCATAATAGGGATGTGTGAAGTGAGTGGGGCGGGCCCTAGACCGCGTGCCGCCCTAGACCTGAGAGTTTTCTTCTGTCTGTTTTATGTGGGTTTCCTGAATTGCCACAATCAGCGGACCCTGATCTCCGATGTATTTCCAGAATTTATGTCTTTTGTTAGGGGAGTTGAGGCCCCTAACATTCCAAGTTAGGAGCTTAGCCCCCATCCCCTCCGTAGAAGCTGGACCGGCTGTTATAAGAGCCCCCCTCCACCCCCATCGTGTCCCCCCCAACCCCTGTAAAGTCACCGCTGGGTAGAGCACCTAAAAAGGAAAAAACATAGACAATAGAACCTGAATAGAAGTCATCGCAAAGCTCTGGGTCTGCATTGTCGAGAGTCCTTAGGGGCAGGACCATTTCCGCACCAAACAGTCCGCAGATTGCGGCGAGTGTCCCTTGCTAGAGAGTTTCATACTTTGTTGTAAAGTTATAGGGTTGTCGCTAGTCCATCATAGAGACTAGTGGGGACCCCGTAGGGCCTCTTCTAGTGATTAGATGTGAGTGTCCATTTGGCTCGCGAAGCCGAGGTACCCCCGGCGATCTCTGGATCTCGCATGACAAAGAGTGGTCAGTGGGTCCTCTTGCCGCTAGCCGGAACCTTGTGCCATCCTCCATCGGTGTCCGTGCCTCCTCCCCGCGCCCTGGGGCTTTCAGAGGGGGGAGGGTGTGCCTGTGTCGAAGCGCCGTCGAGGCCAAGTAGGGTCGCGGCTCCTTCAACCTCGGTAAAATGGTAATGTTTGTTGTTGAAAGCAAAGGCGAGGCCGAAGGGGTAGGTCCATCTATATCTAATTTGCTTGTCTCGAAGGGTGGTGGTGACGAGGCGGAACTGTTGTCGCCTCATTAAGTTGGCCTGAGCAACATCTTGATACAACGTGCATGTCCCCCCTTGATGTTTAATCGATTCTTGTCCTCGTGCCTTCCTTAGCACCAGTTCTTTTGTCTTGAAGGAGGCAAACTTGGCTAGGATGTCTCGAGGCCGCTGATGTTGCCCTTGCTGGGCCGGGCCCACTCTGTGAACACGTTCTAACTGGATAGGCGGGCTGGCATCTCCTATTATGCTAGTGAAAAGACCAACTATGAACTGCTCTAGATCAGCCCCTTCTCGTCCTTCCTCCAGGCCGCGCACTCTGATGTTTTCCCGTCTAGAACGATTCTCTAGATCTTCGCATTTGAGCAGCGCGGAGTTCAGTTGCGCTGTGAGGGCTTCGGCACCTTCTTCTAGCGGTTGAACGCGGTTTTCCAGAGTCTGACATTTCGCCTCCAAGTCAAGAGTGCGGGTTCTCACTGAGTCCACATCGGTGCGCAGGTCGCAGATTTTAGAAGACATATCGGATTTGAAGGCGTTGAGAGAGGCGTTGATGTCTGCCTTAATGTCGTCGCGCAATTCACGTTTAAAGTCTCTGAGCATGGCAAGGAGCTCATCTCGGTATAATGCCATAGTTCCCACCGTCTTGTTGTGCTCTGCTTCTGGCCCTTTCCTCGTGTTGGGGGTACTAAAGAAATTGGAGACCTTATTAGATTGCGCTTTTTTGGGAGGCATATGGGCTTTGTCAAGGTCAGGTCGCCCGTTCGGGCGCTCGTGTGGTTTCCGCACACCCGGTCGCGTGGGCTGAGCTTGTGACATACCAGGTACGTCGCGGGACAGGGTGCTTCTGTTCCGCTATTGAGCTCGTCTTTCAGGGCCACCAAGCAGTGTCTTGTGTAGGGTCGCAGATTACGGCATAGCCCTCATGAGTCCCGAATATCACAGCACGAGGGAGCGGGACGCCATCTTAAAGTCAGGCAATGGGGTCAGGCAGATCCGTTTACAAGGCCTCTTTCTCACATGCCAACCTCAGCCTCCAGCCCTGACTCAGTTGGGCCTACTCAGCGCTTCGCGCCAATGATCAGAAGGTGAATAACTTGTAAAGTTCAGGGACGAGTCTCGGGCAGTAAGGAAGTAGCGCTGCTGCTCACCTCTGGGTAGCGGCGTAGCGGTCTCCGCGATTAGAGGTGCTGTGGTATCGGATGCACCACCGGTGTTGGTAGGTAGTCAGGGCACCATTCGTGATCGCCTCAGGGAGGCCGATGCAACTGCACCAACAGGCCATGCTGCGCAGGTTCTCCCCTCCTTACCAGCCGCCATCTTATCACCGCCACCGGAGTCCGCCACCGGTCCTCTCCAAAGTGAGTGCTTTACCTTCAGTGGGCAAACCGCTAGATCAGCGTCGCTTTAGCAGGGGGAGATCTCCGCATTGGCACCTTCGCCGGTAGCTGATAGCGCAGCCCGGCTCCGAGGACATATCAGCAGAAGAGCCCCGCCGCCATGTTGGGCAAGCGGCCGCGCTCCGTCAAGCTCACGGATTCACGGCTAGGGCACCTCCTGGACTCTGCTAGATCTTCAAAGTATTCTCTGCGTATTAAATAGTCATTGTCTGCTTCCTTCCCACGGTTTTGACGAGTGTAAAGTCCCGATGAAAGCTATGGATCGGACTTTGATGCGGGAGCCGAGCAGGATCACGTCCGCGCGGCCATGATGGTTGGCCACGCCCCCGGAAAGAACTTTTTGATCAGTGAAAGGTTAGTTAAGAAAATTAAATAACTAATCCTGAGTATTATGAAGTAGAAATATAAAATTTTAAACCACTCTAGCGGTTTACTCAATGTGTGTGTTTTTATGGGCCCAGGTGAGTATATGGTAGTGGAGTATCTGTTGTTGGTTTACCGCTGGATCACTAGCAATACAAGGAACAGAAGTGGATGAGATGTTTTCACTTCTGACTGAAAACAGTCTACCTGATGAGCTGAGAGACACAGTGAGATCAGATATATGGGATTTTTCAGGAAAGGAAATTGGTCTGATGGCAAATGTAGACCCAATTAAAATAATGGTGAAAGAAGGTGCAATTTATACAAACACCTGACAGTACAAAATGAGTCCCGAAGTAAAAGCAGGAGTTGCTCCAGTACTCGACCAAATGGTTGAACAAGGTATTCTGACAGAAATAATGGGCAGTCCTTGTAATTCGCCAATTATGGGGCTTAAAAAGCCTTGTGGCAAATATAGAATAGTGCAAGATTTAAGGAAAATCAACAAAATAGTAGTACCTTGTTGTCCAGTAGTACCAAATCCAGCAGTAATTCTTTATCAGATACCTTGGGATGCACATTGGTATACAGTGATTGATTTGTGCCAAGCATTCTTTTAAATCCCTTTGCATGTAGATAGCCAATATCTCTTTGCGTTCCGGTTCGAGGACCGTGTTTTGGCATGGTGCCGAGTTCCTCAAGGGTACACAGAGAGTCCCTCGATTTTCAATCAAATCTTGAAAAAGTATTTGGAAACATTGGTTATGCCAGGAAATTCAGTTTTGGTTCAGTATATTGATGACCTACTGGTGGCATCAAAAACAAGAGAGGCTTGTGTCACAGACACAATTGCTTTACTGAACCATTTGGCAGAAGGAGGACACAAAGTGTTGCCAGAAAAATTACAATTTTGCCGACAAGAAGTCAAATATTTAGGACACAAATTAGAAAAGGGAGTTAGATAAGTGACACCGGAGAGAATAAAAGTGATTCGACAGATGAATCTACCCAAAACTAAGAAGGAAGTACAAATGTTTTTGGGAGTGGTTGGATACTGTCGTCAGTGGATCAGTGGATTTTCATTGCTTGCAAAACCTCTAATAAAACTGACACGAAAGGATGTGATGGACCCAATTGAATGGGATGATGAAAGTGAGGATGCATTCATAAAATTGAAGGATTGTTTGTGTCAAGCACCAGCATTAGGAATGCCTGATTACACGAAAGATTTGCTTTGTTCTGTTGTGAGAGGGAAGGATGTGCACTTTCAGTATTAACCCAAAGACATGGATTGATGCGACGTCCAGTGGCATATTTTTCAGCCACTCTGGATTCTGTGGCCGCAGCATTGCCTGGCTGCTTAAAAGCAGTAGCTGCTACTTGTGTGAGTCTGGAACAGAGTGAATTTATTGTTATGGGTCATCCCTTGAAAGTATATGTGCCACATTCTGTCGAGATCCTTTTAACAAGGACTCAAACACAACACTTGACCCCTAGTCGCCTGACTAAGTATGAAAGAGTGATCCTAGGTGCTGAAAATGTAAGTGTGATAAGATGCACCACAGTGAATCCAGCAACCCTGTTGCCGGACCCATTCTGTGAAGAAGTAAAGGAAGAAGTTGATCATGATTGTTTGGACCTAACAGAAATGTGTACAAAGCCTAGGCCAGACATTTTAGATGTCCCATTGGGAGAATCAGATTATGTATTGTTTGTTGATGGGTCATGCTTGCGAAAACAAGATGGAGAGCTAAGTGCTGCCTATGCTGTCTGTACTATATCTGCTATTGTAGAAGCATCCTGTCTAAAAGGAGTCAAGTCTGCACAAATAGCCGAATTGGTAGCTTGAACAAAAGCTTGCAAAATTGGGAAAAAATTGAGAATAACCATATTCACGGATAGTCAATATGGTTTTGGGGTTGTGCATGACTTCGGCCAAATATGGATGCAAAGGGGATTTCTGACTTCTTCAGGTTCTCCTATCAGAAACAGTAAAAATGTCACAGCATTATTGGAAGCATTACAATTGCCAAAAGAAATTGCAGTGGTCAAGTGTGCCGCACATAAGTCAGGAAATTATTATGTGACACAAGGCAATAAATATGCTGACCAGGTTGCACAATTTTGTGCTCGAAATACAATGGCTTTGAACAGAGGGTTGGAAAAAGAAACTACCAATTGCCAACTAATGTTTTTCTCTGCTTTTGAAACATGGGACGAAGTTAGACAGTTACAGGATGAGGCAGATGTAAAGGAAAAAGAATTCTGGATCAACAAAGGTTGCACAAGAAGAACCGATGATGAGGTATGGTTGTGTCCAGATGGAAGACCGATAATGCCAGACAGTATGTTATCACAAATGGCAAGAGTATATCATGGAGCTACACACATTGGGAGGGATGCCATGATTAGACACTTTAGGCAGACATGGTACAATCCCAAGTTTAGGCTTATTGCAGAGAGTCTCTGCCAGAGCTGTTTGACGTGTTAACAGCAGAACCCAGGTAGAAGAACATTTGTCAGTTGGGGAAAAATAGGAAAGGCAGAAGGACCATTTACAAGACTGCAGCTTGATTTTATAGAGTTGCCGCCGTGCAACGGTCTGAAGTATGTCCTTGTCATTGTGTGTCTGCTTTCTCGTTGGGTGGAAGCTTATCCAACGAAAAAGAATGACAGTCTCACGGTTGCCAAACTGCTCTTAAGAGAACTCATCCCTAGGTTTGGATTTCCAGTCACTTTGGAATCAGATAGAGGACCTCATTTTAACAATGAGATAATTCGATTAATCTGAACAGCTTTCAAAATTGAGCAGAAACTACATTGTGCCTATCGACCAGAATCATCTGCAGTGGTTGAACAGCTAAATGGTACAATAAAATCCAGGTTAGGAAAGGTGTGTGCATCCACTTCACTGAAATGGCCTGATGCTTTGCCTCTTGTCTTGATGAGCCTTAGAAGCATCCCTGACAGAAGAACAGGATTGAGTCTCCTCATGAAATTCTTATGGGAAGAGCAATGAGACAAGCATTTGTACCTGGAAACAAAATGATGACTATAACTGATGATCTAGTGTTGGACTAATGTAAAGGATTAGCTGATCTGGTACGTTCTGTGTCTCACCAGGTTGGAGAAGATGCAACCACATCACAGCCGAATCAAGCTCATGACTTGGGTCCAGGAGACTGGGTTATGATAAAGAAGCACACAAGAAAGTCGTGTCTAGAACCCAGGTGGAAAGGACCGCTTCAAATTATATTGATCACAACAACAGCAGTGAAGTGTTTTGGCTTGCCAAATTGGATACATGCCAGTCATACCAAAAGAGTCCCAAATCCTCCTGAACGACAAGAGCAGCAACTGGTGGAACAAAGAAAAGAACCAGAAGCTGAAAGTTGTGAAGTCGAAAAAATCAGAGAAACAGACTCTGAAGAACATATTGATGATGAACAACCAAGTACAAGTCAAGTAGGGTGGGCACTGGATAGTGGGTCTCAAGAAACTGCTGTAGTGACCGAAGAAGAGCAAGAGATTGAAAGACCAGAACGAATTGAAACAGAAAATCCAGATCAAGCTCAATTAGAAGAAGAAGATGAGAAACTGATAAGTTCAGAACAAATTCAGTCAACAGAAGAACCTACTGCAGGAAACTCAGATCAAGCTCAATCAGAATCAGAAAAAGAAGAACTAAAAGATCAAGAAGAAATTCAATCGACAGAAAGACAAAAATTTGAAACCTCAGAACAAGCTCAACTAAAAGAAAAGGAAAATAAAAGAACATTAGAAATTGGTGAAGAAGGTTAAAAAGCAGTGCAAACAAAAAGAATCAGAAAGGGTGATCACTGGCCAAGTGGAGTAAAAGGACTGAGATATGTTTTGAAAAGAAGAACAGGGAAAGGATTAGAACAAGTAAACAAAATATCAAGTCAAACTGAAGAAGAACATCCAAGAAGAAAATCTTTACGAAAATCAACAAGAGTGAGAGCTCCAAATAGAAAATATAAGGCTCCTGAATGGACCTATGTTATCCTTGAGGACTTTGAGAATCTCGAAGAACAAGAAAATGTCACTAATGAAAGAAGTGATGAAAGAAAATTGAGACCACCTTAAGAGAGAGACTGTGACACAGAAGGTGGAAATGTTACAAACAAGTAAAGAAGAAAATAAAAGAACCAGATGAAGAAAAGAAATTAAAGACCAAGGGGAAAGTAAAAGACAAAAGCTGTTGAAGTGTGGGATAACACAAAGATTTTATACATATCTTAGTTTTAACATAAGTTTAGGATATAGAAGATAAGTTAGAGATAGGTCAATTTAAAATACTAAAAATGGCAGAAACGGAAGTGACTGAACATCCGAAATCTAGTTTAAAACGAAGATGTGTTAAATGTTGTTTGTGCAGTATTTTGATACTAATGTTAATGTGGTTATTGCTAACAGTTGTGATACCTATTTTGATGGTAAACAACGACAAAAATAATACTAATACAAGTAATCAAGTGAATGCAGGTACTAAAGGAACAACTACCACTAAATTAGAACAAATAGATGAGACTATGTATCAACATGATAGATCAAATAGTGATTCATCATTAAATGTATTTACTAAACTTCTTTTGAATATGTAGATACAATGGACGTAAGTGATTGTTATGTTTGCATGAAATTACCTTCGTCTGTCTCGGAGGGGGTGACTTATCACCATCTTCCTTTAACATATGGTGTGCCATGTAGTGTTGTGTCCAGTCTGTTCTATAAAACAGGCAAATTACAGTATTATTATTCTAATATGGATTTAGTATTCCCAGAGATTCCTATTAGAAGAAACCTAAACCCAGTGCTTAGTGCTAAAGATGCAGAATTTATGGGCGAGTTTTTCCTAACAACAAACCCAATAGACATAACATATGCGCATAAGAACAATTTAACCTATTTTTTACGAGATGAAGAAAAAGATTTCCTAAATTTAGTAGAGGAAAGAAGACAGGATTTTCAAAAGAAGGCTGTTGAACAGAAGTCACATTTACCTCCATGGGCTAATAAGGAAGGGATTATAAGAAAGGCGAGACTCATGCTGCAAAGACCCTAGATTTGTCAAAGTTGGGAAAATTCTGTCTACATAGACTAAAAACGGACTATAACAACATTTTCATTGGTTCTAGTGAATGTGAACATACCTTCCTAATCATGGGGGGATGGGGACTAAAAGGTGGAACTGATCCTGTCTTTCCAGGAATATATTATGTGTGTGGTAAGAATGCCTATTATAGGTTGCCAACACAATGGTATGGTACTTGTTATCTTGGGATAGTATTTCCAAAGGTGTACCACATTACTAAGAACAATGAAATGGATGTAATAAGTCAAGGACTAAAACGAACTAAAAGAACAAGCTTTTCAGAAATAGTAGGTGATATATTTGGTGCACTGATACCGTCAGTTGGAGTCATGCTGAATTCGCATAAGATACGCAAATTATCAACAGTAGTTGATCGTCTATCGACAGATACTGCTGGGGGATTCTTAATGATTAATACTGAAATGGTTGCAATTAGATTTATGGTTTTGCAAAATCGACTTGCTCTTGATATATTATTGGCAAAAAGAGGGTGGAGTCTGTGGCATGTTGAAAGTCCAACATTGCTGTACATATATCCCAGACAAAAGTAAAGGAATTGAGGGATATATTAAGAATATTACAAAGATTCATGAAGATTTGAGCCAACTGGATGTTGACGGTGTATGGGAAAGACTTAGTAAAAGTATTTCTACTATAGGTAGTTGGTTTTCCACTTTAGGGAGTAGTCTATTAGGGAAAATCCTAATACCAGTAATATATATAATAAGGTCTGATGATGATATTGATATATAGATGTTGCAAGAATAAAACAAAAGCAAGAATGATAACCGAAATAAAGAATAAAAGAATGGGAAGGAAGAGAAACAGAGAAGAGATTGAATTAGAAGAGATGAAAGGGAGTCTATATGACAAAATGAAAGGAGTAGGCATGAAAAGGAAAATAGAAGAATTAGAGGAAAGAAAGGAAGACACTAAAAATCTAAATGAATAAAGTTGGCCCTTGGTAATGATGGGTATTTTATGATGGCTCAAAAATGCCATCAGAGGGGGATTGATGAAGCAAGGGTTCGAGAAAATGAAACTTGCTCGATTGAATCCTCCATTAACTGTCACTAATCATTAATTAGTAGATAAGACGAAACTAACATGCACCCAACACAGAAAACATGGGGAGAAAAGCTTATGCATGCTTGAATTAATGAGAAATAAAATGCAGCACTTTTAAAACCCGCTTTAACTTGCAAAAACGCTTTGCGCGTGTGCAAACCCGAATGACATATAAAGTAACGTGACTAACTCGCTTTGAGAGGGAAAACCCTCACGCATGCGCAAGAAGAACTGAAATGCGGTCTTGAGGTACCGCATGCCCGGCATATGCTTGCTTGATTTGAAAAGAAAGCTGCTGCTATTAACGCTTATGCCTAAGAGAAATAATAATCACTTGGGATAGAGTAGAAGTGGGTGGTGAACAATGAGAATTACATGTTCAAGAAAATAATATCTGCTTTTGATTCTTTTATTAATAGTGTGTATTTGGGCCTGCTAATCCATGACTGAAAAAGAAAATGGCGAAAGCTGCGCATGCTTAGTGAGTCCATGAAATGACCGATGACACAGAAGGAGCTGAATGTCTGCCAAGATTCAAGGACAGAAAGGATGGGAAAAGAAGATGTAACAGTCAACTATGAAGCCTGTATTAAGTGAATTATGGCATTTGCAACAAAATATGCATGTTTCAAATAAAATATATGAATGAGTAGAAGGGGCAGGGTTAACAAACAATAGGTTTTACTAATAAAATGAATACGTCAGCTTGGGATGATGAAGACACCCCTAACCCCGTCCAATCATATTCCGTAGTTTAGTAAAGCTGCAACACTTGAGGGTGGGACATGAAGAAATAAAGACTATAACTAGAGTGATTTGAGTTAAGAACAATACCATGATGCTGACAACGCTGCTAGGAGCTGAGCACGAGAGAGAGGGAGAGAGAAGACGAGTGTAGACTCAGAAGATTCAGACTACTGCCTGATTAGATTTGAAGATTGCGGAAGAATATCGAGGAGGGAGAGAGTGAAAGAGAGGGAATCGCCCTGGTGCGTCGGGTTGTAGAGAAGTCTAGTAAGTATCAGACCTGTCCTGATCCTATCCTTTAATCTGTGTCTCCTGATCCTAAGTCAGGGGACCTCCACCAGTCCTTTGGCCAGAGGGGTGGTTTTCCAGTTATCCTCATTAGGTAAATGTCATTCTATCCAGTATTTGCATATTTCTTTGCAAATGTATTATAAATGTGCCTTTTGTCTCTTCATCTATCCACTCTTATGCATTTGATTTTTATTGAATGAAGTTTGTGTAGTTGAATGTATTGTGCTATATGATTATTTTCTCCTCCATTTAAGAAAAATGAAGTTTGCACTGTGTATTTGTAATTAATGAGCGTTCAACTTAATGACTGAAATTTTAGATAAACTTATCATTATATTCAGAGTCTGTGGTTATTTCATTATGAATTTTAGTTAAGAAGTTGTTAATATCAACATCAACTAACTCAACTAATGGTCCAGTGACCAGAGGAAGAGTGTTGATTCGTGACGATTAGTTAGACATGATACTGTAATTGATTTGTGGTTACAAGGAAATAACTAATCAGAATTTGTGGAATTATTCAGAATCAAAACCCTTCCAGCGGGAAATTGGCCAAGGGGAATACAAATAAAGGTATTTGGATACAGGTCTATGGCCCCATTAAAAGTTCAGATTTTTGGTGTGTAAAATATCCAACCCTGGCCGATTCGCGCTGGATCAGTAGGAGGGCCACCATCAGCAGGAGCCTTAAGACATGTTTGGATGTGATGTTGTAGACCAGATCCTAGTGAATAAAACTCTTTAGAAATTGTCATATTTTGACCATGCATTATTTAGTTACAACTTCATGAAAATTGTGAAAACATTAAAAGACTGAAAGCAAGCACTGTCCTTGAGGAGTGGACCCATTTTCCAATTGTTTGTTAACACTTTCAGCATTCTAAAACAAGATAGGAGATGCAAACTGCAGCAAAAAGTTTCATTACATGTAGTTTCATTTAAGGACAGATTTCTACCTTCAAGCCTCTTTGCACTCGTGATTACGGCTGTTTTTGGTGGAACTTGACAACCCTCTTCTTGTAAATGGAAAGGGTACTCTCTCCAGGAAGGGCGGGATGGCCTCTCTGCTCAGTTGTTACTCCTAACTGACAGTCCAAGCAGTCAGTAGTCACGGTACACTACACACATCACATATTAATACCTTAAAACATTGATCTACTGACAATCACAGCACATGGTACAAAACTGGGTACAACACTCATTTTTTACCATGAAACACAATGCCAGAGAACATTGCATCCAAATACTAAACCTCACAAGATAAACTACAAACTAACATATTTACCCAGATAAGACCCCAGCTCAGAAAAAGTGATCTCAGGTAACAAAGCAGGTAAACAAAAAAAGCTTTGTCAAAGGTAATATGCCTGGCTTATAACCAGTGCTTAATTTGAGCCGGTGCTTTCCGGTGCTCAGTACCGGCACTTAATTGGTTTCCGTGCTCGGCACCGGCACCTAACTGTTATAAGTATGGTGTTGACAGTCTACCATGGTGGCGCTGCTCATCTAATTTAGAGATGAGTACAACAACGGTTGTTTAGGAATACAATATATATTAAAATAGTGCTAATACCTGCCTCCCCAGCCATTCCTTTAGCTTTGGGGACCTAGAATAATCTGAACTGTCGCATTTACATGCGAGACAGATGGTTAATAGTTGTTTTGGCTGTGATGACAAGGGCGATGTGTGGTGCAAGCTGCAGTGGCCTCCTGGTCAGAGCCCTGGCACTTAATATTTTACAAATTAAGCATGCTTATAACTGAAAGTGCCTGGATACTCCTATCCAAGCAGTCACCATCCTACCATGCCCTCATTCCTCAGCATCCATGCATCCAGTCACTTATGCGTCTTTTTATTTGCAATTTGACTCATTGTTGCCCTTACCCTCCTCCCATCCATAATATGATATGCATAAATACATCATTCAATGAAAAGGAACTTTCAGTTACGAGCCAGACCAACTTTTTTTGCTGCTTGTTTGTGATGTGTATGAGACTGTTTCCAGTGGGTAGTTTGGGAGGGCAGTCAGAGTGCTGTTGGTATTGTGAAATGGCTAATGTGTGAGGGGTGTAAGAGTGCTCTTAGTAGGATCAGACTACTATTCTTAGGAGCGCGAATGCTGTCACTAGTATAAGACTACTGTCTATCTAGGAAGTTTGCAAGCGCATCTGCAGTGTGTGGCTGATGCTCAGATGGGGTTGGAGTGCTGTAGGGAGGGTGAGACTGCTAGTATTTGAGGGATGTGAGTGCTTTCAGTGGTGTGAGACTGCTACTCTGAGAAGTGTGAGTGATGTCGGTAGTGAGTGTGTCTGCTAGCCTGAGAGGTGTGAAGTAATGTCTTGTGAGATGGCTAGTTTGTAAGTGGTGTGAGTGCTGTTGATAGAGCAGACTGCTATTCTGATGGGTGTGTATTGAGGGTAGTATGTGACTACGGGTCTGAGCGGTGTGAGTGTTTCTGGTACTGTGTGCCTGGTACTTTGATGACTGTGGGAATGCTAGCAGTAGTGCGAGGCTGCCAAATTGTGAGGCTCGTGTGTGCTGCTGGTATTTAGGTTGCTTTGTTTTTCCACCATAAGGGCTTGCGCAGTCCCCATTGTGTTTATGTTGAGGCCCTGACTGAAGAAGTGATGCCTATTTATTTAGTGGTGGATGAGGCTTAATCTTGAAACAATGCTGTAGCAATCTTTCCTCAGTGGATAACTCTTTCCCCTGTTTGTAAGCTTTGACAGTCTGCTTTCCCTAAAGAGTCTACTTAATATTAGAACATTGAAATGTTGAGCGCTCCATTGAAAACAATGGAATGCTCCTGGCTTCTAATGGCTGGTAGAAGCCCGGAGCATCAACATTCCAATAGTTGTTCACAGCTGTTGCTGTGAACAAAGGCCTCATGGAGCAGAGGGGATTTAAACCCCTCGGGCTCTCTGAGGCCTTTGTTTTACAAATTAGAACATTTTGCCCTCTATGGGCGGAATGTTCTAGTAGCCTTAAAGCACTCGGGCTCTGTCAGCCATTAAAGGCCCGCTCCCTTGTTAAAGGCCCTCGCCTTCGTCTCAAACGCTGGAGCGGGCCTTTAATGGCCGGTAGAGACCGCTACGGCGGGCTATAAGGCTATTTTACTGCTGGTATTATTGACCAGGCTGTCAATGTATTAACTTTCAAGAACCTTTGCTCAGTGACAGAGGGCATGAAACCTACACCCACTAATCCTGCCTCCCAGCACTGGCCACTGACCCCTCTCCCCCAAAACCACCTGAAATCATATGACCAACTGGGTGTATATAATGACTTTCCTGGGTACTAGTTTCTCCAGTGAAGTGTCCCAGCCCCCTCGCCACTCCTTCCTTGATGCTTGCAGCCATTGTATCTTGGCTCCAGGATGCTGCCTCTGTCATCACATGAACACTTCCACAGCCGTCCTGGCAGCTGCTCCTCCTGGATCGCACCAGCCCCAGTGCAGTAACCTTGATCCTCCCATGCTCCCTTTCATGCTCGCACATATAATGTGCATGTGTGGCAAAGTATCTAACACGCACAGGGCGCATATGTTTCATAATAGGCCTGACCGGAGCAGCTAGCTGGTTGGCACCATGCAAGAGCACTAAAAAAAAGTCTGTGCTGCCATATTCAGAAGAGCAAGTTTTCGGTCATGTATCAAAAAGTGCCAGAGTCATGCAGTACATAAGCCAGTAAAGGCAGAATACTCGCAACCTCAGTGTCATAGCTCACTGGGTTGGAGGGACGTCAAATATAGGGGACACCTTGCAGCGGACATAATAATACATAACGCAGTCACTGTTGGGTGAGAGGTAGGTAGCGCACCGCAGGATCTCTGATATTCATTTATAATACCATGCACTATCCATTGGTAGGCCCATATGCCGCTGCATCATTACATTTGAATGGGGCAGCTGCCCTATGAGTAGGGAGTCTACAGTTCATCATGCTGTGTTGCACCGGTGCTGCTGCTATGACGCACCGTATGCGGTATGACGTGCTGTTTGGGCACAATTCTCCTCCATTGCAGTTCCAGTTGGAATGTGGGAATTGATTTGGTGTCCCAGGGTGATCGGGTATTACTGGGATCCTAGTGTGGCAGGTGGAGTCTTTCCCCAGTGATGCCCTGGGGCCATCTTACTCTTGAACCCAAACTAAGTACCAGGTAGAGACCCCTCTAGCACTTGACCCTCAGGGTAGCGAGCAGAGCAGTCGACAGCTTACTCTGGAAAGTGGTGTAGGTCAGGACCCTCAGACCTTCATAAAGCAAACAGTAACACTTCATAAATACGGGTCTAGCCAGTGCTTGTACTTTTATAAAAAGAAAAAGTACTTCACAGACTACTAAGTACTCAACATAAAGTTGCAAATGTACCGGGAAACCTATGGGCAAGATGACATCAACATAGCTGCCTCGCGCGCTGCTCTCCTCGAGCTTTCTCCAAGAATAGTGGAGTGCAGGAATGTGGATGAAATGATAATTGGGATCGACCGCTCATGCAGCGGATAACCTGACTTGGTAGAGCGGTATGACGAGCTGAGTCGGATCAGGTTGCCGGAGCCCGTGAAACGGCATTTCAGCGGAGCAGGAAAGTTTGACCCTGGCTCTGCAGGCAGTACGATCTGCATTCTGCTACTTACAGGTGTGTAGCAAGTCCCTGGTCAGACGGCTAGGGGAGCAGAGAATGCTGGGCAGAGGAGCTAAACCCAGCAAGACCCGGTCTACAGCAGGCGCGGAGCTTCCTCAGCAGCCCGGGATTAAAATGGATGATCTGACTGGAACGACGACAAAGTCTTGGGCGGCTGTGTCCAAGAAGGCTTCACACCGGCTCGGCAAGTGGGCTATTCAGCAGTAGAGTAATGCCGCACAGCCATCAATTGCTGGAATGTTTCCAGTGATCATGGACGGGAGCCACTCAGAGTTTTCCAAAGAGGGAGGTGTTAGAAATGGGGGTCTCTAGCTGGCAAGGGTTTGCACCTTTGTCCAAGTAGGGACCCTTCTTCCTAGTCAGGGTAAGGGGGATACACTTCTAAAATAACCCCTGCTCACCCCCTTGGTAGCTTGGCACGAGCACACAGGCTTATCTCAGAGGTAGTGTGTAAAGCATTTGTGCATGCATACAGTAACACAGTGAACACCACACCAGTTTAGAAAAATAAGCAAAACTTTATCTGAACCAACAAGACCAAATACGACAAAAATCCACAATGCAATACTGTAAAAATAGTTACTTTGCAAGATAAACTTTAAATTGCAGAAATATCACAAAAACACAGTTCTTCCGAGTCGGTAGCTCCGTCTGGAGCTACCGCGATGCTGAAAACAACAGAGTCTAACAGTTCCAGCTGACCGCGTCGGTATTGACCAGCTAAAGCACCGACAGACTCGTAGACAGTACTTTTCTTGTTGCAGCCGATCCCGTTGGTACGAGTCGGTCGGGGCAACCCTCGTGGTTGCGGTGAAGTGAAGCGGTGCAGCGTGCGGTGCCCTCATGGCGCGGTGCGGGCAGCGGCTCGGTAACGGCCATCCAACGGTGTTGGTGAGGCCAAGTCTTGCGATGCGGAGTGAGGCGGTGCTCAATGCGGTGCTGGCAGGTCATGAAGCAGGCGACGGAGCCAGTCGGTGTTTGGGTTGGGTAGCGACGGTGTCAGTGACGTCCGGGCAGAGTGAAGCGAGGTGGTGCGGAGTGCGGTGCCCACAGGATGCAGTGCAAGCAATGGCTCCGTAACGGTCACCCAGCAGCGTCGGTGAGACCAAGGATGTGGTGCAAAGTGTGGCGGTGCCTTCTGCAGTGCCTTCAGGACACAGAACTGGCGACGGACTCGGTGACAGAGTTGGCTGCTCTTCTCTTCTGTGGCGACTGAAACCAGTTGTTCCAGAGACGGTGCCCAGAAGGATGGTGAAGTCTTTGCTGTTCCTGAGACTTCTTGGACAGGGGGCAAGCTCTACTTCCAAGCCCTTGGAGATACTTTCTCAAGAAGGATACACACACAGTTCCTCTCCTTGGCAGAAACAGCTACTGCAGGCCAACCCCAGATGGAACACAGCAAAGGGGCAGTACTACTCCTGGAGTTTGGGATTGCTTTCAGACCGGGAAGATATTCAAGGGGCCTTCAAGAGGTTTTACGCAAATCTGTATTCTGATTCAGCTGTTTGGGAAGACAAGGAAGCTCAAGGGTATTTGGGACAGGTCACACTCTGTACTTTAAACAGGGAGGATCGCAAATCATTGGGAGTCTTATTTTTTATGGGATGAAATCTTCCTTGCGATCTCTAGTATACCTTCGGGAAAGGGAGTCGGGACAGACAGGGCATTCCTTCAGAAATTTATAGGGTTTTTGCTGATACATTGAAGATTTATATGTTAGACCTTTTAAACAAAATCTACTTAGGCGCTACTCCTCCAGAGTTGTGGTCCACTGTTAACATTGATGTCCTTCCAAAAAAGAATAAACCCATTCAGGAGCTTGGCTCCTACCACCCAATTACTTTGATTAATGGAGATACAAAAATGTATTTAAAGGCCTTGGCTTTACATTTTGAAGCAGAATCTAGTTTTACCGTATAAATGCCTTAGCCTATTCCTACCCACACCTGAGGCATGAGACCCTGATAAGGCCCCACCAGCCAGCATACAGAGTGGTGTTAAGTTGACCATACTGTCTCAGTTGTTCTTTTAATGTAGTAGGCCCAAAGTGCCTCTCTGACAAATTCACAAGACATCTCCTCAGCGAGGCCCAGCTCCCCCAGACCCCCACTCCCTCGATGTGCCCTTCTTCTCTTACACCCACGTAGATACCGCAAGAACAGGGAACTCCTCAAGCTAAGAGGAACTCTTATAAACTTATAAAAATTTCCCTGAAGTGACGCAAATCTTGTTCAATAGATGTTCAATTTCATTATGATTCACGGTCAAACATCAAGTGACCTTTTGGTAAGGAACGTAGTGTGGGTGTCACTTCATTTTTCCTAATATTTCCGAGAAGTGACCAAAGTGCGTCATGCGATCAAAGCACCTGATAATGTCGTGATTTTGTGGTCAATGGATCATCATTGAAAGAGTATAAAGATCTGCTCCTCAGTCCATTCTACGAACTACCTTGCTGAAATGACCCCTTGGGTCATGGCGCATGTTTGGTTCCCCTCAGCCATCTATCTAGGATCCTTGGCTGAGGCTATAATGCTTAGTTTGTTTTTAAAATGTTTTCTTCTCTCTCTCCTTTGCATTAGCTTAGTGTATTTTGAAATTGTCTCTTTCTCTCTTCTCTGCATTTCTATTGATCTAAAATATATTTGCATTGCATGAGTTTGTTCTTCATTCCAGAAATGTTTCTCTTTTTACGCTGTTTTGATTTGTGAATTTAATTGAAAGTTATATAAAAAGTGCCTTCTGATATTATGATTAGGGCTCCCGGTTTTATGGTATTTATTTTTTTGCCATTTCCGTCTGTATTTATCCATATTTATTTTTTGGGCATTTTTTCTGTATTTATCCACATTTATTTTTGCCACAAGTAAAAGACGACGCTACAGTTAGTATTTTTCCATATTTATTTAAATTGACAATGCACACATGCGCTCACTTAAACTAGCGATTTGTTGTGGCTTTAGCAGTGCTTTAAATGGTCCGGTACTGAGTCATTTGAAAAGGAGAGTACCTGTGCTTTTCAGTTCTGCTATGAAAACACTTTAGGATAGAGTACAAGCACTTATCAGGAGCAAACATGTGCCAGCGCTTCTGTATTTCCATCTAAAGCCAGCTAGAAATCTGCCTTCAAATGTCTATGGTTTTCACACAGAAAGTACGTACCAAATGCGAACCAATGGGGCGCCTGGGCGTGCATTCTGAACACCCCCTTCACAGTGAGTTTGGGTCTCAGCTGTGGGGCGTGACAGAAGCAGGCACAAGGCTAAAGTCAGAAAAGCTGGCTGATCAGATGGCACTGCTGGGTATTGTGAGAAGCTGACGCAGGTGGGCAGTTTTACAAGGTGGCACCCGAGGGTCGATAGAAGAATATAGCACTCATGTAGTGTCAGTGAAGTGAGAGGCGCTGGCATTACTTGGGAATACTAGCATTCAGCAAGTGCCTAGCTATGCATCAGTTTGTAGTGGGCGCTGTACAAGAGATTCAGATTAATGCTCACGGGCATAGGTGAAGAGTGGAGGCTGCTAGGGGCCTCTCGATGGTTACTTACTCCCTGCTTAGGGGAGTGACTGCATCAGTGCCAACCTTCCGGATGTTGTCCTTTTTCCGGTTTCAGGACTGCTCCTTCTTGGCATGTGGTATTTTTGGCATAGGTTGGACGTGAGTGCAGCCTTAGCACACGCAAAGCAGGGAATGCCGCCCTCGGTGCACTGACAACAAGCACTGTGGACAGGAGACCCCTTTTACCCTGCTTTATTTATAAACGTGGGCGCCTCGGGTGAGATCATAGGGAGGTTACACTTAGTCAGGCTGGGGGCCTGTTGAATATTAATAGCATTCCTCTGACACTGAATTATTGGTGTTTAGAGCAGACAGCGTGTAATGTGGGGACAGGGTCTGCCCGCGCTGCGCAATGAATGAGTCAGGCTGACCAAACAGAATATTGGCTCCTCTGCTGTAGACGGTGTTCCATCTCCAGCGGGGCTGTTGTATGCCATGCACATCGAGGCCTTTACTCGGGCTCCTGCTGCAGCACTGTGAATTGAAGTGCTTAAAACGTGCACTGTATGGGGCCTGGGACAGGAGGAGTCAGGGGCGTTGGGGAGGCTACGGCATGGGGTGAAAGAACAATAAAGCCTCGTTAACAAGTAAATGGTCTTTCAAAAGACCTGTGAAGTACTCGGGTGCGGCTGTGTGTGTGCCCGGGAAGGTATTTCCAGCAGCAGGAAGGGGGCGTGGCGAGAACTCTGGATTCGAGCACGGCAACATTTTCCAGTATTTTGCCGTTTCTAAATATAAATACAGACAAAGGAAATATAGATTTCCGTCTGTATTTATATGTAAAAATCCGTAAAAACGGAAAACCGGGAGCCCTAATTATGATTCTCTGTGAAAACAAAGTTATTCTATTTTGTATCCAATCACCTTTTTCTTGAAGCTGCGCCTTCTAATAAATTGTGTGAACCTTTTGGCTTGGTTTCTGTGTCTCACACGTTTGTTTCCCTCATTATAGTGTGGGCATCTCTGAGCACCCCGGCTCAACTTAAGCGGCCCAAAGACCCTCCCCCCAACATTTTGGTGACCCCGACGTGATAGCAGTTCCAGCTGACAGGGGAACCACTGTGACCACGGACGAGGATTGACCTTCGTGCCTCTTTCCTGACTGAGCAGAGACAGCACACGGGTAAGTCCCTTGCTGCCTTGTGTGCTGTGTTTGAGAGTGTCGGTTAAGCACTTGTGGTACATCTGTCCGGGGTTTCAGTTCCTGTCTAACTGGTCTCGCTTTGATAAAAGAACAATCCCGAGTTAAGGAAACGTGTGCGCAGACATTGAGTCAAAAGGTGACGATAGGAGATTGTACGAATTGTGGGTTTTGTCATTTGTGCCTCTCTGGAAGCCAGGGAGGGCCTCTGTTTAATTAGAAGATTAACTGGGAAGGGAAGACTGCGTTTGGTGTCTTTCATTGTGGGTTTTGTCATTTGTGCCTCTCTGGAAGCCAGGGAGGGCCTCTGTTTAATTAGAAGATTAACAGGGAAGGGAAGACTGCGTTTGGCGTCTTTCATTGTGGGTTTTGTCATTTGTGCCTCTCTGGAAGCCAGGGAGGGCCTCTGTTTAATTAGAAGATTAACGGGGAAGGGAAGATTGCGTTTGGCGTCTTTCAGTGGTCATCTGTGTGCTTTTTTTGAGAATACCCCTATCTTAGTTCGATAGGGAGAAGAGAACTGCGTCTTGCGTTTTCTAGCAGTCATTTCAGTGCCCCTCTGAAAGTCAGAGGGGGCCCCTTTTCAGTACTTATGGGGAAGAGGACGATTTCCTTGCCTGCCTAGCTACCAGGCATAAGGATGTCTCTTGTTTAGAAGATAAGTAAGTGGTTTTCTGTTCTGACCCGGGATGAACAAGAGCAAATAGTATTGGATTTTTCACTAGCTACAATTGTGTTATTTTGGCATTAAGATGGAAAGCGCTTGCTTGCCCTCTGGTGGCCAGAGTACGTAACAATTGCTGTTAATACAGGAATTGGGCACTATTGATTATAGAGCACATTTGTGAAATATATAAATTGCTATGCACCTTCAGGATTTCATGCTATTTGTTAGTACATATATGTGTATATATGGTCTTTTGCAGTCTTCAACTATTACAGTAAAGCTTTTTGTGATTTTTGTATTGGAAGCCACTGCCTGGTGCAGAGGCCAACAAAGGTTGATTTATTAGTGAGATTCAATAACTAGGCAATTTAAAGGCATTTTTTGTTTCTATGCATATTGAACTGCCAGTGATTACTGATGCCACAATTCTGTCAATCAAATGAATAGAATACGTGGTTACACAACTTATAAAACCACAGACACCATATATGTACACGTTTCTATGATAGTCCCAGGATTAGAAATACCCACGGTTGTAACAAGTTCCTGGCCCCGAAATCCCCTGCGTAGCCAAGTCCTCATTGCTTGTTTAGGCGATCACCTCCAATTCCCTGACTTTTCTCCAGAAGGTGTCTACAGCGGTCCAGACAAACAGGAAATTAAGGAGGCATTCTATCTTGTCATCAAGGAGGCACTAGGAGATGAGCTTGTGCTTGACCACCCCACCTCCTTGACCGCTGACGCATAGTGGCACAGCACAATATATATATATACTTTTGACACAACATATGTATATATCCACTAGCACATATAGATGAGTCGTAACGAGCAGCGAACAGTTGAGATAGTTCTACACTTGCTAAACAACAGAATAGTAACAGTACACAACACAGGCACAGAGACAACAACTCCACTACAGCCTTACCAAAGTAATCTGATATCACTAGCGTGGGAGATACTTGGAGTTACCTTCACACCAACAACTGAAGTAAGGGTATCTACAGCGACACTTATAGAATTACGTTCCCCAGGGTCAACAAACACCCCCAGCCCACGGAGCCAACATCCTCCAGACACTACACAGCCTGGACTCGTATGGCCACAATATTCACAAAGCACCCCCCCGTGGAGGACGCACAGGATGCATCACTGCAGCACCCTCCAGTGTCCCCGCACATGATATACACCATTGAAGACTCCTCTACAGAATCCATTCAGTCATTAGAACCAGCAGAAAACACCCAGAACCCCGACCTCACCCACCAGCACTCGCCAATATCGTCTCTATTAAGCTCCCACAGCCCGGTGCAGCAGGAAGGTTCCCAAACCCACGTACCATTAGGCTGTGAGCATCACGCGTTAGTGCTGCAAGCACTCCGTGACGCCAACTTGTCTCGGGTTTGCGAGCATCACGCCCCACAGCTGCGAGCGCAATTACAACAACACACCTCTCCAGGCACAAGCAATAGCCCGAATGCAAGCACCCATCCAGGAAGTACAGCTACAGAGCGCACACAGTTGGTGTTTGCTATTACGACATGAGGTTTTGAAATTGTGTCTCATGTTCAAGTTAGTTAGTGACACTGGACGAAGAGCGATTTGAATATCGGAGCACAGAACTAGGGAGAGAAGAGGGGAGGACAAATTGATGGAATGGAATGCACACTAACTACACCCAATTTTCGCCTTGGATCAATATATAGGTCCAATACATTATTGTAGGCCCTTAGGAGCAAAAGACTAGAATATACGGCGTTTACACAATGTGCATGACACATAGAGAATGTGAGCCTGTGTTTGACTTCATGGTCGCATGCTCCAATGCTACTAGGTCTACTGAGCATTTCGAGGTGGATAAAAGGAGTACCATTGAGTTGAGGGAACAATAAAGATCTGCTATATAGCGCCAAAATACCCTTCTGAGTGAACGTGCGCTGTATAAAAAAGACATATTATTTTAAAATAGGCTTTATTTAGCATAACGTACACTGGAACACAACACGTGTTTTTTTTAGATGTTACGAGGTAACAGAGGATTAATAGATTTTTTCTTGGGCTGCCTTCAGAAGTAGCACTCCTGGCCGACCATAGATTCTGGGCGTTGAGCCAGGCAGGAAAGAGACTTCCTGTGGTTAGTAAAGAACATCAGATTGAGAAGAAAGAAAAATATATATGTAGAAATATATCTGTGTATACAGTTAGAAGAACACGTAGAGCTGTGTAAGTGAACAAGAGAAATACATTGACTAGGATCACACATTTTGGTAAAGGGAGGAAGACGAGATTAAATACAGTATTTTAGGTTTCACGGTATGCAGTTTAGTGACTGGGTATGCGTATATCTATATATATGCATGCATGCATGCTTCGCTCCCTTGTGACAACTGTACTGAACACATTACTGACCAACAGCATCTTTGCCTGGCATCAATTAAATGTGTTGTGCTGGGTTAAAATGGTGGTGAAGAAAATAGTGGGTTTTTAGCGGCAGCAGGAAAGTCAAATACATTTTTTATCACAACGTGCATCACCACTGCTTGAGATTAAATAAGCTAAGTGTACATGGATATATAAATGTACGCATGTCCTTCAGTGACACATTTTGCAGACTATGACCACGAAAAAGTGGCAAAATACGACAGGACAGGAACATGTCCAAGGAAAGAGATGGGGACATCTCTTAAATTAATTAATTGTTGTTCTGAATTATGAAGGGGTCCCTCTTCGCGGCGCAGGATGAAATCGACTTACAACACGGGCGACCCAGAAACAACGAAACATAAATTGAAGCTAAGGGGATGCCTAAAATGATGATTGAATAAAATATCGTTACGACACGCTATTAGAATACCGAAGACTGCCGATAAATTCGTCTCAGTAGAGGAACATACGCCTAGCATTCAAAGGACCCCATTGATAAATACATGGGAGCAAAGAGGTTCCGTCATTGATGTACAGTTCTCCTAACTCCAATAAAGACTCGTGGACTATTCAGTCTTTGTCTTGACCAACTCTATCGGGGAATTTGAGATCCCACGACATAAAGAAAGATTAAGTTTTAATTCTCGCTACTTCACAAAATTGGGCTATAGGAGACCACTACACCAAGGTGCAATGAAATCATGTCAGCAATAGGAGAGACTACTTATTAACTGTGTCCTGAAGAAGGTGGTCGTATAAACTGTCTTGTCACCACCGAAACGCGTCGACGCTTTGATTGTTGAGAGTTATACCTAAGGAACTTTCGTGGTCCTACTTAACTATTGAATAGTGGACACTCATACGTTTGATTGATTCTTGTTGGGATAGCCACTTTATGATGTTTTTAATATTTCACTTGTCATTTGTCTCTCAAAGATTTTAAAATATTGTTTTTATTTGTGGTACAATATTGTGTTATACGTTTGTGATTTTTTATTTCGTTTATTAATGAGATCTTTTACATGATGAAGAATTATTAAAAATAAAAGATTTTATTATAAAAAAGAATGTTTTCGCACTTATAAGTCATAGGTTCATTTTGTGTATTTCTGCAATTGTTTTCTGGGTTCATACATGTGTGTGATCAATGTGAAGTGTTGACATGTTTGTATGAATGAATTTTGAGCAATAGTTTTTTTTAATCTGTTCCAAGAGAATTTATTCTGAGCAGTTCTGAATTATGACACATCAGAGACCTTCCTAACACAGGTTCACCATGAGTGCAGCTGTGTGGAAGGAGGGAAGGAATAAGTTGTGGGATATGCACAGCTGTGTGCAGCCTTCAAAATATGAGACAACGACCAGAGATCCGTAGGAATAGATTACCACAGGTAGCCACCACACCAACTTCCTCCGTACATGCCCCAGTGCTAGGAAAATACAAAAGAATAAATAATACGTGCAGATATAAAGTAGATTTCAATGTTAAAGGACAGTATGCATGGAGTAGCAATGCTCAGTATTACAATATTGTCAGAATAATATGTGTGGATTTAGAGAGGCCTTTTAAAAGTGCAGTAGCAGACTTTAGTGGTGGTTGCATATACTTTGCAGTTTGACCACTATGAGTTTTTATCTACCATAAATGTTTCTATCTCCTGGGAACTATTAGAGTACAATGTTTTGGTTCTTCTTTCGCTTTCGGAGTGAATTGATGATTAGAGGTTTTGCAACACATTAAGAAGTGTACTGGATTTCCTGTTTTCGGGATGTTTGCATAGATAAGCTCAATATTATTGTTTTCACCATTTCATGTCTGGTTAAAAATAAAATATAAATAAGAATAAAATATAAGAGGGGAGTACAATTAGTTCCCTTAGATTTCATCTATAGGCAGGCTACAACAGGAAAGGTTTGTCATACCACAGGCCCTACGATTTTCCCACACATTTGGATAACAGCTGGACCATGTGCCCACTGTGATACTAGAACAGCAACAGATTTCAGCAGTACCTGAACAGACTGCTTGAACATAAAGTAGACAAGATAAGCGCCACAATTGAGGGAAATAAATAAATAATTAAGAGAAAGCGAAAATAGTTATTGCCTATGAATTGCCCGGTTTTCACTCACAAATATTCCAAGTTCTGATCACCACTTAACACCTCATCAGCTTGTCAGTGAACAATCAGTGAACAATTGATGAATGTATCAGTACTAGCAACTAGACCTAAAAGTGAAAGTGAAAGTTCTTCTGAAATTATGAAAAATTAAATGTAAAAGTATTTGTATGAGTTAACACGCACTGCGAAGTTTCTTTCTACTCAGGTATCCAGGGGAAGGAGAAGGGCCTCATCAATCCTGAGCTCTCACACATCAGACATTTTAAAGTAATAGACTATTCAACAACATCTGTCTGCATTGCCGAGAGAAAGGCATCGTGTTTCCATTGACTGTCCAAAGCGGAAGAAGGCGGTGATCAGCCGCAACAGGAACACCCGCCACACAGAAGTGTCTTATGCAAAGTTATGTATTTGTATTCTAATATTTTACATTATTGTCAGAGTGGCACTAGGAAGATTTAATTAGCTCATTGTATTAATAGAAAGGCTTGTATTACTATAGCTATTGAAGTTGCCATACAACTGTGCACCCCAAGTCACCTCACCATCTATCTACTAGCACATGTACTGAAAATGGCCCCTGTAGGTATGCGAATGTTCAACATGATTTAAAAGAGACACCTTTACTCGTTGCAGATGTAGATCTAATAGTTCATGGTTCATGCATCACCAATAACGCAGGCTCACTGCAAATTTCTTACGCAGTGGGCACGGCTAGAAATATACTGGAATGTACTGTGAGATTAACAACATGAAGGAAGAATAGTGAACATTTACACAGACGGCAAATATCATTTTGGGGTGGCCCCTGATCTTAGTCAGCTGTGGGCTATGAGGGGATTCCTCACCTCAGCTGGCCAACAAATACAGCATGCACCATTAATAGCACAACTATTGCAAGGCCTGTTGCTACCAAAGAGAGTTTCAATTGTAGAATGTGCTGCACACACCTCCTCCAAGGACTATGTATCAAGAGGTAAAGAATTTATTGACGCAGACGTAAAAAGGGAATAGCATTAACTGGTTGTGAGTACACAATGGTTCAAATTGCTTCTACTACACATGATATCATGATATAAAGATAAAGGATGATGATATGTACTATGACCCTAAGTATATTATTGAAAGGGGTGGAAGAAAAGGAAGAAGGGAAAAGGGGAGGATGTAGGCAAACAGAAGAGGGAATATGATAGGCCTAAATGGAAAGATATGTTTACCAACGATAATGCTTGCTCCCATGGCCCGACTTTTTCATGGTTCATCACTTGTAGGACGTGATGGAATGATCAGACTCTTTTCCTAATGCTGGTACAACGGTACAATTGGAAAGGGTACTTCCACTGCCCCAGGCCACTTCATTTCCCCACATTAAATGGACTTCATCAACATGCCCTCTACTCAAAAGTACAAGTACGTGTTGGTTATAGTGTGCATGTTCAGCACATGGACTGAGGTATACCATTCAAGAACTGCAATGTACAAACCATTGCCAAATGCCTCCTGAAAGAGTTCATACCGCGCTTTTAAGTACCTATGCTTTTGGGTTCTGACAATGGACCGTCGTTCATCTCACATGTGATTGAGGGGTTGTGCAAGGGGCTAGGAGCTACACAGAAACTACATGTGTTCCACGAAAAGTACCAAGTGAGAATGGTATCCTAAGCTCATCCTGAAGGGTTGCATGTGCTGCACACAGCAGAGAAAGGAAGAGTATGTAAGCGGGCCCCAATGATACATCAACTAAAGACGTCTGGAACATCAAAGCCCCAACCCCTCAGTCTACAAGTTGTGACAACGAGACATCTGTACCTTCTTCATCACTTTGTTTTCTTCATATTGAAAGTGCCTAGGTAATAGAAGTGCTTGTAACCTCTCAAATTACTTGAAGACAGGCACCAACGGTTACTTTTTCTGTTTACAGGTATGATTACTGAGGCTCTGCATTATTCCTCAGCAGACTTTTGAAAAGAGTAAACGTACAGCAGAAGATAAGACATTCTTCCAACTAGCCACACGTACCAACGATTGGAACAATGCCTCAAGACTTTCAGAACAATGAGAGAAAATGACCATGGGTGCTACTAGCAGTATTGACACCCATTGCTGCCATTATAATGACTACGCTCCTTATAGTGTATTGTGATCACAGTGCTATACCTGAGATACTGCTTAAATGACACAGAGATATTGTACCAAATTGAATAAATAGCCATTGATAAAGATAGGACAGGGGGACAGTTGGCAGGGCAGGATGTTATGTTTGCACACACCGGCCTACAGACACAGAAAACAGCATTTGTTACAATGTCATACCTGTCTCTAAATACGTAGGCTGTGCGCGATATGCTCGTCAGTCAGCACACCGTGTCCGTAGCAGTTGCACCTCCCGAGAATAGCAGAATTAGCAAAGGGAGAGCAAGGATAGAACAGGGAATGTGAATAATTTAGCACTTATAGAAGTTGTAGAAGTAACAACAATAGGACTACACTAAATGCAAGAATTTTGTTCAAGAATGAACAAGAGGAGGGAATGAAGCAGGGTCTAGTTTTACCGTATAAATGCCTTAGCCTATTCCTACTCACACCTGCCCACACCTGAGGCATGAGACCCTGATAAGGCCACACCAGCCAGCATACAGAGTGGTGTTAAGTTGACCATACTGTCTCAGTTGTTCTTTTAATGTAGTAGGCCCAAAGTGCCTCTCTCACAAATTCAAAAGACATCTCCTCAGCGAGGCCCAGCTCCCACAGGCCCCCACTCCCTCGATGTGCCCTTCTTCTCTTACACCCACGTAGATACCGCAAGAACAGGGAACTCCTCAAGCTAAGAAGAACTCTTATAAACTTATAAAAATTTCCCTGAAGTGATGCAAATCTTGTTCAATAGATGTTCAATTTCATTATGATTCACGGCCAAACATCAAGTGACCTTTTGGTAAGGAACGTAGTGTGGGTGTCACTTCTGTTTTCCTAATATTTCCGAGAAGTGACCAAAGTGCGTCATGCAATCAAAGCACCTGATAATGTCGTGATTTTGTGGTCAATGGGTCATCATTGAAAGAGTATAAAGATCTGCTCCTCAGTCCATTCTACGAACTACCTTGCTGAAATGACCCCTTGGGTCATGGCGCATGTTTGGTTCCCCTCAGCCATCTATCTAGGATCCTTGGCTGAGGCTATAATGCTTAGTTTGTTTTAAAAATGTTTTCTTCTCTCTCTCCTTTGCATTAGCTTAGTGTATTTTGAAATTGTCTCTTTCTCTCTTCTCTGCATTTCTATTGATCTAAAATATATTTGCATTGCATGAGTTTGTTCCTCATTCCAGAAATGTTTCTCTTTTTACGCTATTTTGATTTGTGAATTTCATTGAAAGTTATATAAAAAGTGCCTTCTGATATTATGATTCTCTGTGAAAACAAAGTCATTCTATTTTGTATCCAATCACCTTTTTTTGAAGCTGCATCTTCTAATAAATTGTGTGAACCTTTTGGCTTGGTTTCTGTGTCTCACACGTTTGTTTCCCTCATTATAGTGTGGGCATCTCTGAGCACCCCGGCTCAACTTAAGCGGCCCAAAAACCCTCCCCCCAACAATCTCTCCGGGATGATAAGAAAATTGTATCACTCAGACATCACAGGTTCATTCCGGGGAGAGACACAACAGATCACACTAGGCGGATGATCTCCATTTTTGACGCCACTAATACTTCAAGGGACCCTATGGGTCTAATTTTATTGGATGCAGAAAAAACATTTGACAAGGTCTTATGGCGGCATTTATGGGTGGTTATGCGCATAGTTGGCATTGGGCCTGTCCTTATTAGAGCAATCAGAGCCGGCAGCCAGTCTGGTCCAGCCGCAATAAATAGGGGTACAAGGCAGGGCTGTCCATGTTCTCCATTACTTTTTGCCATCTATCTCGACCCTTATATAAGAAGGTTAATTAATCCAGTGATACCGCCAATCCACATTAATGGGTGGGATACAAAGACTTCGGCATATGCTGACAATGTGGCATTGGTTACTACGGATCCCCGGATTACAATAAAAGTGATAGAGAAGGAAGCCCATCAGTTTGGGTGATTTTTGGGATATCAGTTGAATGAGGACAAAACACAAATCGTGATTAATAGCATATACAGTTCTCAGACCCTCCCGTTGTTGAGAATGTGGGCTACTTAGGGGTTAATATATCCGTGGCGGTTGAAAGGATTGTGGGAAATAACATTGCCCCTTTAATTGAGAAAGCAAGAAGGGATTTTGTAAGGTGGAATAATTTACATCTCTCAATGGTCATTAGGGGCAATATTCTGAAAATGGTTTTACCCCTCAAAATGTTATATTTATTTCAGGCCATTCCTTTGGAGGTGGAACATTTTTGTTTTAAAAAACTGGAGGATATTATGTCACGTTTCCTGTGGGATTATGCTACGACTAGAAGAGCTTTGAAGTATCTTACTCTTTCATGGGAGAAGGGAGGTTGGTCCGTACCACATTTTAGGTTGTATTTCTGGGCAACTGTGATACAACAAAGTTTAGTTTTGCTTCAGGAGAAAAAGAATGCTCTGGAAGCAGAAATAGGGATACCTTCTCCCTTTGAGATTCTTGTGGGTAATGAGGCATGGGGCTGTTTGTGGAGACAGGTTGAATATGGGTACTTTAAGAGATTACGATTTAAGTCCCTGATGTGTTTCTTTAAAGTCCGGTCTGCGGAACGTAAGAATTTTGGTAACGGACGATTGAATTGCTACACCCCTCTGATCAACAATCCATTATTACCAGAGATATGTCAAGACCCATGTAGTTCTCAATGGAAAGAGGAAGGCCTATTAGACTGGGGGATTTCTATTCTTATACGGCAATTGCGTCCTTTGAAGAACTGCAGAAAGAAGACAAAATAGGACATAGGTAATTTTTTATATATCTGCAAATTAGGGATTTTCTTACATGGAAGGGTGGTGGTGCGGTAGGGTTCACTAGGGTAGAGATGATGGAGTGGTTATTAAGAGGAAAGCTTTGCTCGATAGGGGAAATCTATGTCTTCCTGAATTCTCGCATGAAGGAGGATTTGGATAAACACTCTCAGAAGTGGTAGGCAAAACTTGGGTCGGCGACTCCAACCCTCCCGGAATCTCTTCGTCTTGCTCATTCTGTTCTTCGGGCTGCAAATTTATGAGCCCAACATTATAAAACTTGTTTTGATTTATATTATGCCCCAGGGAAAATTGCACATTGGGGAGGGGAACAAGGATCTCTCTGTCCAAGATGTCAACTTTCTGGAGCAGATTCAATCCATATGTTTCGGACTGCCCCGCTCTGGCTACAATTATTGATGAGATATCATTTTTTTAAGCAGGAAACTCAATTTGGAATATGTTTTATCACCTCAGTTGATTATGTTGGGGGTTCAGGAAGAAATGGTCTCTAAAAGTGTTCGAGCTTTCCTGATCATTGCAGCGGCCGTGTTTCGTTAATGTATTTGCCCTGCCTGGTTAGGGTCTAAACCTCCAGTATTTGGTCAATGGTTGGCATGGCTATTGACTATACATAATCTGGAAACAGCCTTGTATCAGAGGAAGGCCCAAAAGGCTAGAATAAGAGGCTTGAAGATCTGGGCCCCTCTGACAACATGGATACAGGGGCATTAACGCAATGAGCGTGACCTTAAAATGGGTTTGATAATTCGTGATAGTCGGATCTGATGACTGTGATATCCATTGGTCGACTTTAGCTGCTTTAGAAGAATCTTTCTTTTCTTTCTCTTTTTTTTTGTTTGCTTTCTCTAGATCTGAATGTATAACAAAAAAATCAAAAATTTGTCATCGTATAAGATTGTTGAACCCAAATTGGTGAATTGGATTTTTATGTTTCCTTCTGTGTTGTGGGGGTGTGTTTGGTTGTTTTGCAACAAGCCAATAAAAATGTCATAAAAAAAATTGCAAATGTACACAGTGACTGCCAGGTCTTTCTAGCCCATCCTAAATTAGAGATCTTTGTGAAGTCTCTCAGTGTTGAACAGTGTAATGACCCTTACTGTGATGGTTGTGACAGACTTCACTATGTAAAACCCTTACCTATTGCATTTGTTACAGGGTTACACTGGACAAAGCCCTCTATTCCTCTATTTGACAGAAGGACTGCACTAACAATGTCTCTATCAGTTATGAGCATTAGAATCAATCCATAGGTATGCTAAAACAACTGCACCAAATCACATGCCCATAAAAAAGATCAACAAAGGGGTGGAACCTAAATTCTCAGGCCAACCTACTACTCGACAAAAAATGAATGCAAATTAGACTCCTTTAATACTTGAGCATCTGGGTACTTACTTGGGGAGGAGGCTTAGCCTGGAAACTCAGAGCTCAACAAAGCATGCAATAACAATAAACCATTACCCAGCCATTGTTGGTATCTTTAAAAATATACTTTAATTCCCACACAACTAAACATTAAAGATAAAATTACAAATGTACATCATGAAAACTAGTCTTTCTCACCCTCTCTGGGGGTTCAAGATTTTAATAACTTGTCCCGACTTGCTTGTTTCATCAAAGGTGTCCTGTCTATGGAGACAAGTGGCTGGCTTTAGCACTATACTTCATCTGAAACAGTAATAAAAAGAGAATAGGCCCAATAAGTAGACAGAAGGAGGCCTCAGTGGAGATGGCGTGAACCATGGACTGACACTGGCGTGGCGCTCCCAGCAGTGAGTAATTGGGACAATGGTGCTAGGGGAGACATCAGGAGAACTCCTAAGGCCAGAAAGTGATTATGGGATGGTGGCGTCCCTTCATCCGCCCTTTTATCCAATCATCCACCCTCTTTCACCCAGCAATCCATGCTTTCACTCATCCATCCATCTATACATCCACCCTTGCTCACTCATCCATCCACTCACTCACCCACTGAAAATACCCCCACTTCGAACCAAAGCTCTTGTGGCACAATGTAAATGAAGCAAATCATCATGACCCTCCCCAGAAGATAGCTCTTGTCTCTTCCATAGATCTATCCATTCATTCTTTCATCCTACCATTTACCTGCTGATGTCCGCCATACAATCTGTCTATTCAGTCTTTCATCCATCATTCAGTTTTCACCATTCCGTCTGTCCACCCTTCATATCCAAACCTATCCATCCATCCATCTCCAAACCTATCCATTCATCCTTTCACTCATCCATCTCTTTATCCACCCTTTCGTTCATTCATTAATCCTTTCGCTCATCTATCCATCAACCCTTTCACTCCTTTATTCCATCCACCCTTTCATTCCATCCACCCTTTCATTCCATCCACCCTTTCACTCAATCCCTCCTCTCTCATCCATCATCCACCTTTTCATCCATCCTCCCTCCCTTTCATTCATCCATCCAATCTTTCACTTATCCACCCATCATCCGCCCTTTTATCCAATCATCCACCCCCTTTCACCCAGCCATCCATGCTTTCACTCATCCATCCATCTATTCATCCATCCATCCACCCTTGTTCACTCATCCATCCACTCACTCACCCACCCTCCCTACTATGCTATTTATGAATCTTTGTCGCCGAGCAGACATGTACACACAAAGTGCCACCCATTCTCTTTAAAATACCTCCTGAGAGTGTTTTGATTCTCTCTCTCTTTCTCTCACTTTTTTCTTACAAAAAACAGGCATACGAATGCAGGCAAGCACACAAACATAAGCAGGCACACAAAAGACTTGGGTATGATGAAAGCCATGTTATACTCTTCACCTACCATGGCTTTTTTAATTGCCACCAGGGCCGGACTGGCCGTAGCCTGATTGCCACTGCCAGGGGACTGCCATTTTATTTATTTGAAAGGTTTTATATAGCGCGAACATGACCCGTAAGGGTATCAGAGCGCTGTACAACAGAAAGAGGATACGATTGGTCAGTAAAAAAGGCAAACACAATAAACATTTGTAGTTAACCAGCACAGTTACAGAAAGGGCAAACCAAGCATGTGGAACAAGTCGCCTGAACATAAATTGCATCAAAAATTGCCTCAATGAATGATATGGGTGTGCCCTGCTCTCTGTCTACACTGGGTAGAGGTAATACAGACCCAATGTTACCATTTTTTATGAGAGAGCACAAGCACTTAAGCACTTTAGCACTGGTTAGCAGTGGTTAGCAGTGGTAAAGTGCACAGAGTCCTTAAGCCAACAAAAATGAAGTCAGAAAAAGGGGAGGAGAAAGGAAAAAACTCATGGGTGACCCTGCAAAAGGGCCATTTCCAACAATGTGTTATTTGAAGTCCATGCTAAATTCATTCGGGCGACTCAGTGGAGTTTTAAAAGCAAAGGCATACCAGAAGCCCCTCTCAAATCTATAGTATTCAGAGACACTATGGAATAATTTGAAAAAAAACAACTTCATTACAAGTTGGCCGATAAATTGGTACAGTAATATAGGACTCAATATGTCTTATACCGGCTGATAAAACCAGGTGTGACCTGGAATTATAGCTTTTTCTATGTCAGTTAGCATCTATTTAGAAAGGCGTGATAATGCACCAAATTACAGAGGCTGTTTTTTGTGATCAGTAATACTGGGTAAGGTTTTACTGATTATTATTATCTGTAATACCAGTTGGTATTACTGGCATAGTAATACCAACCGGCATTACCACACATTGCAAAAATAAGTCCATCATTTTTGTGAGACAGCTTCACAGTCTGGGAAGAGAGTCTGCCTGGATAGTCTGCTTTCTACACTACGCCCTAATCTCACCCATGAAGTTTGTTCTCTTTAAAGACTGAATATCACTTGCAGCCTCCTGAAACTTCAGTTAATTTCCATTATCACATTCTTACAACCATCTGGAAAAAACAATAACCTCATTGCACATTATGGCCACAGTTCGACTTAGGAAAGTCACATTTCGTGAACAAGGAACTACAGTTTCTCACAGAAGAGGTTGTTAAGCAGGAACCTAAGCTCATAGCCCATCTGCTAGGCATAACTACTGCAAAGGTCTGAGAGAATATGTGTAAGAAGTAACAAAAAAAAGAAACCCAGTCTATTCTCACCCTGATACTGTGGAGACAGACCTGCACTTGACTTGGGACTGGATGGACCACAGGAAGGGGCAGGTGCACATAATCATCAGCTTCACCAGCATAGAGGCGATGATATGTGAAGCAGAAGCAAGAGGTGTCCATACAGCACATTTCAAGGAAAAACGGCATGTGCATGAAGGTAATTATCATGCAAGAGATGGATCCCTGTGAGTGACAGAGGAAGTGGGATCTGTCAATGCTAACTATGTGTTTGCACCTAATCCAGGTCCTCCAGATCACAGCCCATTTCAATGCTTGCAAGTGACACTGCACGGGAGCGCAGTGAACTGGCTTCTACAGGCACAGGTTCTCCACTCAGAGTAAACAATACCAAGCCCGTTGTATTTTTTAACATTTCATTTCAGTTCTGCTGTCTGCCATTACCCCCAGGTCCCTTATGTCCTCGTCCCATTCATTACTAAGTGGAGATAACCATCTCCCAACAGAAAAAACAAGAGGAATGCTGGGACCCTAATAGTGCCCCTCCCACCGGGAGTACATAAGCAGTACTTACCCAGCATCCCGCCTGTTCTTTTTTTCTGTCTGTCGACAGATTGGACTTGACTGTGCTGGTGCTGCTCCTGCTGGGCTGGAGTGGCGGTGCTTCTCTTCTCCCCCCCGCCCGGCTGCCTGGCTGTGCGGGCGCGGGGGTTCCCTGGACTGTCTCCTGGCCTGCCGGGCTTGCTGGGAGTCAGTCGCTGTTGGAGCCGGTGTCCTACATGCTCTGCATGTCCTCCCGGCCCTTTGCGGCTGGGGCTGGATTTCCCGGTTTCTTCCGGGTCGCGGGCTCGCCTTCCTGTTCTTGGCCGGGTGAGGCGTGCTGCGCTGGATGGGATACTGCCGGTCTTCTGGTGTGTTGGCGTTTGGAGTGGGGGCCTTGTTCCTGGGGTTGGCCCCCACTCCGGGTGAGTACCGCTTGCCGGTTTCCTTGCTTCTCTTCTTGTACATGCCTGTTTCCCTGCTGTTGCTGCCCCCTGTGTGCTGTTCTGCGGTGCTTCGGCACTGCTGGGGTGTGTGCTGCGGGGCTTTGGTGTGCTGTTGCTGTACGCTGGCGGTGGGGGCCTTGTTGTCTGGTGGCTCCCATTTCCGCTTGGCGGCTTCCTTCCCCGGCCTGCTGTGGCCGTTGCTGCCTCTTTTCCGGTGCTTGGTGGTGCTGCGAGGGGGCTGGCGCATCTGTCTTTTGGCGCTGTGGGGCCCGGTTCGGGCATGTGCTTCATGAGCCTTTTGCCCGCCCCCTGGGACTGCTGCCACGACCCCCCAGGAGGGAGGCGTGCCCCACGGTTTGTAAGACTCTGCCTTGGGTCGCAGTCCTTTTACGGGTTCCTCAAGGCGGTGCTCTCCCCTAGCGTGCCCTCTGGCGGTGTCGACGGGGTTCCTGTACCCGTCCGGCGGGCCTCTGTTGGTGCGGGCTGTCGTGCACTGCTCCCGCCTGCTGTGGGACTTTGCCCCTTTTTGGTGTGCTGGCTCTGGTGTTTTCCGTCGCTGCTTTGTTTGCAGCGTCCGGTTGCCCTGCTGGTGGTGCTCCGTGGTGTGGCGGTGTGCCCCGCTTTCTCTGCGGTTGGGGTGCGGCTCCACTGTCCTGTCCTCCCTTGTTTCTTGCGGGGGGGTTGGTGTCGCTGTCTCCTGGCACGGTCTTCTGTGCTTGTGCGCTCACTGGGCATTGTTTCCTTTTCCACCTGGCCTCCCTTGTTCTCCTTTTTTGGGAGTATTTGCCTTGTGTCCCCCTGGGAGTGGGGCTTTGTGCCTTGCTTCTCTGCTGGATTCTTCTCAGCGTGGGCCTTGTGGGTACTTCCTTTTGGGAGTACTCCGGGGGGCTGTGCACTGTGCTGGGGTCCTGGTGCTGTGGGCTGTGCTCCCTTGGGTGGCTGTAGCTCGTGGGGGTGCGGGTGTTGTCCCGGGGCCTCGTGCCTGCTTGCTTGTGTTCTGCCCCCTGCTGCTTGGCGTTCCCGGATGCGTACTCTTGGGGGCTTTTCTGGCCCTCCCTGCTCCGGGCTCCTTCGCGGCTCCCTGCCCCCTGCTGGGGGGGGGGGTCTGTGTTCCTGCTCCTTTGGCTGCTATGTGGGGGTTCCTGTTGGCTCCCCTGGGTTCTTGTTGCCCTGCCGGGGTCTGCCCCATTTTTTTCTTGCTGCCTCGCTTTCTTTGCTGCCCCTGTGCGTCCCTGTTTCTCGGGGTGTGGCGGGTGCGGATCTTGTGGCCTGGCCTTGGATGTGCTGGGTCCGTCTGTCTGGCCCGCCCTTTCTCGGGCTTCCTTGCCTCCGCTGCGGGCGGCCTGTTCGGTTGTGGCTTCTGCTCCGCTTGGGTGTGCGTGTGTTCGCTTCCTGGCTTCTGCTTGGCTGGTCGGGGTTGGTGGTCGGGGGCTCCTGGTTCTTGGCTTGGACCCTTCCGTCCCTTGGCTCTGCCTGGTTCCTCTTGGGGGGCTTCCTGGTGTCGTGGCTGGTGCTCTCTGCGGCGCTCTGCCCCTGCTGCCTGTGGGTCCTGTTTGCATTTTGCCCGCTTCCGTCCCGTTCTGTGGGTTGGCCTGCCTTGTGCTGGGCTGCTTCTTTCCCTCGTGCTGCCTCTTGTGCGGCTGTTCTGTTCTCCTTTGCTCCAGCCTGGGTCTTCGGGTGTTTGTCCCGGGGCCTTCTGTGGGCTTAGGTTGCTTCGGGGTCTGGCTGGTTGGTTCTGTCTCTGGCTGCTTGCCTCCTCCTTGCTGGGTGCTTCTGTCTTTGGTTGCTCCTGCCCTGGCGCTTCCTGTGCTTGCCTTTGGCTCGCTTCGGTGGGCCCTGGCCGCCCCTCCTGGCTCTGCCGGCGGCTGCTGTTTGGGCCTGGCTGTCTTTCCCGGCTGCCGTGTCCTTGGCGTGGCGCCTTTTCCCCTCTTCTGTTCTGCGGTTCTCCCGGTTGGGGGTCCGTCTGGGCTCCGGGTGCTTTTGCTCCCTGTGGGGTCCTGATCTCGTCTGGTTCCTGTCGTGGATGGCTGGCTGGGTATCTGCTGGGGCTTTCCGGCTCCTGCGGGTTTTGTGCGCCTGTTGGTCTCCTTTTCGGCTCTGGGTCCTTGCCTGTGCTCTCTTTGTGTGTCCTGGCTGGGCACTCTGCTGGTTTGTGGCCGTGTCCTGGTGGGTCCTTCTGGGCCTGCTCCTGCCGCGGGTCTCTTCCCGGGCTTGGTTCACCTCTGGTTGGGTGTCCGTTTTTTTGCCTGGTCCTGGGGTTTCCGCTGGATGCTGTTGGGCTTCGGGTTTTCCCTTTGCCCCGGTGCTCCTTCCTCGTTGGCCCTTCCTCCTGGCGTGCCTGTGTGGGGTCCTGCTTGCCTCCTGTTGCTCCGGGTCTACGGGCTTCCTGCTGGTTCCGGGTGGCCTGGGGCTGTGCCTCCTTGGCTTGCTGGCTGTGCTGTCGCTTTCGGCCGGCTCTGGGGTATGTTTTGCTGGGCATTCCTGGTGCTTTCCTGGTTCTGGTGTCCTGGCTCGCTCCTGTCTTCTCGTGCTTCCCCGGGCTCTGTTACTGGTGTGTGTCTGTTTGGGGGCCTTCCCCCCCCCTTCTCTGGTTGGGGTGCGGTTCTGTGGTGTTCCTCTTGCCTCTGTGGGGTCTGACCTCCTGGCTGCGGGTTGTCTGGGGTTTTGCTGCTGCTTTGCCCTCTGCCTTCTCTGCTTCCTTCGGTTTCCGCTTTGGCGGTTTCCCACGTTTCTTTTTCCGGCCTTCGGTGTGTGGTCCGGAGGTGGTGTGCTGGGGGTCCCTGCTCCTCCCTGCCCTTTGCTTTGGCCTGGGCGCTGCGTGGGCTCCTTCCGGGGTTGGTTGGGCCTGCGGGTCCTCCTGCATTGGTGGGTTGCTTGGCTCTGTTCCTGGCTTCCTTTTGAGTTTGTTGCCCTGGTTTGTGCAGTTTTCTTGGTTCCTCTCTGGCGTTGCTGGGGTCGGGCCTTGTGGGCTTTTGGTCTGGGTGCTGTGCGCCCTGGGGCTGTTTTTTTCCGCTGCTCCTGCCCTTGCTGTGTGCTTGGCCTGGGTGTGGGGTGCCTGGGCGGTCCTCCGCCCTGTTGGCGCCTGTTTTCTTCTGCCCTCTGTGGTTCGCTGGTTTCCTGCCTGGTTGTTTCCTAGGTTGGGGGCTGCTGGGAGTTCCTGGTTGCTCTGGGCTCCCGTCCTGCCTTGTTTTCCCCTCCCTTTTGGGGTTGGGGGTTTTTGGGGGTTGTGGCCGGTGGCCCTGTCCCCTCTCTTGTTGGGCTTGTTCGTTGTTGGTTTCCGGTCTTTGTTGGCCTCCTTTGTTGGTCGGCTTTCGGCTGGTTCTTTCTGGGGGAATCTCTGGCCTGTGGTCTTTGGGTTGGCCTCCTCTGCCCCTGCTGTTCTGGGTTTGGTGGGCTTCCTGGTTTGGTTTGCGGCCTCCTTCCCTGTGGGGTTTTTGGCCTCCTGGGGTTTCGGGTCTCTGTCTCCTTCCCTCTCCTTCTCGGTTTGGTTGGGGTCTCGCTCCTGTTCGGCCCCTGGGCTCTTGCTGCGGCTCCTCCCTCTGGGCTGGGTGCTTGTCGTTTGGTGGCCCTGGGGGTGCTGTTTTTTTCTTTCCTGGTTCCTGGGCCTCCTCGGCGGGGTTTGGTTGGCCTTCTCCTCTGGGCTCTCTGGGGCCGGGTCGTTCGGTTTGGTGGGTTGGGCCGGTTTCTGGCCTGTGCTTTCCTCCTTCCTTGTTGGACTTGGTGCTTGTGCCTGCGCTCTGTTGGCCGGTTTTGGCTTCTTTCTTTGGCCTTCTTCGGGGCGGTCGGGGTTCGCTCTGTGTCTGTGTGGCTGCTGGGTCCTGGGTGCCTTCCTGGTGGTTCTGGGCTGGGCGGCCTTGTCCGGTGGGTTTCTTGGCCGTGTCCTTTGGGTCTTGGTCTTGGTTCCCCTGTCTCCGGTTTCTCTGGTTGGCGGCCTCCTTTTCGGGCCCTGGTCTTCTGTTTTTTTCTTGGTTGTCTCCGGTCCTTGTTTGGTCCCTGCTGTCCTGTTCTGGGTTGCGGGCCGGTTGCTTCCTGCGGTCCCCCTTCTCCTCCCTTCTCGGTGCTCCCTTGGGTTGCTGCTTTTGTGGTGGTTTCCTGGGTGTGCTTGTGGGTTCGGAAGGCCGGTTTTCTGCTTTGGTATTCTCCACTTAGTAATGAATGGGACGAGGACATAAGGGACCTGGGGGTAATGCTCTATTACTTACCGGTAATCTTCATTACTCCGGGTCCAGTTGTCCTCGTCCCATTCATACGCCCCTCCCTCCCGGGCTGCCGGCCTTCCTGTCTGGGCTTGGTTGTACAGGCGGGATGCTGGGTAAGTACTGCTTATGTACTCCCGGTGGGAGGGGCAGTATTAGGGTCCCAGCATTCCTCTTGTTTTTTCTGTCGGGAGATGGTTATCTCCACTTAGTAATGAATGGGACGAGGACAACGGGACCCGGAGTAATGAAGATTACCGGTAAGTAATAGAGCATTCTTGGGAGTTTTCGAAAGTGCTTGCTGCAGAAGTGAAGGAGTTAAGAACTGAAAACGTTTCAGCTACATACCCTGTGCATTGATCGGTGACTTTCACTTATGAGTAATTCATAACATTGGGCTAATGTCTCATTATTTCTATGTGCGTGTAAAGCCTTTTTTGCAGCTTACACGAATGTCTGTCATATTTAGAATCTTCGCAAACGTTCAGGAAATGTTGTCTCAATATTTAATGCAATCAAAATTGTTCTGCATAAGAACCGTTTCTCTACTAAATTAGGGCGAGGCACCTCTGGCTCTTGTTTAACATTTACACTATCAATACAGTAATGCTGGGAGGAGCGATTAATATAAGACAACTCTTCCCATCGCCGCAGTGTACCCAGTGCAGCACACAGATGCCACGTCACACAAGGCGAGAGCAACGTTGATACCTCAGTTCGTCCTACGACAAGGACGTTTTGCCATACCAACTTATCAGCAGGCGGATAAATGTGTATCAGCATTTTCACAAAAATAATTCACATTAAATTATATATTTTTTTCCAAAATGGTTAAAGCTGCACCTGACCTTTGAGCTGCACTTGCTTTACTCTGTTAGTACACTGCAATTCAAGTGGTCTATAGAAATGGCTCACAGTTGTTCTTCTACAATAAATCTAAAACCACTGAGAATTAACTACGGCAAAAAAACAAGCTCTGTTGTAGGTCCTTACAAGAGAATATCATAATTACCTTGGCATAGCTAATTCTCAATTACATTTATCTGATAGCCTAATGTGAAACACGCATGCTCACTCACACACACATACAAACAGGGGCTTGTGCATACACACTTTTTGTAAAACTGATGTTTTAAGGAAAATGTTGGTGGAAAAATATGCTAACTATATGTGGTGTTGTTGAAATGTATATAAGGCTAGAGTACCATCAAGTGAAGGCTGTGTTTTCGGTAATATTCAGTGCAGAGGTATGGTTTCCGTCTGCTTACATGAAACTTCTAAGAATAGAGAGCAAGATTTGGAAAGTATTTTTGGGCCTGAGGTAGGGAGCACCATCCAATGTGGTTTGTCACAAATTGTAACTCTCTCCGCGGCTGCTAACGCACTGCTATCGCACTACAAACTAAATTTTCTAATGATTATAAAACGTTCATTGCCTCATCAGGGTCTCCATGAAAGTTGTGACTCGTTGTATCATGCTCTTTTTGACTACTCCCTCGGAAACCTCTGTCATCTGACACTTGTTTGCACAAATGCACTGCATAGTGTGACTGTGATTGACAGCACAGGGCCTGAACGGACCCTGCTCTGTCAAACACAGCGTGATGGTGAGCACCCGGCAATTATTCAAATGAGCCCTGCTGAATAGCTCAGCTGGGGTTCAGATCGGGGATACAGAAGTGGCGCCTTGGTTGCCAGAGGCACCTTCCACTCTGGCTCATCAGCACTCTGTGGTAATGTTCATTTAACCAAGTTAACAAGGAAACACTTTACATATTCACGAAGACAATCTTAAATGACCAGGTGGCTCCAAGGCATGCTGTAGCTAGGAAACAAAGTATCTGAAATTGACGAAAACACGAGCACTTAATCCAACTGAGCTCATGTGTAAGAAAGAACGTATAATGTTAATTCTCAACTTGATCACTAGATGGCAGCATAGAATTACATTGCAGAACCCATCCTTCCAATGCTGTGTGTGAGAGCGCGAGAAAAGAAAGTTGAAAACTCTGCCGAAAATAGCGGGAATGGGAAGAATGTCGCAGAGCACAATGAAAAATCTTCCCAGCTTGATCAGTGTGAGCAATCTCGTGCAGAGAATCAAAGTACAATGGTGTGGTTGCCAGGCAACACTCTTGAGGATTCAGTCTTTTCAGGCAGAGGCACGAGAGTAACGGCGAAATGTCAAATTAAAAAAAAAATATGACAAAAGCCCAAGCGGAAGTGGGTGCCCATTTACAAATAAAATTAAAGGCTTACCGCAGCGCCACACAATGAAAGGGAAAGAGGCAGCATGCAAAATTCGTCCGGAAAAAAAAAACACGGAAGTATCAGTCCGTTGTTCAAAATAAGTCTATGCTCCAATGTAGACTCACGAATGATTGCTCCAGCGCTGCTTGAGAGGTGGATGCTCCTGTCAGATCCCACTCGTCGTCAAAATGTAGTAAAGGTCAGACACAGAAGAAGTTCTCTCAGAGCTTTAATAGGAGCATCCACATAGAAAGGCAGCCACAGGTAAACTGAATAGAACACTACAAGGAAAGGAATGCTCTTACACCTTCTGTACCTGAAGCTGAATCTATTGAAAGATGTAAGAGAAGTGTTAAGTTACCTTCAAAGTACAGTGATTTTGTTATGTATTAAAAATTTGTTAAGTTACCTTCAAAGTACAATGATTTTATTTTGGTATTTCTTTTTGTTTTGTTTTAAGGAAGGGAGGTATGTGGTAATGTTCATTTAACCAAGCTTGGTTGAATGAACATTTTTTTCTCCCTTATCATTGTGTCTCTTTAATTTCATTGGTTGGTGTAAGAGCATTCCTTTCCTTGTAGTGTTCTATTCAGTTTACCTGTGGCTGCCTTTCTATGTGGATGCTCCTATTAAAGCTCTGAGAGAACTTCTTCTGTGTCTGACCTTTACTACACACTCACAGCCAATAAGCCTACCTTTTCATGAGTACCGGTACTCTCCTCGGCAGTAGAAAAGTGCCGGTACTCAGAGTGATAAATCTAAGAAGTGCCGGTACTCAGTACCGGCCCATTTAAAGCACTGTACATGCCAATATTTTAGAACAGAAAAGTGGGAATTGTTTTTAAAAGAATCTGGAGAATGTATTTCTCTCACTGACTTCCATTGAGGCCTGAATCGGGTATATTTGTGCTGCTTCAGGATCATATATCAGAAATGCAAATAAGCTTTTTTCCTTATCTGTCAGGAACACGGAGTATAAAAACTTTGCTAGCATTCGCGCCAAGAATTTTCAATTCTATTAAGGACACGGAGGCGAAGATTATGCTTTCTCTCTCTTTACTGCAAAATTAACAGCAGCCAATAAGAACATTCGAAACATATTGAAAGTAAAACATTCCCAGAATGCTTAGCGTCACATTGTAAACACCATAGAGACTAGCCCTATAAATCACTGTACACACCGGAACACTTCCTCTTTCTTTGCCCAACGAGCAGAGTCCAACTTGAACAGAATTATAGTCCCAAAACAGCAAAACATATCCTGATCACAGCAGACCGGAGATCCAACAGGAACTGTAGAACGTGTCTATGACGGTCGAAGACCCTTCCATTCCAAACGCGCACCATGGTGCTTTAATCGCCTTTCTGATCATTGCCTGAAACAAAAAAGACGAACTCATAACAATTGTTTTAACTTACATCTCAGGGTGGGTCACATGACAGTTATGCATCATAATCAGTACCCTGGGCGGGATAATCTTCACCTCCGTGTCCTTAATAGAATTGAAAATTCTTGGCGCGAATGCTAGCAAATTTTTTATTCTATTACAGGACCGGAGGCTTCAGATTATGCTAGTTTAATGCTTATCCAAAACAACAGAAGCAACATCCGCCACAGGTTTGTAATAAAACTGTTTGAAAGTAGAACTAGAAGACCAATCAGCTGCTTTCATGATATCTTGTATACTAGTACCTAACATAAATGATTTGGATGCCATAGCGCCTCTTACTGAATGCGCTCCAAATAAATCAGTGTCAATACCGGCCTCTGACATTACATATCTAAGCCACCTGGCAATCGTAGCAGAGGTAACCGGTTTGAAAGGTTTTTGCAAAGCGATTAGCAACCTTGAACAGCCATCTGGTCTGAGTGACCGTGTAGACTCTTCATATACTTTAAGGCATTTGACCACACAGAGTTTTTCATTTAATGGAAAAGCATTGTAATCAATAGATTTGGAAAAAGTTTTAGTGCGAGCAGTTATCACAAAAGATACACCTTCAGGAGAAAATATTCTACCCTCCAAGTCTAACACCTTAATGTCAGAAACCCTGCGACATGCAGATAAACATAACAGCATGGCCAACTTAGCTGACAATTGTTTTCTGGACAATAATTAATTACCAGGCCATTGTTCAAATAACTGCAAAACCTTAGATACATCCCATAAAGAGGTATACTTAGCCTTAGGAGGGTTCACTAAACGTATCCCTTTGAGGAGTTTACACACTATCGGATGCATACCGACAGGCCTGCCTTCTAGATGTGCATGGCCCGCGGAAATAGCGGACCGGAAATTGTTCACCAATCTATAGGATAAACCATCCGCTGCTTTTTGTGATAACAAATTTAAAATGTGAGAGATATCTGCTTCCACGGGATCCAGGTGCCTCTCCAAGCACCAACCCAACCAAGCCTTCCATGCGGAGCCATATCTCTTCCTGGTAGATGGAGCCCAGGCTTGTTGGATAAAACTGGAAGCTTGCTCCGAAATTCCTGGCAACGACCACTGTTGCCGGAAAGCTTCCAGGCCATCAGGGACAGCTGTCCCGCGAGGACTAACGGGTGGAGCTCCCCCTGAGGGCCCTGGAGTATCCTCGGGAAGCACGGGAGACGAATTGGAGAGTCGCACGGCATCTCCAACAGGACAGGGAACCATGGCTGCGACTTCCAAATCGGAGTGACCATCACAATCTCCGCTTCTTGTCGAACCACTTGATTCGCAACCCTGGGAATTAGGATGAACGGAGGAAATGCATACTGGGTGTTCTGAGACCAGTCCTGAGTGAAGGCATCCGTCGCTCTCGCTAGAGGATCCGGCCTCCAACTGAAGAAAGACTCTAGTTGGTGATTCAGCCGAGAGGCAAAGAGATCTATTTGGAACGGACCCCACAGCGACTGGATCTGGCGAAACAGAGACGGCTGAAGTTTCCAGTCGCTGTAATCTTTCAGATGACGGGATTGCCAGTCCGCTACTGCATTGTCTCGACCCGGAAGGTACTCCGCAATCACTGTGATCTGATGTGCTAGGCAATAGTGCCAGAAATCCTTGGCGGTCTCCGCCAGCATCGGGGACCTGGTACCCCCCAGTTTGTTTATATACCTCACAGCTGAGATATTGTCCATTCGTAACAGAATACAACACAATACCTTCCTGGGTGAGAGAGTGCGAATCGCAAATGAACCCGCCAGGAGTTCGAGGCAATTCATATGCAACTCCAACTCCTGGAGAGACCATCTCCCCCCCGTGGTCACTTCCCCGCAGCGGGCTCCCCAACCCGACCTGCTGGCATCGGACTCTATGATCACTTCCGGGAGAGATCCGAAGATCGCCCGACCATTCCATGCATCGACGTGTGTCAACCACCATTGAATCTCCGCTCAGGCATCGTCCGACAGCGGGACTCGATCCGAGTAAGATAGGCCCTTTTGTAGGTGTCTGATCTTGAGACGTTGAAGGGCTCGATAATGTAAAGGACCCGGGAAAATCGCCTGTATGGATGATGCCAGTAGGCCCACCAAGCGAGCGATCGCCCGTAAGGACATCATTTGTGTGTCTAGAGTTTTCCTCAACTCCTTCTTCAGGTCCCTCAGCTTCTGCTTGGGCAACTGAAGCTGGGCCGACTGAGAGTTGATCACAAATCCCAAAAATTCCAAGGACTGTGTCGGAACCAGAACAGACTTCGACTTGTTTTTGACAAATCCCAGACCCTCTAACAATGTCATGGTTATCTGCAGGTGAAGGGTCGCTAGGGAAGCCGAAGGAGCCATTATCAGGATGTCGTCGAGGTAAACTATTAAGCGTATTCCTTGCTCCCGAAGGTTTGCAATCACCGGTTTCAATAACTTGGTGAAGCACCAAGGAGCCGAGGAGAGACCGAAAGGCAGGACCAAATATTCCAGGCGTCTGCCGCGCCATTGAAACTGAAGGAACCTGCGATGAGGCGGAAAGATGGGAACCGTCAGGTACACGTCTTTGAGATCGAGACGGACCAACCAATCTGCTTGTCTTAGGATGTCTGCTAGGAGATGGATCCCCTCCATCTTGAAGTGACGGTAAAGCACAAGGAATTGAAGTCTTTCAGGTTTAATACCAACCTGTAACCGCCGCCCCTCTTCTGCACCAGAAAGACGTTGCTGCAGAAGCCTGCAGGCCCCCCTTCGCAGTAGGCGACCGCGTGCTTCTCCAGCAAGTCTTCTATCTTGCGATCTATAAAAAGTTTGTCTTGTTGGGAAAAATACAGAGGGGACGGGAGATACTCCTGTGAGGGGGTTTGAAAGAAATCTATTCGAAAACCCTGCACTGTCTGGAGAACCCAGGCGTCCTGAGTCATGACGCGCCAATTGTGCAGAAAGTGGCAAATCCGACCCCCCCAAAGGATAGAGAGACAGAGACAGAGGGCTTACCTGCTGTAATTTGAGGCTGGAAGTTTCCCCTCTGGCCTCCTCGATGGAAACGGCGCCGGTTGAAACGCCTTGTTGGGTAAAACGTGCCTCCTCTGGTGGGATCCTGGTAGTCGCCGCGGCCGAAACCCCCTCTGGGGGGACCTTGCTGGTATTGACGGCCTGGCGAGCGGCCCCTGCCTCGCCCGGCCCGTCCAAAAAGGCCCGTGTGAAACACCCTTCTGATATTCGTCTGGGCCTTGTCCAATGAAGTGAAAGTCCCTACATATTTGGAGACATCTTTTACAAAACGCTCCCCGAACAAGAGGCCATCCGCTAAGGGACCTGGTTCAGCAGATGCTAACTCGGTTAAGTTGGTATCCATGCGCATCAGAAGTGACTTTCTGCGCTCTGCTGATATGGCGCAATTCGCGTTGCCCAAAAAACAGATGGCACGCTGCGTCCAACCAGCGAGGATATCCGGATCAATTGGATCGCCGGACTCCTTGGCTAACAGGGCTAACTCAAGGATCTTGGACAGGGGACCGATGGTATCCAACAACTTATCCTGGCACCCTCGCCAGGCCCTATCGATGCCTTTCTTAGGGTCTTTCTGGAATTTTTTAAGGAAAGCCAGCATATTTGGGTCAATATCGGGAGTTTCCGCGACTTTGTCAGGTACATCCGGGCGCGGGCATTCCGACCGAAGTCGGTTCCTGACTTCTCTGTCAAAGGAGCGCCTCAAATTCTGGTGTATGTAATCTGCGACCTCCGGAGGAGGTGCCCAATCAGATGACCTCGGATGTATGATCTCTTGTGGGTTGAAGTCAAAAGGATTGGCGGGCTGATAGACTGGGGGGGATTGGGTACGGATAGAAGACCTCTTGGCCTTCTTCTTCTTGGGAGATGCTGTATGAGCAGTTGAATCTGTGTCCGTACCAGTGTCGGTATCAGTAAGTACTTTAGACGATGAAGGTAACGGGTTGGAGTCTCCAGCATAAGGATGATCACGTGTAGAAGGTGGAGGGAGCTTGGACAAAGCCTGTGCGTGCGGCCAACTGGACGACCTGGCATTAGCGGCGCTACCTCCCTGGGAGGACGTGGAGGACTTCCCAGCATCCTGCTGGAGCATGCCATGTCGTTTGGCGAAATTTTCCAATTGAGTCGTAATGGGCTTCAAGGCGGCCGCAAGCGCCTTGTTAACAGTCTTAGGGACCGCTACTTCCACCGCCTTACTGACGGAATCTTCAACAGAAGCATCAAGGGCATTAACAAGGTTGTCCTCCAGGAGGGGCCCATGCTCCTCCTCATAGTACCCATACTCAGCCTCCTCGAAATAGGCCCAGTCTTCCATCGCTACCCTTAAGGCGAGAGACTGTCTATAACTCAGCAAGATCCCAAAGGAATCTGTCAAGGCGGAGCAACCCTGGTACAAGAGTAAAGTTAGCAATTTAAACGCTCCTCAGCAAAGCTGTAGTCATAAACAGCCCAAAGGGCATAAAGAGCCAAAAAACAAATTAATATATAATATAATAGCCTGCACCCGGCTATGGCCTGCCTTATTCTTCAGCCCAGGTTAGGCGTCTGTCAGGGCACAGGAAGGACAAGCTTGCGCTCCAGACCGCGTTTGAAAAGACGCGCGGAACGAGGAGGAACGATCACTAGCGTTGCGTAGCCCAAAAGGAGCCCAAAACAAGCCCAATTGGGCTACGCGACAGGAGGCTCTGCAACAACGCGGGCCCGATGAGGGAAGGCTCCGCGCACCGCGAGGAAGACGCGCGGTGAGTCTGGTGAAAGGATCCAGGCAATCGGAAGGTGAGAGCACGTCTTTAAAGGCAACCGTCACCTTCCAAGAGCCCAATACAAGCGTTAGCGTGAGGCAATGTCAGCCACAATTTTTTAATACATCTGCGCGCAACGAGAAAAACACAGTGCATTCATTTGACAATCACAGTATTCAAGACAATTAATCATAACGGAAGTATAAGCAATATAAAGCAATTAATTTAGTTTGAGTTATGGCAAGAATAATATCGAGCACTTAACTCTGGGAGGAGCAGCAAAGAAAGAGGAAGTGTTCCTGTGTGGACAGTGATTTATAGGGCTAGTCTCTATGGTGTTTACAATGTGACGCTAAGCATTCTGGGAATGTTTTACTTTCAATATGTTTTGAATGTTCTTATTGGCTGCTGTTAATTTTGCAGTAAAGAGAGAGAAAGCATAATCTGAAGCCTCTGGTCCTGTAATAGAATTCGTGTGGCAGGCAGAGAGAGCATTACACAAATGTTGTGCACTGCCCTGCAGGAGCAAGTTCCTGGCAGTGCATACTCCGAGGCACAGAAGCCCAGTCTCTGCCGGCAGAAGCCCACCGAGGAATTGGGAAGCGAGAGACTAGCCTTAAAATGGGTAGTCTCCCGCCGGAATCGGGAGGGTTGACATGTATGCTCTGCTGACAAAGCGAGGTTAGCGCTCTAGCTCTTCGAGCGAGCAGTGTCCAAGTTCGGATCGAGCGCGCATTGATGACATCATCGTTTTGCCAACAAAGCGTCTCTCCATATCCTAGCGACAGTGGTCTGTCAACAGACTGTTCGCTTCCCATCCTAGAGCTTTGATCGTAATGACATTATTTTAATTTAAACACGGTTCACAGCATGGCTTTGAGAAAATCACGTGGCCCTTTACAGAACGTTCAGCGTGGAAACGACGAGCTGAAGAAGCAGGTACGTAGTAGCCAGAAGCAGCCACTGACTTGGACATGCACACGCTCTGTGCTACTTTTTCTGACTTCCCTGCTGCATGCACTACACCCAAAAACCCTTTGAATTTCGCGCTCCTACCACCCATTTCGCTAGGGAAAGATTAGGCACGTGTTCAACCCCGGGGGCGTCTGTAGATGTTATGTTTACACCCCAAGTCCTACACCAAGAGAAGACATGCACGCATCTTAGTCCTACCATTCATAGAGGTGATGCGCACATCTTGATTCTCTCTGCTTCTGTAGCAAGTGTGCATCAGCTTGTTATGACGGCCCACTAGTAACAGACGCCATGCAGGGTCCGTGTGAACAATTTCTTTATTGTGGCGAACAGTCAAAGACCCCTCCCCGTTAACACATGGTCCTTTAAATAGACCCTGTTACGTCACAGAGCGGTAACCATTATTACCCCGATTTTCTTTCCAAGTTTCCCACTTTCCCCTTTTAAAATGTATGGGTACAAATGTACTGAAGCCATATTAGGCTACAGCTAAAAGAGCTGTAAAGTTGCACACTGTTGGGTCTTGAGGTCTCCTCTAGACCTTGGTGTAATGTTATGTTATACTCAACTCATTTGTAAAGCGCATAGCTGCCCCCTAAAGGGCTTCCCAGTGCTAACCTGTGCTACTACTGAGATATCTCATAACAGACCAAAGGCCTATGCTGCAAACTATTAAGTCTTCAACTGCTTTCTTAAGCAGAGATGATTCAATGTTTTCCGTAAGTGTGTAGGCAAGTTGTTCCATAGCACCGCTGCTATAGCTCGAAAAGATCATTCTCCCTTCCTAGCCAAATTGATGCTAGGTACAACCCCCAAGTTAGAGCCAACCGTTCGTGAAGACTTAATAGGGTTCTGGGGCTGAAGCAAGGACTAGACACACCCTGCTTGCTCAAAATCCTTTGAGCTACGCACAAAGCCTTGAACTGAATGCAATTTCCAGTGCAGCATACAAAGTAGCTTAGACGCTGAGCAGAATTTTGGCAGATGAAAAAGTAATCTTGCTGCTGCGTTCTGAACAATTTGTAGCCTGTTTTTCATATACGTGGTGGCTCTCAAATACAAGATGTTACAATAGTTAAGGCAAGAGGTGATTAAGGACTGGATGATCATCCTCAGAACCTGGGAATGGAAGAAGCCAATGATAATTTTAAGGCTTCTGAGTGTGTCAAAGCAGACAGTCAGCACTTTGACTTATGGCTCGAAACATGACAAGTCATCAAGCCAAAACACCCAGACTTTTTGTCACTATATTTTAACCATTTGTGCTTCTGAGATCACATGTTCCCACCACTAAGTTGGTTTGTCCCTGGATGAGAAATTTGGAGTTACCACTGGGTAAACTATGTTTGGTGGGGAAGAAATGTGAAGAGTCATAACGGAGGTACCCAATGTGCTGAAAAAAAAAAAAAAATTGCAAGTCAAGGTGGGTGATTGGGTTAGGATCAAACTACCTGGAATAGTTTCGAAAGGGTGTTCAAAGTTTTCTCATCCCAGGAGAATGAAAAGAGTTAAAAAATGGGTGGTCATGTTGGAAGATGGTAAATGGTGGAACAAAGAGAAATTATCTGTTCAAATATCAATGTCAGATATTAAATTAAACCTGTGGCGGTGTTTTCTAATATAAGGAGATCTTTAAGATCTGCAGATAAAGTGAGGCCTCCTGTTAAGTTACATGACTATGTGTAGTATCGTAATTTTGTGTGTTCAATTTGTTTTTTTTAAATTTTATCAGTTCAGTTTCATTAATCAGGCGATATTGGGTCCTCTTGTAAGTTTATTAATTATCAGTCCAGTGTTTGTTGTTTAGTATATTTGCAGTTGTTATATTTTCAATATAGAAGGGGGAAATGTTTTGATTGGTTCTTAACCTTTTGACTGCTGTGGACCCCCATTTAATCATTACTGGAATCCGGGGACTTGCACTCAATCATGATAGGAATCCGGGGAGCCCCACTGAGTCATTATTGTTGGAATCCTGGGACCCCGGCCTAAGTAATTTCAATAATTTGAACAGCAAAATAATACACACAATAACAGAAATAAGCATTTATCAAAAAAATGATTAAATATGTTATTTAATTCACAAACAAAAATAAAAAAAGCTAAATGTTGATGTTAACAGGAGGGTTGGAGCTTTTCTAAATTCAACTGAGGCCACCCATCGACCATACTATATTCTGTTTAATGCACTTGCACTGCTCCCAGAAGCCTGAGGAAACCAACTTAATATTTTTCCTCCAATTCCAAATTACTTTACATTTACAGATCGTTTTAAATTCTGCGTTTTGCATCTTTTTTATATACACTTAATTAATCTGCCAATATTATTTTATTTTCTAAGCAGTCGTGGTTCCCCTGAGTAGGTGCCTCAGACCCCTAGGGGTTCCTGAACCACAGATTAAGAACTGCTGCTTTAGACCATGATGTAATAATGATGTGATGCACGGTGGGTGGAATGTTAATACTTGAATGCCATTGGCTGTTGCCACTGGTCTTCCTTCCTGCAGATTGTCTATTTTGTAACTACAATAAAGGTGAACCTACCTGTACTTTCAGCTCCTCTTCACACAACTATTATCGTGCAACTTAAGAATTCTGACATGAGCCCCACAACCTTATTCATCACCAAGGTACACAACAACTCCAGACCTTGAATCAAATGAAGACTTGAATATCTCCCCGCCCTAACTTTAATGGGGGACAGGGGCACATTCCAAATTCACGTATATAGGTTGGTGCCTGTACAAAAGGAATTACTTAAACCAGTTAAGGCATAAGAACGCTGTAGCAGTGTGACTGAAAGAAGCTAAGCATGACAGTGTGGAAGGTAACCTAAAGGTCAAGGAGTACGAGGAGAGCAAAAGACTACTGTGGAACGTGTTGTCATGGTCTGTTTTGCACGTTTGTGTTGAGAGTTTTGCAGACATAGTGGTTTTCTGGATGTTGTCTTCCCTTTGTTCAAATCAATGGAGAATGGCCAATCGCCTAGGCAAAATTACGGAAGATGTTCAAGCGGTGTGCACTGCAATTTTTGGAAAGTTGTATGAAATATCTTCCCTACTGCAAGTTGCACCCACAGATGAGAAAAAAATGGCAAATCAACTTCAAAGGACATAATTACACTCGTGTGACACACATCTCAGGAATGGAAGTAAATTGTGATTGGACTGTTGGTTTCACTCGGTTTATGGACTTAAACAACATGAGAAATAGACATTATATATATTTTCATATCTTGTATTTTAACCAGACGCACGTAAATTAATAATGTTTCATGATGAAGTGCAACATCTTAGCTTCAGCACAGCAAATAACAACAATAGGGTGGGCGGGGTATAGTATCGAATCGCTTGAGGAAGTAAGGGTAATGATAAAACCTCGAATGACGACTTTGTGATACATCATAGAGGTGCATTATGGGCTACGTAGTTACTACTGTTAAAATGGTGATTGGAGGGTGGCTGCGATAGGTCGATTTCAAAATCTGAGGGTGTGACTATGTTGCACGAGCTAATTAAGGGGTAGTTTGCACTGCTTCGCAAAGGGAACCATTTGGAAAAGAAAGACACGGGCAGAGGCTGCGAAGGTATGAGATAATGGAGCTACGATTAGGGTTCGAGAACGGGTAACAGATAAGGAAATTTGAGGGTATTAAGGTGGGTGATTAGTCGCGGGATGTGAAGTTAACGGAAGGGAAGGTTTAAATGAGGGGAAGGAGGTTGAACTGAAGGGGGTTTGTTCAAGCGAGACGGCGGTAGCATAGTGCTCCGCGTTTAGAGGGAAGTGCTGTGTAAGGGTCAATCTGAGAACATGGTATTGATGTGTTTGTGTAAAAATATTTAATGTTGAACATAGCGGTTTGAGGCCAAATTTTAATGGCAATATTCTCTCATTTGTAGTGAACCCCTGAAGAAGGGCTAATCCAAGGCCCGAAATGCATTGGGTAAAATCAATTTCGCAACTGAGGATGTTTTATGTTTTTTGGCCTGCCCAGACAAAGGCTCGGATGGGCATATCTGTGGCATGAGAAACTGTTGAAATATAAGTGTCACACGAGTGAACAGAACAACGAAAATAAATGAAGTTATAAAAAGATTTTGGAGTACATGGAATAATCATTGTTGAAATCGCAAAAGTAGTTGAAAAAATTGGTGATAATCACTAGAGATGCTGTGCACCTGGTATTGGAGGGGAAACTCCGCTCCATTCTAAAAGATGTATCGATAACCGCGTGATATCAGGGTAGATCACGCTATCCAGGGAGCACGCAAACGGATGACAGTTGATAAAAATGGCAAAATTACGGAAGATGTTCAAGCGGTGTGCACTGCAATTTTTGGAAAGTTGCAATCGCCTAGACAGCCAGATGTACCATCAAATGTTCTTGAATTTTCACTTTGTTTATATCTAATAAAGCAAATCAAGAAATAGCTAAACATTGAATCAAAGCACCCGCTTAAGCCAACATCTAATAAATGTCTTGAATGCTAGTTTCTAGTACCCACAAAGAATATAAGCACATAACACAAATCCATAAAAGTCAGAAAAGGCCTTCATGAGAAAGTCAAAACTGAGATGCAGTCATTTTGTTGTTGTTCTTATTAATATTCAGGAAGCTTATAAGGTCTTATCATAAAAATTGTCTCTAAGTGCCAGACACTAACAATGCATACAGATTGAATGTGAACACTAAAGCAAACATATCCTGTTTTATCCACCGTGGAAAGCATTGCAGTGGTTTGGAGTAAAAAAAATGTTGTTGCCTGTGCATAGTCTTCAAGTATCTTGGATACCGATAGGCAGTTCCTTCCTTGTTCTTAAGTATAACGCTGAAGTACTTGAGTTTCACTCAAGCTGCTGATGGAAGCTGATGCACAGACTTTCTAGGTTGGAAACCTTATCTTTTTTCTTAAACAGACTTCCTACCGAGCCTCCATATTTTAAGCATTTTGTAAGAACACTAGCTTTTTTTTTAGTGATGTCTAAGTAAAAGGCATTTGCATAATGTTTACTACAAATCCATTAAGAATGTGTCTAAATTCATGGAGATGATTTTCTTTTTTCTTGGAGCAACTAAGGTATAATATAACACTGTTGACCAACTGTTCTACCTAGGCTTCCATTTTTTAAAATAATTGTTATTTATTTGGTTTTCTTCAAACATTTGTAATTTATACTAATTTACATTGCTTCGAAAAGAAGTGGAAAAAAAACGCATTAATATCAGATGCAATAAATTCAAACCAATCCTTATTTTTTCATATTTTTTAAGCATATACATTCTTGTAAACTATGTTTTTTTTCTCTTAGACATATTGTTGGAAATGACCATCTTTTGCGTGGTTTTCCCCCAGATATTTTGACTTCTTTATCTGAACCCATTTTTTATTGGCCATAGGACTCAGCGCAATCTAACCTTGCTTCCCAGTGGTAAACTGCTGGTGCTTTGCCTGGCGCACACCTAATTGGCACATTTAATTTACTTATCAGTCCTTAGTATATGGTACTACATGTGCCTAGGGCTTGTAAATTAAATGCTACTTGTGGACTGCAGCACTCTTGTGCCACCCACTAAAGTAGCACTGTAAAACAAGCATGTCTCCAGGCCTGCACTTGCAGTCCTTGTGTGTAGTTTAACTACCATTTCGACCTGGCCAAATAAACCTTTTGCCAGGCCTAAACCTTCCTTTCTAATGCTTATAAGTTTTATAAGTCTCCCTAAGGTGGACCTGTTGGGGTGGAAATGTCCCTTGCAAAGTAATGGACGTTCACCAGTGCCTTGAGTGTCTCAGCTGCAACGATTTCTGGCTCCCTGGTGCTGATTTTTGGTGTCATGAGCAAACATGGATCATGTGTTAACACCAGGACATAAGTCTGTCTCAGGGATTGCGTTCTAGTTGAACCGAGAGGGGTGCCCAAAACGTTACCCTCATAGGGGTGTAAGATTACTGCCTTAATCAGGAGTAGCGTAGCATGAGCACCGTGGTGGCAGCACACTGTGTAGTGATCAGTAGGAGTGAACAAGATTTGTTACCTGTGTCACTGGTGTGAGACTTACAGGCTCACTCATGTAAAGTTCAGCTGCTTTGTGCTTAACGCACCCTTGGCCTACATTAACTTAGTATGTTGTGTAGTTAAGGGCACATGTTCAATCAATCAGGGGTTTATATAGCGCGCTACTCACCCGTGAGGGTCTCAAGGCGCTGTGGGGGTAGGGGGGGCGGCTCCGGATCAGTCGAAGAGCCAGGTCTTGAGGTCTTTCCTGAACGTGTGCAGGGTCGGGGAGCGTCTGATGTTCACCGGGAGCTCGTTCCAGGTTTTGGCTGCGATGTGGGGAAAAAGCTCTTCCGCCGGTTCTGTTCCTGCGGATGCGGGGGACCTCTGCCAGGGCTTGGTCGGTGGAGCGGAGGTTCCTCTTGGGTACGTGGAAGGATACTCTCTCGTTGAGGTATTTGGGTCCGATGTTGTGGAGGGATTTGTAGGCGTGGGTGAGGAGTTTGAAGGTGACCCTCTTCTCGACGGGGAGCCAGTGGAGGCCTCATAGGTGATGGGTCATGTGCTCATCGCATGTTATGCCGAGGACGAGTCTGGCTGCGGGGTTCTGGATGGTCTGGAGTCTGTGTAGAAGAGTTTTGTTGATTCCGGCGTAGAGGGCGTTGCCGTAATCTAGTCTGCTGGTGATGAGTGCGTGGGTGACGGTCCTTCTGCAGTCGGCGGGGATCCACTTGAAGGTCTTACAGAGGATGCGAAGGCAGTTGAAACTCGTGGTGGCGACGGCGTTGATCTGGCGGTTCATGGAGAGGGAGGAGTCAAGGATGATGCCGAGGTTCCGAGCGTGGTCTGTAGGGGTGGGTGGGCTCCAGAGGGCGGAGGGCCACCAGGTGTTCTCCCAGGCGGAGGTGCAGGGGCCGAGGATGAGGACCTCGGTCTTCTCTGAGTTTAGCTTCAGGCAGCTGTCCTTCATCCAGGCTGCCACGTTCTTCATACCTTCCTGGAAACAGAGTCTGGTGTCTTCGGGATTCTTCGTGAGCGAGAGGATGAGCTGGGTATCGTCGGCGTAGGATACGATGCTGAGCCCATGCTGTCTGACGATGGCTGCGTGGGGGGCCGTGTAGATGTTAAAGAGCTTGGGGCTGAGTGATGATCCCTGGGGTACTCCGCAGTTGATTTCCGTAGGTTTGGAGAGGAAGGGAGGGAGTCGGATCCTCTAGGTTCTGCTGGAGAGGAAGGATTGGATCCAGTCGAGGGCGGCTCCTTGTATCCCCGCGTCATGCAGTCTGGCTGCGAGAGTGCGATGCGAAACGGTGTCGAAGGCTGCGGAGAGGTCTAGGAGGATGAGGGCCGCGGTGTGTCCCTTGTCAAGTAGCATGCGGATGTCGTCGGTGGCGGCGAGGAGGGCTGTCTCGGTGCTGTGGTTGCTGCGGAATCCAAACTGGGAGGCGTCCAGGATGGAGTTCTCTTCTATGAAGGCGGTCAGCTGTGCGTTTACGAGTCTCTCGGTGACTTTGGCCGCGAATGGGAGGAGAGAGATGGGCCGGTAGTTTTTTTTAGGTCCGTTGAGTCGGCCGATGGTTTCTTGAGGAGGGGTTTTACCTCCGCTCGTTTCCAGTCGTCTGGGCAGATGCCTGATCTGAGGGAGGCATTGATGGTGCGTCCTAGTTCGGGTGCGATGACGGTGGCGGCCCTGTGGAAGATGTGCGGTGGGCAGGGGTCCGTTGGGGCTCCTGAGTGTGTTTTCTTCATGGTCGCTGTGATGAGTTCGACGGAAGCGGGATCCCAGGACGTGATGGTCGGCTTGTCGGCGGCGTAGGGTAGGGGGTGGTGCTCGTTGGTTCGCTGAAGTTGTCGTAGAGGGCATTGATCTTACGATGGAAGTAGGAGCTGAGCTTGTCGCAGAGTTCCTGGGAAGGCGTGATGTCCGTGGCTTCGCAGGTGGGTTTTGCGAACTGCTGTATGACGTTGAACAGTTCCTTGGCGTTGGTCGCGTTGGTCTGGACTTTGTCTCTTATGAACGTCTGTTTGGTATCTCTTATGTGCTGGTGGTATTCCTTCAGGGCGCTCTTGTGGTTGTTCCGTGCTTCCGTGGTTTTCAGGTTTCGCCAGGTTTTCTCTAGGTGTCTGCAGGAGCGTCTGGCTTCTTGAAGTTCTGTGGTGAACCAGGCGGCTTTCAGCGGGCGTTGCTTGGCGGGGGGGCGGGGGGGTGCGAGCTTGTCGGCACAGCAGGAGATCCAGCGGTGAAATTCTCTGGCTGCAGCGTTGGATTCGGTCGCGGCGATGGGGGGGTAATGACGGAGGGTGGTGTTCAGGTGCTCCTCTGTGACTTTGCTCCAGTTCCGTCGTGGCGGGCGTCGGGCCGGTTTGGGTGCGCTGGTGGTGTTGAAGGTGAAGTGGACGCAGTGGTGGTCAGTCCAGAGGGGCTGGGTGGTGTGGCAGAAGCGGATGTTTGTTCCTCCCGCGAAGATGGGGTCGAGGGTGTGACCCGCTCTGTGGGTGGGCGTGTTGACGAGCTGCTTCAACCCTAGGTTGGCGAGGCTGTCGTGGAGAGTGATGGAGTCGGGGTCGTTGCCGTTGTCGAGGTGGAAGTTCAGGTCTCTGAGTAGTATGTAGTGTAGGAAGGTGGAATCTGACTGCATGGTTGCCCCCAGTTTTTTCCTGGTGTTTTGCTGGTTTTCGACTTAGTTAGGCTGGGGTCCTGAATAGCAGGATCCCAGCCAATCTGCTTTCCCCTTAAATTGATTGTATGTACTTTAGGTACACTCCAGATTGGATTCTGGGGTACCCTTATAAGTCCCTAGTACATGGTATACTATGTACCCAGGGCATAGGTACCCCAGAGGCCTCCCAGGGGCTGCAGCATGTATCATGCCACCCCTGAGAGGCCATCCAAAATGACACAACAGGTCTGCTACAGCAGCCTGGGTAAGGTGGTGTATGCACCCCTTACTGAGATATAGGTTCCCTATATCTCTCCATATCACGGCACATGTAAACCTATCAGTCACCCCTATGGCAGGCCTTAACAATCCTGAAGGCAGGGTGCTGGGTTTAATGTGAGAGGGTGCCCATGCATGAGCAGAGCCCCTCTGCAGCCTTCGGAACCACTATTCCGGGGTTGTCTGTGATGCAGCCAACCATATACTCTTAAGTGCATTATGATCTCGCGGTAAATGCTAACTTGAGAATGGCTGCATGGAAACATGTCGTGTTTGGTGTCAAACACCTTGGAATCATACCTCCACCCCAGTAACTGGGGTGGGAGGTATGATTCCACCCTACTAGAGGGAGAAACATGGCACCACCGGTACACCCGGTACCAGCTTAACAGAACCCTGGCATCATAAAATGGATGCTGCAGCCACAGACACGAGTCTGTCCTCCTGCTGCTGGACGAAACTCCGGCAGGGGAGGCCTGGACAATAGGTTTCCCGTCACAGGGAGGTGTGACCACCTCCCTGACAGGCTTTAGTGTATTGGGGCTGGGTGGGTACACTCCAAGAGTGCTTTGAAGTCTGCACTGGGGGCACATTTGGTGTCCCTGTGCATAGTCCAGCTCAAACCGGTTGCAGGGGCTACCAGCCCCTGCTCTGGCGCGAAACTGGACAAAGGAAATGGGTGTAGCCACCCCTCTTTCCTGACCCTCCCATAGGTGGGTCCCCAGAGTTTGTCCCACCCCTTCCTTGGGTATAAAGTAGGAACCCCTGACTACATGACTTTAGATTACACCTGGACTAAACTCTGCTACAGAAACCAAGTACTTCGACGATCTACACTAAGCTGGATGACTGAAGAATCTCCCCTGCAAGGCAGGCACCTTTAACGCAACTGACCGGTTGGCATCTCCGCAGCTCCTGAGGACTCTGAAGAATATTGCCACACAGGAGGTGGGTTCCCGAGGTCTCTGAGGTCGATCTGTGCCCACAGCAAGTCTGAGGCCCGTATCCCTCGTGGTGACTGTGCAACCCGAACCGCTGGACACCGCGTCCATTTGCAGAAGCATCAGCTTTCCGGCGACCCCTGAGGCTGAGCTTTGGGTTACTTGTAGCCCTGATCCCGAGCAGTAATTACACCGAAGATTGCTGGCCTACACTCAGTGAGTGTTCCGTGGGCTGCCATTTTGTGATTCCTCTTGAGGTCCCTTCGCGATCCCTGGTCCGTTGACCTGTGGGTCCCCAAGAAGGCAACTCTAACTTTCAATGGGCTTCCCTGGTTGCTCCAGACGTGCCCTAACTCTCCATCGCTTGGGGAGTCCCTAGGACCTTGCTGGTCCTCACAGAAGCATCTTTTCTCTTCCTGCGTGGGTTGCTGTTGCCAAGGCTTGTTGTGTTCAATCCGAGCACCGACACCCCAGCACTCAACATCCTTCGTGGGACAGCTCGAATCCAGCTCCTGGTCGTCCTCGACGTCTCCTGGACCCCGTGGCTGCAGAGTCAAGCTTCACCTCTTCGCACCTGAAACACCCGACATCGGTGGGCATTCGCCTATCGTGCCCCTGGTCACTGGCTAGTGACCCAGACTCTGTCCCCTCTGCTTTCAGGTTCTTCACATCTTCGATCCAGGCTTGGATCATCCCGGACACTTTTCTTACTCACGGCAGCAGCACTTTGCAGCAGATCGCCATTGAAATCAATGACGATTCCCGACACCCTTTGACACCTATGCACCCGGCTTCCCTGGGTGAGGTAACTCGAGTACTCCGGTGCTCCTGTGGGTGTTGGACTAGCACCCCTTAAGTCTAAAGGGGTTTGCTCAAAGTCCTCTCCTAAGTGTCCTTTATCTTTAAAATTCCAACCGCGACTTTCCTCATAGAATCCTACGGCGCTCGCGGCTGTGTTCTCACAGTGCACACGTCCCCCGTGGGTCTCCTGTGTCACTACCTTGGGTGGTTCATTGGGGTCCCAGCGATTCTACATGCTCTAGGCACTGTGTCTAGTCAAGTCGTGGTTCTTATACCACTTTCTTAATATATGGTTTGGTCCCCCCCGGGGCCCATTGTATATTGTGCTATTTACTGTCGTTTTAATACTGTGATATTGTGTATCTTGGACTCTAATCTCATAAGAGATTAGTAGTGAGTGTTTAGAAATAAATACATATATTTTATATATACCTGGTGTGGTTCTCCTTTCATTTGGTCATTCAAGAGGTTATAATCTGGTAAACCAAGCTGCTTTACACTCCTTCAAGACTTAGCCTGAAGGCTGCTCTCCATAGCTACCACTAGGATAGCTTTCAATAAAGGTTGTCTTTAAACCTATCATCAATAAGGGTCGTTTGGACTGGTGCAAGGTGCCCACTATAACTAGTAGACAGCATATGCCAGGCCAACTTCTCACATGTAGTCCGTGAAGGTGATGGCGTGGGGTGCGGCGAGCTCGGCGATGGCAGTTGCGTGGTGGGTGCGAGGTCCTGGCGGTCTGTAGATGAGGGTGCCGCCTAGCGTGTTCCTGGGGCTAGTTGCTTGCATGTACTGTGTGTATGTGTGCCTGTGAATGGTGCAATGCATGGAGGACTCTGCGTTCAATTTTGGGAGCTCAGGCCTGACTGGAGGAGCATGTGGAGGTAGAGGAATCCCCTAGACAAATTTGTTGATTGCTACATTCCTGTGAGCTGGGTGGGACACACACACTGGCTGGAGAAAGAAGAGCCAGGCTCTCCAGTACACTTCAAAGGGTGCTCTTTGATTCAGGGGAAGGTCACTGGAAAGGGGGCTGGGCACTTCTCAGAATGAAGATGGGGCTGATAAGAGAATCATAAAGAGTAGGGCTATGGCCCTGGGTTAACCTTTTGATGCACATATCACTGTGGCGTATATTCAGGTGTGAACCTCTACTCACTTCCATGGTCTGTGTTGTGGATTTGTAATCGCTCCTGCTGTGACAGACTGCTTTCTGGAAGAAGGGCAGAGGAGGGAGTGCTTTAAAAGGAAGCAGACCCCCAACACACAGTTCAAAGACTTAGACCCTAAATCACATTTGGTGTCTAGAAATGGACTATAAGACTGGGAGCTCGAGGCCCCCCAAATTATCAATTGCCAAGCAGCCAGTCGGGCTGTGCGAGGAGGAGAAGCTCTGCAAGACTTCTGCCTGTTACCAGAACTACGGACTAAGGCCTGTCAGTCTCCCAGCGGGTGAGGGGACATCACCCAGGAAAACCCTAGGCCACCTGCCCTGGAGCCTGGAATACCAGTGCCAGGCTGCTTACCGAGGCCATTTTGCCCTATGAGGATGAGGAGAGCGCTGTTGAGGACCGATAGTAAGTTGGGCTCGAGACATCTCAGGAGTAGAAGGCCTCAACCCCCACCATTGGGTCCAGTAGCTCCTGCTTGCCATGTGGCCCTCTAAAAAGGGTTCTGACAACACCCTTATTGCCCATAGGGCAGGGTGCATAGTATTTAAAAAGTAGGACATGTATAATTAAAGGTTTACATATCCTGACAGTGTGAGAACTCCAAAATTGTTTTTCAACTGTGGCAAAGCTTGCTCTCCAATAAAAAAAACACTAGGTTACATTACAATAATTTATAATGCTGGCTGTATGTGGTATGGGTATCTTTGTTACCAAAAGTCAATAAAGTTGTTTATTAAAAAAATTAAAAACATTTTTTTATATAGTGCTTAACTTCAGTTTGGGTGCAGCTAGAGACATGATTCGAGGACTCATTTGAATAGTAATTTAAAATCAAACTTAATATTAAATCCGATTTTATATTAATATTTTGGAAATTACACTTTTGGAAAGTTGCCCTCTTTCTGCCTAAGCCAAATGTGCTTTTCTGCCAGTGTCAAGTGTCACCTGGTCCCTAATGTCTCCGATGGAGTGTTATGTGTATCGCTCCCAGACAGTGGACAAAAGAACATTGGGTGTGGGAAGGGGTGTTTCTCTCCAGAGCAGGATGTCCTGGAAGCTGTACCCAGCCCCTGCTTGAGCTTCAAAGGGTAGCCTGGGGTCTGTACCCAGCTCCTTCAAGACATAAAAAGAGGCCTACACTGTCATTGGTAGAAGTAGCTCACACCTGGGCCTGCCTGTCCCTTGTCTCTTTAGTCAGGTTGGCACCACATCAGTGGGGGTAGAGGAACTGACCAGAACTGGTTTAGGGAGTGGGCAAAGGCTTTCCCACCACCCACAGGCTGGCACTGGGCTTACAAGTAGACTACACAGACCTCTCTTCAGAAAACTCTTGGACCTGTGAAAATGAGAAGAAGGACTTCCCTCCTGTCTGAATCCTGGACGAAGACTGGACCAGCTTGCTTTGAACCTAGGATCCCAGAAGTGACTCCAAGGGTCAGTTGGCTGACTTCCAGTTTGAGCAACAGGGACACAGAAGGCTTCCAGAGGCCTCTTCCTGTAACTGCGCAGTTGAACAATTCCAACTGGACCTGCCCTGGACCCTGCTGCTGGCCTCAGTTGGAGGGAGTCCTAACCCCCTAGTTGTGCCTTCCAGGTCCTAGGTGCTTTGCTGCTGTTAGAGTTCACTTCTACTGTCCAAACTGCAAAAGCCCGTACTTAAAAATGTTTTGCCAACATTTCCTCCAAAGAACAGTAGGGAGACCGGGGCCTCTGTTGAGCCGAAACCATTGAAGTCCAATTGCCTGTCTGAATCAACTTACTGGTTTACCCCTCTGAAGGAGGTCTGCCTTCGAGGCAAGTTTCTAAGTCTGAATGTAGAGGGCATCATCGGAACAGATACCAAGCAGCAATCTGTCAACATCGAGCGAGGCCTTGCTGGCACAGACTCCGGTCTTTGCCCACTCAGAGCTTTCCCATTGTCATTGATCATTGCTACAGGACCCCACTGTTGAGCAACCTGCTGTTGTCAAGCCCTGCATCACAGCCAGCTTGCAGCTTGCCCTGCCAACGACTTTTAGACAACCACTTTTCTCCAGAAAAATTGTAAGGCCAAAGATGAAATTTCCTCTAGGATAAACCTGGTCCCTGTATCCGACCAGTGCTCCATCACAGTCGGTATTAACTTTTGACTTCGATCCATTTTAGCAGGACCACATAATTGTGGTTGGCGCTTTGTGGTTTTTGGTGCTATTTTTAATTATAAGTTTAAAAATTCATATATCTGGTTCTACTGATAGGAGTTTTGTGGTTGTGGTGTCGTTTTTGTTTTTTAAATCTGTTTATTGCTTTTTGTATTATTACAGTTGCAGAAATGACAGGAACACAGTATACAATAGTGATGCTGGTTAACAAGTATACATTATGTCTTGGCAAGAACAACATTGACAGGACAGGTTGTATTGTTGGCTATTTACAGTAGGGACTGAAAGCGTCACACTTGGTACCTGTAGAGTCAATTGAAAGCAAATGGGCAGAAGGCATACATATGATCCCTGAAAAAGGGCACTTCAATACAATTGCGAAATCACGTCAAATGAGGGCATGCATTGTTCTCAATAAGCAATAATACGCAATGTCAGAAATAAACAGTTAAGGATCCCAACCAGGAACAATGGAACATATGAAAGAGAAGAACCATAGTAGTAACTGTCATGCTAGCCCTAACTCCGCGACCCATCCTTCCAACAGACGGCACCGCCCATCTAGTTGCTAATTGGATTGCACATGACCGTCACCATAGATCACGTCTGTGGGGCCGGGATGGGGCAGAGGCGTGCGTCCTCTGCAGCATGCCTGGCAGTGGAAGCGGCAACAGGGGGCAGGACAGCCAGCATCCCACCTCCCGCCTCGTTATTGTGGGGCAGCTGGGCATCTGGCGATGGGGGAGCGTTGGGTATGTCAGTGTGTAGATCAGCCATGATGACATCTCAGCTTTCAGCTATTAGGTGTTTGTGAAGCCCCATGGCATCTTCTGTATGTAGGGCAATGCTCTCTGCCTGTGCCCAGTTGGTGAACAACTGCATCCAGGCTCTGAGGTGTGGGGGATCAGGTGATTTCCATCTGTGTGTGATCAGCCTTTTGACTGCCATTAGGCCAAGATCTATGAAGTGGGATGTGACTTTCTGCTTCTTGCTCCTACGATACAGTCCGAACATGCACACCTCCCATGTGTTAGAGAGAGCTCTATCAGTGCAATGCACTAAGCGGCTCGTGACTCCCCGCCAATAGCACTGGAAGTGTGGGCAAGCCCAGAGCATATGTATGATAACCGCACTTATGATTCCGCATCGGGGGCAGGTGGCGTCTGTACAGTGAAAGTATCTATTGATGTTGGCAGGAGTGAGGCAAGCCCTGTGCACAATGTATAGCTGAATCAAACGAAAATGGGCTTTGGGAGGTATGTGAGTAGGACCCTCCAATAGGGTGGACCATTCCTTGTCCGTGCAGGGACCAGTGAGGTCAGCCTCCCATCGCCCACCAAGTGTTGGAGCTGTGTGTGAGTGCATAGATTCAGCCAGCCAGCCGCACCAAGTGCCTGCCCTGATCCATAACATGCAGGTACCTGTACAGTTAGGTGCATAGGAGATTCTCGAGTCATGTCTCCCCAACTTTGCACCAGTGCCCCTATTAAAGATGTGTGTAGGAGAAACTGAACAGGAGAGATACCATCTTCTTCTACCAGTGACTCATAGGATAAAAGCTCACCGTCTCTATAGAGATCGCCTACTGACTGGACTCCAGCCTCCGTCCAAGCGGTCAGTTCCGCTGTGTGGGTGTAGCGCTGTCTGCACCATGTGCCCAAGATTGCTAGAGCTGGCACGTATGGTGCAATCTGCCTCGTGAGGTAGAGGCTGCATCTGAAGCAGCGATGCGCCACTAACAGAAGTGTAGGCTTTGGCGGTAGCGGCTGGGCAGAGGGGTGGAACAACCAAAATATTGTGGCCGAGGTTCCAGGCTGGCAACCACGTTGGGGTGTCCGCTAGCTGCAAAGCGGTGAGCCACTGTGCCACTCACTGAAGTTGGGACACCAAGTAATATTGTTCAAAGTTTGGGACTGCCAATGGTCGGGGAGAGTGGTGAAAGGCAGGATTTGGCCCAGTTGACTTTCAGACCAGCAAGATCAGCAAATTGGCAGGGAGCACTGGTGATTGCATCGGGGATAGAAGAAATGTCCCCTCAAGTAGGTGAGAAGATCGTCAGCATTGAGGGAGACCGAATGAACACCATCTCCCAGGGATATACCCCACTCTGCGCCCCGTGCACACAGGTGAGCTGCCAACAGTTCCACCCCTAGAGAGAAGAGCAGGTAGAGAGCGGACACCCCTGGCACGTGCCTCTGCTTATGAGGATGGGATCGAAAATTAGGGAGCCAGTGTTCACCCGGGTCAATGGTAGTGTGTATAATAAGCAGATACGTCTTATAAATCTTTCTCTAGTTGTGCTGTCATTTTATTTAATAATATGTATTCTTACCTCCAAGTTATGCCTAACTGATTTTGGACCAAGCTTCAAGATGGTTAGGCACAAGTTTATTTATTGATTTTTGGGATTCACCTTGATGAGGATTGCGGTTATTATTTGAGGAGCGTTTTCACCACGCTCAACTAATACCCCAGTTTCTTACACACATCTTTTTCATTTTCTATAATCAAAAATGAAACTTTGGCAGATCTTTAACTTTCCATAATCCTTTAATGAGGGAATTGAGCTACTAGCATTCCAGTGAACCACCATCTACGTCTTCTTACTGGAACTATTCCTAAAAGTCTTAAGCACCCCAACAATACTGTAATTGTATCTGCAATCATGAATTTACTCATCCAGTTGCTTATAGAAACAAACATAAAGATCCAATATTGATGCTGTAGTGTGAATACCATTACTATGTGAATCCAGGTCCCTTTGCCTCAGCATCTGGGGCACTGACTGGAAATGCTATGATTTTGCTTATATGAAAGTGCTGGGTGTAATTCTCAAGTCATTCAGCAAATAATCACAATTGTTTGAAAATTAGTCCCCTCCTAAGCATTTTGATATGATCAGAAGCTTCTCTCTAAGTTTCCAAACTCATACAAGGGTCAATTTCAATTTTCCATTTATCTTTTAACTTTCTATTCATTGTGCCTTGTATATTATTCATGTTGCTGAAATATCTAGCTCATTAGCTGATGCTCTGATATGTAGGTTTTTCTGCAAACACTCTTTCAACCAGAGTACAAGAGCTTTTATTTCCCTGACAGATAAGCTACACCGTACTGCAGTAATTTGTATATAGGAAAAATTGAACCATCCCTCATGGGTTTTATCTTAGGACATATCTGTTCCCGTGTAATAATATTCCCTTTTTTAATCCTACTCTCTGTTTTTCCAATGCCATGTTTTACACAACAATTAATTTCTATGAAGCTTTCATCTCCACAAGCTATTTCTAGCAGACTTTCCGTGTGAAGATGAGGAATTCGTAGCCTTCTTGGTAATTGTGCATAGAGTACAGTAAGAACTTTTAAAGAGTGATATCAAACCAACTTGCATATTTTTTAGAACACAATTTTGTTGAGTATTCAATGAATCAATCAGTTTTTCATAAAGCAAGACTACTCACCCGCAAGGGTCTCAAGGCGCTGAGTGGGGGGAAGGGAATCTGGATCTGTGGTTCAGTCGAAGAGCCAGGTCTTGAGGCCCTTCCTGAATTGCGGCAGCAATGGCGATTGCCTGAAGTGCAGAGGCAAGGAGTTCCAGGTCTTCGCAGCGAGGTAGGAGAAGGATCTTCCTCCAGCGGTGGTCTTGCGGATCCGTGGGATGGTGGCCAGGGCCAGTTGGGTGGAGCGGAGATGTCTGGTGGGAGTGTCGAAGGAGAGGCGATGGTTGAGGTATGCAGGTCCGGTGTTGTGGAGGGCTTTGTAGGCATGCATGAGGAGCTTGAAGGTAATTCTTTTGTTGATAGGTAGCCAGTGAAGGTCTCTCAGGTGGCCGGTGATATGACTGCTGCGTGGGATGTTCAGGATGAGTCTGGCGGAGGCGTTCTGGTTGTTCTGCAGTTTCTTTAGGAGTTTCTGGTGCCAGCGTGGAGTGTGTTGCTGTAGTCGAGTCTGCTGTTGACGAGCGCATAGGTGTCAGTTTTCCTGGACTCGGTTGGGGATCCACTTGAAGATCTTACGAAGTAGGCAGAGCGTGTGGAAACAGGAGGATGAACAGCGTTGATTTGGTGGTTCATTGAAAGCGAGGAGTCCAGGATGATGCTGAGGTTTCATGCGTAGTCTGTGGGTGGGTGTGAGGGAGGGTGGGGTGGGGGTTTCCAAGCACTGCAGGCCACCAGGCGGAGGGGATGTTGCACAGGTTGAGGACTTTGTCTTGTCTGAGGTAAGCTTGAGGCAGCTGTCCTTCATCCAGGTGGTGACTGCCTTCATCCCGTTGTGGAAGTTGCTCTTGGCGGCTATGAGTTTGTCTATGAGGGAGAGAATCAGCTGGGTGTCGGTGTAGGAAACGATGCTGAGTCCATGGCTTCTGACGATGGCTGCAAGCGGGCCCATGTAGATGTGGAAGAGGGTGGGGCTCAGGGAGGAGCCCTGAGGCACTCCACAACTGATCTATGTGGGTTCTGAGTTGAATGCTGGAAGTCTGACTCTCTGTATTCTGCCGGTGAGGATTGAGCGGATCCATTGCAGGGCTTTGTCGTGGATGCTGGTGTCATGGAGTCTTGCGAAGAGGGTGTGGTGGGAGACGGCATCGAAGGCGGCTGAGACGTCCAGGAGGATGAGGGAAGCAGTTTCACCACGGTCAAGGAGGGTGGGGATGTCGTCTGTAGCGCCGCAAAGAGCGGTCTCGGTGCTGTGGTTGCTTCCGATTGGGAGAGGTCCAGGATGTGGTATTGAGAGTTATATTGATATAATGTGTAGTAAGCAATTTACGTTTTTTGTTTATTCGTTAGCTATTTCCAATACTCTGAGGCAAATAAATTAGAATACATCAATAATGGAGGAGCAAATACCCCAGAGTTCTGTAGTGTCCATTTCATAGAGGTATATCTAGTTCAGGACTGAACATGTATACTGCAACAATATTACATCACATAACAAACTAAGAAAATAACAGGTCTGCTGGGTACACAAGACACATAAAACAATTATTAATAAAAGCTATTTAAACATTTCACTAGAGGATCGCATAGATGCTGAATAGCATCCAAGTTAGTACATATGATCTTGGAGGGGGTTTTATAAAATGCACTACATTTTAAATCTACCAGCTGGGGAAGCAGTTGACAATGTCTCAGTCATCATTATCAACCAAGATAAGCACATTTCCATTACTGTCAATTGTTGGCATTGTCATTACGATATCACCCCAGGCTTGCGCCCCATCTGATGTCTAAACCCCATTCTGACCTCTTTCTTTAGTGCTGCCTCCTCATACTGAGCCCACTTGGAAACTTCATTATACCATTTTCACACATTAGGACCAGCTGCACTTTTCCAGCTCATATATGTCTGTTATTTGGCCAAAAAGAGCGCTAGATCTATAAATCTGCTGGACATCTGCTGTTGGTTTTGGTTCTTGGAAACAAACCCAATAAGCATGCCACTGGAACATTTATAGAACCAACTACAGGTTGGGTGGCTTTTGTTTGACATAAAACAAATGAGCGCTTTTTTCATCTGGCACGTGATCCCAAAAAATAATTATCATAAAAACTCTTGTGCATAATTCTAGCCAAGGTTTTAGCATTTCAAGCCATGTAATAATCTCTGAAATATGGAAGAGCCAGTTTGCCCATTTTCTGATAGATACCTACTTTCTTTGTACGTATCCTAGATTGTTTAAGGTACCACAAGAATGAACTTAACAAGCCCTCTAATGTTATTATTTTTTTCATTTAGAGCACACTGTAATGTTGATAATAAAAATAAGAAAGGAGGTAGTATATTAATTTTTATCAATGATATCCTTCTAATTAGTGTAATTGGCAACAGATTCCTTTTTTAAGAGCGAACACAATTCCGATCATAAATATCTGAATACTTCTCAGAAATCCATACTCCCAGCCCAGAAACCTAGATTCTTAACATTAGCTTTCAGTGAACTAGACTGGCCAAAAAGCTGTGTAATCGGTGAGTGGAGATCAGCTCCCTGCAGGTGATTCTTAGTTCTACCAGGTGAATCTTGGTTTTACTTTCACTATGTTGTAGAACGATAAGCTTTATCCACAGTTGCCCTTCGTTTATGCAAGATTTTTGTTTATGCAAGTTATTTGCTTCCCCGTACACCCTTAAAATATTTGCTTGCCATCACTATATAATTAGTACTTTAGGTTATAATTTGTGACCATGGGAATTAAGGGTTTGAAGTAAATAGTGAAGAGGCGTGGAAACATGTACAACCCCTGGGGAATTTTTCATGAAATGGTGAATGTGAGTGAGTTCAGTCCCACTTGAAAACATTTGACTAGGAAGGATTTGAACCATCCTGTCACATGATTGCTGACTTGGTTGAACCGTTTTTAGACTATAGACCATGATATTATGGTATAACGGTATATTGAGCGGAGCTGAAAAGTGAAGAGTTATTACTAAAAGAATACCTCCCTGGTCAGTGATTTCAAGGAGGATGTCCACAGCATCTACCAATGCAGTTTCGATTCATTGCCTTGCACACAACCCTAATTGTTTCACATCTAGTGTCTGATGGTTATCCAAGTGATCTTGTAGTTGAAGGTTACACACAACTTTATTGCTTAGGACAACTTGTAGAAAGAGCTTCCACCATGTCTCTCCTATACTTTGATTAATCCAATGCTATTTTGCCCCCTTACAAAGATTAGTGCAACATTTATGTACAGTCCTCTTAGTCATTGTTTCTTTCGCAAGGTGTGTATTTCCTTTCCAAGTCTTTTGGGAGATTGCTGATCACAGCTGTGGTCATTGTAGAGAAGTACGGAGTCCCTGTAAGTGTACGCAGTGCACGGGCCAGAAGGCAGCCAAGACTGCATCAGCAGCAAAGTAAATTACTTGTTCACAGAGGCCCTGCTTGCCAGCGTATTCTGTGCGATGATGTACACATTATGGCATTTTACCCAAGTGAGTTTGCAGGCCTTCCTACCTATCTTCTGGAACCTGCAAGGCCCTTGCCTTTCTTTAGGAACCTACGAGTGCAGAAGGTGGCATTCTCCTTTATGATCTGCAATCATCAATCAGAAGGGCTGAATGTTCTTGTGAAAGAGGATTGACCTATTCCTAGGAATATAAAATACACACAGCGTTGTCTTTGATTAGCAAATTACTTCAGGAAATTCAATAATGCCTATTCTGCTCTGATTATTCCAACTTAAAACTTTTGAAAAAACTGAAATTTTTTAACTGGACCTCAGGAGCTTCTGTATCCTTCTCCAAATGAACAACGCCCAAGTCCGGTTATAACCCGATGTCTCTAAACCTTTCATCCTTGAAACGGATAAGTGAGACTGAGCCCTAGAACCAGAATTTACAAAATGAAGAGCATCCTGTTGCCTACTATTCACGTAAACAGTTCAAGTTTGAACTGAATTATTCTGTCCTGGAGAAAGAGTTGCTAAAAGTTTCCTTCAGAGAATCAAGACATCATTTGTTAGGAGCAAGACATTATGTAAATGTAAAGAAAGATCATAGAAATCTACAGATTTAACCGTAGGCAGAATGCAGAAACCACAGACAAGCACGGTGGGATTATATTTTTTACACCAACATGACTTTCCTATTACCTATACAGACACACACAGAAAGTGAATGCTAATTGCCTTTCTCAACAGTTTCCTGAGCAAATCATCTCCTTACCAAAAAAAATAGTGTTGCCTCCAAAGACTTTTGTGACATTGGCTACAGATACTTTTATTGACCAAGTATGGTCTCAGACAAAGGAACTGCACTGTTCTCAATGAACGAAATGTCTGAATAAAACAGATTTCAAGAGCAAGGATAGTTTGTTGTGTTTATTTTTATTTTTTAAAGAAATTGTTCATACATACTGAAGACCTTTGTTTATCCATTTAAAATTATTGCATGACACTGTGGTTGCCGGCCATCTTGGAACTAGAAGTACCTAAGAGGTCATAAAAATATGTTTCTGGTGGCTTACCATTTACAAGGATGCCAACAATTACACACATACCTGTGAAGTATCTGTGCAAGCTAAACGGAGCACTCAGTTAAAAACTGGACTATTACAAGATATCCTGAATTACATTCTAAATCTTAGGATTATATTTCAACTGATTTTATTGTTTATATCACTCCCTCTGATGGCTGTTGAGTAATGATGGTCACCATAGATTCATATGGAAAAATTGCTTATTTTTCTGCCTTTTTCTCTTGAATAAAATGTATGTTGTTTTGTGAAAGGCAATCAAGGTAACTGTAAATCTCTTCATTCAACCCCTGAATATGCATATACCAATGCTAATCATTCTTCAGTCGGCTTTGGTCCTTCCTTTGCCTTGTATGGGTAACACCTACCCATACCTACCACATCCTTGGAAGTTTCTGTTCCGGCTATTCAAGATACCTGTACACTCTTGAAGAAACTAGAAAACTTCTTTCAAATAATTTTAAGACAAAACCAACGGAGGAGGAGTAAACAGGCGTAGATGACCTGCACTACCCTACAAATAAAGTATGGCTGTCTTCAACCAACCTTCCTGTCTGCATTCACAAGTCTAAACTGTGCCCAAAATACTATGAAATGTTTGCTGTTTACAAGATTATCGATCCTGTGCTTGAATTCTCCTCCTTAGTGCATTCATTAATTTGTCATGTAAAAGCTGTTGCACCAGGTCCTTTTTCTGCTAGGAATGTTTCTCTTCCAGCTCCTGTGATTAGTAATGAACACAATGAGTGTACTGTCAAAGTCATTGGTAATTCCTGACTTCTTAGAGGTGTTCTAAAATATATCATTGGTTGGGAAGGAGTGTTCACCATTTTATGGATCTTGGGAACCCTAGGTCTTCTTAAAAGTCTTCCTATATTGCATCCAGAAAAACCTGGCCCTGCGGGAGGGAGGCAGAATAGTTTAGGGTATTCAGTGAACAGACCGGAATGAAGCCAAGAACTCATTGGCAGCAAGATAAATTACCCTGTCACAGAAACCTGTTTGCCAATGCATTTGGTGTAACAATGCTTGCATATATGGCATTTTTTCCATGTGGGTGTGCAGGGCTTTTTACCTGTCTCCTGGAATCTGCAGCACTTGGCTTTCTTTAGGGACTTGCAGGAGGAGCGGATGGTGAGCTTCTTCTTTCTGACCGTGTTCTCCATGATTGGCAAATGGTAATCAGAAGCGCTGAGAGATGGTTTACTTTGCAGCAGCACCTAGTGAGAGAGAGACTGTATAGTCCAAATAAATTCAATTTCTTAATGTTTTGAGCCATTTATTTGTATTTCAGGTTTTCAATTGGGAAACAACCATTTTTGGACTTTCCTATATTGGGATTTCCCTAATCATCATGGAGGGAGATTACTTTGTTTATTCCTTTCTTTCCTTCCAATTTATCAATTGGTCTGCTATAAAACAAGCCTAGGAAATAACTTGGTGTGTCGCAGCAATGCTAGTTTCTGCTAGTGTGGTTGCGCCACGTGGGTTAGGCCACTTTTTTGCCTCCCTGGCTCCCATCCATTTATGATTCCTGTTCTTCTGCTCCTGAATTGGTCTCTTGTCTTCTTAAAATATATTTCTGGTCTTCATTTTTTCCTTCTCAGAATTCAGTCTGCATCTCTTCATTTCCAAACACTCTTGTCACAGTCTGGAGTCTGGGAGAAGTGAAGGGAGCAGCAGGCCCTGAGCAGGAGGCCCTATCTGCAAGTCGGGAATGAACCAACTGCATCATACCAAAGACCTTCCATTGACAATCCCTGGAATAGAAGGACACCTATTGAACCCAATTTTCTCCTCAATCAGCAACATCACAGTCGACAAGCCAACAACTATGACCTGCACAGACCGCGCCCTCGTAAGTTTCAGCGTACGCATCCCACTTCATCACAGTTGTACAACCACCGGAACAGCCGATGCAGCTGGAAAAGCATCTTTGGAAAGAAGTGGGTTTCTGCCCTCTCTGAGCACCTACCCGAGCACACCAGCAACTTGCTGAAGGCCATAAAAAAACCTCAACATCTGGATCAACGCATGTGCCGATATCTTGGCTCCCCTCAAGCGCAGACCAATGGTAGGAGACTGGCCATAGGTCTGCTGGTACAAAGAGGAACTCAGGCGGATGAAACGCCACTGCAAGCAACTGGAGCGCAAATTGAGAGCAAGTCAAGATACTGTAGATAAAGGCATCTTCAAATCAGCCCTAAGACGCTACCACCAGCAGATACTTAACACCAAGTGCATGGCTCTTGCAGACCACTTCAACGCCACTAACAGGAGCCAGGAAATCTTCACCATCATCAAAGATTTCACTGCGCCTCCAGCAACATCACCTTTGCAACAAGCTCTGTGAATTATTTTTTAACAAAATCACCTCCATATACAGCAACTTCGACCCGAAACTGGACACCCTCACCGTAGCAACGCAACTTCCCATCACAGCTGATGAACGAACCCTGACCTTGTATCCTGCTGTCACCACTGTCTAAATCACTGCTACCATGAAGACAATCCACTCAGGGTCTCCACCTGAGCTCTGCCCCTACCATGCCTTCACCAAAAGTTTTCTACTGATCAGCAAAGCATGAACATCTATCCCTAACCCCAACATTGACTTAGCCATATTCACGGACACCTGGAAACATGCCACCGTCATTCCCCTGCCCAAGAAACTACCCGCTGACTCAAATAAACATCAAAACAGAGGATAACCGAACACCTAGCCCTGTGCACTCCACTCACTAAGCCAGTTTCCCCTTTGGCTTAAAATGTTTAGACACTAGTAATATAATGTGGGGAGTAGTTTTATGTAGTTTATAGTCAACAATTAAATCCAAACTATCTGAAATATATTTATTAGTCTCATTCTTAAAATATGTACCTTTTGTATACAGAATACATTAGGTCAATATGCATTAAGTGATTAACATTGAAACAGTATACAAAATTACAGATCCATGCAGGACTTTTCAGAAAATAAAATTTAGAAAGTTCATAGGTCATTGAGAAAGAAAACAACTGGGCAGCCAACATGTGTTTCACCTGTAGATAAGAACGTATTCTTTGCATTAAAAATATGGGATGGCTATATATTGTTAAAGGTTCAGGTTTACCTATATACATCATTGACTAAAGTTGTTGTCTCTGAAAAAGATCATAATGGTTTCTCTAATTGATAGCTGTTGTTGTACAGTTTGAAAAATAATGTGGTGTAACCAAGTTGTTGTTTTTTTATTCTTGCAGCCCCGAAAAAGCGTTCTTACCGCGAAACACATGTTGGCTGCCCAGTTGTTTTCATTCTCTATGACCTATGAACTTTATAAATTATATTTGCTGAAAAGTCCTGTATGGATCTGTAATTTTGTATACTGTTTCGATGTTAATCAGTCAATCCATATTGACCTAATGTATTCTGTATACAAAAGGTACATGTCTTAAGAATGAGACTAGTTAATGTATGTCAGATACTTAGAATTTTTATTGTTGACTATACACTACATAAAACTACTGCCTGTATTATATTACTAGTGTTTACCCGTTGACCCAGCCACGCTTTCCAACTACAGACCTGTCTCCCTCTTACCATACTTGTCAAAGGTCTTAGGGAATTTAATCAACTGACGCCTCACCGACTACCTCCACAACAACCAGCTCCTTGACGCAGCGCAGTCTGGATTTAGACTCAACCATAGTATAGAAACAGCACTCATCGCACCCGCAGATGAAATCCGCATGATCCTTGACAGAGGAGACATGGCAGTCCTCATTCTCCTGCACCTCTCTGCAGCATTTGCCACGGTCTTACACCCATCCTCATCGGGCGCCTGCATGAGATTGGCATCCAAGACCCCACACTTGATTGGATCTGCTCCTTCTTAACGATAGAACACAAGGTGTCAGCCTGGCACCTTACTCCTGGGAAGCCAACAAACTAATCTGCAGAGTGCCTCAAGGTTCATCGCACAGCCCCACCCTCTTCAATCCATACATGATATATCCTGCCAACATTATCCACGTACACATCAACATCCTCCTTCGCAGACAAGACGCTACTCATACTCTCCCTCTCGGACAAGACTCCGAACACAAGAAATAAGAGGCCTGCATGACCAAAAGTGGAATGATACACAAAGCAGCCACTAGTATGAAACGAAAGAGTAATACACCTCATGGTGGAGCCAAACCCATTCTATGTATATTTCGAAGACTTGCCAACAACAGATCTTGCAGCCAGGTGCACTGTTCACTACAGACCTAAATAGCAATTAACCAGCGCGGGTGACTACTAAATAAGAATTTCTTTGGGATATTACTGTGTCAATATTTAGATAGTCTGGAGCCATCAGCATTTCTCATTTAATTTGTTTATGCCTTGGAGAAAGCCCATCCATTATGTTTTTAAAACATATAATCACTTAGAGCTTAATTTTAATTTATTGTACGTTTTGTATGTAAATCTCCTTTTATTGTTCAAAGTTTGCAATAAGAGATTAATTCTTGAAAAAAACTGTTGCCAATGTGCTCTCTTTTTTTTATTTGTGTGCAGTTTTATATAGCGCGAACTCGACCCGAAGGTATCAGAGAGCTTTACATGAGCACCAGTTTCATGACAGACGGACACATTCATTTTGTTAGGCACAGGGAGATTACGGGCCACATGTGTCAAACTCTAATTTTGCTATTACCAAATAGCGATATTTAACGAATCGCTATTTGGAAATCGCAAAAGCCAATGTATGTAGAAATTCGGTATAATTTTGCAAATTGGTAAAAATCGCATTCGCAATTACAGATTACCTAAATGCGATTCTCAAAATAGTGAATTCGCAATTTTGAGAATCGCAATTAGCGAATCTAGCATTTCGCTGCAGCATGATGACCTCACAACCGGAAAGTGAGGCATTCCATGCGGTTACCTGTGTACTGAGTGAGAGGAGGAGGCAGACTGCAGGTGCACATCACTAGGAAGCCTGTTTAGACAGCAGAACCTGTGCAAGAAAACCAGCTTGGCGTCAAACACTGAGAAGGAGCCAGCACTTTGCAAAAGAAAGCTAAAGTTTAGCGAGAAAGAGTTGGAAGTGCTAATTGAGGAAGTGGTGAAGAGCCACGAGAAATTGTTTGGACAACATTCACTCCATGTCCCAGAGTGCGAAAAAAGAAAAATATGGCTGGGTATCCAAACAAAAATAAGCGTAGTGGGGGTTACACAGCGCTCCATTGCGAATCTACGAAAGTGGTCGTATGACCTGTAGAGCCGGGCCAAAGAAAAGGTTGCTGCAAGGCTTGCAGAGGTGACGAAAACTAGAAGAGGCCCATCAACACAAACTGCATCTACACCCTTAGAGGACCTGGTGGAGTCTACACTTCAGCCTGAAGCCGTTGATGGAGTGACGCAGATTGACAACTTTGCACCGGCCAGTACTGCCCAAGGTAAGATGCATGAGAACGATCATATGCATGGTAAATGTAACCAAATACCCCTTTAGTGAGATCAGCCTTAGAAAAGCAAATACTACTCCAGTCCACATTTTACTTGCTACACACCAATGCATCATGGGATTAGTAGTCAGAAACTCCAATAGGAAAGGCAAGGAGTAAAATAAACAAATATAGGTGCATTTAAGTTAAACAAGCAAGTGAAATACATACACACAGTGTGTTGTAAATAGCTTTATTAGACAAAACAATGCTCAATGTGATATAAATGTAAAAATCACAAACTGAAACAGTACTGTTTCACATCACAGATACACCTGCGCAGGAGTCAGATGAAAGTGAATCCCATGAACCTCTGGTGACATAGGCAGAGTCAGGAGATGACAACACAGTGGCCTCATCACCCCCCCACCTGCACCTGCAAGACGCAGGACCACAGTGGCACCACTACCTGAGTTTGAAATGGAAGAGGAGAGCAAACCTGACCTTCCCACAACACAGCTCGAGAAAACACCCACCCCAAGAACCCAAGTGCACATGCGGCACAGAAATATCCACAACAGGAGGCTCAGGGCAAGGGCACAATGGCAAGCTGATGAAGGTGATGGATCATCTGTCTGTGGTGGGCTGGAGAAAGCAATGCTGAAGGGGCAGCGCCTGCAATGCAAACACGTGCGTTCAATGCATGCACAGCTTCTTGCTATGAAAAAAAAATATGGTTGGTATGAAGGACAGCATTACTCAGCTTACTACAGCAGTGGTGGAAGGACAGAAGGAAACAACTGAAAAGTTCAGTCACATGACACAAGCCATCAAGGAACTATGCAACGTAATGCAGGAAGACCATGTGTCCCACCGCAAAAGGCACCATCAGTTACTTGGCCGCTTAGATGGCTACACTAGGGCCATCAACAAGCTGGGTAATACAACAGCTCTACTGTCTCAACGTGCTGTGGGCATGCAGGTAGAAATGACTCGTTGTGGTGATGTGGCCAGAGGACTTGTACAGGTCACAAATGCTGTTGAGAATTTGCAAACTGCTACAGTTGGTGGTAGTAATGTACTGGGTGGAGGGGATAGTGAGGCCTCGAGCCTCAGTAGCATCATAGCACCAGTAACCGAATGTAGGAGGCGCAGTTCAAGAAATACCTCTACTTCAGACGCCTCAACAAGGGATGTGACGGAGCATACAGACCAGGCCAGGGAAGTGTGTGGCCGCAGAAAATAGTGTGGCATTGAGCCCAGGAATGCCATTAGGTGAGGTAACCACTGGCATTCAATTGTCCAACAACCGTGTCAATGTTATCTAGTTGCAACGTATATTACTAATTACGTGTGCATTTACACTACCTGAGTTATGTTCTGAATAAATTACAATAGCAATGAAACCATGTAGTGTATTGTCTCATCATTACCCACCTCAAAAATAATTCTGTGTTATTCCTTCTGCTGCCCTTGCACCGTTTGCTGCTTGTTGATGTTGACCTGACTCATCGTCTTAATCAGATTCACTATCTGTAAGGTCTAAGGCTATGCCTCTCGAAGTTGCAATGTTGTGCAACATGACACAAGTGGCCACAATTTTGCAACATGTATCTGGCCTGTTCTGCAATGCACCTCCACTTTTGTGTAGGCAGCAGAACCTACTCTTCAGTAGACCAAAGGTCCTCTCCATCACATTGCGAGTTGATATGTGCGCTGCATTGTATCGCCATTCACTTGGTGTAGTCGGATTCAGGTATGGTGTCAGTATGAATGAGCGCACAGCATATGCGCTGTCATCTACAAGGTAGAGGCAAAATATTAATCACTGCAATGTTTTACCATGACCAGAGAGTCAGTAAGACATTGTTACATGCATTTACCGAGCAGGTATCTTTTGCCAAATTCATCACCAAGGAGACGTGTATGTATGCCACTGTGTCTGATGTACGAATCATGCGTACTACCTGGGAATCTTGCCACTACGTCTGTGATTATATTTTTGGCATTGCATATGACTTGGATATTCAGTGAATGATATGATTTCCTGTTCCTGTAAATGTACTCATTCACTGAGGGGGGACATATAGCTACATGCGTCCCATCAATGCACCCAATTACATGGGGAAAATGGGCTAGCTGATAAAAGTCTAATTTAGTTTGCTGCGATTCCTGTGGTGTTGTAGGAAATCTTATGTGCTGGTGTATCCTCTGCAACATAGCGTCCAGGAACGAATTGAAAAAGCGCGATAGTGCACTTTGTGAGACCCCTCCTGCTGCAGCTATTAGCCCCGGGTAGCTACCTGAAGCTAGGAGGTGTAGTGAACATAGGACCTGCACATGTGTGGGAATGGCATGTGTCCGGCGAGTCTGACGCTGCAGTAGTGGATCTAGTCAGCTATCAGATAATACATCATGTCTGAATCCAACCTATATTTATTATAGATCTCTTCCTCTGTCTGCCCCAACAATGTAATGCGCACTCTAAAAATGCGCTCCTGTCTCCACCTTCTTCTCTGTGCTGCTGCTGCTTGTATCCTCAGCCTCCTCGCCATGACACACAGCGTGGACATTGTGAAACATTCTGAGGCCTTCTGGGGCTGCTTAAATAATTTGCACCAGGTTGCCACCTAATTGGAATTGGTGCTAATTTGCACATGCAAAATTGTGAATTCAGGCTCATTCGAAAATTGCGAATCAATCATACATTTGATTGTGAATTCTCTAATACCGAATCGCTAATCGTTATACGCAAAATAGGGAATTGCAAAATTTGCAATTTGGCTGGTGGGAGAATTCAAATCCAATAAAAGAAAAGATTGAAGAACATAAGTATAATGGAATGACTCATAATTGTGTTTACATAACATTGCGTGTGCTAGGAGACTTGTGTTTATGTTCTTATTTCTGTGTTAGGGATGACATCCGTTCTCTTTTAGCACCGCACCAATATAACACGTTACAGCGATTTTGTGTACTGTCTTGAGCGCCGAATTCTCTTAATCTCCCCCTAGTAGATATTTCTTCGCGACTTGTTTATGTTTACAACCAGCATGCATGAGTGAGTGAGTGAGTAACGAAAGAGGAGGACCTCATTCCACGGTTCCCTTGGGGATAAGAGGGTCATGTTCGGGGTTGCTGAAATTACCTGTTACTCTGGGAAAGTTAGAAGTTCAGGCGAGGCACCTTAAGCTATCTAGGATTTGGGCTGACAGATACTGATGTAGAGAGACTCAGTCCCTATATTCTAACGTCCTGTCGTCCTAACATACACTTATGCTTTACCAGCAGAATCTTTGCAAAAATGGATGACTCTGTGCTTTACATACGCCTGGATGCAATCTAATGGTTACTTTTAAATGGTACCTGTCCAGTCAAGTGTCTCTGCAAGACTTGACTCAGAAGGCCACAAAAATGTGGGTGATCATGGATCATTGACTGTAATTCGCCATCTGAAGTTCAAATCTAGCAGGAAGTTAAGACCTGAAATGTTTACCTCAAGGTATTGTGAGGTGTCACACCTTTCCTGTCATTTACCTACAGGACTATGCTGGTATGGGCAGTCATTACTTTGCACCTTGACAATGGGAATGCTGTTCACATGGTGTTGACAAGTTATTGTACATGCCATCTTCCAATAATGCCTAACCATGGTGTCTGGATTGTTCCATGGGCTTAAATCTGGGCAACATATCATGCTATCTCTAAGGATCCGCACATAGAGTAAAAATCAATTTCCTTGACAACAGAACAGGAAATTCTGCTATTTTATACACAAAAGGCAGATACAAAGGCCATAAAGAAGTGCATTTTTTTTTTCAGGCCTCCAACCACCTTCTTCCGTGGGTTAGTCACTTGAGAATTCGGAGCAGTTCACTAGCTGCACACCGAGCCCTCTTGTAGAATGATCTCACCCATCCCATACGATAAATAGAAGACCATTGATGTTTCCACTCGTCCCTTAAAAGAGCTGTTAAGAAAAGCCCACCTAGAGAACTAGGGTCCTTTATGCCACATTGTCTCTCATAGTCCAATGAAGCTAACTTCGATGTCGGGAGCTGCAATTTGAAAATCCACTAAGTCATGACTGTTTGTGAATATACCTTCGAGAAGTGGTTTAACTGATATTTTAAAATGCAAAGTCATTAAAAGAGGATTTTTCGAGAGGCATTGCAATTGGTTTAATATTTTACATCTCCTCCTAAGATTTATTATATTTTTGCAGGTTGACTTTTTGCTCCAGGAAAGCCAAGAAACCACTTCTTTGGACCCTGCAAAGAGGAGCCTACTTTATCAAAGGTAATTTACACAATTTTCTACCATCACAAAAAAACAAATAGAGAAAATATATTTATTTTAATGAAATCTTTAGCAATAAGATTAATGGAAATGGGGAAATATGATAACTTGATCACTCAATTGTTTTGTCCTTACATCAATACTATTTTTTAAAAAACCAATTCATTGCATTGCATAGTAGTCCATTACTGTATTAAAATTGTTTATATTGCATCAAAATTCCATGCCATTTAGGCTGACATGGGAAAGGTTCTCAGGACATTGTTTCAGAATAAGATCACCAAAAGCCTGAATTTATTAATCCATTACAGAAAGACAGTTTTATCAAGTGTGCACATAGATAACCGTTTTCATGATACTGATGAGGTGGGAAAACCTCTGTGCAAAGTCCAAAAATGGTAGCAAGAAATGCTGTCACTGGGGCCAAAGGCATTACTTGTACCTGATAGCGGATGCTCCTAATGATGTGATAATGTCAATCAAGTTTTGCGTTGCCTAGTTGTGTGGTTTCAGACAGGGATCTCAGGCTTTATGTAGACCTTGGGGGCTCCTTTTCTGGCTTCCCCGAACAAATGGAGGTCAGCTGTTTAAAAAGAAGATCTTCACATTTCCAGTATAGCTTGTGCAACCTAATTTCTGCCCAGAATCATGTTGCGGTTCCATTCTACGTAGCTTACCCCACTATGTGGTAATTCGAAATAGAATGTTCCCAAGACAAGAGAATCATAAGTTTCTCCGTGAACAATGGCTATGGGTGAGCCACTGTGACCACGGCCATTTGAACCACATCCCCCCCCAAATCAGTTATTGTTTTTATAATTGGGTTCATATTTTGATCCGAGATAAAATAAATACTAAATGAGTCACAAAAGGCAGTTAATGCAAACCTACTGCACACTCAAATGGTTGGTTTAGTAAGTCTCTACTAATCGGGTGCATCTACCATCAGGAAAAAGCTGCCGTATCTCTTGCTACCCATAGGTGTTCAAGCATGGGCGTAGGAAGTGTGGGGGACGCGGGGGATATGTCCCCCTCAGATTTTGTAGTTGGGGGGGGGGACACAGGGGACGAGGGGACAAAAGAATTTGCCCTCCCCATTGGCACGTCAAAGCACTAGTGCTTTGATGTTCCAATGGCCCTGTACTTGACCTGTGACCTTCTCTTTTGTTGTGCTGCAATTCAGCTCCAGGAATTTCTTCACACCTCCTCCTCGGCGCCACGCCACCGCTGCCTGCAGTCTGCACTTCCAGGACAAAGGGAGAGAGGTAGTTTGTTGATTGCTGACTGCATCCAGCCCCTCCTCAGCGGTGACCCTACCTTCATATGTAGTTTCTGTGTCCCTTGTTTTCATGGGATATGTAGCCTTTATGTTATAATGGCTGCTTTCATATGAAAGCAAGAAGAGAAATTCACAAAAGGGGCCTACGGTCTTGATAATGACAGTTTGGCTCACTCTAATAAACCAGCATTATTGTGATGCAGGAGTGCTAGCTTTAACATCTGTTCCTCTTTTTATGGTTCCCTATTATATTTTGAACTTTGTAGTTAGTTATCTGGTTTACAGAGCACACCATGACTACTGGCACTATGATTTTTAAACTTGAAAATGTACAAGTCACATAATGACTAATGGAACACATCATGATGATTTACAAGGGTATTTCCTTTCAGTGACAGAATTTCAGGGGCAACTGAAGTGGTTGGTTATCAGACATTGCAAAATAACATGTGTTGGTCATAGACAAGTGGTGAGGCTGGGTGCTTTATGTATACTCTAATTAAGGTGCTGGAAAAGCTAGTACATGGCCTTATCTGGATTATTTAGATGTTCTGTACACCATCTCATGTCTGAACTGGGTGCTTACTAACGTATATACTGCTTGCAATGCCCGCCAGCTCCAAATGGTCACCATATCCTTCACTCCAGTTCATACAAAGGAAAGAGAAGGAAGACCACATCAATAGAAAATTGATTATGACAAGCGAATGACTCAGACATAAAGGAAGTATCCAGATGGTAATGAAAAATAAACATGCCATGGGAAACTTAGAATTAACTCATCCATTCCTTTTCACTACATGAATAGAAACGTAGATATAAGTCATGGGTGCTTTATCTGTGAGTTGTGCTTTAATATCAATATGCTGAGGGAATATTGCACCCTATTGTTAATCACTATTATGCCTTAGAAGAGCGCGTGTATACACACACACCCGTCCCCCCCAACCCCCCCACCCCCACACACACACACCCACACACACACCCCCACACCCGATATTGCATCATGAGAATACATGATGTACACTCCTGCACATGGGAAAAGTGTGTGCATGTGTTACTTACATTGCAAAGTTATCAGCAGCACGTGTGAGCATATTACGATATTCTGATGTCTTTCTCTTTCTCATATTGACAGGTGATAGTGTTGGACCATATTGCACTGTTAGCGGATACATTCGGAAAGAAAGGCTAAGACCTGTTTTTGTGCATTGTACACACAGACCAGGCTTTGCACTTAGTTGACTGATTTTATCTGTGCTTTAGTGACAATGCCCTTAAGGAGTTAATGTTTGATTGTCGAGTGACTATTACCCATGACTTTAATTACCGTAGTATTTCACAATAAAATAATTTCACAGCGAATAATCAATCGTAATAATTTTCAAAATATATATTTAAGTAGAAAACTATTTTTACAATATTCCACACAGCACTCATCCTTCCTATATCTCTATATCCAAATTTAGATGCAAAAATGTGCTGGGAAAATATACATATTTTTTTAAATATTGGTGCTGAATTTTCTCTTGCGTTTTTGTTCTCACAGACAGCGCTGGTCAGTTTTTAAATATTTCTCTTACTTTATTTAAGAGCCCTGACCCTACCTTATTTGACTGTTTCACACTGCGCAATTCAGCCACTCAAAGCCTAATGTTTTGTTAAAATGTTTATTGTGAGCAGGTGAACTTCACCCTTGAACATGAAAACAATTAGCTCAGACATAGTCTAAGCACACATCTTGCGTGGTACATTGTGTCAGATGTGTTGGTCTGTCCTAAACTTTACACAAATAACAATTTAAATACCACTATTATGTCTTATTTCTTTTATAGCGCTACTCACCCAATCCAGGGTGTCGGAGCGCTTTACATCACACATACACATTATACATTGACAATAAATCGTGTGTGTAGATCAATTTACAGGATGTGATACATAAGATAGTGAGGGTTACAAGGTGTAAGAGTCACATGTCCTTTCCTTCATAGTTCACAGTGCTATATTAGAAGGAATACAATTTATGAACATCAAGTAACTAAAGGATCTCTGTATTAAATGCAATAACCCACTTACCCATCTACATGAAATCAACATCCGTCATCTGTGTGTCACATGATGTGCTTTGCTGGAGACATATTAACCCCCTATACTACTTTGATTCAAAACTGGTACTAGACAATATACCTGTCTTTCCAGCAAGTGCATTAACCTCCAGAATTATCTTACCATTATTATTATTCCCTGAGATTTACTGGGTACATAAAGATCTATGCAACAGATGCCTTAACCCCATAAGATATTTTAAAATGCAGACTTTGCAACCAATTTAGCAGAACGGATATACTGGCACGTTTCTCCTTGTTGCCAATTTCTCCCTGGCAGAGTTTTTATGAATAAATGTATAAGTGGAGACCTAGATCTTGCGCCGGGGTTGCATCACTTTTTTGGCACAACTCTGAAGCAAAATCTAATTTGTTAAATATTTTAATGCGGTCAAATGAACTCATGATAGACCTGCTTAACATCTGTGAGGTCTTAATCTGATGTCATTTTTTGTGATATAACTTCCTGTGAGGTCACGTGTGATGTTACGTGCTGTGATGTCACTTACATACTGACTAACTTGGTTAGTGCCCCACTTCTTTTTTTAGGACTTGTGCCCTGGTGGGAGAAGTATAATGGAAAACTGGTGTTGGTGGTTGAAGGAGGCTGGCTTAGTATATGGTGCACACTCTAAGGAGTGATGCACCTTGCACTAATCCAGGCAACCCTTATGGTGATTTTAGTAGTCTCTGATAACCATAGAAAGCTCTCAAAGTGGTAGCCGTGGAGAGCAGCCTTCAGGCTTATCTTGAAGGCGAGTAAAGCAGCGTATTTTACCACATTTAATTGACAGTGTAGATTAGATGAAAAAGAACCATACAGTGTTTGTAAAAATAAGTCTATTTATTATGCAACACAATCACTAACATATTGGTATATCTCTTACCCGGAGATATCAACAATACAAACAAGAATACTTCAAAATATTCAGGTAAGTAGCACAAATATACACCGTTCTTCAGGGGGAGACCAAACCATATACTAAGAAAGTGGAATACGAACTGCAAAGGAGAACGGGACTTGGACCAGAAGATTCAGAGGAGCTGGGAACACAAGGAACCACCCAAGGTAAGTACCCAGGAACCCCACGGAGGCTGTGTGCAGAGTGGAAACACAGCCTCCGTGCCCAATGGAAGTCAATGGATTGCAGTTTTAAAGAAGAAGGACCCTTCCCATAGGACCCCGAAGAAACCCTTTGAAAGACGGAGGTTGGAGAGCCACCCCACCCGTGGATGCCCCAGGTACCAGGTTACCTGCACCAGAGAAGCCGGGTGCATAGGGGTGAAGTGACGTCAGAACCTGCTGTAGACCACAATGGAGAACATCGAAGAAGATGCCTCTGGAGAAGCCTGTGGAGGAGTCCAGTGGAATCCACAAGTGGGTTCTTGTTGAAGAGAACCTGCAAGCAGAGGGGTCAGAGTCTATACCACTCTGAAGTGACCAGGAGGCACAGAAGCACAATGCCCACTGATGCCGGGAGGTTCAAGAGTGAAGACGGTGACCTTGTCGCTGCAGCTGTGAGGACCAGGCAATGCTGAGAAAGACCAGGAGCCGTGCATGAGCTGTCCCATATCAGGTGTTCAGGTGGTTGGTGTCCGGTGGGAGCACCAACAAGCCTTGGTAGCTGCAACTGTTGTGGAAAGCGAAAAGATGCAATCATTGGGACCAACGTGGTCCAAGGGACTCACCAAGTGCAGGAGAGTCAGAGCAGGCCCGGAGCAAGCAGGGGTGCCCACTTAAGCAAAGGAAGACCCTCGAGAGGACCCACAGACCGAAGGCACTTAGCAAGAGGACCTCAGGCAGCTTACTAAAGATGGAGGCCCACGGATCAGAGGATGCAGTGAGGATGCTGATCTTTGAGAAATGAGGTACTAGAGGCTGGAGCTTCTAGTAGCCCGAAGATCTCTGGAGTGCAGAACCAACAAGCCTTGGCAACGAAAAGCCAACGCGGTGCACAGGGGTTTGGTCCCAGCGTCTTCGATGAGGGATACTGTCCTCAAAATTTCAGAGAATACAGGTTAGGCCTCTAGGGAGCTGCAGAACCACCACCTGTGTTGCTGGGTTTCGGGAAGTCCGTAGGACGACAGGAGCAGCAGACTGGTAAGCTTCGCTGCTGTGCCTGCAGATGCAGGGGAGTGACTTCTTCTCTCCAATGGAGATTACTTCAGATGTCCTTGATGCCCACAGGCCTTCTGGAGAACCTGGATGAAGCACAGACATAGATGACTTGAAGAACAGTGAGACCAGGAGCAGCATCAGTCTTCCTCAATGCTGTCTCAGTTCCAGTCGAAGTCCGACTAAGTCCAAGTGTCCAGACGGTCGAAGAGTGTCTTGGTTTCAGAGGTGAGTCTTGTTCCACGACGAATCTGAGGACCCACCCACAGGGGAGCCCTTAGGTACCCTAGGGAAAGGGTTGGAACGACTCGGGGTTCCCTCCCAGAGGAGGGGCTGGACAAAGGGACGGATGCTCCTCTGTCCTTTGTCAGGTTTTGCACCAGAGCGGGAACCAAGGATTTCTGAATGGGCTCAAACTAGTGTATGCAAGGAGGGCACCAAATTTGCCCTTCAAAACATTCTGGTGCAGCTGGAAAGCGCCCCCACCCCAGCCCACTTCACTAAGTGCTGTCTGGGAGGTGGTCACACCTCCCTGTGACAGGAAACCTATTGTTCTACCTTCCCCTGCTCGAGCTCAGCTCAGCAGCAGGAGGGCAGAATCGTGTCTGTGGTCGGCAGCAGCACTAGCTTGCTGGCAGACCCTGAAAGGTTGTTACCAGGAGTACGGGGGTCCCCTAAGGAGCCCCCCAGTACATGGGATCATACTTCTAGCACTGGAATCGGTGTTGGGGTATGATTCCAACATGTTTGATACCAAACATGACCAGGTTCAGTGCAGCCATTATATAGTTAGATATCTCGTAATGACTGATGTCTCCACTATGTACTTTAAAATGGCTGACCGCACTTACAAAGCCTGGAGGTTTGTAGGGGTGTCCTGCTCATGCAGGGGCACCCTCACACTTGTAACCAACCACCATGCCTACCACAGGGGTGACCTATAGGTTTTAAGTGGAGTGACCTTAGATATAAGAAAACTTGTATCTGTCGTGAGAGGTGCAAGCACCATCTCATGCAGGCTGCAATGGCAGGCCTGTAGTCAGAGTTTAAGTGGACTCCCATGGGTGGTATAATACATGGTGCTGCCCATGGGAGACCCCGGTGTATCCCTGCCCTGGGTATCTTAGTACCATATACTAGAGACATATAAGGGTACACCAGTAGCCAATTGCGAATGTACCAAAGTACTTACCAGAGCCAATTAAGGGGAGAGATCACAGTTGCTGGGGTCCTGATTAGCAGAATCCCAGCAGACTACAGTCACAACACACTGAGGCAAAAAGTGGGTGTAACCATGAAAGCAGATCCTACTTTCCTATACAACCCCCTCCGCCGCCCGCCCACCCGCCCACCCCCCAAGGTAAGGGCATGAGACTAACCATTGCCCAGTTGAGTCTACATTTTCTAAGTGGAAATATCTGGAAAGTCCATCTGCATTGGCATGGTTACTCCCAGGTCTATGTTCCACTGCAAAGTCCATCCCCGGTAGGGAAATGGACCACCTCAAACGTTTGGGGTTTTCACTCTTCATATGTTTAAGCCATAAGAGGGGCTTATGGCCTGTCTGAACAATGAAGTGAGCGCCAAACAGGTATCTCATAGATTGGACAACAAAAGTTTCTGTATTGTGTTGTATACTTTGCGATGCATTAAGGGGAATGCAGGCGATAAACTTGTGTTTGAGAAACTATTCTAGCTCTCCTTCTTGTGCCCTGCCTAACCAGGAGTTTCCAAAAGAGATCCCACTGACTTCATTACTCAAACAGACACACAGAATCCTATACCATACTATTAGACCTGCTAGTCTTAGGGTGGACTTCCCCCAAACTTTTTGCCTACATACCTCCTCATTTTGCTGATTCTTTTGTTGGCCTTAGGACTCTGGGCACTTTACCACTGCTGACCAGTGCTAAAGTGCATGCACTTCTCCCCAAAACAAGGTAGCATTGGTGTATACACAACTGGCATATTTAATTTTCTTGTAAGTATGTTGTACAGTGGTATACCATATACCCAGGGCCTGTAAATTAAATGCTACTAGAGGGTCTGCAGCTCGGATTGTGCCACCCACACAAGTAGCCCTTTAAACATGTCTCATGCCTGCCACTGCAGAGCCTGTGTGTGCAGTTTTACTGCCATGTCGACTTGGTTTTAAAAACCCCTTGCCAAGCTTTACACTTCTCTTTTATTAAACATAAGTCATCCCTAAGGTAGACCCTAGGTAGCCCATAGGGCAGGGTGTTATGTTACTAAAAGGTAGGACATGTACTTTTAAGTTTTGCATGTCCTTATAGTGAAAAACACCTACATTCATTTTTCACTACTGTGAGGCCTACTCCTCTCATAGATTAACGTTGGGAATTTATCAATACATTCTTTTAAGCTGTAATTCCTGGTTAGAAAGGAATAGCTGTGCCATGTTTTACATCTTTGGAACGTCAATGATAAATCCTCTTTACTGGTAAGGTTGGATTTCATATTACTATTTTAGACATGCCACTTTTACAAAGTGGACATTTCTCTGCTCTTACAGCTCTGTGTGCCTGTAGTTTGTCTCCAACACACTCCAATATTAGTCCAATTGTATTTTGAGATTTAGGAATGTCGCGAAGAGCATTCAGTTGATTCTTCCTTTTTTTCGTCCCACCTTTTTTTGCTTGGTGCATGAAGATGTAAGATTCAAAACATGTTTTTTCCCATTTGGTCTAATTACTTTGTGAATGTAAATAACAATTAAAGCATACTTGCAAACTGTGACTACATGCCTGCCTTTATCAATGTTTCACTACAAAATAATACGATTGTATCCGTTTAACAGAGCCTACGGCTCTCAGACAATGGGTGATTTGTGTAGGGTCACTGGAAAGTCCAAAAGGTTGTCCTTGCCCCCCCTCTCCCCGCCCCCCCCCCCCGAAATTTAGTGTCTCCTACACCCCTGTGTTCAAGCAGCATTTCCCATAGAAATATTCATGACATCTATCTGTGAAAGCATAGTACAACTTTTTTTGGACCGGAGTCCTTGTCAAACTCCATATATTCCAAGAAAACTGTTTGTAGTCCAATTAGTGATTCTTTAAATCTTTATTTGAAATTTCAGAAAAAACTTTGCCAGTCAACACTTTTTGTTCCTCTTCATTGGGCACTTTTTCAGGACTGCAATTAATGATATGCAAGACTTTACATCCCACAAAGACACTCAGATATGGGATTATTATAAGAAAATATCCATTCCAATAGATTTCCCAACTTCTCCTTCTCTCCAAACATGCTACCTCCGGACCACAACTATACACAAAATCTCAGCAGATTTCACAACCCAGTTCAGTAACCAGCTAAGCAGACTATATCATACAAAATACCATAAAGGGACCTGCAAAGCTCTTCAAAGCTACCAGCATACTGAAAACCATAAAACCGTGCTTCTGTCTCACACACTTCATCATCCAACACATTGCTACATGCTGCATCCCATAACACAATAACCGCACCTTGGTGTTCATCACTCACGACATGGAAACACTTCCCACATAGGATCAAAACAAAGACAACATTCTTCCAGCCACACAACCTACACAATGTAGTGTGCTACTCATGTAGGCAATCACTTCAGTGCCCCATATAGTGGTAGTAAGCACTTTATAAATGCTGCGATACAATATATATATGTTAAACCCGTCAGCCTTAGGGTGTTCAATTTTTTGCCTCATTCCTCCATTTTTGCTGAACTTATTTTTGTTGGATTTAGGACTCTGTGCACTTTACCACTGCTAACCAGTGCTAAAGTGTGTGCGTGCTCTATCCTTTAAGCATGGTGAAATTGGCTTACACCCAATTGGCACATTTAATTTACTTGTAAGTCCCCAGTAAGGTGGTACTAAGTGTACCCAGGGCCTGTGAATCAAATGCTACTAGTGGGCCTGCAGCACTGATTGTGGCACCCACTTAAGTAGCCTTTAAGCATGTCTCAGGCCTGCCATTGCAACCTAAATGTATAATTTTAAGCTGCCATTTCGATGTGGCAAAATAAATCTTTTGCCAGGCCTAAAACATCCTTTTCGATAGATATGTTACCCCTAGGTTATGCCTTAAACAGCCCATATAGCAGGGTGCATTGCATTGTATCAGAAATGTACTTTTAACTTTTACATCTCCTGGTAGTGAAAAACTCTTAAATTTGTTTTTCATTACTGCAGGACCTGCCACTCCCATAGGATAAAATTTGATTAACTTATTACATTTAATACATTATAGCTTTCAATTGGGAGCAGGTGAGAATGTCAAGTTCAGTGTCTAAAGAATTGTACTTTAAAACCCTCTTTCAATCAATCAATCAATCAATCAGGGGTTGGTAATGCGCAACTACTCACCCGTGAGGGTCTCAGGGACCTGGGGATTAAAGGGGGGCGCCTCCATTGAGTGCTGGGGTCATCCGAAAAGCTTTATTGGTAAAGTCAAATTTTAAGTCAGAATTCTGAAAATGCCACTTTTAAAAAGTTAATGTAAATAGAGTAGCGAATGCACTCCTTCCCTTATCTGCTTGTTAGTTTTTGCTGAAACTGCCAATATACGTGCGTGCAAAACAGTGCTGTGAATCGTCCCATCACAGCATGTCAAAGACACAGAAAAAAGGTGCCGCATTTAGCGGCCCCAACTGCTGCACAGCTTTAAGGAGAAAAAGTATTCCATGTAAACCAGACCTTCACTGTAAACCAAGTGATCCATACTAAACCAGTCAACTTGTCAAATTAGTTATCATAATCTCTGTCTTTTATGTAGAATCAATCCGGAGACAGGTAGATTGCACTGAATACTTTTATTCATGCATTTTCAAAACGCTTTCTGTAGCCAATCCAGGCTTTAACATGAGCGTGTGCAGTCAATCATATTTTACAACAGGACTTTCAGTATAACCCAATGCATTTCAAACCTATCTGGTTCTTCGTCAGGGGTCGCTGTAAAAAATAGAAAGATACGCTTAGCCAACCACTTTAAAACATATCCTGCTTAGTGCCTGAGGAAACAAAAGAATCATAACCCTTAACCCAACCAGAAATCACCTCCCTTAACCACCCTCACTGTCACCCCAACAGCTCAACAGTGTGAAACACAATCAAAACAAAAACATATTCTCGTATCCTGCATCTAATTAATACCTAAAAACTCATGTAGCCCCTTAAACTACCCCTTATCCATTCGCAACTAAAATTAAAACCCTCACCCATCACGGAAACCAACTTAACCCCTATTTACCTTGTGAAAGCCAAAACCGGCATTATAATCTCTTCATGCCTCCACTCGTGTTCAAAAAATCAATCCCAATGCTCACTCCCTCCCAGCTTTTTAACCGCTCCCTCAGGTGTGCTCAATAAAACCATGTGACTGCCCAACTCAAATGAGAACAAATTTTTTAAAAAAACGAGCACTACTTCAAATCCCATAATGCATTACCCCTGCTGTACATGAACCGAACCCAATTCACCCTAAACCGTGAGAAATTAAATAAATAACACTGTGTGCATGAAAAAATAAATAAACCTGAATATTCAACAGTGCATAAAAAATATGCTATATGGAACATAACGTTGCCAAAGGTTAATGAAAACAGTGAAATTATCTATGATAGTCCAGGAAATAATGACGCCCATTAAGTGATCGAATCCACCATCCTTCTTAATCAGAGTAATAAATTGTTCATTCATCCAGTCCATGTTAATCTTATAGATGTTCCGCTGTCTCCAGAGTGATGCTTACTTTCATAGATAAATCTTTACTTCCATCCGTGAAATCAATGGGGTGCAAACACAAGTTGGACGATAGTTGCGAAGCAAATGTAAATAGAGTAGCGAATGCACTCCTTCCCTTATCTGCTTGTTAGTTTTTGCTGAAACTGCCAATATACGTGCGTGCAAAACAGTGCTGTGAATCGTCCCATCACAGCATGTCAAAGACACAGAAAAAAGGTGCCGCATTTAGCGGCCCCAACTGCTGCACAGCTTTAAGGAGAAAAAGTATTCCATGTAAACCAGACCTTCACTGTAAACCAAGTGATCCATCCTAAACCAGTCAACTTGTAAAATTAGTTATCATAATCTCTGTCTTTTATGTAGAATCAATCCGGAGACAGGTAGATTGCACTGAATACTTTTATTCATGCATTTTCAAAATGCTTTCTGTAGTGATTCTGAAGTGATTCCAAGGGCTAGGTGGCTGGCCTCCTGATCATAGCCTCAGAGACAGAAAAGGCTCCAGTCATCTTGAACTCAGCTCCTGGACTCTGTCTGCTGTGAGTCCTACCCCCCAAGTGGTGCTACCCCAGTCCTGGACCCTTGGAAGTGGGCCTGAAGGTGTTCTGCCAGCCCAGCTGTGGTTGTGTTGGCAGAACTGACACAGCACGACCAATCTCCTTGCAGATACGCTTCTGAACCACCGCTGTGCAACACATCCCTGGCGCAGGACCTTGCATTGCACCCCGCAGCCGCTTCAGAACCGCCGCTGTGTGACGTATCCTCAACACAAGCCTGCACATCGCAAGCCCCTTGTCAACCGCATCCTTGACGACGACGCAAGACTTTGCATTGCAACCCCGCAGCTTCTTCAGAACCTCTTCTATGCGACGCATTCCTGACACCTATCCTCACATCGCAAGCCCCTTTTCAACAGCATTCTTGACAACGACGCATGACTCTGAATCTCAGCCCCGCAGTTTCTCGAAACTACCGCTGCATGACGTGTCTCGCAACGCTCCGCAACCAGGATTTAAGGTACTTTGTTCAGCAGGCTTAACTTGGTCCCTGAATCTGGCCTGCTCTCCCTCGTGGTCAGCCTGAACGTATGACTTTTTCCCAGTCCGACACAACCCGATAACCACAATTGGCACTTTGTGCTTCTAGGCCACTAATTTCACTTACATCTTTAAGATTTCATATAGCTGGTTCTACTGATTGAATTTTTGTCATCTCGGTCTCAAATAATTAATTACATTTTACTGTTTTTCTAAATTGATGTGGGATTTTCCTTGTGTTGTGTTTTCACTTGATTACTGTTTGAAGTGAGGCATAATCACTCTATCACAAAGATGATGTCATCAGTGATGTCATCAGTGATGTCATTTGAGATGTCATCAGTGATGTCATGAGTGATGTCACTGACCATGTCATGAGTGATGTAATATGTGACGTCATCAGCAGTGCATTGCGGGCACGCGAGTTATAGTTAGCTGAACTAACTATAACGGGGGAATTTCTATGGTTTTGTAAGAGTGAAATGTCCAACTAACTATAACGCCCCTGAAACCTATGGTTTTTTCAGTGAATTTCTAAAGTTTTTTAAATGCTAATTTCTAACTATAACGTGCCTGAAACCTATGGTTTTTTCAGTGAATTTCTAAGGTTTTTTAAATGCTAATTTCTAACTATAACGTGCCTGAAACCTATGGTTTTTTCAGTGAATATATATATATTTATTATACTATGCATACATGTGAAAATGTCTCGGTCCCCTGTTTGCCTCGGTGGCACGGAAAAAATGGGTGGAACTGACGTCAGCATGCCGACGAGGTCCTCTTATGGCTCCGATGACGTCATACGGTGTCGCGAGCGGAGCCGTGCTCGTTGACGTGGGAGAGCTAGGAAAGAATTTCCGTGGAATGCTGGTGCAGGGGATATTCACCTAAGTGTTCAGGCTAGTCCTTTGGGAGCAACTGTTTATGTTGCCACTCCAGAAACCGAAACCAGTGATCCGAGGGCAGAGGCCCTGCAGATGGCACACGAGGTGGGGTGCCCAGTCGTGTGCACCGGCGGGGCAGCGAAGTGACAAGCACCACAACCCACAAAAAAGGTAACGAGGGCAGTGAATAACACAGGATCTTCTCTTTGTATCTGGCAGGAACAACGAAGTTAAAATGCCCTAGTACCAAAATGTAGAATTAGTGCTACAACGGTCTTCAAGAGGACCTGCGATGCCGCTTCTGCCTCCCGTACCCTGGAGGCGGCACATGGGTCACGCGGTACGGTCATACTGCGGTGGGACGCACACTCGTTGACCTCTCATGGCACTGCTCCACACTTCAGGGAGGACGCTTTCCATTAGCTATGTTTTCTGATGACATGTCGCGCCAGCCCCGTCCAACAACAGAACTCCTTTAGATCCAACCAGACTCTTCCACTCTCTCACCGGAAGTGAAACCAGGCCACGCGGACACTTTCACAATACAACAGCCGGGAATGCACTTTTTGGTAAAAAAAACCACATTCCTTCCTCCTAATTAATCAAATAAATGTCTCACTGAAGAACAGGGGCCAGCTTCGATCGGTAAACAGCCGTTACAACGACTTTTTACTTTGCGATACCATTACAACGCATGCATTACCACGCATGCGTTGTACATCACAAAGTCATTACTACGCATTTTTAGAACACATGGTCATTTACCACGCATGCCTTTACAACAAATTTTGTTGTAAAGGTATGTATGGTAAATGACCATGCGTTCTAAAAACATGTAGACGATCCATGTCGTTGTAAGGAAACAGAGGCTGTTCCGTTTCCTCACAACGACGTGCACCGCCCCTCAGAGATGACGTGAAGCAGGAACCACGAGGAGAGAGGAACCATGAGGAGTGAGAGGTAAGGGGATTGGGCATGGGGTGGGGGTTTCTTTTCTAGGGTTTAGGGTAGTGCAGTGGTGTTTGGGTGGTGTAGGGGGTCGTGCTGCGGGTAGTGTTTTAGGGTTTAGGGTAGTGCAGTGGTGTTTGGGTAGAGTAGGGGGTCGTGCTGGGGGTAGTGTTTTAGGGTTTAGGGTAGTGCAGTGTAGTGTAGGGGGTCATGCTGGGGGTAGTGTTTTAGGGTTTAGGGTAGTGCAGTGGTGTATGGGTAGTGTAGGGGGTCGTGCCGGGGTAGTGTTTTAGGGTTTAGGCTAGTGCAGTGGTGTTTGGGTAGTGTAGGGGGTCGTGCTGGGGGTAGATTTAGGGTTTAGGGTAGTGCAGTGGTGTTTGGGTAGTGTAGGGAGTCGTGCTGGGGGTAGTGTTTTAGGGTTTAGGGTAGTGCAGTGGTGTTTGTGTAGTGTAGGGGGTTGTGCTGGGGGTAGTGTTTTAGGGTTTATGTTAGTGCAGTGGTGTTTGGGTAGTATAGGGGTAGTGCTGGGGTAGTGTTTTAGGGTTTAGGGCAGTGCAGTGGTGTTTGTGTAGTGAAGGGGGTCATGCTGTGGGTAGTGTTTTAGGGTTTAGGGTAGTGCAGTCGTGTTTGTGTAGTGGAGGGGGTAGTGTTTTAGGGTTTAGGATAGTGCGCCCAACCAGCCACAATATCCGTGGACAAAGGGGATCCTGACTCTTTGGAACGCTCCGTCAATTGAATAATTTGGGTCAAGGGCACTACCACGTCCAAGGCCTATCAATTCCTTTCTTGGGATCCCTCATATACTTGGAGAAAAAGTTACATAGTTTCTCATCAATTTCAGGCGTGTGTGCCACCTTCCCCTTCAGTGAGGGCCTGGGGCATTCTCCCCTCATCCTATTCCTGACCTCCCTTTCAAGGGGTTGATGGATTTTCCCACCACATACTCTGCCACTTTGGCGTCAGGTGTCCACTCTGCCAACCTAGGATGGTAAATTTGGGTAGGCTCGAACATGTCCAAGTGGACCCCGTCCCCAACCGGGGACTGAGAGGAGTGGGACTCTGGACGCCAGGGACGCCCCGAGTCCTTATCCTCATCGGAGGAGAAATCGTCCTCCGATACACCCTCTCCCTCTAAGGGAAACCCGCCGTCGGGGTCTACAATAGTGGTGACAGTGTCGCAATTTTCTCCGGGCCACTCCCCCTCCCGGCAGGGTGCATGTTTCAGCGTTTGCGCACTCTTGAGGAAGGTCTCCGTAAGTTTATCAAATCCTTCCAAGTGCCCCGCGTTATGCTTAAAGGCCCTTTTATTCCCCATCTGGAAGCTACTTGGACCCGCCACCACCAGATCTGGGTCACTGAACACCCCAGGGATGCTTTTCGCCAGCTTATCAACCTGATCCCTAAGAGGAGCCAGCGCCTCAGAAATAGCCAGAGAGAGGGCTTGGTCCACTGCTGGAGGGAGAAGTTGGGGGCCATTCCTCCTCCACTTCCTGGTAGGAGGAGTAAAAATGGTCTTCTGGAGAAGACATGATAGCAGAGGGTGTGAGCACAGAACAAATGCCCTTAAAATCCTTAAGACAGCCCCCTCGCCGGTGCTCCAACAGCTAGGCTTTCCCCGAAGCTGTTATAAGAATAGACTGAGGCGCAATACCAATTACCACCACCAGGTGGCGCTGGTCACTAACGTGGCCGTGTGGGGAAATCACTGCGTAGCGGTGTCAAAATTAGGCGAGTGTTGGTCGGGAATCAAGCGGACACTAAAGGAGTGACCGGATTCCCAAACGCGCGTAAAGACCAGCGGGAGCGCTCGACGTAGCTGCCTCGCTCGGACCAGACGCGCCTGACAGGATCTCACCGCGCGCAGAGCACACAGCGGGAGAAACTGCGAGGGGGAGAACGCGCTCGGGCAAGAGCCTGCTGCGCAGGGAATATGAAACAATACCAAGGCAATAATGCTAATAACGTGCACAAGAAACCGCTATACAAACAGCAACAACGTCAGATTAAGCCAAGAATGTAAGGAATGCACTTAACTGATGAGCAGTGAAGAAAGAGGAAGCGGAAGGGACGTCACGATATTATATACGATGGACTGTGATATGATTGGACTATAGTTGCCTTGGAGACTACCCCTAATGGTTCATGGGTTGTGTAGTCTTTTGTTTAATGATTGTTGTGTTACGTTTTCTTTGAACTGCTATGCAAATAAAGTGAGGAAAGATATGCATAATCCTCGCCTCCGACCTGCCATAGAATTCATTAAACTTTATTTGATCTGATTTAGAAACATAGATCATAAAAGTGTTCATAAAAACAGTAAATCCTCTTTCCTAATACAATACAGTGAGAATTAATTAAAACCAGTAGGTAAAAACGGGTGTTACAAAGCCCGGTTCAGAGCAACTTCAGGTTAACAGAATCGTAAAGTTCAATGTTTCGCAAGATCAATCTCATGTACTTCGTGCAAAATACGCAATAAGGGGTCCAAGTAAGATGTAACGCTCCAATACCTGACCAGTTTGCACTATATAAAACTGCAGAAAAACTAAAAATAAAAAGTGTTTTGCACACTTCTGTCATTGGGCTATATGTGGGCTACATCTGGGTGATATTTGTGCTACATTTGGGCTCTTTTTTCTCTGGTGGCCATCTTGGGAGACTTATTTGTTATGAAGTTTCCTAATTTCGTCATTTACTGCAGTCTCCTCAGTAGGAATGCTTTCAGTTTTTTACTTTGATTCCATCAAGAAGGCATTCAGATGTGTCACAAATTTGCCATAAATTCAGAATGTTAGCACTCTAGTTGTTCATTAGATCACTGTAGTAAAGCTACTGCTCACCAGGGAGTTAACTGGAAGTCTACTGCTGGTATTTAAAGGGATTGTTTCAGTCTGCATGTCAGAATTTTCTAATGAAATAGAAGAGGATTTGAGATCTCACTTAAAACATGCCCTAAATTTTCTTTCTGCAGCACTAACCATCATTTCTATGGCTAAATGAACCCCCTCATTTTGTTCCTTTTTAAATTAAATGTTTTAAGTGTTACCAGTTTATTCCAATCAAGATGGCTTCAGGTGTGCCATACTTTTGTCATAAGTAAGGCTGTTAGCACTCTAGTTGTTCTTTAGAACACTCTGGGAAGCTGCAGTAGAACACAAAGGCATCAACTGACAGGCTGCTCCTGTTGAAATATAACAGGAAGATATTTGAGATCTCACTTAAAACATGTCCTAATTTTTCTTTCTACAGCACTAACCATAATTTCTATGGCAAAATGAACCCCCTCATTTTGTTCCTTTTAAAATTAAATGATTTAAGTGTTACCAGTTTATTCCAATCAAGATGGCTTCAGGTGTGCCATACTTTTGTCATAAGTAAGACTGTTAGCTCTCTAGTTGTTCTTTAGAACACTCTGGAAAGCTGCAGTAGAACACAAAGGCATCAACTGACAGGCTGCTCCTGTTGAAATATAACAGGAAGATATTTGAGATCACACTTGAAACATGTCCTAATTTTTCTTTCTACAGCACTAACCATAATTTCTATGACAAAATGAACCCCATCATTTTGTTCCTTTTTAAATTAAATGTTTTAAGTGTTACCAGTTTATTCCAATCAAGATGGCTTCAGGTGTGCCATACTTTTGTCATAAGTAAGGCTGTTTGCACTCTAGTTGTTCTTTAGAACACTCTGGGAAGCTGCAGTAGAACACAAAGGAATCAACTGACAGTTTCTGCCCTTGTTGGATGTACATGTTTTACTGAGAATGTCAGACTTCATTCTCACATGACTGAGAAAGATAATGTGAATTTACAGAAAATATGCTCTCATTTTAGCTTCTGGAGCACCTTCCAAAACTGTATGGGACAAGCATGTGAAAATAGTTTTCTCTCAAACATGATTCATGATATCCCAGCAGAAGGTTTTTCACAGGGTAAAATCACCTTAGAACACACCACAATTCCTGAAATTAGTATGGTACCATCAACAAATGAATTCTAATGTAACTAAAGTCTGTTATCACCCTTTATAGTTCTCCTTTTGGTAACCCTCAAAATCTTCGATTCACTACAATGCATTTCAATGGGATACTATCATTTATATTGGTCCCAAGATGGCTGCCAGCAATTCCAGGATGAAGTGCTGACAGCCAATCAGATCTCACGATGACATGTGTGGTTAGGCTCCGCCCAGATATGTGTTTTCTTTTTCAAATTTCACAGGAACTACTGAACGGATTTACACCATTTAAGCAAAAGGCACGACTCTGAACCAAGGGCTACCTTTTTGCCAAATTTGGTGTAATTCCGTTCAGCAGTTCGAGCTGTAGCTGCGATGAAAGGTTCCTATGGAAAATTGCATGGGGAAAACACGTTTTGGGACCCCCTTTTTCTCCGCCCCGCTTGCCGAATCACCCCGAAACTTTCAGGATAGGAGCGGACCGGAGCGGGCCATACGTTTTGAAAATTTCGCGAAGATTCGTCAACCGGCGCCAAAGTTATTTCAAATAGAATGTTGTGGATTTCCTATTGAAAATAGGTCCTAACTATAACTATCTACTGGCGACCGCCAGTAGATAATATAATATAGTGACAAAGGCTTTTTAAAGCTGAAGCGCGTTGATGGTGCATTCCACAGGAGCCCGCAAATAAAAGATTTTGCAACTGCACAATCCAGAGTGCCGGCCTTGCACTATTTATGAACATAAAAAGGGCATAAATATTCTTTTATGTACGTGTGTGTGTGTATTACCTACTGGCGGTCGCCAGTAGGTAGTTATAGTTAAGACCTCGTTTCTATTAAAAAAACATTTTTTCATTTGCCAATATCTTTGGCGCCGTTTGACCAATCTTCACAAAATTTTCAAAACTAATGGTTCACTCAGGTCAGCTCCTGTCTTGAAAGTTTCGGGGTGATTCGTCAAGCGGGGGCCGAGAAAAAAGGGGGGTCCCAAAACGCGTTTTCTCCATGTTAATTACCATAGGAACTTTAGACACGGCTACAGCCCGAACTGCTGAACGGAATTACACCAAATTTGGCAAAAAGGTAGCTCTTGGTTCAGAAAACGACCTTTTTGTTTAAATGGTGTAAATCCGTTCAGTAGTTCCTGAGAAATGTAAAAATAAAAAATATCGATATCTGGTGGCCGAGGAGGATTTGCGATCCCTCCCGAGTACGAACTTGATTCTGATTGGCTGCCAACACTTCAAACCAGAAAGTGTTGGCAGCCATCTTGTGACTTGGTAAAACCGAGTCACAAGAAAAAAGGTTAAAAAAAGAAAAGGGGGCAGGGTAGAAACACCCTGACCCCCTAGACCTGGTCAGGGGATCACACAAGGACCCCCAGGGCCAAAAAAACCATTTAAAAAAAATATTTTCGGCCAAATTCGCGCTGGGTGCGCAAATCCGGCCCAAAAAAAAACGAAGCGCAGGCTCCTGTGCTTCGTTTCTTTGAGCCCCCGTGTGGGCCAGGTCCTGGGAGCAATGAGGAAATTATATGCGGTGGCCCGCGGGAGCCCCCGCAGCCCCGGGGACCGCCACCTCCCTGGGGCTTTATTGATTATGGGGGGGACCGCCACCTCCCCGGGACTTCGCTTAATTATATGCGGGGGCCTTGCGACCCCCCCAAGCCCCGGGGATCGCCACCTCCCCGGGGCTTCACTTACTTATGTGCAGGGGGCCTCGCGGACCCCCCCAAGCCCCGGGGACCGCCACCTCCCCGGGGCTTGGCTTACTTATGTGCGGGGGACCTCGCGGGCCCCCCAAGCCCCGGGGGCCGCCACCTCCCCGGGGCTTTATTTAATAATAGGCGGAGGGCCTCACGGGACCCCAGGGCCTCACGGGACCCCCAAGCCCGGGGTCCGTCACCTCTCCTGGGCTTTATTAATTATGGGGGCCTCACGGGCCCCCCAAGCCCCAGGGACCGCCACCTCCCCAGGGCTTTCTTCATTAATGGGAGGGGGGCCGTATGGCCCCCCTACTGAAGCCCACTATGGCCCTGGGGACCGCCACCCCCTAGGGCCGGCTCCGGCAATATCCCGGGGTGCCCACCCCCGGGACGTTGCAGTTTGCAATGGCAGGGCGGGAGCACGGCTCCCGCCCTGTCATTGCAAATCTCTGCTTTGCTTCATGGAAGCGAGAGCAGGAAACCTGCTCTCGCTTCCATGAAGCAAAGCAGTATTGCTTTTGGACAAGGGGAGCTGCATGTCAGCAGCTCCGCTTGTCCAAAAGCAATGCCGGCTCCCGCAGGAGGCGGGGATCCGGCTGGGACCTCAGGGGCATTGGGCTCCCCCCGCGGTCCCCAATGTTAGGGCCGGCCCTGGGGGATTGGGTACCCGGGTCCAGAAGTGGCCCAGTGGAGGGGAGCCACGTGCCCCCCCTCCCGGGAAAAAAAAAAAAAAAAAAAAAAAAATGAGGCCAGGCCCCAAGGGATGGGGTCCCGGGGGCCAATAGTGGCCCAGGGAAAAGGGCCACACGGCCCGTTCCCGTTTAAAAAAAAAAATTAAAAATGCTCAGGCCTTGGGGGATGGGTTCCCCAGGGCCCAAAAATAATAAATTTAAAAAAAGCCGGCATCTTTCCGGAGGCCCCGCCCCCTCCCTGCACCACTGTGCAAACGCGCCTCCTGGCACATTCTGAATTGGGGGATTAAGTCCCCTTCAATCCTAAGTGTCCTTAGGGGCCAACTAGACCACCAGGTACCTCCAGTAATCCCCACACAGTGGGATTGCTGAGAGGTGGTCCGAGGCCACGCCCCTTTTTACACCACTCTGCAAACGCGCCTCTTGGCGCACTGCTGGTGGGGCGATGAGGTCCTCTTGTGTCCTGAGGACCTCAGGACTAAAGTGGACTTCATCCCCCGAGCAGCAGTGCGCCAGGAGGCACGTTTGCAGAGTGGTGTAAAAAGGGGGCGTGGCCTCAGACCATTCTCAGCAATCCAGCTGTGTGGGGCTTACTAGAGATAACAGGAGGGCTAGTTGACCCCCAGGGACCCTCAGGAGGCAAGGGGACTTCATCTCCCAACCAAGAGTGCCCCAGGAGGTGCATTTGTAGAGTGGTGGAGAATGGGGGCGTGGCCTGTGTCCACCTCTCAGCAGTCCCACTGTAAGGGGCTTACTGGAGGTGTAACAGGTAGGCTAGTTGGCCCCTAGGGACCCCCACAAGCGAAGGGGACTTCATCCCCCAACCAAGAGCGTGCCAGGAGGCGCTTTTGCAGAGTGCTGGGCAAAGGGGGCGTGGCCTGCTATGAGAACTTAGCAATCCTGTTGTGTAGGACTTACTGGAGATAATAGATGGGGTAGTTGGCCCCCAAAGATGTCCTTGGGGGCCAACTACCCCTCCTGTTACCTTCAGTAAGTCCCACACAGTGGCATTGCTAAGAGGTCTTCGGAGGCCACGCCCCCCTTTCTCCACCACTCTGCAAACGCGCCTCCTGGCACACTACGGGTTGGGGGATGGGACTTCGGGGCCAAGAAGCCCTCCTGGTACCTCCTGTAAGTCCTACGCAGCGGAATTCCTGAGCGCTGGTCGGAGGCCCAGCACCCTTTCTCCACCACTCTGCAAACGCAACTACTAGTTAAAGAAGCATTTGCAATGTAATAGGTTTCGCATTTGCGAGAGTTAGAGCTATTGGCATTGTAAATGTAAAAGTTTTTTACTAATGTTTTTTGGAGTGGATGTACGTTGTGTATAGTGGAATTATGTAGTATGTTGTGCAGTGAAATTATGTGGATAGAAAGTATGTGGTATTTAGTGTATAGGAATTATTTAGAGTGGGATTATGTGTTACGGAGAGTAATTATGTGGTATGGTAGTCTGTGTTGTGGAGTGGTAACCTCAGGTTTAGTCTTCCTTGTTTCCATAGAAGCTAAACTATGAACTCAATGAGACAAAAAGAAAAAGGAATCACTGAGGAGCACTTCTGGACCTAGTCAGAGGTATGAGCAGGGCCACTGGAATTATTCGACTGTTTGGCTGCACCGACTTTCGCACAATTATACCTTTTCCGCATTAGCCACATAATCCATCATCTGCTGCCTAATCTCCAGATTTGAACAAAAAAAGCCTTGTTTCTAGCTCAAATGGCTCAAACGTTACCAAAAATGCAGTGACAAGTGTTACAGCGTGGTGGAAGGTCCTTTGTAAACCTAGAATGGTCACCTGTTACTTATTGCTAAATGTGGGTGTTAAATTGGTACTAATGGTGTGCAAGCCACTCTTGCTTCTTTCTGCGCCTCTCTTGCCTCTTTCTGCATTTCTGTTGCTTCTTTCTGCACCTTTCTTTCTTTTTCTGAACTTCTCTTGCCTCTTTCTGCACATCTCTTCTAGTTTCTGCACCTCTTTTGCCTCTTTCTGCACCTCTGTTGCCTCTTTCTGCACCTCACTTGCTTCTTTGTACACCCCTCTTGACTCTTTCTGCACCTCACTTGCTTCTTTGTGCACCCCTCCTGACTCTTTCTGCACCTCTCTTGCCTCTTTCTGCACCCCTCTTCCCTCTTTCTGCACTCCTCTTGCCTCTTTCTGCACCTCTGTTGCTTCTTTCTGCACTTCTTTTGTTTCTTTCTGCACCCCTCCTGACTCTTTCTGCACCCCTCCTGACTCTTTCTGCACCCCTCTTCCCTCTTTCTGCACTCCTCTTGCCTCTTTCTGCATCTCTGTTGCTTCTTTCTGCACTTATCTTGCGACTTTCTGTACCTCTCTTGCTTCTTTCTGCACCCATTGTGCCTCTTTCTGCACCTCTGTTCCTTCGTTCTGCACCCCTCTTCCCTCTTTCTGCACCCCTCCTGCCCCTTTCTGTACCTCTGTTCGTTCTTTCTTCACTTCTTTTGTTACTTTCTGCACCTCTCTTGCTTCTTTCTGCACCCCTCTTGCCTCTTTCTCCACCCCTCTTCCCTCTTTCTGCACCTCTGTTGCTTCTTTCTGCACCTCTCTTTTCTCTTTCTCCACCCCTCTTCCCTCTTTCTGCACCTCTGTTGCTTCTTTCTGCACCCCTCGTGCCTCTTTCACACCCCTCTTCCCGCACCCCTCTTGCCTCTTTCTGCACCTGTGTTCCTTCTTTCTGCACTTCTTTTGTTTCTTTCTGCACCTCTCACTTCTTTCTGCACCCCTCTTGCCTCTTTCTGCACCTCTGTTTCTTCCTTCTGCACTTCTTTTTTTCTTTCTGCAGCTCTCTTGCTTCTTTCTGCACCCCCTTGCTTCTTTCTCCACCCCCTCTTCCCTCTTTCTCCACCCCTCTTCCCTCTTTCTTCACCCCTGTTGCCTCTTTCTACACCTCTGTTCCTTCTTTCTGCACTTCTTTTGTTTGTTTCTGCACTGTTTCTGCACCCCTTTTGCCTCTTTCTGCACCCCTCTTCCCTCTTTCTGCACCCCTCTTGCCTCTTTCTGCACCTCTGTTTCTTCCTTCTGCACTTCTTTTTTCTTTCTGCAGCTCTTGCTTCTTTCTGCACCCCCTTGCTTCTTTCGCCACCCCTTCCCTCTTTCTCCACCCCTCTACCCTCTTTCTCCACCCCTCTTCCCTCTTTCTTCACCCCTGTTGCCTCTTTCTGCACCTCATTTCCTTCTTTCTGCACTTATTTTGTTTCTTTCTGCACCTCTCACTTCTTTCTGCACCCCTTTTACCTCTTTCTGGACCCTTCTTCCCGCACCCCTCTTGCCTCTTTCTGCACCTCTGTTCCTTCTTTCTGCACTTCTTTTGCTACTTTCTGTACCCCCTTGCTTCTTTCTCCACCCCTCTTTCCTCTTTCTTCACCCCTGTTGCCTCTTTCTGCACCTCTGTTCCTTCTTTCTGCACTTCTTTTGTTTCTTTTTGCACATCTCTTTCTTCTTTCTCCACCCCTCATCCCTCTTTCTGCACCTCTGTTGCTTCTTTCTGCACTTCTCTTGCTTCTTACTGCACTTCTGTCCCTTCTTTCTGCAACCCTTGTGCCACTTTCCGCACCCCTCTTCCCGCTCCCCTCTTGTATCTTTCTGCACCTCTGTTGCTTCTTTCTGCACTTCTTTTGTTTCTTTCTGCACCTCTCTTGCTTCTTTCTGCATCCCTCGTGCCTCTTTCTGTACCCCTCTTCCCTCTTTCTGTACTCCTCTTGCCTCTTTCTGCACTTCTTTTGTTTCTTTTTGCACCTCTCTTGCTTCTTTCTGCATCCTCTTGCCTCTTTCTCCACCCCTCCTCCCCTTTCTGTATCTCTGTTGCTTCTTTCTGCACCCCTCTTCCCGCACCCCTCTTCCCTCTTTCTGTACTCCTCTTGCCTCTTTCTGCACTTCTTTTGTTTCTTTTTGCACCTCTCTTGCTTCTTTCTGCATCCTCTTGCCTCTTTCTCCACCCCTCCTCCCCTTTCTGCACCTCTGTTGCTTCTTTCTGCACTTCTTTTGTTTCTTTCTGCACCTTTCTTGCTTCTTTCTGCACCCCTCTTTCTGCACTTCTCTTGCCTCGTTCTGCAACTCTGTTCCTTCTTTCTGCACTTCTTTTGTTTCTTTCTGCACCTCTCTTGCTTCTTTCTGCAGCCCCTTGTACCTCTTTGTGTACCTCTCCTGCCTCTTTCTTCACCTCTTGCCTTTTTCTGCAGTTCTCTTGCCTCTTTCTGCACCTCTTTTGCTTCTTTCAGCACTTTTCTTGCCTCTTTCTGTACCCCTCTTGCCTCTTTCTGCACCTCTGTTGGTTCTTTCTGCACTGCTCTTGCTTCTTTCTGCACCTCTGTTGCACATTTCTGCATCCCTCTTGCCTCTTTCTATACCCCTCGTTCCTCTTTCTGCACCTCTCTTGCCTCTGTCTGCACACCTTTTCCCTCTTTCTGCACCCCTTTTGCCTGTTTCTGCAACTCTCTTGCCTCTTTCTTCAGTTCTCTTGCCTCCTTCTGTACCTCACTTGCCTCTTTCTGCACTTCTCTTGCTTCTTTCTGCACCCTTCTTCCCTTTTTCTGCACATCTCTTGCCTCGTTCTGCACCTTTCTTGCCTCTTTCTGCACATCTCTTGATTCTTTCTGCACTGCTCGTGCCTCTTTCTGCACCCCTCTTCCCTCTTCCTGCAATTCTCTTGCACCCCTCTTCCCTCTTTCTGCACCTCTTTTGTCTGTTTCTGCAACTCTCTTGCCTCTTTGTGCAGTTTTCTTGCCTCCTTCTGCACCCCTCTTGCCTCTTTCCGCACCCCTTGGCTCTTTCTGCACCCCTGTTGCTTCATTCTGCACTTCTTTTGTTTCTTTCTGCACCCCTCTTGCCTCTTTCTGCACCTCCATTGGTTCTTTGTGCACTTCTCTTGCTTTTTTTTGTATCTCTTGCTTTTTTCTGCACCCCTCTTGCCTCTTTCTGCACATCTGTTGCTTCTTTCTACACTTTTCTTGCTTCTACCTTTTTGCACACAAATTTACAGAGTATGCTGTTTGAAACACTGGTATTCAAGTATTTGTATGTTTATTTTTATGTAACATGTCACTAGGTAAAAGCAGAGACACACGCATGCATACCTTCACAAACTTGGTCAGACTTACAACAGTGATATGCTTATGATTGCTGTTTTATATTTGGTAGGCCTAACATTCTGAGCAGTTGATGAATATTGAACCTTCAAGAGAAAAGTGAGGTTTAAGACATCTTGGAAGACGGATTAGTGATTAGGCTACTTTGTATGAGTCTGTTGTAAGGTACAGTCAAAGTAGGCCTCTGTCTGCACCTCTGTTGGTTCTTTCTGCACTTCTCTTGCTTCTTTCTGCACCTTTCTTCCTCTTTCTGGACTTCTGTTGCCTCTTTCTGCATGCATTTCTGTTGCTTCTTTATGCATCTTTCTTCCTCTTTCTGCACTTCTCTTGCTTCTTTCTGCGCCTTTCTTCCTCTTCCGGCACATGTCCTACCTATGTGGCATAGTTAGAAATTAGCATTTAAAAAATCTTAGAAATTCACTGAAAAAAACACAGGTTTCAGGGACGTTATAGTTAGAAATTTTCATTTAAAAAACCTTTGAAATTCACTGAAAAAACCATAGGTTTCAGGGACGCTATAGGTAGTTGGACATTTCACTCATACAAAACCAGAGAAATTCGGCTGTTATAGTTAGTTGAGCTAACTATAACTCGCGTCCCGCAATGCACTGCTGACGACGTCACATATTACATCACTCATGACATGGTCAGTGACATCATTGATGACATCTCAAATGACATCACTGATGACATCATCCACGTGATCATCTGACGCACCTCCTCACACCCTAATATAACCTTTGATACACCCACTCTAAAATACAGACTACCATTCTCGAAACCATAGACACACCAATTCCAGTTAGTACATTCCCACTCACTGATTCATAGGTCTACACACATCCACTCACTCACCCATACAGTCACTCATACATGCAGTCACTCATCAATACAGCCTCTGATATATTCACTCATACACCCATACAGACACTCACACCCCGCCACTCACCCATAGAGTTACTCACACACCTAGTCAGTCATGCAAAGAATCAATCACACTCCCATTTACTCACCTATACAGTTATACACACACCACCTCACTTATTCATACAGATACTAACTCATCCTTACTCTCTTATACAATCACTGACACAAGCACACACTCATCCATACAGCCACTCTCACAATCACTCACTCTCACATATAGTCAGTCATATACTCCAACACTCACATATACTGCCTTTCACATTTGTAGTTACTCACACATATACCACTGAGACATCCATTCACTCACCAACACAGCCATACGCACACTCACTCACCCATACAGCCCCTCGCAGATGCACTCATGAACCCATACACCCACTGAATCACCCACTTACACATCCATGCGGGGAGTTACACCCCCCCACCCACCCACACAGACACTCAGGCACCCATACAGGTACTCAGACAACCAATCATTAACCCATATAGACACTCATGTAGCTACTCACCAACTCATGCAGCAATTTACACAGCAACTGACTGACTGATACAGACATTCACACAGATTAGTCATTTACCCATGCATTCACTAAGACACGTTTAATTACTCACTTATACAGTCAGTCACGCACCCACTAAATCATCCATTCAGACACTCATACACCCACTCATTCTTCAATACACCTTTGCGTATCTATATATAACATTCTTAAACTTTTAAAAATCACCCAGTCTCTGGATGTTGTCATCAGTGATGTCATCAGTGATGTCATTTGAGATGTCATCAGTGAAGTCATCAGTGATGTCACTGACCATGTCAGGAGTGATGTAATATGTGACGTCATCAGCAGTGCATTGCGGGGGCGGGAGTTCTAGTTAGCTCAACTAACTATAACGGCCGAATTTCTCTGGTTTTGTACAAGTGAAATGTCCAACTAACTATAACGTCCCTGAAACCTGTAATTTTTTCAGTGAATTTCTAGGGTTTTTAATTTTATTTTTATTTTTTTATTTTTTTATTGAGTGAGAGAACATAGAAATAACCAATACATTCATCTTCAAACTATCTCCCACACTTTTCCTTTTTAAATATCTCCCCGTGCTCATCCCTCCCTACACCCAATCCTATCAATTTCATTCTGTTTTTTTTATTTGTTACATTTCTAGGTACCTTATACATACTAGATCAAAACAAAATATTTCATAAATCAGATAAAAATTCAATTATCTAATTACATCTTCTACACATGACTTGATTCCCAATTCCCTTTATAGATTTTCTTAAAAAGCTTATCCCACACCGTCACAGGGCCTCCATAAGGTGCTTATGCATATCATATCAACGTTTTCCCCATCGTTCTACTAAAGTGCTAAAGAAAAAAAAGTGCATACCAGACCTGACTTTGTCAGTCTGAAGAAAGTGCGTGTGCATACATTATTTACAATATCAGCAGCCTGCAAAATAAAGTGCATCATATCAAAAAGTACCAAGTCTTCTTAACCTATGGGTTAATATACATGAACCATATCAACCTTTTTAAACAGGACAAATCAATTTTGCTAATACACTTAGTTTAAGGTACTTTTTGCCACAACACCTTCACGATCTCATCACCCCCTTTTCTAATAAGTACACGACCTATATCCGACCTAAAGTGCATGTGCATACATTGTAAACCCTAATAGCAGCCTAAATATTACCCTTTTTCTGATAAGTACAAAACCTATGTCCGACCTAAAGTGCATGTGCATATGTTGTAAACCCTAATAGTAGCCTAAATATTACAGTGCAAACTTTTCAAAAAAAGTGCATAAGTGCGATCTCTGAAAGCATTTGAACGTCTTACCCATGTTTCTACTCTCGTGTTTGCCCAACATTATGGGGAGTAGCATAACAATATCCAGGGTCAATTTGCCAATAATCTTCTTTTGCTGGTACACCCACCTACCTATATAATCTACCATGGCCGTTTCTACTCATTACAGTGCCCTCGCTATAAGACTCAAACTATACGACATATTTGCCCTTGCTTTGTAAAACATATCTGGCTTACCCATCCACTTTATCCCTCCAACTGGCAAAACATTGCCATATTTTACCTCCTTTCTTTTTGACCTTATGTCCCCTTCGCTCATAGATAGCTTTCTCGAGGCTATATGTTCTTAGCAAGCGCGCAAACCACTGATGAAATATTGGAGGGTTAGCATCCAGCCATGCTGATGCTATACAGATTCTATATACTGCCATTGCTATGCAGATAAAAGCCCCACCTTCATATCTACTCAAGTTGTTTATGCCAAGCATAATTACCTGGGGGGTGACTTTCACCTGCAACCGCAATTTTTCTTGTAAGAACACCTCTATTTCTCCTATAAGCGGGGCAAGCACACTGCAAGTGGCAAACATATGCAATAAGTCTGCCTTATAAAGCGCACACCGTGGGCAAAACACTCCTTTCCCCTCTCCCCGTTTGGCGATCCGATATGGGGTATAATATAATTCAAAGCATGTTTTATAAAATTGTGCTTGAAGATTCGCAGGCATTAAAAACCCTAAATTGCTCAAAAAGGCCTCTTGAAACTCTACATCTGATATTCCCGGCAGCTCTTGCCATTTTGCTGAGCATTTATCCACATCGTCCTTCACATAACTAATCAATAATACATATAGTACTCCAATCCTTGGTGCCTCAGGTCGATTTAATCTGTCCACTAATTCACAATTCTCAAATATCTCTTTGCCACCTCCCTTTTTTAACAAAAAGTCCCTGACTTGCAAATATTTAAAGAATTCTCTATTGGTTAGGTCATACTTTCCTCTCACCTCCTCAAATGACATTAGACCCTCCGCTGTGAACAGGCACCCTACCTGAGTTATGCCAGAGTTTATCCACTTCTCAAAATAATGATCATTAAAAATATCAGAGAGGTCTTTATTCTGAACAAAGGGCGTATAGTAGTCTAATTTCCCTATACCTACCAAGCGTCGCACAGATGACCATACCTTAAAAGCCGTATGTACAGTCTTAAAGCGTACTCTTTTGTAATATCCAAAATTAAGCTGGCGCCTTAAGCACCCTCTTACATCATGGCCATTCCCGTATACATACGGGTAACTGTCACTAGATATCTCCATCCTGGGACTCGCATTCAGGAAGGCTTTATAATATTTAATGGAGGCTGCTCACCAGTATAATTTAAGATTAGGTAGCGCCAAACCGCCACGCTCTCTAGGTAAAAATAAATATTTAATTGCTCTTCTCGGTCTTGAATAAGCCCATATAAACTGTGCAAAAATGCTTTCGAATTTTTAAACCAAAAATTCTTAAAAATGAAGGGAATTGCTCTTAAAAAGTATAAAACCTTAGGGAAACATACCATCTTGATTATATTTACTCTCCCGATCAATGTAAGGTGCAAATTATCAATTCTTTTGAGTGCCTTTTTCATATCTCCGGCACAAGGTTCCTAATTTTCTTTAACTACCTCATCAATATCTGTATATGTGGTCTTTTTGACAACTCTAATATCCCCACTAGGTGCAAATTCGTTAGTGACAATTTGAGTTTTCTCCCTATTCAGGGCATATCCAGACACTGCCCGAATCTTTGAGATTCCTTTTCAATTGCTATTATCGCCCTCTCAGGTTGTGAAGTGACTAATGCAACGTCATCGGCATAAGCCAATACCTTGTCTGCATGCTCCGTTTCAAATAGAGGAGGGATATCCCCTGACTTCTCCAAATAGTTCAAAAACTGATCTAGGTAAATAGCGAACAATAACGGGGAGCAAGGGCACCCTTGGCGTGTACCTCTCCTATTTTGAATGCATCTGTCAGGCCCCCATTCACCCAAACTCTAGCCTCAGGATCTTTATACAAAGCTTTCACTGCACGAAAAAACTGTACCCCTATCCCTTTCCATTGCATAGATGCCCACAGGAACGGCCAGGAGACCCTATCAAAAGCCTTTTCGGCGTCTAAAAAAATTGCGGCCATAGGGTCTCCTGCCACTTGCTTCACATCAAACAGAGTGATGATTTTTCTAATGTACTCTATGGTACCTCTCCCTGGAATAAAACCATGTTGGTTCTGGGAAACAATTTTATCGATCACTCGTGACAGACGAGAGGCTAGAGTTTTGGAGTAGCTCTTCACATCCCCATTAATAAGAGTTATTGGCCGGTAAGACCCTAACTCCTCACAAGGTTTGATTTTCTTTGGAAAAATAATAATCTTAGCCATAGCCCAAGAAGCCGGTGGATTCAACCCCTCTGCAATTTGTGAAAACGAGATCTCCATGATTTCTTTCAACTGCTCTTGAAAGACTTTATAAAATTCGGTGGCAATCAAATCTGGTCCCGTAGCTTTCCCTCTTGGTAGACTAGCATGGGCAGTTTCAATCTCCTCCCATACTAATGGTTGATCTAGAAAGTCACTCTCTTGTCTTGATAATAACACCTCAGCGGGCAGTTCCAGATACTCCTCTATACATTCTTCCTTCTGCCTTTCCCCCCCCTGCTCTTCTGTATACAAAGCCTGATAAAATTTACAGAACGCGGTTCGTATATCACTTACTTCTGTCCTCAGTCCTGCCAAAGGATCTCTTATTGTCTTAATTTCATTTCGAGTCATTTCTTGTCTTGTCCTAACTGCCAGTAGATGACCCACCCTTTCGCTGCACTCGTACATCTCTTCCCTATCCATGGTAGCTTTGTCAACAGCTTTTTTTAATAGTTTCTCACCAATTGCCGCTTTACTTATTGCGACCCCAAGGCAAGCCTCCTCTATGTTTCCCTTCTGTTGAATAGCTTTAATCAATTCGCCTTCCGCATGTGCCAAATTGATTTGCAAAGCGTGAATTTCCACCCTTTCATTTTTATTTTTCTGTATTGAATTGTTTCCCCGCGTATCCCTGCTTTTAGTGTATCCCAAACTGTGCCAAGAGAGGCAGATCCAAGATTCCTACTTAGAAACTCCGGAATCCATTTCTTCATGTGCTACATATAGTTTTCATCTACCAATAATGCTCTTTCAAATGTCCATGAAGAAAAGGATTTCTCCTGACCACTCCCTCCCTGTACCTCGAGTATCAATGGATTATGGTCTGACAGGTATCTAGGGGCCTTCTCAATTGTACTTTTCTGACTAATCGTGTGCGAGGCAAAAAAAATAATCTAGCCTTGCATGCTTCTAATGAGGTGCCGAGTAGTATGTAAAGCCTTGATCCTTAGGCCTTAATTTTGCCCAGACATCCCATAATCCATGCTCTTGACACATATTACACAAAGCATAATAAACTTTAGGTTTCTTGCCTATATATAGTTCTTCCGGATCCCATCCACTGCCGAGATTAATATTAAAATCCCCGCACACAACTATAGGCAATTGCCAATGGGATAACTCGTTCGACAACCATCCAATTGGGGCGGGATCATCCACATTACTTCCATAAAGGGAACATAGCGTAAACTTAAGAGAGCCAGGGGCACTACAGTTAACTATAACCCATCGCCCAGATGTATCGACTTTAACTGAGGAAAAATGGATAGCTTTATTACGGGCCAAGATTGCTACCCCCCGAGTATGTGTGCCTTGAGTTGTTGGTCCTATTATAATATATCCCAAGTATTTTAACAACTCTTTTTGGTTCCCCTCTATATGAGTTTCTTGAAGGCACACTATATCGGCTTGCAGCAATCTTAGACGTTGAGATTCAGTTTGCCTTTTTTTTTATGTCATTCAGACCACATATATTAACTGTTGCAATCCTTATCTTACTCATTTTGAGTTTCAATTTTTTCCCCCTCTTTGCCCCACATTAGAAAATTGTTTGTTTCACCCATGGCCACCCTACCGTTCCAGTGTAGACTCCCATATCCAAAACCCATTCCATCCCACCCCTGTCTACCCCTCCCCCTCTCCAAAGTGCCCCCCTGCTCCACCCCTCCCCCCACCCCACCAAAATACCTAGGCAATCAGGCTTAGCCTGAATGATGTGCATCTAATAAACTGCACCACCGTCCCCCCCTGAGATATCACAGACTATGGGGCTGATTACGAAGGCAGGCGGTAGCACATCCGCGGTGCTGGCGGAAAATGCCCTTTTCCGCTCTCCATCAGCGGTCCTTGCGTCCGCCGTATTACGATGGGCAAAGATAGCCCATTCCCTGTCCGCTGCGGTGTTCCGGGAACCGCCAGAAATCCCCCTCTGCTGCGGTGGCGGACGGAGCCAAAAGGGAGGGACCGCCGTGCGCAATGCGGTTACGACCGCCGGTTGTATTACGATGCCACAAACAGCCCACCACACCGCTGCGGAGAATCCAGCAAATCGAGGATGGCGGTGGCAATACTGCGGATAGCTCCATGTGTACCTGGCCGCTGGGGAAACGGCAGCCTTTGGCCTTTCCGCAGCAAATCCGACAGCCGCGGACGGATTTTCAGCTTTTCCGCCGCTGAATCCTGGAATCCGACCGCCGCGGTAGGGAGTTTCTGGCGGTGCATCCTAATCTGGCCGGCGGTTATGCCGCGGTACCTGCGGGCGGCAATTTCCCGCTAGCACGGCGGTCGGAGTGCCTTTCCGACCGCCATCGTAATGAGCCCCTATGTCTTTAGCGGCCTTATCATTATTTACCACTTTAACCTCACAGGATAATCCCCTTCAGAGCTTCAAGGTTTCCTCTCCTTTTTCCTTCTTTGTTATTTCCTTCAGAAAACCCTGCGCCAAAACCTCAGAAACAAACATACGAGAATTTCCTTATATTTAACCTTCAGTCTGGCCGGGTTTTGCAAAAATACTTCTGCCCCTGCTTTTTGGAATGGCGTTATTAACTGTCTTAGTCTCTATCGTCGTTCAACGGTTGCGTGGGCAAAGTCCGGTTTCACAAAAAAAGAGACCCCATCATACATTTTAGGAGAGTTAGGTCGGACTTGGTCATTCACAAGTTGTCGCAACAGGAAGTTCCCAAAAAATACCAAAAAGGCCCTTTGTCGTTCTTGAGGTTGTTTCTTCATCATTAGGGGTACCCGGTGGGTGCGTTGAATCTCACTGTCCCAGTCTAGCTTTACTTGTTCGGAGGCAAAGCTGTCGTGTGATTGACTGCTGCGATCCTACCGTCGCCCCTGAATGGATCGATGCTGTGGTCAGCGGCTAGTTGGCCTGCAGATTCAGAGGACGGACGTGGCGAGCTGGGTGGTGGACGCGCTGCTTCTGCTGCTGGTAATTGTTTCACGGCTCACGATAACGGACTCCCACTGTGAGGCAGCGAAAGGTAAACACTGTAACCGGTGCCGGCAGACACTCGGAAGGTTCATGGCGGCAAGGGGCGGTAAAACGGTGAAGACGCGAGCATCGGGCTCCATAGGTGGCGGTCCGGCTCCCCCGGTGATCTTCAGCGGGAGCGGAGCTAATGGGAGCTCTACTGAAAAAAAAGAACCCGCTGGTATGGGGAGAGGAAGGAGAGAGCCTGGGACTAAAAAGCCAGCAGCGAAAATGGGGAAACAGGTGGAGGAAGACCCAGCACAGCCTACGTTAACGGCAATGTTCTTGAATCTTACCGCAGCAGAACCCGCAAGTATGAATCAAACACTTTCACAAATAGTTTCCTCATGCATGCCAGAGGAGAGTCTGTCCTGCGAGGGGATAGGGATCAAAGAGTCCGGTGAGGCTCCCATAAATACTCCTGTAAATACTGGCACCTTCCCAGAAATATTGCCACCAGTCCCAGTGAGGCAAGAGGAAGAGGGGAAGGAGAATGAAATAGGGGACCAGAAGGTATTGGAGGCAGAAAGAGCCAAAGAGACTACACAGAGCGAAACACTGACCCAAAGCAGGGAGATGACAGTCTATGAAAAATTGGAGAGCCTGGCATGAGATGGCCCCTTAGCTGTAGGGCGACAAGGAAGAGGGGAAATGTCGCCTGATGGTATAGGGAAGCGTTTTTTCTCATTGACTGATGAGTCAGACCCCTCAGGGAAAGAGGATACATCCAGTAGTAGCGAGGGGTTTCTGGAGTCAGACAGCTCCTCATCAGGAGATCAGCCACAAACAATCCAGAGAAAGAAGATCGCCCGGGGAAGGAAAAAGAGGGACAGTCAGAAATGGCATGGAGGTAAACAGTTGAAGTGGGACTATTCAGATACGCAGCCCATGCCCATGCAACAGGTAGAAGGACCAGAAGTGGGCCCAGGCAAGGTGGTAGAGACGGACTCTCATGCGAAAGAACCTTCGCTAGCCACGATATTCCGCTCTATTCAACAAATGCAAGAAGAAGTGAGGGATGATGGACGAAGAGCTAGAGTGGCAAATAAAAAAGTGCAGGCTGGGATTCGGAAGATAAATAAGAAATGCGGGGACATCGTGGAAAGGTTGTCGCCGGTCGAGATGCGGACAGAGACTCTCGAGGTGGAAATAGAGATACTAAAGGAGCAGAATACCGGTCAAGGGGGAGCTCTGTCGGATGTCATGCTCAAGCTTGAAGAACAGGAAAATAGACAGAGAAAAAACCTGCGTTTCTTAGGGGTACCGGAGGGGGTGGAAGGCAGTAATCCTAGGTTATATATTGTCAATCTGCTGAGAATTTCTAGGGTTTTTTAAATGCTAATTTCTAACTATAACGTCCCTGAAACCTATGGTTTTTTCAGTAAATTTCAAAGGTTTTTTAAATGAAAATTTGTAACTATAACGTCCCTGAAACCTGTGGTTTTTTCAGTTAAAATATATATATATATATATTCACTAAAAAAACCATAGGTTTCAGGCACGTTATAGTTAGAAATTAGCATTTAAAAAACCTTACAAATTCACTGAAAAAACCATAGGTTTCAGGGACGTTATAGTTAGTTGGACATTGCACTCGTACAAAACCCGTGAAATTCCCCCGTTATAGTTAGTTCAGCTAACTATAACTCGCGCCCCCGCAATGCACTGCTGATGACGTCACATATTACATCACTCATGACATGGTCAGTGACATCACTGATGACATCACTGATGACATCTCAAATGACATCACTGATGACATCATTCAGTGACTGTGTTTCTGTAAAGTTTAAATATGTTTAATATATATAGGGAAAGGTGTATTGAAGAATGAGTGGGTGTATAAGTGTCTGAATGGATGATTTAGTAGGTGCGTGACTAACTCTATAAGTGAGTGATTAAACGTATCTTACTGAATGCATGGGTTAGTGACTAAACTGGGTGAATGTCTGTATCCGTCTGTCTGTTGCTGTGTAAGTGGCTGCATGGGTTTGTGAATAGCTACATGAGTGTCTATATGAGTTATTGATTGGTTGTCTGAGTATCTGTATGGGTGCCTGAGTGTTTGTGTGGGTGGGGTGTGTGCGACTCTGTGCATAGATGTGTGAGTGGGTGATTCACTGGGTGGATGGTTTCAAGAGTGCATCTGTGATAGACTGTATGGGTGGGTAAGTGTGTGTAACAGTGTGTTAGTGAGTGAATGTATGTCCCAGTGGTACATGTGTGAGTAACTACATATGTGAAAGGCAGTATATATGTGTGTTGGAGTATATAAATAGCTATAAGCGAGAGTGTGTGATTGTGAGAGTGACTGTATGGATGAGTGTGTGCTTGTATCAGTGATTGTATAAGAGCGTAAGAATGTGCTAGTATTTGTATGAGTAAGTGAGCTGGTGTGTGTATAACTGTATAGATGAGTAAATGGGTGTGTGCTTAATTTTTGCATGACTGACTAGGTGTGTGAGTACCTCTATGGATGAGTGGCGGTGTGTTTATATAGGTGTATGAGTGCATATAATAGTCCTGTACTGAGTGACTATAAGTATGAGTGACTGTACGGGTGAGTGAGTAGATGTGTGTGTGTAGACCTAAGAATCAGTGAGTGTGTATATAGTAATTGGTGTTGGAGTGTCTGTGGTTTTGACAATGGCAGTCTGTAATTTACAGTGGGTGTATCAAAAGTTATATTAGGGTGTGAGAAGATGCATCAAATTATCACATGGATGATGTCATGAGTGATGTAATATGTGTCGTCATCAGAAGTGGATTGCGGGGGCGCGAGTTATAGTTACCTGAACTAACTATAACGGGGGAATTTCACGGGTTTTGTACGAGTGCAATGTCCAACTAACTATAACTGTCCCTAAAACCTATGGTTTTTTCAGTGAATTTGTAAGGTTTTTTAAATGCTAATTTCTAACTATAACGTGCCTGAAACCATTGGTTTTTCAGTGAATTTCAAAGGTTTTTTAAATGCTAATTCCTAACTATAATATGTCTGAAACCTATGGTTTTTTAAAGTGAATTTCAAAGGTTTTGTAAATGACAATTTTTAAATGTATTAATTGTTATATTTATTTTTTTGATACTGATTTACTAAATTTTTTTAAACTATTTATTTTTAGATATTTTATTTTTTAAAATACATTGTAATTACATTATACATTACATTACAAAATATACTTTCTCAGAATGAATTACTTTAGTTTAAATACTTTGCAAATAGGCAATAGACTTTTAAGTACAGTAGTTACAGTTGTTGCAATGGGCAACACAATTTCAAACACAATGCAACATTGAGCTCAATGTGAATTTCAAGTTAAATGCAATTAGTTACTTTATGGATTACTTTTTCTAACCACAGGACTGGATCCTAGATTCAGTCCTGGGACATCTCCTGTAAACAGTTGAGTAAAAGCGTTTTGGTTACAGTAGTGATTTTTAAGGAATATTATTGTATTTTAAAAGTTGACACTTAGAAACTTTTTCACATAGAATCACCAATGTTATCCTATGGGAGGAAATTCACTTAGCAGGTAAGTAGTGTTATCGTTACTTTTTCTTACTCAGTGGTGGATCCTGGATCCAGCACTGGTGCATCTCCTGTAAACAGTTGAAAGAATGCGTTTAAGTCATACAGGCGATTTTTAAGGAATATTTGTAGTTTGTGAAAATCGACACTTTGAAGCTTTTCTGCTGAAAACCAGACAATGGATTCCTATGGAAGGAAATACAAGTTACTGGTAAATACGGTTAGAATTACTTTTAAGGGTCAGTGCTGGGCTAAAAGATGCAGCACTGGGTTCTCTCCTAATAACAGGTGAGTAAATCGGAATTCGTAGTTCGGCTGATTTTAGAGGAATATTATAAAGTTCCAAAACTCCACACTTAGAAGAATTTCCAAGTGAAACCAGTCAATGTTAGCCTATGGAAGGAAATTCAAGTTACTGGTAAGTATGGTTAGAATTACTTTTCAGGATCTGTACTGGGCTCCAAGATGCAGCACTGAGGTCTCTCCTGATAACAGGTGAGTAAATCGGAATTCGTAGTTCTGCTGATTTTAGAGGAATATTTGTATGTTTCAAAAATCGACACTTAGAAACTTTTTCAGCAAAAAGTAGGCAATGATATCCTATGGAAGGAAATTCAAGTTACTGGTAAGTACGGTTAAAATTACTTTTCAGGATCAGTACTGGGCTCAAAGATGCAGCACTGAGGTCTCTCCTGATAACAGGTGAGTAAATCGGAATTCGTAGTTCGGCTGATTTTAGAGGAATATTTGCACAATGGTGAAGGAAGGGGGTGGGGCCTGAGGTGACATGTCTGCAAACAAGCCCTGTGACGCGTTTTAAGTTGGAGAATTAATTCCTCCTCAATCCTGAGTGTCCCTAGGGGCCAACTAGCCCACCAGATACCTCCAGTATGCGCCAGAGAGCTGCGTTGCAGAGAGGTGTTCAGAGGCCACGCCCCTTTTTACAACACTCTGCAACGCAGCTCCGTGGCGCTTGCTGGAGGTACCTGGTGGGCTAGTTGGCCCCCAGGGACCCTCAGGATTGAAGGGGATTTAATTCCCCATCTTAAAACGCGCCACGGGGCCTGTTTACACACATGTCACCTGAAGCCCCGCCCCCTCCCTTCACCACTGTGCAAACGCGCCCGTGGCGCGTTTTAAGTTGGGGGATTAAGTCCCCTTGAATCCTGAGGGTCCCTGGAGTCCAACTAGCCCACCATGTAGCTCCAAAAAGCGCCACAGAGCTGCGTTGCAGAGAGGTGTAAAAAGGGGCGTGGCCTCTGTACAACTCTCTGCAACGCAGCTCCCTGGCGCATACTGGAGATTTCTGGTGGGCTAGTTGGACCCCAGGGACCCCCAGTATTCAAGGGGAATTACTTCCCCTTCTTACAACGCGCCAGGGGGCGCGTTTGCACACTGCTGCAGCGAGGGGGCGGGGCCTCCGGCACGATGCCGGTCTTTTCTTTAAAATAAAAAATTAAGAAGGGGGGCTGTGTGGCCCCCCTTTTTTAACCTTTTTTGGGACCTGGGGACCCCACCCCCCAGGGCCTGACCCTTTTTTTTTTTTTAAATTGAAAACTGGAAGGGGTCCGCGTGGGCCCCCCTCCCGTGGCCTATTCCGGCCCTGGGGACCCCATCCCCCGGGGCATGCCACCATTTTTTTATTTTTTATTTTTGGAGGGGGGCTGCGTGGCCCCCCTCCTGAGGCCTCTAATGGCCCCGAGGACCCCATCCCCCGGGGCCGGCCTTTGCCTTTTTTAAAAATTTTTATTTGTTATTGTTTTTTTGGGGAGGGAGGCCGCGTGGCCCCCCTCCTGGGCCACTTCTAGCCCCGGGGACCCAATCCCCCGGGGCTGGCCCTCTCCGTTGGGGACCGTGGGGGGGTCCCCAATGCCCCCACGGTCCCGCCGGCTCCCCGCGTCCTGCGGGAGCCGGCATTGCTTTTCCATAAGGGGAGCTGCTGACATGCAGCTCCCCTTATGGAAAAGCAATTCTGCTTTGCTTCATTGAAGCGAGAGCAGGTTTCCCTGCTCTCGCTTCAATGAAGCAAAGCAAGTTTGCAATGACAGGACGGGAGCCGCGAGGCTCCCGTCCTGCCATTGCAAACAGCAGTGTCCCGGGGGTAGGCACCACGGGACACTGCAGAAGCCGGCCCTGGGGGGTGGCGGTCCCCAGGGCCACCACAGGCTCCAGGAGGGCTGCGCGGCCCCCCTCCCATGTCTTTAAATCCCCGGGGAGGTGGTGGTCCCTGGGGCTCGCATTTACATTATTAGTGCCCCAGGGAGGTGGCGGTCCCCAGGGCGTGTGGGGGGGCTCGAGCCCCCCCACACAGGTTCATTAAATTAAATAAAAAGAAGCCCCGGGGGTGGCGGTCCCCGGGGCTGCAGGAGGGCCTAGTGCCCTCCCGCACCATTTTGAAATAAAAGCCCCGGGGGGTGGCGGTCCCCGGGGCTTGGGGGGGCCTTAGAGGCCCCCCCAATCATTTTTATTAACCCCCGCATGCCCCCGGGACTTGGCCCACCCGGGGGCCAATTAAGAAAAAAGCACGGGAGACCGCGCTTCGTTTTTTTTTTTTTTTATCGGCAGGATCCGCGCACCCATCGCGTTTTTTGCCGATTTTTAAAAAAAATATATATATTTTTTGGGCCCTGGGGGTCCTTGTAGGACCCCCTGAGCAGGCCTAGGGGGTCAGGGTGTTTCTACCCTGCCCCCTTTTTGCGTTTAGCGCGATTGTTTTTACTGTTTTCTTGTGACTCGGTTCTACCGAGTCACAAGATGGCTGCCAACACTTCCTGGTTTGGAGTGTTGACAGCCAATTAGCATACAGCTGGTCATCGGGAGGGTGCGCGGACCCTCCGCGGCCATAGATATATATGTGTTTTTACTTTTGATTTTCACAGCAACTACTGAACGGATTTACACCATTTAACAAAAAGGGTTCTTTCTGAACCAAGAACTACCTCGTTGCCAAATTTGGTGTAATTCCGTTCAGCAGTTCGTGCTGTAGCCGTGGCTAAAGTTTCCTATGGGAAAATGAATGGGGAAAACACGTTTTGGGACCCCCCTTTTTTCTCGGCCCCCGCTTGACGAATCACCCCAAGACTTTCAGGATAGGAGCGGACCGGAGCGGGCCACAAAGTTTGAAAATTTTGCGAAGATTCGTCAACCGACGCAAGAGTTATTTCAAATAGAATGTTGCTTATTTCCTATGGAAAATAGGTCCTAACTATAACCATCTACTGGCGACCGCCAGTAGATAATATATATATAGGCTTGAATATTATAAAAACCTCAATTTTTGAATGATGGGGGTCACATAACCCCATGTGTAGTCATAATAATGAATTATTCTGCAGATGTCATGAAAAACCAAGTGCTATTGTACTATATGAACACATTCCTTGTTCGTTCTCGTTTGAATATTCTCTATATTTTGAGAACCAATATGTTACATTCCTTAGTTGGTCATGCATACAAAGCCTAGCCTCATTTACTTAAGACAACATCCTATATATCATCATACATATATTTCCCAGTATTGTAAAGCTGCATATTTTGTAGAGGTTCTTTTAATCAATTTCAACATATATAGTTCAACAAGTATCATTTACCAGCTTGAGCTCATTTATTAACATTATGGATTGTGTTTCCAATTGGCGATTATCCTTTATTTAAAAAGATAAGTGTTCAAACAGTTAGTTTATGCCCTTTGATGAAGCATAAATGTCCCATACAAATTTTTTTTTCAGTCTTACCAATGTTGGGGACTCTGATTGGGATGCTAAATGTATCTTAATTAATCGATTATGTAAATGATGGGCTCTACATGTACGTTTAGCTGCATGTGTAACATTTGGAGAGAAAGGAGATACGACTATTTTGTGGTAGTATAGCCCAGTCATTTAATCTTACCATATACTACTCTCTTTGTTCAAAAGATTTTTGACAAGACAATGGTTTTGAAAACTAGTACTAATATTCTGCATTGACCCCTCCAAAGCATGTATCTAAAATACCACTGTGCACATTGACACAAGTGTATTTAAGACAAAGTCAACATTTGCATCATGAAAAATTATGTAACAAAAATACCTCATTGCATGGATTTGTTTTTTTAATCAAACTCCAACGTAACATAAATACCCATATTCACAAATGCATGACATACAAATTAACAAAGTATCACCATAACACATACCTCAAATGTGCACATGCAAATACTAGAAAGTATGACAAAGATAACGTCACCAATTCTTTCTTGAGATGCGCCTGCATGATTAGCCATTCCACCTTTGCCTTCTGTGTGATTTTTAAAAATGAACCATCACATCATGAATTCTAGCTAATGGGCTCTCTACCTCACCAAATACATAGGGGTCTATTAGAATGTCGGGCGGATCGCCACCGCCCGCATGGTGGTGGCGATCCGCCCGACATTCTCCCTCGCCCTCATGCCATTTCCCCCCGCCATATTAGGATGGCGGGGGGGACCCCGGCGGACGGAAAGACCGTCCGCCGGTTTTCCGCCGGTCACACAGGTGAGCAGGCGGAAAAGGGGCCTGATATGGTGGCGGTGTCTGCTAGACACCGCCATCCATATTATGATGGCAGCGGGAAGCAGCCTTTCCGTGGCGGCAACGCATGCGGTTTCCATAGTTGGGGGCCTGTTGCGGGCCCCCAGGATGTTGGGGGGGGGCACCTATGGTACCCCCCGCATTTGCATGGATGACGTGGCAGGCACCGCGCGGTGCCTGCCACGTTGTGCATGCAAATGCGCACATGCCTTTTTGGTATTGCGGCGGGTGCTGCTGAGAGCACCGCCCGCCGCAATACAACAAATGCGGGATGCGCCCGCCAGTGTGGCGGGCGCATCCTAATTGCCCATGCGGGACCGCCGCATCCTTAGCGGGCGGTCCCATTTCCCGGGGCGATGGCGGGCGGACAAAGTCCGCCCGCCATCATAATAGACCCCATAGTCTATGAACACTAAGGGGCTGATTCCGATCTCTGCCAATAGGGCACCGAATCGGATTCGGCTTAACCGGATCCGATTCGGACCCCTCTTTCCCGACCGATTCGTACGTGCGTCCGGGCGAGCGAGTACGATGCGAGCGCACGTGAAATCGCTGACAGACTCGTTCGCAGGTCCGAACCGCTCCGACCGACTCACGGACACGACTCGCACCGCGCAATGGAGACGTTCCCCGGCCGGGCAAGTACGATGCGCGCCTCGAGCAGTCCGAACGACTCGCGCCGTCCGGCTCCAAAGGGCAGTCGGAGCCGGACTTTGGGGGTCCGTGTCGGACCCCCCTGTACACGTAGCCGCGCGAGTCGCCCACAGGGGGGACCCATGGGTCCCCCCTACCTGTGCATGTACGGCGCGATTCGCATCGACGCGTACCCGCTGTAGGGGGCGCCCTTGTTCGCCTCGCACCCATTGAGTCAATGTGAGCCCGCGTACGCGTTGTACGACCGGCTCCCATTGACTTCAATGGGAGTCCGACCGAATCGAGTCCGATTGCATGCGTATGCATCGTACTCGTTCGGTCGGGCTGCTAGAGTCCGATTCGGTCGTAAATCTCTCCGGGTCCGGCTCGGTCGGAGGGATTTCCGGCCTGAATCGGAATCGGCCCCTAAGTAGAAACACATGCAGATATGTAGCAGTATGCCAAAACTGACAATACCATTTCTTTCTTGAGCTTTCTTACTTGATCAAATATATTGCAAATATGTCCTTTGTATTTTTAATAAAATGGATCACTGACAGAATATCGAGTTACAAAAATATCGGGACATAAATATCGTTGTCAAAAATATCGACCTCCTATCTTCATAATTGTAAGTACAAAAATAGCGGAAAAGAAATATCTTTGTTAAAAATATCGAAGTACAAAATATCGTTTTTTTATATGTATAAAAAATAATGTAAAATAAATTAAATAATACATTTAACTTAAAAATTTTTTTAGATTTATTTGTAAATTTTAACAATTATAAGTAATAAATGTAATTTAAAAATAAATTAAACATACATATATAAAATGTAATATATATATATTTACTTAGAAATAATTAATAAATAATAATTTTAATTAATTATAAAATGTTACAAATATATAAAAAATTATAAATACATATATATACATACACCTGTAACATAAAAATTATTTTAAAAAATATATATATTATAAATTAAAATATTTAATATTTTTTAAACCTACATTTTACACTACATTGAGTACAACAGTAGGGAAAGTGTTGGCTAGTGTAGGGGAAAAAGTTACAATTCCCACTCCAGCGAGTGCAACAGTAGGGAAAGTGTTGAACAGCAGAGAGGAATAATTTACTATTCCCACTCCAATGAGTGCAACAGTAGGGAAAGTGTTGGATAGCGGAGGGGAATAATTTACTATTCCCACTCCAATCAGTGTAACAGTAGGGAAAGTGTTGGATAGCGGAGGGGAAAAAATTACTATTCCCACTCCAGCGAGTGCAATATAGGGAAAGTGTTGGATAGCAAAGAGGAATAATTTACTATTCCCACTCCAGCGTGTGCAACAGTAAGGAAAGTGTTGGATAGCGGAGGGGTAAAAATTACTATTCCCACTCCAATGAGTGCAACAGTAGGGAAAGTGTTGGATAGCGGAGGGGAATAATTTACTATTCCCACTCCAATGAGTGCAACAGTAGGGAAAGTGTTGTATAGCGGAGGGGATAAAATTACTATTCCCACTCCTGTGAGTGCAACAGTAGGGAAAGTGTTGGATAGCGGAGGGGAAAAAGTTACAATTCCCACTCCAGCGAATGCAACAGTAGGGAAAGTGTTGGACAGCGGAGGGGAATAATTTACTATTCCCACTCCAATGAGTGCAAGAGTAGGGAAAGTGTTGGATAGCGGAGGGGAATAATTTACTATTCCCACTGCAGCGAGTGCAACAGTAGGGAAAGTGTTGGATAGCGTAGGGGTAAAAATTACTATTCCCACTCCAACGAGTGCAAGAGTAGGGAAAGTGTTGGATAGTGTAGGGGTATAAATTACTATTCCCACTCCTGCGAATGCAACAGTAGGGAAAGTGTTGGATAGTGGAGGGGTAAAAATTACTATTCCCACTAAAGAAAATTCAAATTTGAAAACAAACAAAATATCAACTACAATACAAAATATAATAAAAAAACCAAAAACAAAACATATATAATAATATATAAAAATTTACAAAACATAGAAACATATTATAATGTAGAAAAAATCTAAAGTTTACATAAAAAGATTAATTTTTTTAATTTAACAAAAAATTAACAAACAAATATTTTGGAATAGAAATTAATTTTAATCAAAAAAAATATTTTGTAATCTTTTTTTTCCTACCCTATAACACCACACAATTTACAACACACATCTAAATAAAAAAAAAAGTGTACCTCCATAATTAACACAATTAATTATCAATTAAACAATTATTAATAATTAAAAAACACATTTAAAAAAGGTAAAAATTAATTTCATCATCATCATAAATAGCTTTATTTCGATATAAATATCATAAAAGCATCGACCAATTCATCAAATATATCAAATAAAGTTAAAGGGAAGAAAAGTTTAAAAGAAAAAAAATACAATCATATACAAACAATAAAAATAAAAAGATACAATTCCAAAACCGTTAAGACCTAAAGCTATTTTCACTAGATTCTAGATTCATTTAAAAAGTTTAAAATAATTAAAACCAACTGAATGCTATACGAAATCAAACCCCATATATTCTGTACCATGGATCCTTGGCCCCGCACATTGGATTCACCAGCTACTCATCGACAGAAGGGGCTGTCCTCTGTATAGCCCCACACCTGGTAATCCATGCGCATCCCAAAAACTTGGCTACTCCGCAAACAAACAGGGTGCTCGTGTCCGATTTAAGTATGCGTAAAGCAACTCTGTAATCCAGAGAGCCTAGTTGTTTGCATATGGGCACAAGCCACCTGGACCTTGCGCCTGCGTGTGCAGGACACGCAAACAGAAGGTGTGCAACACTCTCCTTTACGGTGCCGCACAGGGGGCATTCTGCAGTAGTGCGGTGCGGTGGTAGCCATTTTGCGGTATATTCCCGAACTGGGAGGGAGCCAAACCTAAATTGAATGTACAATGTCCTGTCTCTGGGGACCTGAATTGTGTCCATGTATGATTCTAAACCTCTCTGGAGCTTATGTTGGAAGAACTCCTCCGTAAGTCTTCCCATGTTAGAATTACTAAGTTCCTTAGCCTCAATCCAGGCCCAATAGGCCCGTTTAAGGTCCTCTTTGCTTGGTGGAATTTGGGTATCCCAAGAGTCCTTAAAGTCAAGAACAATTAATAATGATTTGAGATTGGAGATCCATTTGATCTCCTTCTTGGTGTCGATGCGCATTATTTCAGTAAGTGCCTCAGCATAATTAATTAATTCTGGGGTTCGCCTAAGACGTGCCCAGTAAAGCAAAGGTCGAAGTTTTGCCAAGTCTTTAAAATTAAACCTACCCAGATCATAGAACAAAGGGATTAGAGGAACTCCTCGCGGCAACATAATCAAGTCCCTAAAGAACTTGTTTTCCGATCTGCTGATCTCATCGAGGTTTTCGAAGCCCCAAAGCTCGGCACCATATAAAGCCGAGCTTACGGCCTTGGCTCCATATACAATAAGTGCCGGGGCTACCGGTCTACTAAAAGAAGAGCGATGTTCTCTGCTCAGTGCCCCAGTGGCCCTTTTATGGTTGAGTAGCATTTTATCTAGATGGGGTCTCCACTGCAGTTTCTCTGATAGCCGAATACCCAAATAGTCAAAGGTGGAAACCCTCTCTAGTCGAGTCCCATCTAGAGTAAAATTGTTCCTAAATGATTTGTGGGGGTTGAAAACCATTAGTTTAGTTTTCGTTGTATTTATAATCAACCCCCGGGAGTTACAAAAGGTTTGGAACCTATTTAAGAGGGTTTGCAAACCTACGGGTGTCTTAGAGATGAGCAGTGTATCGTCAGCAAACAGGAGAGTTGGCACTTTTTTGCCTGCCAGGGTAGGGGCGTCAGCCGGGGTTTCTTGTAAGAAGCTGACCACCCCATTTACATATAAAGAAAACAGGGTGGGTGCCATCACACAGCCCTGGCGAACTCCCCTGTTTACTGGGATCTTTTTAGTGAGCTGCCCTTGAGACCCCCATCTTACCTGGGCATAATTGCCCTCATGGAGCCTCTCTAAGAGATTAAGGATCATTGGAGGGATACCCATCTCTCGTAATATTTCCCACAATTTTTTCCTAGGGACCAAGTCAAAGGCAGTCCTTAAGTCAATAAAAGCGAGATAAAGACTGCCCTTGCCTACCGTTACTACTTTCCCATGAATCATGAGAAATCTAAAAACCTGGTCCACCGTGCTCGTATTGGACCGAAAACCCGCCTGATACTCGGAGAGGATATCCTCCTCCTCAGCCCAAGTCTGGATTCGCTGTAAGACTACCCTCCCAACTACCTTTTGCATTGTGTCTATAAGACTAATTGGTCTGTAGTTGGAAGGATCTTCTCTATCTCCCTTTTTATAAATGGGCACTACCTCTGCCCCCTTCCAAGAATCTGGGACTGGGCATCCTCTAGAGATGGAATTAATTAGGAGGAGGACATACTCGGCCCATTTATCCTGGTCTACTAGAAACAAATCGCCAGGTATGCCATCTGGTCCCGGGGCCTTTGCAGGAACCAGCCTACCTATAGCCACCTTTACTTCTTTTAGCTTAAAAAGATCACCCTCAGCAGGCCTAAAATTAAATGAAGGGACATCACCCATGCTTCTATTATTTGTCCTAGAATTAGTTAAAGAATAACTATGTATACATGTGTTGTTAGGCCCAGAATAGAAGTTGCCAAAATGAACAGACCAAGCTTCGGGGGTAATATGATTGAGGATTTGATCTGCTTCTCCTCTATTTGTCCTCCTAAGTAGTGTCCAAAATAGATTGGTGTCCCTTGCAAGACTCGCACATTTTAGCTTTTGCCATCTAGCTTCATCCCAGTCTAGTTTTGCTCTTCGCTGCGCCTCTCTATATTCCTTCCTAGCCAGTGTAATGGCTATGCCCTTCTTTGTTCTAATAGCTACTGCCAAGGCCCTCCTTTTGAATCTGCACTCTTTATTAAACCATGATTGGGCTTTCCTGGTGTGCAATGCGAAGCCAGTGGGTCTATTTTGTGCTTTGAAATGAGTACTAATCTCCTCAATAGTACAAGCGTATATGGAGAGTGCATTTGTAGGGTCCTCCACTGTCCCCTCTGTTAACTCAGCGGTTTTAGCGTTCAGTATTTGTTTAATAGCCTCTAGTTTAGTATCTTGTAAGGCGACCTTGTGCCACTTAAGTGCTCTTCCAGAATTGGAAGGTATCAGCTCTTTGGTTACGCAGTGTGTGGGAATAATCAATGAGGCGCATATAGCTGCCCAGGGTGACCTTAATAACAAGCATAGAGGGTTATGATCACTATCTATTGTACTCTCCACTACCATGTCTACAACATGTCCCCAAAAACCAACATCTACTAGAATATAGTCGATGCGGGAAGGGCAAGATATTTTATTGTAGGTAAAGGCTCCCTGCTTATCAGATTTTGTCCTACCATTCACTGCTCTTAAACCGTACTCCATAGTAAGTGCGTTTAGTTGAATAGCTCTTTGTGACCATTTTTTCACCGGTGTTAAGGTCAGTGACGGGATGCCCCATTTCATGTCCTCCTCCTCAATCCCAATTAAATCTTCGATGCCAAGAGGCTCGAAGGTAGTGTTTAGGTCACCTGCCACCATTATCCTGGACTCGGGTGAACAACTTGTCAAACCTTTTTCGAGCAAAGTGAAGGTAGGTGAGGCCTTGCCCCCAGCTAATCCCCTTGAATAGACATTAAACAAGTCCAATTGTTCCCGCCCTCTGTGTCCTTTAATTGTAAGCCTCATAATGTCTGGGCACAGTGCTGAGTGATTTGTTATTCTAAGATTTAAGGCAATTTTTATCCACACTATCAAACCTCCAGAGGGACGACCCTTCCCTACGGTGGTTGCCGAAATATAATAACAGCAATAGCCAGATTTATATATAGGGACCAGGCTCCATGTTTCCTGGAAGATACATATGTCATAGCCCTCTATTAGCTCATTCCAATTAGGTAACGAGAGTTTATTAGAAAGGCCAGCAATATTCCAGGAGATGATTTTTAGCTGATTTAAAGGGGCTGAGTTTTGGGGTAGAGCTGTACAGGGTTCTGGAGAATGATTCAGGCCAATAATGGGCAGTGTATCAGTCGGTAAGGAGGAAGCCTGAGTCATATTTGTATTGGTAGTCACACTATGTAGTCAATCGTTACAGTCCAATGAGGAAGAGCCTGTTCCTGGGCCTACTTGATGTATATCATTTAATCTATGAGGGGATCGTCTAAACTGTATTGCTGAGAAGTCAGGGGAAGAAGTACGAAACTCGAGTAGAATAAGGTTCTCTACCAAGTCTGCTTTACACAGAGTAAGCTCAATGTGATCTCGTGAGTCTGGATGTGTTGTGCACCTTCTCGCTCTAAGGATGTCCTCCCGTATGAGTGAGCGACATCCCCTAACCTGCCGTATCCAATGGATGGATTTGTTGATCAATGAATCCTCACTTTCATGGCTAGCCCCGTTGTGTAGCTTAGGAACATTAACCATACAAACTTTATATCCTACAGTATCCATTGGTTGCGGCAAACAAGTCTTTTTGGTATACTAACGAGCGTAGGGCACATTGTGAGTGGCGTTCTTACAGAAGTGGTGTGATGTTCAGGATTATGCAGGGGAACTATAACTCGGGGATGCTGTTTTCTGGCCTTTAGGCTTGTTGAGGTGGATATTGGGAGGACATCATTGTGTGTTGGTAAAAAAGGAGCAGGTGGTCCACCCCCACTCGTTCTTCTCCATTCTGAGAGGATGGGTGAGATCTCATAACCTGTAGGGACTGTTGATTCTCTGTAGGCGAAGGCGCCTTCTGGTTACTTGAGGTATTATTGGAGACTAGTGTTTTAACTGTATTTGCTAGATCATCTATCTTCGTTCTCATGGCCCCAATTTCCTGCCTAAGAGAGGTGACAAGCTGGTAGAGATCTAGCATTGATGGTATCGTCTCCTCAATACTCTCTAGTTGATTTGGCAGTAAAGAGGGAGTAGACTGTGAAAACGGAGTATCGGCAATTTCAGCCAGAACAGAGAACCTATTTGTACATAAAATAGAAACACCAGATTGGTTAAATTCAGGTATGGTATTTGAAATATTGGGGAGTGGTTCCGTACTAATACAGCCTGCTGTCTGTACCTCGCACAGATCATGTCTAGTCTCAGTCTCAGTGCCAGGCTTCATGACTTCCTCCTTACTCTTCTTGTAAAACATTGAGGGAATAGTAGGCAATCGCGATGTACTAGGTTTGGGAGTTGTTGTTTGCAGGATAGGATTAGTCACAGCAGGTTCTGTTCCTAAGATGTCCTCACACTCATGGATGAGGACATCAATCCTATCCATCACGCTGGTGTCAGTAGCGTGTTTATGCAATTTTTTTGCTTTTTTCCCTTTCCCTGGTCCTACGGCTACAAGCGGCCCTACTCCCTCCATTATTTTTCTTTTGCCCATTGTATAACCCCGAATAAAAGCAGAATCTACAATGAGATTAGGCAAAACTCTAAAACATGTCCTTAAACAAATTTAAGATAGTTCAATAAATTCGGCAATAGGTCAATGGGCCTAAAAGGCCATATCACAGAGTACCTTTTGTGGTGGTTCGTAATACGCAGTTCAGCCAAACAAAAGAACGAAAAGGGGGTGGCCCTGCCCTGTCTCTTCCTGTCGAAGACGGGCGCAGGACGGGCCCGCCCTTGGCCCGGGCTTCGCCCGGGCGCGGCCCGCGCGCGTCCCGCGCCGCAAGAGGATGAGAAGAGCTTTATGCTCACGATGGTCCTGGCGCCTCCCCCTCGTCAATCAGGCAGCAGCTGTGTGCAACGCTGTGCACCCTGGGCTTGGTAGTTCGCTAAGCAGGCCGGCCGGTTGAGATAAGACCTGCTGTGGATTTTGTGTCACACTCCCTTTGGCGATGACAAGCAGCAGCCAGCAGAGCAGAAGACGGTGGTGCGTGCGCCCGTTGACAGCGCTTCCCGCGCCGCAGGAGGATGAGAAGAGCTTTATGCTCACGATGGTCCTGGCGCCTCCCCCTCGTCAATCAGGCAGCAGCTGTGTGCAACGCTGTGCACCCTGGGCTTGGTAGTTCGCTAAGCAGGCCGGCCGGTTGAGATAAGACCTGCTGTGGATTTTGTGTCACACTCCCTTTGGCGATGACAAGCAGCAGCCAGCAGAGCAGAAGACGGTGGTGCGTGCGCCCGTTGACAGCGCTTCCCGCGCCGCAGGAGGATGAGAAGAGCTTTATGCTCACGATGGTCCTGGCGCCTCCCCCTCGTCAATCAGGCAGCAGCTGTGTGCAACGCTGTGCACCCTGGGTTTGGTAGTTCGCTAAGCAGGCCGGCCGGTTGAGATAAGACCTGCTGTGGATTTTGTGTCACACTCCCTTTGGCGATGACAAGCAGCAGCCAGCAGAGCAGAAGACGGTGGTGCGTGCGCCCGTTGACAGCGCTTTTATATATTTACTGAAAATATCTAATCCTCTAGGCTGCTGGTAGGGCCGGTGAGACAGCTAAAATTAATTTACTAATTAAACGTTACAGCTATAGAACCTAAATCCCCAAACAAAATAAAAATAAACAATTACCAAAAATATTTATCAATTAATAAATGAATAAATAATGATCAAGTAATGATTAATTAATTTAAACTAAATTACTTTTCAACCTCTAACCCAATAAACACCAAAACACACACCTAAAAATATTTACAGAATTTCCATAACTAATTTTACATTAATAAATTAATATCAATTAACAACAAATCATTAATTTTAAAAAAATTACTTCCCACCATTTACCACTATAAAGCCCACAACTCACACATCAAAATAATTACACAATTGCCATATTTAAATTTTAATTAATTAGCATTAATTAACAAATAATTAATTAATTATAAATAAATTACCTCCCACCATATTCCCCTATCAATGCCACCACCAATTTCTTAAAACTTGACACAATTAACATAATTAATTAACAAATAATTAATTAATAACAATTAACAAGCAAAATATAAGTAATTATCAATAAATTAATTCACACAATTAACACTATAAAATACAATTAAATAAATATATAAAAAATATTAATAAATGTATTAAAATTAAATTACTTCCCACCTTACTCCCCTATCAACCCACAACTTGCTCCTAAAAAAATAACACAATTAACATAATTACCAATTAATTAATAATAATTAACAACCAATTAATAAATATTTAATAAATTAATTCCCACAATTAACAATATAAAATATTAAATAAATACATATTATTTAATAAAGATATTACTAATTTAATTATAATTAAATTACTTTCCATCCTATTCCCCTATAAACCCACAACCTGCTCCTAAAAAATGACACAATTAACATATTTACCAATTAATTAATCAATAAAAATTAACAGCCAATTATTAATTAATCAATAATAAATTAATTCCCAAAATTAACACTATAAAATCTAAATTAAATAAATACTAATCAATAAAAATTTATATTCAATTTATTATAAATGAATTACTTCCCACCCTATTCCCCTATAAACCCACAACCCGCTACGGAACTAAAACACAAAATTTAATTAAAATAAAATTAATAATTTCTAAAAATTTAACACATATATTAAAAAACAAATGCAATACTTAGACAAAAAAATAGAGCACATACATTTAAATACATACTAAAATACATAACACTAACGAAAAAAACGATATTTTTAACAACTATGGGGTCAATTACGATGGCGGGTGGACAAAGTCCGCCCGCCATCGCATTGCCAAAAGGGACCGCTTGCCATAGGTGCGGCGGTCCCGCTACACAAATCAGGATGCGCCCGCCACACTGGCGGGCGCATCCCGTATTTTTACACCCGCCGCAATGTAAAAATACAAGTTCCGCATTTACACCCGCCGCAATGTAAAAATACAAGTTCCGCATTTACATGCACAACGTGACAGGCACCGCGCGGTGCCTGCCACATTGTACATGCAAATGCAGCCATGTGCACCCCCCCAACACCCTGGGGGCCCGCAACGGGCCCCCAACAGCAGGAACCGCCAGCCTGCATCGTGATATGGATGGCGGTGTCTTCCAGACACCGCCACCATATTCAGCACGTTTTCCACCGGTCGACGAGTCGACCGGCGGAGAAGCCGGCGGACGGTCTTTCCGTCCGCCGCGGACCCCCAGCCATCATGATATGGCGGGGGTCTTTGCTAGTCGGGATGGCGGGCGGAGCGCCCCCACCGGGCCGGCGGGGGCGATCCGCCCGCCATCGTGATCGGCCCCTATATTTTTGCAAACGATATTAATGACTTCGATATTTTTGAAAACGATATTTCTTACCTTAAACTCGATATTCTTGACCACGATATTCTTGCAGTCGACATTTCCAACTCGATATTCTGACTCTTTACCTAATAAAATATTGTAACAACACGGGTCAATATAATGGCCTGTTAATCCCACAGAAACATAGTATATAGACACTAAGGGGTCGATTCCGATCTCGGCCGGAAGCGCACCGAATACGATTTGTCCGGAAAAAATACGAACCGAACGCGGTTTTCCCGACCGATTCGAACAGTCGTCCGAGCGGGCAAATACGATACGCATTACTGCTAAAATTCCGACCGAACCGTACGTTCCCATTCCAGCTCCAGTTCCCCGACCGAGCCGGATCCGTAAACGCCGATTCGAGTCGCACGGAAGTAAATACACAGCACCTTCCGGCCGGACTAGTACGATGCGCACTCCGTACGCGCCGAACTGGTCGCTACGTCCAGCACGTCAGAGCATCCGGGAGAGCTGCACATAAGTTCCGATTCGCGCCACAAGACTATCCACGGCTACGAGACGAATAAGCCAGCTACGAGTACGAGTCGAAGCCACGATAAACCCGAACGAGACGAACCAACCATGAATCCCATCGCGCAGGTCCGACCAATACTGTACATCTATTACCGGAACCGGTACGGACGCGTACGGCGCAGACGGTAAGTCAGACACCCACTACACAAACAAACGACATGTACCCGACATATGTCACACACACATAGGGATGCAGAAATGACATACACTAGCAACAGCCGAACCATAGGGGCGGGATGGCTATCACCAATGCCATACACACCCATAGGGGCCTGATGGCTACCACTACCACCACCCCTACTCATGGGGGGCTGGATGCCTGTCACTACTACCATCTCCACTCATAGGGGGATGGATGCCTACCACTACCACCACCCCTACTCATGGGGGCCTGGATGCCTAGCACTACCTCCACCCCTACTCATGGGGGCCTGGATGCCTACCACTACCACCACCCCTACTCATGGGGGGCTGGATGCCTACCACTACCACCACCCCTACTCATGGGGGCCTGGATGCCTGTCACTACTACCATCCCCACTCATAGGGGGATGGATGCCTACCACTACCACCACCCCTACTCATGGGGGCTGGATGCCTAGCACTACCACCACCCCTACTCATGGGGGCCTGGATGCCTGTCACTACTACCATCCCCACTCATAGGACGGGTAATGCATGACACAACCAGCATACTCCAACATAAGGAATGTCAGCAAAAGACATCCCCCCAACATCATGACAAGAGTGTGTAGTCTGTGTCAGATGCCTACAACACTGAACATGACATTGAACATACAATGTGACCCCCTATCACATGTGTCACACAAAAATGTGTGTGGCCTTCACAATGCAAGCAGACCATGACCACTGTGGCAATGTGGCCCAAAGCCCCATCACCACAGTGCCCATAAGGTAAGTGTGTGCCCCATAGCTGAAGCACATTGTGAACAGTGTGGCAATGGGGCCCAAAGCCCCATCACCACAGTGCACAAAAGGTAAGTGTGTGCTCCATAGCTGAAGCACATTTTGAACAGTGTGGCAATGGGGCCTAAACCCCCATCATCACAGTGACCAAAAGGTAAGTGTGGGGTCCATAACTGAAGCACAGTTTTGAACATTGTGGCAATGGGGTCTAAACCCCCATCATCACAGTGACCAAAAGGTAAGTGTGGGGTCCATAGCTGAAGCACATTTTGAACATTGTGGCAATGGGGTCTAAACCCCCATCATCACAGTGACCAAAAGGTAAGTGTTGTCATGGAAAAAGCTGCAACTGCCAAACAGCATGGATGATTCCTGGTCACAGAACAACAAACACATCAGTGGCAAAGTAGTGGTTGTGTCCCATAGCAACATAGATTGGGTGAGGCAAACAGTGCAGTGCAAATAAAACATACCTTTGGCCATGTGCAGACAAACATCACCCATGGGGGCTGACATTGTCTCCATTTATCAATTACACAATGTCAGAAGTGACCATCATAATGCAGACCCACATATCTGCACTAATGGACACACAAATGTAGATATCCTGTGGAGACTGCAGATGTGAGGTGAACAAATACCATGGCAGCAATGGGACATACAAACCATGATTATTGTGCTGACTGATGACCTAGGAGTCCCAGGGACAGCAGGGGAAATCCTCCAAACAACATACAGGCAATGGCACACTAAAGATATGCCAATGCAGTGGTGCAGATGCACGAACACAAACAGGCAGCCTCACACTGCATATCAAACACAACAGGTGATGGGGGTGTGTGCCAGTGTCCCCAGGCAACCACACAACACATGAGGAGGCCTGAATTCCAATTACACAGATGTGTATACAGTGCCATACAAAAGTAACTCATGGATCGGATTCCCCTATGTGGGCAATCAGGCATTGTTAGATGAGAGGAGCCCAAATTACACATGTCACACAAGCTTGTAGGAACAGCAACTAACACAGCAAGAGACAGACCCACCACAGCACTACCCCCAGGGACCCCACATTGTGGTGACACTAGCCTGCATGATAATCCCACTGTGATGACAAAGGTAGATGTCGTTCACACTGTGAACCATAGCCATGTGTCCTGAGCAACAAACTACCATCACACCTACACAAGCACAAATCAATCAGCACGGCCTGTCAGCCAATGCCAATATGGAGGTAGGGGTCTAGCCGTGCAACAACTCACATTTGCACACACTCAACACCACACACCTTGATCTCCACCAATGTGCAGCAGTGAAGCTCACATGGACTAGTGACAGTGCACATGCACCCATGACAATCCCAGGGGTGGTGGTGGGAACTAAGGTGCAGAAACCCATCACACATGGCCAGTCAACAAGACTCGTGAATGTCTGACACACTGCACAGTATGCGGTACATGGACATGACGTGAAATCCACCCCAATCAATGGGATCCCGGCCACAGTCACACACCAATGAAGAAGTCAAGGTGACCCACAAAGAACACACGTAGACAACTTCCAACATTGCAGCTCTGACCCTGAGGAGTGGCAGCAGTCACACACACAACGTGTCACAATCACTGAAAGCCACCACAAACTGTAAATTACATGACTTGTGTAACCAACAAGTGCCAAGGGGAATCCTGACTGTGTCCCATCTGCGTTTGCCCACATCCCCAGCCCTGACAACAAAGACAACTAGGGCTGACAACCTGATGAACATTAGTTTGCCATGCACCCACATCCCGGAGAAACCAGGTCCAAGATGCTGGATGAACACAGGACAACTCAGCAAGCATCACAAACAGGAACATCCGTAGGGACACAGCCTGTGTAGGAAAAGGGAAGGGAACACACACAGACATGCTTACACAACACACAACACGGGCCCAGGCAATGTCACGGGATTACACACTGCCATGAGGGCACTCAACTCCTGTGGAAGGTCCGCTGTACCAAACCTTGTCTGTGCACGACTCAAACATGTCAGCAGAACACTCGGTCAGTGAGTTAACAATTACAACACACTGAAGGCTCTGCTCACATCAGCCTGGGTACGGGAGTGTCACTTCAGTCATCTGCATATACCCAAAACACGTGTCAAGCAAGTTGCACTGTATACACAGATGAGTCCTTCAACATTGATGTGCTAAACTGCATGTCCAGTGGAGATGGGCACACAGTCAGGGAAATAGAAACATTGAACAGTGGTAAGCCCACCAGATGTGCATGAGTGTAAGCCACAGATGTTAATTTACAAATGCAAAACGTACATCCCTGTGTCAAATGCTGAACATTACACCCTCAGACTGCAGCAAAGGATGCTATGGATCCAGACTAGATTAGGACACATATCCCATGGACCACATGGAGTCCATCACAGCAACACTTCATTTTCCTGATCTGAACACTATTACAACAGCAAATGCATGATGATACTCATCTACATCATGTACATCAAAAGCAAAACCACTAGTAAACAAAAAGAGGCTTTATTCAGCCAATGTGAATGAAAAATTGGAAGTCCAAAAGAAACTAAGGCCAATGGCCAGTCCATATTCACAGTCCGAACAGGGTGACATGTGACAACTTGTCACCCATTGCTTGCCTGCACTGGTACGGACAGGGGACATCCCCCTCGGAGGGGCATACAAGGGGCAGGCCAGGCACCGCAGGGACAGGATCAGGGAATGCCAGAAGGAGGCAGTGAAGGGGTGGTGGGTGCAGGAGTGTCACCGGCAACTACAGTGGAGGTGTCTGACTCAGTGGGGGCCGGCACCACTGTAGGGCACAAGTCAGATGGTGTGGGTGCCGGCACCACTGCAGTGGGCCGGTCAGATGGAGTGGACTTGGGTCCCCACTGCAGTGCCCAAGTCAGACGGGGTGGTTGTGGACTCCACTGCAGTGCATAACTCCAAGGGAGTGGAAGGGGGGCAGATGAGGTGGGCAGGACAGAGGGGGGCCCGGTCTCCACACCAGTGGCACAAACAGGCTGAGCGTCTGGGTTGGGGGTGGAAGAGCAAGTGGTAGGGGGAGGGCCTAAGCAGTTTGGGGATGCGGTATTTGTGTGTGGGGGAACCTGGGGCAGGGTGAGGCGGGGGAACCTGTGGAGTGGTGGCCTGGGGGATGGAGGAGAGAGACTGTGTGGTGGAGCTGCGTGGTGGTGGTGGTGGGGTCTTGCCCTTCCTGGTCCGGGGGGACTTCCGAATGGGGTCCTCAGTCTGCCTGTGCCTGGGGGAGGGTGTCCGGGTGTGAGGGGCACTCCCCTCTGTGTGTGGTGGTGGCCTCTTCCGCCTGTACGTTGGGTCAGATGGATCTGTGGGGAAGAGGCCAAGCTCACAGAGGAAGAGTTTCTGGGAGGGGGGGGGTTGCAGGTGAGGCAAGGGAAGGAGTTTTGGAGGGAGTGGTATCTGAGGACTGCGGAGTGCTCGTGGATGCGTGTGTGTGTGTCTGGGCCCCATCCCCTGTGAGTGAGGTATCAGTCCCCTGACTGTGCGTGCGTGTGCGTCTGGATTTTGGCTTGTGTGTCTGTGTGCTGCTTGTGTCTGTGCTGGTGCGTGCCTGTGCCGGTGTGTGTGTGCTTGGGACAGGTAGGGTGCTGGGGATTGTGGATGGGGCAGAGGTAGGAGGGGTGAGGGACTGTTGCAGGAGGGACACTGCTGCCGTCAGTGAGGAGGCCATGGACTGATTGGTCCGCTGTAGGGCAGACATGCCAGATGAGATGCCCACCATGAATGACACCAGTTGTGTCAACAGACCCGTGTGTGCATAGAGGACACTCAGCATTGATGTCTGCCCTACATGGATCTGTTTCAGCAAGTCCACAGACTCCATACTCAGGGCAGCAGGGGAGACAGAGGCAGGGGGTGCGGTGCCTGGCACGAAGGAGACACGCTCCCCTGCACGGGAGCCTCCACGGACATGTGGGATGGGAGCAGATGGGACACCCGCCTCCACAAGGGAGTCCTCACTGGAAGCACTGTGTTCCTCAGCCGAGGTGGTCGTAGCTGAGGTCTCCTCAGTGTGGCTCCCCTCACCCTCCGTGCCACTGGGTCCCTCGGTCTCCTCTGCAGTGGACCAAGTCTGGCTCTGCCGCTCCTCTTGGTCCGTGGAGATGTCTCCTCCTATGGCCGTTGATGTATCTGCAAACAATCAGGATAAACAGAGCAACATTAGTCACCTGTACTGACCACACACACCACAGTAAGTACAGCACATCACAGAGCAAGCCCTGCCATCATTTGCTAGACATTGCAATAAGTGCTGACACTGATTTGAAGAAGCCCATTGTCTGCCTGACCGTCATTCATGCCACTCATATCCTACCTGTCCATGCACCCATCTGTCTGGTGCCTGTTGGATGCCACTAATCATATGTGCACACATGCACCACATACACAGTTGTTGGACATCCAAGAGAACATATGGAAATGTGTCACTCAGTACATGTGTCAGGAAAAGTGATGGGCAGAGTCTCTGTCGATATGCGGGTTTTGCTTCCATCACCAGACACAATGATGTCCTCATGTCCTGATAGTCAATGCGACAATGGTGTGCATGCAGGACATATCACACTACTGCTGGATCACCCTTTGCAAGTTGAATGTCATGGCACAGGCCTGTCTGGCAAGTCAGTCATAACTGTCTCCTGTCACAGGGGCAGTGCATACACACAACACCAGTCTGCACTGTGTCACAATCATGGAAGTTTTGGGAATGCAAGCCCTGTAGCTGACAGGTGCACATGTGCAACCCTGGCCACCAACATCATGAGGACTAAGATGATCCCACGTCATTCAAATGAGACATTTGAGTGACTGCAAACACAAATCCATACACATGAGCACTTCACCGTCTGATGAGAATGAACCAAAGCTGCCTGCACCTCAATGTTTCATACACCATTGTGCACAGTCAAGGGATTAGAGACCTATGCATTAACCAATGTGCAGATCCTATAGTCACAACTCAGATGGCTGGCCACCCCAAACTGTTAAACACTCCAGGAATCCAAAAAGCAAGGCCACACCACGGTGACACAGAGGCAGACACCTGAGTGCACTCTTCACAATGCCCAATATGTATGCTGACACACGGGAGTGGGAGAACAGAGTGCCTTCGATGTCCGGAGTAGGCATTACAGTCCTGGTCCATGTGCAACATGGTATTACCCTGAACACTAGGCAGGTGGCTATGCATGTGTCACACACATGATGTACATACTTCTGAGGCTCCTACCTTGGTCTCAGCTGCAGCATGGGTGTGTGGCACATACCCCAGACATGTGGTGAGTCGGAGCAGCAATTGGAACACATATTAAAGCCATACCCAGAGTACATGTCAGATCACAGGCATTGTGTGAGCAATTGTACCATCCATGCAGCCCACAACAAAGTTCCTGTAACTGATGCTGTCCCCAACTTGAACCACAGGTAACTCAAGTACACAGTACCCAAGTCACAGACTGTAAGGGCCACACCTGTGTATCAGATGAGGAGGGGGCATGACACAAGTGAGGGACATGAGTCCAGGACGACAAGACTGTGGAAGTGTAACCAGGCTAAAGGAGTGCATAGAGCATGTTAGTCATAGTACCCAGAAAAGGCTAGCACTTACCCCCTCCTTGATGCTGTCTGGCCTTCAGCTGCCCATCCAGGTCAGGGAAGACCACCGCCAGAATCTGGAGCATGTGGGGGGTCATGGTCCGGTGTCCGCCCCTCCTGCGAGGAGGCGACAGCTTCAGCTGGACCCTTGCGATCCTCCGGGTCCAGCCACGAAGGTCCTGCCACCTCTTCTGGCAGTTGCGGATCCGGCGCCTGTAGACCCCCACAGATCGTACTGCCCGGGCGATGGTCAGCCAGATCTCCTGCTTCTGGTGGGCATCAACCTGTGAGGATGACAAAGTGAAAAGGCCATTACTACACATGCAACATATCCGTGCATCACACAGTTGGATACACATGTCTCAATCACAGGGGCATATGATGTACACAGGTAGTGCAACTATGGCTATGAACAGTTGTCCAGCAGTTACTAAATGGTATCATTGCCTTGGAAGTAAAACCTTGTTGGAATGCACTGTTACTGCACTATACCTGTTCAGTGCATGTAACTACACACTTTGGGGGGTGACAACTACTCAGTGAGCATGCTAGCCACTGGTGTACACACTGTAAGTACTGCTAGTCAGACAACATGCACAATTAGTAAGGCAGTGGACAGCACACTCACCTGCTCCCCTGGTTTCCCATACAGCTTGCTGTACTGTGGAAGGAGGCTGTCCAGCAGGGCCTGGTTCTCCTCAGTGCTGAAGGCTGGGGCTCTATCCACAGTACGTGCCATTGCAGTAGCCAGAGGATGCAGAGACAGCAGCAGTGGTAGTGGCAGATGTCGTCCTGGAGCATGTAGTGCAGGCAAGTGAGCTCTCAGGGGAACAGCCAGCATTATATGTGTGCTGCAGAGGCAGATACTGTCCCATGTGTCCAAAGTGATAGGTCCAAGTCGTTTGCATCTTCTGAATCTGGCCAATCCATGGAATTGCACCACTTATACACGCCTACAGCATCCTTCAAAATTTCAACTTGATGACACCCATGAATTTGCAACATTGTTGTGGGTGGCCAACTGAATTCACTGCATCCGACTCGTACAAGCTTCGAATACGCGTCCGTTACCATGTCAGTCCATAGCCAATGCGTGCGCACGGATCGGTCCATTGCTGTACGACGCGTATTTCGAAACACAACACGCATCCGTCAACATCATATGCAATGGCCAATGCGTGCGCACGGATCGGTCCATTGCTGTACGACGCGTATTTCGAAACACAACACGCATCCGTCAACATCATATGCAATGGCCAATGCGTGCGCACGGATCGGTCCATTGCTGTACGACGCGTATTTCGAAACACAACACGCATCCGTCAACATCATATGCAATGGCCAATGCGTGCGCACGGATCGGTCCATTGCTGTACGACGCGTATTTCGAAACACAACACGCATCCGTCAACATCATATGCAATGGCCAATGCGTGCGCACGGATCGGTCCATTGCTGTACGACGCGTATTTCGAAACACAACACGCATCTGTCAACATCATATGCAATGGCCAATGCGTGCGCACGGATCGGTCCATTGCTGTACGAGGCGTCCCTGTACAAGTCACTCGCATATGTCACCATGGTTGTCACTGGTGAACGTATGCCAGCCACAATTACTTGCCAGGGACTCAGGGGCACACCTACAACACCACAGCCTGTCCACACTGTATCCTAAGGCATGTAAGGCTGCATTACCTGTGTGTGTATGGGGGTCAACATGTGGTTTGTTGGGTGGCACTTGGGGGCAGCCACTCCCAGGCTGTGCACGTGTTCATGGGGACAGAATCCTTTGTGTGTTGTGCACATGACCACTGTGATGTGCAACTGTTCAGTTCAGAGCATGTGGCATGGTCACATTTCCAGGTTGTATATGTGTATGTTATGTCACATACACCCTGAGTCCCATGTGGGATGGTATGTACGTCACAGGGTGACCCATTGCCACAATTGTGATGGCCCTCCACAGTCTGTGTGCATGTTGTGTTTCAGATGTCTCTGATTCCATGTGCACAATGGGAGACAGTCTCCACATCCACGTTGTTTGTGCATCGACTTTGATGTTGTGCGTGTGTGTGTCACAGATGTCCATGTCTGTCCTGCAGAGGCAACAGGGGCCACTACCTGTGGGAGTCATGGTTGTTTTGCTGGCGTGTACATGATACGCCATGTCATGCCAGTGTCCATGTGGCAATACAGGGTCCCTGGGAATCTACCTGTCAAAGAGCTGTGATGCCTGGGGCACATCTGTCCTCACTTGTCACTGTGGTGTGTGTTTGGAACGTGACAGCAGTACATGGGTACTGTGACACAGCCTAATGATTTCCCATAGCACAACCTGGAACTTGTTGTCAACACATGTTGAACTGAGATGTTAGATGATGGCCATGTAGGTGCCATATATGTCCATACAGAACGGCACACACATCAAGTACTTGTGTCTCGTAATGATGTATCATGTGATATTGAGTATGGTCAATGCCACATATGTGGGGTGACTGACAATCTTTCTTTGTTCACCTATGTACTGCAGGGCACCAGCTGTCCATAGACCATTCCCTGACCTTGCAACCATGGTTGAATGTGACTGCATCCGACGGTACCGCTTCAACAGGCCGCTGATTGAGGAATTGGAGGGGCGGTTGGCCCCACATTTGCTATCTTGCCGGCCATACCCTACAGCGCTGACCCCCAAGGTGAAGGTGATGGCAGCCCTACACTTCTTTGCCACCGATACCTTTCAACACACTGTGGCGTCTGCTGGTGGGATGTCACAGACCATGTTCAGCCGTGTGCTACGCGATGTTTTGGAGGCAATGTTAACATACTTGAACCAGTACATCTATTTCCCTAAACGTCAACAACTCACTGACGTCAAGAGTGACTTCTATGCCCTGGGGAGGATGCCACATGTCATCGTCTCCATTGATGGGACACATGTGGCTTTGGTACCACCACAGGCACATGAGCAGGCATACAGGAACAGGAAACATTTCCATTCTATCAATGCTCTGGTGGTATGTCTTGCAGATATGAGCATCTCACATGTGTGTGCACGTTTCCCCGGTTCTGCACACGATGCCTACGTAATGAGGAGTAGTCGCATCCCGAGGATGATGTCACAGATGCAGAACCAGCGTGCCTGGCTTGTCGGTGTGTACTGACTTTGTACCATTGTGTGTGTTCTGCAATGTTGTATTCCACCCTCTTTTCCAACTCAGCTAATGTGCAATTGTCTGTATGTAGGTGACTCCGGATACCCCAACATGCCGTGGTTGCTGACACCCCTCAGGAACCCTGTGACACCAGCCCAGATGCGCTACAATGAGGCACATGGTCGGACCAGGAGAGTGATCGAGCGGACATTTGGTCTCCTGAAGAGCCGCTTTCGCTGCCTGGACAAGACAGGAGGGGCCCTCCCATATGCCCCTGCAAAGGTGTGCAAGATTTTCATCGTCTGCTGCATGCTACACAACCTGGCAGTGCGGAAGGAGTTGCCTCTCATCCTGGATGACGATGACCAACATCCGCCACCTGTGGAGGATCCTGGCCTGGGCCACGATGCCAGTGATGATGATGATGATGAGGGTGATGTCCGCACACAGCTCATCAACAACTTCTTCAGCTGAATGTGAGTATACAGAGATGTTATGTCAATGATTTGAGTTTGCATGATATGTGTTGGTGGTGCTCTGTTGCTGTTTGAGTGTGGCCATGTGCTACTTGACTGGATGCGTGCAGCGATGTGTCCTTACAGGTAGTCTGTACTCCCCAACAGTGTTGAAATGCTAACTTGGTTTTGTGTAGGTATCTTGTGACATGTATTGGGCATGAGTATTGCAATTCTGTCCTGTTCTTCAGTGCTTTTAACTGTGTGTCATGTCTGTCCTTCACAGGGTACTTTCAGAGCTGTTTGGTCAACTGTGATCCCCCGACACCATGATTCAACTTCCAGGGTGGAAGCAGTCGTTTCCCTACAGGTGATGTGCCACACACCCCTGGACTTTATTTCTTCAACACTTGGTGACTGTGTGGCCACTGCCACGTGGGATTACCTTGCATCTGTAGTGGAAACAACATGTTGCAAATGTGTAATAAACCTGTGCTTCACTTTGGGATGTGCGTTGTCTGTGGTCACACATCTGACTGACATTTGCTTACTGCACCTGTGGGCTAGTTAACACAGGCTCTGAATAGGTGTGGTGTCTGTGCATTCCACTGTATTTCCTGGCAACATCAGTGTAGGCGATGAGCCAGATGGCCCTGGTGTGTATGTGTTGTGTTGCCCTAGTGGTGTGTCTCCCTCATATGTGTCACGTCGCCATGACTCACATGACGGTGTTGAAATTGCTGTAGCAGTTAGCATGCACAGTGTCATTTAGCAGATCATCATCTCCATGACAAAAACCACGTTGGAATCACAACAGAGGCAAGTATGGTGTATTAGTGAGTTTATTTACATACATGTGTGAGGATAGTGCACAGGATGGTGGGTGCTGTACATTGGGATTAGAATCCAAAGTTCCCAGATGAGTTGGAAGTGTTGGTAGCAGAAATGTCCTGAGTAAAGTCCACAGTCATCTGATACATTAGTCCAACTTAAACTCCCCATGTCATGTGGGAGAGTTGGGTTGCATTCGACAGGGTGAACAGTTTGCACACAAAGGAGAATTTCCAGAACAGGTGTTGGGTTCCTGGGGGATGTACATGGCCATCTGCCTCTCAGTTGTCCTTCCTCGGACGACCCCTCTTCTTTCTGGGGGGACCCTCACGTGCAGGCCGCTGCGATGCAGAGGACTCTCCACCAGAGTCATCCTCCCTCCCTGTGGCAGTTGCAGTTCTTGCGGCACCAGATGTTGTGGGCACACAGGGAGGTGTGGACATGTTGGTGCTAATCTGGCGGAGGCATGTCAATATGTCCCTCTGCACCGCTGTCAGTTCTTCCAATGTGTCCCACTTGGACTCCATGCGAGACATGTGTGTCTCCACATGGGACATGTGGGAGTCCAAGCGGGCATGATGGGCAGCCTGCTGCTGTTGAATGTCCTTGAGGATCCCCACTACCTGGCTGACCTCTCCGGTGCTATTCTGGAACGCATCTGCAATGCGTACCAGTTGTGGGTCGTCATGCAGTCCAGACCCCTCTGCAAACAGCGACCTCTGCCTACCACCCCTCCCACCACCCCTGGCCACACAAGTAGGACCTGCGGTGGCACGCACAGGTGACCCTAGGCCCCCTTGGGGGTTGGTACTGGGGTTGTTGTCCGTTGCTTCCCGGGGGGCCGGGGTCCCTGTGCTGTTGTCATTCAGTGTCCTTGGTCTGTCCGTGTCGGCGGGGGTGGTCTGTGTGTTGGCAGATGTTGGAGGAGTGGGTGCAGGGGGTGCAGATGGTGGTCCTGCTGGTGCTGCATGATGACTCACACCGGAGGGGCCAGGTAGGTCTTCGCCATCCGAGGAGGGCAGAGGCTGTTCCACACCAGAGAGCTCAGGGGCCACCGGAGCCTGGGACAGGGACTCCTCATCATCTGCTGCTGTGTCCCCATCATCACCTGTGTTTGGAAGAGACACACAATGTATGTTATGTTTCTACAGGCATCAATGGTTCAAACACATGACAGTTGTGACTGTACATCTGGATGCGTGCCTGTACATTGCATTGTCCTAAATTGTCACAGCCAGAGGTTGATATTGGTGTAGCACATTGTCCTGCCAACCTGAAGCATTTCAATGTGAATGTTGAGGTGTGTGCATGACCAGCTCATGTATTGATTGGCTGTACATGGCCATTGCTACTCAAGGGCCATCACATGCTTGACACAGGTGTGTCATCCTTGTCCACATTTGTCCTTTAACAGGGACATACGTGCAATTCCACTTAGGATATCTTTCAAGATTGGGCCATGTGTGGTGGCAGTTTTTGCCAGTCTTTGTGCATCACATTGGTGTGTCTGGACAACATGGTCACAGTCCGGTATGCCTGGGATCTCTTGGGAGTGTCTGTGTTGTTGTCTGGGTTCCTAGTTCACGTCTCATTTCATACAAGTGATGTTGTTAACGTAGCTAATGATGTTGTTGCTGAGTTTTGTACGTGCAAACGTGATTAATCTTGTCAATGTCCTCCATGGTGATAAGGATTGGGCACGGCAGCTCTCTGGGTTTTCCATTCTCATGACAGTGATGGCCAGTGGTGTGTGTTGCAGTTCTGCTGCTGTGAGTAGCATGTCTCCTCAAATGCAGTCCAGGTTGGTGCTTGTGTCTACAGTGTCTATGACAGTGAGTGGTGTGTTGTGTGAAGGATGCATATGTTGCCGAACGATGTGGGAGTGGAATGCAGCTCACAACCGCAGCTTGTGTGACTGACACCATGGTACAGTGTCCGGTATATTGGTGTGTCCATTGCATTCACTGTCAGGTGTCCCCTGTCAATGATGTCTCTGTGACTTCCTGTGTGTTTTGTGCTATGTAGTATGTCTGATTCCCCACAGTTGTCATCTACAAGACACACCTTCACAGCCAGGCCAGGGGGCACCCATGGACACTGCATCCCCTGACAGTGTGTGTAAACATAGAGTTGCAATGGCTGTGAGTGTGTACGTGTTTGGGTTGGCCAGTGCATGGGTGTGAATTGCAGGCACATCATTTCTCATGCCCATGTGTCAGCCATCTTGCCAGGGCTTTTACTTTGGAAGTGACTGGTCCCACGTGTGCAATGTGTTTTTGCAGAGTAGGTGTGTGTATGGCCAGCATTGGTGGTATTTGGTTGACATCCGGACCTCCTTCTCCCCCAGCCCAGTTATCCCACCATGAAGCATGCCACCCTTGCAGTGGGTGCAGGTTAACTCTCAGGATGTCAGTCAGTGGTGTCCTGCTGTTGGTTGGTGCACAGTTCCCAGCAGGGCCTTGTGCTCCCCACAACAGAGCAGCATTGTCAGACATCTTTGAAGTGGCTTTTCACTCCCTGTGAGGTGTGCATGCTTCAGTGTGAGCTTGCTGGGCCATGTGGGTGGGGGATGTTGAGCTGTGACTACCACTCCCATCATGCTATTGCCTACACCCCCCTTCCCAGCATGCCCATACTTCCTTCCTTTTGAGTCAACTTCACTGTGTGTGAGTGTGACAGCAATGGCAAGATGGCTGACAGTGTGGTCCTGTTGTTTGTTGGTGCACAGTTCCCAGCAGGGCCTTGTGCTCCCCACAGCTGAGGCCAGTGTCAGACACATTGGAAGTGGCTTTTCACTCACTCTCTTGTAGAGTCCTGTCCCAGGTGTGTTGTTTGGAGTTAGTGGAAGTGGTGTGTGTGTAAGGGCCTGCTGGTAGCTGTAGTCGGAGCTGGCACTCCTCCTCCCCCCAGGCCAGACATCCCACCATGAAACGTGCTTCCATTGCAGGGAGTGCAAGTTGGTTGTCAGGATGTCAGTCAGTGGTGTCCTGCTGTTGGTTGGTGCACAGTTCCCAGCAGGGCCTTTTGCTCCCCACAACAGAGAACCATTGTCAGACATCTTTGAAGTGGCTTTTCACTCCCTGTGAGGTGTGCATGCCTCAGTGTGAGCTTGCCGGGCCATGCGGGTGGGGGATGTTGAGCTGTGACTACCACTCCCATCATGCTATTGCCTACACCCCCCTTCCCAACATGCCCATACTTCCTTCCTTTTGACTCTGCTTCCCTGTGGGGTAGTGTGCCTGTGCTGACAGGATGGCTGACAGTGTTCTCCTGGCGTTTGTTTGGCTACAAGTCCCAAAAGTGTCCCTGTGCTTCACACAGCATAACCCAGTGTGGTAGTTCTTTGTGGGATATTTAATTAGAGTGTGAGGCAATGTATTCTCCCAGGTGAGTTGTGTGGAGTTTGTGTTAAGGGGGTGTGTGAGAAAAGCTGCTGGTAACTATGGTCAGAGCTGTCAGTCCTCCTTCCCACCCAGCCAGATATCCCACCATGGAACGTGCTTCCATTGGAGGGAGTGCAAGTTGCCTTTCACGATGTCAGTCAGTGGTGTCCTGCTGTTGGTTGGTGCACAGTTCCCAGCAGGGCCTTGTGCTCCCCACAACAGAGCACCATTGTCAGACATCTTTGAAGTGGCTTTTCACTCCCTGTGAGGTGTGCATGCTTCAGTGTGAGCTTGCTGGGCCATGTGGGTGGGGGATGTTGAGCTGTGACTACCACTCCCATCATGCTATTGCCTACACCCCCTTCCCAGCATGCCCATACTTCCTTCCTTTTGACTCTGCTTCCCTGTGGGGTAGTGTGCCTGTGCTGACAGGATGGCTGACAGTGTTGTCCTGGCGTTTGTTTGGCTACAAGTCCCAAAAGTGTCCCTGTGCTTCACACAGCATAACCCAGTGTGGTAGTTCTTTGTGGGATATTTAATTAGAGTGTGAGGCAATGCATTCTCCCAGGTGAGTTGTGTGGAGTTTGTGTTAAGGGGGTGTGTGAGAAAAGCTGCTGGTAACTATGGTCAGAGCTGTCAGTCCTCCTTCCCACCCAGCCAGATATCCCACCATGGAACATGCTTCCATTGCAGGGAGTGCAAGTTGGCCTTCAGGATGTCAGGCAGTGGTGTCCTGCTGTTGTTTTGAGCACAACACCCAGCAGGGGCTTGTCTCCCCACAGCAGTACCCAGTGTCAGCCATCTTGTCAGTTCTTTTCCACTCCCTGTGATGTGAGCATGGTTCAGAGTGGTGTTGATGGGCCAATTGTGAGGGTGACCATTATCTGTGACTACAACTCCCATCATGCTATTGGCTACACTCACTTCACCAGCATACACACAATTCCTTCCTTTCAGTCAGCTTCCCTGTGAGGTGGTGTTCTAGTGGTGGCAAAATGTCTGACAGTGTTTGTTGGTTAGATTTGTGCCACTGCCTTGCTCTATTTGTTGTTAGGTTTGTACATGTCATGACACAGTTACATATCACTATGAGATGGCAGGTATTGTGTTTGTCTGACTAGCATACACATCTTGGGATGATTATCTTTTGGTTACTGTGGCTTTGCTAACCGTGCATGGTTTCACTATCCCCTTGACAGTGATATGTGTGTATTGTCACACAATATTGGGTATATTGGTTGTGTACTCACCAGGCTCTGGGATGTCAAATAGTCCATGTACGCTCTCTGGTGGTAGGATGGCCCGCACCTTCTCCTCCCAGGGCCTGAGGTATACTGGTTTGGCAGGAGGGCCACTGCCGGTGCGCTGACTCAAGGCGTGTTCCTTCTTGAGTAGGTCCTTGACCCTCCTGCGCACATCATACCACCTGTTCTGGATGTCTTTCTTTGTGCGCAAACATGGTGATTGTGCGTTCACCCTGTCGACGATCCTCTCCCACATCTTGGTTTTCTGCGACATGGGGGTCTGTTGGACCAATGTACCAAACAACTGTGGCTCTACTCTGAGGATTTCATCTACCAGGACTTCCAATTTACTGTCTAGGAACTTTGGATTCTTCTTTGGGGGCATGGTGATGGGTGGTGGTGGGGATTGATGTGTGTTTGAGTGTGCAAGTGAGGGTGGGTGAGTGTCAGTTTTGCTGGGTGTATGTGAGGGTGCTATTAGGGAGGTGCTAATGGTGTGTGGCTTGTGTGATGGATGAGTTGTGAGTGTGTCTGTGGTTGCTGTATGATGGTGTTCTGTGCTGGCAGGTCTGTTGAATTTGCAAAGGATCATGGTAGGGATTTGTGGCCTTTATATGGGTGGAGTTGTGGGTGTGTCTTTGTTCCATGTTTTTTTTCCCCAGTATTTATTGACTTTGTCATTGCTTGTTTGGCCCTTTTTTTTGTATTTTTTCCTTTGTATTTTTTGGGCATGTAGGAGACGTTCTTCTGACCGAGTAGGACGCTGCAGTTGGCTCGTGCGAGCTTCTCCGAGTCTTTCACGCTGTCTTTCTGCTGGGTTTCATGTGCGGCGTACGCGTTGGTCGCGGAGTATTCGGTTGCTTCGGCTCCCTGTTTTCTATGCGTGTCGGTCGTACGGCTTGAGCTCCGTGCGACTCGGTCTGGTTGTACACGCATTGCATCGTACTGCGCGGGTCAGAGTTCGCGGGTACGTATCTGTCGGGTTCATTCCTGGTGCGTGTCGGTCGGTTCGATTCGTGTAGATTTTCCGGCCGGATAGCTGGTTTCCGTGCGGTTCGGTCTTTCGGCTTGTGTTCCGTACTAGTCGGTCGTAATTCACATGCATAGCATCGTACTACACGGATCGGACAGCACCGGTACGTGTCAGTCGGACTACATTCCCGTACCGAGTCGGTCGGTACGATTTCCGGCCTGAATCGGAATCGACCCCTAAATATATAGCCATGCTCTTCTTTTAGGTATCAAGCTACATATATTTCATGATGTTTCAAATGAGTGACATTTTGAAACATCATTTTAATGTTTCTTCCATGTGTCTATACGTTCAGAAATGTTATGCTACATAAATAGCTGCTGAATGGAATTACACCAGATTTGGGATGAAGCTAGAACTTCACTAAGAAAAGCTCATTTGTTTGGCTTGGTGTAATCCATTCCGTTTTGGATATTTGTTTTGACATTGTTAGACCTGGTATCTTTTGGCGTGTTTCCCCTGTCTTTTTGCTTTCTGACCTCCTGGTTTTGAGGGTGTGCTGTACTTTGTTTTTGCTGGTTTAGTGTCTCTGCGCACTTTCTCACGGCTGTTCAGTGTTTTTTTTTTTTTTTTGTTCAAAATCTTTATTGTTTTTAAAAAGTAAGAGTTCATATAGTTGTAATAAAATGCAATACAACAGAACAACATGGTCAATAGATAATTAAGACGTTTAACAAAAAATATACACAAAGGTAAAATTTATGTCAGAAAATAATGAAGTCACACATAGTACCGGTTCAATATGTCATATAAAGAGAGTATCTTATACTGGATTAATAGCAAAAAATTAGTTGTATTGCATAGATACCAAAAAAGTGCCAGGATAAGCGAAAGAAACAAGGAAAGAATAGAGAAAGAGAATAAAAAGCAGGAACAAGGAAAGGAAGAAAGAAAGAGAAAGGGGACGATAGATAGATAGATAAATGGGTAGATAGACAGATAAGTAAATAATACAGATGGATAAATGGATAGATGGGTAGATGGGGACACCTGCTACAGTATGAAAAATAAATTAAGCAATAGAGACAAAGGGATATTGGGCCACCAACCCCTGAGATGACAACTTCATATAGTTATCCAGTGACCTCCAGATAATATTGGAAATGGAAGGAGTACAGTGTCTCTCTTCAACCGAAGTATGGGCCCCACGGAGAAATGATACCCAAGCCCACCAAGTATGATAGGACAGTAGATTAAAGGATTTCCACTCAGTTAAAATAATTTTGACAGCAATTGAAATAAGAAGATCTAATAGCTGCATATCCGTATCATCCAGAGGAAGAGGGGAACATGCGGCCCATGGACCCAATAAGATCATAGGGAATGAAAGTTCCACTGGAATGTCAAAAATTAGTGATAAGTGTTTCTGAACTAAATCCCAAAAGGGTTGTAATAACGAGCATTCAAAAAACATATGTTGGTAAGTGCCTGGGACCAAATTGCAATTCCAACAAAGATCCCCATCCCTCAGCCTTAGTTTATGTAAACGAGCAGGGGTCCAATGCAGAAGATTCATCGAAAAAAATTTAGATTGCATAAGGGAAGGAGCAATCTTATTTCGTAATGAAACTTTCCCAATTAACTGCCATGACTCTTGTGTGATATGTTTAAAAATATCACTATCAAAATGATGTGACCATTTATCTTGTGTAATAGTAGCCTGTGAAGGCAGTGGCGCAGATAAAAATTTGTATATTTTCGAGGCAGTATGACCTGAACGAGACCACATAGACAGAAGTGAAATAGTAACCGAATCTGTACAGAGGGTCACTTTAGAGAGGGCAACCTTTAATTTCAAAAAATAGTAGAAATCCATATTGTTAAGATTATATTTACTGGCCAAAGAAGAAAAGGGAAGAGGATCATGACTGGAATCATAAAGATGTTTGACCAACGTAAGACCTCTATTAGCCCAGGAAGACATTGTGGCAGGATCGATATCAGTAACAATTTTAGGATTATACCATAATGAGGACCATCTCGATTTATGAATGGGGTTGGAAACCTTTTTATCTATATGTTTCAGAGCAATAATTGTGTCAGAAATAATACGGCTTGAATGAGGTAATACAAGTTTAGAGGCAGTGAGAAAAGAGGGGGTAGAGAGAGGAGAACACAACACTTGTTCAATATAAATCCACGGAGGAGTATGGTGTGAATTCGATAAAAACCAGAGAGCACCCTGAGACGCTAAGAAAGCAATTTGATACAAATTCCAATCTGGAAGATTACAACCACCCAAGACCGATGGCTTCCTAAGATGTTTGTATGCAATTCTAGCACGTTTGTCACCCCATAGAAACTTTGAGGTAAGTAGATCAATCTCACGGAAAAAGGATGAGGACAGCCTCACAGGTAGCATTGAGGATAAGAAGTTAATAATCGGCGTTATCATCATCTTGAGAGTTTGGAGCCTTCCCCACCAGGAAATATATTTCGGAGACCAAGAGGACAAAAGATCTTTAATCTTAGCTAGAATGTGAGATTCATTATAAGAAATAGTATCTACAAGGTTATTGCAAAACCAAATTCCTAAGTATTTAATTCGAGTCGATTGCCATTTAAAGCCAGCCTCACCCATATGAGAAGGGAAGCACAACGCATTAAGAGGGAACATCTCCGTTTTGTCTCTGTTTAAAGTGTACCCTGAAACGATTGAAAATTCTTTAATGGTATTAGAGATGGCAGGGATGGCAGTAGCAATGTCTTCAGAGAATATGAGAACATCGTCTGCATACGCAGCCGTTTTAAGTGTATGTGTACCAAATTGGAAGCCTTTGATGTTATCATTTGAGTTGAGTAACCGAAGGAGTGGGTCAATGGTCAATAGAAAAAGAAGGGGTGATAACGGGCAACCTTGTCTAGTTCCCTGACGAAGGTTGAAAAAGGAAGACGTAGCCCCATTAACTCTGATGTTGGCTTTAGGCTGGGAATATAGGGACATTACCATGTTTATAAAAGAATCTCCTAAATTATGAGCCTGGAGTACTGCGTGTAAAAAGGCCAAGAAACTTTATCAAAAGCCTTTTCGGCATCAAGAGCAATCGCAGCTGATGGCAAGGCAGAAAGTTTCGCTTTCTCCAATATATGGCAAAAGGTTCGGATATTATCCCTAGCAAGTCTTCCTTTTACAAAGCCAGTTTGGGAGTTATGAATAAGGCTAGGGATATGGCGCTCTAATCGCTTAGCCAGGATTTTGGCAAAAATCTTAGCCTCCATATTCAGAAGCGAGATTGGACTAAACTTTTTCGGGTCAGAATGATCTTTCCCTTCTTTCGGAATCACAACAATAGTAGCCTCAGCAGCTGAACCAGAGACTTTACCCGACACTACAAAGTTATCAAGAGCGTTCTTAAGATATTTTATTATTGATGATGAAAAAGTCTTGTAGAAAGCAATAGGGTAACCATCAGGCCCTGGAGCCTTCACAGATCGAGTCGACCTAATGGCCTGAATTATCTCTTCAGAGTCAATCGGTTGCCCCAGAGCATTCATCTCCGACTGTGAAATAGTATGTGTAGGAATCGAGGACAAGAATTTCTGACACCCAGATATGTCACATTGATCCTTAGGAGTGTACAGTTTTTCGTAAAAATCACGAAAAACTTGTAGGATTTCTTGAGTATGGAATTTCCTAGAGCCCTTAGTGTCATTAATATAAGAGATCTGAGTAGTTTTAACATTATCAGTTTGGTACTTTAAAGTGGTAGCCAACATTTTACCAGCTCTATTCTGTAAGAGTAAGCGTCTAGACTTTTGAGCATGTACACCAAGGTAAGCTCTCTTAGTAACAATGGAGTTAAAAGTATATTTCAAATTCTTGATGTCTTGCAAGAGAGACTTATCATTAGAGCCTCTATATAAAATCTCTTTACATTTGATCTCATCCCCTAAAGATTGTAATGATTTTCTGATATCACTATTCCTTTTTGACATTTTTTTGATAATATGACCCCTAATAGTGCATTTAAATGCATCCCATAACACAACTGGGGAGTTAACCGAAGACTCATTATCATTGAAGAAATTGTCAATCTCCACAGATATTTCTTTAACTTCATCCTTATCTTCCAAAATCTCTGTATTGAGACGCCAAGTACGAGGGCCTTGTTTATCCGTCAAGTTAAGAAGAGTAAAAGATACGGCTGCATGATCGGAAACAACTATTGGGTGAATTATAGCATTACTAGTGTGTTTTAGAAGTGCAGCATCAACTAAAAGATAGTCAATACGTGAGAAACTAGAATGTGGAGAGGAAAAAAACGTGAAATCACTACCCTTCGGGTTATGTAACCTCCAAACATCAGCAAGTTGATGAGAGGAGCACATATTGAGCATTTGTTTATGTGACCTAGGAGGGCGAAATTTAAAAGCAGAATGTCTATCTAAAATAGGATCTAAAGGCAAATTAAAGTCACCTCCAACAATGGTTCTAGCACTTTGAGGGATGTCAGAGAGCTTTTGGTTATTGAACGCCAAAAGAGTTGATCATCAATGTTGGGAGCATAAATATTCATAACATATAATTCGTCTGAGCCATTGGACAAACGAGAAAGCAACCATCTGCCATCCGTATCATGTTCCGTCGTGACAATGGACAGACCAGAATTTTTAGAAATCAAGGTTACAACCCCATTCCTCTTACCGGAGGCTTCCGAGCAAGCAACATCAAGAACCCACTGTTTCCTTAGAAGCAAAGCTTCCTTAAAGGCTATCTTAGTCTCTTGGAGAAGAACAACATCACCAGATAGGCTTTTGCAGTAGTCTAGTATCTTGGCCCTCTTAACAGGATGATTCAATCCACGGACATTAAGAGATACTACATTTAGACCAGACATGAGGAGGCACGCCAGTAAACAAATAATAGTATCTGATAAAAGAGAAAGGGAGCACTATACAACATATCGACAAGCACATAAATAGATGGACTGCAAGGACAACATAACAAACAGGAGCCGAAGCAGGAGTCCCCAGGGAAAAAAAGATAGAAATAGAAGAGGAAAAGGCTAGAAAAAAGAAAGGAGAGAGAAAAAAATGCTCCAAAGAAAAGAGAAGGAGCATAAAAACAAGCAAAACCCCACCAGGGGATGTCTGTAACAGACAATTTGCATGGGGGAAAAAACGTAGAGGAGCAACCACAGAGGCGCACACCGATATTGTGGACCGCTCAGTAATAAAATTGATATTACATTGAGCAACAGAACATTAATGCAAAAATAAATAGTCCAGTCATAGATAACAATAATAAATATTGTGAGCACTAGACTAAGGCAATATTAATTTTAGGCATCATAAATAACCATAATGAATATTATGAATATCAAGCTAAGGCAAAAATAGATAATGCATCATAAATAACAGTAATAGATATTATAAATAACAGTTTAAGGCAATATTCAGTTCAATAATCAATTCAGGCCTCATAAACAGCAATAAGACATTATAAATAACTAATAAATAGTATGAATGTCAGACTAAGACAATCTCAAATTAAGATATCCTAAATAACAGTACTAGATATTATAGATAAGAGCCTAAGGCATGGTAAATATTCATAGGTGATGTAATAATGAATAAATTAAGGCATCCTAAATAACAGAACTAGCTATTATAGATAAGAGCCTAAGGCATTGTAAACAGTCATAAATAATGTAATAATTAATAAAGTGAGGTGTTAGAAATATCAATAAAAAATAATTCATGAGCTAAATATGTAGATAATAAGAGAATATATTCACATTATAAAAATTATACAAACACCAAATAGATGAATATAGGAAGAATGGGAAACAGAGGAAGATACAAATGAGTACTAACCACACGAAAAAAGATTAGATACCAGCACAGTCAGAAAAAGAAGAAAAGAGAAAGTGCAAGCTAAACGGATAAAAAGCATATAAAAGATATTGAAGAAGGTGGAAAAGACAGAACCCCAATAACATGTTAATAGGAAGAAAGAGAACCCAAAAACAACTATTTAGAAGTACAAATCAACAAAAATTCATCAGAACAGCAGAGGAGGATGACCGAAAATAGAAAAATAGACAGAGTTGGAGTAGGCCAGAAATGACAAGAGATGAAGAAGAGACTACGGAGAAGAGAATAGAGACATAATAACCCTCCTTATGTAATAGGACAATACCTAAACCCTGTCCACAAGACAGCAATAACTCTTAAGAAACCTGCCTAGAGGTATGAGCAATTTTAGGACCTGTGAAGAAAAAACAGATAAAATACCTGTGAAGAAAAAGTCAGTCAAGAGAGAGTAACCACAATGAACTAACAACAACGCTACTGAATCTTATTATATCCGCAAGGAACACATAGGCACGATAAGGCCATATATCATGGCAAGAGCACAGGGCAAATGAATCCAGGTTAACAACATTGAGATACATTAACCATGAGACGTGCTAGGAAGTGTTCCAGAAGCCAACTGATCCATCTGTGATTCAGACTGGTTATCCAAAAAAGTGGAAAGCTCTGCAGGTTCATAAAAAATCTGAGAGCGACCTCTAAAAGTTATTTTAAAACGCGAGGGACCTGCAAAGGAAAATGGAATGCTCATATCAATTAGCCTTCTTCGTAAATTCAAGAAACCTTTACGGCGAATGACAGTATCTCTAGCAAAGTCCGGTGATATTGATATTCTGTGCCCCTCCCACTGTAATGATTTAATCTTCCTCATGTGAGCTAGGATTTGCTCAGAATGTTGGTGGCGCAGAGGTTTCAGAATCACTGGTCTTGGATAAGCTAACGTTTTAGGCTTAAAGGTGGGAACCCTATGAGCACGTTCTATTTCAAAGTCTTTAACAAATGAAATGTTCAAGACCGTAGGGATCCATGTAAGCAAGAAATCCAACATTGACGGAGCAGAGTTCTCACAGTCCTCCGGTAGGCCAAAAATTCGAAGATTACTTCTGCGGTTCCTATCTTCCTGCTCAGTCAGGTCTCTTCTCAATGAGGCCAAGGAACGCTCTAAACTTTGAGCCTGTTTAGCTTGCTTATTCGTGAAGTCTTCCACAGAACTTATTCGTGTTTCTGCATTGGAGACACGTAATGAGAGATTCTTGAGGTCATTTCGGATAGCCGCCACCTCAACCTGAAGTAAGTCTGTATTTGTTTTGGTGCTTTGTGCTATGTCATGAACTGCATTAAGTTTAGTTAGAATAGTATCTAATGCTGAAGCAGAATCCATATTGCTTCTCGCTGAAGTGTCGGGCGTGGGTGAGATCTGTTTAGACCGCTTCAGATTCCCTTTCGAATCTCTATCCTTGGGGGTCACACCCATGCCCTCCGCCATTGCCGTGCCCAACAACAAAAACACCTCACAGAATGACTGTATCAATGTGGAGAAGTCGTAGAGCAGACGAAAGTGCTGTGAAGTATATTGAAGAACACGCCACTGTAGCGCACAGCAAGGAGGAGCAAGCACAGAGGAAGACTTGTGGAGAATTAAAATTCCCACACAGACAAATGAATCGCCAACAGAAAAACAAGCAACCACTGGTATCAGGAAATAGTGTGAGGTACAGACTGCTCACTCAGTCAGAGCAAATATGATCTTCAAGCGTCGCAAAGTTTAAAGTTCGCAATTTGACATGTGTAGTCCCCCCAATGAGGTAAAACCAACTGAAAGCAGGTCGCAAGTAATTCACTCAGCACTCAATAATTGCTGCCATTTTGTTAAAAAATAATGCCTCCTCAGCATAGCGTCTTTTTAAAGAAAATCAGAGCATGACATCGTGAAGCATAAAGGATATCCACGCAATACCTCATACATGAAGGGAGAAAGGTCAGGAAAAGCCGTGATGCAGTTCAATGACCTACTGAAGTGATCCGTGAAGCAGCAGGGACTTTCACTTCCGCCGCCATTTTGAAGCTCGAGCTTGAGGAGAAAATCGCCGAAACGAAAAAAACTCCAAAAGGACTCCAAACAGCCCGAGAATGATATGCAGCCTTCCCCAGGTGTTCCGCCACTCAAATCCGCCGCATGGTGATCGAAAAATCACCGATACAGCATGTTCCGATGAGCGGTCGCACCCGCGATCTGACGGAGCTTAGAAGGACGCGGCCATCTTGGTTGCGCGTCAAACCACGCCCCACGGCTGTTCAGTGTTAAAGTGCAAGTGCTCCTACTGTAAATTGTGTCATATTGTGATATTTGATTTACTAGTAAGTCTCTCGTACAGTGTACTGTGTGTCCCCAGGGCCTGTAAATCAAATGCTACTAGTGGGCTTGCAGCACTGGTTGTGCCACCCACACAAGTAGCCTTTCAGAGGTGTCTCAGACCGGCCACTGCAGTGTCTGCGTGCAGTTTTCGCTGTCATATCGACCAAGCAAGTGTACCCACTTGCCAGGCCCAAGCCTTCCCTTGTCTTACATGTAAGACACGCCTCAGGTAGGCCCAAGGGACGCCCAAGGCAGGGTGCAGTGTATGTGAAAGGTAGGACATGTACTGGTGTGTGTGACATGTCCTGATAGTGAAATACTGCCAATTTCGTTTTCACTATTGAAAGGCTATCTGTCCCATAGGCAAACATGGAAGTTGCTTTGTAACATCTTACAAACATAACTTTCCAAGATAGAGAAATGGAGTTTAGGCTTCCTGAACTCAGAATTTAAAATTACATCTTTTAGTGAAGATGATTTTTATGTTGTGTGTTTGAAAATGCGACTTTTAGAAAGTGGGCATTTTCTTGCTTAACCATCCTGTGTGCCTCTGCCATTTTGTGTATTCACCGTCTGGGGTCAGAGTGACAGGAGCAGGGATGTGCATTCAATCTAGACAGACACAAGGGGGGTTGAGGTGTGCCCTGCCTTTCCTGGGTGACTCATAGCCAAGCTGGCTGCATTTAGAGTAGTGGGAGGAGTTGTCACTTGCATCTGAATGAACTGTGGCTACCTTGCACAAAGCTGTCTCACCCTCCTAAAGTGAACCTGGCTTGAGCCAGACAGAACTGGTTTATTTATGCCAGTGGAACTTTGTGCCAACTTCAAAGGGAAATGTGGTATAAATATTGGGGCCCAGAACTTTAGAACTCGTATGGATCAAGGAACCTGCCAAGAAGAAGAGCTGGAGAAGCTGGTAGGAGAGACTACCACTTTGATGTGTGCTTTGCTATGTTGGTCTGCAGTAGCTGCTTCTGTCTTGAGCAGAGAAAGGACTGGACTGAACTTTCTGCAACTTCTTTCTGAGTGTCTCCAAGGGCTTGAAGTAGAGCTTGCCCCTTTGTTCAAGAAGTCTCAGGAACAACAAAGACTTCAAGATCCTCTGGGTACCAGCTTCTGGAACTGTTTGTTTCAGTTTCCACGGAGGAAAAATCAACACAATACCATCCCCGATGCCACTGCTGCTCCGTAACCTGAATGCACAGCAGAGGACACTACTGCACTTTGCACCAGTCTCACTGACGACGCAGTTCGACGCTGCCACCGAGCCGCTGCTTGCACCGTGATCTGTGGGCACCACACTCCACACCGCCACGCTTCACACTGCCGCCCTTGTATCCCCCATGACTGCGCAACACTGTCGCTGATTCTGCTGCCTGCACTGTGACCTATGGACACCGCTCGTGGAGAACACGGAGCACCACCCGCTTCTCACCGCAGCCCTAATCTCACTGACGACGCCACTCCAAGCTGACCTCGATGCCACTGCCTGCACTGTGGTTTGGGGGCACCACTCGTAAGTTACATGACGCTCCGTCCAGCCCCACACTGCAGCCTTGGCCCATCAATATCAGCGCCATCTACTCCAGTTCGTCAGCCGACGACAGGGCTTCAACAACAATGATGGCGCTGCCTGCACCGTGACTTTGCAGCACAGCGACAAGCACCATCTCACTTCGCACTGCAGCCCTGGTCTCACCGATGCTGCTGGACGCCGTCACCGAGCCGCTGCCTGCACCACGACCTGAGAGAACAGCATGCCACACCACTGCATTATGCACCGCAGCCCCGACACCCGCCGGTGCTCCCCCCCCTTCAACCGCACAGAGTTCGATCTGCAACGCGTGTGCCTTCAAGGGCCCGACGACTCCTGCACCGACCTCCGGAACGGACGCTTGCTGATGCCGGCTCTTCGGAGCTCATCGCGAGGTTCCCGATGTCCTGCATGTCTAAAGGTACTGTTTGCGGGCCTTCCTGACACCATAGCTGGCCTGCGACGCCACGGTCATCCAGAACTATTGGATTTGTTTGTTCACAACGCCGTGATAGCCCGGGACGGAGCTATCGACTTCAAGGACCTTTTGTTATAGTCTATTTTTGCTTTATTAGCATTTTGAATAACTGTATGTTGAATTTTTATCGTTTTGGTCTTGGTTTACACAGATAAATACTGGCTATTTTTCTAAGACTGGTGTGGTGTCCTTTTTTTTGTGTTTTCACCGTGTTACTTTTGGTTATGTTCAAATGCATTGCACACTGCCTTTAAGATAAGCCTGGCTACTTGTGCCAAGCTTCCAAGGGGGTGAACAGGGGTTATTTCAGAAGTGTAACTCTCTTATCCTGACTAGGAAGAAGGATCCCTACTTGGATAGGGTAACAACCTGCCAACTAGAGACCCCCATTTCTAACACACATGCTTAGAAGCCCCTGAAGTATTTGCGACCACTTTTGAAAATAGTTCTGGGAGGTGAGAAACGTTTGCCAAAGGGTGTGAGTAGGAGGTGTTGGAGCATAGGGACTAAGCGCAGGTCATGGTCAAAGGGCATGCTTTGTATCCAGTACATACTGCACAGGAGAAAAGGCTGTGCATATGGAATTCTGGGGGCACAGGACCAGCCTTCCCCCTCGTCTCCTTAACTCACCTGGCCAGAGTAGGGGAAGAAACCAAATCATGAACTTTCTTGAACGAGATCAACTAATGCCTCTTCGCCTAAGACCACAAGTCTCTCAGCTGAATCAAGCCAGCTAACCACGTGTAATTTTAGATACTTTGAGAAAGAAAGGTTGTCCACCACCCTAAAATTAGTCTTTCTTCTCCTTGAAATGAAGAATATAACTCCTTCTAGGGCTAGTTCACTAGTTTCTTCATATTAAACAGAAATACGTGGTTAAGTCCTTTTATGACAAAAACTCATTATCCATGCAATCTTGAAACAACATATTATGATCTTGGCCTCATATCGTTGTGTTATTCCCAAAATCTTGGGCCTCACACCCAGTAGATTTCCTAAGCTTTAAAACTAAATTGCAACCTCTTCAGAAAAGAAAGATAACTGCTCAGAATGGGTAGGAGTGTTAAAAGTCAGGAAAAACATGACTTTCTCATCTGCAGGTGATACAGCAGACCCCAGCCCTATTCCCCAAAGTCACTGCACACACAAATATTGGTAAGTTACACTATACAGTTATTTATTATTAACTAGTCATCTACACTTAATGTGAATAAGAATGATTGTAAATATTTCTAACAGCTCAGCAAGTACTGTACAAATTTGGGCAAATAATTAGATATGTCCCAGCATATTTCATCACACATTCCTAATCAATTAGTCTAATCCCACCTATGTTGTTGCCAGCTGTCTGACCACATGGTCATATTAATGTATCAATATGTCTGGGGTCATGTGGCGTTTGCCCCACGTACCTTTTTGTGCCATCAGGCCTGAAGTCGTAATTTCATAATTCAGCCTTCCTTCAACAACTAGTTAACGTACCTAACACCATCCCAAACATAGGTGTTGTATATGCCTTTCTTATGCGTGGTGGGCTATGTAGCGAGGAGGGTTCAGCACACACTTGGCTCCTGCTTTGGTACACACAGCAGTGAACAATACTCTTGTTCAAACACCATTGTTCATAAAAGCTCACTGCTACTATATCTCTTCTTCCTACAAAGCGGATCTTGCAAGGTCACCTTTCCCCCTAGCCATATTTCAGTTGCAGTGTTTATTAAAGGGCTTCACAGAATGGAAATTTCTCCTCCTCTGGCCGGTGAACGCGAGCCTCAGAAAACGTGACACTCAAGGACACATTTTATTAGTTGCACGAATTGAAAGGCTGTTGTTAGAAAATAAGCAGGCCTTTTTCGTACGCCTTATTGCTCTCTTCATGCACTCCAATGCACGACTAGTGACCATTTTCACATACTGCAAAGCCTGTGTTGTATGTAACATTATATTAGACATAAAGATGCCATGCCACACATCTTAATATTTTTAGTACTCTTAACTGCTTACATACCAAAGGGTTCTCTCTCTTTGGAGCCTGCGTACATAATCATGACCTCGCAATAGCTGATGTGCACCTCCAAATTGTGCTCTTGATATATGATACTAAGTACTTTAGAAGTCAGATATTTCCTATATAGGTAATTAAGCTGTACCATTTTAAATAGTTCTTTACCAGATATCTGTTTAACAGGCAAGGTTGAAGTCCAGTGACTGTGTGTTACCCTCATCCCATTAACCTCTAATTACCAGCATGTGGGCGCTTATACTCACTAAATGCTGGATACAGGTCTACCAGCCTTGCCAGTCTTCTGTATCCCGCAGGAATGATGTTTACGTTGCCCTAACTACAGCAGCAACCCTTGCATACTGAAGGAGTTGCCCTAAAGCCACCCCAATCAGTGTCTTTGCCTCCTCAAAGGAGTGGAACATGCACTCGTAGAAATAATTGCTTATTTGTACGACAGTGGCATTCCGCTCATTCAGCTACCGCTTTATATTCTTTCATTTTCCAAACAGTGCGCTTCTCTCAAAGAGGCATGGCTCAAGCTTACAACTCCTTTTTTTAATAATTCTTTTACTTGCCCAGTCCCATACTTTCCCCACTTGCTGGAACAAATTAGGGGCATCTGCCACAGCACCATCCTAAATCAGCAAGAGATCCTTTAGAGTCTCTCTTCCCAGCATACCTGTCTTCATGAGCTCAGTAGGCTCAGCATGAAAAATAGTATCCATCCAATGAGGTTTGCCCAGTGTCTATATGTTGTAGCACTGCCATCATATATTGTCATTTGACTATATCAAATGCTTTTTTGATATCCAATGAAGCAATATCGTACCCCGCCCTCTGTTTTTAGTTGATGCAGCTTATGTGTGTTAGCCTTCTCTGGTTCATTAAGATATTCCAGTCGGGATAGAGGATGCAGCAGAACTGCAAGTACTCTTAGGATTCAGCTCGTAGCTGCTTTTCTCAGTATTTAGACATGAGGATTCCATGAATAAAGGTCTGTATGATATGCAGTGAAATAGTTCTCTGCCCGTTTCCCTATACCATCAATTACGGCCGTCCTTGGAGGCAGCACCATCTTATCCATGGCCTCAGTGTAGACCTCAGGAGGACTGCTAACTGCCAGTCCTGAGAAAGTCTGGCAAATTCATTTATAGATCAGCGCTACACAGCATTTTGTCCTTGTTCATACCCTGTGTAACACTCAGCAGCTCTTCAGTCATCAACAGAGCTTCAGTCTCTTCCCTTCGTTCTGACTTCCTTTCACCCAAGTCTGCTGCTGTTAATAACTCAACCAATGATGCAGTGCATGATTGGGTTGACTAAGTATATAGCTGGTTAATGCAATTTCACACTTGTTGAACCTGTCCGGTGGTTTACTTAGCATTAGCCTGATTGTTGTCCTCTCTGTCGAATTCTTAGGTTTTGTTTGCACCTCTCTTTGTTTTACTGATTTAGCCTCCACATTACCCAATTTTCTTTCCCAATTGTCATCTAACCTCATTGATCTTACTGAAGCACTTCCCTCTCAAAACCAACTTAGTAGCTGTAGATGGGGTGGATGCTAGTTAACATTAACCCACACTTCTTCTTCAGTCTGAATGTTTGCTGTAAAATTAAATCTTGTACTGTTTCTTTATGCGACCTTCAAGTTGATATTGTTATACTGCATCTTTGCCAAGATAACCAGTCTCTAAATGTCTATTTATGTGGCCAAGACTTACCAGGATGTTGTCAATCCTTCCATCCGTCCAATGTTGAGCTGAATAAAATGAGTAAACACTTTTAGTCAGATGATTAGCCCTCCAGGTGCCACATGACACATAAAGCGCTCTATCATTGTTTGCGCAGAGTGCACCTTTAAAAACAGTGAAAATGCGCCCTATTACGATGAATGCGCTACCCCAGGGCAGCCGCGAACTTGCGCTGCCCTGGGAGCTGCGCATTCAGGTGAAAAACGGAGCAGCTGCTTTACAGCCGCTCTGTGTTTTCACAGTGCAGGCGGCAACCCGACTGCACTTTTGAAGGGGATTAGAGATCTCTTTGCAGGCTAATGCAGTCAATGACTACACCCTCCGGCAAAGGGACTGTCTGGGGGTTCAATGGGACCTCCTTTCCCCCTGCCAGAGGGCTGCTATCAGGGGGCGCACTGACAGTGCGCCTCCTGAGCGCTTCTTTGCCTCTGCACCCACGTTGGGAATACGGCGCGGGCACACAGGCAAATGGATTCCCTTATTTGCATGGGGCACGCCCCCATGCAAATGAGGGAATGCCCCCTTAAAGATCGCGCTGGCGCTTTATGTACGCCAGTGCTATTGGTATTACAGAAGTGGCCGCACAAGCGTCTGCGGCCCATTCTGTAATACCAAAGTGCCCGGGGGGTGGCTGAGCAATGCGGGTGCTGACGCCTATTGCTCCCCCGGGGCACTTTATGTAATAAGGCCCCATATATCCCCCAGCTCAACCCTTTCCATCGCTCCCCTTTGTTCTGTCTCTATTTTAAGATTGGCCCCATTTTTAGGTCTCGCCTAGCGTTGCAGCGCATCCGCTGCTCGCTTTGCGAGGCATGCTGTATTAGGGTATTTTTTAGAAGTGGTGTGGAGGCCCCGCCTATATTTTTCATTGGCTGGCGTCATCGTCCATGGTAAATGCTGGCTTCCGATTGAAAATGAGGCTTCTTAGTCCCTCCTTGTTACCGCCCTGTCTCCTTTTGGGACCGCCCATCAGGACTGGATCGTTTACTTGCAGCGTTATACTGTCTCCTTCAATTAGTGGGTAAGCACTTTTTTTTTGGCATTCGCGTAAAGGCGACAGCTTGTTTCCAATACCTTCTGCTATTGATCCTGCTTACCGCGTCCCACCCACTTTCACTTCATCATATTTCTAGGATAGTACCTTTTAAGGCCATTTAAGAGCGATTTGTCTGGTAATTGCTTTTCGCCATGTGGTAATCTGGCACCCTGAGTTACTGGAGAGGGGCCGGCTAATTTACACTGACTTTAGCCCGCTACTTTGCAGCTGGGCTCTTTAAATACCCTATTTTCCCCATCACGTGAGAGATATGAACAGTGTTGCTTGGAGTGTAACAACATTTCCACTTTCCATTATTCGGCCGATCTGTTTAGCATATAAATGTACTCGCGGCGTTCGCAGGCTGTTTATCCCTGCGGCTGGATCGGCTGAGTGCGGACCCCTCTTTGTCCCCCCTCTGTCCAGGCGCCCAGTAATAGCCTGGGGTGAATCCTCGTGTGCCCCCTCACCTCTGGCGCACACCAGGTCTTCAAGGCGCTTCGTGGCGCTCACCAGGGAATTCCATTATTGACTTCAGACCTGATTCCTGTTGACCTTTCTCACAGTCAGGCCTCGTCAGCTCGCGAGTGGTTTATTCACATGACTGGGCAAATGCAGCGCTTAATTTAGCACAGATGGCAGGACTTCTGGGGTACTGGGGCTGTTTGTTGAATTCAACCCAACATAGTTTTTTGTTGACAGTTATCGGCGAGCGCCAAGCTTGTAAGGACTGGGGGAATTGACAAGGTTCGAGCTGTAGGGGGCGTGGTTAATGAAACTTAATATTATATGCAAGAATATTAGAGTACCCCCCCAAACTGAAGGTTATGCCTGGCATTTTAGGGCAGTGGGCCACACGGTGGAAACCATGGGATTCGGGTAGGCTGTAGTTCAGGGCAGTAAATTAAACCACATTAACATAATCTGAAAAAGATCGCTTCCAGCACAATGCAGCATGGGACAGTGCACATTGCAAAGTGGTCCTGTTTTACGCAAATCAGTACATCTGCGTGTTTGAACATCAACAAAGCGTGCCCAGGAGCAAGGGCGGAAGTAGTTTCCCCGATGAGTCCTCTACAGTCTTGGCTGCTGCCCATAGCTCCGCCCCCTATGACGCTGTATTATACTTAAGTAGGTGGCATGGGACTGCTCTGCATCTGTTAGCAGACACCCCCTTCTGTGCCCTCAAAGTGTTCTGCCCCACCCCACCAAATCACCTCATTGGTAAGGTCGTTTACCAGGTGACTCCATGTCACCAGGGACCCCATGATCCAGATTTTCAGTCTATAAACCTTTGTAATTCAGAACTTTGGTCATTTTCAAAGTGGCTTCACGTCACGATCCAGCACCATAGAAACCAGTTAAATAAATAAACAATTGAATCAATGAGGTGAACCATCACTACAACTCCCAGCTTGCACTGTTGTTTGATGGAAAGCCCAGGAACCTTATTGGCTGATCACATTTGCCGATAGCATACTAGTCTCTTCAGCCCAAAGTGCGCTTTGCACCTGGGGTTACTATATTTGTGGTCTGCCAGTCCCTTGGTTGCCCCCAAAATATTAATAAATCCTCGCTTTCAACCTTTTCTGCCAGTCGTCCCAAAAGGCAGTGCATAAGTAAAAAAAAAAAAGAAGTGGGGGAACTAAGCAAGTTAGGCAGTATGCAAGTGACATCATGGCATGTGACATCACAGTGCGTGACAACACACGTGGCATCACAGTTCATGACCTAACAGGAAGTGACCTCAAAAGAAGGGACATCATATCTTAAGACCTCACACATATGTTTAGCATGTCTTTCACGAAAACTTTTGAGCGCATTACAATATTTAAACAAGCATTTGCAATGCAATAGGTCTCGCATTTACGCGGGTTTAAGCTATTGGCATTGTAAATGACAATGCCTTTTATTTATGTTTTAAAAACCAAAACATAAATAAAAGGCATTGTGATTTACAATGCCAATAGCTCAAATTTGCATAAATGCGAGACCTATTGCATTGCAAATGCTTTTTCATTAGGTCGAGCCTAGCGCAGCGCGCATGCGCTGCGCTGCGAGGCTTCTTGTAACTACTCTAAACTACTCTGTGTGGGTCTGACTCCACCCACGCATTGGGTTGGCTTTTGCGTGTGTCATTTTGTAATCGTAGCCTGCAAATGGCTAAAGGTGGGTGCATGTCCCACCTCTTTTGAAAAGGTTCACTCCCACGGTGTTTTGCTGGCGGGAGCGAGCAGCGGCGCGCAAGGCGGCAGCTGCAGTGCCTCCTTGTCTCCCCTGCACCACTCCCCCTTGTCTCCCTGTGCCCGCCCCCACCACTCCTCTTGAGCTGCTTGTCTTTTACTTATCTGCGCCATATGTGTCCTTTCATAAAGCACAGGATTTCTAAAGAGCCAAACACGCTAGCATCACGTCGCTTGAGGCAACGTGAAGGACACGGATGTCCGTAACATGGTCGTCGGCGTCTCATGTTACGAAATGTTGTGCACACGGGAGCGCAGATGTATCTGAAAATAAAGCCCCTGGCAAGCGGCATGGCACGCACGGTTTCACTCGCAGGCAGGGGATCATTTTTTCAAACAAGATCTCCGAGTGAATGGGTCTTTAAATAGACTTAAACACGCAACTGAATATCGCTGCCGGGAGCCTCGCACGATGCAGACGGCGTCCACTCCACGAACACGGTACACCACTCAAATGACAACAATCTGTACCACTGGCATGCGCGGCCTCGCGAAACCAGACCACAGACCCATATATCTCGTGGCTACACGAGACCAATCACTACACCTTCCCCTAACACACTAACACCCCCCCCCCTTCAAACAAAGCCATACAAAGCACACGTTAAAGGGCAATAACAAAGGAGCCTCAAAGAGTTCAACACATCGCAAGACTTCCGATGGCATGGACGCCTCACCCCCACACGCACATATCTTACAATGCACTGATGTGTTAGCTATCAAGTAACAGAGGCGATTACAGCTATGTAGGCCCGTCCGAAAAACATTGACTTTTATCTACCATCTGCTTCTTGTTGCTTAGTAGTGTAGGAAATATATGTTATCTGCTCCTCTGAGCTGTAACCCCCTTCCGTTGTCCATGTTGTTTTTCTTCCCGTCCCCCTCCCGCCGTACTTGTGGTTGTACATTTTCTGTGGGTCTCCCCGCTGTGTTGTCAATCACAGCGATACAAAAGGGGATGGACTGTTCCCATGAGGCACAGGGTCAGACTGATTTGCATATGGCCATGTCTGAACTGGGGTGGTGGAGTGAGCTAAAGAATGATGATGGATTAAACCCAGATCAGTTGACTGGGGGTGAGTGTTTGATTGGCTCAAACGTTCCGTCCATCATCCCCTTTTGTATCGCTTTGTTCGCCCTAAGTTGGCGGGGGTATGCCCAGACGTGGGTCCCTTGCTCACTTTGCCACTGGATTCAAGCAAGCCTGGCTGATGACGGCTGGAATGCCAGAAACCGGTCCTAGGATGCTTGTTTCCGGTCCAGGGAAGACATGGCTTGGCAGTTCGTGCTGGACTGTTCCCATGAGGCACAGGGTCAGACTGATTTGCATATGGCCATGTCTGAACTGGGGTGGTGGAGTGAGCTAAAGAATGATGATGGATTAAACCCAGATCAGTTGACTGGGGGTGAGTGTTTGATTGGCTCAAACGTTCCGTCCATCATCCCCTTTTGTATCGTGTTGTCAATCACAGGCCCCGGAGGGCCGGTCGCAAGCGGGTGGTCCACAGGTGCCGCGCACTGCTCAGAGGAGGTGCCGCGCACTGCTCCGAGGATGCGCCGAGTCTGCTGCTCTCACCCTCTCTCCTTCACTTGCGGCAGCCCGTGAGGTACCCCCCCCCGTGCGGCACGCCACTGTTTAAATGCTGAACAGAGTCAGCAAAAAGCATTGCAAAGCCAAAAGGCGAGACCTATTGCCTTTGCCAATGCTTGTTTAATAAACAGTTCATGTTGCTCACTTGCATCCTCTGCACATCCTTGTAGGGAGTTACCACCCTCATTAGCTTATCACAAAAGCCATGCCCTCTATGTTGGGTGCATAAATATGCAGGAGGTATATTTCTTTGCCACCTAACAGCCCTCTCACTAGTATATACCTGCCTTTTTCTTCCCTCTGTCACACATTAACTTTAAAGGTCACTGCAGGTACCTACTGTGTGGCCCACCCTATTGAATATGCCAAGTATGTGGCCATTAAGAGCCTTCATCTCCATTTCGTAGCTACGCCAGGCATTCCTGTGGCAACATAAGGTTTCCCCACATGAACGCCTTTAATCTGTTTTTGCACAAGAAGGATTTTCTCCTTTTCGAATGCAAATTAAGGCACTTGAACATTTTATGTAAGCAAATTCACACTGCTAGCCATGTTGAATAGCAATACTAATATGCATAATCCAGGTTAATCTGTTCACCCCAATCCTTGTTGCGGATCTTCCCTAGCCCCTTCCTTCCACAAATCACCCTTCTAGTTTGTCAGCCTGAGAAAACTTTAAACTTCTTCATCCCTTTTACCAGACATTTTTGCAGCAAATAAGCACAGAGAAGTTAATGAACCCCCTCTTTTCAAAGTTGGTAGTATATGCTGCCAATTCTCAATTATCAGTTTGGCCACCCAAATCACAGTCCCTTGCATACCCAGAACCTACTCCCTCCACTTCCTAACGAGACCGACTGTGGCCTTTACTACTTAGAAACCTTTAAAACTATCCTATAACCATGAATTTCCCTGATCCCCAATCTGTGGGTGTTATGTCCCTGTTGTCAAGTTGCCCAGTCCTGGGTTCAAAGAGGACCAGCCACTATATTGGCTCATTCTGCAAGACTGCACCACCCACCTCTCATAGGTAACAATAGTTGATCAGTGGTGCCTGAGTTAGACAAGAATTGCCCGAAACCACCTTGCCTTCCAGTTCAACTCAAACTATGTGATGATGGATACACTCCAATCTCAAAAAGTAAGATAATAAAATTAGATAAAATAGGCTTTGTGTTCTCCAGGACTGATCTCTGATGAGCTCCAGTTCCCAGTGATTTGTTTACAGTGTTTATCGTCCTGCTGACCAGCCTGATTTTCATTTTCACTGTCTGTGTGGTCCTGTCAAGGTACTCTTTCTGCATACCACTTTGTGAATCTTCTATCGTTCTGGATCTCTGTCCCTCATATCAGCATTTTTTTAGGGAGGTGCTCCTGCTCGTGGAAGTCAGTGGCCTGCCAGAGCCATGTCAGAATCTCTCCCCTCACTCCAGCCTGTCGCACACATTCTCCAGTTCCATGTTCTAGAAATAGCATGTACTTCAAGTGTTGTTCTTGCAACTTCTGTTTAAGCAATTGAAATAACTTGTACAACTTTTGCTCACATTGAGTATAATGCAGGAGCACCATAATCCTTTTACCCTAAAAAAAAACTGACCCTGTCCATTTTGCGTGCTGCCTTCTACTGATAGTGAAAATTGAGCACGTAAAACTCTTTGTACTCCTCATATCCCTGTGTGATCATCTTGCACTTCAATGATGGTTTTGGCTCCCTTCATTCTTAGAGGTTACAAAAAATGGTTCACAAGTGAATAAACTGGTGAGGGGGGTACCTGTCCAGCGGAAGACTGCAACTGGTTGTTAGTGTAGAGTGTAGCGTAGACCCTACCACTCACAGGCAGCTGCGGCCTGTGCATGTAAGAGCGGTGGGGCCGGGTGGGGGGGATTTCGACAGACGATGAGGGAAAATTAATTATTTATTTAATTTTTCCTCGTAATCGTCTGTCGAATCCCCCGCCCCACCAACCCGGCCCCACCTCTCTTACCTGCACGGGCTGCGGCTGCTCACAGGTTCTTGTTACCTACTTTGTCTCCAGCCTTCTTGTCTGAGGTCATCCAGATTAGGACATTTATAATTTGTTTAGTGAGAAACAAAGAACCGATCATGCAGTATCTCTCTGACACTTTCAGTACTATTAGATAGTTTAGAGAATTTGTTGTCACTAACAATGATTTTAGCATTATAGGTGATTACTCCTGAGCTAAGGTAGCTATGTCCTTTGTTTAGGCCGTAGGTTTACAGTTGGAATATTCTATGCCTTCCATGCATAGAAAGGAAATATCATATAACTCGCAGTCTGAGCGCACTCTCACCAGATCCAACACACACAGGCCCAATAGCACATTATGGGTTTGTTGAGGATACCCTCCTATTTAGACCTGGGGTGAACTGATCAGAAAAGAATTCAGTCACACTTGACTCCACACTGAAAGACTTGGACCACCCAGTGAGACAGCCATTAATGTTGGTGTCAGGTGAGTCAGCCTGTCCTTCCATTCAGTCTTGCTGTCAAAGGCTCGACATAGCAGTTGATCATTAAGCTTCTGCGGCTCAAGGGTCAATTATGACCACTCCTGGCAGACTTCCTTTGGCCCTGAGGCAAGCACGGGTAGCCAGCTTGTCAACCTGAGCAGGGAGTAGAGATAGATGGTTCTACTGAACCTACCCAGAATGAATTTGCATTTGGATATAACAATACTAGACTAGTACCTGTCAGACACAGGGTTTTAGGTGGGTTTCCTTTTCTCTTTTTCTCAATAGAACACTCTCAAGAAATTTGAAGCATTATTTTCCCAGGCTTTATTTGGAGCCTATCTAACCCATAAAATATGTAAAAATATTTATACTTGTAAAGTACTTGTAGCGATTATAAATCAGCAAAGAGTAAATATGAACACAGACAAAATAATACATTAAATGATTTCCCTATTTAGTAAATCCTTGCTAATGATAATTAGCACTGAAAGAATTGCTGTTATGAAGGGTGCCCAGCATTAGTCTCATACCCGATTCTGCCTGCAAAGACAGTCTGTACTTTGGAGAAGCCATGATGTTCTCAATCTGCAGCCTTGACAGAAAGACAGCAAATTTTCCAGGAGTGTATATGTTCCTCTCAACCAAAGAGTACTGGCAATGCTGCTTTTATATTGGCTTTCACTTTTAAGAAAAATATATAATTATCACTTGCCATGTAATGTGAGAGCAAACCCATGAGCAATATTGCCCAATTTTACACATACAGTCTCTCCATGCTGATACAACTCTACTGAAAATACAAGTATATGAATATGAAAACTAAAATCACAGTATCAAAACTCATACGAATATAAAACATATTGTAATACAATCATAATATAAATAAGCAAGTTTAAAGCCTATGATGCCTTAAGGCTCTAAAAGAATGACGGACTGGTGCACAATATGATGGGCACCAGTACAAACAATGCAAAATACATAACAAAACTTCTTGGAGGGAGCCCAACTCTTTCAAGTAGCCCTAGTGCCTCTCAGACAGAAATATTCCTTCCAGAATCATAGTACCTTGAAAGTTGTGGCAGATATCACTATGAAGAAAAAGTCACACATGCATAAATAAAACATTCTTGGTGCTGTCATTATGACAGACTGATTGTTAAAATAGAATGTTCAGACTTGTAAATGTTGGACTGAGGTCATGTGATAGAGAGGGAGTCTTCAGGATTTTATTTGCTGGACTGGAAGTGTAGGATCACAGTCTCCAGGAAGGAAGATAGAGGATCTGCAGCTTTGACATTCTAAGACCTCCGCTAGATGGAAGACTAATAGTTTGCAGCAAAATCCTGGAGTGAAGAACTTGACTCCTCACAGTAGCAAAGTGGAAGTGTTGAGACACAGAATAAGCCATACCTGCAGCACTCTGTATATGTGCTTATACGCTTATTGTAGAAAACATCGGACATGATGCGGAAATCTGAAAGGAAGCAAATCGTGGATTAGTTTTGTCCCCATTTGGGAAATGGACTGAGTGCCAAAATTGAATGGTGAAATAGCAATGCTTTGTTGGAAGAAGAACCTTTCCCTCAAGGAAACTACTGTCATGAGAAACTATGTGAGACTCGCACTTACCCCAGTGGTGCCAGGGACCCTGACAGGATTTCTTTAAATGAACCTGCTTATAAGGAGGTTCACGATTATCAAAGACTTGAACTAGAGCTGCAGGGAATGTGTGGCTAACTCGAGAACAAAGGTTTGGGCTGAAGAGGCTCAGTGTAGGTAAAATAGTGTTCAGACCAGAGTTGCAGGTTTTCCGTGCAAAGGTATAAGTTCTCGAGTAAAGGAAGTGTTTATAGACAATGCCTGAGGTTAGAAACAATCACCAGAAGCAAGACCAGATTAGCCATTCTGGCATTTCCACTTTAGGCTGCAGTTTAGGGGGCAGTTTTCAGAAGAGGATGGGCTACCATGACCAAAATAAGCACCTACGGCCCCATTCTTGTTCTCCTGCAGAGTAGGGTTGGGTTGAACATTTTTAACAGGGCTGACTGTGGCGTCCAGGCAGAAGGCAAATAAGTCCATGTCTCCAAATTGGACAGTAGTAAGGTTGGACTGTAAAATGAGTACAGGTGCACTATCAAACATGCACACAGCTGCAGCTATCTTTGAATGATTTATGGCAAAAACCATTCAAGGATGGCCACGGGAAGTGCGGATGACCCAGCTTCCATAGTTGAATGTTTATGAGAAAAAATACCATTCACAGATGGTTGATCGCTTATATTTGCTTTATCATTGCAAATATTCAAGCACTGTCAATGTTAGTGGATGGGGTGGTATCAACCCATGGAGAATGGGAGCGAAAAAGTCTTTGGAAAGTGGTGAGAGGATTGGGGGGGGGGGAGAAAGTGCGGGGTTCCAGCAGAGATACAGAAAGGTGAGGCAGGAGAGAAAGTAGACCTCCATGCACTGATTTGCAATGGTTCATAGGAGGAGAAACGGCGCATGAAAAGCGGACTTCTAGAATGATTCGCAAGCCAATCTCCTGAGGATTGATCTAAGATGTAATAGACAATGTATCAAGCCAATGGCTAGAAGAGGAAGAACAAAAAAAGCCAATGGTTTGAAGTAGGCTGACCCAAAGGCCATTCTAAGTATATGTCTTTCAATGACCGACATCTAAAGCTGTCTGAGTGAAAAACTAAAGGCGATCCCATCTTAAACCATCCAATATTAACTGATAGAGAAGTAAAATTTCACAAACTCACTGTCCTCAAAGTTATAGTTTTTGTGGGTATGCATCACAATGTTGCCTTTTTGGGGGAAGAGAACACTTGACAGTGTTGGTTTGGATATCATCTTTGTGGACCAGATTCTGACCGATGACAATGATCTAAGTATAGAATGAATTGAAACAAAGATCTGAGGAGGGAAGAAGGTGATACTAGAGAGCGGGGTATTGTTGCACAAATCACTAGGACTTGAGAATGAGAGGGGGGAGACACTGTCAACAACACTATCCTCTACAAAGAAGAAGGGGGCCTGAACAACAAAATGGGACACTGAACACCACCTGCACGTAAAGGAAAGTACCTGCGACTGTGACACTTGTTATCAGGATGCTAGTGTTAAGACAGTCACGTGGTATAGGGTTGCTTATTTTGAGCTGTAGAAGGACCCATAGTCCAGAAAGGAGGACCACTCTGGTGTGTGTGCTGGGTGGGGCTGAGGCATCAGCAGTTGTGAACAGTTTGCAAGCAAAGTAAAACCAGAGGATCAATTGGTTAAAGCAGCACCCATGACAAGTGGGGGTGGGATATGCCAGTTACATGTGCTGGATGGGGTGTGGCTACTCCTGAAGCTTTAGAACCATCTGTGAATAGAAGGAGGGCCCTGATTGGATCAGATCTTATCTGTCTATTGGAGGAAAGACATGTTTACTTCCCCATGAATGACAGGCTGCAAAATTGCCTAGAACATTGTTGGAGCACTATCCTGTGTGTGTAGATGCACTGCTGAGCCAGATACAGTAGATTTAGCAGGATAGCTTATTCAATAGAAAGTAAAATACACATAAAACTAAGAGATCCAAAGCTTTTCTCGATCCCATTGGCATGCTCAGATTGCCAAGTTTGAACACTTGCACCAGGGAAGAACTTAGCAGAACGTCGTGGGGGAGGCTGTTGGGCGAAATGGTTATGGCGGAGGGTGGAGGCGGCGGAGAAGGTTTTCTGTACAAGTTTGGGGCCCGAGGTTCTTTAAGCGAGTTCGCCTGAAGGTTCTTAAGGCCGCCTTGGAAACCTGGTACAAAGTAAGATGCAGATGGGGGATTGGGTATTACTCAGATTTCGCACCTATATGGGACTCCCCAGGGACCCCACTTTGCCTTAAAGATAGTTTGGCTGTACCAATTAAAAGAGCAGGTATAACCATCTGGTCAGACTTGTTAGCGGCTGAAGGAATCCACCCTTGGGAGTTATTAAGGGCTAAGATTGGAACTAGTTTTTCCAGGTTCAAGTATATTCAACTTGTATCTTGGTTTGAAGCAGAAAAGGGGGACATAAGAGGAGACTGGGAAATGGAGCAGTCCCTCCAATCAGTACATCTAAGGAAGAAAGAGATATCCACTTGGTATAGGAGGCTCCTGGATGCAGAAGATATGGAACTTCCCCTCAAAACACAGTCTGGAACCAATCCCCCTTTGAGTCAAACATTGCAGATCTGTACGAACCCTCTCTGAAGTTACTTTATAAATATGTCAAACCGGCCAGCTTAAAGAAGAATCATTTCTTTGTCATCAATAGACTTTATTATACACCTGCCAAAATAGCTAAGTTCGCCCCGCTTTCCACTCCAAAATGTCCCAGGTGCAATACTCCCAACGCTAATGATATTCATATCTTCTATGAATGTCCAGAACTCAGAACTTTTTGGAAGGGGGTGGGAGATACTGCTTGTGGCATTTTTAAAGTTAACATCGAGGTTAATGCTTCACTAGTATTCTTTGGTGAGGATGGATTGTCTAGTTTGAATTCATCGCAGATACATAGAGGGTTGTTGCTATATCTGGTGCTACTCGCCCAGAGAGAGATCTGCATGAAGTGGAAAGATCCACGGCCCCCGAAATTTGAGGACTGGCTTAAAGCCACGTTTGCTATGGCTCGCTTGGATCAGAATGGAACCGGGGAAAGTACGATAAACATCTGGCAGCCTCTAATGAGTTGGGGCCGAGACTTGAGATTAATATAGTACTATTTGGTTTCCTCCGGTCCAATGATTACACCAAGCCTTCATCAAAAGGGGCTGGTCAGGCCGACCTAAGCAAGTGCAGCAAGCCGCAGGGCGCCCAGCTGGTAATGACGGCTTTCGCTAAGATCTGCAGAAGCTTATTGGTGAGATGAGGACAAAAAAAAAAAAACATAGCAGAGCTAGGACCAAACCACAAGTGGTCCGATACAGAAGGCATGATTGTACCTGGTGTGATATTACAGGTACTGCACCATATTACCACACCTGTACCAGGCTATTACAAGAATCCACATCTGGAATCTCTGTTTCCTTGTCGATTTCCGCATGTTATTCCATTGTTAAACTCATTGTCACCAGTATATTTATTTAGACTTCTGACCCGCATTGTTCAGTGGGACTTATAATATCGAGTCTACTGGTTACTTGTTACCAGCCAAATTGTGATTACCAACTAACTCGTGATGAAGCCCTTAGAGTACTGTTGCAAGGAGACCTTCTATTTATGACCTGGCCATCATGTTGGAGAGTAACTCACTGGATTCACTGTTTTGCGGCCATGGATTGCATTTGAAATATTGGATGACTGCTGACAAACACATATTCACATCTTTTTCTCATTAGAATTTCCCCCGGAGATTAAACTGAAACACTTGAAAATTCTTGTCTAATAATCTTGAGTGGTTCCACATGAAAAAACATGCAATTGATCAGCAGCCTGTGCGGCACATTTTAGAAATTCTTCTTACCACTTCCATTTATCAACTTCATCAGGAGTGTAATAAAAGTCAAACATCTCTTTATGGTTCCTGTGCTGGCATTTCATGTTCAAGGGGACAAGATGGACATCAGAAGCCATTAGTTTAAAAAAAGCTGACTTTAGACTTTTCCTAAAGATGACTGGGGAGCATATAATTTTCTATGGGTACGAATGTTAAACCCCGGGATTTCGAGCATTGACTGATGAGCTGGAGGTCAACGAATGGTTACAGTTGATAGAGTTGTTTACTGAAATTTAATGCATTGACTAATGAAACGCAGACTCTGGCTAAAATAGAAATTTTAGGCCTCATACTCCTTCTTGTATGTGAAGTTTACTGCCAAGGGACCTTTATCATGTGGATAAACTCGTATTTTCATGTCTTAGTAGAATAATGCTTGAATCTACTTTTCACAGGCAAGGCATTAGTACAAGGTGTGTGTTTGGGATATATCTGTGCTAAAGGGATCCTAGAGGCTGAATCAACAGCGCTCTTTTCCTGGGTTTCTACCATGGTTCCCTCTCTAGAGTCAACCACAGCCTCTTCCCTTTCACTCAGCATCTAAAACTGGTCCATAATAAACTTAGCAAGGACGTCTCTGTGCTTACTCCTGAGAACTGTCCACTCTCTGTCCCAATATAAATCCTTTATCTGATCTATGGACATGGTGTTGAGATGAATTCCCTACCCTGTGTTTTCCATTGTCTATACGTGCCCCCTTTGTGCGTAGAAGAAAAAAACTGGACTTATTGTACTACTGGCGCAAAATGGAAATGGTCAATGCCACCTAGCTGTCTTAGCAGAATCACACATAATGTAACAATATTTGTTCTGGTACGGGTAGTGTCCACAAGCATGTTGTACAATTATGAGATTTTCTAAATGTATTTTCTTGCAACTGTTTCACTCTGCTTAATTCCGAGTGTTCTCATTTGTGGGAACCATGTACATCTGTAATGAATGTATGAAAAAAAAATTTTTTCATGCAGCCCTTTTTTAGGTCTCGTCTATGCAGCGCGCATGCGCTGCATAGGAGGGCCTTTAGCCGTCGCTCTGCTCATTTTCAAGCACACACTCGTGCTTGTGGCGGCATCCACCTTGCGGGAGCGAGCAGGGGCGCGCCACAAGCACGAGTGCAGTGCTTGAAAATGAGCAGACTGCTCTCCCAAGCGCGCGCGCGCCTCTCTCCTCGCCCACACGTCCCGGCCACTCACTGGCTCCCCCCTCTCCGTCTCCTTTTTGCTCGCGCTTTTGCATATGACATGATTGTTTGTGAAGGAAAACATCCGCTCAAGAACATGCTGGCATTGATTTGCTCAAGAACATGCTGGCATTGATTTGCGTTCTTTCATTGTCGGTGTTTTTTTCAGCGATCCTGTTCGAAGACAGCGTGAGCCTTTCCACACAACTTTCAAAGAGTTCCGCACCCACTGCTTTCCCAGCTGCTCTCCCCTAGTAACACGCTGCCCCATCTCGCGGTTACCATCGCCGCTGTTTTATTCACGCCGCCTTGTTCTCCCTCTTGGACGCTGACGGCCGTCACGCGCAGCATCTCCAGGCTTCCCCCACACCGCCGCCTCACTCCCTTCCCGTCCCCTCACATTGGCAAAATCCCTGCGTCTTCCTCGGAGCTACCATATCCCTTCCCTCCCCTCGGTCCTCTTCCACAGACCTTGGGTAGTGCCTCCAACGCTCACCGCTAACAACGTGCTGACACGCATTTACCCCCCCCTCGAGCATCCCTACCCCGTTGATCCACCCATCAGCCTCCCTGCTGCCGCCTCGTCACAATAAATTAAACAAAATTATTTACCCTACTTTTGAAACAAAAAAAAAACTGTATAACTAACTGCATGTGCATTTAAATTGATTGTGTTTAGCTAAAAAGTTATCTAAAAAGTAATACACGTCTTTTCTTCAGTCTATGACATCTGGATATTGCCATGTATTCATGTAATTACATATGTCGTGTACCAGTCGAGTCTGCGTTTCATTTTTCTACACATGATTTAAGGAATGTACACCCGCAAACAGACCCTGTCCGGTTGTAAAATGAAACACCGGCACAAATAAACAGTGTTACTTGGCGCTTTATCCAGTGGATTTGCAGCTCGGAGAGCATTGGACGATCCCTGCCAAAGGACATGGGTCTGCAGGCTAAGAATAGAGGCCATGAGCGCGGATGGGCAGAGAAAGGAGCCCGCTTCCTCTCAGGGAGACAGAACAGAAGCCGGGGCGGGGGCAGTGGGCAGCTTGGCGCTGTCCTAGAGGCTAATTGGACGTTACTGGCCCTAAATAAAGGAATGCACTGTCCAGCCGGGGCAGCCACACTTAGCACTTTCACACCAGGAGCAGAGTAGGATCACAGGCGACCTCGCCAGTGTGTGCCATGTGTACATATAGACACATGTCAAGGGTAAACCTTTACTTCCAACACTAATTCCCGCTCTAAGCACCCCCGGCGTCTACCCACAGCATTCGGTGCAAGCACTGGGGCAAATCTGTGCTTACAGGAGGGTTCCTTTAGTGTTCACCTTGATGTGAAGTGGCTAAAAGTTCTGTTCCCTTCCACTGCTTTTGACATTTTCTCTCTGCATTTCAGTTGTGATTATAATATAGCCACGTGTTCTTTTGCGATTCTGTCTCTTAGCTTTACCATCGCAGATTCATTGTTGTAGCTCTGTTTTTTTGCACATGTTGGACACGTTATCTCAACATTACACAACGCATGCACTCTTCTGCCTTTCTGTATGTGACCCGTGAGGATTGGTTTTTAACTCCGACATGCAAAACAAGCATTGGCATAGCCAATAGGTCTCGCCTTTGGGACCTTATAAGTGTTTAGTTATCCAGCACAATATCCTTGGTGCAACAACATCGACTGTTGCATGGCTAAACACTTATAAGGTCCCAAAGGCGAGACCTATTGGCTATGCCAATGCTTGTTCTCATTTTGACTTAGCACTCACGAGTTGTGTTCTCTCTTTTTTACTCGTTGGTTTGTATCCTACACATTTTAAGACATTTACACGCTACGAAACGAGTGATTTGTGCGTTGTTATTGTCAGAGTGCCATCGACACCTGCACGAATGTTTGCAGCTCCACTAGCCATGTACAGAAGCTGGATAAACCTAGGAACGCGTCTTTCTCTTGTAGCTCATTTAAGTTATATGGATGGCTTTTGTTTCGTTGCGTGTGTGTCACAACGCACGGGTTTGTGTGAACACGTGTCTCTGTTGATTATAGTTCCTTTACCTTTTGGCTTTCTTCCTTAACCTCATTACTTAATCTCATATGCATTCCGTTTTACTTTTAGATGTGCCCAGTTGAAGAAGTCGGTGGATGAAAATAAGGAAGTTCTCCAAAAATTGAAGAAAGTAAGTTGTTAAATCTTGAGAGACTATTGTGTTTTAGAATGTCACAGACAATAAAAGTGGTGAACTCCACTTTCTTCCTTTTTTCATGTTATGACACACAAAAATTCGGAAAAATGGAAATGCAGTTAATCAGAATGTTGAATACATATGTTACTTATACATCACAATGCCATAATATATCTTCCACTTTCAGTTTAAAATAACTATTCGCACTCTTAGAACACAGCTTAAGATCTCCATTATTAGCCTCCATGTGCCTTGTGCCTTAATTGAAGTGTTGGGTTTTCCTCACAAAGCACTAAATACAGAAAGTGAAATACAATATACACAGGCACAACACAGCCCGCTGCAGCCTCGCCACTTAAATAAAATAACAACAAATATGAATTCACTCTAATGTTCAAAGAAGCAGGAATGAGTGGCACCCAACTAAAATCATATTTTCTGTCACGAGCTTCAAACAATTGTGTCTACTCACTGCCTGTTTGTCCAAACGCTCCTTGCGCGTTTGCCATACTTTTTAAACCCCAATCAACTTACCCTTATTCACTCTTGAAAGGTAGTCTTGAAGTTATTTCCAGATCTTTTTATGGCATCACATTCCAGATCATATTCATCAATGTTTCATAATTATTGCTGCATACCTGACAGACGATCTTCTTAAAGACCAAATGATTTTTTTTTTTTTAACCCGAGTCCAAAATATCTTATGAAAAATGTTTTGCTAAGGGGGCGTGGTTTGCGCGCAGGCAAGATGGCCGCATATCTGTAAGCTCCGGTGAGCCTCCGTGAGGCCGTTCGGATTCCTGTGCTCGGAGTCCTTGAATGCCGGTTTCCCGCGCTGAATTTCGGAAGCGGAATGAAGCGCGGATACGGGAGAGGAGTTGCGGCGCATTTGGAGCGTTTTTAACACCTTTTTTGGCTGTGCTCGTGTTCTCCTCAGACGCGGCGCTCAGGATGGCGGCGGCGCGAGGAGCACGGGTGTGTTAATACTGGAGGCTTCCCTGTTTGGAGGTACGGCAGTGAGGGCGGAAAGGGCATTTCGCCTAGCAGTGTACAGAATGCTGTTTCTTCATAGAGATGGTGTTTTATGATGAAAATGAAGTGCATTCAGTTGAGGGTATTTTAAAGGAGCGCTGGGACTGTGTGGTTTAACCCTTCACTGACTGAATGTGCGCAACGCTGCCTACCCTGAGGTGAAGTTCAAGTGATAATCAGGCTGTGACTACCTGCAACCAGTTTGACTAATAATTTATGAAACGCTGCTCTTATATATGACATTTTTTTCCTGGCGTGCAGTACATCCAGTATGAAGGCACTTTGAATCAGCGCTGTGACTGGATAGTTTGACCCTTCATCATATGAATGTGCAATGCTTACAAGAGGAAATATCAAAGTGACAACAGTCTGTGATTATCTGCAACTACTTGTCTATTACCACCTTTGGTTGGACACCAGTTTCTCAGAGGCGCGCCCTTATGTGAACACGGAACAACAACGTGGTGCAGGTTACTATCTGTCCGGATGGTGACACTTCCTGGGGCTCAGTTAAGTGTCTGATTACTGCTGATTGTCCCCTGGGGGACTTGCTCTGAGGTCATTCCAGGTGGTGTTCTGGTGGTCTGGTGCAGTGAGTTGTCGGTGGGGGTGTCTTCTTATCACCTGCATATTTCTATTCCAATGGCGGACAATATGGGTCTCTCTGCAAAGGATAAGGATGCAAAAGGTACTCTCAAGAGATCCAAGCAAACGTCTCCCACGTCAGAGTTAACGCCTAAGGAATCTACTACTACTCTAGACACAATACTTTTACGTTTAAATACGGTTCATGATATTGCGCAGAGTACTAAAACGGACACGGACCTACTTCAAGTTGAAGTTGCGGCGATCAGAAGTGACTTTAAAAGTTTGTCATTGCGTGTTTCAAATGCAGAATCTCGTATAAGTTCAGTTGAAGACACATCACATCAACAGGCCAGGCATGTGCAGAGTCTCGAGCGTTCTATGGCTTCTTTGCGGAGGGGCCTTACAGAACAGGAGGATAGGAACCGTAGGAGTAACTTACGTGTTTTTGGTTTACGAGAGGAAGCGGAGAAAGCTGCTCCTTCAATGCTTGATTTTTTTACTGGGCTGGATCCCTGCGGTTCTCCATATCTCCTTTCAGAAAGACTTTGAAATAGAGCGTGCTCATAGAGTTCCCTCGTTTCGACCTAAATCCTCGTCACATCCCAGACCTATAGTTTTCAAGCCTCTACGACATCAACACTCAGAGCTTATTCTGTCTCAGATGAGGAAGATCAGATCGATTACCTGGGAGGGCCACAAGATTGCTATATCTCAAGATTGTGCTAGAGATACTGTCATCAGACGGAAGGGTTTCTTGAATCTTCGACAAAGGCTTTTGGAAATGAACATTCCTTTTTCTTTCGCTGGACCCTCACGATTTAGAATAACTTTTAGAGGTCGCTCTCAGATTTTTGATGAACCATCCGAGTTGACAACATTTCTGGACAATCAATCTGAATCACGAATGGAATCTGACTCTCCCTCAGTCTCCTCTGGTTCTTGAAAGGGATATCTTTTTTTGTATCTGGAAGTTGGAATCTTTATGTGCCTATCTTTCCCATTACAGGTTTTTGAGGTTCTTTTTTCCTGTGGGAGGTTAGAAGTCCCCTTATTTCATTCATGCATATGGGCCTTTCATGTTATTTCCATATTTCTCTTCGTATTAACCTTTTCTTTGCAGGTTCATCTCTTCACTTACAGCTTATGGTGACGTCTCTGTTTAAAGAAGAGGTTGGAGTCAGTGTAGGATTGGACCCTTCTTTCAGTGCTCTTTATTCATATATCTGTTAACTGCCTCTCACAGTCTCTTTTTTTCCCGCCTTTTCTTTACAAACAATCTTATGTAATGGTTTCTCTTTCTTTGTGCCATGATCTGGATCTCTTTTTTCTCTTTTGAGGGAAGTGGGATCCCTTTCTTTCCTTTGGTGTGTTGTTCCATCTTATTTGAGTGTACATGTTATAGTCATTTCTTTGCTTTTTTATTATCCTTCTGACTTGTTTTTCTTCCTCCCTGTGGTACTTTTTATTTTTAATATTTAAATGGTGTCTCTGAGTATCGTTCCTATCACCTGGTATGGATGCGAATTGCTGTTAACATTTATAGATTGTTTAATAGGGTCATTTATTGTTAGCTATGTATTCCATTAACTCTTTTTCTCCACAGGTATTAGCTGGAGCGGTTATAAGAATTTTTGTTTTATCAATTCATTGTATATTGATTGCTTCTTCGACTTCTCTTAGATATTTCACTTTCTTGTCTCGTAGCTTAATTTTTTCATAGGTATTACTGCAGGTTATTTAGAGGCTGCATTTTTGTTTCTATAACTCATGCTTCTATTCTATATTGCATATTTCATGAATTGTGTTGATAGATAGATTGAATGTTTGGGTTTTCTTCTGAGGAGGGTAGTACCTAAAAGATATTTGATTTTTAGGTGACCTGATTATTATATACTTATCAATTTTTCTAGTTGTCTTTCCCTTCCTATCTGTAATATTGGTACATTTTTCTTGTTCACTCATATCTTTCATGAATTTGTTATTGTAGAGAAATATAGTACTTGATAGCTGGATTACTCACACAAACACTGTGAAGCTTTTAATGATCTGATTCTGTTATATACTGTTCTTCTATGTTTGTATTGCTCTCCTTTCTCTAATGCTTCCATTTTCTATTCTATCTCTTCTATGGCTGGTGGTAAACAATGGCCTCTTTGGCTGCCCTTTTCATGTTCCCCCCGTACATGGTTCTGGTCTCTTATAGACTTCCCCTGGTGGGGTTTTTCTTCTCATTTGTGCAGTTTGTGGCTCTTCTCATACCTCTTCTTTTTTTTCCCTTTTTACGTTTCTCTTTTTCTCTCTCCATTCCTCTCTTCTTAAGGATTCCAGCCTTACTCTCTTACATCTATTTGTATAACTTTCCTTCCCTTGTTGTCTCTTTTATGCAATATACATCCCTTGTTGTTTTTCATTCACTGATTACTCTTATCTTTACTAATTTCTCTTATTTATGGCTGGCTTAAATGTGCTGTCACTTAATGTGCGTGGTTTGAATCACCCAGTAAAGAGATCAAAAATTCTGGATTACTGCAAAAGTCTTTCTACCGATATTGTGTTACTACAAGAAACTAAAATAGCTTATAAGGAGGCTTTATTGTTCCGTAAGCAATGGGTTTCTGATGTGTCGTGTTCAGAGGCTTCTGGGAAAAGAAATGGGGTGGTCACGTTAATTTCTAAAAATTCGGGTTTGTCCATTGTTTCGGCGGAACACGATCTTGAGGGTAGGTGGCTGCTTACGCGTTTATCTAATGGGTCATCTGATCTTTATATTATGAATATATATGCTCCCAATAGTGATGACCCATCTTTCTGGCGAACAATAACCAAGAAGCTTTCGGAATTATCTATAAGTGATAAACTGATCGTCGGGGGATTTTAATCTGCCAATGGATCCTATCTTGGACAGATATTCTGCATTCAAATTCCGGCCACCCAGGGCGCATAAACAAATGCTTGCCATGTGTTCTTCCCAACGGCTTACTGATGTGTGGAGAATGCATAATCCCACTGGTAGTGACTTTACCTTTTTTTCTTCTCCCCACTCTAGTTTCTCTCGCATTGATTACCTCTTGATTCAAGCTAATATGTTGAAACATACTACACATGTGACAATTCATCCTATAGTTATCTCTGATCATGCGGCAGTTTCTTTTACTCTTCTTAATGTGACAGATTGTTGTGGACCACGCACTTGGCGTCTTAATACAGAAATCGTACATGATGACAAAGAAGTTGAAGTTCTTGATGCAGCTATACATACCTTTTTCCGAGAGAATGAATCATCAATGTCATCCCCTGTAATATTATGGGACGCTTTCAAATGTACCCTTAGGGGCAACATTATTCAAACAATAGCTCGAAGGAATGGTGTTATTAAAAAGAACTCCTCTTGCTTTCAGACGATATTAAGCATAAAGAATCATTATATAGAGGTTCTAAAGAGAAAACGCTAGTGCAGGAAATTAAAAATCTTAAATATAAGTATAATTCGATCTTGACCAAGAGGGCACACATTGGGGTACAATTCCAAAAATCAAAACGCTTGTCACTAAAAAAATTGAGCGGGTAAAGTTCTAGCGGCAACTTTAAAGTATCAGGACACTAACGTTCGATCCACTCAGATCACCTGTATCACAGATACTGCGGGTACTCGGAAATTCCTGACTAAGGATATTCTGGAGGTATTTTGTGATTTTTACTCCAATCTATATACCCCTAAACACCAATCTTCTTTGGCGCAGTGCCAACAATTCCTGGCCTCTATTCCTACTCACACCATTGCTGACACGGATATAGAATCTCTAAGTAAACCAATTGAGTCTGAAGAAATTATTCAAGCTATTAAGGCAACTAGATCAGGGAAAGCGCCAGGACCGGATGGTTTTTCTATCGAGTTTTTTAAGAAATTCAGTTCATCTTTAGTACCGCATCTTCAACAGGTTTTTGACACTTTTGTTTCCTCAGGGAAGGTATCGGGCTCGGCAACGGAGGCTACTATAGTGGTTATCCCCAAAGAAGGGAAGGATCAGTCGGACCCCAAGAACTTCCGTCCAATTTCTTTGCTAAACATGGAAGCAAACATTTTTGCAAAAATTTTGGCAAAATGTTTGGAGCGCCATATTCCTACACTCATTCATCCCTCCCAGACGGGTTTTGTTAAGGGAAGACTGGCTAGGGATAATATCCGCACTTTCTGTCATATCTTAGAGAAAGCAAAGGGATCTAGCTCGCCGTCGGCAGCTATTGCACTTGACGCTGAGAAAGCTTTCGATAAGGTCTCTTGGCCTTTCCTTCAAGCAGTACTTCAATCTCATAATTTAGGAGATGTGTTCATTGGAATGGTTATGTCACTATATACTCAACCCAAGGCTAATATTAGAATTAATGGAGCGACTTCATCCTTCTTTGATCTTGGACAGGGCACCCGGCAGGGTTGCCCATTATCACCACTTCTCTTTTTATTGTCTATCGACCCGTTACTTCGACTACTTAACCTTAATCAGGACATTAAGGGCTTTCAATTTGGTTCACAGCGCATCAAAACGGCCGCGTATGCGGATGATGTTCTTATCTTCTCAGAGGATATAGAAAGAGCAATTCCTACTATTTCTAGCATTATCAAAGAATTTTCTCTTGTTTCGGGATATACTTTAAACAAAGACAAAACCGAAATGTTTCCTCTTAATCGGTTATGCTTTTCTTCTCACATGGGAGACGCGGGATACAAATGGCAGTCTGAGAGGTTTAAATACTTAGGGATTTGGTTTTGTGCGACTTTGTCAGATACCGTCTCTTACAATGAATCTCAGGTACTAGATAAAGTGAAAAAGCTGTTGGAGGCATGGTCGCCTATGTTCATCTCCTGGTGGGGACGTCTCCAGACATTGAAAATGATGATAACTCCCATTGTCAACTTTGTGTCATCTATGCTCCCTATCAATCTCTCCTCTTCTTTTTTTCATGAAATGGATGTGATCACCTCTAAATTTCTCTGGAGTGACAAACGTGCTAGGATCGCGTACGATCAATTGAGAAAATCTTATGATATGGGTGGTTGCAATTTCCCAGATTGGAGCTTATACCAGTCGGCGTTCTTAGCCTCTCAGGGGGCTTTATGGTTTCCTTCTGATACTAGGAATATTCCGCCATGGTTGTATATTGAACAACATTTGTGTTCTCCCTTACCTACCTCCGCTTTGATGACTGCGTCTGCATTGATTTTCCCCTTCTCTGGACGTATTATATCAGACACCATTTTAGCATTGAAAAAGATTGATAAGAAAGTTTCCTTACACATTCAAAACTCTAGGTGGTCTTCTTTGTGGCACAATCCCAGGATTAAGATTCAGGTGGACGCGGAGACAAGGTTACATTGGGCCAATAAAGGAGTTACATTGATCAAGTATCTTTATAATGTTAACAATGATCCTTTACCTTTCTCTTCGTTAGCCTCAGTATATAGTCTCAATAATATTGATTTCTATTCATTCCTTAAAATTAAGGTAGCTCTGTCCAAGAGTATTTTCCATCCAGACTCACATACTGTTTCTCTCCTACAGCTTTGGGGTAAGGCAGGACATATTGCTTCTAGGATATATAAGTTTTTGTTCACTACTCCGTCATCACTTTCTACGGTTACACAGCTCAAATGGATACACCACTTTGATGCTGATGTATTCAAACATATTACACCGGACACTTGGAAAATCATTGGGAAATCTTCCCTACGTAATAAAATTGCTCCTTCTCTGATTCAATCAAAGTTTTTCACCATCAATGTTCTACATTGGACCACAGCTCGTCTGTATACACTCAGACTTAAAGATGATGATCTCTGCTGGAATTGTAAAAGTGCTGCTGGTACCCCTCAACATATGTTTTTGAATGCTCCCTTCTCCAGGCGTTTTGGGAGTTAATCCATAAGCATTTATTACTAATTTTTAATATCCAGTTTGAGCTTTCCTTTCCTTTAGTGTTGTTGGGTCCTTGGGCAGCTTCATCTCCACTTCCTTTAGACGAGTTAGATTTACAACTTCTGGATTTATTGTTATCTATAGCTGTTAAGATTATTTTGTCAGAATGGAAATCCTTTAATTCCTTATCGTATCACACATGGTGGGCATGGGTATCGTTTCTCCGCGGTGCTCACACTTCGGTGGAGGAGAGACAATATACCCCTTCTATCTCTTCTGGTGTCTGGAGATCGCTTGACAATTATATCCATTTAGCTTCTCAGGGTCTGGTGGCTCAGTATCCTTTTTTCACCGCTGATTGATTTTCCCTTTTATTTCAGTAAGGCTGGAGTCCCTTTCTCTTTTTCTCTTTTCCTCTTTCTCTTTCTCGCTCTCTATCTTTTCTATTCTTTTTCTTTTCTTTTTCCCTTTTCTCTTGGTTTTTTCTTTCTTCTTGCAGGTCTTTTTATTTATCTTTGGTGTGATCAATTATTTTTACTTAAATGTAGTACAAATGAATTGACATGAGTAGGTTCTTATATATCTGTTTTTATTAGGGTTTTATCCATTATTTATAATATTGCTCATATTTATTCTTGTTATTAAGTATTTATTGTTCAAGATGGTTTTTATGTATTACATGCTGTAGTACCTTAATTATTTATACTCTCTCTCTTAAATGAATATTTTTTTTTTTAACTAATGAAAAATGTTTTGCTACATTACAGGAGGGGGAGGTGTGGTGCAGCGGCCAGAGCGGCTGACTCCGGAGCGCGGGGCTTACGGTTTGATCGCCGGTGGCAGCACTGCTCAGCATCATGTGACTCAGGGCAATAGCTCACTTAATCTCCCTGACGGCCCCCCAGCACCTGGATACCCTTAGGGGTGATAGGGCTTTAGAGATGTGGAATTATTATAAATATTACATGTAGTGGCCTTTCTTTAAGAACATGAAATTATGAGATTTAGACTTCCATTTATTTCTCCCCAATAAGTTGTCGGGTATAATTGCTAAGCCTAAGTTTCGTTTGAATATCATATGTAGGCAGAAATTGACTTTTAACCGTTTATATGTCAATCAAGCCCAAGATGCCAAGTGATAAAAAAAAAAAACCTGAGAACTTCTGAGATTCCATTACACCTATAATGCAACTCCAATCCTACTTGCCATGCACAAATAGTGAAAATGTAGGCACATTAACTTTTCTTGACAGTCTCGCCTCCTATTATTATTTATCAGTATGTAGGTATGCGACTCCATTTCTTTGGAACCATACTACACGGGTCTTTCCAAACAAATTCCAGGGTCTTCATCTGCATCTCTTTCGTGTTATGCTAAGGACGAGAGACACTAGTAGGTGTCAGCCTTTTACCTAGGCAATCCTTATTTTGTTCTCTAATGGTTTTTGCAAAACGTTTTTGTTGGGGAAGCTGCCAGGTCTTCATCAATCTTTAAAAAAAAACAAAAAACGGATGAAGGCAAAAAATGTTTGGTCTCAAAAGAGCATGCATTGCCATAATCGTCCTTGCTACTGAATGGAACTACTTTGTGTGTGGAAAGGGCAGCCTGCAGTAAGTCACAGTAAAGTCAGCAAATGGCAGAAGTGGGCTGATCATTGTCTCATTATGCATGCTGAAGTGGGTGGAATACAAATATAAATAACACAACAATAGATTAATGGCTGCTGTGTGGCTGAAAATCCCTATAACACCTATGTTTTGCACCTATTTTTAGTAAACTCAAAAGGTATTTGCAGACACTAGACCTAAAAAAGCCTTTTGTTCTGGCATTGGCTGCCAGCCTTTTACTTTGCTAATGCTTTTTTGTAATATTTTTGTAAATGTTTATTACAAACAGAGCGCCTTGTAAAGACAGATAAGTGGAAAGTGTTGCAAAGACATAAAAAAAAGCCTTACAAAGACAGATAGCTATATATGTATAAAGCCTTCAGGAATTGGGACTACGTGTTGTTTGTTTGTAGAATATAGAAGGAGGGGGTCTTGTGGATGTTTTTGTTGTTTTCTGAACATCCTGCGAGCAACTTGTTTTACTCCTTTGGAGTCTTGTTGAACCAAGAGATGCTATTAGACACATCTCTCCGCAGGGAACTGTTTGTATTTGTGAAGGGCACACCATAAGCAGACTTGAACTCTTCTGAGAATTCCTTCTGTAGTGTGGGATGCGTGATTTTATTGCTTAAATCTGATTTTGCTATACTTGAAACATGCTGGTTAAACATGGCTACTGATTTATCGGATAGGTTGTCTATTTTTTCCCTTCCACTTAAGCTTTTCATGGTTGTCTGAAGTTGTAATTCCCAGTGTCATGGGGCCTTTTTCTATGGCATTCCTATGCAGAGAGATGGTATAAGTTTGAGGCTTATGGTCACTTTCTTGTTATTTGAAAGTCGCTGACCGAGGAGAAAAATTGGATATTGATGAGGGTGTAAGCCAAGATAGAGTCTCTTTTTTAAAGACTAGTGGTGTGGGTTGGCTGGCAGGTCTTGTGGAAATCTACCATTTACACTGCTGAGATCCACTGATTGTAGAGTTTCTATCAAGCTTTGATCCTGTTTGTAATTCCTTGATGTTGTGAAGATAGGTTCAGGGATCCTCCAGAGCTCGTATTGAGTGGTGACGTTGTCCTTGTGCTGTTGGCCTGGGCTGATCTTCAGTTTCCTATGCATAGTGCTTGAGTTAAATAATTGTCAACTGGCAGGTCTGTGATTTTGAACGTATTGTCCAGGTTTAGAAATAGTAGCAAGCTTCTACAGATAGTCGATCATTCAAAAACAGTGCTGCCCGTTGGAGTCGAACCAAGTTCAAAATCCCCTCATGGGCAGAAACCAATGTTCAAAGAAGCAGAGCATCAAAATACATCACAAATTATTCACCTAAAAGGAAGGGGTGCTGTCATTACTCTCCAAATCAAGGTAATAATTTTATGACACTAAACAAATCCAACAAAGCCCATAATTGCACCTAAGCTCGCACATTGCGGATATCCCCATACTCTGGAAACAGAGGACCATAAGGGCATAAGATTATCGGACCCCTTTTCAAATTCCTCCCCTTCAAACAAAAGGTCAATTACTTATAACCTGGAAACCTCTCTCACACAGAGAGGTAACATTTTTTTGCAGCTCAGCCTCCTCTTTTAATCTCACTCAATCAAAATGTGACAATTTTACTGAACTCAAAATACAGCCTCGAACTCTCAGAACATTCAAAACAACAAATCTAGACTCCAAAATAAAAGTCAAGAGGCCAATTTGACATCCTAAACCGATGGAACATACTAAGACTCTGTAAAGCCCATTTGGATTTCAATCATGTTAAAACAACAAAATCACATTTAAAGAATGTATCTCACCGGAAACAAGTGGTGAAAATGAGTCCCCCAGGATCACCTGGGCTACCCATGACAACACAAATTTTGTTCTCTCAAGAACAGCAATTTTCTAAGAATGGGGGTTTGAAATTGATAAATCAACTAGTGAGCGATATTTACTTATCCTTCTGCCAACACAGAAATATAAACAAAAAATCTCTAGAGCATGGAAATAAAATCGCTCAGATTCAACTAGAAATAAACAAGCTCACCCCAAATCGATTTTGAAAAAGGCTGTTGTCGCAAACAACGCAGACAAAAACCTCAAAGCAAAAATTGGAGATTAAATTTACCAATGACTACCTGAAAAAACTAAAGCCTCCCTCCACCTGTCAGGAACCAGGGGAAAATTGGGCCTTGCTTTCTCCTACCGTAAACACCCAGAAAAAGACCTGACCTATTGCCTCCTACATAGCTAAAAGTACAAAACATATTTGCTTCTGGAGCACTGGGGGCCTCAAAAGTGTAATAGAAGATGACTAAATGTTGGCCCACCTCTCCAAGTTCGCCTACGTGTGCTTACAAGAAACATAGTGCGAAACAGGTGTATTCTTGTCGGGTTTACAAGCTTTTTCTTGCAAATATGATCTAGAATATGCCCATGCTTTCTAGCAGGGGGTTGCATTATTTTGGGTCAATCCCAAATGTCCTGCAGTGTCCAGTAGATAAGGTGAGGCTTCAGGGATAGGGTAGATTAAAATCTTTAATGATTTAAACTGTGATGAACTTTCTAATTTGTATGTCCACAAGCAGCAAAAGTGGCTGCCTTTAAAATCCCCAGCTGCTTCAAGTGATTTTGTGCCAAGAGAGTTAGGAAGCAAGAGATATGTTTGAAAGAAAGAAAAAATCTGTCAGGGTAGAATATATGATGTTACTTAGCATACCATTACTCCGCAGGTATTTACTTCAAGTTTTTACTTCGTAAATACCATTACTACGCATGATTTTAGTGCGCATGCTTTTACTTCGCAAAAATAGACAAATACATTAAAAATGCTTTTACTTCGCAGTTAATTATTACGCATACCTTTACAACGCGTTATTGGTACTTTAAAACAAAAAATGTATCGTAATAGTAACCTATCCCCTGGCACGCACCCTGAACCCTAAAAATACCCCATGCACCCCAAAACCCTAACCCACCCTGACCCCTAAAAATACCCCAGCACCCCAAAACCTTAAACGCACACTAAACCCTAAAAATACCCCCTACACCCCAAAACCCTATCCCACCCTGACCCCTAAAAATATCCCAGCACCCCAAAACCTAAACGCACCCTGAACCCCAAGAATACCCCAGCACCCCAAAACCTTAAATGCACCCTGAACCCTAAAAATACCCCCTACACCCCAAAAGCCTAACCCACCCTGACCCCTAAAAATACCCCTGTACCCCAAAACCTAAACGCACCCTGAACCCCAAAAATACCCCAGCACCCCAAAACCTTAAATGCACCCTGAAGCCTAAAAATACCCCCTACACCCCAAAACCCTAACCCACCCTGACCCCTAAAAATACCCCTGTACCCCAAAACCTAAACGCACCCTGAACCCCAAAAATACCCCAAAACCTTAAACGCACCCTGAACCCATTAACAGAATTAATACTACGATGCACAGTAACTCCATTATGCGTAGTAAGTGCATGCTAAGTAATGGAACATGCGTAGTAAATGCATGCTAAGTAAGTGCATGCTAAGTAATGGCATCTGCGAACTAAAATATGCGTAGTAATGGTAATACGAAGTAATTACCGTGTAGTAAAGGTAGAATACCTTCACGAGCCTTTTTAGCTAACAGGAATTCATTTGGCTTGCACTATATGCATACTTTTTCATCAGTGGTCTGGCAGCCCACATTATTTATTGAACGTTTAGGTGACAAGAAAGGAAAATCTTATCAGTGGCAGTGTCCAAGAGCAGCATGTTTGGCTTATGGGCTGATCTGGTTCTGAACAGGCCTCCGCCCACTTTTGTTGTGCCTCGGGTGACTCCGAAACGGCATTTCATGTTGTGCAGCTGCTAGGGCGGCTGGATATTGTAGTCATCACTGCCTCTAGTTTTTAATGTTTTGACTACTTGACAGTAATTTAATTGCTCTGATTTTAATTATCTTTCTATTCATTGTGTCCTGATGTGCGTCCACACTCTGGAGGCAAGCATTCTGCTGGCCACTTAAAAGAAAAAAGTTTCAACTTTCTCTTTGCAGCCCTTACATCATGAGGATCTACCTAAGCAGATATGACCAGCATCAACTGCCCACAATGGTATCTAACCATAAAGGGTAAAGTTCTGACACCAAGGAGGCTACACCTAACCAAGAAAGCAAGCCCTGCCCCAGGCGCCAACACCAGAGCGGGCCAACAAGCAACAGAAAACAAAGGTAGCAGTACAATAATGCACCCTGAGGAGCAGGCCACTGCTCCTCAGGCTGCATTATTGTACTGCTACCTGCCACGTCTGCAAAAAACAACCCTCATAAGACACCATGGGACACAAGAAAAGTAAATGCACTCTTCAGAGGAGGAGCACATCCTGCAAAACCCTTGATGCATGTAAAATACACCAGAAAGCAATATAAGGAAGACCAGGAACCGAAGCTACCAGTGGCCCCTTCCTCCCCTGCAGAGCAGTCACACCAAGGCCCAAGCAAAAAAAAGTACCCAGGTGAGACACTAACACACGAAGGTCAGGAACAGAAACGCCAGATGGGAAACCCAAGAGCACCTCGAACATGAGAAGAAGACCCCAAAAGAAACTAAAATCCAAGCACCCTGGAGGATGTAGAAAGAGTGCCAAAGAAAGCTTCCCCACCAGACCCAAATAAGAGTAACAAAAGCACATTACCCCAACCTAGGTACTAACGGTAAACCAAAAAGGAAAACACTGGAAGCAGGGAGCACACTTAACCCTCAAGGCAGCAGAATGGTGCCAAGACCACTTGTGGAGAAGTCCTGGCTCAGGATGTCAGGCATTTCAGGGGGGAAAAACCCAAGAAGGTTCAATGGGAAAGTACCATGAAGCAGCTACTCAAGCGAGCACAAACGAGGGCAGGCAGCTGGGGCAGCAGAGTAGGAAGGGCAGGACTGCCACAGAAGGCCCCAACACCACAACTCATCACACTGTAGGAGCACTGGAAGACCCATATAGGTCATTATGCCGGAGTCAATGAGTCCGAACACGCCAAATGTCTGAGGAGGCTGGAGGGGCATAAAGAAAGTAATCCAGGCCAGCCCACAGCATGACCAAACACCCAGAGGCAAACAGTAATCAAAGAAGTAGAGGGCAGAGTTAGGGGGAGAAGCAAAAAACAGCAAGGGGGCCCAGAGACCAGATACACGAAATCCCAAATCCAGCATTGCTCAAGGACACAATACAAAGGAGGCTCAGACATCTTAAACTAATGGTTAGCACCCAATCCCAAAATCAGGGACATTCAACCTCAGGCCTGTAGACAGCAAAAAGGGCTCCCAAGCGCAAACCACGCAGCACAGACCCAGATAGTCCCCAGCAAGCGATACTAGGCCACACAACAAGACCTCAAAGCCCTCTATAGGACCAGGTGTTGGAAACACCCCAGAGCAAAAAGCAACTAAGGGGTAAACAGAGCCAGCATGTTCACTACAGTGTGTAGGGAACACTGACAAAAAAGTGCTAACACCTTCAAAGAAGTCCCATGAGCAATATGTATGTAGCACATGGGCAGCCCACCATCGGCCATTGTGCTTAAAAAAATAATAGGGTTAGGAAGAACCATTTAAACACCTGCTACCTTACCAAAAGAGCCAAATGACAAACTCGGAAAATACCACAACCCCTATCTCCAGGGGACTCAGAAAAGGACACAAAAATACAGGCGATGCCTGAAGAGGCACCTATTAACATAGGGCAGCAATATCAAGCCCAGAGTCCCACAGGGAGGAAAGCACACACAAAAGATGTCGACGAGTCCTGATAAAACGCAAACAAAAAAGGCCAGATTTGTCCTCCAAGAAACAAAATAGCAGGAGCAAGAAGAAAATACCTAAATGGCCACAAAGGGGAAGATGGAATTACTACGAAAGACAAGAAGCACGTGCCAATTTCCTCCCAAATGAGTCTGACAAAAGCAGAGGTTTCTGGGTAGAGATGGTCCTTTAAAGATACACCAGTTGGGGGGATGTTAAACATTTGTGTATTTCGTTGGCAGCGACGTACCTGTCTCCAAGGTGTGGACACACTCATGATGAAAAGACTGGCACAAAGAAGACCTGAGGAGGTAAATTCACCGCAAGAAGGTTGCTTCGAAATCAATTAAGTCGATAAATAAATACTGAAACAGATTCACAACACACACCTCCTACAACGAATGTCACTGAGTGGAAAATACATACGGACCCAGGGTCAGATCAAAAACATTTGTAACTGTGCTATTTCATGTCCTGGTGATCGGTAAATCGCCTTTTACACTATGGGCCCGATTACGATGGCAGTGAGACTGCCACCGACAGCCTGTCGGTGGTGGTCCCACAGACATCGTTGACTGAATTACTGCCCGCCACATTACGATGTAGGGCGGTGTGTAGGCAGTCGGAAAGACTGACCTCCATGCATCTGACAGGCTCCTTGAGCCCGCTGGTGCGGCGGAGGGGCTCCTAGGGATTACGATGTCCCTTTCCGCCTGCCTGTTAATGGCGGTTAACCCGCCATGAACAGGCAGGCGGAAAGGGACTTTGGGGGCCCGTAGCGGGCCCCCTTTCCCCCTGTCCCTAAGCTGTGGACACCCTTCATATCCCTGCACCATGTGGCAGGCACCGCATTGTGCCTGCCACGTAGTGCAGGGATATGTAAAGTGTCACATTTTTGCATTGCGGTGGGTGCTGCAGCCAGCAGCACCTGCCACAATGCAAAAAATAGGCATTGCGAACGCCGTGGTGGCGGTTGCATCATAATGCCTAGTGCGGAACTGCCGACAGCCTGTCAGGCGGTCCCGTCTACGATAGGGTGGCGGGCGGACAAAAGTCTACCCGCCATCCTAATCGGGCCCTAAATTATGATGTTTCTGGAGGTGATAGTGTTCGACAAGAATGCTTGTGTACATTTGTTTTATGGCATTTTATTGTGGTGATGTATTATATTTATGCTGTTGCATTTGTGTGCTGTATTATTGTAATGTGATGTGTTATACTGTAGTTGTTGTTTTGCATTCTATTTTTACTCATTTGTTATGTTGTGCTCTGTTATTTTTTTTATTGCGTTTTTTGTTACTTGCTGTCTGATATTGCGTTATATTCTGTTGTTAGAAGTGTCAGCAAATGCTGCTACATTTCCAGCCAAAAGCAGAAGATGCCCTGAAAGTTCCTGTGAAAAGCAACCATTTACCACGGTCTAAGGTGGCAAAATAGCATTGCTCCTGCTCTTCAACTATTTTAAGAAACCTGGCAGCCCAGAACTGTGGCAGACACTGTGTGTAAAATTAGCACTTGTAGCGCTCACTTTATGTGACACAATGCTTTGTGTTCAAAGTATTATCAGAAATATGGGAAAGGCATGCCCAGACAGAGTAGCCTCTGACAAGGTATGGTTTATTAGACAATTGAGTTTTTCAACTGCTGATATGGTAGAAGCCATGTAGCCACCAAACGTCCTTGAAAGATTTCCGTTTGATTGAGCGTCACAGAGCACTAGTGCAGGCTGATAAAAGTGAGCCTCTCAATACTGCTTCCCCACCCCAACGAAGGGATGTCAGGCTCAGGACAATATGCTTACATTTTATGGTATCAGATGGACCATTTAATGAAAATGCAAGTCAAATGTTTCATAAACTTCAAAATGGAAAATATGATGCAAATTATTTTTTTTTTCTTTTAGAGCGATGAACCTGCACCAGTGGGAAATTATGATCAAAGAAAACAAGATGAAGAGAAGCGTTTATCAAAACTATCCACGGAGCTACAGAACCTTGCAGTGACACTAGGAGAGATGAATATGGGCACGTAAGTAGGGAGTAGGATGAATAGGTTGTGTGCAATAATGCAGTGGGATAGAGTAAGTCTCCCATAGCTGCCAAGGTTTCAGATTGCTATGTGTGACATTTTCATAATTTCACTGTAATTATGAGTGACATTTCAACGACTATGAGTGACTCTTTCTCGCAAGCCAAATCCAGCAATGAAGAGGAGGGAAACTTATAATTGTCAGAAATTACACCCATTTGAGAACAAGAAACTCTAAGACGATCTTAAAAATCTTGGAAGTAAGTGCTCAGGGCTAGGCAAAACATGAATGCATATACTTAAAAAAACGTAACTGTGGATTCCTTTCAGAGTTTCGAAACATATTTTAATGATTTAATGTAGCAGATATTCTTGGAAGTAGTGTTTTGGGCTAGGCAAAAAATGAATACATATACTTAAGACTACTGCCCTTTCAGAAGCTCAGCTCTACCAGGGCATGAAAATGCATGGATTCGTGGATATTCAGCAAAACAGACGAGACTCCGGCATGGGTAAGGAGAGCCAATACACACGTAAAGGAATGAGACTGCATTAAGCGCCACAGAAAGAGTTTGATGAGCAACGCTGTTAGCACAAGCACCACTTTAAATATCGGGTGTTTCCGCCGAGCCCAAAAGAAATGAAGTTATTCCTGTCCTACATTATACATACCTGCGTGGAATCAGGGCTCCCGTGACCAGACCTCCGTTTTGAACACAAGTGAGCACAAGGCAGTTCATACCAGCGTCTCCTTGGCTCTCAGTGACACCCTGTTTTAAATTCACTGCCCCGAACTCCCCGGGGTCTCGCGCCTATGAGTCTGGGAGCAGACCTCCTCTATCTGCCGTCTCAGCTCTGGATCAAATACGGAAGCCGGCTGCAGCGCGGGCCTGCGTTGATGTTGCAGTGATTTGAAGATACGCGCTCCTCGAAAACGAAAGCGCCGATACACAAGAGCGAGTATCACCTCATCCTGCCTCCCTGCTGCGGTGAGAGCGGCGAGGTCAGGAGAAGCAGGAGCTGCGCAGAACTTCAAGAAGCGCGGGCGGCAGGAAGTCAATTAACTTCACCGGTGGGCACTGACTGCAGTGACGTCAGTGTAATTTCGGCGCCACGTGCCTCTACAACTTGGATACATTGTAGCAGTACTTGCAGAGCTGCAAGCAGATCTAGCCAGCCCCATTAACCTCTGCCTGCTGGGAGCAGAGCGCACCGCGCTGACAGGCGCTGCAGCTCAGTTCATCATGTGCATTTATATAGCAGCACAAGAGGCGCTATAATGCGTGACAATGCATTTTAGTGCGGTGATGCGGATCACCACACTGAAATGTGTTAGCGTCACACCTGATGCATGATACTTGGCAGGACTGTTTTAAGGTGCGTCATTATAAGAAGCTGACGTTCGTCATGCAAGTGTGTATGAGATAGCCGAGTCTGGTGCCTTAATAGACTAATACATTTACTGCAGGAGTTGTGTTTGACCTCCTCGTCACAGGTTCAAGTCCCAGTGTGTCCACTCAGACGTTTATGCTTCCAAGGTCAATAAAAAGAGAGCCATTGAATGAAAAATCATGTGGAACTGTTAGTAGGAACATAGAATGTTGTGATTCAGTCTATGACTGGAGGTTTGCACAGTAGATGATTTCTGTTGAATGGGGTCTGTTGGACGTAACCTTTAATAAAACCTTTGGAGCAACATACAGTCATGCCTTCCTGAGAACTTACAATGGCAAGGAGCGGAAAAAGAAGAAACTCTACACCAGGACCAAGTACCTCAACATCTTTATTTTCTTATTTCATCTCACCTATCAGCCAAATGTCACTACCTCTGATTTGCTTAAAAAAGACATTGTTTCTCGCTTCAACCAAGCATTTTCATGCTTCAACCCTCTGGTATTCAAGTATCAGGTCAGCGTCTTCATTTCATTTTTCAAAACTTCAGGTTTAAAACGTCGTGGTGGATAAGTTGTGCATTCATGTGCACCTCTGTGTTCGTCATCTGTCAGCTGCGGGGTGCAGCACTCGAGCCATTGCAGTTCGCAAAGCTTTGGTGTTGTGTTTAGCTTTGTGATGGCCTGCACTCGAGCAAGCGTGGCTCGAGAACCCGCTTGCGATCTCTGCTTGTGGCCCTTGCAATTCTTGCTAAAGCCGCATCTCCATTCAGCGTTGACTTGGCACTTTGATCTTTGTGTCGTACGTCATGTGATCGTGCCCCGGTAGCCATTTTGGATCAGGCAAAGAAATCAACTTGCAGATTTTCTCATTTTTATTCTGTGGTTCACAGAAACCTTGATGCAACTGAATTTTGGTGCAATCCTTGAGTTGCATTTATGAATTCCTGCATTCTCAATTTTGACAACCAACATTTAAGAACGTTCACCTGCTAGATACTTTGTTAATAAAAACGATTAAGGAAGTGACAGTTTTAGAATACATTTTGGTAGTAATTTATTCCAGGTACGAAAGGTTATAAGGTATCACTCTGGATACCGGATTTCTTTTTAGGAGAGTAAGCCTCAGGTATTAAATACTTGTGTTTGTTCTCTTGTTTTTTAAAGTATTGGTAACTTGTTTGTCTTATGTTTGTCTTATCCACGCTTTCTCGTCAATATGCTAAATTTTACAGCACCTCTGTTTTTTTTGTCTATGTCTGTTTATCCTGCAATACAGAGGCAGAAATGGAAAAAAAGTTTTAAATCACTTTACAAGAGTCTGCGGTACTTCTCTTAGTGCTGAACTGAAAATGTCTTTATTAACGCATTGCTTGGGCCCTGAAGGTCAAGATGTATTTGAACATCTTCCTGATATTTCTCCGGATGTAGCTTCTAATCTCAATGAGTACGAGATTTGTTTGAAGAAGTTAGATTTGCACTATCCAAACTAAGCACTGTATTAGAACGATATCACTTTGGTAGAAGATTGCAAAGATCTGGGGAGTCTGTTGACCAATATATTACATATTTAAGAAAATTTAGCCTCCACATGTAATTTTGGGGCATCTACTGAAAATAGCTTATGAGATCCGTTTATGTTGGTGAGTGCCTTAGAAAAAGTGAGAGAATCTATGTAGCAAAAAGATGATCCTTTGTTGAAGGAAGTCATTACCTTAGCAAAATCGTAAGAACAGTCCAAAGCATGTATGGATGTTATCTGCAAAGACAGTACTCATTATGACAGAGGGGACAGCAAAAAGGCACAGGCTGTTAAAAGCAAAACTATTGTGAACCAAGTATCTAAAAAATCTGTCTAGGATGCAGAGCACTTTGTAATATTTGTGAAAGCAAAGGTCACATCACTAAATGTTGTAGGTCTGATTGTGATAAGAAAAAGTTGAGAGAGGTGGATAATCCATCTGATGATAATGAGCATGAACAAGGAAAAGAGAGTGGTAAGGAAGGGCCATTTGAGTTTGTATGAGTCAATGGCCTTGATGGTACAATGTTACTTGACTCAGGTGCAAAGATACCTTTAGTTCCCAAACTTTATTCGAAGAAACATTTAGAAAGATTGTGAAGTTGTATAAACCAGACATTAAGCTGAAGGGTTATTGTGGTCAATCAATCAAAATGTTAGGTTACTTTTGGTGAACAATGGAATTTGCATGTAGGATAGTCCCTGTAAAAATGTATGTTTCTATTAAAGGCAATTGAATAATAAATTGGTGTCACTGGAGAGATTTATCTGTATTTTTTGAACCCAATGAAGTTCTCTGTATCACACTGAAAGAAAGAGTTGACGATGCTCAAGTTCAAGTTAAAACTTGCATTATAAAGAATAATTCCCAGAGGTTTTTAAGAAACAACTAGGTTGCTTGAAGAACTGTTGTCATTTGATGCAACTTAAACCAGGCTCACAAACCCAAAGTGGGAAAAATATGAAATGTTCCAACAATGGTGAAAGAGGCCATGAGGTGGGAGGTACACAAGCTGAAAGAAAGTGGAATCATACCGGAAGTGGAAGCAACTGAATAACTTGCTTCAATAGTAATGCACACAAGGCCGGTGGTGAGGTGAGATTGTGCATCGACCTCAGAGAGCTTACTGCGTGTGTAGTGGTAGATCACTATCCTCTGCCTAACATTACAGAAATGCTGTGTTCATTGGGTGGAGCTAAACTTTTTTCATTTGACATCTCTGTATCACCATATTAAGCTGCATCCTCAGTCTCCGGTTTTAACATTGTTTATAATACCATTTGGAACTTTCAAATTTCTTAGGATTCCATTTAGTTTTGCTCAGTGCCTAGAGCTGGAGCTACCATACTAGAACTTGAATTTAAGCATTCTGGAAGTAGGAAGACCTATTGAGGTTTGTGCATGGCTGGTGGATAGATGCGGCGAAGTTTGGAGGTGGAGGCAGTTTTAGCCAGGGATATGGCTTGCGAACTTTTGGCGACAAAGCACTTACAAAGCACGAGGGTATAAAGCTGATAGGCTACTTGCGCACAAGCTGCGCATCCAAAGTTCCCAGAACCATATAGCCCAGATCATGGATGGAGAGGGGTGGAGTTGCACAAAAACGCAGGCCATTTTACAGGTCTTTACAGATTATTACGCTGTGTTATACAGAGGAAAAGCTCGATATACTTGTCTGCAGGATGCATACCCTGCAGAGGTGCTCTTCCCAGATATAGAAACCCCCCCTATGTGAAGACCTTGATAGGCCTATAACAAAGGCGGAGGTTCTGCAAGCAAAATACCTGCTTCCCAGCAATAAGGCACCCAGGGACGGTTTACCAAACACATTTTACAAGCCCTTTTCAGGACTCCTGGCCCCATATCTTACGAAGATTTTCAGTCACCCCTTCCATGATGGATTCCACATTGACTTTAATTGCAAAACCCAGTAAAGATCCACAGGATTGTGGCACTTACCGCCCCATCACTCTCCTTAATAGTTACGTCAAAATCTGCACTAAAATTCTGTCCCAGAGTTTGAAGGGCGTTTGGTGGGAATTGATCTTGCCTTTTCAAATGGGCTTCATTTGCGGCCACCAGATGGGGGACAATACACTCTTGCTGATGTGATTGAGCAGGCAGAGACATGCCAACCCCGATCCTCTTTCTCTTGCTTGATGCGGTTCAGTTCATACTTTATTAATGTTTAGACACTGTCTTTAAAACATATATTTTAAAACCAGATAAGATCTTGTTTTTAAAAGGGTAAGAAGTAAAGAAAAGAAAAGGAAAGACCCCCCTCCCCTACTTGTAAGCCAGTTAAATACCCATGCACCGTCATTTAGTGGTTATAATCTCCATTCCACTGACAGCTGAGCCCATTCCATCACTAATCCACACATATTTAGAATTTTTTTGCCAGTGCGCATGCCACATCAAAAAATTTCATGTTTAACAAAAGTGCAAGTGCATCATTGCGACAATTTATGTCATATCTTTTAATAAACGGTTTTAAAATCATACGACGAGGTCTATTAAAATGACGGCTATCAATTAATACGTGGATGGTAAAATTTTGAAAACGCAATCCACATGTGCAATTATCCTCTGAATCTAAGAACTTCACATTTTTCAGCTCTTATATAGCGCACATTTAAAGCTACCCGAAATGTTAATAGTGTTAAACGTAACGGGGTGTCAGGAAGTGCTGATTAATACGGAAATGCATTCCTATTTTCCCAAGAATCTACCATATACTTTGCAGAGGGTCTGTTCCTTACATACTCCATGTCAGCCAACCTAGAATCTTTTTTTTTTTTTTACAGGTCATTTTTCCTTCTGCTTTAGAAAGGTGTGAGGTCTCAATTATTTTTAATCAGCCGCGGTCCGTGCAGGTGACAGCGGTGGGGCCGCTTGGGGTGGGGGATTTCAAGGGACAATGCCGAGGGGGAAATTATTTATTTAATTTTCCCTCTGCATCGCCCCTCGAAATCCCCCCCACGCGGCCCCACTACTGTTACCTGCTCAGACCGCTGCTGTTTTTAATTCCCTTTTTAGGTCGAGCCTCGAGTAGCGCGCAAGCGCTGCTCTGCGAGACTTATAGTTAGGGAGTTTGAAAAGCTGACCAGACGCTCGTGCGTCATGGCCTTTTCCCTGCGGTTACGCGCAAGCAAAGGCCATGGTGCACGAGCGTGTGGTCACGCCTGCTGCTCGCAAGCGCGCGCGCACCACTCGCGTGCTTGTTTAGTTTGACTTTCGCGGCCGCGTCCCTTTTTATTTCTTTCAGTTTCGCATAATCGCGGCACCGCGCTTTACTTTAAAATTAAAAGTAAAGCGCGGGTGCTGATTATAACAAAAGTAAAGAAATAGATGTTTTTCTATTTCTTTACTTTTGCTCAATCGCGGCACCAGCGCTTTACTTTTAACATGGTTTAGGTAAAGTGCCGGTGTCGCGATTGCTGCAAAAGTAAAGAAATAGAAAAAACATCTATTTCCTTACTTTTGCTATAAGCACGGCACCGGCGCTTTACCTTTAACCATGTTAAAAGTAAAGCGCCGGTGCCGCGATTGCTGCAAAAGTAAAGAAATAGATGTTTTTTTCTATTTCTTTACTTTTGCAGCAATCAAACACATTGGCAAAGTCAATAGCTCTGCCTAAACACTTATAAGGGCCCAAAGGCGAGACCTATTGGCTATGCTAATGCTTGTTTAAGGTTCCTGCGATGACTTCTAGCCTTTTCCTGACCTTCTTCGCCCACTTTAGTTTTCACATTTTATTATTTCAGCAGCACATTAGGCTAATATCTTCTATACCTTTGAGACCCAAATTTTATCCAAAAATCGCATGGTTGCTTTATAGGCTAAAAAGCTCCAAGCCTGCAAATTTCCTTCCAATCTTATTGCCTGGGTCATTACACCTTTAGGGAGAGCCAACAATTTTTTAAAACACTTACTTTCACATCTCTCCTAGCTTCCCTCCATACTTGATCCGGAGAAGGGCTTTGATCGGATCGACTGGTCCTTTTTTATTTAAACCTTTATATAAAACAAACTTGGGCCCCCGGACAAAAACGTATGTCTTAGCTAACTACGTGAGACCAACCACTAAGATTCGAATACATTCCAGGCTCCCCGAGTACATTTAATTGACCAGAGGGACACATCAGGGTTGCGCCCTTTCACCCAGGGTTTTCACACTGATGCTGGAACCTTTGTTCCAACATATCCAGGACAAATCTAACATTACGGGCCTGCCCACAAAAACGGGGCAAGTTAAGTTGGCCCTGTTCGCGGATGACAGCTTGTTTTTTTTTTTTACTAATCCGGCAAACTCTCTTCTTCCACTGGTCGAGGAACTAGAACGTTTCCACCAGATCTCTGGCTTCAAAGTTAACCACCACAAATCTACAGCAATGGGTGTGGTGCAAAACTAAGATGAAAGTGAAGCAGTGCACAGAAATACCAACTGAAGGTCTCTCAGACTTGGATCGAATACCTAGGGTTGGTTATCTTTATCGGTGGTGCAATGTGCCCCTCCCCCCCTATACTTTGTTCAAGGATTTTTATAGATGGGGTAGTTTAGAACTCTCCTAGATGGGATGGATCAAAGGTGTCAAGATGAATTACGTGCCACGTTTATTGTATTACAGTCTTTGCCTTCCTTTGGAGATCCCCCTGTCTGTAATGCGCACAGTACGGTCAAATATTTGGACTTTTATCTGGTAATATAGCCAGAACTCTTGTGATACAAGGTCCACTTGAGGGGGGATTGGCAGTCCCTGACTTGAAGCGCTACATCCTGGTGGCGCAACTTACATCGCCTTTTGCTTGGTGCTCCCAGAAGGCAGACAAACCCTGGTGCTGCCTGGAGCAGGACCGTTCCCATCTCCCCCTACATCACTTGTTATGGCTACCCCCTCAGACGTGGCGCACCTTGGGACCCAGAGCCTGGGCAACGGAAGTGACGCAGCACCACTGGAATAAGGCACTTAGATCACGCAGGGTTACTACGTATCCCTCCCCTCTGACACCAGTACTGGGGAATCCCGACTTTCCCCAACGAGGATGACTGATGCTGGTTTTCCGATTTGGGAAGGGAGTGACACACTATGTCTTGGCCAATTATGCTCACATGGGGCCCCTAAGATGAAAGACCAGTGCACCAATGATTTTGAGCTTTGGTCCACAGACCTCTATGGCCTCACACAGCTGCTACTCTAAGCCTGTAGTCCTAGGGTGAGAGAAGGGGGGACGATGGAGACAACAAGTATTGAAGTTATTATGACAGACAGGGACACACGTTTGGGCCCTCTCCCGGCTGTACCGAGCCTTGAATAGGCCTGTTGATCTAACAGATATGTCTTATGTGGGACATTGGTCCCAAGACTGTTCCCTTACGTTGACAGAGTTGGATTGGATATTGATCTGGGAGAGGACGCCAAAATCCTCCCTCTGTCTGCAATGTAAGGTCAACGCCTTTAAGCACATGTTAAGGTGGTATCTAACCCCAGTCCGTCTAAAAGAGATGTATGTAACATTTTACTTATGTTGAAGGGGATGTAATGCAAAGGGGACATATAAACACATGTGGTGGGAGTGCCCACATATACAGTCTTTTTAGGAACAGTTGTTTGTGTACATACGAATATGTGTCCTTACAACGCATGCGAATACATCGCATGCCATTACAACGCCGTCGTTACAACGACTGCGTTGTTACAACGCGAACCAGTACATCGCAAGTCTTTACAACGACTTGCTGTAGAGGGCGCGCTGGATTTAGGAATAGTATTATTTACTATTCCTACTCCAGTTTGCGCAACAGCAGGGAAGGTGTTGAAACAACTTGCGATGTAATGGTGCGCGTGGTAACAACGCGGTCGTTATAAGACCGCGTTGTAAAGGTACCGCATTGTGGAGACAACGTTGTAAATGCTGTTTCCCATACATACAGAACATTACCAACATCAGCATTACTTGGTCGCCCCAAGCTCTACTGGGTCACATGAATGTGGAGGTCATTTTTTCCCTTTCCTGGGCGGAGGAAAAGTTGATCATGCCTTTTACTTGCCTTGTGATAGCTCAGAGCTGGTGGAGCGCTGCATTGCCAACCATAGACTAGTGGTGAGTGAAGGTCTGGTCTATTTATGCAATGGAACGATTGACAGCTCTTTTGAGAGACTCTGTATGTAAGTGTGAAAAGATATGGACTCCATTTCTAACGTATGTTAAATGGTCCAGAGACTTGATTCAGCCACCTCTTTTGATTCAGCCGGCTTGGGATGGGGTGCTCGGTGGTGGGGCCGATCAGGAAACAGATGTCTGTACGAACTGATTGTTAATGTTAATTTGGAACTATGCCTTGATGTAACACTTGATCCAGTGGGACTGCTTATGAATACTTGAATACGCTCTTTGATCATCTCCTGTGGCCATCTCTTGGCTTTAAATGTATAAAGTTGTTAAAAAGGATTTCATTTGGTTTGATTTCAGCTTTATTGGTCTTTCATGAGAATGTTTGTGAAGATATTAATGGGGTTAAGATTTGCCAGGATGATGTTTTAGTCTATGGGAAGAGCCTGGAGAGAACATGATACAAGATTGAATGAAGTACTGGAAAGGTTGAGGGCGAGTCGCCTTATCCTGAAACTAGAAAAGCGTAGATTTATGTTCCTGAAATAGAGTATCTGAGACACGTGATTACAGAGAAAGGTATACACCCCAGAGATTAACTTGTGAAGACTATTAAGAGAATGCCAAGCCCTGAAAATAATGATGAGTTGGTGAAGTTTTTAGGCATGGCGGAATATCATAGCAAATTTGTTCTGGGATGTGCTGAAAAAAGCAAGAGCATGAGGGATTTGTTAAAGAATGGCAAATAATGTATCTTGTGTCAGAAGTGCAGTGAAGAATTTAAAAACATTAAGGAGTGATTAGCTAGCGCCTCTAGTTTAAGCAGTTTTGAACCAGGCAGTGATACCAACTTGATGACTTATGCTAGTGCAAAGGAACTAGGTGTGGTTCTTCTGCACAAAGCAGGAGGACAAGAAAAAACCATTCTATTTATTTCTTGTGATATGAGAGGGCAGAAGTTAATTACGCTGTCATAGAGACTGAAGCCTTGGCGGTCTATTGGGCTGTGAGAAAGTTTAGAGTGATCACAAACCTCTAAATTAGGTTTTCATCAAGAAAGTATTGATTTCATATCAAGTAGTATTGGTAAATGGGTCGCTGCACTTCAAGAATTTGATTTTGTTTTGTCAAACATCCCAGGGGCAAGTAATTCTGTGGAAAATTGTTTTTCTAGACTGTGTAATGTTCAATCAAAAGATGAACACTGGATCAGGGAATTTTTAGATGGGGATACCTGTGAAAAACAGGTGAATGTATGCATGGTCACTGGTGGGATCAGTGAGGAGGAGGCATGGAGAGTTGAACTTGAGAATGACCAAACCTTGCAGAAGGTAATTGGAAGGTTAAGAGGGTATTGGAAAACCAAAGAAGGCTGTGATGAAGAGATCAAGGGTTACTGAAATGTGAAGGATGAACTTTTCCTTATAGATGGGTTAGTCATGAGAGGTAGTAGATAGATAGGTAATCTCTTTATGCGGTTAAATAAATGACCATAAAAGATATAAAACAAATAAAAACACATAAATCATACAAGTCCATTCACATATAGTTAAAATACATTATGCACAGTACTTGAAGCATAAATAGTAAAGCAAGTACAATTGCTACATGTACAATTAAGAAATGGATCCAATGTACAGATAATGTAGGGGCAAACAATAAAATACAGAGGATTAAGGCCAGGCCCCTCGGATCTTGATGATACTGCTCTAAAAATTTCCAATATTTACACAGGTATGAATTTTACCAAACATGGAGAGGAACAACATCGATGGCCTTAACTGTTGAAACTGAATCTCTCTCAGAATGGGAACCAAAAATCTTTTCCTGGGAAGAGGGTATAAACTACAGAACATCACTACATGTGTGATAGACTGAGCTGACGTTTTATCACACTCACATGGGCCTAAAGAACCGTCTGCAATCCAATCTTTGGGAAAACTGATTAGTGGGAGGAAAGAATTCAACCTAAACCTGGATAAAAGCTGGTGATGGTAAAAGTTATTGACCCAGGTCAGTTATGGTTCAGTATAATTAACTATTTTTGTTAGACGGTAAGCCCAAACAGCTGGTTTACACAATTCATGGTCCCCCTGGGAACAGAAAGATGAGATAAAAAATCTGTTTGACACAAATAATCGATCTTAACAATTTCTTCAGGTTGCGTAAAAAGGATGGGACGGCGCAAAGCTGTCAATGCAGACTTAATGTAACTCAGCCAGGGAATTGCTTTAGAGTTGGCCAAAGAAAGACAATCCCAAATATGAACCTATTAAGGATTAGCTCACTCTTATGCCATATCGAGAGCCAGCATAGAAAAGGCCTGAGTTTAACAGTATCTGAGATGTATCTGAGGTCAAGTTTCTCGTGCCCCACAAATGTTGGTGAACTTTAAGGGACCCTGTGGTCAGTCTCCTTCCTTAGCCGCCCCACTTCTCTTTCTAAACAAGCAAATCAGTGCTCAGACAAAGGTAGGAAATCCTTCTTTTATTCCCAATTTTCTTTCTTGTTTAGAGTAATATGTATGTATGTATGCGAATAACAAATGATATTAACAGAAAAATCTGGCTGCCTTGGAAGAGTGTCTAGGTTTCTTAAAACAAAGCAACCTTTTCAGGCTTTCTCCCATGTTCCTGGGTTTTCACGTCGTTGCTGGGATACCACTCGAAAAAAAGGTAGAAAAGTACATCTGGTCAGGCTTGTTTTATCTAAAGGGTAAGGCTATTGCTCCCTTCACCACACCTGTGCTGTCCATTCATGACATTCCTTAGTGAAGGGTGTGAGCAGTGTTAAGCTTATTTGAGTACAGTGCGCATTCCCGCCTACCAACTTTTAAAAGAAAAGAACTGCACGTTCAGCACTTGCCTGAAGCCATGACCCTCCTGGGCTGTGGTATGGAGAGTTCCAGCGTCCAGTTTCCCGGTTGGACCACTGGACTCGCTCACGTTGCTCCTAGAGCTGTCCTCCCATCCTGTAGGCTGCGTCGGACTTTGGGATGGCGCAGGGGATCCAGTCTTCTCCTCCGGTCTTTCTCCCCCTCCCGTAGTTCTTCCTTCTTTGGTCGGATCGTCAGGTTCCTCTCCCTCTCCGTTTCGAATCTCTCCTATGGCATCCTTGTTTCCAGCTGGAATCTCCATCATCGACGTCGCGTCGTCATCCTGGACTCCACCCCTTAATTTCCGGGACTCCAGCTGCAGTCTTCCGGAGTTCCTAGGATCTACTAGAACAGGATATGAACATCCTGTGTGGAAAGATGTGGGCGCCATATTGGAGGTATCGGAATCTGCCTCAGGCTGATTACAGACCCCCAACAACCTCCTTAAAAATATATTTTCCTCTAACTGAAGGGGGCCGCAGTCACGATACCCCCAAATATCACTGCCGTAATAGGTAGCGGAAACACATTAGCTTTATAGAGATTAATCAATGCTTTTACGCGTTTCCTGCCCACCCTTAAACTAACATCCAGGACCGCTCCACACAGTCTGGCTAAGGTAAGCCTTTTCAATTGGAAAGAGTTCCCCAAGAGGACTTGTCGTCGAACAGAATACCCAGATAATTAAAGATGTCGACTTGAGTGATCTTAGCCTTAAGGCGGAAATGACTCTAGGTTTTAGTAGGCTTAACCCCCACAGCCATCACAAAAGATTTTGATGTGTTCATGGAGAGGTCCAAGCCCTCCATAAATTCAACGTAAGAATCTAGGAGCCGTTGAAGGCCTAATGCCGTCCTTGACATAAGGACAGCATTGTCAGCATATAAGAGGACTAGTAACACCCGAGTACCCACCTGAGGTGTCCTTGTGCTTAGAACAATGCAGCCTCTAGACCATTGATATAGATGGTGAATAGAAAGGGGGACAAAATGCACCCCTGTCTCACACCTGTACCGATGGGGAATCTTTTAGTGCAGATGCTATTCTCCCTGAATCGAACAGAGGCAGACATGTCCATGTGGATGTCTGCCAGGAAAGAGACCAAGACTTACTCCAACCCTAAGGACAACAACATTGACCACAGCTGTGAGCGGTTCACCCGATCAAAAGTTGAAGATAGATCCCTGTTTGTTGGACAGCATTTCATGGCTATTTTTAGGGCACCATGGGTTTAGAGTATACCTCATTAAATCACAGAGGTCTAGTAGAAGCAGAGAGTCCTAAACCAGGGACAGTAAGTGCGAGCCTTACCCCGGCACTAAGTGCCGAAAAGGTGGTAAGAACGTCCTTAGGATAAGGTCAGGATTAAGACAGCGTTCCACCTCTTGACTTAAATGCCTGAAAAGAGTCTGACAAAGTTCCCCTGGAATAATTTTAGACCACCTCAGGCATCTACCCTGATCCGTGGGATTCAAATGCTGCAGGCTAGAGGTCGGTAAGGGAGAGCGCTGACTCTGATATTTTAGAACTAGCGCAAGAGGGTTATGGTCACTCCACCCTTTCCATTTAATCTGGCAAGTGTCAATTAGTATTTAATTTATTGTATTTTTTTGTATCTGTTTATATTTTTTTAATTCATGTTTTTAGTAACAAACATTTTTGTAATCATTTTTTTAAATTTTTTATATTTAGTTGTATTAATAAATATAAATAATTGTTAAATATTTTTTTAGCAGCGGGATATTAGGTTTTTAGGGGATAAGGGTGGGAGATTTTTAAAATATGTATATTTTAAAATAATAATATTGTTAATAATTGGGAAAATATGGAAATGTATAAATTAAAGTTTTTTCAATGGTTCTTATTTTAATATTTAGCAAAAAAATTTCATTAAGATCTATTTTATGTTCTAAGAAAATATTTAGAAGTTTAAAAATAATATAAAATGTTTCATAAAAATAATATTTAGAAATATTTTTAATTACAAATTTATACTTTTATAATTTGTGTAATTTTTTCAACATTGTAGAATTTTTTTAATATTGTTTTGAAATTTTTGTTTTTAAAAATATAAAATTATTTTTGATTTTAGGATAATTTTGAAATCATAGTATACTTGTTACTTTGTTTTTTTAGTTTTGTAAAGGTTGAAAAAGAATTTAATAAATATTTTAGTTAATATTAATAAAATGATTTTTTTCAATTTTAATAATTTGGTTTGTATATATTGGTTTGTAGTTTAGGTTAGTTTGTTTTTAGATGAAATTATATTTGTTATGTTATTGGTCACTTATTAAGCGCACGTACACCAATAAGGTCTCTTGGTGCTGAGGTAGAGAGAGGCTGCTGCTGCCAGAATTATTAATATGCATGTTTAAACAGCCAAGTTTTCAGTTTTTTCCTGAATCCCTTGTAGTTCACAGAAGATCTTATTTCAAGGGGTAAAGCGTTCCAAGTGTGGGAAGCAGCCACAGAAAACCTGGCTCCACCCAGTCTCTTTCCTTTGCTTCTAGGAACAGCCAGTAGATTTAAGTGTGATGATCTGAGCTGGCGTTTAGGGATATAGGGGCACATGCATCAAGCTTTTTACCGGTCGCAAACGGGCCGATTCGCAGAATTGGCCCTTTTGCGACCGGTAAAAACCCATTTCCGATGCATCAAACCTAAATGCATTTGCAAAATAGGTAATCGCAATTTTTGCGATAACCTATTTTACGAATGCAGTCAGGGAATCGCAATTTGCGATTCCCTAAATGCAATGCATGAAGCATTTTAAAAATGCGACTTTGCATTAAGAAATCGCAAATTTCCATCAACTTCAAGTTGATGGTAATTTGCAAATCCTTAGTAAAATGCACAAAATTGCATTTTTCAAAGTGCCATGTGGCACATACACATGCCCTTAGGGCATGTGTGTGCGCCACATGTGCACACTACCTTTTGGGGTGCATCAGGGGGCCTTAGGCCCCTAGCACCCTTGCAGTGCATACGCAATTTGCGATTACCTATTTAGTAATCGCAAATTGCAATTCTTTCCCATTCATTCCTATGGGCCTCTAGGCCCATAGGAATTAATGGGAATGCATTCCTAATAGCGAATCGCAATTTGCGATTCACTATTAGAGAATGTGTAGGAATCGCTATTTATTTCGCGATTCCTACATGCATAAGGAATTGCGACTCCTAAATAGCGATTCCTTAAAAATCGCTATTAAGGAATCGCAATTCCTTATCTTGATGCATGTGCCCCATAATGCTGAATTGTGGAAGATAGGGATGCAGGGCTTTTGCCATGGAGAGATTTAAAGATTAGCCAGCCTATTTTGAAAATGGGCTTCTGAGCTACCGGAAGCCAATGCAGTTTTTTCCTTTGGGTTTGATGTGGCAATATCTAAGCTGCCGAAAGGCCAGCCTGGCTGCCTGATTTTGTATTATCTGCAATCTGTGAGCAAGGCCAGAAGGGAGTCCCATATAAAGAGCATTGGCATAATCGATGCAGGGCATTATTAAAGCGATTATAATTTGAATAAATGTTCGAAGGTGAAGTACCTTCTTATTTTCCAGAGTTGCTGGAAAAAGGATGTGATACAAAAGGGGATGATGGACGGAACGTTTGAACCAATCAAACACTCACCCCCAGTCAACTGATCTGGGTTTAATCCATCATCATTCTTTAGCTCACTCCACCACCCCAGTTCAGACATGGCCATATGCAAATCAGTCTGACCCTGTGCCTCATGGGAACAGTCCAGCCCGAACTGCCAAGCCATGTCTTCCCTGGACCGGAAACAAGCATCCTAGGACCGGTTTCTGGCATTTCAGCCGTCATCAGCCAGGCTTGCTTGAATCCAGTGGCAAAGTGAGCAAGGGACCCACGTCTGGGCATACCCCCGCCAACTTGGGGCGACCAAAGCGATACAAAGGGGATGATGGACGGAACGTTTGAACCAATCAAACACTCACCCCAGTCAACTGATCTGGGTTTAATCCATCATCATTCTTTAGCTCACTCCACCACCCCAGTTCAGACATGGCCATATGCAAATCAGTCTGACCCTGTGCCTCATGGGAACAGTCCAGCCCGAACTGCCAAGCCATGTCTTCCCTGGACCGGAAACAAGCATCCTAGGACCGGTTTCTGGCATTTCAGCCGTCATCAGCCAGGCTTGCTTGAATCCAGTGGCAAAGTGAGCAAGGGACCCACGTCTGGGCATACCCCCGCCAACTTGGGGCGACCAAAGCGATACAAAAGGGGATGATGGACGGAACGTTTGAACCAATCAAACACTCACCCCCAGTCAACTGATCTGGGTTTAATCCATCATCATTCTTTAGCTCACTCCACCACCCCAGTTCAGACATGGCCATATGCAAATCAGTCTGACCCTGTGCCTCATGGGAACAGTCCAGCCCGAACTGCCAAGCCATGTCTTCCCTGGACCGGAAACAAGCATCCTAGGACCGGTTTCTGGCATTCCAGCCGTCATCAGCCAGGCTTGCTTGAATCCTGTGGCAAAGTGAGCAAGGGACCCACGTCTGGGCATACCCCCGCCAACTTAGGGCGACCAAAGCGATACAAAAGGGGATGATGGACGGAACGTTTGAACCAATCAAACACTCACCCCCAGTCAACTGATCTGGGTTTAATCCATCATCATTCTATAGCTCACTCCACCACCCCAGTTCAGACATGGCCATATGCAAATCAGTCTGACCCAGATCAGTTGACTGGGGGTGAGTGTTTGATTGGCTCAAACGTTCCGTCCATCATCCCCTTTTGTATCGCTTTGTTCGCCCTAAGTTGGCGGGGGTATGCCCAGACGTGGGTCCCTTGCTCACTTTGCCACTGGATTCAAGCAAGCCTGGCTGATGACGGCTGGAATGCCAGAAACCGGTCCTAGGATGCTTGTTTCCGGTCCAGGGAAGACATGGCTTGGCAGTTCGGGCTGGACTGTTCCCATGAGGCAAGGGGTCAGACTGATTTGCATATGGCCATGTCTGAACTGGGGTGGTGGAGTGAGCTAAAGAATGATGATGGATTAAACCCAGATCAGTTGACTGGGGGTGAGTGTTTGATTGGCTCAAACGTTCCGTCCATCATCCCCTTTTGTATCGCTTTGTTCGCCCTAAGTTGGCGGGGTATGCCCAGACGTGGGTCCCTTGCTCACTTTGCCACTGGATTCAAGTAAGCCTGGCTGATGACGGCTGGAATGCCAGAAACCGGTCCTAGGATGCTTGTTTCCGGTCCAGGGAAGACATGGCTTGGCAGTTCGGGCTGGACTGTTCCCATGAGGCACAGGGTCAGACTGATTTGCATATGGCCATGTCTGAACTGGGGTGGTGGAGTGAGCTAAAGAATGATGATGGATTAAACCCAGATCAGTTGACTGGGGGTGAGTGTTTGATTGGCTCAAACGTTCCGTCCATCATCCCCTTTGTATCGCTTTGTTCGCCCTAAGTTGGCGGGGTATGCCCAGACGTGGGTCCCTTGCTCACTTTGCCACTGGATTCAAGCACGCCTGGCTGATGACGGCTGGAATGCCAGAAACCGGTCCTAGGATGCTTGTTTCCGGTCCAGGGAAGACATGGCTTGGCAGTTCGGGCTGGACTGTTCCCATGAGGCACAGGGTCAGACTGATTTGCATATGGCCATGTCTGAACTGGGGTGGTGGAGTGAGCTAAAGAATGATGATGGATTAAACCCAGATCAGTTGACTGGGGTGAGTGTTTGATTGGCTCAAACGTTCTGTCCATCATCCCCTTTTGTATCGCTTTGTTCGCCCCTAAGTTGGCGGGGGTATGCCCAGACGTGGGTCCCTTGCTCACTTTGCCACTGGATTCAAGCAAGCCTGGCTGATGACGGCTGGAATGCCAGAAACCGGTCCTAGGATGCTTGTTTCCGGTCCAGGGAAGACATGGCTTGGCAGTTCGGGCTGGACTGTTCCCATGAGGCACAGGGTCAGACTGATTTGCATATGGCCATGTCTGAACTGGGGTGGTGGAGTGAGCTAAAGAATGATGATGGATTAAACCCAGATCAGTTGACTGGGGTGAGTGTTTGATTGGCTCAAACGTTCCGTCCATCATCCCCTTTTGTATCGCTTTGTTCGCCCTAAGTTGGCGGGGGTATGCCCAGACGTGGGTCCCTTGCTCACTTTGCCACTGGATTCAAGCAAGCCTGGCTGATGACGGCTGGAATGCCAGAAACCGGTCCTAGGATGCTTGTTTCCGGTCCAGGGAAGACATGGCTTGGCAGTTCGGGCTGGACTGTTCCCATGAGGCACAGGGTCAGACTGATTTGCATATGGCCATGTCTGAACTGGGGTGGTGGAGTGAGCTAAAGAATGATGATGGATTAAACCCAGATCAGTTGACTGGGGGTGAGTGTTTGATTGGCTCAAGCGTTCCGTCCATCATCCCCTTTGTATCGCTTTGTTCGCCCTAAGTTGGCGGGGGTATGCCCAGACGTGGGTCCCTTGCTCACTTTGCCACTGGATTCAAGCAAGCATGGCTGATGACGGCTGGAATGCCAGAAACCGGTCCTAGGATGCTTGTTTCCGGTCCAGGGAAGACATGGCTTGGCAGTTCGGGCTGGACTGTTCCCATGAGGCACAGGGTCAGACTGATTTGCATATGGCCATGTCTGAACTGGGGTGGTGGAGTGAGCTAAAGAATGATGATGGATTAAACCCAGATCAGTTGACTGGGGGTGAGTGTTTGATTGGCTCAAGCGTTCCGTCCATCATCCCCTTTTGTATCGCTTTGTTCGCCCTAAGTTGGCGGGGGTATGCCCAGACGTGGGTCCCTTGCTCACTTTGCCACTGGATTTAAGCAAGCCTGGCTGATGACGGCTGGAATGCCAGAAACCGGTCCTAGGATGCTTGTTTCCGGTCCAGGGAAGACATGGCTTGGCAGTTCGGGCTGGACTGTTCCCATGAGGCACAGGGTCAGACTGATTTGCATATGGCCATGTCTGAACTGGGGTGGTGGAGTGAGCTAAAGAATGATGATGGATTAAACCCAGATCAGTTGACTGGGGGTGAGTGTTTGATTGGCTCAAACGTTCCGTGCATCATCCCCTTTTGTATCGGAAAAAGGATGTGGTCACTGCGCCTATCTGAGGTTTCATAGATAAATCTTCATCTAGGAGTAGCCTAGACTTTTCACCACTTTTTGGGAGCATTTTTCTAAGGAATCTTAGCAGGCCAAAGAAAGTACTGCCACCTTCCTAGCCTTTATTTAATCAAATAGCACTATTTCTCATGATATTTATGTTGCTGAAATATTGAGAATAAATCTCAAACACGGGATTCACTCAGGCTTTCTTTGAGATACTGCTCAAGTGTTGGTCCCCATGAATAAAAAGCTATCTCCATCTCAGCATGAGAGGTTGTCTAGCATAGTGAATATTCATATCCTATACACATATTAGACAACCTTTAATGGTACGGACATTTTGAACAAATTGTGTTCGTGCCAAAAAGGATAGTATCAGGTAAGCAACATATTGGTTTTCATTCTCAATGTCAAATTTCAAAAGTAGAAATCCAAGCTCTTGATTAAATTGTATCATGAAATGTGATAAAAACCATTTGTAAAAGGCTTTGTTCTTGACACATCCACCAGATCAAAACATCCAATTCATTGATAATGTGATAGTCTCCTCCTTGTTTCTTTATCAAGAGAAGCTGTAGGCACAGAGTAGATTGTTATTTACAGTTATAGAAAGAATGATTAGGGAGCCTGTCTTCTTCAAGTTCAGTGTATCAACATCAGGAGTCTACAGTTAGGTTCAATGGTTATCACAGCATTGACTCCTGTAGTGGGCATTCACCAGGCATGCGGCTATAGGCTTCATAGTACATAGAGTCTGCGACATAGCAAGCAAGGAGCAAACAAACTGGCAACGTTTCAGCCTCGCGTATACTGCAACAGGAGTCATGGTCTCGTCTACAACTGGAGGAAGTCTTCTGGTACATTTGAGAATTTATACTTCATACTAAAGGACCTCTTCGTTTTCATGAATATAGATCCACCTATTGTAAACCTAATGTCTAGCAATAAACATTTGCATACACTTCCTGTTTTTTTGATGGAAAGGTAACTCTTTCACTTCCAATGCTCTTGCCAAATTATCTCATTGCAGTGATGCTTCATTTCATTTTTGTTTTAAATTAAAAACTTAAATTAGATGCTTCTTCATGTAAATCTGCCTCCACTAGGCTTTCCTCTCCATATCCTTTGCAATTCAGTCTTCACTAAGGGTAGTGTTACCAGATCCATCAAAAGTCAAGTTGCTCTCCCAAATGCACTTGGTAAGTTTGTGACTACCAGCATGTAGCAATCCCTGCTATTGAATGAAAGTTCATAAACTTGTGATTAGAACCTAATGTCTAGCAATAAACATTTGCATACACTTCCTGTTTTTTGATGGAAAGGTAACTCTTTCACTTCCAATGCTCTTGCCAAATTATCTCATTGCAGTGATGCTTCATTTCATTTTTGTTTTAAATTAAAAACTTAAATTAGATGCTTCTTCATGTAAATCTGCCTCCACTAGGCTCTCCTCTCCATATCCTTTGCAATTCAGTCTTCACTAAGGGTAGGGTTACCAGATCCATCAAAAGTCAAGTTGCTCTCCCAAATGCACTTGGTAAGTTTGTGACTACCAGCATGTAGCAATCCCTGCTATTGAATGAAAGTTCATAAACTTGTGATTAGAACCTGATCTTGTTCAAAACATTCCAAATGCCTGGGTCATCAAAGTTAAATAATGGGCTGCCCTATTATCTTGCTGCCTTTTGCTTTGCTAAACACAACTTGACATCTCTCACGGAAGCACAAAACCTGACTTTCACATATCCTACAACAGTCATTTGAACTTCCTTCCAGTGACAAAACTAGCTTCTTTCCTCAGGAAACCATTAAACCTCCCTTTTTCGAACCTCTATTAAATAAGCATGCCTTTTCTGATAAATCTGATCGAACCTTCTTGATATTTTACGTGTTCGGTGCATCTCGTGTATTTACTGATTATATGATTTTGAAGTTTTTTTTTTTATATAAAGCGCTGTTCAACTTATGTGGCATAGAAGTGCTATATAAAACAGTTACAATTAATAATTCATGGTAATAGCAGGAATCTCTTTAGTGGATGACCTGCTTTTGCCCACCTCTCTCTGTTCTCTTTGAAACTTTGAGGCACAATGTGTCAAACACTGACAATATTTCTTCAAAAACATGCCCCTCACATGAACTCTGTCACTCATATTTCATACCCGCCTCTATCGAAGTATGTTAAAGTATGTATGAATTCTAGCTCAATAATGTTGTAATTTGGGCATAAAAGCACAAAAGATGGACTAACGAGGGCATGAGAGACTAGCGCTAGAATCACCAATCCTGTTAGCGCCCTAAAAATACATGGGTGAAGTTGGGTATTCATAAATCACAGCTTTATTAGAGGATTTTTCAAAAAGTAAAGAATTAGCGATGGGTATGGTTACGGTAGTAGTGGTGGGGTAATTTCCCTTATGTAAAACAAACTAAGAACTTTATTAATCTGTCAAAAACAAGAGTGTGAAAAGTCAAATTGAAAAACAATGATTTGTAACTGCATGAATATATCTGATATATATTTCTAGCTACAGGTTCCTTACCTTAGAATATTTCCTAGGCGTCAAACTGGATTCTGTGCACCAGTAGGTGGCACCGTTCAGCTCTGTGCCAAAAGTGATGTGCGCGGTGCCTATATAGGTGCCTCCCCAGCGCGCTGACATCAGTTATTTTCTTTCCATGGCAGTCTGCGCAGATCCAGAGAGCGCTACCTCCAGTCATTTTTCAACTTACCATTTTTCAACATTTTGTCAAAGCTTTTTTCGAGACCTTGTCTCCCAGTGTGCTAGGGATCTCCTCCAAGAAACCAGTGGGGTTTAAGCCATGTGGTTCCTGCCACAGACATGTCTGGTGCTTGGAGCCAAATCACGATTCCAAGACCTGTGATGATTGCAGCGCCATGAATCCGAAGGTGTTGAGGAAGCGCTCCCTGATGCTCCTTGTTGCCTGATGCCAGTCACCTCCATGAACCTCCAGGTCCCGGTCACGGGCCTGTTCACGGAGTCTGTCCAGGCTCTCATCATCGTAGGGTAAGTCCTACAAAATAATCTACAATGTTGAAGCGTTCTTCGACTTCGCTGTGCCTATCCAAGTCATCGCATGAGACGCTTGAATGTCACACTAGGCACCGCTCACACACGGAGCCTGCTTCTGGCTCCACTCCGCACCGCCCTGATTTTTGTGGAGCCGGAGCGACCCCCACCCAACTGTGTAAATTTTATGAGGCCATTCACCTCATTTTTGGGCGGGCCTTCGGGCCCATGTGTTCGGAGGGTGCACCCACTGAATTTCCGCTGGCTTCAGTGTTGTATCCGGAATGGCTCTGCCCTCGAGACCTTGACCTTCCCTGGAGCTGGTTCCAGCGTCATCATTCCTGGCACCACCGACCCCATCATCATAAACAACTTGGATACGGAGTCGGACCGGCGTCGGCCAATGGGGTTTCCGGCGCCGGCTCTTACCATACCTTCTGAATCGGAGCCCATGCCTCCTTTTTTTGAGAGGCCTGGGGAGGAGTATGATTGATGTGGATCTGAGGGTCCCTGTGGCTAAAACCCCCTTGTGGAGCCCGACAACAGCTGGTATGAGGAACTGGAGGATGCCAGTGGTCTGGACACCTCAAAAGACACTGACTTGGTCTCTCCTCCTAGTGGGGCTTGGGAGAAAGGGACCTTCTTCACTATGGTGGTGCATAGGGCGGCTGAGGTCCTGAACCTTCAGCTGCCCTCGGTGGCCGTCAGAACGAATGTTTTGACAGAGGTGCTTCAACTGGGAGTCACTCTCTCAGAACCCCTTCACCCCTTTAATGAAGCCCTTACTGATATCCTGCTCTGGACCGGGGCCAAACCCTGCACATTGACGCCTATGCCCAAGAACATTGCCCACCACCATTGTCCTGCTCCAGGGTACCCAGCTTGCCTCACTCAGCACCTTACCACGGATAGCATGGTTATCCAGGCATCCACCTTCAAGGTTATCCCTGGCGCTTTCACTAGCACACTACCGGCTAGGGAATCCAAGAGGATGGACACCTTTGGAAAGAGGATGTTCTTTTCCACCAGCCTAGCACTGCGGTCAGTGAACACCTTGTGCCTCTTGGGCGGATACACCCACATGGTTTGGGATTCGGCTGCACAAGTGCTGCATTTGGTCTTTGAGGTGGCCTCAGCCATGCTGTCACAGCGATGCAGCAAAGTTCACTATTCACTGAGGACTGGACACAACCGACTTACTAGACAGAGCGATTGCGTCCTCACGAGCACTTAGACACCATGCCCGGCTGAGAGCCACTGGCTTTTCAGGGGATGTCTAGGCTTCCCTCATGGACATGCCCTTCAATGGCACCCGCCTTTTTGGCAATAAGGCCGATTCAGCGCTAGAGCGCTTTAAGGACAGCCAGGCTACTGCCAGATCCTTGGGCCTCTCCAAGGCCCACTCTCAACCCCACTCTACCTTCTACCCCTTTCATGACTACGATAGGGGCTACCAGCCGTGTACATTCCCGCCCAGCCACCAAGTCCAACAGGCTCCCCAGTCCTTTTGTGGGCGTGGTTCCCACAAACCCTGTGGGACAGCCAGCCAAAGGTCGACCCAATCCGTCACCCCCCGGCAGCCACAGCGTCAAAACCCCTTTAATTTGTCATTATACCATCACGGGAATCCGGTTGGGAGCAGGATTCGCCATCACCTGCCCCACTGGCAGTCCTTAACATCGGAAAAGTGGGTACACTAAATCGTTCAGCGGGGTTCTCCATCCCCTTTCTGGAGCCTCCGCCACCCAGGCCACCATCTTCCTACCAGCTGACGAAAGACCACCTCTCCCTGCTGTGTCAGGATGTACAGGCTCTTTTGGCCAAAAGAACCATTGAGAGGGTGCCTGCATCAGAAGAAGGTTGTAGATGCTATTCCTGCTACTTTTTTGCTGCCCAAAAGGACTTCGGCCTCTGCCATATTTTAGAGCTGCGCCCTCTAAAATACTTCCTGAAGAAGGAGAAGTTCAAGATGCTCATGTTGGCTCAGGTTCTGCCTACAGTCGACCCCGAGACTGGATGGGTGCCCTGAATTTCAGGATGGCTACTCCACATCCCGATCCTGCCCGTCCACAGGTGTTTCATGAAATACTGTAACAATAAATATTACAAATTGGTGGAAAGTCCAAAAAAGAAAAATGCAATAACACTTTTTCAAATTAAAGAACAATTCGATTTTTTTTCTTGAACATAATACAATATTAATTTCATTACTTCTTGATTTTCATTTTGCAAGTTCATATCTTTACGTGCGCAACATTACTTCCAAAATTCAGTGTTGCTTATTTAAATGTGATTGATGTAGTACAGCCAAAAATCTTCAAATTTCAATACATTCACTTTTCATTCATATCAAGTGTAATAATTGGTTTCTTTGATGTAGTATATCCTACATGTGTTTTGTGGCTCGAAAGTGAGCTTCAGGGCTAAGAACTAATATTTGCAAAATAATTAGAAACACATTTTAACTGATAAAATCAAATGAAAAGCAACATTTCAAAAATATACAGCAATACTCTCAAATTTATGTACATTTATTTACTTAATATTTAAATGAAACAGAGATCAGAAAAGCAAAGAAGATTGAACAAGAAACGCGTCATTACAAATAAACAGTGACTTAATTACCATTTAGCTAAGGGAATCCCCATTTTGTCTTTAATTTACAAAGTGTTATTATGTTTTTCTGCCCCACCCTTCCAAAGAAGAGGAGATACTCCATGGCCCGGACCCAAAAAGAGCATTATTGTTCTACAATGGTCGTTCCAGAGACTTCCTGGTGGACGATCAACTCTTCATAGGGTACTCCGGGGTGCAAAAATGAAAGGCCAATTCAGAAATGGACCATCTCACAATAGATTGTGCTCTGCATTAAAATGTGCTACACATTGGTCAAGAAGCAACCCCCTGATGGCTTGTATGCTCATTCCACCAGAGCCATGGCTGCCTCCACAGTGCTGGCTCGTGGAGTTCTCGTCCTGGACATCTGTCAGGCTGCAACGTGGGTATCTCTGCACACGTTTACTAGGCACATTTGCCTGGACAGGTAGGTCCATCGTGATGGACACTTTGCCCGCTTGGTCCTGCAGAACTTCTTGGTCTAGTCTGTTTGCAGATCCACCTCTAGGGAGATATTGCTTGGGTATCTATTCTAAGGTAAGGAACTTGCAGCAAGACGTTTCTATCAGATAAACAAGTTACTTACCTTTGGTAACGCCTTATCTGGTAGAGACTCTATCTAGCTGCAGAATCCTTTAGGCCCTCCTATCCTCCCTGCTCTGCGAACTGAGTTCTCCTTATAGGGTACCCCTTATGAGGTCCTTAGTGTCTGCACACTGGTACATCAGTAAGCTTTGTGGATCTGCGCTTCTGGCATGAAAAGGTTGTGAAAAATAACTGTGCTCTGGGGTAGCGCCTATGTGGGCTCTGCACACGTCACTTCTGACGCAGATGATGCTGCTGTTGCAGAGCAGAACAATGCCATCTACTGGCATACAGAGGTACTGCTCAAAAAGTTTTTGAATCCAGTCTCACGCCTGGGGAATATTCTAAGGTAAGGAATCTGCAGCTAGATAGAGTCTCTACCAGATGAGGCGTTACAAAGGTAGGCAATTTGTGCTTACTGCCATATTAACACAGACAACCAAAATCATAGTACTTCATGTATTTCACATTTATAAATAGTAGCAGCGCCTTCTGTGAATTAAATTCTTGCTTTACATTTGTTATTTTTATTTATGTGGAGTAAAGTTTATAAGTCTTTTGGGTTCTTTGATGAGTAATTAAATCTCTTTGATAGTATTTTTTTCAATATTGTATATTTTTTGTATTGTTTCAAAACATGCAACTTTGTGATCGACTTGTGTTTCTGGATAGAGATGAAAAATCTAATGCAGCAAAGGAAGAAGAAGAAAGGGAGGATGATGAGGAGGAGGGAGTGACAGAAGAGGAAGAGGATGAAGAGCGGGAAGATGAGGAGAGTGAAAATGAGGAGGAGGAAGAAGATGAAGTGGATGATGAAGATGATGATGAAGATGATGATGAGGCAGAGGATGAAGAACAAGCCAATATGAAAGAGTACACTGCTATAGGTGATTTTCATGCCCAACAAGAAGAGGATCTCACCGTTAAGGTAAGTGTACAACTTGTACTTTTCTTACCCTGTAAAAGGGAATTTTTATTCCATGTAATGCCTTTAACAGATTTACAAGTAATTTTGAGAATTTTGAGTATTCACTTTTGAGAAGCTTTGAATCATCCTCAATTTGTACGTAGCTGTGGCCCTTCAGTCTTTGATGCTTTGTTGTTTGCTTTGTGTACTAGGTGACAACTTTATGTCCTGTCCATGGATGTCATTTCAGATTCTTTCTGTATATGATTGCCATGAGAATTGTGTGTCAGATAATTCAGCCCTATTGATTTTGAATCCAGCATTCTTCAGAAGAAGAGAACACTTTTCTCAGAAAATGTTCTAACTTTGCTATCATGGAGACATTCAAGAAAGGACTACCATATGACTGACAAAACTGCAAGTCTTTCAGCCCTGATCCTTTTAGGCCAATTAGAAATTTTAATCCAATACTCTTTTGTTCAGTCTGCAGGATTGAATTTTAAGTGGCATTAACATTTAATAGATAGTCACGCATAACCTTGTTTTATAGATATTGTACACAAATTAATCAAAGGAATATAACCTTGGAATACCCCCATACATACGGCATTTAGGGCCTGATTACGATGTCGGTCGGAGTTGCCTCTGACCGACACAGTAAGGGATTGGGAAAGGACCGGAGGTCAGCAGTTCCGACCACCTAATTTGGATGTGACCGCACATGGTGCGGTCGGAAACATCAATTTTTCAATGGGAGCTTGTGCGGTGGGCGGAAATCGTACACAGCACAAGCTCCCATTGAAAAAGGCACAGTGAGGTGCAGAGATGTTGAGGGGGGCACCATAAGAGCCCCTCAGGTCCACAACCGTAGGCTGCAGAGTGATGGGGGCCCTGCTAGGAGCCTCCAAAGTCGCTTTCCGACAGCCTTTTCATGTCAGAAAGGCCGACGTGGAAAGCCTGTCGGAAACTGACATCATAATCCCGACATCGGAAACAACGTCAGTAAGGGATTGGACCCATGTCTGATTGACCGGCCAGTTTACATTCTGACCGCTGACATTGTAGTTCGGCGGTTGTAATCTAAACCTAACATGTCGGTCGGTAAGCGGTCGGAGGCTTACCGACTGACTTCGTAATCAGGCCCTAAGTGTTTCTAGCCAGAAATCATTCTTTATCTTGGAAAAAAACATTAGAGATAAACATTTACTTTATTTTATGCAAGAATGTGCTTTAGTCCTCTCTAAGCAGAAAGACCAGATCCATGGGAAGATTTCAAAGCCGACTGGTCAGATATGAATACAGAGCACATTGAAAGACCTTAGCAAAGAGGAAAATAAAAGAGTTCCACAATAATGCATCTGCCCAGACGTCCTGCCTCCAAGACTTTAATCTGACCTTCAACGCACATGACCTTGTTGGCTAGGGTGATTGAAATTATGCCTTATTTACCTGTTGTTCCCGATTCATTTTGTCTCTGAGTCGAGTTTGTTGATTATCCATACTTGGTTGAGGTTCTTTTGCCCATTTTCAGTGATCCCTCCTTTCATTGTTGAGAAAGTTGCCATCATTAAAGAACACCACTTGCATCAAGGTAATAACCAGAAATCACAGGAACCCGATCAACTAGCAGGTGGCTAAAAAATATAGAAATGTATAGAAAGAAGTCTTTTCTCAGCGCTACCTCAGTTGATACCTGTAAAGGCCGTAGTGTAGAATAATTCAGGTGAGATATTTGGGCACAAAGTCACACACCATTTCTGTAAATTACACATTATGCGATTATGATTGAGAATGATTTTTCTGTTGAGTATGCACAAAAAAAAGTGACATGATCTACCAGCAAATGACATTTTGCTACACAACTTAACTTTGTGAAGCCTTAGTCCTGACTTTTATATTTGTCATTAAATAAACAGTGCACATTAACAGTGATTTGCCACCATTTCGTGATCAGCAAAGTATATTACATCATTGATTATGCAGACTACATTCCCTCAAAGTCCACACATATTTGGTATTTTGAACTCCAGATTTCTGGGCAGCGTTTCCATTGTTATTTTTCTAGGATGTTTGTATGGGTGTACAAAGAGACCAAAGAGGTACATGTGTTTAAACAACTTATTTTTTGGGGAAAAAACTATAACACAATGGTGCGCAGACAGCATGGCAGTGAAAGGGCTAATGCAAAAGAAAGATGTGGAAGACCCTCTGGAACTGAAACAATACTCTAATGGCACAATGATTTTGAAATCTGATCTTCACAGTAGGAGTGCAGGGATTGTATCGATTACAGCCCTGCTTTTGAGTTTAGCAACTTGACTTGTGATGTTCTTTTACTTGGATACTATTAGATAGCGTGGCGATCCTAAGACTAGCCGGAGTTTCCTAGACAAGAGTCACTATGAGAAGAAAATGGAATGCTTCACTGTATGGTGCTTCTAAACCATTTAAAATTGTATCCATTGCTATCCCTTTCAAACTTAGGGCCTTATGTAGATCTCCATAACAACGGTGACGTATATCCCGTCCGCTGAAATATAAATCACATTATATCCTGTGGGATTTATATTTCGGTGGATGGGATATCTGTCACCATTGCGACGGAGTAACTCGTCCCCCAAGATCTAAATCAGACCCTTACCCTTACTTGCTATCTTCTGCTAACATGGGCCTGTTGGAAATGGCCCTTTTTGCAGGGTCACCCCTAAACTTTTTGCCTGCCTCCTGTATTTTTGCTGACCTGTTTCTGTTGGTTTTATGACTCTGGGCACTTTACCACTGCTGTTCAGTGCTAAAGTGCATATGCTCTCCCTTTGTAAATATGTCTATGTGAATTGGTATATCCCTGATTGGCTTATTTGGTTTACCTGTTAGTCCCTAGTAGTGTGGCCTGTGTGTGCCCAGGGCTGGTAAACCAAATGCTGCTGGTGGGCATGCAGCGCTGGTTTGCGCCACCCACAGAAGCAGCTTGTAAAGTGTGTCTCAGACCTGCCACTGCAGTGTCTGTGTGCAGTCCAGAACTGCCATCTTGGCTGCGAAGTGCACCCAGTTCCCAGCCCCTGAACCTTCCCTTGGCATCCTGTAAGTCGCCCCTATGGTAGGGTGCATTGTATGTGTAAGGTAGGACATGCCTTGGTGTGTGTAGCATGTCCTGGTAGTGAATTACACCCCATTTCGTTTTTCACTACGGTAAGGCTACCTGTTCCTCATAGGCTAGAATGGGCAGTTTGACTATTACATTCTATAGTCCTAACTGACCCCAGGAACATGGTAGAAAAACGAATTTAGTATGCCTGAGCTCAGAATATTAAAATACATCTTTTAGTGAAGTTTATTTTTATATTCTGTGTTTGAAAATACCACTTTTAGAAAGTAGGTATTTTCTTGCCTAAGCCTTCCAGTGTGCTCTGCTGTTATGTGTATTGGCTGTCTGGTTTTAGAGGGGCAGGGCAGGCTGAGTCAGACCTGGGTTGAATAGAGAGATCTGCATTTAGAGTGTGGGGAGGGGTGGCTCCTTGACCTGAATAGGGCTGTGCCTGGCAAGGTGAATGCTGGCTCCACCTCCTACTGTGTGTCTGCTAGCAGACCCCTCTTTCTGAAAGGAAGGATGCAGCCTGGTAAACAAAGTGCTCCAGGCCTGAGCAGAACTGGTTCTGGCTAGGTTCAGTGACTTGTAGCTTCTGAGAACAAAGACTTTTGGGGTATAAATATCTGTGCTCAAACCCCTACAATTTGTATTGCTTTTGGATCTGGAGAGGAAACTCTGTCCGTGCCACTGGAGGAATCTGCAGGAAGTAACTGTCCCTGTGCTTGTGTGTTGTTTCTTGCACTGGCCTGCAGCAGTGACCACTGGACCTTGAAGAAGAGAGAAAAGGACTTTTGAGAGAACTTTTATTTTTTGTTACAGCAATTACCCAAGGGCTAGGAAAAGAGCTAGCCTCCTGCTGGAGTCTCAGGCACATCAGACTCCACCACCAACCTCCTGCTTCCTCCCTGCGAGGATTGCTATCTGCTGATGAGGCTCCTGTGAGTTCCAGGGCCTCTAGTTTGCTTCAGAGAAAAGAGTGCTGGAAATCGACGCTAACGCCCCTTTGCGAGCCGCTGCAGCCGAGAGCGCTGGAAAAATCATTGCGCTGCTGCCGCTGAGTGCTCGCAACACGAAACCATCGCTAACGCCTCTTTGCAAGCCGCTGCAGCCGAGACGCGCTGGAAAAATCATCGCGCTGCTGTCGCCGAGCGCTCGCAACCCCTAAAGAAATCATCGCTTCAAGACATCGCATTGCGGACGCCGTGCGTCCGCCATTTTCATCGCATCGCACCGGATTTCGTCGCTCCTCGCGGAGCGCCATTTCTTCGCATCGCAACACCATCGCACAACGCAACAGGCTCGTCGCATCGACTTCTCCCTCGCGGCAAAAAGTCATCGCATCGGCGGCCTAGCGTGCAGAAGTTGGTCGCATCGTCTCCGCACGCATCAGCAGATCGGCGCATCATCCTCCCTTGCGGCAAGGATTTAACGCATCGCCGGCCTCGCGTGAGGAAAATCATCGCTACCACTTCTTTGCGACATTTTGTTGGTTTTGCTACTGAATTCAGGTACTTTGTGAGAGAAAGGGTCACAGAGACCACTGCTTTGGATTTGAACCTTATTTTTGCAACCTCTGAACGAGAAAGGGCGCAGAGACCCCTGCTTTGAATTTGAACCTTATTCTTGCAACCTTTGAACTATTTTTGACAGTCCTTCAACAGCTATGCTATTTTTGACAAGTATTGTGGCTTTTACAGTTATTGGTCTTGTGATAAATCTGCCTTTATATAAAGATACTTATTTTTATAACTACTTGTGTGGTGTCCCTTTGTAGTGTTCCTCACTGTGTTACTGTGTATGGTCATAAATGCTTCACACACTGCCTCTGAGATAAGCCTACCTGCTCGTGCTACGTTACCACAGGGTTGAGCAGGGGTATCAAGGAGGGTAGCCCTCTTACTCTGACTTAGGAAGAAGGGTCCCTACTTGGACAGTGGCCAGCCATTGCCAACTAGAGACCCCCATTTCTAACAGGGCCCTTCAAATTCTTTGATTCAAAGTACACCTGGTAGCTAAAACCAGCTAAAAATACAATGTAGACTTGGGTATTCATCAACAGAGAGATGAATCAAGAATTTTATTAAAGTACTTCTGGAAGCCATTGGTACTTAGCCAACCGTCGATATAGCCAACTCTTTTCTGGGAACTGAATGTCTTCCTCACAAAGCTGATGGGTTCATTATTCAATCTAGCCCATGTGTCATTGTGACCAAAGGTTTTTCTCATGGTAAAAAACAAGTTACTTACCTGCACACTCTGGTTCTCCAGTATTGATATCTTTTATAGATTCACATGCTTGAATCTTCCTCGTCGTCATGGTGGGAGTCCCATGGTAACAGCAGAAAACAGTAGAACTGAATACATTACATGGACCTCCATAGAAATAGAATTCAATTGAGTACTCTTTCAACCTCATTTTATAGCATCCAAAGTTCAGCCAATCACAGCAGATACCTCAGAGAAACCCTCTCCCCAGAGCCACCACACCTCAGATTTCGAACACAAGTGTGCAAATATATATATCAGGTACTCTGAGGTAACATGGTGAGCCTAACCGGGGAGGAGGGTGGGTCGCATGTGAATCTATAAAAGATATCAATACTGGAGAACTACAGTGTACAGATAAGTAACTTGTTTTTTCTGCAGTATTGTATCTTTTATAGATTCACATGCTTGAATCCGATTAAAGAGCAGTGTATATATATATATATATATATTCACTGAAAAAACCATAGGTTTTAGGGACAGTTATAGTTAGTTGGACATTGCACTCGTACAAAACCCGTGGAAATTCCCCGTTATAGTTAGTTCAGCTAACTATAACTCGCGCCCCACAATGCACTGCTGATGACGCCACATATTACATCACTCATGACATGGTCAGTGACATCACTGATGACATCACTGATGACATCTCAAATGACATCACTGATGACATCATCCAGTGACTGTGTGTTTCTGTAAACTTTAAATATGTTTAATATATATAGGGAAAGGCGTATTGAAGAATGAGTGGGTGTATAAGTGTCTGAATGGATGATTTAGTACGTGCGTGACTGACTCTACAAGTGAGTGATTAAACGTATCTTACTGAATGCATGGGTTAGTGACTAAACTGTGTGAATGTCTGTATCCATCTGTTGGTGTGTAAGTGGATGCATGGATTTGCGAATAGCTACATGAGTGTCTATATGGGTTATTTATTGGTTCTATGAGTATCTGTATGGGTGCCTGAGTGTTTGTGTGGATGGGGTGTGTGCGACTGTGCATAGATGTGTGAGTGGGTGATTCACTGGGTGGATGGTTTCAAGAGTGCATCTGTGATAGACTGTATGGGTGGGTAAGTGTGTGTAAGAGTGTGTTAGTGAGTGAATGTATGTCCCAGTGGTACATGTGTGAGTAACTACATATGTGAAAGGCAGTATATATGTGTATTGGAGTATATAAATAGCTATAAGCGAGAGTGAGTGATTGTGATAGTGGCTGTATGGATGAGTGTGTGCTTGTATCAGTGATTGTATAAGAGCGTAACAATGTGCTAGTATTTGTATGATTAAGTGAGCTGGTGTGTGTATAACTGTATAGGTGAGTAAATGGCAGTGTGTTTAATTATTTGCATGACTGACTAGGTGTGTGAGTACCTCTATGGATGAGTGGCGGTGTTTGAGTGTCTATATAGGAGTAAGAGTGCATATGATAGTCCTGTACTGAGTGACCATAAGTATGAGTGACTGTACGGGTGAGTGAGTGGATGTGTGTGTGTAGACCTAAGAATCAGTGAGTGGGTATGTAGTTATTGGTGTTGGAGTGTCTATGGTTTTGCGAATGGCACTCTGTAATTTAGATTGGGTGTATCAAAGGTTATATTAGGTGTGAGGAGCTGCATCAGATTATCACGTGGATGATGTCATCAGTGATGTCATTTGAGATGTCATCAGTGATGTCACTGACCATGTCATGAGTGATGTAATATGTGACGTCATCAGCAGTGCATTGCGGGGCGCGAGTTATAGTTAGCTGAACTAACTATAACGGGGAATTTCACGGGTTTTGTACGAGTGCAATGTCCAACTAACTATAACTGTCCCTAAAACCTATGGTTTTTTCAGTGAATTTCAAAGGTTTTTAAATGCTAATTTCTAACTATAACGGGTCTGAAACCTATGTTTTTTCAGTGAATTTCAAAGGTTTTTAAAATGCTAATTTGTAACTATAACGTGCCTGAAACCTACGGTTTTTCAGTGAATTTCAAAGATTTTTTAAATGACAATTTTTAAATGTATTAATTTTTATATTAATTTTTTTCACACTGATTTACTACATTTTTAGAAACAATTTCTTTTACATATTTTATTTTTTAAATTACATTGTAATTACATTATACATTACATTACAAAAATACTTTCTCAGAATGAATTACTTTAGTTTAAATACTTTGCACATAGGCAATAGACTTTTAAGTACAGTAGTTACAGTTGTTGCAATGGGCAACACATTTTCATACACAATGCAACATTCAGCTCAATGTGAATTTCTAGTTAAATGCAATTAGTTACTTTATGGATTACTTTTCTAACCACAGGACTGGATCCTAGATTCAGTCCTGGTACATCTCCTGTAAACAGTTGAGTAAAAGCGTTTTGGTTACAGTCGTGATTTTTAAGGAATATTATTGTATTTTAAAAGTTGACACTTAGAAACTTTTTCTCATAGAATCACCAATGTTATCCTATGGAAGGAAATGCACTTAGCAGGTAAAAACTGTTATCGTTACTTTTTCTTACTCAGTGTTGGATCCTGGATCCAGCACTGGTGCATCTCCTGTAAACAGTTGAAAGAATGCGTTTAAGTCATACAGGCGATTTTTAAGGAATATTTGTAGTTTGTGAAAATCGACACTTTGAAACTTTTCTGCTGAAAACCAGACAATGGATTCCTATGGAAGAAAATATAAGTTACTGGTAAGTACGGTTAAAATTACTTTTCAGGACCAGTACTGGGCTGAAAGATACAGCACTGAGGTCTCTCCTTATAACAGGTGAGTAAATCGGAATTCGTATTTTGGCTGATTTTAGAGGAATATTTGTATGTTTCAAAAATCAACACTTAGAAACTTTTTCAGCAAAAAGCAGGCAATGATATCCTATGGAAGGAAATTCAAGTTACTGGTAAGTACGGTTAAAATTACTTTTGAGGATCAGTACTGGGCTGAAAGATGCAGCACTGAGCTCTCTCCTGATAACAGATGAGTAAATCGGAATTCGTATTTCGGCTGATTTTAGATGAATATTTTAAAGTTCCAAAACTCCACACTTAGAAGAATTTCCAAGTGAAACCAGTCAATGTTAGCCTATGGAAGGAAATTCAAGTTACCGGTAAGTACGGTTAAAATTACTTTTCAGGACCAGTACTGGGCTGAAAGATACAGCACTGAGGTCTCTCCTGATAACAGGTGAGTAAATCGGAATTCGTATTTCGGCTGATTTTAGATGAATATTTTAAAGTTCCAAAACTCCACACTTAGAAGAATTTCCAAGTGAAACCAGTCAATGTTAGCCTATGGAAGGAAATTCAAGTTACCGGTAAGTACGGTTAAAATTACTTTTCAGGACCAGTACTGGGCTGAAAGATACAGCACTGAGGTCTCTCCTGATAACAGGTGAGTAAATCGGAATTCGTATTTCGGCTGATTTTAGAGGAATATTTGTATGTTTCAAAAATCAACACTTAGAAACTTTTTCAGCAAAAAGCAGGCAATGATATCCTATGGAAGGAAATTCAAGTTACTGGTAAGTACGGTTAAAATTACTTTTGAGGATCAGTACTGGGCTGAAAGATGCAGCACTGAGGTCTCTCCTGATAACAGGTGAGTAAATCGGAATTCGTATTTCGGCTGATTTTAGAGGAATATTTTAAAGTTCCAAAACTCCACACTTAGAAGAATTTCCAAGTGAAACCAGTCAATGTTAGCCTATGGAAGGAAATTCAAGTTACCGGTAAGTACGGTTAAAATTACTTTTCAGGACCAGTACTGGGCTGAAAGATACAGCACTGAGGTCTCTCCTGATAACAGGTGAGTAAATCGGAATTCGTATTTCGGCTGATTTTAGATGAATATTTTAAAGTTCCAAAACTCCACACTTAGAAGAATTTCCAAGTGAAACCAGTCAATGTTAGCCTATGGAAGGAAATTCAAGTTACCGGTAAGTACGGTTAAAATTACTTTTCAGGACCAGTACTGGGCTGAAAGATACAGCACTGAGGTCTCTCCTGATAACAGGTGAGTAAATCGGAATTCGTATTTCGGCTGATTTTAGAGGAATATTTGTATGTTTCAAAAATCAACACTTAGAAACTTTTTCAGCAAAAAGCAGGCAATGATATCCTATGGAAGGAAATTCAAGTTACTGGTAAGTACGGTTAAAATTACTTTTGAGGATCAGTACTGGGCTGAAAGATGCAGCACTGAGGTCTCTCCTGATAACAGGTGAGTAAATCGGAATTCGTATTTCGGCTGATTTTAGAGGAATATTTTAAAGTTCCAAAACTCCACACTTAGAAGAATTTCCAAGTGAAACCAGTCAATGTTAGCCTATGAAGGAAATTCAAGTTACCGGTAAGTACGGTTAAAATTACTTTTCAGGATCAGTACTGGGCTGAAAGATGCAGCACTGAGGTCTCTCCTGATAACAGGTGAGTAAATCGGAATTCGTATTTCGGCTGATTTTAGAGGAATATTTTAAAGTTTCAAAACTCCACACTTAGAAGAATTTCCAAGTGAAACCAGTCAATGTTAGCCTATGAAGGAAATTCAAGTTACCGGTAAGTACGGTTAAAATTACTTTTCAGGACCAGTACTGGGCTGAAAGATGCAGCACTGAGGTCTCTCCTGATAGCAGGTGAGTAAATCGGAATTCGTATTTCGGCTGATTTTAGAGGAATATTTTAAAGTTCCAAAACTCCACACTTAGAAGAATTTCCAAGTGAAACCAGTCAATGTTAGCCTATGGAAGGAAATTCAAGTTACTGGTAAGTACGGTTAAAATTACTTTTCAGGATTAGTACTGGGCTGAAAGATGCAGCACTGAGGTCTCTCCTGATAACAGGTGAGTAAATCAGAATTCGTATTTCGGCTGATTTTAGAGGAATATTTGCACAATGGTGAAGGGAGGGGGCGGGGCCTGAGGTGACATCTGTGCAAACGCGCCCCGTGGCGCGTTTTAAGTTGGGGGATTAAGTCCCCTTGAATCATGAGGGTCCCTACGGGCCAACTAGCCCACCAGGAACCTCCAGTATGCGCCAGGGGCTGCGTTGCAGAGACATGTACAGAGGCCACACCCCTTTTACACCTCTCTGCAACGCAGCTCTGTGGCGCTTTCTGGACGTACCTGTTGGGCTAGTTGGCCCCCAGGGACCCTCAGGATTGAAGAGGATTTAATTCCCCATCTTAAAACGCGCCACGGGGCCTGTTTGCACACATGTCACCTGAAGCCCCGCCCCTCCCTTCACCACTGTGCAAAAGCGCCCGTGGCACGTTTTAAGTCGGGGGATTAACTCCCTTGAATCCTGAGGGTCCCTGGGGTGCAACTAGCCCACCATATACCTCCAAAAGCGCCATAGAGCTGCGTTGCAGAGAGGTGTAAAAGGGCGTGGCCTCTGTACACCTCTCTGCAAGGCAGCCCCTGGCGCATACTGGAGGTTCCTGGTGGGCTAGTTGGCCCCAGGACCCCAGTATTCAAGGGGATTCGTTCCCCTCTGCAAACGCGCCAGGGGCGCGTTTGCAGAGTGGTGAAGGAAGGGGCGGGGCCTACGGGCCCGATCGTTTTTTTTTCTTTTTTTTTCCCCCTGAAGGGGGGCTGTGTGGCCCCCTTCCTTTTCTCCTATTTTTAGGCCCTGGGGACCCCATCCCCCAGGGCCTTACCCCTTTTTTTAAATTAAAATAAATTTAAAAAACGGGAAGAGGGCCGCGTGGCCCCCTTCCCTGGGCCTGTATTGGCCCCGGGACCCCATCCCCGGGGCATGGCCTCTTTTTTTTATTTGGAGGGGGCTGCGTGGCCCCCTCCTCAGGCCATTTAAGGCCCCGGGGACCCCATCCCCGGGCGGCCTTGCACTTTTTAAAATTATTTTTTCCTTTTTTACTTTGGGGAGGGGGCTGCGTGGCCCCCTCCGTGGCCACTTATGGCCCCGGGACCCCATCCCCGGGGCCTGGCCTCTCGTTGGGGACTGTGGGGGTCCCCAAGCCCCCACAGTCCCGCCGGCTCCCCGTGTCCTACGGGAGCCGGCATTGCTTACACATGGGGAGCAGCTAACATGCTGCTCCCCATGTGAAAGCTATCGGCTTTGGATATTGGAAGAGAGAGCAGGTTTCCTGCTCTCTCTTCCAATATCCAAAGCAAGTTTGCAATGACAGGACGGGAGCCGCGAGGCTCCGTCCTGTCATTGCAAACAGCAGTGTCCCGGGGTAGGCACCCCGGGACACTGCAGGAGCCGGCCCTGGGGGTGGCGGTCCCCAGGGCCACCACAGGCTCCAGGAGGGGGCCGCGCGGCCCCCTCCTACATTTTGAAAGCCCCGGGAGGTGGTGGTCCCCGGGGCTTGGGGGTCCAAACGGACCCCTATTTTAATTTTTCTTAGTGCCCCGGGAGGTGGTGGTCTCCGGGCGTGTGGGGGCTGGAGCCCCCACACAGGTTTTTAATTTAAAAAAGAAGCCCCGGGAGGTGGTGGTCCTCGGGGCTGCGGGAGGGCTCAGAGCCCTCCCGCACCATTATACATAAAGCCCCGGGGGTTGGTGGTCCCCGGGGCTTGAGGGGCCCTTAGAGGCCCCCACACATAAAATTAACCCCCCAGCATGCCCCGGGACTTGGCCCACCCGGGGCCAATTAACATCGAGCGCGGCAGACCGCGCTCGATTTTCCGGCAGGATTCGCGCACCCTGAGCGCATCCTGCCGATTTTTAAAAAATTTTTTTTTTTTTTTGCCCAGGGGTCCTTGTGGGACCCTCTGAGCAAACCTAGGGGTCAGGGTGTTTCTACCCTGCCCCCTTTGTGCGCTTTGCGCACTTGTTTCTGTCCCTCGGTTCTACCGAGGGACAAAATGGCTGCCAACATTTCCTGAATCGGAATGTTGACAGCCAGCTGACAGCCAATTAACATGCAGCTCGTGATCGGGAGGGTGCGCGGACCCTACTCGGCCATAGATATCACTATCTTTTTACTTTTGATTTTCTCAGCAACTACTGAACGGATTTACACCATTTAACAAAAGGGTTCTTTCTGAACCAAGAACTACCTCTTTGCCAAATTTGGTGTAATTCCGTTCAGCAGTTCGGGCTGTAGCCGTGTCTAAAGTTTCCTATGGAAAATTGCATGGGGAAAACGCGTTTTGGACCCCCTTTTTTCTCGGCCCCCGCTGACGAATCCCCCGAGACTTTCAGGGTAGGAGCGGACCGGAGCGGGCCACAAAGTTTGAAAATTTTGCGAAGATACGTCAACCGGCAAGAGAGTTATTTCAAATAGAATGTCGCGGATTTCCTATGGATAATAGGTTGTAACTATAACTATCTACTGGCGACCGCCAGTAGATAATATATATATATATAAAGTAATAATGTAGGCGGGAAGGCGAACAATCCAACCATGACAGCACCAGAGAAAAAACATACATAATCAGAATTCTCTTATTGCAAGTAATAATAACAATCAAATAGATATACACGAATAATACGTAAGTAAATAAATAAACCAAGGTGGCTACCAGCTGCCTATCTTAGGCAAAAATATGACAAAGTGCCCCATGTCCCACAGCTACATCTGCCTTTCTCCAACCATCCAGGCAGTAATGCTTTGTGAACGGGTGCGCCCTCTCCCACGTTGCTGCCCTGTCAGGGAGAGAAACCCCTGCAAACAGGGCTGAAGAAGTTGCAACCTTTCTCGTCGAATTGGCCTGCACCCTTGCAGGCAATGGACGTCCAGCCTTTTCATGACAGAAGACGATGGTTGAAGTGACCCAGCGAGCAATACTGGTCCTAGTTAGGGCAAGTCCCTTCCTGGGTGCAGAATAGGAAATCAGCAGTTGAGAAGACTTACATAAAGATCTTGTTCTTTGCAGATAAAATTTCAAACAGCGTTTAATGTCTAGAGAATGGAGAGATTTTTCCGCCACCGAGGACGGGTTTGGAAATAATTTAGGCAAGATTATAGGCATATTGAGGTGATAAGATGATGGCACTTCTGGTATGAAAGAAGGATTTGTACGTAGAATAAGCCTGTGTGCCAGAAATTGAAGATATGGTTCCTTTATAGTGAAGGCTTGCATTTCGCTGATACGTCTGGCTGACGTAATGGCTAAGAGAAAGGCCACCTTCCAAGAGAGAAATTTTAAGTCACATTTGTGTATAGACTCAAATGGGGAATGCATTAGCTGTGACAGAACTGTATTTAATTGCCACAGCACTGGAGGAGATTTAACCGGTGGGTAGGCCCTGAAGAGGCCTTTCAGAAATTTCTTAATAAGTCTATGAGACCACAACGAAGATTGATCTAGACGTCGTCTGTATCTAGAAATCGCAGCAAGGTGGATCTTAACGGAAGAATGCGAGAGTCCCGCCATGGCTAGGTGCAAGAGATAGGGCAATACTTGCTCAGGAGAAGACGAGAATGGATGTAATGAATGAGCGATACACCATACACAGAACCTCTTCCATTTTGCAGAACAACACTTGAGCGTGGAAGGAGCTCGAGAATTTAGTAAAATTGCTTTGCAATCATTCGGTATGTTCAAATTCCCAAATTCAGCGAAGTGAGGAGTCAAGCCGAGAAGTGAAGAGAGAGAATTTGAGGATGGATAACTTGCCCCCTGTCCATGTATAGAAGATCCTCTCTCGGAGGAAAGAGAATTGGAGTGCACTCTGATAGGCGAAGTAGCTCTGTGAACCAAAATTGCCTTGCTCACCCCGGAGCGATGAGAATGAGACAGCACAGCTCCCGTTTCATTTTTTGGAGAACTCGAGGAATGAGAGGAAATGGAGGGAAGGCGTAGGCACATTTTCCTGTCCAAGGGAGCAGAAAAGCGTCTCCCCATGGTCCCGCTTGAGGAGTTCTGCTTGCGTAAAAGGTGCACTTTTTGTTGAGGTATGTAGCGAATAGATCTAATGTTGGGGAGCCCCAAGATCGAAAGACCATCTGCAACATCTGGTCGTTGAGCTCCCATTCGTGGCACTGTTTGGACAACCTGCTGAGACAGTCGGCCCACTGATTTAGGACCCCTGGCACATGCTCCACTCGTAGTGAGATTTGATTGAGGAGAAGCCATTCCCAAATCTGCTGCGCTTGAAGAGGGAGAGCTTGAGATCTCGTGCCACCCTGTTTCTGGAGATAGAACATGGTGGTAGTGTTGTCTGTTCGGACTAGAACTGGAGATCCCCGAATCCGAGGCAAGAAAGCTTTCAGGCCCAAGAACACCGCTGTTAACTCTAGAAGGTTTATGTGACATTTTGACTCCTGTTTGGACCACTTTCCGTGCACTATACCTCTTGGAGGTGAGCCCCCAACCCTCTATGGACTCATCCGACGTCATCAAGAACTGAGGAGTTGAGTGAATGAAAGAAAGACCCTGAGTAAGGTTTCCCTTGGTCTTCCACCAGGACATCGCAGTTTTCATAGTCGTCAAGATTTGGATCATGTCATTGAATGACCCTTTGGATTGAACCTATTGAGTGTCCAGCTGCTCCTGCAGTGGGCGCATACGAAGACGGCAATTGGGAATTAGTTGAATGCATGAGGATATCATCCCCAGCATAGATTTGTACTTTCTGACAGAAATGGACCTTTTTGATGATAGAAGCCGTGTTATCTCCTGGAGATGCAAGACCCTTTCGAGAGTAGGAAAAGCCTTGCCGAGACTTGTGTGAATGTGAGCCCCTAGGAAAGTCAGAGAGTTGGAAGGAATGAGAGAAGACTTTTCTAGATTGAGGTGAAGACCCAGAGACTGGAAAAGATTCGGGCAAGCTTGAGTAGAGCTTCTGGCTGCCTGAAACGAATGAGCTTTTATTAACCAGTCGTCCAGGTAAGGAAATACCTGGCGACCTGAACAGCTTAGAAAGGCAGCTATCGGAGCCATTCATTTGGTGAAGATCCTGGGGGCCGATTTCAAACCGAAGGGAAGCAGTCTGAACTGATAATGGCACCCCCCCACTACGAACCTAAGATACCTTCGATGCTTGGGATTAATGGGGATGAGGAAATAAGCATCGAGAAGATCGAGAGATGACAGATAATACGCTTTTTCCATAAGAAGAAGGATTTCCTGCAGAGACAACATTTTGACTGATTGATTTTTGATTAATTTGTTCAGCAACCGGAGGTCTAAGACCTGCCTCCATTTCCCTGTTTTCTTTTTGATTAGAAAGAAATGGGAATAGAACCCCTGATTGCGCTGTTGTAAGGGTACCTTCTCTATGGCGCATTTGGAAAGAAGAGTTTTTATTTCCCTCTTGAGATCTGATAGATGACGAAGCGGTACCTTTGGAGGAGGGGTAATTGGAGGATGCTGTACAAACTCCAGGGTGTGACCATGATGAAAGATATCCAACACTCATTTGTCCGACGAGATGGACATCCATTTTTGTAAGAAGTTTGAGCAGGTTGGATCGAATTGTTGTGAGTCTGCAGTGGCAGGGGCCTGGTGAAACTCATTGCCTTTTGTTCGAATCCTGCAATCTCCCGGCAGACTACTGCCTTTTAGGACCAGTGGGCCGAGAATAGGACGATGCAGTGCTTGACCGGAAAGGTTGATTTATACGTCTGATAGGTTCTTTGAGGGTAATGTTGAAACCGCTGTTGGAACTGCGGTCGAGGTGTATACTGCTCTTGAACTCTGCCCCGAAAGGACTGGAAACGATGTTGTTGCAGCGTTGCCAAGGATTTAGCAGTGTCTGTGTCTTTCTTTATAGATTGAAGGGCTTCATCTATATGACTGCCAAATAAACATTCGCCATCAAAAGGCATATCTAACACTTTAGCCTGAACCTCAGGACGGAAGCTGGTCGTCTTCTGCCACCCCTGACATCTCAGCACCGCTGCTCCTGCCATTTGACGAAAGGAAGTAGAAGCGATGTCTGTAGCAATCTCTGTAAGCTCAGTGGAAGCCCTTTCTCCTTCAGATAAAATATCCCTTGCTTCCTTTTTCTTATCTTCAGGAAGATGTTCTAGTAGTGAAGACAGGTCCGACCACATCTGTCGGTCTTACCTTCCCAGAATGGCCATAGCGTTGGAAGCTCTTATGGAGGTAGCCGCCAGAGCGGAAAACCTTTTTCTGATGTTGTCCAGCCGGCGACCTTCTTTATCCGGAGGTGCAGAACACGGAGATGCCGGGTTTTAGCTCTTCTTTGTGCGGCATGCATAATTACGGAATCCGGCCTAGGATGACCAATGAGGCATGTGGGTGAATTATCAGGGGCTTTGTACTTCTTGTCCAGTTTCGGTATCACCACTGGGATAGAAGCTGGTGTCCTCATCAGTTTAAGACCTTCTTGCCACAAGTAATCCACTATGGGAATTGCCCTAATGGATCGCTGAGTGCCTGGTTTGAAGTCATACAAGAAACACTCAGTTTGTTTTACTGGCATAGGCAGAGCAAAGCGTTTTGATGCGCTTTCCAGAAGGTCATGAAAGCTCCTGATGTCAGCAAGGGGAGAATCTGTTGGAGGAGGGATAGGAGATGACGGCATGGGAACTATGTAATCATCCCATTCATCCTGGGTATCAACGTCAGTGTGCATTTCTCCTTCCTCCACTTGTTGGTGATCCACATTTTGAGTATCCTCAGCAATAATAATTGGAGGAGGCAAAACTTTTTTCCTGGTGGGCTTAGGTGCAACTTGTCCTGCGTGCTCAACAGAGGCATGTTGAGGAGGCGGAGGATGTTGCGGAGCATTAGCCTCAGGAAAGCGTCTGTAATAATCATTTAACATATGTCTGTCACCAACGATACCGGGACGTTAATAGATGGTTCTCTAAAATGGCGAGGATCTTCTTTGTCATAGGGATAACTTCTTGAAAGGATGCTGGCTGTTGTACAGTAGCCGTATCAGCAAATGAATACTCTCCTGCTAAGTAAGAGGAAGGGTCATTGTCCTGCAAGTCCTCATCATCAGAGTCTTGACACTTAACTTTTAGTTGAGATGGACTATATGCAGGGCCAAACATACTCTCATCTTCAGACTCCTGAAAGTCAAGCAGACGTGCTGGAGGTAATGGAGATATCTTTGAAAAGTCCTGTATTTTTGAAAGCCCCAAATGGATTTTTTCTTCCGTCGACGGTACCATCAACTGTGTCGACGCTGATACCACCACCGTCGGCGGAAACGAGGACAGCGTCGTCGACAGAGTGGTGGTAGACGGAGAAATTCTCATCGGCAGAGGAAGACTCGGCGACGATGAAGGTCTCGTCGACGGTGATGGTCTCGTCGACGATGACGCCGTCGTCAAAGTCAACTGCGGTCCCGTTGACGAGGTCGACGTTGTGACCGACGACGACGTAGCCGTCGCTGAAGAAACCGTCAATGGTGTAGAAATCACCTCAGGTCTACCAACGGCGATAGCTCTCGTCGACGAAGCCCTCGATGGACGAGAAGATTGATCCCTCACAGGAGTCAAGGAAGCAGAGACTGGAGCAGAAGATGATTTTGAAGCCACTTCTTTATGTTTTTTGTGTCGTTTCTCCCCAGATTTGACCTGCTCCTGCGATTTTGATCTTTTGGAGTCCCCTTGGTGAGAAGAGGAGCTGCCTTCTTTTCTTTTTCTGGAGGAAGAATGGAGTTTGTCCTCAGTCTCCGAGCCAGATTCAGAAACAGCTTTTTTCTTCTGAAGCCAGAGGAGCAGTCTTCCTTCCCTGTCCTTCAGGGTCTTGGCAGAGAAAGTTCAGCAGTATTTGCATTCCCTGGACTTATGGTCAGGGTAGAGGCAATAGAGACATTGCTTGTGGGGATCTTCTGAGAAAAGTCTAGATTTCCCACAAGTTTTACAGGGCCTAAACAACCCTTTTGTATCTGCCATTTTTAAAGTCACAGAAAGGAATACCTTGAGCTGGAAGCTGGAGGTCAAAAGTTGAAAAAGCCAACTGTCACTGAGCAGAGCTCAGAGAGACTCCCACTCACACGACCTGTGGTAAGAAATCTGAGGTGTGGTGGCTCTGGGGAGAGGGTTACTCTGAGGTCTCTGCTGTGATTGGCTGAACTTAGGATGTTATAAAATGAGGTTGGAAAGAGTACTCAATTGAATTTTTTTTCTATGGAGGTTTATGTAATGTATTCAGTACTACTATTTTCTACTGTTACCGTGGGACTCCCACCATGACGACGGGGAAGATTCAAGCATGTGAATCTATAAAAGATACAATACTGGAGAAGAGGCTGCCTGGTGGTGATGATATCTTAATCTTGTTTGCAGTGATAACAGACTGATATGCTATCTTGATTTTTTTATCCAGTATGGCAAACAAGTAACTTATCTGTACGCCTATACAAAGAAAATCCCTGCGATTATTCCTCTTTTTGAATGTGCTCACTTGCTTAAGCATTTTTAAAGGCTCATTTGAGGAGGAGAGATTTTCTGATTCTCCATATAAAGTGCAAGATAGTTTCAGCAGCTTGGTCTCCGCCTTATTTATCACTCTGCACTGTGCATCAGGTTTCTCCATGTCACTTCTGAGGCTAAAGTTATTTGCCTGAATAAACTATCTGCCTTTTCTGTAGTACCAGGGGTTGTTTTTGGGACTCCAATTCAGTGCACATTTGAGGCTGTGTGAAATAATAAGAGGAGATGATTGTATAATTGTACCAGATAATAGTTGGGGGCTTAATAAAGATGAATAGACAAAGTAACAGCGAGATCTCAGAACTGTGGTTAACAGCTTCACTGGCGGTTGCTTTTATGGGACTGAGGAGGCTAAAATATCATCCCCAGGAGGACTTTTCAGATATACACCCTGCTCAACCAATGTAGCCATCCTGGATTCAACCTTTGGGTAGTTGTGATTGCGCGGTGTAGGTTCATCACTGCAACTCTATCATCCAACTATAACCATGGCCCAGAAAATGTAAATATATTTTAATCTGCCCGCTAATCTAGTCAGTTGAGTTGTAGACCTCCCCTTTTCTCGTTGGCATTCTGTTGGCCAAGTTTAAGATGGGGTTCTTTATTTTTGCAACATTTTTGCAAGCTGTGACATTTCTATTCTGCCTCCTTCCCCCAAGTTCATTTCATTGTGTTTGCAGGCATCCTATGAGGACAGATATAATAACAGGAGTCTTTAAATGCGTTATCGACTCTGCCACTTAGTGACTTATTCCCACAGGCTATATATGATGTGTCCCACTTGGTAATGAAAATGTTGAGGGATTTATGTATATGACTTCAGATTGTGGCTAAGTGGAGTGCACCCTAATAGTGCCTTCTAAGCATTCAGCTGAAATTGTAAGTTTTACACCACTATCATTCCTTTTACTCCAGTATAGGCTTACGTTTTTCAAATAAGCGTCTTCTGTTACTGTGTTACATTAAATTAGCTGCCTTTCGAGGCCACAAAATGGTGATGGCAATACTCAGATGCTGTTACATATTCCCAGACTGCAACATCATACCTTAATTTACGCTTCCTCAATAGTTATGAATTCACTGAGTTGTTCATCAGCAATATCCGAGACTTCTTGGTTTTAATTGAAGGGCCTCATGTCTCCTGTTGCATAATCACCATCATTTGACCCACAGATACTTTTGTGATCACCGTCCTTGCCTTCCTTCCCATTTGAAAACGTTTTTCACCAATGCTGGTTTGTGATGCAGAGTGTTGTTATCCAAACCCAACCTCCTGTGTAATATTGAAGGGAACACATGTCCATAGATGGGAAAGGATTTTTAAACAACACCCTGCCAATACATTTCAGCATCTCCCACAGAAACAAAACCTGTAGGTAATTTAAAGTTTATAGCATGTGTTGCTGTAGATCAACATACTCTGCATACTCCTGCCGTCTAGTGTTGGTTTTGGATGTTTGCAGTTTGTTTTTCATCTAAGAATTCTCTAGAGTCACAAGGTATGTGGTAACTCCTCCTTATGCCTGCATTAAGCCAGGGCACCAATTCCATTTTAGATTTTTTTTTTCGTCGTCCGGTTTGGACGGGACGACTGGAGCTCCAGGATTGAGCTGCCCTTCAACAGTTTCTCCACCATTCCTGGTCTTCTTCCTACATTGATTAGAGCAGAAAATGACATATTACTGCCGACTCACTACTAAGACCTTCACGGCACTGATTATCGACAGATTCTCCACCATGGAGCCACGCGCCTGGCTAAGGTCCTCAAGACCCTGATGCTCCTACTTCATTTCCTTTGCAAGTGATGGAATGGACCCTGTTTCAACACTGTCCCCGATGTAACACAAAATGCCCCTAGTCTGACCAGCACCAGGTGTGCAATTTGCGTTTGTTGCTTCAACACGACGACACCAAGTGTGAGGCTTGCTTGGTGTTCAGGTTGAAAAAGACTCTTCGTCACTGAAGGGATAGACGCAGGGCACATCATAAAATGTATAGACAATCCACTGAAGACACCCTGGATATATTGGGGTAAGAAGCCTATGGCACTGAGGACATCAAGGAAGCTGGGCCCTCGGACATTACTGCCTACCAACTGTTGCCCGAGGTGGGTTTCTCCTCTTGTCCTGATGAAGAGGATGAACAATTCCACCTCGATGTTGAGGGAACTGGACCATACAGACGGACAACACTTCAGGCTCTAAGTGTAGCAGACCCTTAAAACAAGTCCACCAAAGTCCCGAGGGGAGAGGCGGAGCACCACCATAAAGGGGTTCGGGTCATTAGCCCCTTAAAGTTGAGGCTGCCCTCCAGGGCACCGCATGGCTCTGGAACAGGTTGAATTCTTGATAATCCAATGGAGCTGGAACCTCCCTCACTCACTGGAAGATTACAGCCTCTTTGTCACCAAAGCCCATGCCGACGTTGAAAATTCCAACAGGCCCAAAGGTATCACTGACATTGAAATCCCTCTCGGAGCCAACCCCACCTTTGGCACCGAAACAGCGGGACCGGAGTCCTACTTTGACACTGATGCTGCCAACTCCAAAGGTGCTGCTTCTTAGGGCCACACCTTTGACGTCGAGAACCACCAGCTAAGAAAGCCCTGATGGCTCAAAGGAACCAATCCACAAACGTCTCCAAGCGGAGCTTGATGCCCGGTAAAATAAACTGTATTCATCCAGAGATGGCATGGTTTACTACTAAACCATCCCCCAAAGTGGTTAACATCCTACCACAGGGGTCTCCAATCTTTTCTGTAATGAGAGCTACTTCTTATGATTGAAACTCGCTGTGGGCTACTGAAGGCCATGTAACTTGCGCATCCCCCTCACCCAGCTTCATTGACTTTAAACCTAATGTCCATAATGCCCGATACTATGGTTTGAACAAAATACTGTAACTAGGGGTACTATGATAGGGCTGCCATGTGTTTCAGTGAGCGCATTGTCTTTGGGAATGTATGAACATGAGTCTGAATGAATGGGGTATATGTGCATGGGTGACTGAGAGCCTGTGTCGTATGTACTTGTGGCACAGGACATACCTTTCGCCATATGTGCCACCGTTACATGTACAACACAAACATACAACCATTTTTTTTTTTTTTTAAATGGGAGAAATTTAAGTGGAGAAAAATTTTCATTATCAGGCTCAGCTATCTGCAGCCTGATAATAATGTAAACTAAACATAGCCTTTCCTTAACTATCAAGAAAAATGCAACACTTATTTATTGCAGTTCTTAGTTAAAAATTAACTCAAGTCTGGGAGCAACTCTGAAGGTTTCTGCAAGCTACTAGTATCTCGAGATCGACTGGTTGGAGACACCTGCCTTACCACCTAAGCAGAAGCCAACTTTTGAGGAGGACTTAGCTTCGGTGCCAGAACTGGCTCCCAAGTCCAAAAAGAGGTGCAAGGACAAGGGCACACGACCCATTTGATTTGCTCCTTCCACTCCTCCTCCACCACCTCTGCCTTCTGTCCCTCCTCTGCTACCTCTAGACACTCTACTAAAGGCATATATACACCTCTGGGATCACCACAATCCTCAGCGGGATCACATTGCCCTTACCACAAGGATGAGGCATATGACATAGCTGGAGAACCATGTGAGAGGGGAGACCCCTGGGATGATTATTCTGCATGCCGTCCTGGGTACCCTGACCCAGCTCTGTATCCCTCCAAACCTTACACTCCCTCCCAGACGATACAACCTCATACCACAAGATAATCCAATGGGTAGATCAATACCTTGAAGTAGACCTCCAAAGGAGTATGTGTTTTTTAATTGAGATCCTCTCTAAGGCAGAACATACTATCCAGTTCCTACTCATGTTGAAGGGCATGCTAAACCAAGCTACCACGCCCTTTAAGGACCCAGTCAGACCCAGGGTAGTAACACCTCGAGTGGAGTGTAAGTACAAGGCCTCACCTTCTGACCCACCATACATTAGGGGATATGTAGAACTGGACTCCTTAGTCATCCACTCTGCACGTAAGTGTGCAAACTGTCGAGACAGGGGACGCGACAGTGAACGCCTAACCACCCGATGAAGAGAGTAAGAAGTAAGACACAGCTGGCAACACAGTGGCCACTGGTACAGCTAACCACTGGTGCATTGCCAGTTCTGTTGGCGTACTGGCACAATATGATAGGGCCCATTGGAACCAAATGCAGGAGTTGCTTCAACACCTGCCGTCCAAATACAAACAAGGGGAAGAGGAACTGGTCAGAGAGGGCAAAACCATCTCTATTACAACTATACTTTGCACCCTTGATGCTGCAGACACCACGGCATGAGAGGTTATTACAAGGATCCTCATGCGCCGCCATGTATGGCTCTGTATCTCAGGATTTAAACCTGAGGTGCAACAACACTTACTTAATCTCCCCTTTGATGGAGAACATGTGTTTGGGCCACAGGTCTACCAAATGTTAGAAAAATGTCAAAAGGATACCTATACTGCTAAGGCCAGGGGGGCTCTCCAGACCGCTACCCAAAGGGTGTCCTTTTGGAGGCAGCAATACCGTGCAGGTTCTAAGATCACTTCCCCAGATGTGAGCTCTTACTAGAGGCAACAGCAGCAGCAACCCTATAATCTGTACAGCTCTAGAAGTTACACGAGAGGAAGGTATAGTGTTAACAATAACAGAGAAAGAACTAAAGGAGGTTACGGCCAGGGAGCTTCCACCACTACAAAATACCGACTCCCTACTGCTTCCACCCAACCCATAACACCTGTTGGGAGGCAAATCAAAGATTTCTTGCCAAGATAGCAAGAATCACCTCAGACAAATGGGTTCTAGCCATAGAACAGGGTTACTGCCTAGAGTTTCACTCATGCTCCCAAACATCCCACCTTGTGCCTCACATCTCAGCAAGGACAACATATACCTTTAGAGGAAGAAGTACAAGTCCTCCTACAAAAAGGGGCCATTGAACCTTTCCCCTCACAACACCACAAAGTGTGTTTACTCACTGTACTTTATCATCCCCAAGAAGGATGGTTCCCCTGGACCAATCCTTGATCTCAGACCTTTCAACCGATACTTATTGTCAGAACACTTTCACATGGTAACCCTTCCGGACGTCATACCGCTGCTGCAGGAAGCTGACTCCATGGCAGCATGGGACCCAAAGAGTGCGTATTTCCACATTGCCATTAACCCAGCCCACAGGTGCTACTTGTGCTTCGTGGTAGGTGGCCAACATTACCAGTTCATCTCTTACCACTTAGCGTAACCACTGCTCCAAGTACGAAATGCCTAACGGCAGTCGCAGCACATTAAAGATGAGGGGGCATTCACTTTTACCCCTATTTGGACGATTGGCTGATCAAGAGCTCAAGCAAACGACAGTTTCTCACCCATACACAAACCGTTATATCTCTGCCTCAAGCCTTAGGATTTACCATCAAAAACACCAAGTCACATCTGGTCCCTGTCCAGATACAACCCCTTCTGGGGTCCACTCTATATTCGGTAAAAGGCAAAGCCTACTCCAGCCAACATAGTGTCATGGCTTTCCAACAACTTGCCTCCCTTTTTCGACCAAATCGTCATCTACCAATCTGAACCGTTTTTTTTTTTTAAAACAACTTTATTGGCATTTTCAGTATATCATCAAGGCATACATACAGGAATATTACTGTGACGTCATATTTCCTCCCCTTCACCTCTCTTCCTTTTTATCTATATTCATGTTCCTTTACCACTCTTTTTTGTGTCATCAACATTGCCAGTACCTTTTTCCTGCCATAATGTCTATGCCAACACAACCATACAAACTCCCTCCCTTCCCACCCCCTCAGTCGTGTCTTGATCTCAAGAGTCAATGTTGGCCTTGCGTGAGGCTAGCTTAATTGCGTATGATATGTGTTCCATGTCTTTTCTTCATCTGACTCCGCCCTCTCTGACTTCACTATCTTCGCTACTCTCATTCTCCTATGTGGTGGGGGTTGAGGGGTCTCTGGCTTTCGCTATCATGAGTGCCCAGGCACGTGCATCTTCCTCAATCTTATCATCTTTCCTGAACCGTTTCATACAGATTAATTCTGCGGTCGCCCATTCACATAAATCTTTCAGCCATCCCTCCATTGTCGGGGGGAATCTGAACAGTTGTACAACTTTTCGGCATGCTGGCCTCTTGTATCACAATAGTACCCCATGCCAGAATTCCCCAGGTGTCCCCTTCAGCAGTGCCTTTCAGCACAATGGTGCCAAGCAGAGGGTCAGATGGAGGTTCCATTGTTGGTAAAGGCCAGTGTTCAATGCTGTTTGCTGTGGAGGCACAGCAACAATCTGTTGCAGGGCTATCCTTTTCAAGACCCTTTACTGCAGGTCTTCATCACGACAGACGCAGCACAAGCAGGATGGTCGGTATATCTCAATTTCACAGCAGTTCAAGTGTAGTGGACGCCGTAACAGTCGTGCTACCGCAGCAGCTACCTCAAACTTCTATGAATACAGCTAGCGATCAAACCATCCCTCCCTCAGATACTAGACAAGGTACTACTAGTCTGAACGGGCAACATGACAGTGATGTACCACCTACAGGCACAAGGAGGCACCCACTCAGTCCGACTTTCCCTTCTAGCTCAAATGATCTAGATTTGGACTCTTCATCACCGCATCAGTTTGATAGCAGAGTACCTTTTAGGAGTGGACAATGACCAGCAGATCTACTCAGCAGGTCACACCAAGAAGTCCATGAATGGGAACTCATTCCCCAAGTACTAAACAGCTACTTCAAATGCTGTGGCACCTCACAGAGAGACCTGTTTGCACCCCAGAGAAAGCAAAATGCCCACACTTCTCCTCCAGGTTCACACACCACAGTCCAACTGCAATGCACTATGGATGAACTGGTAAGGGATATTTGCTTACGCTTTTCCGCCTCTCCTTCCACTAGTGGTGTGGAAGATGCGGCAAATGGCTCAGAGACTCATCCTTGTAGCTCCCATCTGGACAAACAGTCCTGATACTCCGCTCTACTCGAAATGTCCATCAGTCCCCACGAGAAGCTTCCCAAAGGGGAGGCCTTCTAACCAAAAACTTAGAACGGATCAGACATCTATACTCAAAACAACTGAACTTAGAGATCTGGCACCTAAGATCCTAGAGTTTAGCTACCTATGCCTCCTACAGGAGTGCATGAACATCCTCAAGGAAACACGCAGACCAACTACTTGCACTTGCTCTGCAGCAAAATTCTAAAGGTGTGGCCGGTACTCTACTCCAAAGCAGAGAGATCCACTGAACCCTGCGGTTCTGGACATCATATGCTACCTCTTTCATCTGCAACACTCAAGGGTAGCATACACTTCCATTAGACTTCATTTAGCGGCCATAACCGCTTACATGCAGAACAGGCAGCACTCCTCCTTGTTCCGTATACCAGTCATCAAGGCTTTCGTTGAGGGCCTCAAAAGAGTCATTCCCCACACAGTGCCACCAGCCCCTCCATGTATTTTGAACATAGTCCTCACCAGACTCATGGGTTCTCCTTTTGAACCAATACATTTCTGCCCCCTGCAGTTTCTTTGATGGAAGGTTACATTCTTAGTGGCTATAACCTCACTTGGGTGCATTACTGAGCTGCAAGCTGTCACATTACTGGAACCCTCAATCAATCAATCAATCAGGGAATTGTAAGCGCGCTACTCACCCGTGAGGGTCTCAAAGCGCTGGGGGGGGGGGGGGTGCGCAGATCCGTTCAGCCGAAGAGACAGGTCTTGAGGGTCTCCCTGAAGGTGTTCAGGTTGGGGGCGAGTCTGATGTCCGTTGGTAACTCGTTCCAGGTTCTGGCTGCAATGTGGGAGAACGATCTTCCGCCTGCTCTGGCTCTGTTGATGCGAGGGGTTTCAGCCAGTGCGAGGTTGGCAGATCGGAGATTTCTTTTGGGTACGTGGAAGTTTATTCTGTCGTTGAGGTATTTGGGTCCGTTGTTGTGTAGGCATTTGTAGGCATGGGTGAGGATTTTGAAGGTGATTCTCTTCTCCACGGGGAGCCAATGTAGTCTCCGCAGGTGTTGGCTGATGTGTTCGTTGTGGGGGATGTTGAGGACGAGTCTGGCTGCGGTGTTTTGTATTGTCTGAAGTTTGCGGAGAAGGGACTTGTTGATGCCGGCGTAGAGAGCGTTTCCATAGTCCAGCCTGCTGGTGATAAGTGAGTGGGTGACTGTCTTCCTTGACTCCGGGGGGATCCATTTGAAGGTCTTTCGAAGGATGCGAAGGGTGTTGAAGCAGCTGGAGGTGACGGCGTTGACCTGTCGGTTCATGGTGAGTGATGAGTTGAGTATGATGCCAAGGTTTTTGGCGTGGTCTGTGGGGGTAGGTGGGCTTCCGAGGGCGGTGGGCCACCAGGTGTTGTCCCATGCTGAAGGGGTGGTTCCGAGGACGAGAACTTCTGTCTTCTCGGTGTTGAGCTTTAGGCAGCTGTTGGTCATCCAGACTGCGACGTCTTGCATTCCTTTCTGGAAGTTTAGTTTTACAGTGGCGGGGTCTCTGGTGAGGGATAGGATGAGCTGGGTGTCGTCTGCGTAGGATACGATGTTGAGGTCGTGTTGTCGGACGATGGCTGCGAGGGGGGCCATGTAGACGTTGAAGAGTGTCGGGCTCAGTGATGACCCCTGTAGGACTCCGCAGGTGAAAACCGTGGGGGCGGAGAGGAAGGGTGGCAGTCTGATCCTTTGGCTTCTTCCGGTGAGGAACGATCGGATCCAGTCCAGGGTGGTCCCTTGTATGCCGGCTTCGTGTAGTCTGGTGACTAGAGTGTGGTGAGAGACAGTGTCGAAAGCTGCAGACAGGTCAAGGAGGATGAGGGCTGCGGAGTGGCCTTGGTCCAGGAGGGTGCGGATGTCGTCTGTTGCGGCGAGTAGGGCGGTCTCGGTGCTGTGGTTGCTCCGGAATCCGGATTGGGATGGGTCGAGGACGGCGTTCTCTTCGATGAACCGTGTCAGTTCTCTGTTGACAGCTTTCTCTGCTACTTTGGCTGCGAAGGGGATGAGCGAGATGGGCCGGTAGTTCTTGAGGTCGGTGGGGTCAGCCGTGGGCTTCTTGAGCAGGGGCCTGACTTCTGCGCACTTCCAGCTGTCTGGGAAAGTGCCTGTTGTGAAGGTGGTGTTGATGGTCCGTTGTAGTTCTGGCGCGATGGTGTCTGCGGCTCTGTGGTAGATGTGCGGGGGGCAGGGGTCGGTGGGGGCTCCCGAGTGGATGCCTTTCATGGTCGTGGCGGTGTCCTCGGTCGTGATTGGGGTCCAGTAGGTGATGGTGGGTTGGCTGGTGTCTCCGGGGGGCGGGAGGCTGGTTGTGGTGTCTTGCGGATGGTCGACGAAGTTGTCGTAGAGTGTTCTGATCTTGAGGTGGAAGTAGGTCCCAAGCTTGTCGCAGAGGTCTTGGGATGGGGTGATGTCGGTGGCTTCGCTGCTTGGGTTGGTGAATTCCTGAATGACAGTGAAGAGTTCCTTGGAGTTGGTGGCATTGGTGAGGATTTTGTTGTGGATGAAGTTCCTTTTGGTTGTTCTGATTTGGTTGTGGTAGTTCGTCATGGCGTCCTTGTAGGCGGAGTAGTTGTTGGTTGTTTTGGTGTTCCTCCACGTCTTCTCCAGGTGCATCTTGCTTCTTGGAGCATCCTGGTCCTCAACGATAGAGTAGTATTATGGACCAATCTGAAATTTCTGCCCAAGGTTATTTCTCCCTCACACATCAGTCGGTCCATAGAACTCCAGGTATTCCTTCCACAACCACAGTCAGTGGCAGACAGAGCCCCCCACACTTTAGATGTCAAGAGGGCTCTCATGCGCTACATTGATAGGACCAAGTCCTTTTGTAAGGCAGACCAGCTGTTTGTAGCTTTTAGCTACCCCCAAAAGGTCAGCCTATATCAAAAGCAGGAATTGCTAGATGGATAGTCAGGTGTATCCAAATCTGCTACCTTAAAGCCAAGCAATTTCTCCCTGTATCCACCAGGGCTCACTCCACACGAAAAAAGGCTGCTTCTGTGGCTTTCCTTGAAAATAGCCCATTAGCTGAGATTTGTAAAGCAGCTACTTGGTCAACACCAAATACATTTGCCAAACACTTCTGTGTTGATGTTCTTGCTAGACAGCAAGCTATAGTTGGCCATACGGTCCTAAGGACCCGCTTTCAGACATCTGCTCCATTCAACACGCTAGCCAATGCTTTACTGGAGAGACTACTTTACAGACCATGCAGAGTATGTGTTTCTACAGCTCTGTGCTTACCCTGTAGGCCTCTATTCGTAGTGTTGTAGTTTCACATGTGACACCCTCAACCCCCCACGCATGCAGCTTTGGCTGCAGGTCGCTCTTACTTTCTCTTCTATACATACTAATTTAGCAATGCACAGGTGCACCACTTTCTTTAACCACTCCATACAACTATCACCCGCTATACTAAAAACAATCTAAAATTGAGTCTATGCCCATGCACAATAGGGAGGAGTCACCATTTGCCTTTTGACTCAAGAAAATTCTTTGAAGAAATATAAAATGCAAATGTCTGAGCTCAACATTAAATGGCAGGAGTATGCATCGCATGTGAAGCTACAGCACTATGCGCTACGGACAGATGCTTAAAGGATAAGTAACATTTTCCTTTCTCAGAACCTTCCAGGCTCGAAAATAGTTCACATTTCTAGCATTCTTGTTTTTTTTGCATTATATCTTGAAAATAGTTCAAATTTCTAGCATTCTTGTTTTTTTGTATTATATTACCCTGTTGTTTAGGTGTTTGCACCCTGACATTGTTCTACTATTCCAGGCAGCGTCTCTAGGATCCAGTTTTTAGGAAATGAGAAAAGGTTAAGACTTATTTCTTAGAGGGGCCCTGAATCCCAAAAGATCTTTCTGTCAACCACTTATAGAGCGTACTTGCTGGGACGATGGAAGGCTGCACGAGCAAACACTCGGAATGCGGTAAAACGGATGACAACAAATAATAAGTGATAATACAGATACGATTGGGAGAGTAAAACTATCGAAGACAAGGAACTATTTGGGGAAATCGGGACGGAATTACAAACAGTTAAAAGATAACACTAAACATAACGACGAAACAGCCCTGAGGAAGTCGCGGCCACTTGCCATGGGCGACGAAACATGTGTTGGCTAAAAAGAGGCTAATAAAAAAGAACTAAACACGAACATATGAGACAAAACCTAACAAATACAAAGAAGGACAAGAATTGTTGATATCTGTTATTTATGTAATACATGTTGACAGTGTGTGCTGGGGAAACCAATTTTTTGTACACTTCTAGAGAAAACGACTTCAGCAACCCAGCTTCTTGGTGTTGCAGTTTCCAGACACCCTATTCCTGCTTGTTACCCCTACAACCAACACCTGGAAATCTTCCAAACCCCAATAGTCCAGCAGTGGGGGCTTCTGCATTCATGCCTGATGCCCCAGTGCTTTTGGTTCAACACAAACACTAGTGCTAAAAGGTGCTAGTAGGTCCTCCTGGAGTACTGCACTCTCCTGACAAAGACGAGGAAAAGCCACTGCTTCGAATAAAATGTCATTCAGTGATGGAGATGAATGAATGTTAACTAGAACTCCACTGCAAGGCTACTTCCCATGCCTTCTGTAAGCATTGTGTTGGATACTAGTTTCAAGGTTGAGTCCCAGTTTGGTGAAGCCATTATGATAAACGTATTTGCCAAGTAGTTTACAGTGGTCGACCTTCATTCGTAACTCATGCTTAGAAAATGCCTCATTTGTTGCACTGAAGGAGTTGGGATATAATTAGAAGTTACTCACTGGTTGTAACTCTTTGCCAGATCCGGGCAGAGAAATAAGACTTGCATTAGAGAAGCTCCATGGGTGAGAAGGGCATGGATCTAGGGTGGATGTTTTCACCTACTCTGTCTGTTAGCATCATAGGTTTATAGGGCACCTCCTCCGGTACTGTCCTGTAACAGAATGTCCTATACAGATGCGTAGGAGTGTGGAAGTTACTACAGGTAGTAACGTTTATGGAATGTGTATCATGTTTCGGCTGCAGTGCAGACTGAAAGTGCCGTTGATTCATTTAACAAGTCCATAAAGCTATCTCATGTTTGACTTTTGTTTTTCTTTTACATTGAAGAAAGGTGAATTGTTGCACATACTCGATAAGAGACCGGATGGCTGGTGGGTTGCTGAAAATAACAAAGGAAAGAAAGGCCTTGTTCCCAAAACGTACCTTCAGGTGAGTACACGGTGGTCGTTCAGCTTTTCGTGGCTAGCTCATATTTTCGTGGCTAGCTCATATTTTCGTGGCTAGCTCATATTTTCATTTACTCTTGGGTTTGTCTTTGCTCATTCGCCGCCACCAACAAGCGCTGTGGGTGTATGCATACTGTATGAGCCACACAACTTCAACTAGCCCACGAGGTATCATGTAGCGATACTGGAAATGCACATCATGTAGGTCCAATTAACAGTGCTTTAAATGGGAAAAAATAAGTGCAGGTACTCATTAAAATAGAGGTGTGGCAAGTGGGCGGGGCTAGGGGCGGGGCTAAGTGCGAGAAATGTTCATACATAATGACTTCTGTACAAGTTGCATTACATATCAAAACACACGAGAAATGCGTTTGTCAATAAAACAGATTAACTCATTACACATATTGAAAGCCATGATGGCACTTTCACCCGAATGGTCGCTGCGCACCTGATTGACAGTGCAGGGTCTGTCTAGAGACCCTGTCCTGTTAATCACCAGGTGACACAAGCCCTCTCAAACCCCTGCAGTTTGGGGACATTCAAATGGGCGCTGCTGGAATCTTCACCAGCAACTCTGTAAAAGGGTACTTCACGGCTCGGTTAACTACATGCTCCTCAGAAGCAGAGAGAATCTGCCCTGCACTGGAGGAGAAACCTAGCCTGCGCCTGCCGTGCTGTGCATCAGGGTACCGGTACTCTCCCTGGCTACAGAGAAGTGCCGGTACTGACGGCAAAAAAATTCGGAAGTGCCGGTACTCAGTACCGGTGAGTACCGGCTCATTTAAAGCACTGGGTCCAAACCAATATGATGCCAGGGCAACACAGAGCACGTGCCTCTCATGTGTACTTTCTTCCCCTGCGCTCCTTAACCCCACTCCCTTTCTGACAACAGTACGATAACCTTTCCCTCTGTCTTCTTTTGGATTGCCTAATTTTCACATCTCATGTCCGCTCTCATTTGTTTGCAGTGTGCACATTTACTCGCCTTTCCCATATCATCATGAAATAGCAAAACATATTAACATTTTCTTTTAAAGACGCACAAACATCTGATTCTCGGTCGTGAGCTGTCTGTTTCTGTACATAATCCCGAAGCACTTTTTCTAGAGAAATGTCTTTGACAAATTATTTTACGCCAAATGCATTGTTTTCTTTAAATACAGTTAGAATGTAAGGCATTGATTGATGCGCAGTAATTTTGTGTCCCACTACATACGTGCCTTTAGTATAGTGCGCTGAAGTGTCCACAGGGTGGTGGTATTGTACTTCCCTGTGACTCAACACTTGTGACCCAAAATGATTACAGAAGTACGGAGACAGTAGGATTACGCGGAGACGCAAAATTTCTGAGTATATTCTCAAATGTCTGTGGGGAAACCAAGGTGAAAAATCGTTTTAATATTTCTAGACCGATGCAGAAAATGTTGGGAAAAGAACATCAAACTGAACTCCTACACATTCCTTTATGGCTTTGTGTCATTTTGATAAGGTTTCTGCTCCCTCACATACACACATTTCACCAGGTGGCTCTCCGCTTCTTATTTATACTCCTAAGTGCGCAACCTGCTTGTTGCATTCCGTTACAAGGTTTTAGGAGTCACTCGGTGACTGACTGACTGACTGGCATACTGACTAGTTCACCAAGCTGTCCACTGCCCTGCCTAGCCCTCAACTAAGCTGAGCTCTTATTAAGGTTAATGTGTACCTTAGTCATTGCCAGCAGGGTTGTTGGACTATGTTAATATCTGCCACTGCTGCTACGCCTCCTTTGCCCGTCAGTCGCCCTACCTTTTGAGGTTTATACATAAAGAAACGCTGCAGGTAAATAAATTCCAACCCTAAGGAGCACCCCTCTTCCCAGCCCCTTTTTCTCGTTCTCCTCTCACTCCGTTACTCTCTACCTAATCCCCAATGACACATCCCCCAATGCACCGTCCCGCTTGGTCCTTCTGGCAGCCCTTTCCCTTCTCTATTTCCCCAGTGCACGCCGTACCCCACTGCCTACTTCTATAGCACATCTGATCTGAACTATGCCTTTTACACAGCGCGGCCTTTTGTTTACTGCACTGTGTATTAATGGCACAACTTCGATTAGATGGAAGAATGTCTCTCGTCGCAATTCATCCTTCTTGCCTATGTTAAGGAAATGGTAATGAAACACTATGAAATATGTCTGGGGTTTTAATTCCCATTAGGCTCCACATTTTTAGCATTAATGTGACCAGTTCTCAGATTTAAAATATCCACCCACTATGCTGATACTCTGACTTTGCTAACAAGTAACCGTTGTAACAGTGAAGTAACAAAACGTGAGGGTGCCCGCCTGCAAGAGATGATGAAGGGGCCCCCACACTTACATTAGTAGGCGCTGAGGGGGCTTCCTCCAGTATAGGTTAGCCTAGTGCCCCCGCGCCGCTGGGGCCTTTGTTACACCCCTGCGATGTAGCACGCTCAGTGCGTTCCTTGGAGTTCATAGATCTGTCGCGTAGCAACTGCTTTGTGACGTGTTTGCGTAGTTTGTGACGTGTTCTGAGTAGTCTCTGCGGGCTCCGGTTTAGTCCGAGATGTTGCTTCAGCGCTGAGGGCAGGTTTCTGATGTCGGAGGGCTCTTCGCCTGCAGAGTTGATCGCTGCAGTATGCGGTCAACACGTGTTTGGGCTGTTGGAACTCCGTGTGGTGCTTGGACGGGCGTTGGTAAATCTGGGGAGTCTGTTCCTTAAAGAAACCTAGCACAATCCATAGTAGGAAAAGCACTAGCCCATGCCTCTTTCTGCAGTGCCACTCTAAGTGAAGCGCTAGGTGGATAGGGGCATGCTCTTGTCTACTTGAACAGTAGGAGGGCAGTAGTCCTTTTCATACTGTTCGCAGCTTAGGTCTGTATGGAAATGTTGTGTAATATGTTAAGGCAATGTTGATACAGGTATGGAAATACTCCCTATGTACTGGGGAAATTTAGAAGCCGACATGGACGTGATGCTTTACATACTGATGGATATGGCAGTAATGGCCTTAGATTTTGGAATAATATCACTGATGTGTAAATAGTTTTTTACTTACTTTGGAGTTATTGTGAAAAGTAGCAGAGTGGCCGCTGGCATAGCAATGCAGTATTACACACGGGGATAATGTTGATACCAGTGTTATGGCAGGATTAGAATCAGGCTGGCTGATCAGTCCTAACAAGGGTGAAACCGGTCCTGGGTTGCTTGTGTTCTGGTAAAGGAAGGACCTGGCCGTTAAGGCTGGACTGTTCTCATTGGAGCAGGGTCAAGACTGATTTGCATAATGCTGGGTCCAAACTGAGGTGGCACGGTGTGTAAAATAAGGATGGACTGAGATGTGGTCCCAATGAATTACCAGTGGCTAAGATTAATTCAAGCATTCTACCTATCACTTCGCCCTAAGTGGTACAGGTATGCCCAGATGTGGGTCCTGTGCACACTGTGCCACTGGAACTGAGGTATAATTGGCTAATTAGCCCTGACTAGGGCAAAACTGGTCCTGGATTGCTTGTGTTCCAGTTCAGAGAGGATTTGCCCAGCAGTTCGGGTAGGTCTGTTCCCATTGGAGCAGGGTCACGGCTGATTTCCATACAGCCTGATTAATTAATTACCAGTGGTTTAATTAAATAAATGATTTCCCCAAATTTCGACCCTTTACTCTGTATTCCTACATCCAAAAAATTGATTCCTGGGGCCGTATTACACATTATCATTGTTTGCGCCCGATGTACCTTTTAAAAGGTGCACCTTTCAAAAGGTGCGCCGGGCGCAAATAATGATAATGCGCCCTATTATCATGTGATAATGCGCCTTATTATCATCTATGCGCTGCCCTGGTGGCTGCGCATTCATGTGAAAACACAGAGCAGCTTCTCCGTGTTTTGACTTTGCAGGTGGCACCCGCCTGCACTTTCAAAGGAGATTAGAGATCCCCTTGCAGGCGGGTGCAGTCAGTGACTGAAAGGGGATGTCTGGAACCCCCTTTATCCCCTGCAGAGGGCTGCTCTCAGGGGGCGCACTGACAGTACGCCACCTTTTAAAAGGTGCACTGTCAGTGCGCCTCCTGAGGGCTTCTTTGACTCTGCGCCAGAGTCTGTAATATGGCGCGGGCGCAGAGTCAAAGGAATTCCCTCATTTGCATAGGGCACGCCCCTATGCAAATGAGTGAACACTCTCTGAAGGTAGCGCAGGCGCGTTAAGTGCGCCAGCGCTATGGGTATTATAGAAGGGGACGCTCAAGCGTCTGCGCCCCCTTCTATAATACCAAGGTGCCCCGTGGGTGCGCAAAGCAGCGCAAACACCCATTGCGTCCCAGGGGCACCTTCTGTAATACAGCCCCTGGTGTACCTAGGATTACCGTAAATTGCATTTAAAAACGGCAATAATGTACCCTATCAGTATGATAAGCTTAGATTTTATTCTTGGGTTTTTCAAAATTATTTTTTCTCCCAATTGTATATGAAGATATTCTCATATTGGGTAAGTGTGTGTGTGTGTGTGTGTGTGTGTGGGGGGGGAAGTGACGTGATGCCTTCATTCACGACCCTACAAGGAGGGACTGGAAAGTATTACTTACTAAATGGAGGAACCGGAAAATGCTACCTACTAAATGGAAGCCAACAAAACATTTTGAAGGCAAATTGTTCACCTTCTCCTGTACTACAACTATTTTAGATTTTAAGGCAACTTTTATTTTAGGTTGCTCATGTACTTTAATGGGGTCACATGGAGCACTCTTGTATGTTGACAATTTACTCTCTCAGAACTTTTGACAGTAAAGTACAAGGCTAAACCTGGACTGCAAAAAAGACATGTCTGGCCTTTTGAAGCTCATCTCTGCACTCTGAGTGCAGCCTGTGTTAAAGAGACTTATTTAGTTTTGTAAGAGGGGCTATGGCAACATTGGTAGTACTGTGCAGGGATAATAGGGTCACTTGAGAGACTGCATTATTTCCGGAGCAGCACCATCTGTATCAAAGTTGATTGGTTGATCAATTGATGTCAGTGGTTCTTAACTTTTTGATTTCTGGGGACGCCCAATTGCAGCTGTTGTTTGCCCTCCGTAGGGGGCCAAGGAGAAGGGACCGGGACTGCGAGCCAGGGAGCCGGGAGTCTGAACTCCACTTCCCAGCACCCCCTGCAGCTTTCCTCGTGGCCCAGCGTGCAGCCGTCACCACCACACCCGTGCAGCGCCAGGAGGCGCATTAAAACTCGTCAAGGGCTCCCGCAGTGCGGGACGCGCGCGGGCGTGCCTGGGCCGGGCCAAGGGCGGGCCCATCTGTGTCCATCCGCGGCCGGACTAGGCAGGGCAGGGCCACCCCTCTTGGCTTTCCGCTCCAGGGGCCCAAGTTGGAAATCATTGCCCTAAAACCTAAGCAAACACTGTGGACTGAACCCTGGCCGAATTAAATCTCCGAAAACCAAACTGAACAGTAAGTCGGTGTGCCGCAAATCATAATTAACCTCTCTTTTTCTTTTTTTCTTACGGACCATGCCTCTAAATACTGTATGATCCCCATTGACTCTGAAATAAGGAGGTTTTGTAAATGGTATGCGCCTTTAGGAGGAGTGGATAGGATATTAGGTAAGGTTTGTTTGTTCTTAATCCCATCTAGGAGTAGTGTATGTATATTTCTAAAATCCAGAGTGAATATTTCTTTGGTGATTAGTGTTACATAGTATGTTTTCTTTTTAAATTCTATCTCGAGGGTCTTATATTTGTTGGATTTAACCCTTTGTACTGCAATTGGCACTTTACCAAACCATAGTATCTTAATAACCACTCAATCTGTTTTTTAAATACTATTCTGAAGGTTATAACTGTTGGACCTAGCCCTCTGTATTGCACTTTTACCAACTCCGAGTTCCTAAAAATTAACGCACTCAGCACTTTATTTTTTAATACCTTGCACTCTGCACTTCGCACTTTGAGAACACTTTGAGGACATTTTTAGGACAAGGTTGTCTGCACTAAAGCAGATAACCAAAATGGCGAAGCGTAAAATACAAAAACTTGTAGTTGACCCCCATGTACCACTATTGATTCTTACTTAGTGCACGCAGTTAGTGCGATTAATGTCGAAATTGATAGGGCGGAACGCCGCCTTTCGTTGGGTGCCGGTATGGCGACCGAAGACACAGTTGGGGGGGGTAGTGGGAAAACCCAGCATGAGAATACCCAGGAGGTTCCCTGCAATAAACATCAAGGCACATCACTGATAATAGAGGGTACAGGGAATCCAGGTACAGATCCACACACACAGACCGATGCACAACGATTACATTCGCCAAGCGGATCCCCGACCCCAAAAAGGAAAAGAGGTTGCAGAAAGAGTCAAGCGAAGACAGGGAATAATAAAAACAAGAAAGGACCGACACAGAACAAGATAGATGAAGCACATAAAGATCCCCCTGAACAAAGGCTGACAATGGATTTACAAACCACACAAATTGTAACCCTTGTAGCCCAAAAGTTAGAAGAATTACTAAAACCATTTTATAGTAAATTAGATAAATTGAATGGAGAAATAGATAAGCTTAGCGATAGATTAAAGAATATTGATGTAGTTGGTCGGGAACAGACGGATGTAATACGGGGATCTTGCCGAGCAACCTCCACAGGAAACAACCACCATCAATATGGTAACTGGCACACTAGCTCCCGGATTTACTGTCCCATGTCAGTTGTGAAGAATGGGTGCTACATTTCTCCAGTATTTTTAATCCACTTGATCAGGATGTTTTTAGACCCCCTAGCCCAGGAGATTGCAAGTGGCTAAATATCCCCCTAAACATCACGCTTGATGAGGTCAAGCTAGGAATAAGGGATAGTAATGGAGGAAAAGCCCCGGGCCCTGACGGGTTCCCAATTGATGTCTATAAAACGGTACCGGATCTTTGGGGACCAATACTCACTAGAGTTTTTAACTCTGCAGTAATTGAGGATGCACCTCCCACCTGGGGGCAATCGGTTATTATCCCCATCTATAAAAAAGGGAATAAATCAGAAGCGAAAAATTATCGTCCTATTTCCCTTTTAGACTCCTCAGTAAAAGTGATGAGTAGAGTTTTATTAGCAAGACTGGAGGAATGGGTAACGGAAAATGAGATTTTATCAAGGCACTATATGGTTTTAGAAGAGGGCTAGGTACGACAGAACAATGTATTAATTTAGAGCTTTTAATAGGTAAATACACTCGCGCTAAACAAGGGAGTCTATTTTTATGTTTTGCTGACCTCAGCAGTGCTTTTGACCTTGTTGATCATACTATTCTCTGGCCAGTCCTACTTAAACTAGTTGCCCCAGAGTCCATCATATATTTTCTCGCAAGGTTGTATGAGAAACTAACAACTAGAGTCCGGTTTGGCCAGCGGGGAGAGTGTACACCAAATTTTAGCGTTAAAAGAGGCATCCACCAAGGCTGTGTCTTAGCACCTTTGCTTTTTACCTTATTTATAAATGAAATTGATACAGTCCTTAATTTAGTGCAGGCGGATGCACCACAAGCTGCAGGCCAGGCCATACCGGTTCTGCTTTACGCAGACGATGCTGTCCTCTTATCTAGAACTCCGGTCGGCTTGCAGCGATTAATAGATAAGGTCGAAGATTTTATCACTAGAAGGAAGTTGGTAATCAACAAAGCAAAGACATTTACCATGGTATGTGGCTCAAATCCTAGGAAGCCCAAAACATGTTTTATAATTAGTACGAGAGTGGAAACTGTCAATAATTTCTGTTACTTGGGGATAACTTTCTCAGCAAATGGTAACTGGTCACATGAACTATCTAATGTACGAGCAAAGATGCTAAAGAGCGTGCATGGGGTCTTTCAATTTGCATCCAAATTGGGAGATCGCCGCATTAATGACATGCTAGATATCTATAAAGCTAGATGCGCTTCAATTGCATTATATGGTGCTGGGGTGTGGGGCCACAATACTAGCCAGGCACTGAAAATTGAGGAAAATTCTTTCTTAAAACGTCTCCTATGCCTGCCAGCCTCTGCATCCACTGACATAGTACACCGAGAAGTGGGAATAAGTTATTTGTCAGACTTGATTGCCATGCGACCACTAATGCTCTGGAGATCATCTGGGCCAAGGATGAGACAAAATGTACCCAAACAATTATCCAGGATTGCTTGCAGTTGGATAACAGTACATCTATTCCCTGGTTAAAATACGTCACAGATGTAAATAATGATTTATTTAGGATCAAGATCCGGGAAAATCCAACCTACGTGACAGGTCTGACAAAGCAGGGAATAAAGGGTACATTCCTGGCACATAAAAATGAGATCCGCATGAGAACTGTCAGGAAGCAAACTACTTATTTGTTTTACCAAACAATTGTTGATACTGATGGCTTTCAAAGTTATTTGTCACTAGTTACAAAGCCTTCGCACCGCTTTGTATTAACAAGGCTTAGATTGGGAATTGCTCAACACTTAGTCGCGTTCCCCGAAATGAAAACACGCCCGACAATCCTATGCCCATGTGATGAGCATTCCAAACAGAGCACCATGCACTTTCTAATATTTTGTGATTATTATTCCAATCCTAGACGCGCTTATTTAAAACCACTGCTTAAAAAATATATTGTAAGAACAACTAATGCTGCTATGAACCTATTAATTGCACTAAAAGACCCAGAGATCTGTTTTTATGTCGCAACATTCATTTTAAATTCAATTTATCTGAGAAAAAGTATCATGCTTTTTTAACTGATTTTTAAACAAAACTAATGTAACTAATCAAATATACTATGTCTGTGTTATTGGGTTTAATTGTTTGTATACATATATTGGTTGCTTTTCTGGAGGTTCTACATACCGAATAAAGCTTGCTGAACTGAACTGATTTCTGAGGACCCCTAGTAAATCACTGCTGGAAGCTAGGAACCACCAAGACTTTTTCTTCCCCATATCATTCTGAAATCCTCCATTTTCACAGTTCACACATCATCGCTTTCTTCTACTACATACTTTTTTCACTCCCTCCTTCTGAATGTACTTCATTGCATCTCACTTAGTTCACCCCCTCCCACACACACATACACCAAAGAGCACACCAATTCAACAGTTAATGGTTTGACCCTGTCAATATTGCAGCAGCTTTGAACCTCCTTCACATGCTTTAATATGTAATCACAATTAAAATTGACACATGCCACCATTGCTCAGTGCACTTAGCAGAGAGGCCAAGGTTTGGATGTTCAAGTAGTCTGAACACCTTAAAGACCAACTGATAGGCACTATGAGAAACTGACATTGCCTTCATCCTCAACTCCAAACCTCTCAATTATGGGCAGTTACAAACACCCAACTTGAGCTCACAGACCCACCTACAAGGGACCCAGGCTTAAGCACACAGAATACAATATTAATATGCAGTATGAAAAAAATGACAGGAAAACAACGTGCTGGAAAAAACAAATACTCCTAGGGAAGTAAATTAAGTAAAACGTGAGAAATGTAAACATATGCTTCCATGCTGAGATGGATAACCTCATTTTGATTAAATATTACGGCTGACCTCTGGCCCCAGTTTTCCCAGGCAGCTTGGGCTACTGCTAGGCATTTTAGACCGAGGACCCCCTGCGAATGTGTTGCAGATCCCTGGGGCTCCGTGGCCCACAAGTTAAGAACCGCTGATTTAAGGATTTACCTCGCCAATCAATCAATCAATCAATCATGTCATTTATAAAGCGCACTACATACCCGCGAGGGTCTCAAGGCGCTGGGGGAAGAGGGGGGTGGTGCTGCTACTGATCGAAGAGCCAGGTCTTGAGGAGTCTTCTGAAGGCCAGTAGGTCTTGGGTCTGTCGGAGGTTGGTGGGGAGGGTGTTCCAGGTCTTGGCGGCGAGGTGGGAGAAGGATCTGCCGCCGGCGGTCGTTTTCCGGATGCGGGGGACTGTGGCGAGGGCGAGGCTGGTCGAGCGGAGCTGGCGGGTGGGGGTGTAGAAGCTGAGTCGTCTGTTGAGGTAGGCTGGTCCGGAGTTGTGGAGTGCTTTGTGTGCGTGGGTGAGGAGCTTGAAGGTTATCCTCTTGTTGACAGGGAGCCAGTGCAGGTCTCTCAGGTGGGGTGTGATGTGGCTGCGGCGGGGGATGTCGAGGATAAGACGTGCAGAGGCGTTCTGGATGCGTTGCAGCCGTCTCAGGAGCTTAGCCATCGTTCCTGCGTAGAGGGCGTTTCCGTAGTCCAGCCTGCTGGTGACGAGGGCCTGGGTGACTGTTTTTCTTGTTTCGGTGGGGATCCACTTGAAGATCCTGCGGAGCATTCGGAGGATGTTGAAGCAGGATGAGGAAACAGCGTTGACCTGCTTAGTCATGGAGAGGGTGGGGTCGAGGATGACCCCTAGGTTGCGTACGTGGTCGGTGGGTGGCGGGGCTGTTCCCAGTGATGTTGGCCACCAGGAGTCGTCCCAGGCTGAAGGGTTGGAACCAAGGATGAGGACACTACCAAGAAACAATCTTGCATGGATCTTACAAGGCAATCTTAAAAAGGGTGCTTTTTTAAGGACCTTTTAAGGGAGGCTAAATTTGGCAACTTATGCCTTGCAGTAATTTGCATTTTTATATTCCTAGCTTTATGAAATATAAATATATGGACATACAACTTTTGATTATTCCTCTTGCAGGAATAATACATTAGGAGGACATAAGTGTAGATTATGTGAGTACTGTCAAGAAACAAAAACACATTTTTTGTGCTCCAAAAACCCCATCACAAATAATGAGTAAAGCATTTGACACCTAGCATTTCCTTCGCCTGAGGACAAGAACTCATAGAGGTGCCCTGGCAAAATGAATGTGTGGAGATAATGTGCTGCTGGTGGGGGCGGAAGTTACATTTATGGACTTCGTAACAAAGCGCTTGATAAACAATACAGAATTCATTAGTATTTGAATTGAAGTGTTAGTGGAGATATTTTATAAATGTTGTTGAAGGCCTGTTGTGGTAAATATTGTTTAACGTTAGTTTATGCTACATGGGACATTTGGGCTTTTGTGATAACATATGATATTATCTCTTTTAATGAATGATATGGGTTTCTGGATGTTGTTTACTCTTATGGGGATGTATACTGTACTTTGTATGATTTTTATTAATTACACAGTGACAGGAAGTCAAGAGAGAACATCTCCTTAGACAGCGCATGCACTGTCACTTGCAATGATCTATTGTTTAAAAAAATACTCTGAAATGGGAAATTTAACCAGCTCATTACTTACCGTTGGTTGGCTTCATTGTTACTCTTGTTTTCTTTCTCTTCATTGGTGAGCACATGTCCGCTTCACTTCGTGTCCGTATGTTTGTTTTCTTCCCTGGAGCATGGACCAAGTACTGATTGATTTCTTGATTAGTGTTCTTCCGCGCTACTTGCCACCGAGTGGTACTTTTTTTTAGTTTTTGCTTGCAAGACACCTTGAAACCATCATAATTGAAGCTCGTGCTACCCGGTATTTACAAGAGCTGAATGCAAACAACCAGTAATAACAAAACTTTGGGGCATGTGACCAATTTCCGAAACAGACATTTCAGTCGCCTGTCGCCTTTATTGATAATGAAACTGTAAACGTACTCCATTTGCTTAAAACTGTTGGCAGACAGTATGTGTTTTTCTGAATTAATGTATGCAGCTTTGTTGCATTTGCTTATTTGTTGGTTATCTCTTTCGCAATTTACATAATGTTGTATTCATGATTAAACAGGTAGTGATTTTCAAAGGTTTATGTTTCACATTAACCTCTACCCACCCCAACCTCTAAAATCACTATTATCTCCCTTTACCTCTACCCTCCCCAAAACCTAAAATCACTCTTACCTCCCTTTACCTCGATCCACCCCTGAACCCTCAAGTTAACCTCACCTCCCTTTACCACTACTCACCCCTGAATCCTCAAGCAACCCTCACCAGTCACCTACACCTCCCTTTACATCTGCCCACCCCTGAACACTTGTCACCCTCACCTCTTTTTACCTCTATCCACCCCTGAACCCTCAAGTCACCCTCACCTCCCTTTATCTCTACCCACCCGAACTTTCAAGTCAACCTCACCTCCCTTTACCTCTACCCACCTCTGAACTTTCAAGTCACTGTCACCTCCCTTTACCTCTACCCACCCCTGAGCCATAAGTTGACCCTAGCTTCCTTTTACTTTTACCCACCCCTGAACCCTCAAGTCACCTTCACCAGTCACCCTCGCCTCCCTTTACATCTGCCCTCTCCGGAACACTTGTCACCCTCACTTCCCTTTACCTCTATCCAACCCTGAACCCTCAAGTCACCCTCACTTTCCCTTTATCTCTACTGCCTGAACCTTCGTCATCATCACCCCCCTTTACCTCTACCCACCCCTGAGCCCTAAATTCACCCTCACCTCCCTTTACCTCTACCTACCCTGATGCCTCAAGTCACCCTTACCTCCCTTTACCTCTACCCATCCCGAGCCCTCAGGACACCCTCACCTCCCTTTACCTCTACCCATCCCTGAACCATCAAGTCACCCTTACTTTCCCTTACCCATCCCTGAGCCCTCAAGTCACCGTCACCTCCCTTTGCTTCTATCCACCACTGAACCCTTAAGTCACCCTCACCTACCTTTACCTCTACCCACCACTGAGAACTCAAGTCCTTCTCGCCTCCCTTTACCTCAACCCTCCCTGAGCCCTCGTGCCACTCTCTCCTCCCTTTAGCTCTACCCAGCCCAGAGCCCTCAAGTCACCCTCATTTCTCTTTGCCTTTACCCACCCAAGCCCTCAAATCACCCTCACCTCCCTTTACCTCAACCCACCATTGAACCCTCAAGTCACCCTCACCTCACCTCCCTTTACTTTACCCTTTCCTGAGCCCTTAAGTCACCCTCACCTCCCTTTACCTCAACCCACCCTGAGCGCTCTAGTCACCCTCACCTCCTAACCACTGAGCCCTCAAGTAGCCCTCACTTATTTGTGAAGTGGTTGGAAGAAGTATGTGATAAAATTGCTCCTGTAAAAGTATGGACCCCCAAAAGGGTTTCTCCATCTGCCCCCTGGTTCTGTGATGAACTAAAAATTTTAAAACAAGGTTGTAAGCGTTTAGAAAGGATATGGAGAAAAAGCTACCATAAAGCAGACAAAGCTAGCTACAAGCTTAGCCTTAGACAATATAAGGCTAAGCTGCTGGAATCCAAAAGAAAGTACTTCACTGAACAAATTTCCCAGGCTGAATCCAACACCAAAGAGCTTTTCAAAACTATCTCTAAACTAGTATCCCCTAAGGCCCCCAAGAGTCAGAGTAGTCCAGAGTTCTGTGAAAAGCTGGCAAAATTTTTCCAGTACAAAGTGGAAACCATCTTTTCCTCATTTAGGCTAGCTCAGGGGGGGATATTGATGTTGCCCCCAGTTCTGGAACAAAAAAAACCAACACTAGCCAATTTCTCTTTGCTAGAGACATCAGATACCATCAAACTTCTGAGTTCTATTCGGTCTGGTGCCCCGTCGGATCCCTGCCCTGTATCAGTACTAAAGCAAATTCCAGAAGTTATAGGATCAACCCTTACACCACTGCTGAACAACATAATAACAACGGGCAAGTTTCCCAGCAATTGGAAAAAGGCCTCTATTCTTCCCCTTCTGAAAAAGCCTACTCTTGACCCTAGTGATACAAATAATTATAGGCCAATCTCAAGACTTCCGCTCCCCGCCAAGATTATTGAAAAGACCATGAACACTCAGCTCAGCACCTTTCTGCTAACTAATAACTTACTGGACACATCACAATATGGGTTCAGAGCAGAACATAGTACTGAGCTGGCCTTAATCAAATCTACAGAGGAGATTCAGGAAGCACTGGACGGAGGAGGGAAGGCAATTTTGATAATGTTGGATCTGTCAGCTGCCTTCGACACGGTCCATCATGAAGTTTTGATGCACCGGTTGTCGGAGGTAGGAGTGCAAGGGACAGCTTGGAACCTCCTTCGATCTTTTCTTTCTGGCAGATCGCAAATAGTGGAATTGGACAATCACAGCTCTAAACCTTTTTCACTCCCGTGTGGGGTGCCGCAGGGATCATCGTTGAGCCCAACCCTATTCAATGTGTATGTGATTTCTCTCGCAGGCCTAATCAAATCTTTTGGTTTCAAAATCACTTCTTATGCAGATGACACACAGATAGTGTTGTCAATAAGAGAAGGGGAAGAGAAGGAAACGGGGGCTCGCTTCCATGACTGCATGAGGGCCATCTCGGACTGGATGTCATCCAACTGCCTAAAACTAAATTCGAGCAAGACAGAAGTTGTCACATTCGGTAACAACCCCAATATGTGGACACCTGATTGGTGGCCAGCTGAGTTGGGCCTCTGTCCTATCCCCACGCTGAAAGCAAAAAACTTAGGGGTGATTATGGATAATAGGCTTTCTTTCAGTGATAACATAAACTCGGTGGTTTCGGCCTGTTTCCGTATCCTGAGAATTATAAGGAAAATTAAGCCTTAGGACAGTGGTCACAGCCCTTGTCATGTCTCGAATTGACTATTGTAATAGTCTATACTTAAATGCTCAAAAACAGCATGTCAACAGGCTGCAAATTGTACAGAATGCCGCAGCCAGACTGCTTACTAGTACCCCCAAATTTGCCTCTGTAAAGAAGGAGTTAAGACAACTACACTGGCTCCCCGTGAAGTTAAGGGCACGTTTTAAGGCCCTCTGTGTAGCTTTTAAGGCCCTAAATGGAATTGGTCCCGACCATTTGAGATTAAAGTTCAAATGGTATGTTCCCGCTAGAAACCTTCGGTCCTTGGGAACTAAACAAGTTCTAGTTCCTCGGATCAAAAGAGCCAGCTGGGGGTAGAAGCTTCATCACATGTACCTCTAAGGCATGGAATGAGCTCCCTTTCCACCTGAGGAACGCAGCGGATCTCCTTTCCTTTAGGAAAGGGCTGAAAACCTGGCTTTTTTCACAGTAATCTCTATTCTCAGTTGACCAGCAGGCATGCTCAGCGCCAGGACACCCTAGGGTAACCGTGCGCTATACAAGCTTAAATAACATAACATAACTTCCCCTTTTACCCCTACCTACCCCTGAATCCCCATGTCACCCTCCCCTCCCTTTACCTCTACCGACCCCATAGCCCTCAACTCACCCTCATCTTCCTTTACCTCTACCCACCCCATAGCCCTCAAGCCAGCCTCACCTTCCTTTACCTCTACCCACCCCAGAGCCCTCAAGTCACCCTCACCTCCCGTTTGCCTCTACCCACCCCTGAGCCCTATAATCACCCCTACCTCCCTTTATCTCTATTCACTCCGAACCCTCAAGTAAACCTCACCTCACTTTACCTCTACTCACCCCTGAACCTTCGTCACCCTCACCTGCCTTTACCTCTATCCACCCCAGAACCCTTAAGTTAACCTCACCAGTCACTCACACCTCCCTTTACATCTGCTACTCCTGAACACTTGCCACCCTCACTTCCTTTTACCTCTATCCACCACTGAACTCTCAAGCCACCCTGACCTCCCTCCTGGAAATTAGCCCAAGTACTACTTCCCTTGCCCAGTGTCTTTCCACTATTTACCGCTTTCAGAGGTACTTTTTTCCTTTTACTTGCATGCTCGTCCTCCTTCCTCCTCCTGCATTGTTGCTTGCCCCCCACCCTCTACCTGCGTTGTTGCTTGTCTGGTCTACCCTCTCCCATCCTCCGTTGTTGCTTTTCCCGTCCACCCCCACATCCTCCCCATACATTGCTTGCCCTCTTCTGTGACTACAGAAAAAAGAAGCCAAAAGTTACGCCAACGGGTTACAAGATACTACAAAGATGCAGACGACGCTGCACTCCATGCTCTGTGTGGCCTTTTAAGTGCTGCCAATATGGCCAACTTCTCCTTGGACATACAATAATTAAACTTTTTTTTGTGAAGGCAGACAATAATCCCGTACTAAGAAAACAGATCACTGCCCCTCGCAGTCAGCACTGGCATATTGCTTATTTTGTTTCATCTAACTTTCAGCCATGCTGCACAGCAGCCGTGCTGTGCAAAAGGAACATTCAATTCCCAATGTAAAATGAAGGATTACAACTATTTGATGGTATAAAGGCAAGTTGGTAAGAGGCTTGAAATTTGACTGCACCATCAGGTCCATTCTATTTTTTTTTCTCCAAAAGATGGACATCAATTCTCCTTTTAAAGTGCTTTGGACATGTCCTGTCCTTTCTTAATAGAGCATATAAGTTATTGGATGAGAGGAGCAAACAAAATCTATGAGTACCCATTCTTTTTTTTATATATAACTTTTTATTGGCATTTTAGATAACAAGTACAATTTGTAACTGTGCACTGTCGCGCAGTTCAATTTCTCAGCAATTGGCAACCGCCAACTTCCCCCTTCCTCCCTGCCTCTTTCTGCTGACATTGGCTGCCGACTTGGCATTCCGTGGTAATGTCTCCTCATCACTGGGCAGGGTACGTTCGCTACATATACTGCCCCTATAGGCGTTCCAAGTGTTCCAAATTTTACCCCATTTTTGGGCGCATCCCCTGCCCTCAAAGACCGCCTTCTCGGCCAGCATGCACCAGTCCATATCATGCTTCCAGTCCTCAGTCTGCAGAGACTGATCGACTCCCCATAGTTGCGCTATATTCCTTTTGGCCACCGCCAGTTCCAGAGTCATCCAAGTTTGTTGCATGCGTCCTATATCTGTTTCATCCCAGGTGTTCAGCAGGCACCACTTTTCGGAGACCATCATATTACCTATGCCCACCGTGCCCATACATTCGACTATCCCGGTCCAAAACCCCTGTATCTCTGGGCATTCCCATAGAATGACCTCCACAGACAATGTCCATCTGCCGTCCTACCCATCTTCACCATCGTTGTTCGATGGAGGATCTTTAGTTGGACTAGGCGGAAGCCTGCCCATATGGCCACCTCCCTGGGGGACAACAGGGACCCCATCCATTCATCGTCCTCCAGTCCCTATACGTTCCTGGACCCACTGCTCCCGCAGGTGGTGCAGAGCATCAGGTGTATTGTTCAGCAACTTTTTGTATGTAAGTGACGTGTCCTTCCATGGCATATACTTGTCTAGGAGTCTGTCTTCCAGGGATGAAGGCTGATTGAGTTCTGCTCATCTTGGCAGTACTGCTCTAAGAGTATGGCGTAACTGTATGTAGCAGTAGGTTGCAGTTGGTGCTAGCTGGTAGTCACGTTGCAGATCAGGTAAGGGGATAACGTCACCTTGGGTCCACACATCCCCTACCCAGGAACGGTCTGTAAGGTCCCACTTATCAAACCCTTGTTGTTTCCTTAGTGTACCTAGCATTTCAGTATATCCCAAAGTGGAGTGCTTATGTGATCCTGTTATTCCAGCCCCGGGCCTGGGTTGCTGTGTGCCAGAGGTCCACCACCATCCTTGTAGGGTCAGGTAAGTTGGTGCTCTTAGGTTCTCCATGGAGTGCCCTAAGGTTCCCCCCTGGGTGCAGAACCAGTCTGTCCATCCATAATGCAGGCTCCTCTTGAGTGAGGAAGACCCAGCTGTTAACAGTGCTCACTTGCGCCGCCCAGTAATATTTTTATACATCGGGTAGTGCCAGCTCTCCAGTGTACCATCCCTTTGTGAACTTGTGTAGCACTAGGCGTGTCGTGTCGGTCCCCCATCCTAGAGCTGTGTTCTGACTTCCCCCTCAATAGCCTTAAAGTATGATTTGTATATGGCGTAAGGTTTGTTTTGTAGGGCGTATAGGAAGCGGAGTAGGGACATCATTTCCTCCAGTCATGCACATCTCTATTCAGCCTCTCTAACAACGATGCTTAGTTACTGCAGAAGAACAGGTCTGGGTCTGCTGTGATATACATCCCTAATATACGGAACCCTTGGTAGCAACCACTGCAGTGCAGTCATGCGGCAGCTGTGGTACCTGTCCCTGTAGTGAGTATATCAAGGATTTGCGCCAATTGTTGGTAAAGCCTGAATAATGGCAGAAGATGGTGATAATCTGCATTAGTCTGTATAGTATGTGTTCCGGATCTGTTACATATAGCAGCACATCATCTGCGTACAGAGAGACTTTGTTTTTCCATTGTTCATTCCAGTGTAGGAGTCGAAACAAGGGGTCTTGTCGGATCCAGGCCGCTAGGGGCTCCAATGCCTGGTGTGAAAATTAGCATTTATAAAGGGCAGCCCTGCCTGGTACCTCTTTGGAGCCAGAATTCTTGGGACATTCCCCTATTGACTTTAACCTGTGCCAGTGAACCTGAGTAAAGGAGCTGCACCCATTGTATAAAGTGCCGGCCAAAACCCATGTTAGCCAGCACTTCGAACATATAATCCCATTCCACTGTGTCGAACGCCATCCTGGCGCCTAGTGAAAGCACCATTGCCCATTCTCATAGGTTGGTCGCTTGGCCTAATATGCCATGCAGGCATCTTATGTTTAGGGTGGTGCTCCAGTAGGGCATGAAACCAGACTGGTCTGGATGAACCAGTGTCGGGATCAATTTAATCAGGTGTGTGGCCAACACCTTGGTCAATATCTTCTCCTCCGCATTCAGAAGTGAGATCGGTCTGTATGAGTCACACTCCTCTGGAGGTTTCCCATCTTTATGGATAACCATGAAGGCCTCGAAAACTCGGAAACTTTTTACTAGACCTGCAGGCCTAGTGACTTAAATAATCTAATGCGACCTAATTGTAATGCTCTTGACCCATAAACTGGTTTCAAATTATGTGATTCTGGGCAAATATTTTAATTCACTGAGCTGCCATTTTCTTAATTATCACATATGAGAGCATCTTCAAATATGCGAGTTCAGCATGTCTGCTGTACAAACAACTCTTTTGTTTAAGTTAATAGAGTAAACTTTTGCTCCATATATAATACAAATCTAGCCACATATAGGATACACATGACCCCCGAATTACCTCTTAGGTCATTAACAGCATTGTCATCCGGGTTGGGGCAGATATGTTTCTCAAATCACGTTTAAAACCTATCTCTTTTAATAAATACATAACTAAAGCATGAAGTGGTAGCACACTGTCATTTGCAATCAGCAGATTGTAGTGAAAATGGCCACAAAAGTTCCCACTGATATGCGATTTTACTGACAAAACTATATTGTGTTCAAACAATAATGTTTGGAAATCAAGTTTCTGTAAATATTTGCTGTTTGCACATCACCAAGTAAAGTGTTCTGATTTGTTTTGCTCCAATTTAAATCTTTGTTTGCATCACACTTCTCAATTACAAAACCATGATGTGCTTTCATAATTCCTGATATATTGTGAAATATTTGTACGATTAGTTTACAAACTATTTAAATGTTATGTGTTATTAAAAAACTGACATCTTACAGCCTTTTGTTTCACAATGCCTGACAAACAGCTCACTTGGCAAAAACCTCTAACTGTAGTAAGAGAAAGAAAAATAAACTTAATTTTCCAAGCAGCTATCAGTAAAAAAAAAAACTAACATTTGACCTCTTTCCTTGAACAGACAGCAAATGTGTCAAGATAAAAACAAGATTTAAAGGCATCTTTATTGCTCATTCACTTTCTGAATCAACAGAACACCGGTTCCTTTTCAGATTATGTTCACTTATGGACCAGTGGGTGCTAAAAACAGTTCGACCTGATCAAATCTGACTCACCATTGCGAGTGGGCGAGTAGATTTATTGAGTCCTGTCATGATGGTGGCTAGTCTCTGATCCTGTGGCAGCGACCCTCACTGTTTACTTTCTTAAAACATTGTCAGAAGATTAGGGGCCAGCTTAGAGGCCATTAATTTTGTAAAGTTCGATTGGCACTCCATTGGGGACACCGGCCTTGCCGGAGTGTATTTCTCGAATTGCCCTAACTAATTCTTCTTAAAAAATATCTGCATCTAGGAGATCTCGATCTGAACTTGCGAGACTCAGCATACAGATGTCGGAGAGAAATTCTCGGGCATCTTCAGCCGTGGTGAGCACAACTGGGGAGCAGACTTGGGCGTAGTATGTGGCAAAGGCATTTGCCAAGTTGTCTATCCCTCACCATTGTCCCCTTCTGCGTCTGCACTTCTAACATTCAGCATCTGAACTGTTCCCTGTTATCTAACCAGGCTAGAAGCTTGCCCGTTTTGTTGCTCACTTATTTTAAGCGATGTTGAGTGGGCCTGTAAATTGCATGTCGGCGTCTATCGCCACATCCCTATATTCTTTCTGCTTTAGAGCTAGGATATACATTGGCTTCTGTGCTCTCTGCTGTGGTGAGTCTCCGTTGTTGTGTCTGAATCTCTTGTTCGAGTTCCTCCAGCTTGACCCTTTTATCTTTCTTGGGCCCTTCAATAAGTAAGAGGACTTGACCTTGAATTACAGTTTTGTAAGCTTCCCACAGAGTCTGAGAGGACTCCACCAAGGACTCGTTGTCGTTGAAGTAATGCTCCATTGCTTCCCTCAGGCCCCCTCTGATGTGGGGTAGTTTGAGATACTGGGGATTAATTTATGTGGCTCTTCTCCTGAGACCCTTACCCAGAACGAACAATGCCCAAGTCGGGGAGTGGTCCATTATGCCTCGCTCCAGGTGGTGAACCTCTGAGTAAAGATGGATCTGTTGGATAAGTGTGAGGAGGTAATCTATTTGTGAGAGGCTACTGTGTGCCCTTCAGTGGAAAGTGTATTGCTGCTCTCTGGTATTATGCGCTCGCCATATGTCTATCAGTCCAAGGGCTGTTAGGAAGTATGAGAGTGGGGGAGGGTTGACCCCGTCGGTCTGGGGGGCTAACGGTCTCACTCTTCGCTGAGTGCCAGATTAAAGTCCCCTCCTATAAGTAATTTTCCGTCCTGCAACTGGAGCAACCGGGCGCTCAGGTCAGGGAATGTTATGTCATGGAGACACAGCAGGATATAGACTGAGCAGAAGTTAAGGGTCATCCCTTCCCAGCTCCCCAACAGGCCCACATACCTCCCTTGAGTGTCAGGCCATACTTGGTGGATAGTAAGTGGGAGTGATTTCTTCCCCAGAATCCAAACCCCTCTTGAGCCTGTTGAGTATCCGGCATGAGCCACCATTTTGTATCCCCACCGGTCTAGAGCTCAGTAGTTATTGCCCATCATGTGGTCTCCTGTAGTAGGACCACATCTGGCGTTTGATGTATGGCAATATTACACCCCTCTTGATTTTGTCACACAGTCCATTGACATTCCAGGACAACAATTTCATGGGAGCCATGTCATCCATTTCTCCTGCTGTTGCATTAGGGAGAAGAGCTCCCTCAACCTATCTATACTGTCCTTCAACCCTGGGATGCGGGCATAGCAGTAGAGATGGGTGTGCTTCGCAAGTCGTATTGACAGTGCCTCTTGACAAACAAAAAACCCTTTAGCAATCAATTTACAGTATTTTGTCCCTTGTGTACCCCCTTGCTTCCCTGCAACTGTAAACTGCCCCCCCCAAGATTGCAGAGTGCCTGTTGTCCAAATCAGAACTCAAACAGTAAGAACAGTGGTTTCATCAGGAACTCCCCCTCCCGCACCCTCCCTATTTCACATGTTTTACAGCAAGCCATCTGTCTTTGCATTTGTCGTCTCATACTTTGGTGGCAGAGTCCATTATTTGCCTGACTACCTCATTGCGGCGCATCACTATTGGTGCTGTTTTTTCTATTCAACATCATCCTATGCCATCAAACCAGTCACTCTGGGCCCCCTGGCACGTGGCCTCCTGTGTGTCCTGTTTTTGCTTTGGTTGCTGGTCTCGTTGCGCTTCTTCTGTCACTGCTCTACGATCCGGATCAGCTTGCTCGCATTGCTGCTGGTGGAATCTATTCCTGGTTTGTGCTCCTTTTGCTGGCCTCCAGCCAGTTCTATGCCTCCTTTGGGATTGCGAAGTGCCAGGCTTGACCATTTGCCACCACTCTTAACTTGACCAGAAACAGCATAGTGTATGTCAGTTCTCGCTCTCTCATTACTCTTTTAACTTCATGAGAGATACGGTGTAACCGCTGGACTCGGAGCGTGAAATCCGGGGAAAAAGCGGATAATTGCGTTCTCATACTTGATCGGCGGGGCACGGCGAGCTGACAGAAGAATTATGTTGTGATCTCTGTGGTTGATAATGTAGGCAATTGTGCTACATGGCAGTGCTCCTGGCTTGGGTGGGGGGCCCGGCACACTGTGGCCTCGCTCGATGGAAAAGTATTTAGACAATCCTTGTGGCTGGAGGACTTTGACTATGAGTTCCTCCAGGAAGAGGTCAACCTCTGGTCCCTCCACTCTCTCAGGGACCCCGACCACTCACATATTATTCCTCCTCGAGAGGCCATCAAAGTCGTGCAATTTTACCCCTAAACATCAGCGGTTGTACGTAGTTCATTGACCTGTTTTCTCAGGTCGTGGCCTTTTGGGCAGCAATTGAGTCTTCTGCATTTTTTACCTTTGCACTCATGTTGCAGAGGTCCGCTCTGACCAGCATGACCTCTGTGGAGACAGTGTTGATTTTTGTCTCCAGGGCTCCCCAGACCCCCTGAATTGCCGCCATAATGTATTTTAGCTTGAGTGCCTCTCTCTGTCTTGCGGACGTTGCTTCACTGATGTCTGTACCTCATCCATTGTCGTTTTCCCGGTCGTGTCCCAGGGAAGAGCAAATTTGTTCAGCTTTGTTCGGTGTGAGGCTTGGTCGCCCCTGCCCCTGTCATCTCAGATGGTCACTCGATATGTTGCCATTAGTGGGGTCACCGTGGTTGTCGCTACCTGCCAAGAGCCCCCCCCCCTGCAGCCTGTCGGTTTTCCTACTCTAAACTGTACAGCTGTTTCAGGTCTCCGCCGAAGCCTGGTGCAGCATTCTCCTTTTCCGGGGCCCAGGCTCAGCAGCCTCCCAGCAAATGGGAGAGGGATGGCCTCAAACTCTGGATCAAGGCCATTATATACTTGTCCTGCACTGCTGCCAGCCTCCGCTCCAGCCAGTGTCACAGCGGTTCAGTCTTCAGGGACTTGACATATCTCTCAGTCTCCGCAATGCCTCCCTAACAGATCTGCTGGGGTGATACTTTATCTGGAGCACCGCAGGTCTCGGCTGCTGGCCTCCGTTGGCAGTCAGGCGGAGCCCCCCGCTTCTGTTCTTGGTTTGCATTGTGGTGCTCCCAACTCAGCGTCTTCTCCCTTGGCTGAGGGGGCGGAAGGATCGGGAGGCCTCTTCTCAGTCAGGCGTGGGGAACTATTTCTGACTATCGGGTACCAGAGTTAAGCCACGCAGCACCACTTGCCTCTTTCTGGCCCTGTCCAGGCGCTGCAGTCAGTTGGTTTCTCGGTCTGGGGCCGTTGGCAGCGCCAGTTCCCCAGGTCGGTCAGAAGTCCGCTGTGTGCTACACTGCTGCGCCGCGTTTCTCCTGGCCACTTAGTGTTTGGGGATGGCCACAGGATGTATTTAACTGCTCTGAGTGCCGTCCAGCCGACAAAAGGCGGTCTCCTTTTTTGTGCCGATGCCGTTCTCTCGCAGCAGCTCTGCCTACCAAGGCTGCTGCACCTCGCATGGCTCGGCCCGCCTTCAGTTCACCGCTGGACCCGGGAATCTCAGGTCCGCGGTGGTCTTGCCTCTCTCCGCTGTAGTTGCTGGTCTGGGAGGACCCCTATGATCTGAAGGTCCTCTGGAGGGCTTATCACCTCCGCACTGGTCTCCACTCCTGGCGTGGCTCTGCTATGCAAGTCCGCGGCGCTCCATGGAGCATTAGGCCACTCTGCACTTCTTTCCTGTGCAGACCCCGCCGGAGGCTCCTCGACGGCTCTGAGGCTTCCCCTCAGCCCCCAGGGCTCAGATCTGCGCCTCTGGAGCTGCGGGGAACGGATTATATTACGGATGGTGGGGGATTAGGCAGTATGTGGGTGAGAGCGACTTCAGCAAGTGGCCATCTTGTGCGGCAGTTGGCCACACCCCCCATAAGTAGCCATTCTTGATCTTGGTTCACTGAATAATGGGTAAGTTTAAGCAACTAGTTAACTCAACAATGTGGACGAACCCACTGAAAAAGAGGGCGAAAAACTTAGTATAAACTCACTGTGTGGTGAGCTGTCTCTGGGACCCATTAGGTTTTCTTAAAAGACCCCTCATACACCAACCAAGTTTAAGCAACCTCAGGATACATAGAAGGGCTGTCATGGGAGATGGTCGTTGGTAGTCACAACTAGTCCCTGTCCTTTTTAGGTCGAGCCTAGCGCAGCGCGCATGCGCTGCGCTAGGAGTGGGCCTCTTAGAATCACTCCAGAAACTTGTGCGTGTCCCACGGCCTCCAGCTTGCGGGAGCGAGCAGGGGCGCGCATGGTGCCATCTGTTCTGGATCATGTTTCTGGTCTCTTTCACTTTCTCGGCCGCGCTTGTTTTAAAAGACTTTTCCTGCCTGCCGTTACAGCCCGGCCAGCAGCAGCAAGTTTGTTTACTTTAAATGACCCTTCTCATTGATCATTAAACACAGCGCGGTCACTGCCCGGCGAGCCCTCACCTGCACCCACACACTGCCGTCAGCCTTCACCGGTACCCCCTCTCAGGAGTGGCGGCCTCACTCACGCGCCCTGACTTGCACCCACTCATCACCAGTGAGAACCCCCCTCCCCTTGGAGCAGGAGTCGAACCCTTCCGGAATCGAGGAAGGAGGTGCTCGCCTTCAGTCCGTGGACCGAGTTTGGGGAGAAAACTCTCTCTCACCTGAACAACATGCCGGTGGTCACGCACCAAGAAAAGCCCAACCGCATTGGCTACACGCAGGTAAAAAACCACACACAGAGCACAAAACCGCAGCGTGGAATACGGAACTGCACATCATTTATTTTTTTAGGGAGTTTTTGTTGGTTCATGTAATTTGCGTTACTTTGTGCTCTGTGGTTTTGTTTTCGTACTTTTCTGCATTACCGTGTCTATCTAGCGCTTGCTACCGTGCCGTGGGACTCCAAGCGTTTTAACTCAAGTGGTGGGCCTTATAGTCACCTAGTGGTATTGGCAGTCCAGTCCTGCGGCAGTGGTGTAACCCAAAATGAGGGGTCTCGTTAAGAATGCAACGAGGGGGCGCTGAGTCTATCTCGGATATTCACTGACCTTGTGTTGAATGGGGCCCCTTTGAATGGTTGTGGCACCCTGAGCCTACATGGAGCTTGCGTTTTTTCCCTGTTCTGGGGCAAGGCTTTCTAGGCGCTGCTTTTCCTTAAGTCAGACAGGGCCGTTCCGCCCCATTCCCTCCTCTAATGTGTGCTCAGGGGCGGGATCAGGGACAGTTTTACCTGGCCCCAGCACTTCCGGCTTTTTATCAGTTTACCATGTGCGCTACTGTTTACCGATGCCTCAGTCAGTGTACAACTACTTCCATATTTTTAATCACCTCTCAACATTTTGGGTCCTAAGTCCTATTAATGTTAATGGATTCGGGGAGCAGGGTCTTTTAAGACCCCAGAAAAGCCCGTTGAAAGTGACACTCTGTAAATGACGGTGAACTGAGGTGTCTTTTGGGAACAGAATGTATTGAAAAAACGCGCAGGCTAAACATGTGCTCAACGATCATGCTTGAGATAAAAATTAAAAAATAAATATAATAATCACCAGAAGTCGTTGGGTCTTCTCTGCGCTCGAATTCAGCTAAGCAGCCGCTCTACCCTATCGCGATCTCTTGCAGACATGAGATCTAAAACTTTATTTGTGCTCAAACAATGTTGCGGCCTTTTGTACTTTTGGGCCGAGCATCTTAAACCTAACTCTGGCAGTACGCATTTAGTGCACATCTTGGGCATTGCGCGGAGCTGTAATATAGGCATCCATAAAACCGTTTTCACTTTTTTAAATTCATTTTTGGGGGAAAACGTCTCAGCAAAATGATTTGTTCTACTTAAGGTGCACGAAACAGCGATTTCTTCGTCGCGGAGCTGTTCGTCAGCTAGTTGCTGCTTGCGTAAAATTAATTTAGAAACAGTTGTTTTAAGCGCCGTAACGATAGTATGTGTGCGTCAATCTTTTAAGTAAGCTTTTACGTAATTCCAGCAAGCATCGAGTGGTAAAATCACGGAACAGTTTCAGTGAGAAAATATGTTAATCTGTTTTTCTTCACAATGGAAGCGCCTTGCCCTCGGATGTCAGGCTGTGCCACTGGTGACGCACATTTTCTTTAGGCGACCCTTCTATGCTGTAGAATTCAGCAATCTTTTGCAAAGTCATCTATGTATTTTTCCGCCGTGGGACCCCCTTCCTCCCCAAAACCCCCCACATACTTTGCAGCCTTCCCTGTACATATAATATACAAAGCACACCGCTGAAGTGCATTACTTGCCAAATGTGTTTTTACTCGTACATATGTTGCTGTCTCCAATCGATTCTTTTCGCCTGGAAACTAGTGCTTGAATGCCTTTAAAATCTCTAGTACGTTCCCTGTTTGACTGCCCTGGCATGAATGTGGTGATTACCGTGAGCTGGGGATGTCATTTGTGCCGTAGAAGCACTATTTGTGCATTAATGCACACGGAATGCGCTCTCATGCATGTGATCAAGGCTACGTTGCAGTTTATGCAATCTCTCCTAGAGCAGAGGGCCACTTGGAATCACTCCAGAAACTCGTGCGTGTCCCACGGCTTCCAGCTTGTGGGAGCGAGCAGGGGCGCGCATGGTGCCATCTGTTCTGGATCATGTTTCCGGTTGCTTTCACTTTCGCGGCCGCGTGGCCGCGCTTGTTTTAAAAGACTTTTCCTGCCTGCCGTTACAGCCCGGCCAGCAGCAGCAAGTTTGTTTACTTTAAATGACCCTTCTCATTGATCATTAAACACAGCGAGGTCACGCGCAGCTGGAACCAGACAACTTGTTTTGAAATGGGAGACAAACTCATGCTGATGCTGCTAGCGCACATGCCCATTAAGCCGACTGCAACTCACTCACAGACAGATGCTGCCAGGATGTGTTGCAGTGCGATTGGGCAAATAAATGTGCATTCTGGTGCTGTTAGAAGTTACCTGTCGTCTGGTATTGACTGAGATCGATACCTGTAGGCCACACTTGTACATATTTTTGCAGTTTTATACAGCACAGACTAGATGATATTGGAGCGCTTTACATGAGGACCAGTTACGTGACACAAACTCACATTATTTCTTCTGTTTAGGAGCTGCGAAATTACGTGAGTCTGCCCAGAATCACAGGATGTCGACCGACGCAGAGATTCAAACCTGAATCCCTAGTGCCAAAGCCAGCAGCTCTGCCCGAAAGTACGCATCTCCCCGGACTGACCCTTTAAAGATAGTCAACCTTTTCTGTGCTACAATTTGCCAGAATGATTTACTGCCATTATGCTTAGCAGCTTGTAGAAGTGTTTTTGCCTCCAGGCTAGGAGTTTCCCAGAGCTAATCCTCTATCTCAGTTAGAGAACGTGTGCATTCCAGAGGTACGTAAGTCACACTTAAGTCACCAGCAGCTCTCAGTAGTGATCTATTAGAAAGCAATACAGTAGTATTCTCCAAAATGCCTAAGGTAGGAGAATCTTTATTTCTTTGCATGGAGCGATTTTACACGTTAAATATTGTCACTGTGAACCCCACTGGTAAAGTGTCTGGAGAGTATACATATAATCTTATTTTACATGCAATGGTGTTCGTAATTAAAATTAGTAGGCCCCCGGACGGGTGTCCTGCTTTCGAAGGTAGAGCCTCTAAATTAAATGAAGTCTATCCACTCCTAAATACTGGCGTAGTTGCCCAGGTTTCCTCTAGCAAACATATATTGTAACAATCTATGAAAACTCCCCAACCAGGATCAACCAATTTGGGCATAATAACTGCAATATTGAATGAAAGCAGATTCAAGAAAGGCTCTATGGCATATTTGCAATAATACCTTTGTCTGTATTTAGCTCCATCCTAGCCCCATCATCCAGTCTCTTCCCACCAAGTCATACATAAATAGGGCCTCAATTTTTACACATATATACTTGGTTGGTGCAATGTTTGCATTGCGCCAGGGGAAAACAAAGAAATACTAGTCAGTCAATCTATAGCTGTTACATCGGGCCCAAGGAATATGGGTTTGGATCGGTTTCAGTTTTGTGTTCCGTCAGCCAATTTTTTTTAAATAGTTCCATGGGAGTAAAATGGGGAGGTGGGGGGGTTGAACCTTAGTTGGATTTCTGACTTGGTAGTATTAACAGAATTAAGTGTGGTGCATAGATCTAAAAAGATATGGCCTTCAACTAGTACCATGCCTTCTGCCACACTTAAACAGGCTGTCTCTTACATATACCACCAACATACACACCAGCAAAACACACTAAACACATACATCCCACCAACACACATCATATAACAACTCACCACTGCATTCCACACCATGCCACTGCCCTTACGTCACTACACTAAGCACAACTTGCACACAAACTTTACAGTACTGAACACAGCAGCTACATTGCTCTACAACATACCTTAAAAACATTCCCAATATCTCTGGCTAAACACTTATAAGGTTCCAAAGGCGAGACCTATTGGCTATGCCAATGCTTGTTTAAATTCTTTTTCTACATGGAACAGATTAAGGTATTCAGAAATGTGCTGAATGGATCACACCAGAATAACAATGCCAGGGGGGTTTGGACAAATTGCTGCTGTGGTGCCCATCACTCAGGTCCTGAGGCCGGAAGCAGTGAGACTATCAGCTGGTAGTCTTTGCACAGTCTGATACTCTGATCTCAGCAGTATCGCTGTTCTGTTTTGCAATGAGAAATATTATCCTTTCCAAACTGCCTGTTGTGCTAAGATTGACATATTAAATGGTTTTCCCGAAATGTGCGGATAGATCTTTTCCAAACCATTCTTCCTGTCCTGTGGATTTCCCCAAGGGTTGTCCATAAATCCCTCACTGTACAACCTTTACGTCACTCCTCTAGCCAGATTGAATCAGTCCTTTGGTCTTCGTGTGATGTCCTATGTGGGTGACACAAAAATTATTGTTACTATTACAGATGACGTCAATTCGTTGGCCCTTAACTTTAAAAACTGTTTGTGGGAATTTTGTGGCTGGATGAAGAACCGCTGCCCTAAATTAAATGCTGACAAGATGGAGGTTCTTGTTTTCGACAGTCAGCACTCCATCTGGTCAACTCACTGGTGACCTGAGGTTCTTGGCACACCTCCACACCAGTTAGGTCCGCGAAAAATCAGGTTGTAATTTTGGATAACCAGCTCACTTTTGACACCCAAGTTACTTGCAATGTTTCCGCTAGTTTCATTACTATCCGACCCTTAAAGAAAGTCTTATATATTATTACTGCCTCAGTCAAAGAGGTAGTACTTGCCCTGGTGTCCTATCTGTTAGATTACTGTAATTCACTCTACCTCGATATCCATCAAATTTCTCTCTATAAAAGCTTCTGGGGCGCATAATGCAGTCAGGTGGCTGATCCTCAATATCGCCAAATATTAGCCGATCTCTCAGGAGCTTAATAAATTGCATTGGCCTCCGGTAAGGACGAGAATTGTGTTTAAGGTCCTGTATTTGGAGTACAAGGCATTATACAACCTTGACCCTAATCTCTTTAGAGCTAAATTTTAATGGTATGTATCATGGAGGGATCTGCACTTGCCAGGAGTAAATCTGTGGTTGTGCTCAGAATTAGACTAAACTTGATGGGGTGGCAGATCCTTCTCGTATGCCACAGCTGAACTCTTGAGCACTCTGCCATGTCATATTACTTTGATACAAAATCAGCTGTTATTCCGGAGACGCCTTAAAATTTGGATTTCTACTCTTAGGTGCCACTCTGTTGACGCAGGTCTTTTGTTCTACTTTCCATGTTTGGGCAGGGGTGTGGAATTTAATAAATATCTACTTGTCTATGGGGCAGGTTCCTTCATAAATCTATTTGTCCTCTAACAAAATCCACTTGTCCTTTTTGTGCCATGTAATGCAGCAACAAATTATGGCAGCAATCTCATTATATAAGAGCTCTGATATAGCCTCTCTGATGCCAGGGTCTCATACCAGAGTAGGGTTTGAATACTAGCAATTCCCTTATGTTGCCACGTTTCTGCAGATCTACATACTGGGGCTGAAGGTAGTAGTAAGCAATATTTCCAGAGTTGGAATGCCCTTTTGAGTCTGTGCAAACCTACTAAATTGTATGTCTTAAGTGTTTTCACCGACCCTTCTCTCATCTTTTCACATACAGAGAAAGGTTGAAAATGTACCCCTGACAATGGCAGACTTAAAAATTCTTCCAGGGTTGGGAAAAAAGTGGTTGGAGGGAAAATGAACTTGCAAACACTCAGATTTTCGCATGAGCAGATCTACATATGCATATTTGTTCATGCTAAAATGCAGTTCACAAATATTTTCTAGGAGTACTATTTCTTGGCCTACTTCTGTAAGTTCTTGTAAATTCACAAAAGCCGTATATCTGCACTTAATGCACAAATATATACCGTGGGTGCAATTTTGAGATTTTAGTAATTGGGCCCTTAATTAGGTCTGGCATTAACCATGATCTTTTGTGTTTATCAAAATTCTGTCTCTCTTTCTCTGTATATCGACTGGCTTCACTGTGAGTGACCGCATTCTGCTCTTTCACAAGGAGCATATCTGTACACAAAGTAGTTTTATTCAGTGCCAAAAATACTGTGTTAATGTGAGCTTTGTGAGACCAAAAGCAATTTTTGCTTTTGCCAATGTTTGTTATAATGGTGAGGGCCTGGCAGCTCCCCCACCAATAAGGTTTTACAAAAACCAATTCCAGACCTACTGGCTTTGCTAATGCTTGTTTATTTTTGTTTCCCATAATCTTATTGAAACTGGTTACACTGATTTTCCATTATGAATATTTTTGGGAAATACTAGCATAACATCAACACATTTTACTAAATTAGCCTGCTAATAAATTGTACCTAAAAGTTTACAGTAGTTTAGTGATTTCTTTTCCCTACTTGCAATTTTTTTGCCAACATTTTATTTTGAAAGGAAAAAATCATTAATCTTGCTTTCAAGCTTCTGCAAACATTTGCATCTAATCAGAGAGCATTCTGGGAGCATTATACAAAGCCTTATATTGCTAAACTTTGAAAACGTGTGTACACATTTTTATACTTGAACCACTGTCAGTAGTGCAGTCCGAGTTTACAACATTTATTTAGAGCACTCACCCTAATAATAAAGGCTTTGCAATAATGAACCTTAAATACAAGTTTGAACACATGGGCACAAATATTACCTTAACTGCAGACAATGTGATACTGTAAACTGGCAGCCAAAGGGTTTGTGCTGTAGGGTTGGGCCTGCTTGTCCCAAGGACAAAATGCACATGAGAACTTGATGCCCTTGACCCCTGACAATATGTCCTAGGCGTCGTGCTATAGGAATTCCACATCCCTGTTGGGTTTTGAGTATTAAGTGCCTGTTCTTATTGGGATAAATCATGCCTATACCCCTTCTCGGAGTCTACTCCAGACCCGCACCTGTCTATTAATGGCAAGTCAGTGCACTGGCAATTGTCCATGTTCCGATATCTCGGAATACTTATATATAGAGACCCAGCGGACCTGCTCGAGGGAAACCTGGTGCTTGCCATCACTACGGTGCGAGCGCAAATGTCCTTCTCGGGCACATTACCATTGACGGTCATGGGACGCATTGCACTATTAAAGATGGTGGTACTCCCGCGCCTCTTATACCATTTCGTGAATTTACTGTCCTGTCTTAAGCCGGCGCTGTTTAAAGGCCTGGAACTGGACATGAGGAAATTCATTTGGAACGGGTCATGCAGCAGAGTGACCTTGGCCAAGATGTACCCCTCGACAACTAATGGAGGCCTTTCGCTGCCGAATATGGAGCAATACTACCTCGCAGCCCAGCTCCAGTGGGTGGCAAGATGGCTGAGTGCGCGCCACCTAGAGGACTTTGCGTCTCAGACGCCGGGACTCACGCATCCACAGGTGGTGGAATTATTCCTCCCCAGCAGGAAGGTTAGACCGCCAGCCCAACTGTTGTTGGAGGTAGCCCACTACTGCTTCCGCCGCAGCCTGCGAATCACACGCTGTGTGATCCCATATGTGCTGTCCCTCCCCATAGTGGGCATGCCCAGAAGGCACCGAGCTATCACTAGTGCGGAGCTATTGCAGTGGGAAGAGGCAGGCATCCTAACACTAGGGGACCTGTAAAGTGACGGGCATCTCCTACCTTTCGATGTGCTTGCTGAAAATTCGGGCCTACCACAAGGCCAGTTCCTGCTGCATGCGTCGGTAATCCGCACATTGCAGACAGCATGGGGCAACATAGCGCAGGTGCCGGCCACACATTTAACCATACAATACCTGGCGGACCAGGGACAGGCCGCCACCTCGTCAAATGGTTTGCGGAGTCATTGAGGGTACACACAGCACCACAGCTGAGTTCCCTACGGGCTCATTGGAATGCGGACCTACAGCGTCCAGCACTGAGCATGAATGGGTAGCCATCCTTGAAGGCCCCACTCGTGTCCCCCGTAACGCAAGATTCCGGCTCATCCAGTATTACATAGCGCACAGGGCTTACCTGACACCAGCCAAAATAAATAAATATTTCAATCGCGCCGACGACAGCTGGCCAAGATGCAGAGAAGTGGGATGCAACCTGCTTCATATGCTTTGGTCCTGCTCAGCCATACAATCATACTGGGGAGTGGTTACCACGACCTTAGCGCTGTGCACAGAGCGCGCACTAAATTGGTCATGGGAGGTGTGCATACTGGAGTTATACCAGAGGTCCAACAAATATAAGGTAACGTCCCGGTACATAGATCTAGGGCTCATAGTGGCCAAACATCTGATCACGCGACGCTGGAAATCTCCTGAGCCTCCTGCAGAGAGGGCCTGGTTCCAGTCGCTGCTCTGCTGGGCGCAGGCGGAGAGTATAGCGCTGGGTCGAGAGGATGCAATAGGAATTCGTAAACAGCCACTTGCGGCGAACTGGGACGCGATCCTGACAGATTTCCGCACAATCTGGCAGAACCAGGCAGAGACACCAAACAACATACCTAGGTGAGGCACTGACCAGACTCTGGCAGGTCAACTGGAGCACAAGGGTCAAGCCAGAGCAGTCATGGGGCGCTCAGCGACACACAGAGGGCGACGAGTGTAATGTTCTTTACTGACGCTTACCCAAGCCAACCAACACAGCAAGCAGTAGGCACTAATTGTGGATTAGGAGCCTAGAGGGTGGCATACCATTTGGTCAACATACAACCAAGTGCTGCGCTTAAGCAAACAGATACGTCCCGTAGAAGGGTGATGTATGATGTACTCTGTGTTGCACTGTTTCCATGTCAAAATGTTTGAGAGCAGGAGTCAATGTGTTATTTCCCTTGTTATATCAATGTTATGTTGTAAATTGCCTTATCATATATTCACTAGGTCAACGTAGCCATTCTAGCAATGTTGAGTAAGATTCTGATGCCTTAATTTGAGACATGCTGCGTTGCAAACCTGCTCAGGGAAACTTATTGAATCAAAACTATATTGTGATACAAATGTGTGACCTGCTGTGAATTGCAATTATGAAAATCAATAAACAAATTAAATTTTTTTTTTTTTAAATCAAGTGCCTGTTCTTTCCATTATGGAAGCATGCATTGCTGCTGCCCACGTGGTACCTCCTCTGTGTGTCTTATTGAAGTTTAAGAAAAAATCACTTTCCCAATGCCAAAACTATTGGTTTGTTTTTGCCTCTGTGAGATTCAAAGACTAAGTTTACACCCAGTTGGGTGAATAACTGAATGTGTAGGCTTCAAAGGAAGTTTGTATTATCTTGCAGGTGGGGGGGATGTCGAACTAGTAGAATGTTCTTTGACTTACCATTCTCATGTCTCTTGGAACTCAGTTCCATTAGATATTACGTTTGAAGCACTGTTTGATGGCCGCTTGCTCTTGTCGTATGTTCTTCAAAAAATGTACCTTCATAACCCCCCCAAGCGTCTGAAGATAACTCCTTTCTTTAACAACGTGCTCTTATTAGTTAATTGTTGAATTATGATATATTTTGTGTACATATAATTGTGAGATCTTAATTTAATTTGTAAAGTACTTTCACATTGTGTACAATGTTGGGGGAGAGAAGCAAGGGATCATTTCCCATTAGGGCTAAGCTGAGAATGAGTTGAGAGGGCCTAGTGAGAGCTTAATTAATGTTGGACTGAAATTTGGCTAGTGGCCATTTTGGCTTTTAAATTGTTTCTCGTGTGCATCATTAGATAATTATTTATTTCACGATCTATAGGTTTTCAGAGAACAAGGATTCAACAGAGAGTCAAGTGAAGGGGAAGGTGAAGAAGATGAGGGCGAAGCTGATGAACCTACTGATGGGGCAAATCAAAATCAGAGGTACAGTGGAAAGGCTAAAAGAGATACTCAACCCTTGTAAGACTGGGAGTAGGGCAATTGGGAGGTTGGGCCAGAGGACATATAAACAAACACACATACAAAAGATACCACTGACCAGTCTATGTAGAACAACATTTCTAAAAGAATTCTTTGAGACCGGTACAGGTGCACTGTACATTCCAAATAAATTCTGCTAAGTAAAACCGTGCATTATAAACATTATATCGACCTGTGCTCCAAAGAGAAAATCCAAGGCAAGCAATAATTGGTTAAAAAAAAAAAAAGAGTATAATAAGTTTTTTAAGTACTTTGAAATGAATGCATTTTTTGGCATCATTGGTTAAAAAATAGGCCATGGTGAACAATTGGGATGGTCGGCCGCCACAGGCAATAGATGTAAAAAACAGTTGTGGGTGAACACGTATGGTCTGATTTAGGCTTTGGCGAATGGTACACAGTCTGTCAGAGTGACTCAGGACATTACCTCTGCCGCCCCGACCGATTACTGTCCGCCAGATTTAGAGATTACCTCTGGCCCAGTGGTCAGCTTTGTACCTTGAAGGGAACCACCAGGGACCTTGGAAAGAACTGCCATCATGGTGGTTCTTTTTACGGTACAAAATGTTTGGTGGATGACTGCTGATAGTTTTGATGGTTGTTCACCAAACTTTTAAACTTTTTTGGTTTTTCAGAAACAAACTCCCAAAGCATGAGTTTGTTTCTGAAAAACAGAAAACTAATGACTCCCACACCTTAGCAGTTTCCTCCCATGACACGGGGGTATTTATTTGTGTTTTTTTCTCTCTCCCTCATCACCAGTTTTTACCTGGCCCTGTTGGACAGGAAAAAAGGTCATTACACCGTCCTCCCCAAATATGGCGGGCAGTGTAATGCCCTTCTACTGACTGTCCCTACTCCATCGGGCCATCGGAAGAACCTTTCCATCGACAGAGCCAACAGACGCTCCATCGACAGAAAGCTTGCGGTCCGTCCATCTCTAAATGAAGCGGCAGACCTAGAGATTGGTGGACGGGTACAACGGAGTGCCCTGTTTGCCAGATTCTAAATCAGGCCCTTAAAATCAATTGTAGCATGGAATTTTCATAAACTGTATGTATATATATATATATATATATATTATCTACTGGCAGTCGCCAGTAGATAGTTATAGTTAGGACCTATTTTCCATAGGAAATCCGCAACATTCTATTTGAAATAACGTTGGCGTCGGTTGACGAATCTTCGCGAAATTTTCCATCTTGTTGGGGCGCTCCGGTCCGCTCCTATCCTGAAAGTCTCGGGGTGATTCGTCAAGCGGGGGCCGAGAAAAAAGGGGGGTCCCAAAACGTGTTTTCCCCATTCATTTTTCCATAGGAACCGTTCATCGCGGCTACAGCCCGAACTGCTGAACGGAATTACACCAAATTTGGCAAAGAGGTAGCCCTTGGTTCAGACTCGTGCCTTTTGCTTAAATGGTGTAAATCCGTTCAGTAGTTCCTGAGAAAATCACAAGTAAAATCACATATATATCTATGGCCGAGTAGGGTCCGCGTACCCTCCCGATCACGAGCTGCATGCTAATTGGCTGTCAAGTGGCTGTCAACACTCCAAATCAAGAAGTGTTGGCAGCCATTTTATGCCTCGGTAGAACCGAGGCACAGAAACAAGTGCGCAGAAATGCACAAAGGGGGCAGGGTAGAAACACCCTGACCTCTAGGTCTGCTCAGGGGTCCCACAAGGACCCCTGGGCAGAAAAAAGCATTAAAAAAATCGGCGAAATGCGCTTAGGGTGCGCGGATCCCGCCAAGAAAAAAAGAAACAAGTGCGCAAAACGCACAAAGGGGGCAGGGTAGAAACACCCTGACCCCTAGGTCTGCTCAGGGGGTCCCACAAGGACCCCCTGGGCAGAAAAAAGCATTTAAAAAAAAATAAAAAAATCGGCGGGATGCGCTTAGGGTGCGCGGATCTCGCCGTAAAAAAAGAAAAAATCGAAGTGTGGTCTCCCGCGCTTCGATGCTATTTTGCCCCCGGGTGGGCCAAGTCCCGGGGGCATGCAGGGGGTGGGTTTATAGTTTATGGGGGGGCCTCTAAGGCCCCCCAAGCTACGGGGACCGCCACCCCACGGGGCTTTAAATAAAAAATGGTGCGGGAGGGCTTTCCGCCCTCCCGCAGCCCCAGGGACCGCCACCCCCCGGGGCTTCTCTTTTAAAATTTTAATAACCTGTGTGGGGGGGCTCCAGCCCCCCCACACGCCCCGGGGACCGCCACCTCTCCGGGGCACTTAGAAAAGAAATTTGGGGGTCCGTTTCGGACCCCCGAAGCCCCGGGGACCACCACCTCCCCGGGGCTGTGCAATTGAAGGGAGGGGGGAAGCGCGGCCCCCCTCCTGGAGCCTGAGTTGGCCCTGGGGACCGCCACCCCCCCAGGGCCGGCTCCTGCAGTGTCCCGGGGTGCCTACTCCCGGGACACTGCTGTTTGCAATGGCAGGACGGAGCCTCGCGGCTCCCGTCCTGTCATTGCAAACTTAGCTTGCTTCATTGAAGCGAGAGCAGGAAACCTGCTCTCGCTTCAATGAAGCAAGCAGATTGCTTTTCCATAAGGGGAGCTGCATGTCAGCAGTTCCCCTTATGGAAAAGCAATGCCGGCTCCCGCAGGACGCGGGGAGCCGGCGGGACCGTGCAGGGATTGGGGACCCCCACGGTCGCCGAGTGGCCAGGCCCCGGGGGATGGGGTCCCCGGGGCCATTAGTGGCCCGGGAGGAAGGCCACGCAGCCCCTCTCCCCCCCCCAAAAAAAAGGGCAAGGCCGGCCCCGGGGGATGGGGTCCCCAGGCCTTAAATGGCCTGAGGAGGGGGGCCAGGCATCCCCCCTCCAAAGATTTTAATTTAAAAAAAAAAGAGGGCATGCCCCGGGGGATGGGGTCCCCGGGGCCAATAGAGGCCCAGGCAAGGGGGACCACGCGGCCCCCTTCCCCGTTTTTTTTAATTAAAAAAAAAGAAAATCCTCAGGCCCCGGGGGATGGGGTCCCCGGGGCCAAAAGGGGCCGAGGGAAGGGAGGCCACGCAGCCGCCCCCCCCCCATACAAAAAAAAGAAAAAAAAAAAAGACCGGCATTGTGCCGGAGGCCCCGCCCCTCCCTGCAGCAGTCTGTAAACGCGCCCCCTGGCGCGTTTTAAGAAGGGAAGTAATTCCCTTGAATACTGGGGGTCCCTGAGGCCAACTAGCCCACCAGGAATCTCCAGTATGCGCCAGGGGCTGCGTTGCAGAGAGGTGTACAGAGGCCACGCCCCTTTTTACACCTCTCTGCAACGCAGCTCTGTGGCGCTTTTGGAGGTACATGGTGGGCTAGTTGGACTCCAGGGACCCTCAGGATTCAAGGGGACTTAATCCCCCAACTTAAAACGCGCCACGGGCGCGTTTGCACAGTGGTGAAGGGAGGGGCGTGGCTTCAGGTGACATGTGTGCAAACAGGCCCGGTGGCGCGTTTTAAGATGGGGAATTAAATCCCCTTCAATCCTGAGGGTCCCTGGGGGCCAACTAGCCCACCAGGTACCTCCAGTAAGCGCCACGGTGCTGCGTTGCAGAGTGTTGTAAAAAGGGGCGTGGCCTCTGAACACCTCTCTGCAACGCAGCTCTCTGGCGCATACTGGAGGTATCTGGTGGGCTAGTTGGCCCCTAGGGACCCTCGGGATTGAGGAGGAATTAATTCTCCAACTTAAAACGCTCCACAGGGCGTGTTTGCAGACATGTCACCTCAGGCCCCACCCCCTTCCTTCACCATTGTGCAAATATTCCTCTAAAATCAGCCGAACTACGAATTCCGATTTACTCACCTGTTATCAGGAGAGACCTCAGTGCTGCATCTTTGAGCCCAGTACTGATCCTGAAAAGTAATTTTAACCGTACTTACCAGTAACTTGAATTTCCTTCCATAGGCTAACATTGACTGGTTTCACTTGGAAATTCTTCTAAGTGTGGAGTTTTGGAACATTATAATATTCCTCTAAAATCAGCCGAACTACGAATTCCGATTTACTCACCTGTTATCAGGAGAGACCTCAGTGCTGGATCTTTGAGCCCAGTACTGATCCTGAAAAGTAATTTTAACCGTAATTACCAGTAACTTGAATTTCCTTCTATAGGATATCATTGCCTTCTTTTTGCTGAAAACGTTTCTAAGTGTCGATTTTTGAAACATACAAATATTCCTCTAAAATCAGCCGAACTACGAACTCCGATTTACTCACCTGTTATCAGGAGAGAACCCAAACGCTTTTACTCAACTGTTTACAGGAGATGTCCCAGGACTGAATCTAGGATCCAGTCCTGTGGTTAGAAAAGTAATCCATAAAGTAACTAATTGCATTTAACTAGAAATTCACATTGAGCTCAATGTTGCATTGTGTTTGAAATTGTGTTGCCCATTGCAACAACTGTAACTACTGTACTTAAAAGTCTATTGCCTATTTGCAAAGTATTTAAACTAAAGTAATTCATTCTGAGAAAGTATATTTTGTAATGTAATGTATAATGTAATTACAATGTAATTTAAAAAATAAAATATCTAAAAATAAATAGTTTAAAAAAATGTAGTAAATCAGTATCAAAAAAATAAATATAACAATTAATACATTTAAAAATTGTCATTTACAAAACCTTTGAAATTCACTTAAAAACCATAGGTTTCAGGCACGTTACAGTTAGAAATTAGCATTTAAAAAACCTTTGAAATTCACTGAAAAACCATAGGTTTCAGACACGTTATAGTTAGAAATTGGCATTTAAAAAACCTTAGAAATTCACTGAAAAAACCATAGGTTTTAGGGAAAGTTATAGTTAGTTGGACATTGCACTCGTACAAATCCCGTGAAATTCCACCGTTATAGTTAGTTCAGCTAACTATAACTCGCGCCCCCGCAATGCACTGCTGATGACGTCACATATTATATCACTCATGACATGGTCAGTGACATCACTGATGACATCACTGATGACATCTCAAATGACATCACTGATGACATCACTGATGACATCATCCATGTGATAGTTTGATGCATCTTCTCACACCCTAATATAACTTTTGATACACCCACTCTAAATTACAGACTGCCATTCTCAAAACCATACACACTCCAATACCAATAACTACATACCCACTCACTGATTCTTAGGTCTACACACACACATCTACTCACTCACCCGTACAGTCACTCATACTTGCAGTCACTCAGTACAGGACTATCATATGCACTCATACACCTACAGAGACACTCACACACCGCCACTCATCCATAGAGGTACTCACACACCTAGTCAGTCATGCAAATAATTAATCACACTGCCATTTACTCACCTATATAGTTATACACACACCAGCTCACTTACTCATACAAATACTAGCACATTCTTACGCTCTTATACAATCACTGATACAAGTACACACTCATCCATACAGCCACTCTCACAATCACACACTCTCACTTATACCCATTTATATACTCCAACACACATATATACTGCCTTTCACATCTGTAGTTACTCACACATGTACCACTGAGATATACATTCACTCACTAACACACCCATAGACACACTCACCCACCCAGACAGTCCATCACAGATGCACTCTTGAAACCATGCACCCAGTGAATCACCCACTCACACATCTATGCACAGAGTCACACACACCCCACCCACACAAACACTCAGTCACCCATACAGATACTCAGACAACCAATCAATAACTCATATAAACACTCATGTAGCTATTCACAAACCCATGCAGCCGCTTACACAGCAACAGACACACGGATACAGACATTCACCCACCTTAGTCACTAACCCATGCATTCAGTAAGATACGTTTAATCACTCACTTATAGAGTTAGTCACGCACCTACTAAATCATCCATTCAGACACTTATACACCCACTCATTCTTCAATACGTCTTTCCCTATATATATTAAACATATTTAAACTTTACAGAAACACACAGTCACTGGATGATGTCATCAGTGATGTCACTGACCATGTCATGAGTGATGTAATATGTGACGTCATCAGCAGTGCATTGCGGGGGCGCGAGTTATAGTTAGCTGAACTAACTATAACGGTGGAATTTCACGGGTTTTGTACGAGTGCAATGTCCAACTAAGTATAACTTTCCCTAAAACCTATGGTTTTTTCAGTGAATTTCTAAGGTTTTTTTAATAAATGCTAATTTCTAACTATAACGTGTCTGAAACCTATGGTTTTTTCAGTGAATTTCAAAGGTTTTTTAAATGCTAATTTCTAAGTATAACGTGCCTGAAACCTATGGTTTTTTAAGTGAATATATATATATATATATATATATATAATGACTGTTCAGTTGTGTGCTTTTTGATAGTTATGTTTAGTTGTGTTAGATGAGTTGAATTAGATAATGATGTTTGTAGAGTGTTAGGTGCCCTGGTGGGTGTGCAGAGGAACTTTAACCTTGTTTTGTTGATGTGGGTGCTCGGTTGTTCTTGCTCGGCTTGGGAAAATTGTTTTTAGACGAGCCCTGCTTTCAAAGTATTAAGCTCTGATGTGTAAAACTGTATTTATGTCTGTCTCAATAAGGGATAATGGTGCTGGTGTGTCAGTCACATGAACAAATAACACACCACTGTCTTTTTTGTTTTAATGTCAATTTTGAAGCTTCCTGAAGCGTTCCTATGGTGATTTTTGACTTGGAAAGTGAATCTTTTGCAAGTTCTGTTCTGTGCCTACGTGAGAAGACAGTATATTATTCTGAGCATTATAAGCACTTTTGAAATATCGCAGCATGAATTGTAACCTTTCGTTAGTCTTTCTCGATTAATGAATTATAATTTGTGTTACATAAGGTACGGTTATGGGTAATTGTCTAGTAATTTTGCCAGTTGGGACCTATCATTAAAAAGCAAGCATTGGCACTATCAATCTTTTTGGCTTTGTATAGTGGAAAAGGTTTTGCCAAGTTTCTTCATCATAAGTATATTATTTGGTCCTACCACATTTTTGAGTTTTTAATATCGTCCTGCAAACATATCAACTGCACACAAGAATATTGAATACCACAATATTGTCAAGCGAAGTGGAGATTTACTATTTTTAACTCTGTGTCGTGACAATATGTATATCATCAAGGTATATAATGAGGAGAAGAAAAAAGAAGTATAGAGTTACTGGTTTTAACATCGCATGTAAGCTAGGGACAGAAAATGGTCCCATTGAAATATTTATGAAATGATGCATGTCTTACTCAATAACATTTTCTGATACGTGTCCGGATTATTGCAACCTGCTTACCATGTGAAATCTTGTGGCTATAATGGGCATTATTTAATTACTTTTATCTAAACCTTCTAAGGTATTAATCATAGGCCAGATGAAAACCCACATTTGATTTGAAGGGTATGTGCTGAGACTAAAATGTCTCTCTTAAATAGAATAAAAGGTCAATTTAAAATGCATACAAATATTTCTAAATCTGAGCTGAAGTTAGATTACAAAAACTGACAATTAATGTTAAGAACATGGTCTACACAACACTTCCAGGAACATTTTGTAATCTTTTTAAGTGATGCAATTAGCTCATGTTACAATTACTCACTGTAAAAGTACTCAGCTTAATGGCTCTAGATGCAAGATAGTTTGGCCATCTTCTGCTGAGTTGTATGTATGCCTTTTCCTTTGTTCATAACATTTTCTTCTTTTGGCTGAAGCAGTGTAATTAAACAATAGTAGCACTATTCTGCATGTCACATTCAGCATTGTTAGTTAGTCCCACCACTTCTTTTTAGGATTTGTGCTCTGTCTATCACTATTTTGTCAACTAAGTTAGGCAGTATGCAAGTGACATCATGGCTTGTGACATTTCGACGCGTGACCTTGCATTTGGCATTACAGTCAGTGGCATCACAACCAGTAACCTCACAGGAAGTGACATCAGATCCTAAGACCTCACACATATGTACATATGTTTAGCAGGTCTATTAGTAGAAATAGGGTCTCTAATTGGCAGTGGTTTCCAACCTGTCCAAGTAGGGACCTTCACTCTAGTCAGGGTAAGGGAGTCACACAGCTAAGATAACCCCTGCTCCCCCCCTTGGTAGATTGCACGAGCAGTCAGGCTTACCTCAGAGGCAATGTGTAAAGCTTTTGCACCTACACACAGTAACACAATGAAAACACTACAAAAGGTGCCCACTCCAGTTTCGAAACATAGGCAATATTTATCTGAACAAAACAAGACCAAAAAAACAAATATCCAACATACGCAAGGTCAGATATCACTTTTAAAAGATTTGGCATGTTTAGTCCATAGAAATCAATGGATGCATTAGTTTAAGCACAAAGTACCTTAGATGCATCTAAAATCAAAGACGGTGCAAGGCGCAGTGGAGGTGAGGTGCTGGAAAAGCGAAGCATCGGTTACTTGCTACACAGGGGAGGTGATGCGTCTGTTCCTTACTGGCAGGGGAGGTGATGCGTCTGTTCCTTACTGGCAGGGGAGGTGATGCGTCTGTTCCTTACTGGCAGCGGAGGTGATGCATCTGTTCCTTACTGCTAGGTAGGGGAGGTGATGCATTGGTTCCTTACTGCTAGGTAGGGGAGGTGATGCATCAGTCCCTTACTGACAGGGGAGTTGATGCGTCAGTTTTGAGACACGCGTCCTCGGTTCCTTACTGCGGCGCGGTGTTGATGAAGAGTTGGTGTAGATGTCGAGAATCTAGACATGCTACTTCGATGCGGCGATGAAGGCGCTGTATCGATTTCGCAGCCACGAGGCAGGCGCTGCGTAAATTCTTCAGCCGCGAGCAGGTGCTACTTCGGAGCAGGTGCCACAGATGCCGGTGACACGGTGCTCGGGACTCACTGTGGAGATTTTCCTGGCGCGCTGCGACGGCTAACTGGGGCCTGCGGTGAAAGCTGTGTTCGATGCTCCCAGCGGGAACCAAGCTTTGGTGCAGGCAGTGCGCTGCATCGATTTTTTGCAGTGATGTGTCGAGAAAACAGGCGCTGAGAGTCGATTTGTGGATTTTCTTCTTCAGATCACCAGGTTACACTATCAAGGGCGCAGGAACTGGATTTGGCAACACTTGGCAAGTCAGTACTCTCTGCAGTAGAACCCAGGGACTGGTAGGGGAAGTCTTTGATGGCCCTGAGACTTCTTAACAGGAGGCAAGCATGCACAATCCCCTGGAGAACCTTGGAAGCAGGATGTAGAAAGCAAAGCCCAGTCCTTTCACTCCCAGGACAGAAGCAGCAAGCAACAGGCCAGCACAACAAAGCAACAGGCAGAGTGGCACTCCCTCCTACAGCATCCAGCTCTTCTTCTGGCAGAATGTCCTCAGTTTAGAAGTGTTCTGATTTTGGGGTATCAGAGGTCCAATACTTATACCCGTTTCTGCCTTAGAAGTAGGGAAACTTCAAAGGAAATTCTTTGTAGTGCACAAGACCCTATTCAGGTGTGCGTGACAGCTCCTCCCACAACTCTAGCTCAGGAAGACCCATCAGCCTGGTGATAGGCCATCAGGATATGAAGGGCACACCTCACCTCCCTTTGTGTGACTGTGTAGAGTGAATGCACAAAAGCCCAACTGTTCAGCCAACCCAGACATGTATTCTACAAACAGGCGGAGGTACAGAATTGTTAAGCAAGAAAATGCCCACTTTCTAAAAGTGAACTTTTCAAACACGCAATTTAAAAACCAACTCACAAAAAGATGTATTTTTAAATTGTGAGTTCAGAGACCCCAAACTCCAAATCTCTATCTGCTCCCAATGGGAAATTACACTTAATAGAAAATTCAACTCAATCCCCATGTTACTCTATGAAAGAGATAGGCCTTGCAATGGTGAACAACTAAATTAGCAATATTTCACTATTATGACATGTAAAACACACCAGTATATGTCCTACCTTTTAAATACACTGCACTGTGCCCATGGGCTACCTTGGGCCTACCTTAGGAGTGACTTGTATCCAGTAAAAGGGAATGTTTGGGCCTGGCAAGTGGATGCACTTGCCAGGCCGAAATGGCAGTTTAAAACTGCACTCGCAGACACTGCAGTGGCAGGTCTGAGACAGTTTGCAGGGCTACTCATGTAGGTGGCACAAACAGTGCTGCTGGCCCCACTAGTAGCATTTGATTTACAGGCCCTGAGCACACCTGGTGCACTTTACTAGGGGCTTACTAGTAAATCAAATATGCCAATCATGGATAAACCAATCACGAATACAATTTAGACAGAGAGCATATGTACTTTAGCACTGGTTAGCAGTGGTAAAGTGCCCAGAGTCCTAAAGCCAACAAAAACAGGTCAGACAACATAGGAGGAAGAAGGCAGACAGTTTGGGGGAGAATCCTGCAACAAGGAACAGGTCCAACATCTATCATGAGTACATTTAAGGGCATTACAAGATTTAACAAATTAGATTTTACGTCTGGGTTGTGTCAAAAAAGTGACGCAAGCCTGATGCAAAATCTGGGCCTCAACTTAGTCTTATGTTTTAAAACTCTGCCACAAAGAAATTGGCAACAATGAGAAACGTGGCAGTTAATATGTTCTGATTAGATGGTTGTAAAGTCAGCATTTTAAAATATCTTATGGGGTTAAGGCACCTGCTGCAGAGATCTCAGTGCCCAGTAAATTTCAGGGTATAATAATGGTAAGATGACTCTGTAGGTTCACGCATTTGCTGGCGAGATCTGGGTCTTGTCTAGTTCCAGTTTTGAACCAGAGTAGCATAGAGGGTTAATGTGTCTCCTGCAGAGTACATTACGTAACAGGCAGATTCCAGATTATTATTCTATGTAGATAAGTAAGTTGGTTACTGCGTTTAACACAGAGATCCTTTTGTAACTTGCAGTTCGTGAATTGTTATCCTTCTCATATAGGACAGTGAGCTACGAAGGACATGTGACTCCTATACCTTGTAACCCTCACTGTCATATGTAACACACCGTGTACATAGATTTACACACTTAGGTGATTTATTGTCAATGTATAATGTGTACATGTTATGTAAACGCTGCATTGGTTGTAGCGCTATAAAAGAAATAAGACAAAATAGTGGTTTTTAAATTGTTATTTGTGTAAATACTGGGACACACCAACACATCTGACATTCTTACTGTGCACACCAATCTCTTATTTACAGGGACTGAACAAAGTCAAAAGCATGCTTCTTATTACTTGTGAAGTAATAAGCTGTGTGCCTTTGTTTCTCCTTCATTGCATTTGCGTCTAGGTGTGATGCCCCAGATAGCTCCCAATCAGCATTCTCGAACAAAAGGAGGCCTGAAGGCCCCTTAAATTCGGCCTTTATTTTGTGCGCAGCTGAAATTTAAAATAACAAAGCCTCCTTGCCACCTGCATGTTGCTGCTCAGACCCAAAGCAGACCAAGTACAGGGACTGCTGAATGTGTCAACAACACAAATTCAGCATATTTTAGCTGGGCCCAACTTCTTGGCAGGGTGGACGGCGTCCATCCTGTGAAAAGAGTGGGTAGACGCTGTCTACCCGTGTGTACCCCCGACTTGTGCCCTGATAACAAGTCAGCTCTCTATTATGTTCCAGCTAGGTTTGAGCTATGCAAGATGTATAAGTAGGGTTGGTTGTAATTTGCGGAATTCTGTGTTGTATAATTGCACAGAATTTACTGGAGACTACATGGAATTAAGACAGATGTGCCTTGTCATGTGTGGCATGTCCGAAAAATAACGCCGGTGATGCTTTTACTGCTCGAAAGCAGTGCAAATGGCACGTCCCGGTACACAAGCACGCGGCCATTTTGTTTACTGCAGCCTGCTCCTGCCTAGCCATCTCAATGTGTTTCCTGATCCCTATGTCCCACAAAAACCCAATCCACTCCATTCTGCTCCACCCATTACCTTTTTTAAACTATATTTTCACTTTATTAGATTCCTACTCGTCCTTGTTTATTTTATATTTTTGTCCAAAGTCTTGTCTATTTTTACAACTTTTTTTTTTACAACTTGTTTGTACCAATCCCACCCAACCGAATTATGGCAGAGGTAGGCAGCACCACTGCGGTGTCCTGCACCCCCCGTGAATGGCGGTGGCACTAGGGGGTGAAGACCTGCTACGTTTTTCTGAGGCAGAGGTTATGCCGCTAATTGTTTTAGTGCAAATCCACCCCACCTTCTGCTAGCAGCAGGCGACAAGCCTAGGAAGGGCTACAGCCTGGTAGAGCGATGATTTCAGTATGGAAGAATGCTGTCCCCATGCGCTGCCACACCAGAGGCTCTCACACTCACACTCTCACAAAATCACGGCAGCGGCGAGGGACAGAGAGACTGTTATCAAGGCACCTTGTTTGGAGCAACGAATGCTGTTATCTCACAAAGGACTGTGTGGATTTGCCTGCATGTAAGCTACATCATAAATATTTCGTTTTTTACCCTATGCAAGGTGTAACATTGCATTGTCTGTGAGAGACTTAAGAACTTTGAAAGGAGGCAAAACGAAGTGTTTCTTATCTGGTTTGAGCAGTGATTATACATGCTGACATGGCTGCCACAGAAAATCGGCATTTTGCACCAAGAACTTTCACAGTCCTTTGTTGCTTGTCATTTCAAAGTTGCACCAATGAGATCATCTTTAAGTTATTTAAACGTGTCAGTTTTAATGCAGTTCGAAAGAGCACTGAAGAAGGCGAAGGTCCGAAATGCATTTGCTCAGAATAAAAACAATGTATGTCCCGTGAGTGCTCCGTGCCTGTTTTTGAGCCTCAATTTTTAACGTGAATCACCCTCACGTCACCAGGCCAAAGCACCCGTCCAGAGTTCAGCAGCGGGGTGAAACCTGAGCTTTGATTTAATTACTGCTAGAACCGCCGTGCTGGAAATGTGATACTTTCCTATCAACCTAGAGGGTTGTCAATTATTGAATTGAATGGATGCAGTCATACAGACGAAAACCTGTGGGGAAGTATGCAATTTAAAAATCACGGCAGCGGCGAGGGACAGAGAGACTGTTATCAAGGCACCTTGTTTGGAGCAACGAATGCTGTTATCTCACAAAGGACTGTGTGGATTTGCCTGCATGTAAGCTACATCATAAATATTTCGTTTTTTACCCTATGCAAGGTGTAACATTGCATTGTCTGTGAGAGACTTAAGAACTTTTGAAAGGAGGCAAAACGAAGTGTTTCTTATCTGGTTTGAGCAGTGATTATACATGCTGACATGGCTGCCACAGGAAATCAGCATTTTGCACCAAGAACTTTCACAGTACTTTGTTGCTTGTCATTTCAAAGTTGCACCAATGAGATCATCTTTAAGTTATTTAAACGTGTCAGTTTTAATGCAGTTCGAAAGAGCACTGAAGAAGGCGAAGGTCCGAAATGCATTTGCTTAGAATAAAAACAATGTATGTCCCGTGAGTGCTCCGTGCCTGTTTTTGAGCCTCAATTTTTAACGTGAATCACCCTCACGTCACTTGGCCAAAGCACCCGTCCAGAGTTCAGCAGCGGGGTGAAACCTGAGCTTTGATATATATATATGTATATATATATATATACACATATTATATAGAGAGAGATGGATATAAATATTTTATACATTATATAAATATAATTGTTTCTTTTACAATGCATTTAAGTATATTTTACATATAATAAACATGCACATTTACAATATATATTATATATGCAATATGTTTTATAAATAAAATGAATGTTTATAATATGGATATATAATTAAGTGTGTGTGTTTGTGTATGTATATATATATTTATGCATACAATCTATCACACATAAATACATATATTGTTTATGCACATTGATATATAGATACATTATATTTTTTCATTGTATATCTATATATTTTAATTAATTGTTTATTAATACATCAATGTGTGCATATATATATGTATTTATTACATAACAAAACATACATTGCATAAATTATATAGCATATATATGTATGTATGTTTGGCAACTCCTTATCAGCAAAAATTGTGGACGCAAGTGCCTTCAGGTGCAAAAAAGATATTTATGTACGTGGTACCATATTTGCAGTGAACAGGCCAAAGGTTTTTTAATGTTAATGTGTGCCACACACATAAATGAAAACACTTTTTGCATTAGACAGTGCCTGCGTTCACTGTCTTTGTTTTAAATGAGCAGGCATATAATACGTTAGGGTTTCTGTATACACCTGGGGGAGTGCATTTGATGCACGAGTAGTAGGGTATGTTGGCAGTCGTATAAAGAGGATGTAGGACTGGAGGATTGAGAGTGGATGACGTGAATTATACTGCCTGGATTCTGTTCCAGGATGAGCCAGCTGCATGCGTGGGCTGATTTAAAGGATGCCACTAGGCTAGTCTGATATCAGGAATGTTTGCGGTCTTCTGTGACTCTTTGTCGTTAATACAGTCTCCATCTCCGTGAAGTGCAATATGTGAAGGTAGACTGACTTTGCCCAACAGAAAAACATATGAATTGATGGCAGTAGCAATATCATTTCTAGGAGCAAACAATTGGTAGGAAAGATAACTAATTTTAGAGTGGAGGTTGAAGAGAGGAAGAGGATTGGTTAGTCAGACATTATTTACAATGTAATGCCTGTAAAAGATGCCACTTTGTAAAGAATACTACTAAATTAATCATGGTTATATTTATTTTTCTTCCTTTCTGAAGAACATAGAGAACCACGGAGCAAAGAGGGGGAAAGCCCCCAGCACTACTAGCTGCAGTAGCAGCAGCTTGGCTGGGGCCCGAGGCGATGGTGCTGCAGGAGAAGCCCCATTCTCTGAAGCTGTTCTTGTCCGTTCATTCCCTTCCACCCCTTCAGTGTATTAGGTCAAAGCTAGATAAGGATAACTGAACATTAGTGAGAGATTGGTTTTGTAACTTGTGCAAATGGTTGCTAGTATCTAAATATGTGTCTTATGTGTTTGTCTAGATCCAGAAGTATTCCATGCTCCTGAGGAGGAGGAGACCACCATCCTGTGGCGAGGAGGGAGTGATAGTTGGGACAAGTGGTAAGCCACTTTCCTTTCTCAATGACAACTACTGCATTTGTTAAGGTATTCCATCCTTTCTTCCCAGCCCAGTTAGCAATCCATTTTATAAATTATCTAGCCCCCTAAGATCTTGTCTCATCCTCTCTTGAATTGATAACCTAGTGCCCACTCACCTATCACTTCCTCTATTCTCTCTGTTCCAGCCAGGCCAAAAACTACAATGCCATCTCAGCATGTGACATATTTTTCCATAGTTTCTTCCCAAGTGACCACTTTTCATGGCTTCCATTACTCTTTCATCTTCTTCCTTCCATTAATCATGCAACTAAGCCTACTAGTACATGAAGAGTCTGGCACCCAACAAGCCCATAGCTAAATCTTTACCTAGCCCAAGCCCTATAATCTTTATAGCATACCTTTCCCTACACTTCCTTGCCACATGCGAAGAAAAAATATTTTTGCTAATTTATTTTTGATTATGGTGATGGCCATGGATTCATCCATACCACAGATTGCTACTGCAATACCTGAAGTATGTAAGGGAAGAATCTGAGCCTGTAACAAAGAATCACATAAAAAAATTCCCAATGGCCCTCGGTGCCCCGCAGTTTTCTGCTACTGTACGACTATATGTATAAACAAGTGTTTTCTTCTTTCTTTGTATTATCTAGCTACTCCTGCTGAAGGACCTGCCCTGTAGCCCACTCCTGGTGGACCTGCCCCAGAGGCCCTCTCTCAGCGGAGACAGGCGGGCGCCTCCAGGAAATGGAGGCAACTGTGGCAGAGTACCGCCAGCTGGTGGTCCTCAAGGAGGAGGAAGAGGCAGCAACCACCATTGCCTCATCGGGCCACCAGCCAGAGAGACCCTGTCGGTGTCTTTGCATCAGGCAGTCGAGGTTCCCAGCCACCCTCGTGTACCAAAACCAACACCATCTACTTCTGCCCTTCTCCATAAAATCGCTCAGGACCTGGAGGAACTGAAGAAAGATCTGCAGGATCTTTCAAAGAGGATGTAGGCTTTGGAGACCCATTTTGTATAGGAATAGAGAGGAGATGGCACTGTTGTGAGAGGAGTGGGTGGAAATAGTTGTGGACGGGGTAGTTTAATTGGACTTTTAGGGTTTTAAGGTGTCATTTTTAAGGGTGTGGTGTGGGCCTGTTGTGGGGAGGAGAGGGTGGTAATGACAGTTTACGAATGGTGACAGGGTACTTGGTTTTTGTGTTTTTCTGGTTTGCTGGGTGAGGGGGTGATCCGGCTGTGAGAAGAGAGGGAGCGAGTTAATTTTATTTTTGTTAATAAATTAGTTACTTGAATATCTGTCTTTGCATTACTAGTTAGTGTAACATCACTGTTAATTAAAAAGGAAGCACTACCAACATATTGAAGAGACTGTCTTCTGCACCTGCCCCATCGTAAACCAATTGTCACATACATCCCAAGCCATAACACAAAAATGACTTTGACCACACAAGCTTCTGATTCTTTGTCTTGACCAGTCTGCCCCGCACCCATTCTCCCATCATTAATAGTTGTATACTACCTACTTACTGCCAAAACCCTACACACTGTAACTAATGACTGCCAGTGTCAACATACACCAAAACCACAATCCCTCACTTGCGCCAAAGATCTTTTTGCACCTTCAATGCAGCTTGCCAGTAACCCCTCATTCCCTCCGCTGCAGACTGTTGGCATGGCTCGCCGTGCTGGGGACCTGGGTAGCCGCACCAACGCTGACCTCTACCCCAATAACAACTTCCTCACTATTCCCGATGACGCTGCACCACTCAATAAATTGCTCTATTATCAGATCAGGGCCACATGTAAAAGCATTAATCCTGCCTTTCCATTCGCTCCCCAGCCTAATGCAGCACTCGAATACATTCACTCCTCCACTTCCCCGCGCAAACTGGTCACAAGGCTATACGCTCTCACACTGGCAGCCTCCCCCAGAGACACGGAGCGCGCTCGCAATGCATGGGGCACGGATCTAGTTGGTGGCCTCTCTCTCGCGCAGTGGCAATATTGCTGCAAGCAAACTAAGCACCTCTCCCCCAATTATCGACTACGACTCATTCATTTCAAATATCTACACCGACTTTACCGCACCCCCGTCACACTACACAAGATGGGGCTGCTGGACAGTGACAGATGTGCACGCTGCTCGTCTCCTGGTGCCAGCTTTGTGCATCTGGCTTGGTCGTGTCCCAAGGTTTACAATTTTTGGTTGGAGGTGTGCACTGTAATTGGCGACATCACACTGGAGCGCATAGCCCCTGATCCCCTCCTATGCCTTCTGGGGCATGTCAAAGATATTTCAGATTATAACCGGAAATTAACCGCTATGCTACTAGTGCTCGCCAGGCGCCGGGTGGCAATACATTGGGGCCGCAAGCCGGCACCCCAGGTCAAACATTGGATAGCCGACGTTGCCCACTGCCACACCTTCTTGGGGGAATTCTGGGACCTGATACCTGCGGCGAACAGACCTCCAGATATATGGGGCCCTCTCATTTCCTACCTCCACCGTTTGGCTAACTATGATGAACTCACTGGCAGCTTCCCTGTCACTGACTCCCAGACTACGGAGGACGGCCCTGACAAGACTGATCCCTAACGCCTGACTGATTACCTACACACAACACTGCCAAATCGGCTCTATCTCCCCCTATCGTTGTGTCGGGCTGTGGTGCATATTGGTCAATACACCCCTAGCAGTGTCAACTATATCCGTGCCTGTAATGGATGCCATGCTTTTTGTTGAAATTTATAACATGTAACATGCCTTAATGTTCAATAAAGGTTTTTGAAAATTTAAACAAAACAACAAAAAAAAACACAATCCCTCCTTCCTGAGGACTTCTTTCTTACCTGCATAGACAAAGCTATGTCTTACCTTTCCCACATGGACCATACCTCACTTCAGGGTTTTCCAAAGGGTCTTCTTAATGCTGATGGTTATGGCCCGGCACTAACAGGGAACACATCACAGTAAAAATAAGGTGCTTCTTACTAATGATGATGGTGAGTGAACTAGCCCAATAATTCTTCTTATGCATCACAGGGAACTAGACTGAACCAAAACACAGAGTGAGCAGACAATCCACGACTGAGAACACCATGACAGCACAACAACTACCAACACAGTGTTGAGTTATTTACTTCAGCAAGGATAATGAAGCTTTCAAATCACAGGAATCAGGACTCAGGAGAAGGTTACTTCAGTACAATCTATCAGGCATAAATTGTGTTACATTGTTGCAATTAAGTTTCTGCACTGTGGTGTCTCTTTCATGCCTAGGTAGGTGGGATGGGTTGGGCCAATGTGTAGATTTTGGTAATCACCTCCTATAACAGTAGGCATCACTTTAACCATATCTGCCCTGCCAAGTGTAAGACCTGAAGATAGTGGAAATTAAGACACACTTCAACCGATAACACACAACTTGGGAGAAGAGGGTAAGGGGTTTCATGAATAAATGGATGTGGGAATTTTGGAAACAGTGAAAGATAAACAAGCCCAGCATTAATCAAGTAGATGAGCACATCACTTCTGTTGAGGACAGTTCAGTTACCAAATGCAAACCTTCCTTCATCCCCCTGACTACTAAGTTGTCTAATCAATTTATTAACAAGTCGTGAAAAACGCAAAATAGGGAGGACCCACAAAGTTAAAGAATACTTATAGTTTAGACAATAAAAAGGATACTGTATGCAAATGGATAAACCTGTAGCGCTATGGAGCATTCTTCTTTTTGCTGTGAGAAGCAAAAATAAGATGTGAATGTAGGAGAGTCAATGTAATCATCATGGTGCATAAGGAGAAAGATGATGGAGGATAGGCTAGAGCAGTGGTGTGCTATTAACTTAGTAGTGAGAAGAACCAATCTCCGACTATCAGTCCCAGACAACTAGCTGCATGTACCAGGCTGATCACTCGAACAATAAAATTTTGTCAAACAGACCACATGTCAACCACTTAGAGTTTGGTATTTCAGCCACTACTTTGCATTTTCCTAACCAGCCCACCTCTCTCAAGTCCATAGGGTATCCCTCATTAAGACTTCTTGTTTCTCATTGAAGTAGATAGGCAATGGCCTTCCTTGTGGCTGTTGTCAAATGTACTTTAAGATTTCAGCCAAATGAGATAGGCCTGTAGTGTTGAACAAGAAAATAAAAATAATTTTAGGAGTAGTTTAGTCTTGGTAAAGGAAACAACTGGTCTGATGAGAACACACAGATGATAGATATATGTTAACGAAAGGAAAATTAAACTATATTTAGTCCAGTAAAGTGTGAAAGCCAACCATTGATGCAGAATGATCCCCCCCAAACATTACATTATCAACTTTTGTTTACCAGACCCTCACAGCCACCACAACATGAGTCATATATTTTGTATTACTCATTGGTGCAAGTAAGTTACCTGTTCCAAGTGTGGTGTCCATTTACCTATATGTCTGTCTTCTCCATAAAAGCGATACACAATATAGGGCAGTCTTTTAAACCGTCACTTCCAGCCCAGCAAGGAAATTAAACAAAGTATAGGGATGGGAGACATCTTGTTATTTTTAGGAAATAGAGGCTTTCTATTCCATCAGGCAATCACCATTTGCTCATTTCAAAGACTAATGTTGAACCACAGTTTGAACTAGCCTGGCCATATAATTAGCTTGTCCTCTATGCCATGCCCACTGCTCCACTGCATTTCAGTTTATTATTTACAATAGGCGGTGTAAGCCATCCACCAAATTTAAATTATATAGAAGTTTTTTAGAGCAGTCCCCCTATATGTAAATTGTGATGTATTAGTCAGGAAATTAGAGTTCAGCCTCTAACTCAGTAGGGCCATCCGGAGTATAATCACTCGCCAAACGTGAGATATCAGACCAATTGCCCTTGTCATCCTTGGCTGTTTGGGGAGCACTATCATCTTTTGAAATGAAATGTTTTTCTAATTTAATCATCACCAATATCTACATGTTTTGAGACTAGAGACTGGTTCTTATAACTATGACTACTGCACCAGCTGCAGTGAAAACAAGCTCAGAAGACACACTGGCAACCAACATACAAGATACTTTATTGTCAGCCTGCTGACCTCTGTCCACTCTACCCTCTTCCCATACCAATAGATCAATGGGTGTTGATCCAGGTACACCTCTCTTAGGGTATCAAGATAGTCTCAGAACATCTTCTGAATTGACATTGGTGCTGCCACTTGCTATGCCTGCGTTGCCTGCGCCTCTGCACTTGACCTAAGTCGTGCTGAATGAAACCAACCCATTGCAGAGGTTGTCAGTGAACTTGAAGCAGTTATTGCTGTGGCTTTTGGAGTAGCTGGCAATGTTGTTGGTCGCTGCTGCAGAGACTGTGAGCCCTCTGTGGAGGTTCCAGGCTGCACTTCAGAACTTCTTCCTGGGCTCGAATTTGCAGTTTTTCATCTGATAGAGACTTCAAGTAGCAGATTCCTTACCTTTGAATTATCCTTAGGCGTCAGACTGGATCCGGAACTTTCTCATGAGGAGTACCCCTGCGCGCCAGTAGGTGGCATCGTTCGGCTCCACGTGGCGTCATCTGCGCCGGAAGTGACATGTGTGGCGCCTACATAGGCCAACATAGGCGCCACTCCAGCGCGCGGACAGTTCTTTTCTTTCCCCACTAGTCATTGCAGATTTGGAGAGAGCTACCCCTTATTCAATTTTTGACTAATGTTTTTCGATGTTGTGAGTGTTTTCCTCCTGGTGTGACAGGGATGTCCTCGTGAAAGGCCGGCATCAAGTCTTGCAACGCCTGTCACCTCTCAGTGTCGGTGATGGACCCGCATTTTGTATGCCTCTAGAGCCTCGAGCACGACCACGATCCGAAGGCCTGCTCCGATTGCCGCGCCATGAACCCGAAGACCTTGAGGGAGAGATCTCTCAAGCTCCAGGCGCCTCGACGTGCGCCTCTGGGGATGATTCAGGTCCCGGTCAAGAGGAAGCTGCTAGGAATGGTTGTGGAGTCCGAGATCCTCATCAAACTCGAAGTCGTTAGGTCATTTGGGGAAGCCCCTCAAGAAGAAGAGGTCGAAGAGGTCTTCGGCTTCTCCTCGTCCGTCGGCCGACAAGACGAGGAAGCATCGACATTCGAGGCCTGGCTCTGCAATTGAGCCAGTGCCTGGGCCACCCCCACACCTCCCCAAGTTTCCGGGAGTTGGAGCAAACCCCACCCAATTAAGATAATTTTATGAGGCTATGCACCTCATATTTTTGCGTCCCGCTCCCTCCGGCACGCCTTAGGGCCGGGCCCCCTGGTTCAGGAGGGGCCCCTACTGGGCCCACACCAGCAGCAGCTCTGGCCCTGGCGCAAGTCGGGCCCCTTGTATCCAGAAATGGACCCAGACCAGCGCCGGTTGTACCACCTCGACCTTCCCTGGCGCTGATACTAATGCTGACGCCCACAGGTGAAGTCATCCCTATTCTGATCCCCGAATCTGACACGGAGCAGGATGGGTATCATCCGACGCCTGCACCGGCACCGACAGGAGCCATGCATTCCAGGTCAGAGCCTAAGCCCTATTCTTTTGGGCTAGGACTTGGGGAGGAATGGGAGGGGTCGCTGGACCCTGAAGAATGCCAGGCTTATGACCCTAACATGCACTGCTGTGATGATTTGGCAGACACCAGTGGGCTGGAAACCTCTCCAGATACTGGCATGCTTTCTCCCCCTACCGTGGCTATGGAGGAGGATGCATCATTGGCAAAATTGGTGAGGGGGATGCAGAGGTCTTGGACCTTAGCTTGCCCTCCGTGGCAGTCAAGACAAATGTCTTGACAGAAGTGCTTCAACTGGGAGTGTCCCCTTCTGAACCGCTTCTCCTGTTTAATGAAGTTCTTACTGACGTCCTGCTTGGGACTTGGTCCAAACCCAACACAGGGGCTCGTGTGAACAGAAGCATTGCCTGCTGCCATTTCCCTGCCCTAGGGGACCCCAACTTCCTCAATCAACACCCTACCCCAGAGAGCTTGGTAGTCCAAGCCTCCACTTACCACGTAAATCCTGGTGCATTCCCAACCGCACCGGATCGGGAATCTAAAAGGCTGGACAACTTAAACAAGAAGATGTTTTCTTCCACTAGCCTGCACTGCGGTCCGTGAACACTGCATGCCTTTTGGGCCGCTATTCCCATGCACTGTGGGATACGGTTGTGCAGGTGCTGCCAACGGTGCTGGAGGAGGCCCAGGCTGTACTCGTCCAGACGGTTGCCGACGGGAGAGCCACAACGAAGTTCATGATCAGATGTAAATTGGACACCACTGACTCACTGGGCAGAGCATTTTTTTCGACAGTGTTATTAGCAGCATTTGGGTGAGATCATATTGAATCACTAGATCTATCTGCTCTAGGGTCCAAGTCACCCCCCCACAGAAGTGCCCCAGGTCCAAGTTTGCCCACCAGTCAGATCTCTGTAAAAAAGTGGGGGTCGTCTACATTTGGACCATATATGGAGAGGAGCTTAAACGGGTGGCCCTGCAATGTACCATACAATAAAACATATCGCCCCTGGTGGTCACAGAGCACTTTGCGGAATAAAATGGCTACTACACGGGCACAGTTAGAATAGTATGCGACATGCCCCACACCAATCCATCCTGCTTACAAGGGCGCTTGCGTTTACTCCGTTAGATGAAGTTCCTGCAGCATGCAAATGTCGGTGCTGTCTGCAGATATGCAAAGACATTCCTCACCTTACGCCTATCGTTGAGACCCCGTACATTCCAGGTTACATATCTAAGTGTTTACATTCAAACCTATGTGTGAGTATACTATTGCCGGTCGCATGCGAAGAGACGTCATGCATGAGAACTTACATCAGCACACTTAGTGTCAAGAAAGGGAAAGATACAACTTAATCATTTGCAAACAAGATGCTGCCAGCATCAACAAAACCTCAACCAGCCGCCACCTCCCAGTTTGACCCCTCAATCAGGCCAAATGCCACCAACCCACCCCAGACATTTCTCCCATTTAGAAAACAGTGATATCAACTAGAGAATTATCCGGTAGAGGCACACTAGAAGTTCAGCACTCTCAACAGCCACGTGGTAGGTGGGTGACCAGAGGATTATGATGTTAGGGTAACCAGAGCCCGCCTGGCAGGGCCCCACTGTGCGTTCGGCAAGCAAATTCACAATGCTTAGTCCATAGTTAGATCCCAGTTCCACAGGTAATGGCCCTGGAAGGATCTTGCGGCGGGCCTATGGCCGTTAAGCAGCACAGTCTCACCTGCCTCACTAGGGGGGCATGTCCGCTCAGTCATTTTCACTCAGATGTCCTGAATCTGCATCCTGAGTTGCAGACAGGGATCTCGCTGCAGTCAGTGGAATATTTTTAACAAACTTGGCAGTCACTTTTGGATCTGTAAAGTAGTGAGTCTTTCCAGAGTGGTAGCTTCGCAACTTGGCTGGGTAACGTAGTGAGTACTTAGCTTCAGTTTTTTTAAGCTAATGCTCAATTGGTAGAAAATCCCTCCTAGTGGCCTGCACAGCAGTTGTAAAGTTGCAGAAGATGAATATCGCATTACCCTGTAGTTGAGTGTCCGCTGACCTCTTGCCAGCCTCAAAACAGTGTCCTTGTCTCTATAGTCCAGTAGTCTGACAATTATCGGACGGGTCAGCGCTCCGGGAGGAGGTCACTGACCAAGCGATCTATGGGCTCGTTCAACAATTAACATGGCAGAAAGTGCACCCCCAAATAGCATACGATGCATCGTCTCTACATTGTCCTCCATATGTCTCATGGCCTTTGACTCCGGGATGCCCATTATTCGCAAAATGTTTCTTCGTGACCTTGCCTCCAAATCTTTATTCTTGTTCTGAATGATCTCTAGAACATGCGCCATCCTGAGTAACTTCTTTTCCAGTTGTAGAGTTTTCATCTTCCACCTCTGATGTGCAGTGCTCTAGCGGTCCTATACGCTCGTCATGCCAATCAACTCTTTCATTCAGGTGATCAAATCGATCAGTCAGTCAGTTAATTTTAGTATCAATGGTTTTTAAACTATGATTAAGATCCAGAAACATAGTACGTATGTCTGGTTCCTGAGATATGCCGTCTCCAGTCCCTTGACTTGGTAGCTGGTCATCCGTGGCTGAGCTAGTTTGTCTGCTTTGTTAAAATGTAGATCTTTCACTGTTGTTCGCCAGTTTTTCCCATCTTGCACGAATGGTAGGTCTGTGTTGTCTTAGGTCAGGAGGTACATTGCAGAATGAGAATTGCAATTGTCAGTGTCGGATGGTTTCAAGGTCCTGTCTCACCCACAAAGCGGTATAAAAAAGTGGGAGCACAAGCAGACCTCACACACTCCTGTGCAGGTGGCAATCGATTATGCAGGCCTGTGGGTGCTGACCTTAAATTTAAACATGGCACACTGGCGAAATCAAAGGGGGTTGCCCCGGATATCATTTACTAAACCTGTCACCCCGGTGCTGCAACTTTATGATGCTAAAGCAGTGGGAAGAGCTTTTTATGAGGCCGAATTATGGGGTTTCTAAACCATAGCTGTTTTAATCAAGACGGAAAACAAGCTCCAGAGGAGCCTAGTTAGTCTCCTGGCAAGTACCTCAATGCATCCACTCAACCTTGACATGGGAATTCGGGGTTTATAGCAGACTAAGAATTCATTAGGCCAGTTTTGTTTTGGACGAGACTGAGAGCAACACCAGAACTAGCCCCGTATGCTAAAGCCCTACAAGAACTCAGAGAGAAGGACACATTCCACAAAATTGAGTGTCTTAATGGCATCAAGAAAAGGCTGTGCCTGCTGGGGTTACCTGACTTATGGGATTCACCCCCTTCTACGCGTCTCCCAGCTAAGTAGAAAATCAAAGAGCTTAAATTGACACTGGGTTACCCAGAACACAGATAATAACTTAACCAGGGGACCATTGACCCTCATACTCAGTATGTTCAAGTATTCTAGTCTTTACGAACCTTATCTTGACCTTATTACTGATCCCATAGATAGAAAGCTCTATATTCAGTTTAGGTTTGGAACCCTACCCCTCACTACATTTACAGCAAAATGGTCAACTCCCACCGTGCTACCCTCGACCTGCTCAGTCTGCAAGACCTCGAGGGAATCCATTGCCCATTTCTTGTTTGCCTGCCCTGTGTACTCAAGACCAAGGCGGTCTCCGCTAAAATGAGTCTGGTCCTGGGTGAGCATAGTGAGATATGCTGAAGCTCTTAAAATCCGGAGGACTGATACTGATCCAGCGGCTTACTAGCAACAGATACTCCACTACCATATACTCACTTGGGCCCATACAACTCGCTTCCACTGCGCGCTAAGTAAACCACTGGAATCTTTTAGTTTTTTATGTTTCTCATACCTCAAGATCTAGTTATTGCTTCTTTAACTAAACCTTCTGCTGATCAAACAGTTCTTTCCTCTGGTCAATGGACCAGTTAGGTGGAACTAGTTGATGGCGATAATTGACATGACTTATTATACATTTCTTAATAAGTATAAAATAATGACAGACTCAGTAAGTTTTTAAATCTTTATCTAAATTAGGGGTTTTGAACCATCTCAAAGCGTTTCAGTACAAACACCCTCATTCACGGGAGTGCCTATTCAAAAATATTTCAGATAACATTTATCAATTCAGATCCACACAATAACTATGCTCAGAAAGAAGAGGATAGAGACAGAAGAGCATTTATCAGACGATGAATTTCATAATTACCAAAATATGGTGTGAAGACCAACCCCCTGGCCAAAGGGCTGGTTAGGGCCTCCCAGGACAGATCAGGAGACAAAGACTTCAGGACAGGAATCAGGACAGAATACTTCACCTCTCTAGTTACCGACGACTACGTCGCACCCCTCTCTGACACTCTCTTCCTCCTCGTGGTTCTTCCGCGATCTTCTTTCTAACCCACCCAATTCAAATAGATGGTTCTGCATTCAGTTTCTTCATCAGCATTTCAGAGCATCGGCACCACCCCAGCACACCCCGTTCTCAGGCTTCTTCAACGCCCTCCAAAGCTTCTTCGTAACTTCCCCAAGGCTTCTCCCTCTTCTAACTAAACTACCTCAATTATACCTTTCCATAGGCATGTACCACCCATTAATGTTTCATTTTCCACAGAATACTAACTTCTGATTGGACAGGCGAGGGGGGGATGATCATCACACCATGCTTATACTTCATTTATTCCCCTAAACCATTGTTTCCAAACTCCTCCCCTCAAACTTATATTCCGCACTTCCTTTCCCATACATCTTTAAACTTTATTAATACAATTGTAACTATTTTCTCGAATAAGTTCCTTCATATGAACTCTTCACCCTCATGTTCCCAGGGCACATCTCCGACAACCTTGGACGCGTGACAAATCCTTAGTCATCCTCCAAGCTTCCGTACCAGGGCGCATGCGTCGCGCCGCGTTAGTCTGCTCAACTCAGACAACTTTAACAGGCCCAAATACGCACTAATAATAAAGTTAAAAAAAAAAATGTTATTCTCAAAAATAAATGATTTCACTGTATACCACCAACCTCTACTCTGACCCATACCATTTGTTATTTCTCTTTCTGCATTTGCGTTAGTTATAAATTCTTTTTCTAATTTCAGCAAAGCAGGTGCCATCCATGTGAGCTTTCAAGCGGCCATTTTATAGCTCTTTGCGCAAGCGCCAGAATTTCCCTCCAAGCGTCAGCACGTCATACTACGTAGATGCAGTAGACGCATGCGCAGTAAAGATCCCGTGTTAAATGCGTTCTAGTCCTACGTCCGTGTTATTTGCAGTTAGTAAACACATAGGCAAGCTTCATTCTTTTCCCGCGTGTAATGAGAATGCGTATTATTAATCACAAAATACGTTTTTTAGTAATTCACTAGTAAGTTAAATCGAGAGGATTGCTTCCGAGCAAGTCTCGTGTCCGAGTCCTTGCTCCATCAATCCCCTCTCTGATGGCATATTAAGCCATCACAAAATTTCCCATCCATCCCAGATACCAACTTTAACACTTCTCAGTTCTCTCCATTTGGCCTCCCAACCTTTCATCAACTATCTCATTTCCTTCTAAAGCTCGCATCTTCTTATATAACCTGCCTTTCATTTCTTCCAAGCGTATTTCCTCGTACTTTCTCTTACGTGTCTGTCCCTTTCCTCTTCTGTTCAAGTGTACCTTTCCTTTCGTACCTTTTCTACAACATCTATATGTAATCATTATTAACATCACTATTGTTATTATCATCACTAATGGTATTATTATTTGACCTAGTAAACTTTTCCCAAACCTAACAAACCATTTCCCTATTGATGTTATGCTTTTTGTTAGTCTTCCCCACACACTGTCAACCTCCAGTTGGGTCAAATCTTTATGCATTCTCGTAATATTTTCAATATATCCTTTAATTTCTCTGCTCTTGTCCGGAATATAAGTGCAGCAATGTTGAACTTTCAACACGCCACAAACTCCACCTTCTTTTGCTAACAATATGTCAAGAGCAAGACGGTTCTGTAAAACCATCGATCTAATTGGAACCATTTCTGTGTTAATCATTAAAAATCCTCCTGCAGTATCTGTAGAAAGACGATCAACTATGGTTGATAACTTACAAATTTTCTGGGAATGTAGGATGACTCCAACTGAGGGTATCAGTGCACTAAAAATATCTCCTACAATTTCAAAAAAACTAGCCCTTCTGCTTCGTGTCAGTCTGTTAGAATTTCCATTGGTTCCACTGATTTTGTCTACATGATACATTTTTGGAAAAACTATTCCAAAATAACAGCTTCCGTACCATCTTGCAGGTAACCTGTAATAGGCATTGTTCCCACAAACATAATACACTCCTGGAAACACAGGATCAGTTCCCCCTTTTAGTCCCCATCCTCCTAATATTAGGAAGTTATGTTCACATTCACTGGAACCAATGTAATTATTGTTATAATCTGTCTTTAATCTATGGAGGCAGAATTTTCCCCTTTTCACAAAGTCCAGGGACATCGCAGCATGAGCCTTGCCACTTGCATAGATTCCCTCCTTCCCAACCCATGGAGGTACATGGGTTTTCTGTGTAGTTGCCTTCTTCATTAAATCCTGTCTCCTTTCTTCTACTAAATCTAAAAAATCTTTTTCTTCTTTTCTTAATGTACATGTTAGATTATCTTCATGTGCCTGAACTAAATCTATTGAACTCATTGTTAAGAAAAATTCACCCATAAATTGTGCATTTTTACTACTAACTACTGGATTCATATTCTTTCTAATAGGAAGTTCAGAAAATATTACATCTAAGTTAGAATAAAAATACTGCAATCTCCCTGTAGTGTAAAATAAACTTGACAAAATACTACATGACACACCATACGTTAAAGGTATATGGTGATACGTCATCCCTTCTGATACTGAAGAAGGCAATTTCATTCATACATAACAGTTGTTAATTTGCATAGTGCTAACATACTGAAATAATAACTTAATAAACACATTAGAGGACGTATTATAGTCTGATTCATTATGATAGTTTGCCTCATCTTCTACTCCTATTTCTATTTTAGTTTCTCTTAATCTATCTACTTTAACATTAGTATCTGTATTATTCTCGTTACTTGTTTTCATTATTAGAGGTACCCCTACTGTTAGGAATAACCATCCTAATATTGCTAATAAAATACTACAAAAACAAAATCTAAGACACTTTCTTTTTACTCCACACTTTGGTTTTCCGCTAACTTCATTATCTGCCATTTTGTCTCTGAGAAATTTCTTTTCTCTTATCTTTTTCCTTTTTCAGTCTTTTTGTTCTTTTTATTCTTTAAGGAGGTTTCAATTGGCTTTCGTCAATCTGTGCAATATGGACTTCTTCTGTCTCATCAGACAGGTCCAGGGACTCAAATTCTTCAAGAATGACGTACGTCCACTCTGGAGCCTTGTATTTTTTGTTTAAATTTCTCAATCTTGGACTTCTTTGAGTTATTTTTGCTTAAGTTTGCTTGGGTCTTGTTTGACTTGTGATTTCATTCACTTGCTCTGGTTTCTTTTCAGATTTTCTCAGGTGATATTTTAGTTTCTTTACTCCAGTTGGCCAATTGTCTCCCTTTCTGACTCTTTTAATTTGTACTGCTTTTTCACCTTCCTTATCTCCTTGTAAGGTTCTTTTTATTTCATTTGTTCTGGGCACAATCTGTTCTATTTCTCTGTTTTCTGTGCTTGTACTTTCTTTTGCTTCTTCCTGCTCAGGTTCTACCGTATTTTGTTCTACGTCTTCCTGAGCTTGTTCTTCTAATTCTGTCTGATCCTGCTCAGGTCTTACTCCAAATCTTTCTTCTTCTGCCTGAGTTTGTTCTTCTAACTCTATCTGGTCCTGTTCAGGTCTTAATTCAAACTTTTCTTCTTCTGCCTGAACGTTTTCTTCTCTTTTTCCCTCCTCAGGTTTGTTTATGTCTCTTTCTCTTTTCACCTGTGTGTGTTCTTCTTCCCCTGTCTCTTCCTGACTACCGTCCTGTATTTTCAATTCTGATCTTCTTCTGGTTTCAATAGCATCATCAATTACTGGGATCCATTCTTCCTCACTTATCTCGGGCTGCTCATCATATGGTTGTCTTTCGGAATCTATCATTCTAGATTCTTCAATTTCACAGTTTTCAACTCCTGATTCTTCAGCCTGCTCAGTCAGTGGTGGCTCTTGTTGCTCTGATGGGCTCGGAACTCTTCTGGTATGACTAGCGTGAATCCAATTGGGCAAACCTGCACACTTCACTGCTGTGGTAGTGACTAGTATGACTTACCTTGGTTTGTCCCACCTTGGTGCTAGACACGATTTCCTTGCGTGTTTCTTCACTAGCACCCAATCTCCAGAATTCAAATCATGCGCTTGATCTGGCTGTCTTTCAACTGCGTCTTCTCCAACCTGATGAGAGATAGAACGCATCATTTCAGCCAATCCTCTGCAATAGTCCAATACCAGATTATCAGTTATACTCATTAGTTTATTTCCAGGAATAAACGCCTGTCTCATGGCTCTTCCCATGAGTACTTCATGTGGACTCATTCCTGTTTTTCTGTCTGGAATGCTTCTGAGACCCATTAATACAAGTGGTAATGCATCTGGCCATTTTAGCTTTGTGGATGCACACACCTTTCCCAATCTTGACTTGATTGTGCCATTCATTTGTTCAACAACTCCAGAAGCCTCTGGACGATAAGCACAGTGTAGTTTTTGTTCAATGTTAAATGCAGCACAGATTAATCGAATTACTTCATTATTAAAATGAGGGCCCCTATCTGATTCCAAAGTGACCGGAAAACCAAACTGTGGCACCAACTCCCTCAACAACAATTTTGCAACTGTAAGACTGTCATTTCTTCTAGTAGGGTAGGCTTCCACCCATCTTGAGAAAAGGCACACTATGACAAGTACGTATTTCAATCCGTTGCAGGGGGGTAACTCAATGAAATCTAACTGTAATCTGGTGAAGGGTCCTTCTGCCTTTCCGATTTTTCCCCAGCTTACCACTGTCTTTCTACCTGGGTTCTGTTGTTGACAGGTTAAGCATCTTTGGCAAAGGCTCTCTGCGATTACCCTGAACTTCGGATTGTACCAACTCTGTCTGAATAGTCTGATCATTGAATCTCTCCCTATGTGTGTTGCTCCATGATACACCCTCGCCATTTTTGAAAGCAGACAATCTGGCATGACTGGTCTTCCATCTAGATACACCCATACTTCATCATGTGGTCTTTTGGTACAGGCTGCCTTTATCCAGATTTCTTTTTCCTTTTCCTCAACTTCTTCCTGCAATTGTCTAATCTCATCCCATGTCTCTGGCACTGAGAAGTACATAAGTTGGCATCTGGTTTCCCCCGTTTCAATTTTTCTGTTTATGGCTACTGCATTCTTAGCGCAGTATTTCGCCACTTGGTCAGCATAATTATTACCAGCAGTCACATAGTCATTTCCTGACTGATGTGCAGCACATTTTACAACTGCTATTTCTTTTGGTAATTGTAATGCTTCCAACAAATCCTTTACATTTTTGCTGTTTCTGATAGGAGACCCTGAGGAAGTCAGAAATCCCCTCTGCATCCAAAGCTGGCCGAAGTCATGCACAATCCCAAAACCATATTGACTATCCGTAAATATGGTTACTCTCCAATTTTTCCCTTTTTACATGCCATTGTCAAGGCAACCAATTCAGCTACTTGTGCAGACTTGACCCCAGGTAAACAGGATGCTTCAATTACCCCCGAAATTTTGCAAACAGCATATGCAGCACTTAGACCTCCTTCTTGTGTCCTAAGGCAGGAGCCGTCTACAAATAACTTGTGATCTGCTTCTTTTAGTGGTGTCTCTCTTATATCCGGGCGGGGCTTTGTGCATAACTCAGTCACGTCTAAGCAATTATGATCACTTTCATCTTTTACTTCCTCATCACAGGGGTCTGGCAATAGGGTGGCTGGGTTCAGAATCGTACACCTTGTCACAGTCACATTCTTAGCTCCCAAAATCACTCTTTCGTACTTTGTTAAACGACTAGGGGTGAGGTGCTGTGTTCTTGTTCTCGTCAAAAGAATCTCAACCAAGTGTGGAACGAATACCTTTACCGGATGTCCCATCACTATAGACTCACTTTGCTCCAGACTCATACAAGTAGCAGCTACTGCTTTTAAGCAGCCAGGCAATGCTGAAGCCACTGGGTCCAATGTAGCTGAAAAATATGCCACTGGACGCCGACTCAATCCATGTTTCTGTGTTAAAACTGAAAGTGCACAGTTTTCTCTTTCGCAACAAAACAAAGCAAATTCTTTTGTATAGTCTGGCATGCCCAAGGCAGGAGCCTCACACAGACAATTTCGCAATCTCACAAATGCCTCTAGGCAATCATCATTCCAATCAATCGGATCTTTTGCTCGTTTCCGAATCATCTGTATTAGTGGTTTCGCCAACACAGAAAATCCATTTATCCATTGTCTGCAGTATCCGACCACTCCCAGAAACATTCTCATTTCTCTCTGAGTCTGTGGCAATTGCATTTCTTTGATTATTTGTATTCTTTCTGGTGTCACTTTTCTAACTCCTCTTTCTATTTTATGCCCTAAATATCTTACTTCTTGTCGACAGAACTGTAATTTTTCTGGAGACACCTTGAGTCCTCCTTCAGCCAAATGGTTCAGCAACGCAATTGTATCTGTGACACAAGCTTCTCGCGTTTTTGATGCCACTAACAGGTCATCAATGTACTGAACCAGAACAGAATTTCTGGGCATAATCAATGATTCTAGCCACTTTTTCAAAATCTGATTAAAGATTGAAGGACTTTCTGTGTACCCTTGAGGAACACGACACCATGCGTAAATACAATCCTCAAATTTAAACGTAAACAAATGCTGGCTGTCTGGGTGCAAAGGGATAAAAAATAACGCTTAGCAAAATTCAATTACTGTGAACCATCCTGCATTCCATGGTATCTGATAAAGGATCACTGCTGGATTTGGCACGATTGGACAACAGGGAATTACAATCTTATTTATTTTTCGCAGGTCTTGCACTATTCTGTACTTTCCGCTAGGCTTTTTCAGTCCCATTATTGGTGAATTACAGGGACTACCCATCACTTCTTTTAAAATGCCTTGTTTAACCATCCGTTCAATTTCTGGAATAATTCCTGCTTTTACTTCTGGACTCATTTTGTACTGTCGGGTATTTGGATACGCTGCACCTTCCTTCACTGTCACTTTAACTGGGTCTATATTTTTCATTAGCCCAATATCTTTTCCTGTAAAATCCCACACTTCTGGATTGACTGTCGTTCTCAACTCTTCCGGCAATTCATTCTCAGTTATTAATGAAAACATTTAATCTACTTCTGTTCCATGTTTGGCCAGCATCATTTTATAGACTACGTCCTCATCGGGAGTTTGGAAAGCGACACCACCCGGTGTACAATAGATCGTGCAATTCATCTTGCACAAAAGATCTCTTCCCAACAGGTTTACAGGACTGGAATCGCAAACTACAAATTGATGCATTTCTCTGAAGTTTCCAATGTGCACCTCCATTGGCTTTGTGATAGGGGTTCTAATCTGTTGGTTAGACACGCCTACAACTTGGATAGTTTCTCCAGAGAGGGGTAGGTTTGGGATGTCTGCTGTTCTCACAGTAGACCTGGTAGCACCAGTATCCAATAGGAAAGTTATGTCTTTACCTTCTACTTTCCCGTAAACAAATGGACCTGACTGATCTACCGGTAAGGATGCACCAAGCACGCACTCCTCTTCTTCCCCCCTCAGGCACCGTCATTGTGCAGTATCTGAACGTTCTTCATTGTTCTGCAAAAAATATTGTGCAATTGTTCTAATATTCTTACCACTTTCTCCTTGAAATCTGGTGTTTGCACTGAAACTTTGATGGTTCACAAAATTTGGCATGGGAGCTGGTAGCACCTGATATTGTGGAGTGACTACCTGTTGCTGCTGATTCATAAGTACCTCATTCTGCATCTGTGGGATTCAATTTTGATTTGGCCCATTATTATTCTTATTATTCTGAGTACTCTTACACTCGTTCTTCCAATGTCCAAGCTTTCCGCACGCATGACAAGGGAACTTCTTTTTAGCTTCTTCTCTGTCCATTCGCCCCTTAAATCTGTTACCATTCGTTCCTTGATTATTCTGACTCTGTTCTTTTACTGGATTATGATTTTGCTCATTTGTCTTCTCTTCCTGCTGCTCTGCCAATTTAACTTGAGCCCACATCATTTTCTCTTTCAGCTTCCTTCGCCTGGCCTCTATGTCATCCCCGCAATATTTCGCGTACTTTAGAATTTCATCCACTGTCTTACTTTGCCAACACAACATGTGCTGCTGTATCATCTGACTAATTTCCGGTTTCAAACCATATACAAACCGATACACAAAATGTCCCATATCTTTGTCACCAATGTTCTCAAAACCACTATACTGCTTGAACACCTGCAACAATCGTTCATAGTACGCATGTACGGATTCATTCGGTTCCTGTGTCGTTCTATCTATTTTTACCCAATCTGTCTCTTTAGGAGGGATTTTCCCTTTCAAATATGTAATCACTTGGTGATACTTTTTCATCACTTCTTCTGACGTTGCTCCTGTTTTTGCATCTCTAGGATACTCCTCATTAGGCCAATCAATTGTGATCTTACATTCTGTCCATAAATCAGCAGGTACCACTATGTCAAATAGACCATCCAGGTCTTTCAATAACACCTTTGAGACTTTCACAAACCTCTCTACCTGTTTGTACCACTCAACTGGCTTTTCTCTCAGTTTTGGAAAATCATTTGTAAACGATAAAATATCTTGTCTACTCCAAGGGACATGAACATATCCCCTCCAGGAACTTCTCTCATTGGACACAACCTCTCCACTTTTCTTGTTTCCCTTACTGGAAATGCAGCTGCTGCCTCCCTTGCCTGCACTTCTTCTTTCTTCCTTATCCACCTAATCCTCCATTTATCAATGTCTCCCCATTTTCGCAAAATGTTCATTAATTCTTTTATCTGTAACCTTTTTCCTGAAGCATTCACACTTTCTAAATCTTTATCAGTAAAATCCACTCGATAGGGCTTCTGTAACAATTTTGATTTCCCTATATCTATTCCAATCTCTGAAGCAACTTCAGTCAATCTTTCATGAAATAGTCTTGCTCTCCTGGTTATACTCTTACATAGATACAATAATTCTTCATCATTGTAAACGCTTAATCTTTCCGTACCCACACATCCTGTCATCATCTCTTCCAATTCCACTTTCAATCTACTAATATCCAAAAGTGTTGGTATTGGGTTCCGATTATCCCTTTCCTGAGCCCACCTATCTAATTCTTCAGAGGTAACTACTGTTGTACCTGAAATTCCAGCCGGAACCAAAGGTCTTCTCTCTCTCAAATTCATAGGCGTAACTCTCTTTTGAGTTTCCGCATTAGGTTCCACAATAGGGAGATCCATTAATGAAATAAACGACTCACTTTCACTAACTTGATCATCTGTGATTACTACCTCTTTTCTAGGATCACTTAATGGAACTGTCATGAGTTGTGGTTTCTGGCAAATCTTATTATCCCCATGTAATGAGATTACTGGACCAATGGTTACTGGTACTGTCAAAGCTTCAGTATTTAAATTCAATTGACTTATCCTTTGTACTAATTCTTCCCTAGTTTTGTTCAAAGCTTCTCTTTCATTATCTCCAACCCTCTGTTGTATGATGTCTCATGCAAAATCTGTGGAGTTAATGGTATTCCCATTACAGGCGCGCTTGGGACAACCTTACTAGCTGCTTCGTGATACGGTGGTGGATTTTTAATTAAAATATCCTCTAACAATTCGTCATCTGACTCTCCATATCCTGTCGAATTCATATGTTTCGTTTTCTCTTTACACTTTCCTCCAGATTGTTCCTCAGCCATCAACACTGGATATAACCCTTCTGATACCATAGCTCTCCTCCACTGTTTCATCTGCCTTTCTCTTGACTCATGCAAATGTCTCGGAAAGAATCCTCTATATCTTCCACCTCTGCATTTCTCTCTTTCATATGACTCAGTCTCCCATTCTTCCAAAGCCTCATATTGAGTTAACCTAGGTCTCGGTTCTAAATCATTCATCTTCAATCTCAAATTCTGAAGAATCCTCCCATTAAACGTACCATCCTTAGGAAACGCCAACACACCATCATCCTTCGTGTACTCTACCCAATTTTCCAGCCACACGCAAGTATGATATCCTCTCTCCATCATCATAAAAGATGCTGGTGTCTTCGGTGGCGGAATAGGAATGCCCTCTCTAGTCAACACAGGCTTATCCTTAACAAAGAAATTCTTTATTCTCTTAAAAATTGACATCTTTCTTTTCTCTCCATACATTCTTGAAGAACGGTGTAGGAAATTGTATTCCGCAAACCCTTGAAATCTTCTACCTGTATGTCTTGCACTGACAGTCAAATCAAAATCCCACATACAATCCTTCTCTCCTCCAATCCTAGTGCGGCTTCTAACTATGTATCCAATCAAATCAGGCTCACACTCGTACTCTGACCAATGTCAGCGCGGCTTTCTCCTAACGTCAGTTCTGCTCCTCACTACTGACCCCTCCTTTACAATGCTGCTTCTGTCACGTGCCCGCTGCTTCTACCAATCCCAGCGTGGCTTTTCTGTGACGTCGGTCCTACTCCGGCAACTGACCCTCCCTTTGCAAGGTAATACAAAATTTTATTTCTTCGAAAATTCTTTAAACTTCTTTGTTATTAACAACGTAAAAACATTCGCTACTCTGTCTGTTCCACTAAATCAAAAGGATAGCTTATTTTCTTTCACTGCGAGCAAAACCTTCCGCTTACTCTTCACCTAAGCTCCAGAGAACCTGCTACTCTTCCGGTATCTCCCGTTAGGGAATTTTGAGACCGGTATTTCACCAGCGAACTCCTTTTGCTGTCAATCTAGCTTAGAAGAACCTGCTACTCCTTCAGAGTTACCCTTACTAGGTGATATAACGTCTAAAGTTTCACCAGCGAACTCTTTGCTTTCAACCACTCTCACTTTTGTACAGAAAATAGTCCCTAGTTTAACACTGCCAGCCCTACCTAGCTTCTCAGTGTTATTCCAACAGACCAGTAACCTCACTGCAGTGTGGTTTCTATCGCCACCTGCTATTCATTCCCCGGGAATTTTCCAGACAACATAAAAACAGGACACTAAGTCTTTTGTTAAAACATTAACCAAAATTCAATAATCTAGTACTTATCACCAAACTAGTTACTAACAACCATAGCTCTGCTACCAGAAAACTGATCCAGCGGCTTACTAGCAACAGATACTCCACTACCATATACTCACTTGGGCCCATACAACTCGCTTCCGCTGCACGCTAAGTAAACCACTGGAATCTTTTAGTTTTTTATGTTTCTCATACCTCAAGATCTAGTTATTGCTTCTTTAACTAAACCTTCTGCTGATCAAACAGTTCTTTCCTCTGGTCAATGGACCAGTTAGGTGGAACTAGTTGATGGCGATAATTGACATAACTTATTATACATTTCTTAATAAGTATAAAATAATGACAGACTCAGTAAGTTTTTAAATCTTTATCTAAATTAGGGGTTTTGAACCATCTCAAAGCGTTTCAGTACAAACACCCTCATTCACGGGAGTGCCAATTCAAAAATATTTCAGATAACATTTATCAATTCAGATCCACACAATAACTATGCTCAGAAAGAAGAGGATAGAGACAGAAGAGCATTTATCAGACGATTAATTTCATAATTACCAAAATATGGTGTGAAGACCAACCCCCTGGCCAAAGGGCTGGTTAGGGCCTCCCAGGACAGATCAGGAGACAAAGACTTCAGGACAGGAATCAGGACAGAATACTTCACCTCTCTAGTTACCGACGACTACGTCGCACCCCTCTCTGACACTCTCTTCCTCCTCGTGGTTCTTCCGCGATCTTCTTTCTAACCCACCCAATTCAAATAGATGGTTCTGCATTCAGTTTCTTCATCAGCATTTCAGAGCATCGGCACCACCCCAGCACACCCCGTTCTCAGGCTTCTTCAACGCGCTCCAAAGCTTCTTCGTAACTTCCCCAAGGCTTCGCCCTCTTCTAACTAAACTACCTCAATTATACCTTTCCATAGGCATGTACCACCCATTAATGTTTCATTTTCCACAGAATACTAACTTCTGATTGGACAGGCGAGGGGGGTATGATCATCACACCATGCTTATACTTCATTTATTCCCCTAAACCATTGTTTCCAAACTCCTCCCCTCAAACTTTTATTCCGCACTTCCTTTCCCATACATCTTTAAACTTTATTAATCCAATTGTAACTATTTACTCAAATAAGTTCCTTCATATGAACTCTTCACCCTCATGTTCCCAGGGCACATCTCCGCAGACCTTGGACGCGTGACAAATCCTTAGTGATCCTCCAAGCTTCCGTACCAGGGCGCATGCGTCGCGCCGCGTTAGTCTGCTCAACTCGGACAACTTTAACAGGCCCAAATACGCACTAATAATAAAGTCAAAAAGAAAAATGTTATTCTCAAAAATAAATGATTTCACTGTATACCACCAACCTCTACTCTGACCCATACCATTTGTTATTTCTCTTTCTGCATTTGCTTTAGTTATAAATTCTTTTTCTAATTTCAGCAAAGCAGGTGCCATGCATGTGAGCTTTCAAGCGGCCATTTTATAGCTCTTTGCGCAAGCGCCAGAATTTCCCTCCAAGCATCAGCGCGTCATACTACGTAGATGCAGTAGATGCATGCACAGTAAAGATCCCGTGTTAAATGCGTTCTAGTCCTACGTCCGTGTTATTTGCAGTAAGTAAACACATAGGCAAGCTTCATTCTTTTCCCGCGTGTAATGAGAATGCGTATTATTAATCACAAAATACGTTTGTTAGTAATTCACTAGTAAGTTAAATCAAGAGGATTGCTTCCGAGCAAGTCTTGTGTCCGAGTCCTTGCTCCATCAATACTAACCCGCTCTTTGTTTATGCAGTGGCAACATTTTTGGCCAAGGCTTGGCTGTTGAAGCGCAAATTCATAGCGTCATCTTTCCAACATCCAGCACACATGCAACCACTTTATGACCTGGCATAGGATCCTTCTCTGCCGTCGCACTGTAAATTTTTCACTCAGCATAGGGGGCGATCATTCTCGATGCTCATAGCAGACCCCATTGAGGTTTTTATAGAATTGGGAATCCGTCCGTTCCCTGTCTGTTTCTTTTCTTGTCGCCTGGTAGATTGACGAACCCAGGGTACAAGGTTGATGGCATAGGTATTATTGATTACTGCGAATCCTGCACCATGTTGTTGCTGAATTAGTTGTGCTGGGATTACTGTCCAAGTATCGGTTCTCAGCGGATCCAGTATATTACATCATGCATTTTATATTTTGTACTTTACTTCATCATATGAACCACTCTGTAGTAGAAATGCCATGCCTTATTAGTCGTGCAGTGACTATTGTCTAACTGTTGTCTATTGGGGTTTCAGTATGCACAGTTATGCACTTTACATCTCGCACTGTGCACTTTGCTCTTTTATATGAACTTCTTTGCAACAGAAATGCTTTGCTACCAAATTAGGCCACTAGAATGAAGTTTGCCCTCTCATCTTGATTTTAAAAAATCACTAGTTTTTATGTGCCTAATCTAAGTTTTACAAATTTACATTGTTTTATTGTTTTTATCTGTAATTTCATTTGAATGTTTTTAACTGTCTTATGAAGCTTTGATGGCTCAAAATGCCGAAATAAAGTTTGAATAGAATAAGCATGGCACATTGGCGAGATCAAAGGGGATTGGCCCAAAGAATTGTGCAGGCCCTCCCTGCCACACAACTCGGCAGTGCTTCCCGGGGGCACGAGCAGGCCGACCGGGCCCAGATACCGCGGTGGCCCAAGGCCAGGCAGACCAGCTCCTAACAATTTCCCCACCTGGGGCCCAAGTTCCAGCAGTTAAGGCCCAGTCTTAAATGGGGACCCGCCTTTGTAGTCAGGTGGCCATCTGCATGGTACCGCTTCAGCCGCAAGCGCGGCTCTGAAGGCGTACGTGCTTGCAGTTCATTTCAGATAGCGCCTTGGAGGTGAATCCAGATACTGCCTCCACCCACCGCGGCGCTCTCGTAGGGATCCGCAGTTCATCCCAGGGCCCCCAGCTGGCAGAACAAAGAGCAATGCAATCACGCGGGCCACCAGCCAGAAGTCAGCCCGCCTCAGTATGCCTCGCTCCCCAGGACTCAGTCCCTGCTGCCCAGTGCAGCTTTCATCATTTTAGGCAGCAGCCACGCTGCAATCGCAGCTTTAGGGGATAATGGGCGTGTCTTACCCACTCTCCTGCCGCAAATCTGCACACCGCAGCCGATAGCCTGTGCTCGCCCGGCCTACTTTCCGTCAGCCACGCATGGGTCGGGCGACCACCGCCCTTCAGGCAGCCACCTGGCAGGGCCTTGCCCGTCCTCGCCATCCCCCTTCCCAAGTGGCCGAGCGCTGTTCCGAGAATGTATGCGCTCTGTCCCTGGGGCTGCTGATGCTCTCCCAGACTCGGGAGCCACGCAACATGTCCGTGCAGGTCCACCAAGCCCATCACAGGGCTTGGCCAGACTGGCGCCCGAGTGTCCACTCCCCACTGTCTTTCAGTCCTCAAAAATGGGTGTATCAAATGCAATAGTGCAGGGGGTGTGCAGGCACCTCCGTACAGGTCCAGATGCCCCTTTTATCACAGGATAATTGAAGGATAAGCCCTCCGGCCAGCAGAGACTCACTAAGTGGTGGCCATCTTGTGGCCCGGCTCTCTAGCGCCCCCCACGTAAGATCTTTTGTTGACTGCAGCTCCTGTTGTCGACTTTCCTGCAATGATTTGGTCTGTGACTGAGAACATTCCATTTCAGTTTCACCGCTCTGTACGACTGCAGTCACTGCAGCACCTGAGAGACATGGGTATAGGTTTTGGTGGTGCCATTGATGTAGGAGTGATCCTCCCAGCCTCTTTCTGCCCAGAGGAGGATTCAACAGGTACATCACTTCTCCTAAAAAAGGACAAGGGCTTGATGCCAGTGTTGTCAACAGGGTTATTCTCCTCCCCACCTGCTGCATTTGACACTTAGCACTGGGAGCGGAAGCACTTAGTAGAGGAGAACTCAGGTGTCATTGTTCGCTAATTTGCAGACTTCCATCTGTATCAGTACAGTGTGTGATGTCTTGTTGTGCACCTACGAGCAACAAATAAGTCTGTGAGACGTGGGCAATCAGAATCTAGCCGATGTAACACAAGTGAAGTCATCATCTCAAATGCTTTGCAATAGTGTACCCAAACCATGCATAAACTATTTTACTCACAACTGCATTTCACATGAAAATTTTAGTTTGTGTCCCTCCAGAGCCGTAGTACCCCTATGGAAGTTATATGGTGCAGGGAAAAAATTGAATACATGATTTAGTTATTTGCTGGTGTTCGTCCGGGGCCATGGGACTCCTATGAGAGGCAGGAGGTGTAGAGAAACAATAAATAAACAATTTAATTAATTGCAGGTGTCCGTCCAGGGGCATGATACCCTATGGGAGGCAGTCAAAAATCGAAAAAAATGCTGGTGCCCTTCTGGGTCCCAGGGGACTCTACGGGAGGCCAGTAGAGGAAGGAAAAATTGAAAAAGATCATTCAGTAATTGCTAGTTCCCCTTCAGGGCCCATGAGGACTGTATGGAAGGCAGGCAGATATTGGAACAAATTAATTAAATATTTACTGGTGCCCCTCCTGAGCCTTGTGGACACTATGGGAGGCAGGCAAAAAATGTATAACAATCAACAACACTATTCTAATCAGTCACAAGCACAAATAAATATATTAGGAAAAAAGAAAAATGAATAAAAATGTCATAGGCCTCTTCTATCAATGCTCCTAGAAAATGGCTTTTAAAAGTGGAAGAAAAGGATTGACTCACACACTGACTGCACACAATGGTGGTAGGTAGTTCATGTAGGCATTGATAACAAATACTAAATGGCCACTAAACACACCCCACCCTAACTTCACAAGATGGTACTCGCTGCATGTACAGCAAACGAGACAAACAGATAAAATGGTGGCCTACGACAACACAGTACACATTGGCTACACAGCATGGCCACCACCATATTGCCATCAAAGGAAGAGGCATAGAGGACAAAGACAAAATGGTGGCTAATGACAGACATAGGTCAAACTGGCCGAACGAAATGGCCACCAACACATGGCCAGCAAAGGAGGAGGCATGGGGAACAAAAAGCAGATGGCCACCCATGGTAAACACACACAGTGGCTACACAAAATGGCCACCAACACATGGCCAGCAAAAAAGGAGGCATGTAGAACAAAGAAGACATTTGTCCTGCCCTGCCTGGAGCACCTTCCCCACAAAAACATCTTCCAGCAACGCAGGGAAATGATTGTGAAGATATTATTTACCCAATGTGTCGGGCCCACACATGCACCACCCTTTACCCACGACTATTAAGGGCCTGATTACGAGTTTGGTGGTCCGACTGCCCAACCACTGCGGTTGCGTCCTCTAGAAGACTGCAGTGCCGGCAGTCTTCCGACCACCGTATTACTAGTTGACTGTGGTGTCCTCGGTGTGGCTGCAGAGGTCTTCCGGCAGTGGTGAATGGTTTTCCATACATATCAATGCCTGTATGAGCATTTTGACTGCATGTGTGTCGAATTCACACATATGCATGATACATGTGGAAAAATACCACCTACCTATTGCCGGAGTCCGACCCATATGTGGACAGTCCAGACAATCTGTATATGGTACAAAATGCACGTACCTGTGTACTGTGCAATCTGTATATGGTACAAATAGCACGTACCTTTGTATCGCCACAGACATGGTCCTATTCCTCGGGGTGAAGATGCTGCTGTGAAGGGGGGACCTGGAGACTGGGATCCACGTCAAATTCTGATAGGAAGAACAGGAAAGGGGTGACTATGCACCCCAAATCCTTAGTTTCCGCCAACTTTAAGACGGCCGTCCCACCGCCACGGTCGGCTTGTCAGAAAGCCAACTCGTAATACGGACACCGGTGATACTCCTGTAACGCCCTATGGCAGCTGAATTTCCCCGACCGCAGCGGTCTGCGGATGGCTGGCGGTGTCGGCGGTTCGACCGCAGTCTTTGCAAAAGGAACTTCGTCAATCTCGTAATACGGCAGTCAGACTTTCTAGCTCGCGGTGGTCAGACTGCGGCCACAGCGGTTCCTGGACCGCCAAACTCCTAATCGGGCCCGAAATCAGCAGTGCAAAAGATGAATATTAAATTAAGTTTAAAAATAAAATTCCATGATCACAATGTATCAAGCATGTCCCACATACACATAGGGAAGAAGACGGTAGATGAGAATAAAGGAAGATTTATGCCTAAATGGACCTGGACTCCAGGAGCCACCCAAACCCTATCCACCTGAAGGCACAGGCAGACAAAAAAATATTATACATTTTGCGTTTAACCCAAGGCCATCCGCCACAATCCCTAAAGGTTTTTAAAAAGAATATGGCACAGCCCCAGTGAGAATTTAAAAAATACAGCAAAAATACACCCTAGGCCTAGTGCAGGGCATACTAGGACCCAAACAACAAAACAACATCACAGTAAAATATTAAACAAATCAGTGCAAAATTCACAAAAACCATACAGGAAAATTGGAAAAAAGTATATTTCACCCCTGACTTCCAACCATCAAAAAAAGAGTGCAAACATTTTCCCTTAAAAAAAAGTTAATCCCACATGGTCCCCTACTCCAAACCAGACTCCAGGCCACCCTTTCACAAATATACAAAATACTAAAAAACTAAAAGGAATAACAAAAATACTGGTCCATGCCTTCTCTCAAACAACAAACTTTCTAAAGTGCTGCATTAAACTTATTTTATTTTTCTCAAAAAGTTAAGATTCCTTGGGTCTGGATGCAGCAGAAATTGCAGACAAAAAGAGTGATGTCCCTCCAAAATCTTAATCCAAAGTGACCATGGGCTGTGCAAAACAGAAGGAGGAGTCTTCAGGACAGGAAGAGGAATTTGCTACTGTATGTATTGTAGCCTCCCAGTCTCTAGGCACGTCTGTCCTGTAAAAAAAAACATTTTAAAGTGCTTTTTTGCGCTAAAGAAAATAACCAAATAGGGTAAAGTATCTGCCCTAAAACACATGCAAGTTTATTTTCCAACCGCTCGGGTAAAAATCTACCCAAAATGCAGCGTTAAAGAACTACTGCTCGCATTTGAAAAACAAGCTGAAAATTCTGATCGCATTTGCAAGATTGCTATCGGCCAAAAGAAAACAAATCCAAACATTCTTGCTTTCACGATGTATTGGGATGCAGCCCGAGCGATTGCCAGTGGCTGAGTTTATGTCAAGCATTCCATCCATCACCATGTTGTTTTTGCATTTGATGCCCTAAGTGTGCTGGGTATGCCCAGACATGGGTCCCGAGCTCACTGTGCCACTGGAACCAAGCTATACCTGGCTGAAGAGCCCTAACTAGGACGAAACAGGTTGTAGGTTGATTGTGTTCAGTTTAGAGAGGACCTGGCCTGGCGGGTCAGGTTGGACTGTTCCCATCAGGAGCAGGGTGAAGGGTGATTCGCATAAAACTGGGTCCAAACTGAGGTGGCATTGTGGGCGATTAATGGTGGATTGAGATGTGGTCCTGAGCGATTGCCAGTGTCTGAGATTAATTCAAGCATTCCAGCCATCATCTTTGTTGTTTTTGCATTTATCCCGTTGTTTAAGTGCATCTCGTAGTAAGATTTTCCCCGAAAGAGAGAATTGGTTATGCAACATGGTGTAATGGTATTAAAATTGGAAATTACACAGAACCTATGTACCACAACATTACAGAATTAATCCAATTACAACTAAGCCAATATATAAGTACAGACATAGAACTGTTGTCCCTAGTGACACAATGAATAGTGTTCCGGTTTTGGAAAAGTTAAGATAAATAACAAATACAATCTTAAAACTGCATTGTGCTGACTTCAGCGTCTCTTTTTTCACATTAGTGCCAAAAGAAGTTCTGAGTCTGAGTTGAATTCGGCAACAAAACCAATTGCAGAGGCAAGTATTACAAGTATCATTTATCAACTCCACTGTGGTACCCTGTTTAGTGTATGGAAATGTATTTGATTAACCTGTATTCTTAGATGATCTGTGGATGTACTAATGAAACATGATTGTATCCATCAAGTTCTTCATTGGCAAAATTTGTTTAAGTTAACAAATGGCCTGCAGCAAACATTAAAACTGTACACATCTTGTTTTTTTGCATAACTGTAACTTGATTTTATGCAAACTGTTGCGTTGTCTTTATTCTTGATTATTTGTGTTCAAATGATGGTGATAGAGGCAACTTCATTGTTGTATGATAAATTATTATTTTTTTAAACTTTTTTAATTTGAAATAAAGACAGCTTTACAAAGTACATGGTGTGGTATGTGACATAGTACGCAGGTGGGTATCTCTGCAGAGCAATTCTGGGCATCATAGAAATTACTTTTTTGAATAGTAAACATTCCATACATGCAACAACTGCTGCAATAATTTCTTCATGGTCTTTGTCAAAGACATACACATACGTTCCCCTATTATTCCTCCATGGGCCCCAAACCTTCTCAAATATACTCCGGCAGCCTGTCCCTTCATAAACAAACCACTCAATAAGTTCAGACTTTTGAGTTTTGCAGCTAATCCAAAGGGGCTACTCCCTCCCCTTAGTGACCACCCCACCACCCATGCCTTGTACTTGTGACTACCTCTCCCTACTGGATCCCTGTTGGTGGATCGCCGCAGGTTCATGAACCCCAAGTAGGAATTCACCCACAAGATACCAAGGAATGGCGGAGTGGCCACTCATGCAAATGAGAGGACCCGGAATACTCCGAACCTGCGTAGTGCACAGCAAATGTCCCTAAGGTTTCAACAGTTCAATACAATTTCATACGATTCGGGCTGTTACAAAAAAAATGTTACTCCAACTCGTATTTAGAATAATATATTTCTTATTCATCATAAATTATAATTGTCTTTGTCGAAAACATAAAATGATAACAGTCATAAGTACTTGGTGTGAGAGCTAAATGCTCTGAATCGAAAACATGATGACTACACAAGTGAATTCAGCTCACTAAACATGTCAAAATGTGACCCAATGCATTTCGGGTTGATAAAAACCCTTCTTCAGGGGTACATGTAATACAATCACAACAATATGATAGTTCAATTGATGACTTGAAGCAACTTCCGTATGGAACTACAAAAATGAAAATAAACAGCAATGTCAATTCACAGTCTGCCAGAAGGCAGGATGCACACGTTTTACTAAGAATACATATTTGTAGATAAAGAAAGAGAAAAAAGGATTTGCACACGTTGAAAAAATACCCCCGTAAGTAAAAGAAACAGAAAAGTAACTAAAAAGTGAATATAAAAACCGGTCAGCCATAATGTGAACGTAGTGATGTGCTCCTGAATGAAAAACCAACGAGAGTTAAGTGCCTTACTTCAAGTGTGATAGAGTCGACTCAAGAAACAGAAGAGTAACTAAAAAGTGAATAGGAAATCCGATCAGCCATAATGTGAACGTAGTGACATGCTTCTGATTAAAAAACCAACGAGAGTTAAGTGCCTTACTTCAAATGTAATTAAGTCGACTAAGAAGTGTGAAACATTAGCGTAAAAATGTGTTCCCTTACCGCGTCTTCCTAGGAAGAACAAGCTCTCACTTCTGTATAAAGTAAATAAACAACAGCTAATGAACGCAAGACTATAAAAGGCTAAACGCACCCCGTGCTCCTGTAATGTAAACTCTCTTACCAGAATGAAAAATGCAATCTCCGTTTTAAAGTGAAAGACAAATCTTCGAACCTACAATAAAGACCATACATCGTATCGATGTTGAACAACGTATCATACTAAAACCAAACGTTACAAAGAAAAATACCGAGACATTATCCCGAACTGCACCAAACACTCACCTCTTGCCAGCGTGTAGCAGTGGTTTGAAAACTACGTGTCCTCACAGCTGATTATGAACGTCCTAACGTAATGACGGCTGTGGTTTTAACCGTACCACGTGACAACAACAGAAACTTTATTGTCAACTGTTGTTCGTTGGCCTCTCTATGTGTCACCACTGTCCGCCTCAGCGTGGCGCTGTACCTCAGAGTAAAGAACACTGTGAAACTTGTGCTGTACGCGAAATTCAAAAGACTAAGGATGGTGAGACAAACCCAGCAACAAAACACAAAAGATGTGTGAAATCCAAAGAAGTGAAAATAATGAATGAATAAAGTCCAAACTAACGCTACCCGTGTGAAAAACCATGGCCAAAGGATAAAAAGTTCATAATATGATGCGTGTGCAGATCCTGTACAATATTCATAAAAATGCAGGTACAAAATTAGTAATATAAGCGTTATTAAGGTGAATAGGTTACATATTATCCAAACATATGAACAATACATAACGATACATTGTAAATTGCAAAGAAGGCAAAGCATGAGGCTTCAACATATAGCTCGAGACTATATGATTATAGAAAACATAATAATTCATAATGGTCATTAAGACCACCTGGTATAATGGTACCTAGATATTTGATCCAAAATGTTTCTCTGCGTGCCAGAGCGACATTATAATCTATTCCTGAGACAGAATCAATTTTTTCTAATACCGTAAACCTGATCTGAGGGATAGTATGTGGTGTATTAACCCAATGTGCAGCTAAACATGAGTTGCAATTTTTATTGCGAATCATACTTTTGTGCTCTATGATGCGTGTTTTGATTTTGCGCGACGTTCTGCCCACATAAATCAGTCCGCACGGACATTGAATTGCATAGATGACACCCTCTGTGTTGCAATCTGATGAGTGTCTCAACTGAATTTTATGCCCTGTGTGAGGATGTGGCCACTCAGGCATGGACAAGTGTTCCTGCAGTTATAGAGAAAAAAGGAACAGTCTTTCTGTTGCCTTGAGGGGGCTATCAAGGGTTTACCCGAATCTGCCTGAAGCCCACTAAAAGTCAGGGGATATGAATTAAAAATATAGAAGGGAGCAGGCTGGCCCGCCCAAAATGGCACCAACAGTCCCTTTGCCACCTCCCCCCCCATGGGCAAAGTTAGAGAATTTACCCCAATCTGCCACTTCTTGGGGTGTCAGGGCAGAAACTCACTACACTCCAGGGGCCTGGGGCAGTGCATTAGTGAAAAATGGACCGGCTGATTGAAGCAGCCAGTCCACCTTTTACAGGAAAGGCAACACCCGTCCTGCACCTACAGATGAGTACAGTCAGTGAGGGGGTTGTCGGGGAGGTTATATGGGATCCCCCTTCCTCCCCCTTCCTCCCTCCAGAGGGGCACCCTCAGAGGCACTCTAACTGTGCGCCACCTCCTGCACTGTCAGTGCGCCTACTGACAATCATCTTGCCTCTTTTCCTGAATCCATAATAAAGCAATAACACAGAGGCAAAGTATTTACATCATTTGCACCAGTGCTATCTGTATTACAGAAGGGGCTGCACAAGCGTCTGCTGCCCCTTTTGTAATACCAAAGTGTCCCATGGGCACTTGTCATAAGGGCTGTTATTATTATTCAGGGCTGTTAATAATAATATATATTTGTTTTTTTTAAATGATGGTGTCGGCGGCCCACCCACTCCCATAGCAAACCTATCAGTCTTTCTGTCTCTCTGCACCCCCTGGGGTGCGGAGTAGGGAATTTACTCCATCCCATCTAATCCCATTCAAGAAAGAACTGAGAAAAAATGTATTCAAACTTTAGGGATTGTTGGACTCTTTCCCAGACGCGGGGCAGAAAGACCACTACACATCAGGGAAAAATGGTTACAAAACAAGGTTAGAGGTGGAGCCAGCCTGCCATTGTGGAGTATGTAGCATTTTTACCATCGCTTCCAAGCTATCCCATCTTATGTAACACCCTTAGTGAATCCTTGATTTTTATCAACTACACTGTGAATGCTAGGAATTTGAAGTACTTGCTTTTTATGGTACATAGAGAACTGTAAATCCCGGAGTACAAAGTGTTGTCAATTAAACAACCAGGTATGACTTTAGGTGTCACAAATGCTGTAAAGCGACTTGAGGGTTCCTTTAATGATGGGCAAACTGTTTTCAACTAGGAATATCTGTAGATAGATTGTGTCTTGCATGAAAGTTTGTTACCTCTGGGTAAATTGATTATTTCTGGCTCACCACTGAGCTGACTGTACAGAAGACAAGGTATGAAAGGCAGCCATGTTGGGAAATCCCCTCCCTCGCTAATGAAGCTATGTAGGGTTGCCATGCCAAAGTCAATCCACATGTCACATAAGTATTACTACTCTTATTGTAAAGCTCATGCCAATCATAGATGGAAAAGCATTTCTTAAAAATTGTGTTCAAGTGAGTAGTTGCTTTGTCGTTGTATCGCCTTCTATTTTATTCACTGCTTTGTAGTCTTCTCTAGGATATTGGGTCTTGATTCGAGACTAGAGAAAGACAAACCACTGACCAGGAGTAGTTCTATTTATTGAGTATGGGCATTCATAACCAACCAGCTCTTTCTCTGTTGTTTGTGTTGTGTATTTGTTGCATATGTGACCAAAAGATTTTGCTGGACAGTATGCTGAAGAAGCAAAGCATCTTGCGAGAGGGATGGGGTTTGTCTGAATGATAAGGGGAACAAGATAAAGTGTTCTGAGATTGTCCTTGGCAACAGAGAAGTAATTTGTGGGTTATAAAACTGAGCAATTTACCAATGTGGGGAAACTATTGCAGGTAGATAGCCAATCATCCCTTTACCAATGACAATATTGTAGAATTCAGCAGAATATTAGAAAGGTTCACAACAAATGTGTAAATGGAGATACTAGTCATCACTGCATTACCAAAGGAGATACATTTGCAACACTGAAATGGTTTAGAAGTGTACACACTGAGGCAAGAGCCACAGAAATCTTTCTTCTGCCCCCAAAGTCCCCTACATGTTTTCACTTGCTTCCAGATTGCTCTTCATTTTACTCTTAATTCTGGCCTGTCCAGAGCCACCGTGACATCACTGCACCTGGCTGTCACACCATGTACTCTATTCTATTTGACTACATTTGCCTCCCTGAACATATAATAATTTTGTGTGGTGAAAGTGGTGCAGTGAGTTGCAACTACAGTTCAGTTAATGTAGTATTTAGGTGTGAAGGAGAGTCTGTGTCAGCTGGGATGCTCTGATTCATGTGAAGGTTGGCTTGGAGACTCACTGCCTTTGAATTACATCGAGAGTGCTGCTAGCAAGGGAAAATGTGATTTAACTCTATTGGTGACCTCTGTGTGTAGGTTTATACCAATTTATATGTTTTGGAATGCAAATATGCATTTACTAGTACCTCTTTCAAGCCCTGAGTGTTGGGTATAATTGCTGCATTACTCTAGGATCCCTTATTACTGGAGGCAATTCAGGTTAGCAGGGACTAATACATTTATCAATGGTCCCTTTATAGATTAGGACACTCAATTGTAAGTTTTCTCCATGATTAACGCTGAATGCTGCGGTTTTTGATATGAAGCCAGTCGCAGTTAATCAGGAAGAAAGTTTTTTAAACCAAATTTGGAGTATTCAGAACCCTCATTTAAAAAAAAATTTGTTTGCAATATAAAAGTATACAATGAATGAGAATTGAAATCCCCACCAATATAACTTCGGCATCCCCGGGAGGTATCGTGTTCAGGAAAGTGTCACAATCTTGACAGTCACTCAGCATTGTATAGGGCCAACTCACCCAATACATCTGTCTGGCCCGTCCCTCCCATCCGAGTGTGCAACCGTGCAGTGTCTCGGTTAGTCCCCTTCCTCCCTCGCTTCCATCCATGGGCCCCTTATTTATATATTTTTTAAAACATATTTTATTAGATTTTGAAAGTACCACAAGGGCAAGAGCCCAACAACATCCATATAGAGATACATAAGTAAGGACTTGCCAAACGTGAGGATATCAAAAGGTACAATTTGTATATATAACACAAAATAACAATAACAGTACACTGAAAACTGCGCGCATACTTTCCCACCCCACCTATATTGGCAAGCAGATGACAATACCCCCGCACACCCCAATAGACAAGACAATACAATGAACCTTATAATCTGTAAACCTCCCAGGAACCCACTATTACGGGGATTGTGATGGTAAAGGAGGATGCCCCGGTATGTGGCCCATCGAGACCAAATCTTCCTATCTTTTTGGGGACAACCCCTTGCCTGGAAGACCGCCATTTCTGCACCCATGCACTTACCTAGTTCTCTACGCCACTTCCCCAGTGTCGGCGGAGAGGTGCCTTTCCATAATTGGGCAATGTCATGTTTGGCAATTGTGAGGGCGAGAAAAAGAAGATGCTGTTTATATCGATTCCCACCTATATCTTCCGTACTGTGAAGTAAAAACAAATGGGGATCATGTGGTAGGTCCCACGACAGCACCTCCTGGAGACATGACGATACTTTACGCCAAAAGGGCTGGAGGACCACACAACTCCACACCGTATGCAGAAATGTCCCCTCCTCACTGTCACATCGTAAGCACTGTGGGGATGCCACTACTCCCATCTTCCAAAGACGGAGACGGGTATAATACACATGGTGCACATATTTAAACTGTATGAGACGGAATCTGGAAGCAACTGCGGCACCTCGGGGACTAGCTATCGCCTCCGCCCAATCGTCATCCGTTAAGTCTGGAATGTCGTCCTGCCATGCTCTCCTTGTTTTGTGTAAGGTCGTGTTGGAATGCGTCGTTAGTGTTTGATATATCTGCCTTATTTTGTGAGCTCCTAAATCTCCCATAAGAAGTCGACCCTCCAGCGGGTGAAATTCAGGGAGGTCGGATATATCGGTGAGCGAGGGAGTCAAGGCATGACGCAGCTGGAGGTACCTATAGAACTGAGTTTTGTGAAGATGGAACTCTTCCTACAGTCATTGAAATGATTTAAGCACAGTGCCTCGCACAACATCCCCCAAGGTAGAAATACCAATCAGGTCCCACTGACGGAACCCATTCAGTGCAGCAACCGAACACTAATAAGTGCCGTGCCATAAGGGTGTCGCCTGCGTCAACCGCATGTGCCAACCCATACGGCGGACTGTGTACCGCCACAGCCTGATCGTTGTTTGACTGGCATGTGGCAAATGATCAAGGCGGTGTGCGCTGTAGAGGAGCTGCAGGAGAGGAGTCCTTTCCATAGCCGCATGCTCCAGTGCGAACGCTGGGTCTGTAGGTGGATTATACCACCAGTCGTTAATAATCAACAGATGCGCCGCCACGTAGTAGGACAGCCGCTATGCCTCCACAATAGGTAGATTGTGTGCATGTCTGAAGTGCCACACGAATCGCCCCTCCCCCCCAAAAATGTATTATGTACAGCATTAATTTGTGCAAACCAGACACGCGGGATGTGATAAGGGAAATTCTGTAGACGGTAAAGGACCCTGGGGAGCGAGACCATCTTGAATATGGCCGACCGCCTGTACAACGAAAGCGGTAGGGATGACCAAACGGCTGTCTCCTCGCGGAGCTTGGCGAGGAGCGGGTTGATATTTTGCGTCCACAAAGTCTGTGGACTGGGGGACACAAACACTCCCAAATATTGAAACCCTTCTGTAGCGTGTTTTAACTGGGAAGCCCAGGTGCCCCTACCCTGATGGCCACACACCGGAAGCAACACTGATTTAGTGGGGTTAGCATGAAGCCCGGAGTTCTGGCCGAACACCCGAAGGATCTGCAGAATGCGTGGGCCCGAAATCCAGGGGTCGGTCATAAAAAACAAGACATCATCCGTGTAGAGCGCTATGCGGTCCGATCGTGAACACGGCCAGTCGAAACCTCTAAGCACTGGATCACCACGAACCCACACCACGAGGGGTTCCACCGCCAGGGCGAAGAGGAGAGGGGATAGGGGGCAACCCTGACGTGTACCCCGGCCAATTGAAAAGAAGGGGGAGCGATGACCAGCTATACGTACATAGGCCATAGGTTCAGCGTAGAGGAGGCGCACATAGGCCAAGAACCGTGGACAAAATTAATCGCTTCCAGTAGTTGGAAAAGAAACTCCCAACTGAGAGAGTCGAAGGCCTTATCCATAACCGCTAGGAGTAGGGCAGCGGGACGTCCCAGATCCGGGACCATCGCCATAGCATTATGAACCGGGCGAATATTATGGCGAGTGGCCCGATGTGGCATAAAGCCGGACTGGTCCAGGTGAATCAGGTCCTGAATACATGCCCGCAGCCGATCCGCCAGGACCTTCCCCAGTACTTTGGATTTAAAGTTTATTAAGGAGATAGGGCGATAGGATGACGGGCTTTAGAAACAGGACAATCTCGGCCTGACGCCATTCCCGGGGCAGCAGGCGCTGCTCGGGGGCCTCATGGATCGTGTCCAGCAGATGTGGACCTAACGCAGCCATATGAGAGCAAAGAAACTCCATAGGGAACCCATTCGGACCCGGAGCACGACCCGGGCGCATCATATTAACTGCAGTTGTCAGTTCGTCGATGGTAATGGGGGCATCTAATTGTTCTCTCATTTGGGCCGACAACCGCTGGGGAGGAATGTCCCGTAGGAACTCCGCGATAACATCACCGGATACCTGTTCCCTGCGGGTATATAGCGCTGAAAAGTGACTGGCAAATTCCTCTACCACCTCAACGGGTGCAGTACGCAGGACACCATCACCACCCCTGATGGAGGGGACCATGGCTGGGCCCTGCCGGGCTTGACATAATCTGTGCAGCATTTTACTAGATTTATCCCCCCATTGATATATCCTGTGCTGAGATGCCAACCAAATGTTCTTCGCCTCCTCCGTCAAGTGGTGGCGTGGCTGCTGTTGTGCCAGGGCTAAATTCCTTCTAAAAGCCGGAGTGGGCCCTTGCGAGCACCTCGCCTCCAGGGACGCACACCGGGTCTCAAGGTCGAACTTCTGGCCGGAACGCTCACTCTTCTCATTAGTCCTATAGCTAATGTCCACCCCTCTGATGGTGGGCTTCAGGGCTTCCCACAGGGTAGCACTTGAAGACACAGCGCCTACATTCAAGGAGAGATAATCCTGGATCGCCGTGGTAAGGCACTCCTGATAGTCTGGATCGCGTAGATGCCACAGGGCATCCGCCATCTAAATGGGGTTTTTTGAAAATTTAGGAGGAGCGTAGCCGTAACCGGCGAATGATCGGATAACCCTCTCGGATGATGCGAGATCTGGGAGAACCTGTGGATATAGCTCTGTAATGTAAACACATAATCCAAGCGGGACATAGATCCATGCACCGCCGATATGTATGTATAGCCTATCTCTGCGGGGTGATATGCGTGCCTAAGGTCCACCCAACCCAGCGTCCCAGCAAGCGAAGACAGCCTAGAGGCACCCGCCGGGGGGGGCCCCCCAGATCCCAGTCTCCTGTCACATGTTGTCATAATGTCGTTCCAATCACCCCCCAACAAAGTCAGACCCCCAGGGAGCTCACCCCACAACGAGCCAGGCATTCCACAAACGTAGCCCCGAGGGGCGGAGGAGCATACACACTACCCAACGTGAGCGGTTCACCGTAAAGCGTCCCAGTCAGGAGAACATACTGGCCCCCAGGATCCACCCAATGTTTAGTGAGGAGGAAAGGGACGCGGGCATGAATAAGGATGGCGGTCCCACGGGAACCCCTGTTGAACCCTGCATGGAAGACCTGTTGAAATCCGAATCTAGCCAGACACGGGGCCTTATTGCCTAGAAGGTGAGTCTCCTGTAGTAGGAGAATGTCTGCCCCATAACAATTGGCTTGCCGAAGGATAGCCCCCGTTTTACTTTGTTGAGCAGGCCTGGACATTCCACGACACCACCGTCAGGTTGCCTATATGGGAAGTTGTCGCTGCTGAATGAGCCATGTATCTATTCTGGGTCCAGGAGCAGCAATTTGCCTATTGAAGAGTGGGATGTGCGCCTACGTGTACAAACAATAATAAAACAAACCTTACTATTATGGAACCCCCCACCCGTCGACAACCCCCTCCCCCCACCCGATACTGCCAAAAACAAGGAGCATCTGTCGCGGTAGGGGGAACATCAGGACCCAATCCGCGGACCCCAAGGAACCCCCTCCAATGGATCCCAACCCCCCCACCTAACATAAACCTTGGGGAGCTAGTGGCCGTGCAGGTCAACCACCATGTGTAACAGCCAACTCTGCTCGGTGCATATTGATCAGGGCAAGTCCAGCCCACGAACAGTCCGTTATATATGACTAAGGATATCACAAGCCGTGGGTCGGTCAAGAAGCTTTCACAGGACTAGAGGATCGACGTTCAGAGCCAGAGCGATGCTGCCGCTTGGACTTCGTTCTGCGTGATCGATTCCGTTGCGAGCCCACAGAGGAATCTGATTCCAGCGGAGGCGGGGAGTGCGGCTTCAGATGGGCCCTTTCATCGGACCAGGCGAAGACCTCTTCAGGAGAGTCAAAAAATAATGTTTTAGAGTTATAAATCACTTGGAGTCTGGCCGGATACAGGAGCATGTAAGAGATGTTGAGTTCACGCAACCTCCGCTTTGCTGCGATGAAAGACTGTCGTCGTTGCTGCACCAGACGGGTGTAATCCGGAAAGATCATAATGGGCCTTGAATCGAAGATGAGGTTGTCTTTATTTTGTCGGGCATATTGCAGCACAGCATCCCGATCTGCATAATTTAAGAGCTTGGCAATGACCGGCCGTGGATTTTCTCCAGGAGGTGGCTTTCGTGTAAGCGCCCGATGTGCCCTCTCAACCACGAAGCACGCTGAGATCTTGTCCGCCAGGAGCCGATCTAGAAGCCATGTCGTGAGAAAACGAGTCATGGAGCCGCCTTCGCAGCCCTCCGGAAAACCGACAAGGCAGAGATTACAGCGCCGGGCGCGGCCCTCCGCATCCTCGGCGCAGGCAGCAAGCTCCTGGGAAATCACAGTCAATTTTTTGACCTGCTGTTGAAGGGTCTGCACGGTATCCTCCACTGAGGACACCCGCGTCTCGGCCTCCGTAATACGATCAACAGCCTTACGCAGGTCCTGTCGCAGAAATGAGACCTCTGTGCCCACTGCGCCTATCTTAGCCTCCAACGTGTCCCTTGCATTTGTGATGGCCGCTAGCAAGGCTGCGTTACCGGGACAGGACCAGGGGGAGGGCCCCCACTTGCAGATGTTGCAAACTGGTCAAGGGTGCTCTGTTTCGGCCCAGTGGCACCAGGTTTATCCTTCCCCATGTTGGGGTCTTCAGTGGACTTGTGCCGGCAATTTCTGGTCACTCCCACTCCAGCGAGATATGTGTGGGCACCAATCCACCACTTCAGGGACTCTCCCAGGGGGCGCCCCGCGGCCGGTCCTCACGGATTCTCTCCACCCCAGGCCGCAATCCGCACTGGAACTAATCCAGCCGCTTCTGCGACCAGTGGCTAACAGCCAAGCGGGCCCCTCTAGAGGAACCGAGCTCGCCGGACCACCAGCACGCGAAGCACCCCAGAGCCCCTACAACCAGATGTAGCGCCCCCACCGGCGGCTTGGCAGGCTGGATATAGTGGATCACCAGGTCCAGGTATCGCCACACAGGGGGGCCACCTCTTAACCAAGCCCCATCACAGGGCACAAATCAACGATGTAGGGTAAAGGCCCGGGCCGACGTCACACGGCCTGTTCTCTAGGCCTCTGGAGTAACCAAGATGGCGGCTATGGCGCAGATGTGATCCCGGGCCCAGGTCCGCACCCCAGGGCAGCCGCTGCGCCAAGGATAGCAGGCGGGCTCCTCTCCGCGCTCCAATGTGCCAAGACGCCCCCGCACGGCCACACAGCGGACCTACCGCCGCGCCCGACACCCGGGCAGTCCTCCCCTCCACGAGGGAGATTATGGCCTATGGCACCAGCGGGGCCCAACAGACGTGGCTCAGAGTGCCGACACACCCGCCCCAAGCCCCACAGCAGTCTGCCTCCTACACTGACCGGCACCCGGGTCGGGACCGGCCCCACGAACGGCGGTTAGCCGACCGGGCCCACAAGGCCCCTCCGCGGCCCAGGCCCTGCCCGGCGACCAGGACCACCGCCGGTTAAGGCCCGAGGGGCGAGGGCGTGTGACCACCAGCCATCCCCACTGAACCCCCCTGCACCCCCTCTCACCTTGACCAAGGTGGGCGTCCTGCCCTGACCCCGAACACGGTCGCAGCCCCGCAGGAGCCGGCAGCCAGCACGGGGACGCCGAGCGCGGGCCACAGCGCGCTCCTCCCAGCCTCCGTTTTCGCCCGCAGTTCGCCGGTTTTCAGCGTTTTCTGGCTCCGAGGGCGCACCGGATGATACTTCCATCCTGTTCAGCAAGGATTTGCTGCACACAAGTCAGAATGGGTAGGATAAACGTCGGATTATGGTGGCGGGAGCACGGTGCTCACTCAATCCGCGTCTGCCATGATTGCTGGCCAAGCCACGCCCCCCATGGGCCGCGTATTTTGTCAAACTTCCTCAGGCAGCCCGGGACCGATACCCCGTCCATTCTGCTAGCATACACCAGTCCATATTCTGCGCCCTAGCTTGTCGTTCTGGGAGGCTACTCTGTTCCCCAACCTGTATAATGTCCCTCCTGGCCTCCATCAATGTAGTATTACAGAAGGAGGGAGTACTGTGGCAGCGTTTGCTCCCCCTAGATGCCCATATACACCGTCCGTGCCGACAGCTCGACCGGATCTCCCACTGCCTCCTCTTGGTTTCTACATATAGTCTGCCAGTAGGCCTCTTGTCTCAGGCACTCCCACAGGGTATGCACCAGGGTCCCCCTCTGACTGCAGCCCCTCAAACACCTGTTTGGCATGGAGCCTTGTCCTCGTGTGATATGCTCTGTGCAGTATCCTGAGTTGTATGTGGTGAAAGCCAGCCCTGATCGCCACCTTCCACGGATATCTGCATGCCTCTGCCAAGTCCGCATCCTCCAGTATGCCCAAGTCCCGCTCCCAACTATGTTTCAGCTTGTCCAAAGCCCGTATGCAGTTCGGGACTAAGGTGACATAGGTGATGTACACCGCATGGCTTTGAAGTGAGGCTGCCAAGAGTCTAATTTGCAAAGGAGTTTCTTCCTCAATTTGCTCTAAATGACCAATGTGACTATTAAGGGCATGTCTAACCTGCAGGTGGTGAAATCTCTGAGATTCCACCAACTCATACTGCTCTTGGAGGTGCTCTAAAAATACCATCCCATTTCCCTCCTATAGTTCCCCAGTCTTGGAGATTACAATTAAATCCCATTGTTGGTAACCCTCCAGTCGTTTTAGCCCGCAAGTGCGTTTGTGTCCCACATGAGCATTTCAAAGGTGATTTTCCACTTCCACCCTGTGCCTTGGTACCTCTGCAATGTCTGGAGCTGTGGAGGCCCTATCCCCCGTACTGTGGCCCGACTGTAGAGCGCCCTCAGATAGCCCCGCCGAAGCAGACCATTCCTGTCCGCCATAAAGGCCGGGTCCGCTGGTCCGCGAATGCCCAGTCATTGACCACCTGCAGTTGTGCCATCCAGTAGTAGAGTTTCAAATAGGACAAAACAATGCCCCCTCATATGGGCCTCGCATGAGGGTGTCCAGCGCTAACCTGGCCCAACCCCCGTCCCACAGCAGTGTTGTAGTAGTCGTCTGTACTGTCTGAAAAAATCCTCAGGTATTTTGTACATTTTATTTTGTAAGACATAGAGGAATTTAGAAAAATTGATCATTTTGTAGAGCACTGCACTACCCATCAGGGATAACGGCAGCTTCCTCCATCTGGCCACGTCCTCCCTGTACTGACCAAGCAGCCGTTCTAGATTCGGAGCATAGAAATCGATGTAGCCTTTGTAATAAAGGTGCCCAAAATACTGGAAGCCAGACCCGGGACACTGCAGGCGGCAGTCCAAATCCTACCGCGGACGCCAACCCGTTGGCGAGTATGCCACTGACTTATGCCAATTTATCTTGATCCCAGAGTATCTCGTAAAGACATTGAGGATTTGTTGCACCCGGGGGCTGGTCTGTAGTGGGTCTGGCAAATACAACAACAGGCCATCAGCGTAAAGGGAGATCACATCCTCCCAATCGGGGTCCCAACGCAAACCCCTCAGCAGGGCATCCCTCCTGACCCATTCCGCTAGTGGCTCGATGGCCAAGGCAAACAGCAGGGTTGATAGCGAGCAACCCTGCCTGATTAACCCCTCCCCAGCCGGAACTCCCTCGATAGGGTCCCATTAACACGCACCCTAGCCACAGGCGCTGTGTAAAGCAGGCAGACACAAGCCGGAAATGTCGCTCCAAACCCCATATTCTCCAACACCATCAGTAGGTGCGGCCATTCAAGCAAATCTAATGCCTTTTCGGCGTCCAGGGATAAAATCACCACTGGTTCCCCAATAACACTCGCTCTTTCGAGAACACCATAGAGGCGTCTCAGATTGTGTCTTGCAGCACGAAGTGGCATATACCCATTTTGGTCCCTTTGAATCAGTTTATCGCTCACCTCATATAGGTGGGTTGCAAGCCCACTTGCCAATAATTTTGCCTCTATTTTTAATAGGGAGATGGGCCTTTATGAGGCACAGTCCTCCAGCTTCTTCCCGCCTTACGTATTAGGGCAATGTGGGCCATTCGAATGGCTGACAGTAAGCTCCTTGCGGCCAAAGCATCACAGTACATACGAAGGAGAGGCTTCCCCAGATGTTTCCCCAGACATTTGAAAAATTCTGCCAGCAAGCCATTGGGGCCTGGAGTTTCCCCCCCCTTAAGATGGCATATGACATCTGCAATCTCTGTCACCTTGTGATTCCTGTCTAAAGTAGCCTTATCCTCTAGAGTCAGGAATGGGTGGGGATATCTCCTATAAAGCTCAGTAATTCCTCAGTCGTGCCTTGCCACCTGGGAGAGTAGAGGGCCTCCAAGTAGTCCGCAAATCTCTCCACAATTTCTGGGGCCCTGTCTACGGTGCACCCAGTTGTCGGTACCACCTCCCACACCCATCTCTGACCCTCCTCGTGGTGTGCCAATCAAGCCACGAGCTTCCCAGCCTTGTTACCGTTCTCGTATACTTTGATGCGTGGCCCAAAGGCTTTTCCGTGCTTCTTCCTCCTTTATCTGCCTGTAATCCTCTTGCAGGAGCGCCAGGCGATGCACCAGTGCAGGAGTCGGAGTGGCCAGGTAATCCTTCTTCAACATCAATAAGTGCTGCTCCATGTCCCCCAGTTGTTTTGTCACCTCCTTTTTTTATCCCAGATATCCTAGATATCAAAAAAACACTTATCACTGGTTTATATACCTCCCACACCATTGCCTAACACTCCTCGGAGCCTCTGTTGTCGGTGAAGTAGTTCTCTGTAGCCCTCCTCAGGCCCTCCCTAGTGGACCATTCCTTGATATGCCAGGGATCCAGGCGCCACGTGGGTCAGCAGACCCTACTCTGCTTCGTCAGTCTGGTATAGAGCAGTGTGTGGTCGGAAACGCCCCTTGGAAAAAAGGTGGTGTCACAATATCTATGTGCTTGAATCGGGGGACCAGAAAATAATCTAATCTTGAGCCCGCCTGGGAGGTGGAGGATGTGTAGGAAAATTGCCTCCTGTCAGGATACCTAGCCCTCCATAGATCTTGTAACCCCAGTGCTCGGGTAAAGTCCCTTAATCTACGATCGTTCCCCCCCCTCCCTCACCCCCCCCTTCTTGGCACCCGTGGCAGTCTGTCTATCAAGGTCTGTGTGCATAGTCAGATTAAGGTCTCCCCCTATAATCAGTAATGCATTCGGAGTTTGAATGATCCACTTTTCCATCTGCTACAGAGCCTGTGACTGCAGCCCCGGGGGGGGCATTCCAGGATACCACCAAGACGGTTTCCCCATTCCACTTTCCCAGTAGTAACGCATAACAGCCCTCCCATTTCATCCCACAGCCGTGTCGCCGCCAGAGTGAGAGATCTACGGACCTGGATACCCACTCCCCTGGCATCAGATGTAAACCCAGAGAGTGCCACAGTCCTGTACCTACCATGACCCAAAAAGGCGCAATTATTGCCCTTCAGATGTGTTTCCTATAGGAGTAGTGAGTCTGGGTTGTGTCTGTTGATAAATGTACGAACCCTTTCTCCTGTACGGGCCTCCCTTGTCTACTTGTCGTGCCTGTCATCCCATTTTAGCCCACCCGGCTGCACCCATCCCATCAATCCATCCTCCCTCAGATGCCATTGTAAACCCTTAAACCCCCTACACCCCCCTCTCTACTTCCTCATAAGGTGGGTTTCAAACCCCCCCAATACTCATGGTGTCTGTTGCCCTTTCCCCATTAACTACTACTCAATAACAATAACAACATTAGTTAACTCCCTCCCTTTTGTGGGGGTTAGTGTGTGGTGCCTGTGTGGTGCCCTTGTGGAGTCCCCCCTGCCTCCGGTGGACCCTCCTACCTTTCTCTCCATTTGGGTAGTAGTCTTTAGTGCCCGCCTTAAGGGCATTGGTCTGGGACTCTCCAGAATCTGACTGCATCAGCCAGTCCTCAGTGGCCAGAGCCGGGGCTGGTTGTGGCCGCCATTACCCGTCTGGGCATCTCTGTTCCCCACCAGCCCTGGACCATGGCCCTCCAGCCAATCACACACCTCACTCGAGGTTTGAAAGAATCAGGATTTCCCTTCCACCAGGACTTTCAGCTTTGCAGGAAAGAGCATCATGTATTGTAGACTCCTTTTCCCGAGTTCCGCTTTGGCCTTGTCAAATGTTCTGCGCTGTGCTTGTACCTCCTCCATAAAATCTGGAAAGATGATGACTGTATTGTTCTCAATCCAGAGCTGCCCATGCATTCTGGGAGCTTTCAACACAGCCTCCCGGTCCCTGTAATTCAACAGTCTTGCTATTATTGGCTGAGGCTGTGCTCCTGGCCTAGGCAGCACCCCCAGAACTCAGTGGCCCATCTTAATTGCAAAGTGGGCTGAAAGGTGCTGTGGCTGGAAAAAGGACTGGAGCAAGTTTTTCAGAAATTATTCCATGTTCCAGCCCTCCATCTTCTCAGGCAGACCCACCAGGTGCCCATTATTCCTCCTCGATCTCCCCTCTACATCCTCAGCCCTTGCGTGCAGGCAGCTAGTGGTCTCTCAGAAGTCCTGGACTACCGCCAGCAGTTGCATAATAGCTCCACTGTGCTCCTTCACTGTAGCCTCCACCATCCCACCCTCACCGACATCTTCTGCAAGTCTGACCATATAAGAGTGAGATCTATAGCAACCGTGTCTATTTTCTGTTCCAGCGTTGTTTTGGTATTACGCACTGTCTTCAGGAGGCCCCACAAGAAGAACTCTGGGGAGATATCCTCTGCTGCCAACCACGGGGGCCTTGTGCACCTGCTCATCCCTCATCGCTTGGTTGCGGACATGTATTTCTCCAGCTTATGCGATGCGGTTGCTTTCTGGCCCTCATCGTGCACCATTGTTGCTCACCCGGCCTCTGCAGCAGATGCACAATATCAGGCAGCAATACCTCGGAACACGCTGTTCCTTACTTGGATCAGCATCTAGAGCTCCCTTGAAACAGCCCGGGAAGGTTCACGTCCCTTGTTCCAGCCAGATGTGCTCTCCTGAAAGATAATGCCAGCCAGGTCAACAAGGTCCAGCAGTTGTCTCCACCTCTGGGGTTGCAGGTCTATGGTCCACTGGTATGCGGGGTAGGATCACCCAATGTGTCTGGGACACACCAAGTCACTCCAGTATCTGGCCCCTCCCGCTGTCCCGGGTGAAGGGACCCTTTAGCTCTCTTAGGCTGTCTCCATCTGCCGCGTTCTAAGCCAAGGTCGGGTCCAGCCAGTTGCCCTAACATTCGTCTTGGCCCTCTTGCTGACTCCGTATGCTGCAGCACCGCCCATGCTCGAAGCTCTCTCCTCCTCACGCCGCTGCCAATGGGACCAGAGTTGTTCTCCACTTCATACTGTCTCTAATGCTTTATTTTAAACTATGGGAGCCATCAAAAATAAGAACTTGAATTCTAATAAAATATAACCAATCAGCCCAAATTATGTACACACCTGGACTCTCAAGTTCCAACAGGTACCAATTCCAAATTACAAAGCCATAAATAATAATTTGTCAAGTCATTCGAAGTAGCACCAACCCATCTCTTAGACACAACACGGGAAGCACCTAATACACAAGAAGACAGAAGAAACATAAAGAGAATGAGTAAAAAGAGATAAACAGATGGTCAAAAAACGTTCTGTGTTAATATATTCTGTCTTGCTCCGCTCTGATAAGCAATGATCCAATTCCTTAGGGTTCACTTACTCACATTAATCTCGATGGAAAAAAGAAGTTCACTGATCAGAATGTTTCTGTTTAACTCCCTTTCACCACCTTTTATTATGATTAACCTTGTCTTGACTTAGCTTGAGCCTGTTTCCCTGAATTCACCACCAGCTGGTTATTCACGGAGCAGCCGTCACACCTAAAATTAAGTCAGACAAAAACACTTCACAGAAAAAAAAACACACTGTCACAGAGTGTAAAGTTCATACTCGAGCACATAACCAGCTTCCACTCAGTAATATGCATTCTTTTTAAGTTGCACATAGTAAAATTGTTATAAGGCACACATGTTTAGAAATCATTAATTTATGAGTCTATCTCTCTAAACCAAATGTCTCATGTCGCCCAAATCACACACATGGGTACATAACAAATTAAGATAATCATCTGATTCCCATTTGTTATCTACAAGGCAGCCATTTATTCTATAAGGGCCTGATTCACAGAACTAACTTACGTCAAAACGTAAACGTAAACGTAAATGTAAAGTTAGTACTTTTTAGGTATTCACAGAATACACTTACTCATTTTGGTATTCACAGAATAGTACTAACTTACGCTTCCGCTTTCGACGTAAGTTACTTCTGTGAATCAGGCCCAGTGGGCCTGATTCTCAGAACTAACTTACGTCAAAAACGTAAACGTAAACGTAAAGTTAGTACTATTCTGTGAATACCAAAATGAGTAAGTCTCATTCTGTGAATACCAAATGAGTAAGTGTATTCTGTGAATACCTAAAAAGTACTAACTTTACGTTTACGTTTTTGACGTAAGTTAGTTCTGTGAATCAGGCCCTAAATGTATTTAACACAGACACTGTCCACGATTAAAGCCTTACTGTGAAATAGTATCTGAAATATATATGGTCAAAACCCAAGTTGTTCTCCACAGTAAACATTTTCTCACAATCGTATAAGTGCAGGATTGTCGTAGATTAATACAAGGTTTTAAATAATTAAGTCCATTTCTCATATCATATCATCTCATCACATCACCCAAACAACCGGCACGAGGGCAGGACATACTCAGAGATACCACCCCATATCCCAGTCTGCTCACCTCAATCTTTTCAACATTGCATCTCACTCTTTCGAACAAAACTCGAGCCACTAAAATCCTCAGTTTATATATGTTCATAAATATTACTAATGTTAAAGTAGTTGACTAAGAGTTTCAGTGAGTTGTGTTGGCATTTTTATCAAGGTATGATCTAAAATAGAAATTCTTTGGACTTTCAGATGAGTTCTATCGATGCTTTGGCAACCATGGGAGTCATACCTTCAGGATTTCGAATATCAACTCTCGCCCAAGTTCTTGATAAAGGTAAGTCTTCAAATTATATAATTTTGTCACATCTCAACAGACAGCTTGGCTGTTATACATATTAACCATTAGCACGTTACCTGAGTCCCTAGGATCAAATACCAAGCTTGTTTGTGACTGATGTATAAATAATGTGGACTAATTGTATTTATAGTCTCAGCACTCTTATTTAAATGATTTTAACATTCTGTACATATAGCATAATACTTTAGATCAAATACCATACATATATCTATACATAAATATACATTTATTGAAAAATATGTTTAAAGTGAAGTTATGGTTAGTGTTAGTTATAACATCTTAAATAATATTTAAAAACAAACTTAAACATGGGGGGCGCTAGAGGGCGGGCATACAAGATGGCCGCACACTCGTGAGGCTCCTGCAGTCCGGGACGTTCAAAACAGCAATATCCTGCAAGAACCTTCTTCGGATGCCCGAAAGCCACGAAACTAGGAGGGGACATTGCCGTGACTCCTGCATCTCGTTAAGATCCCGCTGAAGCAGGCAGCATTGTACTGGGCGCGGCTGCCGGAGGACGGGGCCTACGGGTGAGGCAAGGAGAACCACAGAGATCCGCTGCGAGCGAGAGGAGACACCCATGCAGAAAGCATGCTGAATGAAACCGCTGCCTTCCGAACATGCAGAAAGAACATGCGGAAGGCAAGGCCGGGACAGCGCAACGAATACTGGAGCGGAGAGCATATTGGAAGAAGACTGACGCCACAGCAACGTAAAAGTAAGGGGGCGGGGGGCAGCGAGCGTGGCGGGAAAGGCTGCTGAGGCATTAGCGGAGGCTGGAGCCTTCGCCTCTGACCCCCCCCCCACCAACGGACGCCATAACCGGAGCCATAAGAGTAAACGGCGGCGGTGAGCCCCCCCAAGACGCCACAGCATAAATTGACTCAGCAATATGACAGGTTGAGGGAGGGAGCTGTCCTCAGAGATAGATGGGTGGAGCAAAACACAGGCGGACAACAGTGAAACACAAATTGAGCAGATAAATAACAGGTGTACACTGTGGACCCTGCCGCCCGGAGCTAGGCTCAGAGACCAGATGCCTGAAAGCCTGCACAAAATACTGAGGTGACACACGGCGACTGAAAAGAAATAACGGACACCAAAATGGGCAAAACTGAAGGCAGGCAACCGAAACTGACATTTGAATTTCCGTAAATCGGTCCGAGGCTAGAGCCATGAACGAGACCCAAGGGGGACGGAAAGGGCAGAAATTGATCAACCATTGGGAGAGGAAGATATAAAATCGCTGTTGGTGACAGTGAAACGCAGCCTAACAAAATGGACTCCATGTGCACACGCATGGAATTTATCACACAAAAATTGAGAGGCAAGATGGAAGGATAGGGGAAGCAGAACAGAATCTCGGAACTTGAAGACACCACCTCTCAAAGCAGTGAACAAACAAAAGAAATGGATCACCTTCTGAAAATAAAGCAGCCAAGAATAAAGACGTGGAGGCCCGGTCTAGGAGGAACAACATACGAATCCTTTTAATACCCGAATCCGCCAATACAGGGAAGATGGAGGAGTTTGTAGAGCGTATGCTGGTCACTACCTTCGGGAAGGACGCCTTCTCCCCGCTGCTTGTGGTGGAGCGGGCGCACTGCACACTGGCGGCTCGGCCCCCTCCTGGGGCCCCCCCAAACCCATAGTGGCTAGGCTACTCAACTACTGGGACCGCGACACAGCGCTACGCAACGCAGGGGAGCAACAATCGCTGACGTTTGAGGGACATAGCATTGCCCTATATCCAGACTTCACGATCGCGGTCCAGGAAGCCAGGAAGAAATTTCAGCTGACAAAGAAAAAACTACAACAGGCCAACATCACATATGCGATGCTATACCCGGCGCGATTGCGGAGCACTTCTGAACGATTCCACAGCAAGTGATGGAGATCATAAAAAAACTGCCTAATAGCCCTCGCCAGATGGAAAACTCACCATCCAGAAGCATGTCGGTCTCCCTAACATCGGAGCTGGAGTGAAGGGTATAAAAGGGCAGAGGATAGACACTCAGAATGCCCAGACAGGGCATGACAATGCATTGGACATCAAAGATAACGCTTTATTGATACTAATCTGCACCGCTCACAAATAACTAAATACAGATCCAAGGCAGAATACCCCTCTTGTGGAAATAAATAGAGAAGATACTTGGGAGTGCAAAAAACTGTGAGGCTAACATCCCCGACGGAAAGGGCACTTGAAGTGTACAATTGCTGAAGTCCCGGACACCTCCCCCCTTTACTCCTGCACTACCTGGGGGAGACAATATCCCCAGCAGGAATTCCCTCCTCTTAATTATGGAACTGATAAGTGTTTTGATTATTTTGCATTTCTTATCTCTTTCTTGCCTTCTTTCTTTCTTCTCGAATACTGACGCCCTGCTCCTCTGCAGGGAACGCTTCTTTTCTGTTCTAAACCTAAGCTCCCCAAAACCGCATATATTTGATGTCCCAGGACAGTGCTGTAATCTTTCTGATGTTAAACTGGAATGTTTGTTAGTACTGGGGACAGTTGAGATTTCTAGGGGATATGGGCGGGAGGAGGGGATTGTACACAGCAGGTTGGGGAAGACGATGTGAGAGGGAGGGGGGATCAGATGGCACAACACATGCGGAGGAAACAATCGTACGGATCACTGTGCACAACAAGACAACCAGAGTCGACATCTCAGGAAGAATTTTGTCCCGTCAGACCCAAACAGTCTAGGAGCACATGGCACGTAATAAGCAACTGGGTTTAAATCTCCTTACGTGGAATATCAGGGGACTGGGAGATCCCCGTAAAAGGCGGCGTATCCTTGCCTATCTAAACATGCACGATATACAAATAGCCATGCTACAGGAAACACACACAGCCCCAACCTTAACCCCTACCTTTGCAGCGCGCAGGACATCACACGGATATTTCTCTTCATACTCTTCCTATTCAAGAGGAACCTCTATCCTTATAAGGAAAACACCCCTTATGTAGCAGAAGGCTCCCTAAACGGTCCGCACGGAAGGTATAGCATGGCATGGGGGAGACTAGCATTCCATTTTAAACAAGGAGAGGGAAATCAAGGGCGTTATTTTCTTAGGTCCAGCATACATGCCCAACATAATATCTCTACAATTAAAGTATGCAGTTCCTAATATTAACAGCAGGTGGTTATATTCAATCAAAGGCTCCACACAATGGTATAGAGCTGAGACTTTTAGAGGAGAATCTCCTCCTGTTGGAAAAGATCTCACACCAGCCAGCTAGGTGTCTTGCTTCATCATCGGGTCTGCTCTTATCGGTTGGCGCTGCATACCCGATCGGCGCCGAGATGGGGCCTTCTTGGCGGAGATCTTTATTCCTATGCCAAAGGGTGTAGTGTGTGTAGGGCCCTAAAGTAGTGTAGGTGCTAACGATAGGTGAATAAATGTAATCTAAAATAGGAAATGGTGGTCCACTCAAAATAATTTTAATGAGACGTGGCCATCACCTAATTAAAATGAAAATGCGTATCTTACTCTAAAATGTGAGATTATACGCTTATAATATAGGTCAACATGTTTCTTGCCTTTATTCTTAATAGATGGCAATTCTTCAGGACCAAAAATAGGATCTACCTAGACTTTTCGGTGGTGGCAAAAACGGTGAAGTAATGAACCACTGCGTACAGCACCCTCAAAAGTGATACCTGTAGATCTAAAACCAACCTGCAATGAAACAAGTAATGAACAAAAATTTAGTCATATTAAAATTATTCGGGTAATTCAAGGACCCTGTGTCTCAATCAAACCCATAGTGCAGCCAAAGCATGCCGAACACAGGTGACTGATGGCATGAAAAGTCTGAACTGCATTTGGTGAGGAAGAAGTAACAACATATTAAGAATGGCAGCTAATGAGCATCGCAAATAACTTACCCAAATTGGGTCAAGGATGCACGGCACAAAACGGCTGGCGAGGACACTAAAGCGTAGTGTCCTGTGGGAGTTAAAAACAGAGAGCAAATGCTGGGAGATTAAACAGCCAGAAACAGCTACTTAGTTAGTATATCAAGCAAGAAAGATGAAGAAGAAACAACATGACACATACCCAGTCGTATCACAATCATGTCCATCAGTGTCAGCCCATCAAGGCGAACAACTCAGCCCTTCAATGTCAATTGAAAAGACAAAGGGCGTGGATTTACCAGTCTGCGCCTCCCGGTGTTGATACCTCCGCTGAATCAAGTCAGCGTCAAATGCGCACTCGGTGCTATCGTGATATAGCCAACGTTCCTCTGGTATCAATCACAAAAAGAAGAAATATCAGCTCAAAATGTGGGAGATCCCTAGAAACGAACTCACCAACATCCTTCCGTTTGAGGGGATAGTGAAACCGGTATGTTGGCGAGCGTCCAGGTCAATAGAAGATCCGGGTTAATAACTAGATTAAGTAGATTGGTAGGGGTTCTTCCTCGTTAGAATCAACAATATTGTAATGCTAACTATTTGAAATAATATGTAAGGGACGCCGACCCACAACATTCGGCATCAGGTAGGAGTCCGGGGAGTTTCTAGGGATCTCCCACATTTTGAGCTGATATTTCTTCTTTTTTGTGATTGATACCAGAGGAACGTTGGCTATTTACCACGATAGGCACCGGGTGCGCATTTGACGCTGACTTGATTCAGCGGAGGTATCAACACCGGAGGCGCAGACTGGTAAATCCACGCCTTTGTCTTTTCAATTGACATTGAAGGGCTGAGTTGTTCGCCTTGATAGACTGACAGTGATGGACATGATTGTGATACGACTGGGTATTGTCATGTTGTTTCTTCTTCATCTTTCTTGCTTGATATACTAACTAAGTAGCTGTTTCTGGCTGTTTAATCTCCCAGCATTTGCTCTCTGTTTTTAACTCCCACAGGACACTACACTTTAGTGTCCTCGCCAGCCGGTTTTGATGCCGTGCATCCTTGACCCAATTTGGGTAAGTTATTTACGATGCTCATTTAGCTGCCATTCTTTAATATGTTGTTACTTCTTCCTCACCAAATGCAGTTCAGACTTTTCGCATGCCATCAGTCACCTGTGTTCGGCATGCTTTGGCTGCACTATGGGTTTGATTGAGACACAGGGTCCTTGAATTACCCGAATAATTTTAATATGACTAAATTTTTGTTCATTACTTTGTTTCATTGCAGGTTGGTTTTTAGATCTACAGGTATCACTTTTGAGGGTGCTGTACGAGTGGTTATTACTTCACCTTTTGTAGTTTTTTACCACCACCGAAAAGTGTAGGTAGATCCTATTTTTGGTCCTGAGGAATTGCCATCTATTAAGAATAAAGGCAAGAAACATGTTGACCTATATTATAAGCGTATAATCTCACATTTTTAGAGTAAGATACGCATTTTCATTTTTAATTAGGTGATGGCCACGTCTCATTAAAATTATTTTGAGTGGACCACCATTTCCTATTTTAGATTACATTTATTCACCTATCATTAGCACCTACACTACTTTTAGGGCCCTCACACACACTACACCCTTTGGCATAAGGAATAAAGATCTCCGCCAAGAAGGCCCCATCTCGGGCGCCGATCGGGTATTGCAGCGCCAACCCGATAAGGAGCAGACCCGATGATGAAGCAAGACACCTAGCTGGCTGGGTGTGTGAGGGTCTTTTTCCAACAGGAGGAGATTCTCCTCTAAAAGTCTCGCTCTATACCATTGTGTGGAGCCTTTGATTGAATATAACCACCTGCTGTTAATATTAGGAACTGCATACTTTAATTGTAGAGACTAGCATTCCACTCAGTTACGCTGGTAAGCTGCTATGGCCCCAACACCGATGATGAAAGGTTTTTCACCACACTATGGGGGCTAATCATAAACATTGGGTCCACACACGTCATTTGGGGTGGAGACTTTAATTTTACTGTCCAACTAGCCCTTGACCGTTCCCATCCTCAGCCACATCGTCATACAAAGGCCCAATGCCAACTGCAACAGATTATGAAAGAACATCAACTGATTGATGCATGGTGAGCTGCACACCTAACAGATAGGGAGGGGACATATCACTCCACCGTGCATTCCAGCTTGTCTCATTTAGATCACTGGCTGGTGACTAGAGGACTCGGAACCTGGATAACACACAAACAACACCTAGCACATACTTACTATGACCATTCCCCGGTGCTTATGCAGATGTCTCCACCGGGGGGCCCCCCGCTATTTGTCCTGGCGACTTCCTATGCAGTCATTGCTGGACAAACCCTTTAGGGCGTAACTGGAGCAGGAGTTGGAGGAGTTTTTCAAACGCAATATAGACTCCGTCCCTACACAGCCGACGGTATGGGAGGCATTGAAAGTAACCATATGGGGCATCTGCATTGCAAAAGCTGGAGGAATACTGACGGACATTAGACATACATTGGGAAAGCTGGAAAAGAATATCCATGAGTTAGAAACAGAGTACGCCGTGACGAACGAAGGGAAGGTACAGGGCAAAGTAAGGGAAATGCTCACTGAATATCAAGATACGGCGAAAAGGGAATGCCTATTCTGCGGAAAATATCACAAAGCTGGAGATATGGAGAGGGGGAACGACCGGGAAAGGCGCTGGCGGAACTGACACGCACACCCCGTTCTCCAATCACGTGCTAGAGATTCGCGATATGACAGGACAACCCCAAAACGACACTGAGGCGATACTGCAAGCCTTTTGGGAACATTACTTCTTGCTATACTCCAGCCAACGATCTGCCTCCATAAACGCACCCCCTATTTAGAAGCTGTAGAGCTTGGATGGTTCAGTGACGCACAGCGAGAATTCTTTGCAGCGGAAATTAGAGGAAGGAGAAATCCGAGCGGCTATTATGCAGCTGGGGTCAGGAAAGGCCTAAGGGCCAGATGGGAAACGACCTTAACAACGCGGTCAAAACACCGCAGTACATTTAGATCGCTGCTTTAGCAACGCAGAGTCGCTACCACGACTTGCACTGGAGGGCTCTAGACTAAGGAATAGTGTGATTTACTATTCCAACACCTTCCCTACTGTACGTAGGCTGGAGTTGGAATAGTAAATCATACTATTCCTAGGTCCAGCGCTCCTACAGCACAAGTCGTGGTAACGACTTGCGTTGTAAAAACAGCGATGTAATGTACCGCAATCTAAATGATCGCGTTGTTACATCATACATCCGGGCCAGATGGGCTCCCGGCAGAGTTTTATAAAGCATACATAGGTACTTTGGCGCCCGCTCCTAAAAAAAACTGTATGATGAGGCATTACAATTAGGCACACTACCCCACATGATGCGGGAAGCCCTGATCATTTCCATCCCGAAGCCAGGCAAGCCACCTGACAATAGCTAGTCTTACAGGCTGCTGTCTTTAATAAACTGCGATGTAAAAAAACTGGCCAAAATGCTGGCAAATCGTCTCAGTTCGTTAATGGATGGCTTAGTACTTCCAGATCAGGCTGGATTCATCCCGGGCAGAGCCACCTCATATAACTTCCAAACACTATTCTCGATAATGCAGGATATAGACCCGGAGTTAAGCGCCGTGGCGGTCTTTCTAGATGCCACAAAAACTGTTGACTCACTGGAGTTGGATTTCTTGATGTCAGTACTGCAACGTATGGACTTTCCCCTGCGATTCAGAGTGGGTGCAACAGTTATATCACAAGCTGTTGGCGAAGCTGCTTATTAATGGAGCGCACTCCCCTGCTTTTGCCATTACTCGACGAACCAGGTTGGGCTGCCCCCTTTCACCCCTTCTCTTCGCCCTGGCGATAGAGCCATTGACAGCTATGCTTAGACACACCATCTGGAATATGCACTTAGATTCCCCTCCAGACATGTGATGGTGTCGCTATATGCAGACGACATTACGTTATACATCAGAGACCCCCACATCAGTCTGAATGCAATATTACAGGAGTCTATCAGGTTTAGAGAACTCTCAGGCATAAACATCAATTGGGAAAAATCCCAGATGTTCCTGTTCACTCCTAACACCCCTCCTTTGTCTCTGAATACCCACTGAAATGGTATGAGTCAGAACTCAAATATCTGGATATAGTAATCACCAGAGATAGGGAGGAACTGCTGAGAGCAAATTATGGTAAGCATTAACCTCCATCTCAGAATCCATCACCCGATGGATTGCTATGCCCCTATCACTGGCAGGGCGCATAGCGCTTATGGAAATGGTTATCCTACCTCGACTGCTATACCTATTCATAAACATCCCTTACACATCGGGACGCACTTTCTTCCGAAGCATGAGAACTCAGCTTATTCGACTTGCTTGGGGAGGAAAACAACCCAGAATCTGCTGGGACACTCTTACACTACCTTTCGCGAAGAAGGGGGGGTTCGATGCACCAGATCTGGAACTTTATTATTTAAGCGCACAGGTACACTACGCGGTGTATTGGTATCACCCCCCCACCATTCATGCCACACATCGCAGTGGAACAGGGATACATGACACCCATACCACTGACGGGTTTCCTCGGTGTTGACAGAGAGGCAGCTGGAGGGGGAGACTCTACGTTATCGTGTACAAATACGGCCTGGAAAAGTATTGCAAAGTGGCTATATGATGATGGCTACCCCTGGCCTATCATCCAGATGTTCCAGTGACTCATGAGAGAATCTGTTGCAATATGCTACATCGCTATAATATCCACACCTGGGGGAATCTGTATACGGAGGGAAGCTTTCGCAACAAGGAAGAGTTCTTTGGCGAAAACCCCTCCTCACCTGTAGAATTATTCTTGTACATTAGACTAAGACAGGATTTCAAAGCTGCCACCCCAGATTTCCCCGTTGAACCACCTAAACTACCACCACTATACAATATGCTCCAAGCAAGCAAATCATTGCACGCAGTGGCGCAACTGTATCGAGACACCCTCATGTCGCGAGGGGAGACCCCGTGCAGCTCAAGAGAGGGATGGGAAACAGAAATAGGTGCCCCAATGGAGGACACACAGTGGGCATACTGTTGCCAGCAGACTAAGAAAATAACAGCCAGCAGTAGACTACGAATTATTCACTTCAAGTTTCTGCATAGGATGTACTATACCCCGGCAAGACTACACTTTACAATTTGAGAAACACTGACAAATGCAACAGATGTGGGGTGGAGGGGGGCAGATTTCCTACACCTGGCCTGGTCGTGCAGAACAATTTTTAAATACTGGGGAGAGGTGGGGGAGGCCCTGTCCCAGATAGTGCGCGCGTAGATAAGCCTTACTCCATTCGTTGCACTACTTGGGTACACTGAACATGTAGAAGCACCGCTGAGGCACTTGGTAGCCTTTGGATTACTGTTAGCCAAACGCAAGGTTGCAAGTAGATGGGGACGAGGAAGAGCTCCTAAATTCAAGGAATGGCTACAGGATCTACTTTACTGTCGGGAACAAATGACCATATATGCTGAACTCCTGCCTGTGTCATCCAGACTCACAGATATATGGGATCCCCTAAAGCAAACCAGAGTTAAGCCCCTATGTCTTACAACAGCATGACAACACTGCATGGCAACTCTCACATAAGACACCAACCTAGAGAATACCAAATGCCAACAAGGGGAGGATGGGATAACTGGACATGAAATACCTGATCATGTAACTGTGCTAGAGGTGCAACTGGAACAACAAAAGTTATGTAACATTTAACATGTAGAGATGTGACTTGTTGAAGATCTTAAGTGTTGTGCAATCAAACAAGATGTTGATTATGAAAACAACAATAAAAAGAAGTTAAAAAAACAACCAGCAAAATACTTAAACATGTATTATTAAACATGTATTTAAAAGCCACAGTTTAGGTGTATTTATGGTTAAGGATGAAACCCAAAAACCACAAACATTTTGCAAGTTTTGATTCGGACTGCAATCCTTAACTTACACAGCATCCATGCAAGCCATAACTAGCACACCAAGTGCAAAGCTTATATATGACCTTACCATTGATGCAACAAATGCAAAAGCAAATACCGTAAATAACTTTAAAGATGAGATTATATTTCATATAACCCTTAAAATCCTGGAAAGAAATGACTATGAATCTAAGAATGTTAATTGGTCTGTATATATATTGTTATTTAATCACATTGCACTCCTAGGTGTTGTTACATATTGCTTTTAATAATGTGAGGTCATAAGCATTGAACCATTTTATCGTGGGATGTGCCAAAAATAGTAGTTCATTTGCAAGGGGCTGTGAACCCCAAGACAGGGTCCGACAACTTTTAAAAGCCAAGAGTCTGGCCATAGCCAAAATACATTTAACAAAGCTGCTGCTTGATTTTACAAAAAATACCTTTGCATGAAATATTGTGGTCATTTTTGCACCCTTCAGTGTGTAAAAGATACACAATGATGGATGGAATATGGAACAAATCAAACATTCACCCCAGGTCAAGAGATCTGTGTTCAATCCATTGTTCTTTTGCTCACCATGCCACTCCAGTTTTAGACCCAGCCATATGCAAATCAGTCTCTACTATGCTCCTTGTGGTAACAGTCCATACCGAATTGCCAAGCCAGGTCCTCCCTGGACCAGAAACAAGCATCCTGGGACCGGTTACGGGGTATCACCCTTCATCAGCCCAGCTAGCTTGAATTCAGTGGATAAGTGAGCCTGCGAGCCACGTCTGGGCATACCCGGCGCACTTAGGGTGAGAAAGCAAAAGAAACACAATGATGGATGAAATCTGGAACGAATCAAACATTCACCCGCAGTCAAGAGATCTGAGTTTTAAATCTATTGTTCTTTTGCTCACCATGCCACCCCAGTTTAGACTCAGCCATATGCAAATCAGTCTCGACTAAGCCCCTCATGCGAGCGGTCAGCCCGAACTGCCAAGCCAGGTCCTCCCTGGACCAGAAACAAGCATCCTGGGACTGGTTTCAAGGTCTCACCCTTCATCAGCCAGGCTAGCTTGAATCCAGTGGAACAGTGAGCCTGGGACCCACATCTTGGCATACCCGGCACACTTAGGGCGAGAAAGCAAAAGACACGCAATGATGGACGGAATGTGGAACAAATCAAACATTCACCCCCAGTCAAGAGATCTGGGTTAAATCCATTGTTCTTTTGCTCGCCATGCCCCCCAGTTTGGACCCAGCCATATGCAAATTAGTCTTGACTATGCTCCTTATGGGAACAGTCCAGCCCGAACTGCCAATCCAGGTCCTGGGGGTGAATGTTTGACATTGTTTCAGCATTCCATCCATCAATTTTTCTTTTTGCATTTATAGCCCTAAGGGGGAAGGTTATGCCCACACTTTGGTCCCGTGCTCACCATGCCACTGGAGTGTAGGTAGCCTGGCTGGTGAGGGGTGATACCCTGAAACCAGTGCCCAGGATGCTTGTTTCTAGTCCAGGGAGGACCTGGCCTAGCAGTTTGGGTAGGACTGTTCCCATGGAGAGCAGGGTCAAGACTTAGTTGCATATGGCTAGGTCTAAACTGGAATGGCATGGTGTACAAAAAAACGATGGATTTAGACCCAAATCTTTGCACTGGGGTGAATATTTGACATTGTTTCAGCATTCTATCCATCAATTGTTCTTTTTGCATTTGTCGCCCTAAGTGGAAAGGGTATGCCCAGACGTGGGTCCCTTGCTCACCATGCCACTGGATTGAAGTTAGCCTTACTGATGAGGGGTGATACCCTGAAACCCGTTCCAGGATGCTTGTTTCTGATCCAGGGAGGACCTGGCCAGGCAGTTCGGGCTGGACTGTGTATATTAAATTTAAATCCCGTACCATCTGCCTCTAGCCCAAGCGAGGTGGAGTGAGCTCGGAGGGTCGGGAACCCATAAATATTAGTACGAAAGCCGTGACTCTAGGCAAGTATGCACCCCAAAAAGCGAACCTTAGATGCAGTATCTTTTCTTCCTCGTTAGTGCAGAGAAACCAAACCATCGCTTTTTGACTTCACAACTTAGTCTTGTTCACTGTAAATCTCATGATAGTGGTAGAAAGACTATAAAAACAAGGTGTCATTCAAAGTGAAAATGGACAAATCATAAAAACTGAAAACATACTTCAAAAACAACCGAGTTAATATCCTCTTTTGCTGCAATCATATTTAGTTATGGACAAATTCAATTATGTTTACAGACAACTTTTATCAACCAGTGGCAATAATTTTAGCAAATCTTCTTGCCAATATATAGTATGATAACAAATGTAAATTGCCCAAGTGGGCACTTATCCATAGTATGACCCATAACGTCAAATGGCAATATTTGACTTTATGGGACATACTATACTATGGCAATTTAAATTTGTTATCATGGTATTATCTTTCGAGTTAAAATTATGCCCACTAGGGTGATGTACTCTGAGGGGGAGCAAAGTTATAGCAGGATATCCAAGGGGCACTCTTTGGAGTGTAACTTCCTGATTAACAGATGATACTCAGGAGGTTACTCTGTATTGCAATGTTGCTGGAAGACTAGGATCTTGAGCTATTTTCTTTAGTCTGGTCAGTTTCTATTGTGATGGTTTTCCCTAGTCGCTGATCCCAGTTGGAGCAGGCCTTGAATCTTCGCTTTTCTTTCTTGCACTTCCTGAATTCCAGAACGGTCATAAAGGTCTTGCTATGTTGTAAAGTTATCCAGATATATTCATCGTGGTCACAGGGGTATGGTGAATTGCCTTATAGATGATGCTGAAGATCTTTAAGATTTTGTCTGTGAGAGGAGGCAGTCAGTGGAGTTCACAGTCAAACTGATTTTGTGAAATTTCTGAAGGACTGATATTGCTTACTGGTAACTTTAATGAAAACAAACTCCATCTTGGCCAGGTTCATTCCCCGATGGGCTTTGAATATCCAGGCTCTAATGGTTGCAAGGTAGTTCTTTAGTCCGGTGGTGTTGTGGGCAAATGAAACACTTGGGTAAAGTTGGGCATCATCTGCATACTGGTGAATGCCAATGCCAATGCCTTTGTCTGCCAATAAAACTCTGAGTGGATCTAAATGGAAACTGAAAATTATAGGTGAGGGAACAGAGATGTAGCAGAGGTCTGCAAGTTACAGGGATGGTCCAGACCTGGAGGGATCCATTTTAATCAACTGGAATCTCTTTTCCAGGTATGACCTAAACAACTGTAGGAAAATGCAGTTTAAGCCTATTTAAAGTGCTAGATTGTAAAGCATGCTGCTGGGAGGTCAAGTAAGATAAAAAGCCTCTTGTGACCATTGTCTATAATCTGAAGAGTGCCCTTATCTACTTAGTGGGTGTTAGATTTGGGGGTCTCTAGTTGGCAGAGGTAGGTACCTTTGTCCAAATAGGGACCCTTGAGTCTAGTCAGGGAAAGTAGGTACACTCCCGAAATAACCCCTGCTCACCCTCTTGGTAGCTTGGCACGAGCAGACAGGCTTAGTTCAGAGGCAGTGTGTAAAGCATTTGTGAACACATACAGTAATCAAGTGACAACACTACAAATGGACACCACACAGGTTATATATTTATAAAAATAGGTATACTTTATATAGATTTATCACAAGACCATAAACGACAAAAATAATCCACAATACTGTTAAGAATACTTAGTTCTGATCAAAAGGCTTCATTCAAGGTTCTGTGCGAGTCGGTAGCCTCCTCCGGCTACGGCGATGTCGAGAACAAACAGAGTCTAACAAATCCAGCTGACCGCGTCGAGACGGGCCAACACAGCATAGACAGACTCGGTCACAGTACCTTTTACTTGAAGCGGCAGGCACGGGCGTGCGAGCCGGATGGCTGTTCGTCGCGGTCGCGATGCAAAAATGGAAGCGTTGCAGGACGCGTTGTCCCTCGATGCGGTGCAGGCAGCGGCTCGTTGACGTCGTCGAGACGGAGTCGGTGAGACCAGGGCCGTGCGTTGCAGGGCGAGACGGTGCTTCGATGCGGTGCTGGCAGGTTGCGGTGCGGCGACGGAGCCGGATTCAGGAGCTGGCGTCGATCAGTCCGGACAGCGGTGCGAGTCGGGCGGTGCGTCGCAAAGCGTGCGAGCGGTGCCCAACTCCGGTGCGGTCACAGGACTCGAACTCAGCAGCAGTGACCGTGTCGGTCGGACCAGTTCGATTCGGCGTAGCGAAGCGTTGCAGGACGCGTTGTCCCTCGATGCGGTGCAGGCAGCGGCTCGTTGACGGAGTCGGTGAGACCAGGGCCGTGCGTTGCAGGGCGAGACGGTGCTTCGATGCGGTGCTTACAGGACACCGAGTCGGTCGTGGGAGTCGGTCACAGCTCCCTACCTCTGTAGCCACTGAAACAGAGTTTCCAGCAGCAATTCACAAAGGGGGTGAAGTCCAATGGTCCTGGGACTTCGGTCAGGGGGCAAGCTCTCTTCCAAGCCCTTGGAGATCCTTCACAAGTTGATGAAAGTCACAGCAAAGCAAAAGTTCCTTTCTCCTCTCTTTGGCAGTCAGGCAAACCACTGCAGGCCAATCCCCCAAGCAGCACTTCAGGCTTAGGGATAGTCTCTCCTCAGTTTCTTCTTGGTTCCGCTCCTCAGCAAAGGTTTCTTCTTGTTCCCAAAAGTGATCTGATTTTCCTGGGGTCTGGGTGCCCCTCTTATACCCTGATTCTCTTTGTTCTCTGGAGGCAGAGAGGCCTCTGCCTAGTCCAAAACCAGTTCTGGTCAGTTCTGGAGTACTTTGTTTTTCTGACTCCTTCTTTCCTTTCAGAATGTGGGGCAGAGTGCTCAGCCGCCCGGCAGGAGGTGGAGCCAGCATTGTGGAAGGCAGGCACAGCCCTATTCAGACCCAGGTGCAGCTCCTCCCTCCACTCTGGATGCAGATCTTTCTATTCAGCCCTGCGCTGACTCACCCTGTCTCCTGTAGCCACCCCCAGCCCCTGTCACTCAATCTCCAGACAAGGAATACACAACCTAGCAGAGGCAGGCTTGGATAGTTAGGCAAGAAAATACCCACTTTCTAAAAGTGGTATTTTCGAACACAGAATGTTAAAACCAACTTCACTAAAAGATGTATTTTATCATCCTGAGTTCAGGCATACTAAATTCGTTTTTCTACCATGTTCCCTGGGTCAGTTCTGACTATGAGGTGTAATAGTCAGTCTGCCCATTCTGGCCTATGGGGAGCAGGTAGCCTTGCAATAGTGAAGAACGAAAATGGCTGTAATTCACTATTAGGACATGCCACACACACCAGGGCATGTCCTACCTTATACTTACAATGCACCCTGCCCTAGGGCCTACTTTAGGGGTGACCAACATGCAGTAAAGGGAAGGTTTAGGGACTGGTAAGTGGGTGTACTCACCAAGTCGACATGGCAGCCCGAGGCTGCACACAGGCTCTGCGATGGCAGGCCTGAGACACATTTTACAAGCCGCTTCTGTGGGTGGCACAACCAGTGCTGCAAGCCCACCAGCGGCATTGGATTTACAAGCCCTGGGCACACTGAGTGCGCTGTACTAGGGACTGACAAGTAAACCAATCATCCAATCATGGAGTCACTAATACATGTATCAATTAACGATAGGGAGCACTTGCACTTTGGCACTGATTAGCAGCGGCAAAGTGCCCATGAGCATCTAGTCCAGCAAAAACATATCGGCAACCGTGGAGGCATTACGAAAAAATGGAAGGGAGACCCACGCCAAGGATGCCAGGTCTAACAGTGGGTCTCTAACTTCGTGTTTCCTTTAATCTCATTGGATCTTAATCTTTCCAGGATTAAAAGGACCCAGGAAGATACTGTGTAGGGATTCATTGATGATTCTTGTTCCAGCACCTTTGCTTCTCTGGATAGCTGCTTTATAACTGATGGCTGGATGATATTCACATTCTGAGACATTGCCCTAAATGTCTCTAGTAGACTCACCAAGATTTTTACTGTAGGATTTGTCGATGGTAGACCATTTGGTGCTTCTGAATGGAAGAACTGATGGGGCATCACTGGACTTGGTGTGCTATCAGTGTATTGGCAGCTCTTGACTATCTTGTCCTTGAAGAATGTTTTGATGGTTGATGTTAGACCTGTAATCCTTGGTGTGGTCTTCCCAGAAACGTTTTGCCGTCACTCATCCTGTTTTCTGAATTTCATTTGTGTTGGCATTAGAACACTGTGCACTTTGCCACTGCTAACCACAACTAAAGTGAGTGGTTGTACTCAATCCCTTATACTTGATGAAATTGGCCAACACCTGATTTGCACATTTAATTTACTTGTAAGTCTCTAGTAAAGTGATACTACATGTACCCAGGGCCTGTAAGTTAAATGCTACTAGTGGGTCTGTAGCACTCGTTGTGGCACCCACTAAAGTAGCACTTTAAAACTTGTCTCATGCCTGCTATTGTAGCCTGTAAGGCAGTTTTAAATTGCCATTTCAACCTGGTGAAGTAATACACGGCGCACTTAGGGTGAGAAAGCCTGGCCAGGCTTAAACCTTCATTTTTAATACATATAAGTCACCCCTAAGGTAGGCCCTAAACACCCCACATGGCAGGGTACACTGTATTTAAAAATAGGACATGCGTTTTTACGTTTTACTTGTCTTGTTAGTGAAAAACTTCTACATTTGTTTTTCACAACTGTAAGGCCTATCTCTTCCACTGAATAACATTGGGTTACCTTATTACATTTAATACGTGCTAACGTTTGATTGGGAACAGATAGAAATGTCAAGTTTGAACTCAAATGAGGTGTTATTTAAAACACTCTTTAATGGTAAAGTCAGATTTAATGTCACAATACTGAAAATGGCACATTAAGAAAGTTGGCATTCTCATGTCCCAATCATTTGGTGCCTGCAGCTTGTGTCCTAGATCACATGCCTGTAAATAGCTTGGCAGTTGGCCTTTGTGTTTTCTTCTTTGGCAGTGAGATATAGGGGGACTAGCTGTTGGCAGGATGGGCCATCCTGCCAGGATCGTGGGATGGGGAGGAGCTATTCCCTGCCTCACTTAGATCTCAAGGGGCGACCTCCAGTATACTCATAAAGGGACCTGACACCAGTATTTGGTCACCTCAGACTACATGGGGCCTTGGCAGGGGAAGGGAAGAACTTTACAAAACCAGAAGTGGGGGTAGCCAGGATGTCACCCTCACTTTAAAGGCTGGCACCAGGTATAAATATGAAACCCCTTGAACCACCTCTTCAGTACACTCATTGGCCTGTAGACATCTCAGAGGAAGGACTGAATTCTTCCCCAGAGGACTACCCTGCAGCTTGAGGCATGCCTTATTCCCCAGAGGTCTGTCTTGCTGCTTGAGGCCCTGTTATCTTTTTTCCCAGAGGACTGCCCTGCTGCTATAGGCTTGCCTGGACCCCCAGAGGACTGCCCCCTACTACCAGTGGACTGCCCTGCTGATAGAGGCCTGCCTGCACCCCCCAGAGGACTGTCCTGCTGCTTGAGGCCTGTCTTGCTGAAGGAGAACTTAACTATCTACTTGTTCCCGGGGAGACCTGAGTGACGCCAAGGGACAGTTTTCTTGTTCTGACTTACAGGGACACAGCAAGCTCCGAGGCCTCCCTGCAACTGCCCAGCTGACCTGCTGCAACTGGACCTGCCTGAGGCCTGCTAACCTCTGCTAGAGTAAGTTCCTAATCCCCCAGAGGTGCCTCCACAGGTCCTGGACCCTTGGCTGGCATCAGAGGGCATTACTCCTAAAGCAAGGGAGAAATACTAAAGGTTTGGGTTGTTCACGGCCGAAAACAGGCTAATTCGTGCAGAGACTCTGCCTCCAGTGACAACCATCAATGTGAAGCTCTGGTGAACCCGACTCTTGGCGCTACAATGCAAGCAAATTGAGAAAACTACACTTCACGCTCCAATAATGATCGTCCGTGACACCCAACCGGATCTTCGTGCGACAGCCGTGCCATCTGTTACCCCAGGCCTGCTCTTCATGCTAAAGCGAAGACCATCCGCGACGCTCACTCTGTTCCTCGCGTCCTCCTCCACCGCTAACTGTATTCTTCATGCATGACTTTAAAAAGGTAACTTTTTCAGTGGACTTTTCTGGCCCCTGTATCTGGCCTGTGCTCCATCGTGCTTGGCCTGAACTTGTGACTTTCCCCCGGTCTAGCACGACTAGATGACCACAAGTGGCGTTTTGTGGTTTGAGGTGCTATATCCACCGAAAACTTTCAAATTTCATATCTTTGATTCTAGTGATTGGATTTTTGTCGTTTTGTTCTTATCTTATTTATTAAAATTTTCTCTATTTTTCTAAATTGGTTTGGGATTTTTCTTGGGTTGGGTCTTCACTTTATTAAGTTTGTGTGCTGCATGAATACTTTACACAATGTCTCTAAGTAAAGCCTGACTGCTTTTGTGCCAAGCTAAAAGAGGGTTAAGCACAGGTTAACTTAGTGACTTTTGTGATTCACCCTCACAAGGATTGTGGTTGTTGCTTGAGTAGGGCTTCACCCCACTCAACCAATAACCCAATTTCTTACAGCACAACATTATTGATGAAAGCATTTACACAGCACTTGATGGCCTTGAAAAGGGCCTTTTCCAAAAGTAAGGCATTGCTGATGACATTCTTTTAGTAGGTAGACTTGGCTTCTTCTATAAAGAGTCTGTGAATGGGGTGAAGTGTTTTTCAGACTGGTCGGACCCCCTACTAACTGTGTGTGTATTTGCTTCTAATCCTGTTATCTGATAGCTTGTTTGTTATCAATTAACTTATGGATGTATCAAGATGTGGAGGGTTTGGTTGTCATGGACTAAGATATCAGTGATGCAGATGTCTGCTCTAATCTGGAGAGTGGTGTTGCGGTCCAGTAGAAAGGTCTCAGTGTTTGTACTAGAGTTTGTCCGGATTGCCCTGTCATTATGGAGAGCACCTTGTGGGACATTGGTGAAGGATCTGCTCAGCGTCTTTATTGGCTTTGATTCCATATTTATTGGCTTAGTTCATTTTTAGTAACAACCTTTTCTCCAAGTGAAATCCATTCCACTACCTGGTGGGATAAACCTTGCTCCAATTAGCCACAGTTGAAATCCCACTCACATAATGTTGGTTTATTCTATTGAAAACAGCCTTAATAACTTTCAAGTGTATATTGTTATTCTTTAATAGTCATTTCTCACCCTCTTTTTAGCCTCCCATAGCGTTTGGAACTTCTTAATGTATGTGTCAAACTCCTTAAATATCAGCGGCCATGGCTTCAGTGGACTGTTATTGTCCTTCTCTAAACTTGGAGAATCAATAATGCCAGAAAGCCATATTCAACCTCTGCATTCCTTGATGTGTTAGCTATTCTCATGTTTAACTTACCTTTGAAAAACAAGGCCATTTTAAGGAGGTGTTAATCATTACCTTTGAAAGAACCTCTATTGTTTCAACTTGTAGATATTCTAGCTCAGGCTTCTTCAACAAGTAGCTCGTGAGCTACTGGTAGCTCTCCAGCTACCTGTAAGTAGCTCTCAATTTGTGCAAACATCCTACTAAATTGGAACATTTTGCTTGTTGAATATTATGGATGCTGAAATTGTGTATTAAAGACAAAAATTTGTATGTCTCCAGAACTCATAGGCTGATGTTTGGAGAAAGAAGGCTGGATTTCAAAAATATAGTTAAAGCTGATTTTTGAACCACAAATCATGTGGGGAGATTTATTACTACTATTGCCAGGACCTTAGCAGCTTTATTATTATATTAAAATTATATTATAGATTACCCATGTAGAGGCATTTCAAATTGCAAAAGCCTTTTCTACATTACTGCTGTAACCCTGTCTGATGCACTGAGGGGATCACTTTAAGTAATTGGTGGCACTAACGTAATCTTCTCTGATGTGGTCACTATGACAACACTGATAATATTAGTGGCTTACAATCATTTTCATTGAACATAAGTAGCTCTTATTACACAAAAGGTTGGAGACCCCTGTTCTAGATTCTTCAGCATTGGTTCTGCCTCAGATTCTCAAGCTTTAACGATTCTGTCTCATCCTGTCAGGAAGCTAACCATTCTGTAGTTCTTAAGCATGGGCACTGTGGGATCTTTCTGCTCCAGGATTTGTCAGTAACTGCCTGTATTAGGTTTAGACATGACAGTGCATGTCTCTAGCACATCCAGATTTGCACACATTTTTTAAATGCAATACTCTCCATGGCACATTCTTGAAAGCAAAGGATGAGGCTGGAACATTTTCCACAGCAATAGCCAAAGGTATTTATTGTGCCTAAGCGCATATGCAACCCCACCTATACCTCTCTTCCTTTTCTGACACTGCCACTTACCTTGGGACAGAGGGTCCCTTTCCTCTAATTAATTATTGACGTCTCTCCAACGCAAGTACCAGAAGCACTGGAGTGCATACTTTCTCTGTCATTTCAGTTGGTATTGATCCTCATTCCCTCTCTGCTCCCTAGTTCACATTCCTTGACTCCTTTCTATGCTGTTGAAACAGTCTCCATAGAGGGCCTTTGAAACAAACTGATATCCCTCTAGCTAAACCATGTAAACCCTGCCTTTAGTGCTTGACTCTATGGCACCCCTTTTGACAGTTGCAGCAATTACCATACCATTTTCTTTAGTGCCCTGAAGTGCTGGTTTGGCCACTTGATGGACAATATCAGAGCTTGCAGTATTTGGGAATTTCAGGGTTTAGTCATGAAGAAGCACAAGATAAATAAGTAGATTTTTTCATAGTCTCCACATAAGGTAGATCTTTTCTTGTCAGACAGACTAACAGTTGGACTGGAGAAATCTCTTGAAGTCAAAGGGCACCAATTTCCGTGCTCACTCACCTGGGGGAAGTATATATGGAGAGCAGTGGAAACCCAAACATACAATCAGGGGCCCTAACAGGTGGAACCGCGCTCTGCAGAAGACTTGTCCTTTCACTAAACCTACCAAGTAGATCCATAAATAAGAAATTTGGCCCACAGCAATTTGATGTTTGTGAAACGACATTAAAACATAGGGAAAAGTCTAATGTTTTCTTCAGTTTGATGACCGTGAAAGTTGACCATAAAGCCAGCGCTGTTGCCTGATGGGATGAGATCTTTATGCATATCCCTAGACATTTGTGCATTTTTGACTGGCATAGCTGCAACAGGATGGCAGTCTTTGAATGGTATAAATATAATAAAGAATTCCAACCAAATATAATTTCAAAATGGCTGATCGATGCTATTGGCTTTGCCAATGCTTGTGCTGTAATTGTATTAAGATTGGCATAACTGATACTGGCCCTGAATGGCCATTTGTTGCAGTCGGTCTCCAACGAGAAGGAGCACGGGTGTGTGGCTGGGCAAAGAAAAGGAGGAGGGAGAAACAGGAGGGGAGAAAGGTATGGGGGACAGAGTGAGCGAAGGCAGAAGACAAAGCAAACTGGATGTCCCATGCACTCCTATTGAGTGCCAAAAGTCAAATGCCATGGAAACATCCAAAAGAAAAAAGAGTTTCTTGACGTCAGCAGTGGAAGGATGCAGTCCATCTAATCAAAAACCCGGCTAAGCCAGAATTTGTCCTGGGATGGAACAAACGCTAGAACAAGCATTTGCAATGCATTCGGTCTCGCCTTTGGGACCTTATATGTATTTAGCTATGCAGCACATTAGCCTGGGTGCTGAAACATCTACTGTTCTTTAACATGGAGGGAAAGTAAGCACCAAACTGCGTGACGCGCCAGGTATGGGAACACATGGAGAGAAATATTGCCTTTCAGCGGGAAATGGTATAGTCCAAAGCTCAGTTGTTAATATAAAAGCAGGGCCTTCGGTGGTCAATTCATTCAAAATACAAGATTTGAAAAAAATATTATTGTCTACGGGTGCTCGTGGAAGTCAATTTCTATGGACTGGAGTCTAGAGAATGCTAAAGTGATTCTGGTATTTTACTAACCTCTGCTGGTCGTTTTCTATCAAGAAAGTTAAATAGAGGCAGTTGCCAGAAAAATAAAAAAAAGAAAGTCCCTCAGCAGAAAGCAGTTCTGGTATTTTACTGACCTCTGCTGGTCATTTTCATCAAGACAGTTAAATAGAGGCAGTTGAACAGAAAAAAAGTCCCTAAGCGGAAGCAGACAAGTCCTAGGGCTGATCTCCAGAGCCCACAAAGTACATAAACATATAAGTATATACTAAAATATATATACTAAAGTATATACTAAAGTATATACAAGAGGTCTGGAATGCTCGACCTAAAAGGAGAAATTACATCAAATTAATAGGAATTGGAATGGACAAGAAAGCCAACCAATCATAAGCAAGGGGAAGATCGAATGGTCACTCTAAGCATATGTTAAAGAATTGGTTACATTGCTGTCTGCGATAGACCGCAATTTCTGTCTCTCGTGAGATCACAAAAAACATTCAAAGAAAACAGCCCATTCAAAATAAGAGAAACCAAAAAATAAATTATTTGTTGGAAGAGCAAGAAGAATAAAGGCAAGGTTTTGGTTTTTTTCTGGTTGTAGAAGTTGTTTTTACTTATTTTTTGCTGTAGAAGCAATAGCAATAAATGGTTCCTATATTATGAATTACTGAGTAAACTACTATCAGTCAGAATACTGAAAGTGTTGCTGTAATTATTACATAATGTCAGAGTGACTTCATCCCATCCCAATTTATGACGGCTCTTCCACATGATGGAGTAATTCGCAACTTGGCAATGGTCGGCTGTGTTGCCTTCAATAGATATAGTAGAAGCCCTTGGCATGCTGGGATGGGGTTTCCTATATGTGGTTCTCTGTGCCATGAATTGTTTTACCACGTAATCAACTGAATCATACTGCTTTATAGTGATCCCGTAGTAACTGGCTCTCTTGTTCTAATGGTTGGACTGTCCAGAGGGATGTCCTCTTTCACCTTTTGCTTTCTGCATTAATTATGCAACCACTGCCTGGCATCGTAAAGTGAACAGACTTAGAGGGATGATGATGTTTGGTGTGACCCATGTTTTCTCATTCTATGAGGTAGATGTACTTTCATATCAAAGGGATGCATTGCACAACCTCTCACCAACATTACAACTGTTTAACAGTGTCAGTGAATTCTTAGAACGTAAGATGAACTGGGTAAATTGTGCTTGTATATTCACCGTCTGGAAATTTGCTGAGCAGCAGTGTTGCCTATTATCTATAGGTCAATTGAAATGGGCACCAAATACTTTCAAATACCTGTGAGTTATAATTCACCACTATATAAAAGATATATTTGTGTGTCACCTGCTGAGGCCAATGTCAGCACTCTGGGGTTGTGTTCCCTTTTGGCATCACCTACCTCATTTGATACTTAAGCGAGTGGCTTTGATTAACATGATTATACTATCTTCCCTTCTCTTCTACTTTAGGAATATACCAGTGGGTCTTCCAAAGAATTTTTTGTAGCAAATTGTATACACTGTTAGTAAATTTTGTGTCAAATAGCAATAGAAGCTGAGGAAAGTAATGTTACCAATAACTGAGGGTAGTCTAGGGGCTCCTGTACTTTAGCGATACTACCTGGCAGACTTACTGCAGTCATTGTCTGGGTTTTCTGCTCAAGACCAAAGTAATGAGGTGCAGTATATATAATGTGCATGTCGGAACCCCTTTCATAGGGCCACAGGGCACTCAGGGGTTACTGGGCCCAACTATAGTGGTTTAGGCCTTTTACTTTTGATGTTCAGGTGCACCGACCTACTATGGACCTTGAGCCGCTAGGCCAAGTACCCCTTCTGCACTTGACTCTCAGTGGTAGCTGTGGTTGAGTAGTCCAAGACTCCCTCGGAGGGAAGTGTGGATACAGGTTAGTGAACATGGCTCTTAACTCAAAAAGCACACAGTAATCACAATAAATCAATGTTCAGTGAAATACTTATTCTAATAGGAAAAAGAAGTATTTTATTTCTAATTCTACGCATTCAAAGTAGTATTAACAACATTCTTAAGCAATAACACAATCACCTTGAGTTTGGGTCTATAGTGTTTCTCTGGCATGTCCCTGTCCCATCTGCTCTTTGTAACGTGTTCATGGTTATTCCCCATTCACTTGTGTGGCCGCATCTAGGGAATGCTTACCAGTAGGCCTTACTCAAGAGTCCACTCTGACTCTTAGGAAGTACTCAAAAGTGTATGTGATGCTGCAGCATCGATAGCTATGACCCCCCCCCGGGGGCCTTGTAGGCACGAATCCAGTCTTACCTGCTCCAGCAGCAAGAAAACGTTCAGTGTCTTGGCGGGTGCCCTAACCGCTGGCACTCTCATTGCTCCAGTCCTGCTCCGTCAAGTTGAGCTGCACGCAGGAGGCACAACAGCATCCAGCAGGCGCAGGCTCTCCATGAGCTTGCGCAGCCGGCTCTAGCAGTGATTGGCGGTGTTCCGGCTATTCCTCCTCCAAGGTTAAGTTCAGTGCTCACCACCGAGACAGGGGAGGAGTGACCGTGGCACTCCTGATCTGGTCCCAGTGAGGACGATGTACTCACAGCGTCCTCCTCTGTCCGGTGGGCAGTTTGGGGGGCAATATTCTCGATGCTTGATCTCGACCCACAGGTCGCACGTCAGTTCACGGGCAGTGGCCAGAACTCCGAAATTTAATTAGTACCAGCAGCCCTTCCTGTGTACCTCACACAAGGCGTCGGCCCATACTGCACACAGACCACACCAGGGCAGCCCCTCCTAGCATACGGTATTGCCGCTAGGCCCGACAACGATCTTAACACTTTTTGCAAGTGTTCACTTCTGTAAATGTGCTTATTTACAATTTTGTACCACCTTCTTTCCCATATAAGAAACCATCATTAGGTCACTGTAATTCTTGCACATTTTGCACATTATTTTAAAGAACAGGAATTTGCAATGGCCATTATTAAATACATTTTGTTACTTACAGAACAACAATGTATAGTAAAATGATGCAAACGCCCGATACTTAAAAAGTAGCTCCTGCGCATCTGCTGGAAGATAACCCATGATTATGGGGAGAAATGTATGCAGTCACGTGCAAGCGCAGTGACGCGTACATGATGCAAAGGGGTGGGGGGCTGGTACTCGTGCCCTGCCTCGTTGGGGGTGGTAAGTTTATCAGGAGGCCGACAACAATTGAGGCCAAAAATACAGGAGGCAGGGGCACTACATCCGTTAGTTACTGTATGGCACTTTTGATGACATAAGTGACATTGAGGATTGGTTCTGCGCAAGAACCATTTTGCTCATTTTACTGCTCAATGGAGAAGATCATCTCCTTATTGTGCTTTTACTGATTGTACAAGTCTCTTGATTGCCAGTGATTGACTACAGGGGCATGCCTCAGCATACGTCTATGAGATTATGTATATTTAAGCTCAGGGTGAGAGATAATGAACACAATTGTGTCACTTTTTTATCACCTTTGTTTGCACTGCTGTGTACAGCATGTTACCAATTTGCATGCTATGTGTAGTGCTTCTATATGTTGCAAGCTACATATTGTTTACCTTGTTCATGTTGGGCAGAAACAATGAAATGTGTGGTATGTCTACATTAATGCATGTCTTCTCTTTGTTTTAGTCAACAGGCATCATTATGTGTTTATCCTATTCCTGCTAAGTAGGCCAACAGGTTAAGAAATTACCTTTATCCTATTCACAGTCAGACTGTTAGCTAAAGAGAAGAGATACAATAGAGAAGCCAAATGTTATGTCATTGATTATTAACACAAAATGGGCTAGAAACACAGCCTAATACTACTAAACACATATTTCTGGTCACATGGCAAGTTAAACTACAGAAAAGTAGATACATACAATAAAGAAGTAAAGCTACATCTCATTTGTTTGTAACTGGAGCTGGGCTATGAACACAGCCCAATACTGTTAAATTACATTAACAACCATAGCCACTCTGGTGAGTCTTGGAAAGCAATACAGTGCTATCAGTTCTCCAAAGATATTACGGATAATTTGGAAACAATGTCTCATCACCTCCATCTACATATATTTACATAAAACAGGTATATTGCTTTATGGAATACTGTTTGGTAAAATAAGACAAGGAAGTATAATAACTAACTTACCAGTTGTATTAGGACAATCAGTACTCAAACCTATACTTCTTTATGTCTTTGGTAAAACAGATTTCCACACATTGTACACAATGCCTACAAAACAAAACCTGCAGAAGGTAAAGTGTACATTGTATAACACAGAGAGGAGAAATAAAATAATCAAATCCTGAGAAAGAGTACTCATACTGAAAAACTATACTACTGGTAAGAGATCTGCAAAATGATCTACTCTTTCTACACACCTTAACCTGAGTAGTAAAAAGGTTACTAGGCAGCAATAGCCCAACAAACCACTACTAATACTTAGCCATTACAAACTAAGAATGTCTGCCCCTTCAACAAAAATGTACACTTTCACAAGTAGAGAGAACGTTAGGAATTTAACATGTCCTCAAATATCAGCTTCAAACACTTCCCTTTATTGGGAAAAAGACGGGCAAACTGACACATAAATGATATGCTTAATATATTGTGGAAAAACTATTTGTTGTCAAAACTCTTTATTTTCATATTGAATCACACGAAAATCCTGGACCGTTTAATTACAACTTATAAAATACAACAAAAACGACATAACTAACAAGACTAAACTTCTGCAACATTTTTCAAGGGAATGTAGACATACTTCAAGCACTGAAATGTACTTTCATGAAGAGAGTGACCATCAACAGAATTGTTGTGACCTTTCTGTCACACATGAAGGCCAGTGTTATGAAGTCTTACATGGCACTATAGTAGGGAAAGGAAAAAAAGAAAGGGAAAAATATTATCTTCTGGCGATGTACAGGAGGAAAAACAACCAAATCCTGTATATGAATGGAATTGCACTTATATTTGTAATGTTAGAGATACATCCATTCTGAAGCTAAGGACATTTCTATTAACATATAAAAGGTCCTCACTACTTAAAAAAATAAAACTATTACAAACCTTAGACGTCTGACCGTTTTGGACCATTACTAACCTACAAGGACATTCTTCAGGTTGTCTCACAAATCACATGTGACACCACATTCCAGCATACCAAAATGCTCGCCACACATTATTCAACAATATGAAAACTTGTGCGGACATTATACTTAGTCAGAACACCATCATTGCAGTTAGAACAACTCAATTATGCTCTACTTCACTCTAGACCACCACAAGTCAACAGTATTACAGACTGCATCCAATCCAATTACTTTGATGCACTCTCTGAGAACAATAATTGTCCAGAGGTTGTCTTTACTCAGAATGAATCAGAAAATCCATTAACGGAGTTGGGCACTTACAAAATAGATATTCTTGAGTTCTAAGACGCAGTTTCGTAAATACCTAACCAAATTTGCATTTGTTGCCGAAGAACACATTATAAGAAGCAAGTTACAATGATTAATCTCCTTGTCAAAACAGAAAATTAAGAAAAATTGGCAGGGAGAAGTCATACTCTATTTGCTGAAGAAAGATATGATATCTGTGAATATCAAGTAAACTGCAATTATTGTCTTGGAAAACTAGACCATAACTTGATGCTTTCACGTGGAATTCATAACAATTTGGAAATGTATTCAATACCGTCAGGACTGCAGGGACTGAATTTATATGTATACATTTTAATCCCAACAGTCCATCATTTTCAAATCATTGTTAGAATGGAAAATTTCAGCCACGTGCACTAAAAGGTAAAGTTGTTTTCCTACCATTAGATTTCGCCAAAAACATAGAATAGAGTAGAACTTAGAATAGAACGTAAAATTGAGGAACCTTTACTGGTTTTAGTCAATGGAGTTCCTACAAAAGACAAAAAAGTTTGGCAACAATTAATACGCATAGGCAAAGTTCAGAGAGCAATACATTACCTTCCTAAAAATAGCATCTACTATAGAACTTTGTACATTGCTAACTCCATCTTGTCTACATACTCTTCATTTGAAAAAGAAAATCCAACCTGACAATTTGAAAAGATTAATGAGGAACAAGCTGAACAAATATATGAACATTACAGTATACACCCACTACACTCCAGAGACTTGATGGATCATGCTTTAGAACATTATCAGATGAAGGAAGCTAGATGAGAGCCTATTAGTATTTGGGGAAAAACACTAGAAGCAAGATGTTATCCACATTTATTCCCCACTGGAAAAGGAGGAGAATAGGATGATTGTCCAGTCCAAATATTTTCATGTGCATACCGAGCAACAAGATTATATTCAGAGGATCCACACTTCCGTCAACATATTCCTTATATTTTCACACTACTTTATGAAAGTGAACTTTCAGTCTCTTCTAATGCATATAGCACGTTAAGCGAAATACAACTTGCTTTACTAATATTACAGCACAGGAATTTGTTGAAAAGGTGCACAACAAAGATAGGAATTTAGACTATAACTTGGTCAACATTATGGCATGTCATTGAGGGACAAATTAATATTGGTTTCAGAGACACGGAAAATTGAAATGTATGCTGAGAAATTTAGGACCACCTACTTGGTTCATTACTATAAGCTGTGCTGAGTACGGATGGGACGACATGTATCAATTTCTTCATATTAAAGACAACTGCAAAACACCCACTGAATTTTGTTCTTTGGATCCTGCCAATGTTTGCAGATATTTCAACTGCAAATTCTAAACTATAATTCACTATTTAACAAACAAAAAGAAAAATCCTGTTAGAGAAGTTCTTGATTTATTTTGGTGAAAAGAGTATCAAGCATGAGGTGCAGCACACATTCATGCTTCTGTGGATCAATGATGCACCTAAGTTTGGATATGACTTGGATGAATCTGTAGTGCATCTTATTGAACGTTATGTGACTTGTGAAATCCGCCCAAAAAAGAGAAAAAACGTTATTTGAACAATTTTTACACGTTCAATCATATAAATGCGGTAAATACTGCTTAAGAAAATATCGGAACAAATCAAAATATTACTCAAAATGTAGCTTTGGATTTCCAAGATCAGTTCTACGGAAAAGAAGAGCAAACAATTCAATGTCATCTGTAAGACATGCAGTTACTGGCAAATCACAAAAAAAATCTTAGGAGACCACAAGCATCACAATGGATCAACAACTACAACCCTTTAATTCTACATATGTGAGATGATAACATGGATATACAATTCGTTGCAGCTAACTCTACAGGGGTTGCCCACTATTTTACTCTCTACACTACAATGACAGAAAAAATGGATATGAAGGAAGTATAGGAGGAAAAGTCCTGCTGAGAAATCCGTAAGCAAATAATTATTCAGATTTAGCCTTCTTATGCTACCTCACCGTAAGGTTAGTAGCTATTAAGCATGTGTCCGCTTGAGTTCCTCAAGCTTATATGGTATATCAAGGGCAATAATGTGGCTTTCTTTAGGTTTGTCATCGTCACGACGGAGAGTTCCTAAAACCCTACCTGAAATTGAATACCTTGCACACTTTGATCCCATAAAGAAATTTTGAAAACAAGTATGTTGAACACATATTATCCAAAGAGAAGCCCATTGTTAGAAGAACTATCACTATGAAGTTGCTCAGTTCTACATATATAGAAATAATACGGCAGAAGATATTAACGCAGGAAAATTTTGAGTTCAAGGGACCAATGACTGTTTTATACATCATTATAAGCCTACTCTTATTATTCATTGGAAACTTGGTTGTGAGACAAGAAGAAAAAAAAGAATTCTACCATTCAGCACTTCAACTATTGAAACCATGGCTCAAAGAGGAGGGAGAATGAAGGACTATAAACCTATGAAGATGCATTTAATGTTTGGAAAAATGACTTTGCATTGCCTCAGTTTCACAGAGAATAATATTAATGTAGAAATTAAACGAAATACTGGATCAACTAATAATAATACTTCCACTTCCAGGACTGGTGAACCACTTGGACAACCAATTATTGATAATGAAGATGTGGTTGCCATGGGCAAGGTTGAACATGCAATGGACCAAGTGAAAAAGGATGTAGACAATTTGGATTATGTTGCATCTCAATTAAATTGAGAACAACTCGAAATATACAAACACAAAAAATGGTCTATGTGATTGTAGTAGTTTTGAATCTACATTACAATGTGTGAGTTGCCAAGCAGGAACTGGGAAAAGCTTTCTTATAAAGTAATTACTGCATATTTGCATAAAGTCACTATGTCAAATTTATCTTGTGTAGTTACTGCTCCTACTGGCTTAGCAGCACTTAACATCGAAGGAATTACCTTATATCTTCTTCTTTTACTATCTGTAAAGCATCAAAACAAATTGGAAAACCTAAGATTAAATACTGATACATGCCACGAACTTAGGAGAGTCCTTAAAAAATTAAAAGGTTTGATCATAGACAAAGTGAGCATGGTTGTAAACTTGATAATGACATTTGTTCATTTGTGGATGCAAGTAGTACTACGAAAACCTTTTGAAGTACTCTTTGGAGGGAAACATGGCATTGTTTTTGGAGGCTTATTACAGCAAACACCTGTAAAAAGTTCACCAATTTTCAAAAAATGTTTACAGGAGCAAACTTGGAATTCTTTAGGAAGTATAGGGAATGTCAACGTTTGGTTGCATTTCACATACAGAGAACTAACACAAAATATGAGAAAAGCTAACAATGAAGAATATGCCAAGATATTGAAAGACATTCACCTTGGCATTGTAACAAAAGAAGCAAAGAGTATTCTAAAGGAACGAAATACAAGTAAGTTATTTCCTAACCTTCATTTACCTGTTGAAGTTATGCATTATCTTCTTTCACAATCACAATTGGTGGTTTGTTTATTGCCAACTCTTGAAGAATGTTATCAATTAAATAATGAAATGCTTCATCTGAACAAATAAGAAATTATACATCTTCCTTGTAATGATACAGTTGAGAATCATTTAAAAGTATGTATCACGGTAGTACAGGATTATAAACTTGCTATATAGACAAGATAAGAGCCATGTATGAGTTACCTTACAACTACCCTTTATCAGTGTATGAAATTCCAAATTATTTTTATAATCCCTGAAAATAATTTGCTTCCTGTTCATTGTTTGAAATATTTAGGTAGTTCTTAAAAGAACCTTTATTTTTGTTCTTTTTTCTTTTTACTGAATGTTTTGTAATTTTTTTCAGCAGATCAATGTGACCAACAAAACAAAAACAACAGGGAAAGGACAGAGGAGGACAAGCAAGGGGAGGGCAAAAGCAAAACTAGTATTGTTGGGAAGGACACTGGTGAGCAATTACAAGTTGTGTGACATAGTAAGCAGTACGAGGCCGTATTTGCATACTGCTCGACAATAACTCGGTCCTGCTTTAATAGGTGGACCGTCACTGGCATATCAGTTGCAGGTAGTGAGGGGAGAACAGAAAGAGTGGGTGGTGGGGGGGATCCTGCCGATACTCTTGATGTAGAAGGAGTTGTAGTGTCCACAGCTCTGGTCACTAAAGCTGTTGATGCCGTGGCCTCTTGCAAATCCTGTTCCCACCTCCTTTCTGCCTTCACCAACCTTCTGGAGTGAATGGCCTCTAGGTGCTTGCGCATCTGTGTTGTGCTGAAGGAGTATCCATGATATTTTCTTCTGATGCAGGTTGCAGGCGTCCAGCTGTGCATTAACTTTCTCCTCCCCTGGTGGCAAGGAGAAAAATTGCCACACCACTGACTCCTTAAGCTTTTTGCATTGCTGCACCTCCTGTTTTCCTGCAGCATGAGCTACTCATCCTGGTCTTTATCCTCCTCATGATGCACGGCCGGAACTTGCAGCTCAGCCATTTTCCCATGATGACAAACTGGAAATGTCACTGCTAATAACACTATTTTTCAAGTGAAAAACAGCACCAACTTCCAGTTAAAGGATAACAGCCTATTTTGGTTTACAAGTATTTGCATTGTCCAACCCAAACTATCAATAATGAAACCATTTTTTATGTGGGCTATAAACATAGCCCAATACTATTAATTTACAGCCACAACCATATGAATTATGCCGGCAGTAGAAAAAGAGTATTTGCTTTGTTTCTCCTTTACAAAAATGATTTGCAAATACATATTAGTAACTCATTACATACATGTATATATATTCATACGTTTAACTGTTTAATTTCTATGTTATATAGTTTTAATATTTTTTAATGCAATTATGGGTTTTATTTCTGTTAGGTTACAAATTCATATTTTAACATTTTAATAAACCATAGTAATTTCAATGAAAAAAACAAAGGTTAAAGTGTAGTTATAGTAAGCAAAGCGTTACTTAATATTACAATACACAAACCAACTTAAACTACATAAACCTTTCAAATTTCAAAGCTATAGTGATAACTTCCATTTATATCTTCAACCCAGTCACAGAAATACTATAAATCACACAGCTCCAAACATACTATAATGAAATTGGTAGCCACACCAGCATTAACTATAGCTCTCACATTCTATATGAACTATTTACACCCTTTAATATAACATAACTTGTACGATGTTCGCTTCTAGCATTCCTAACAACACTTTTAACAGCTATAATAAAATCATTTTTCAGAACACTGTGCATGGTACAGTGCCGATTTATAGTTAATATTGTGTGGCTCCTGATCTAATAACAGTGTGTTTGGAGCTGTGTGATTTATAGTATTTCTGTGACTGGGCTGAAGATATAAAAGGAAGTTATCACTATAACTTTGAAATTTGAAACGTTTATGTAGTTTAAGTTGGGTTGTGTATTGTAATATTAAGTAATGTATTCCTAACTATAATTACGCTTTAACCTTTGGGTTTTTGTCATTGAATATATATAGATAAAGAGATAGATAGACAGACAGACAGATAGATAGATAGATAGATAGATGTATATGATTGAATGTGAGTGAAACATAGGTATGGAAATGCTTCTGTGAGAGATTCTTTTATGATGAGTTGTCAGGTGGTGGGACAAAGCATTAGTTACGTTATGGTGTATGGTGTTATATTCATAAATGTCAGTGATATGGAATTTGTCTGGCAAGCGGAGCGGCACACCTACTCATTGTAGTAGGTAGCTGATTAAGAATTTATGCAATTAGGTTTATTCTAAAGAATATCATCATTCAGTCCAGTAGTGTTCATTTTGAAGCGTTATACCCATCGTTGATCTCTCTCTCTTTCTCTCTCTGGGAGTGCTGCTATAAGAAGTTAGTTTGTTGATTGAGGGGCGTGGAAGTCCCACTCAGGGAAGCACCACAATCCTTGTCAGAGTGAACCACAGTCACTAAATTAACCTGTGCTTAACCTTCCAGTAGCTTGGTACAAAGCATTCAGGCTTAACATGGAGGTAATGTGTAAAGTATTTTTACAGCATGCAACCAGCAATAAAGTCAAAATACAACGCAAGAAAAATCTCAAACCAATTTAGAAAAATAGAGTAAATTTTAGTTAGTAAAATGGCACCAAAACAAATTTCAGTAGAACTGGAGTTAAACATTTCTAAAGCTTTTAGTATCAATTCCACTCCAAATTGCTGAACATATAAGCATCCTAGACTGGGTGCGAACATGCGGCCCATAGATGTTCCATGCTGTTGAAAGAGTATTTTACCCTCAAATTCAAAGTAGTTCCTGTTGAGCTCCAGTTCAACTAAGCTCATGATGAAATGTATAGTTTTATGTGTCCAAATGGATTTTCAGTGACTCTTATGCTCTCCTTGAGGCCTAGCATTAGTTCTGATTCTGGGTTGCAGGGTAAGTCTTTTAATAGGTTCAACATGTGTTTTCTGTCTTGTATGTAAGATGGCATAAGTTTAACCAAGGGGGATAGGAACCAGTCAACAAAGATGGATAAAAGTTCCCAAGCTGATCCTACACCGGACACAATAGGACAATCCAGAGCCGGCCGTTTTGCTTGTGGAGGTGTTTTGGGATTATCTGTGATAAGAAAATCTGCTTCAGAGTTATTTATCCTATTGTGGATAGTTACCTCCTAGGTGTGTTATATAAATCATTTGTTTAAATTATTTGTTTTTCTTGTAGAATTAGTACTTAACATTTTTTAGTTACGGCTGTCAGATAATATTCTGACTCATTGTGAATGATATGCTTTTTTTGTCTGTAATACAATTGTTCCCCTTTTATCTGGTGGCTTTATGACCAGATCTTTGTTGGATTGTTGACCTGCTATTCAGATTATGACATTTACCACATTAGTCTCAATGTCTGTTTTCAATATCTTATATCACCTACAGAGGTATCGTTGTTACATGAGGGTTGAAGAAAGTTTTTTTCCAGCTCTGTGTTACTGGGTTCCAGGGAAATATATGATGTGTTCATAAAGTAAGCTTTAACACAAATCTTCCTAAAGAATTCAGCAAGTTCACACCTTAATTTGAATCTGTTTGCCACCGTTGTGAGAACATTTTCTAGATCCTTGTTTAAGGCTTTCTATTGGTCAGAAGCCAAATCGTATGTGGTTAGGTTGACTGCTGCATCAGTGTACTGCTCATCCCTTTTTGGTTTTCCATTGTCTTGCTTCTTGTGATCATACTGCTGCTGTCTTCCCACTGCACCTTCGGTTCTCCTGACTTTCCACGCGAACCACCTCTTCCTGAAAAAAGGACAGTTTGGATGGAAAGGGCCAGGTAGAGGTAGTGGGCCATACAAGGTAGGTCAATAGTACATTGGTGGTGGATAGAGTTAGAATCCTGGTCCATCGAGCTGACTCTTAAGTTGGAGGACCAGTTTCTCCTTTGCTGTCGCCTAGCGTTAGAGGTTAGAGACTTGTTAATTAATTATTCAACATATTCATTCTGAGTGTATGAATACACAGTTTTGTGTCTGAATTTGTAAATGTCCTCCCTGGAGTTTGTGGCTATTGCTTTGAGTCACTAATTCCTTAAAATTCGAGATGTCTTTGTTTACTTTTTCCAGACACCTAGTGTCTTAAGCTGAAAAATTGATGCCCTGGAATGGGTAAACTAAATGTAACCCCTAACTTGAGATATGATCCTGATTGACATGTCTAATAACAATGATAGACTACTGTAGATTATCCCCTCTTCAGCCTAATAATTAGCTAATGATAAAGAGTCACAATAGGGTCAAGATATATCTGCCTCCCTTTTCCCCCTGCTGCAGTGAATATTTGAAATTAATTTATGTTTATATTATACATTATATTAAATGTTAAAATAATACACTATTTTGACATTTGAATGATATATTTATATATATTTATTAGGGGAGAGGAGTTGGCCTAACGGCTAGGGCGGTCAACCTCGAATCTGGGGAACTGGGTTCGAGTCTCTGCAATGACGCTGAACATTCTGTGATTCTGGGCAAATGACTTAATCTCCCCGTGCCTAACAAAAATGAATGTGTCCTCATTTAACGTAACTGGTGCTATGTAAAGCGCTCTAATACCCGATACCTTTGGGTCAAGTTCGTGCTATTTAAAACTCCGTAAAAAAAAAAAAATATTTGTGTGTGTATATATATATTATCTACTGGCGGTCGCCAGTAGATAGTTATAGTTAGGACCTATTTTCCATAAGAAATTCACAACATTCTATTTCCAATAACTTTGGCGCCGGTCGACGAATCTTCGCGAAACTTTCAAAACTTATGGCCCGCTCCGGTCCGCTCCTATCCTGAAAGTCTCGGGGTGATTCATCAAGTGGGGGCCGAGAAAAAAGGGGGGTCCCAAAACATGTTTTCCCCATGCAATTTTCCATAGGAAACTTTAGACACGGCTACAGCCCGAACTGCTGAACGGAATTACACCAAATTTGGCAAAGAGGTAGTTCTTGGTTCAGAAAGAACCCTTTTTGTTAAATGGTGTAAATCCGTTCAGTAGTTCCTGAGAAAATCAAAAGTAAAATCACATATATATCTGGGCGGAGCCTAACCACACATGTCATTGTGAGATCTGATTGGCTGTCAGCACTTCATCCTGGAATTGCTGGCAGCCATCTTGGGACCAATATACTTGATAGTACCCCATTGAAATGCATTGTAGTGAATCAAAGATTTTGAGGGTTACCAAAAGGAGAACTATAAAGGGTGATAACAGACTTTAGTTACATTAGAATTCATTTGTTGATGGTACCATACTAATTTCTGGAATTGTGGTGTGTTCTAAGGTGATTTTACCCTGTGAAAAACCTTCTGCTGGGATATCATGAATCATGTTTGAGAGAAAACTATTTTCACATGCTTGTCCCATAGAGTTTTGGAAGGTGCTCCAGAAGCTAAAATGAGAGCATATTTTCTGTAAATTCACATTATCTTTCTCAGTCATGTGAGAATGAAGTCTGACATTCTCAGTAAAACATGTACATCCAACAAGGGCAGAGACTGTCAGTTGATTCCTTTGTGTTCTACTGCAGCTTCCCAGAGTGTTCTAAAGAACAACTAGAGTGCTAACAGCCTTACTTATGACAAAATTATGGCACACCTGAAGCCATCTTGATTGGAATAAACTGGTAACTCTTAAAACATTTAATTTAAAAAGGAACAAAATGAGGGGTTCATTTTTGTCATAGAAATTATGGTTAGTGCTGTAGAAAGAAAAATTAGGACATGTTTTAAGTGAGATCTCAACTATCTTCCTGTTATATTTCAACAGGAGCAGCCTGCCAGTTGATTCCTTTGTGTTCTACTGCAGCTTCCCAGAGTGTTCCAAAGAACAACTAGAGCGCTAACAGCCTTACTTATGACAAAAGTATGGCACACCTGAAGCCATCTTGATTGGAATAAACTGGTAACACTTAAAACATTTAATTTCAAAAGGAACAAAATGATGGGGTTCATTTTGTCATAGAAATTACTCCAGTATTGGAGCTTTCATAGATTCCCATGCTTGGAATCATTCCCCGTCGTCGAGATGGGAGCCTCGGTAAATATATATATATATATATAACAGTAGTAAATAACCATTACAAAAGAGAAACAGGCCTAGGCCTAATCCCATTTTGTAGTCAGACCATGTCTTTTTGTAAAAGAGACCAAAAGACTCATTAGCCAATCAGAGCCGCCTCACCCCTTAGAACCCTGGTGAAAGAACCTCAGCTCCTCAGATTTTCTACCGCACGTTGTGCAGAAGGGAGTCTCCTGGAGCTCTGCTCTATTTCGACTATTTCTTACACTTTTCAGCTGTTTTATTCAGGTTTTCTTGGTGAAATGTCTGAGAAAGGAAAGAAAGGGTTATTTAAGGCCTGTTCCACTTGTGGAAAAAAGAGGCTCTATGTGGAGGATAGGCACAAGGACTGTATATACTGCCTATACCCGGACCACAAGGCTGCGGAGTGCAAGATTTGCCGCACTTTTTCGACTAAGACTCTCCGGGATCGTGAGGGTCGTCTACTTACCTGGCTTCACAAGTTAAAGTCAAGGAAAGAGTCGGTGTCCAGTGACAGTGAGGACGCTTCTTCCGCAGTTTCTTCAAGAAGGTCAGTCAAGAGGGGTAGGGGTTCCCCTTCATCATCTCTGGGTCACCCCTCTAAGGCCTCAAAGAAGATTCCAAAGGAGTCTGAGGGCCAAGGTTCCATGAAATCTCCTCACTGCGGTGTAAAGGAGAGGGAAGAACCATTATCTGCATCTGCGACTCTCCCTGGCAAGGAGAAACCTTTGAAGAAGTCTTCTTCACATTCTTCGGACCATTCGTCTACAAAGCATAAACCCTCGTCGACGAAAACGCAAAAATCACAGGTTAAAAATGTTCCTGTGTCGACTCCGTCTCTTTTCCCAGTGTCGACGGGCTCGTCGGCGAGCACATCTACAGCACCGTCGACGGCGGTGTCGACGAGACGGCGTCTACAGTTTCGTCTACCACTGTGGCGTCGACGAGCGAGTGTCGACGATGACGACTGCAACAGTGATGACGACATCAGCAGGGGTGTGCCTTATCTCGTCGACGACAGGTTCGACGACGCCCATCGTCTCGTCGACGATCAGCTCGTCATCGAGGATGTCGACGCTGGTTCCAGTAACTTTCTCGTCGACGGTGCCCCCGTCGACGATGATGTCACCGACGACGGTTTTGACCTCCACGTCGACGAGACCGTCGACGGCGGTTTTCACCTCCACGTCGACGAGACCGTCGGCCGACGTCGGCGACGGGGAAAATTTCAATTTCCATAAAAGAAAAGGGGTTGCGCCGGAGAGGCTTTCACCCAGGAGAGTGGATCCTTTACCACCTGCATTATTATTGGAGGAGGAAGAGGACTCTTATGGTGAGGACAGTCAATTTGGCTATGCTAACAGCCCATCTCAGCTTCTAGTGAAATGTCAAGAAACTGATTCTGAGGGTGAATACTGCCAGGAACAAGTTTCTATACATCATCAATATCCACAGCAGGAGGATGTTCAGCAACAGATGGTTTCTGTTCCCACCTCTCTGTTATCGGACTTACAGGGGATGCTCCTTGACTATCGTCAGAGGTTGTCTTCGCTTCCTCCGCAACCTATTCTCCTACCACAAACTGTGCATACTCCTCAACCCATGGTGATAGTTTCACCACCTCCAATGACTCATCCACAAATTCAAACGGAGGCAGTCCCTCAACTTCAGGATGTTTCTTCTGATGAGGAAGAAGGTGAGCTTGTGCAAACGGATCAGGGAGAGGAGTGGGACGATTACGTGATCCCTGATCCTGCTTCTCCAATTCCTGCTCCTGTGGATTCCCCTCCGGCTGATATAGGGGTTTTCACAAGCTAATGGAAAGGGCTTCGTTACGTTTTGAACTTCCTATGCCATCTGTTCAAGCGGAGTGTTTCCTATATGATTTTAAGGAGCCGGGTAGGAGGATGATACGTTCCATTCCCATTGTAAATCATGTATGGGAAGAGGGGATAAGGACCATGAAGAATCCAGCTACAGTGGTCCCAGTCCTACCACGGCTAGACAAAAAATATAAAGCTTCTGAGGACAGCCCAGCCTCGTTGACTGGTCAACCAAAGCCAGATTCAGTGATTTCCCAGGCAGCGCAGAGGAAATCTAAGAATCCTTCAGTACCTCTGACCACACCACCGGACAAGGAAGGCAGACGCCTAGACAATGCAGGGAAACGATTTTCCTCTATGGCGAGTCTGGTTATTAGGGCTGCTAATGCATTAGCGATACTTGGCCGATACGACCGCCAATTGTGGTGCGACCTTTCGCCTTACCTTGATCAATTGCCTGATACAGCTAAGTCTGAAGCGAAAAAGATCCTGCATGAAGGAGAGCTATTATCAGCAGAGATTATAGACTGTGCGATGGACATAGCTACGACATCTTTCCGCTCTTTGGCAGGGGCAGCTGTGCTTCGTCGACAAGGTTGGCTCAAAGCAACTTGGTTCCGGCCAGAGGTTCAGAATAAGATCCTGGACCTCCCATTTGATGGGGAAGCTTTGTTTGGGAAGCACATAGATGATGCTCTCCAAGACATTAAAAAAGACACTGAGACGGCTAGGTCATTGGGGACCCTTCAGTATCGGAATGTCCCTTTTCGGGGAGCAAGAGGCAGGGTTCTCCCTCATATAGAGGATCCTATCAGCAACAGCGATATTCCTCGTATGCTCCCGCATCCCAATCTTACCGGCCTTCTTACAACCAGAGGCAACAAGGCCAGACGTCATCTTTCTCCAGATCCAATTATAGGGGAAGACAGAATCGTCAGGGACGAGGCGCCTCTAAGAGGCAGTAGCGGCGACCTGGCTCTTTGCGCTGTGCCCTCCTCCTCCTCGAAGACATCTGTAGGAGGCAGGGTTTCTCATTACCTTCAAAACTGGCAACGGATTACATCAGACCGTTGGGTCCTAAACATCATTCAGAGTGGCCACACCCTGGAGTTCATTCACCTACCACCATCCAGAGCTCCTCCCGCCTCCTCCATGAAACATCTGCGTCTTCTCCGGCTCGAAGTTCATCAACTGCTGATCAAAGGGGCAGTAGAGCCAGTTCCTTTCTCTCAGAGGAGCAAGGGTTTCTATTCCAGGTTTTTCCTGGTAAGGAAGACATTGGAAAAATGGCGGCCGATTCTCGACCTCAGGGAGCTCAACACTTATCTCACAAAACAATCCTTTCGGATGGTATCTCTCCAGGACATTCTGCGTCTTCTCAACACTGGGGATTTTATGGCCACTCTCGATCTCGAGGATGCGTATTTCCATATACCCATCCATCGGGCGCACAGAAGGTTTCTTCGATTTACAGTCGCCAAGAGCCATTTTCAATTCAAGGTGCTTCCATTTGGCCTTCGCTCAGCTCCGAGAGTCTTCTCCAAGGTGCTTGCACCGGTAGCGGCATTTCTCAGGAAACATCATTTCCAAGTCTTTCCCTACCTGGACGACTGGTTGCTAAAGGCCCCTTCCAGGGGGCAGCAGCAGAGGCGGTCGCCTCTTGCACCTGCCTCTTCTCCAATCTGGGCTTGACTCTAAACACCACCAAATCTTATCTTCGCCCTTCCAGGAAGGTTCAGTTTCTGGGAGCGATTTTAAACACATCTCTCAGCAAGGTTTTCCCTCTCTAGAGCGACAAAGAAATCTAATCTCAATGGGCCACCTAGTGCGAAGAAAAAAGTATCTTTCTGTTCGCCTCTACAAGTCCCTGCTGGGTATGATGTCCTCCTGCATTCCATTGATACCTCACTGCAGATTGCGAATGCGTCCCCTGCAGGAGCTTCTGGATTTACAGTGGAAACAAGTGAGCGGATCCTTCAACGACAAGATTCGGATCACTCAGGACATGCGCCAGGCCATTCGATGGTGGACAAAACAAGAGCATTTGTCCCAAGGTCTATCCTTCGTAACCGCTCCAACACCTCAAGTGGTAACTACGGATGCGTCACTGGAGGGCTGGGGCGCAGTTTTGCAGGATCTGCAGGTCAGTGGTCACTGGCTTCCAGAACATCGCCTCCTTCACATCAACCTCTTACAGTTGACAGCGATTCGTTTAGCTCTTCAAGCTTTTCTTCCAAGGTTGCAGGGTCTGTCGGTACTTGTCCGGACGGACAACACCACAGCTATGCACTACATCAACAAGGAGGGCGGCACCAGGTCTCTGCCATTGTCACAAGAAGCCCAAATAATCTGGGAGTGGGCGATCTGTCAGGGAATTTCTCTGAAGGCAGAACATTTGCCAGGAGTACTGAACGACAAGGCGGACAGACTCAGCAGGCTGAAGTCTGTCACACACGAATGGGAACTGGATCAGACAACGCTGGAGAGGGTTTTTCGCCAGTGGGGCAGACCTTCCATAGACCTGTTTGCCACACCAGAAAACAGGAAATGCCAGTGCTACGCCAGCAAGCTGCACCATCGAGGGTCACTGGGGAATGCGCTTTCGATAGCCTGGTCAGGCGCATTTGTCTACGCCTTTCCCCCATTCCGCTAATTCCCAGAGTACTCAAGAAGATGAAAGTGGAAGGATGCAAGATGATCCTAATAGCTCCTGCCTGGCCGCGGCAGTTTTGGTTCACCGAACTTCACCTTCTCTCCTTGGACCATCCTCTTCCACTGCGACCAATTCCTCACCTTCTTACAATGTCTCAGGGTCAGATACTACACCCAGATCCTCGCTCGTTACAGCTCACAGCATGGCTCCTGAAGAGCGGGAATTTCTTCACTTAAATCTTCCAGAGGAGGTTAAAGATGTTCTTTCACAGGCAAGAGCTCCTTCCACGAACAGGACCTACCGCTTAAAATGGAAGCGTTTTAGCATATGGTGTCTAAGCAATAATTTGGATCCTTTCTTATCACAACCACACCAGGTCCTTCCGTATTTCCTGGCCTTGGCTAGGGCAGGTTTGGCTCATTCCTCCATTAAGGTGCACTTAGCAGCAATTTCTCGTTTTCGACGCACGTCCTCTGGGCCTTCTCTTTGGTCAAGCAGAATTGTCAAACAGTTTCTTAAGGGCCTCTTCAGGGTGTTTCCGCCAGTGAAGCCTCCACCGCCTTCGTGGCAACTAAATTTGGTTCTTTCTCAACTTATGAGGCATCCGTTCGAACCGATTCATCGGTCAGATCTCAAGTTTCTCTCCTGGAAGGTCGCTCTGTTGTTGGCCCTCACTTCAGCCAGGAGGATAGGAGAATTACAAGCTCTTACAATTCAGGAACCCTTCCTTCAGTTCAAGGGAAATACTGTCATCTTGAGAACTAATCCAAAATTTATTCCTAAAGTACCTTCTTCTTTTCATCTCAACGAACCAGTGATCCTTAAAGCTTTTTTCCTCAGCCTACTTCACCGGCCGAGAGAGCTCTTCACTCTCTGGATCTACAAAGATGTTTAAAATTTTACTTGGATCGAACTAAGTCCTTCCGCAAATCTTCACAGCTTTTTGTATCATATAGCGCTCCCCGCAAGGGATTTCCCATTTCCAAACGGGATATCTCGCTGGGTTGTGAGCGCAATTCGATACTGTCACACAGCAGCGGGCAAACCCCTGGAGGGTGTTGTCCGAGCACATTCGACAAGATCTCTGGCATCTTCAGTGGCCTTGTTTGCTGGGGTCCAGATCAAGGACATTTGTAGGGCTGCAACTTGGAGCAGCACTCACACCTTTACAAAGCATTACTGCCTGGAGTCATCACTTCAAGAAGACGCGGCGGTTGGACAGGCAGTCCTGAGGAACCTCTTCCAATGAGTGGTGAGCTTTCCCTTGCTTCCCTCCTTCCTTCTTTTGTCTGCTTTATACACATTTTCTCTTGTTTATAAATGCACTAACTTATCCATGCCTTTGGCTGGTTTTAAAAGATGTATTTGGAGAATGTTTTTTCAGACAGGTAATGTCTTATGGAAAATGTGTATCCTTACTGCTAGCTACTCTGATTCCAAGCATGGGAATCTATGAAAGCTCCAATACTGGAGTAAGAAAACAAGTTACTTACCTGTAACTTTGGTTCTCCAGTATTGGAAGCTTTCATAGATTCCCATGCGACCACCCTCCTCCCTGGGAAATCTCAGCCTATCTCTGTGTATGTTGTCACAACGTATACGAAAATCTGAGGAGCTGAGGTTCTTTCACCAGGGTTCTAAGGGGTGAGGCGGCTCTGATTGGCTAATGAGTCTTTTTGGTCTCTTTTACAAAAAGACATGGTCTGACTACAAAATGGGATTAGGCCTAGGCCTGTTTCTCTTTTGTAATGGTTATTTACTACTGTTATATATATATATATATATATTTACCGAGGCTCCCATCTCGACGACGGGGAATGATTCCAAGCATGGGAATCTATGAAAGCTTCAATACTGGAGAACCAAAGTTACAGGTAAGTAACTTGTTTTCTTATGGTTAGTGCTGTAGAAAGAAAAATTAGGACATGTTTCAAGTGTGATCTCAAATATCTTCCTGTTATATTTCAACAGGAGCAGCCTGTCAGTTGATGCCTTTGTGTTCTACTGCAGCTTCCCAGAGTGTTCTAAAGAACAACTAGAGTGCTAACAGCCTTACTTATGACAAAATTATGGCACAACTGAAGCCATCTTGATTGGAATAAACTGGTAACACTTAAAACATTTAATTTAAAAAGGAACAAAATGAGGGGGTTCATTTTGCCATAGAAATGAACAACATTCCCAGCACGACCCCTACACTACACAAGCACCACTGCACTACCCTAAACCCTAAAACACTACCCCCAGCACGACCCCCTTCACTACCTAAACACAACTGCACTACCCTAAACCCTAAAACACTACCTCCAGCACGACCCCCTACACTACACAAACACCACTGCACTAACATAAACCCTAAAACACTACCCCCAGCACGACCCCTACACTACCCAAACACCACTGCACTACCCTAAACCATAAAACACTACCCCCAGCACGACCCCCTACACTACCCAAACACCACTGCCGTACCCTAAACCTAAAACACTACCCCAGCACTACACCCTACACTACACAAACACCACTGCACTACCCTAAAGCCTAAAACACTACCCCACCACTACCCCTACACTACCCAAACACCACTGCACTAACATAATCCCTAAAACACTACCCCCAGAACAACCCCTACACTACACAAACACCACTGCACTACCTAAACCTAAAACACTACCCCCAGCACGACTCCCTACACTACCCAAACACCACTGCACTACCTAAACCCTAAATCTACCCCCAGCACAACCCCCTACACTACCCAAACACCACTGCACTACCCTAAACCATAAAACACTACCCCCAGCATGACCCCCTACACTACACAAACACCACTGCACTACCCTAAACCCTAAAACACTACCACCAGCATGACCCCCTACACTACTCAAACACCACTGCACTACCCTAAACCCTAAAACACTACCCCAGCACGACCCCTACACCACCCAAACACCACTGCACTACCCTAATCCCAAAAACACTACCCCCAGCACGACCCCTACACTACCCAAACACCACTGCACTACCCTAAACCCTAAAACACTAGAACCCAGCACGACCCCCTACAGTACACCAACACCACTGCACTACCCTAAACCCTAAAACACTACCCCCTACACTACACAAACACCACTGCACTACCCTAAACCCTAAAACACTAGAACCCAGCACGACCCCTACAGTACACCAACACCACTGCACTACCTAAACCCTAAACACTACCCCTACACTACACAAACACCACTGCACTACCCTAAACCCTAAAACACTACCCCCAGCACGACCCCCTACACTACACAAACACCACTGCACTACCGTAAACCCAAAACACTACCCCAGCACTACCCCTATACTACCCAAACACCACTGCACTACCCTAAACCCTAAAACACTACCCCCAGCATGACCCCCTACACTACACAAACACCACTGCACTACCCTAAACCCTAAAACACTACCCCCAGCACGACCCCTACACTACCCAAACACCACTGCACTACCCTAAACCCTAAAACACTACCCCAGCACGACTCCCTACACTACACAAACACCACTGGACTACCCTAAACCCTAAAACTCTACCCCCAGCATGACTCCCTACACTACCCAAACACCACTGCACTACACTAAACCCTAAATCTACCCCCATCATGACCTCCCACACTACACAAACACCACTGCACTACCCTAACCCCTAAAACACTACCCCCAGCACGACCCCTACACTACCCAAAAACCACTGCACTACCCTAAACCCTAAAACACTAACCCCAGCATGACCCCCTACACTACCCAAACACCACTGCACTACCCAAAACCCTAAACCACTACCCCCAGCACGACCCCCTACACCACCCAAACACCACTGCACTACCCTAAACCCTAGAAAAGAAACCCCCACCCCATGCCCAATCCCCCTTACCTCTCACTCCTCGTGGTTCCTCTCTCCTCATGGTTCCTGCTTCACGTCGTCTCTGAGGGGCGGTGCACGTCGTTGTGAGGAAACGGAACAGCCTCTGTTTCCTTACAACGACGTGGATCATCTACATGTTTTATAGAACGCATGGTCATTTACCATACATACCTTTACAACAAAATTCGTTGTAAAGGCATGCGTGGTAAATGACCATGCGTTCTAAAAAAAATGCGTAGTAATGACTTCGCGATGTACAACGCATGCGTGGTAATGCATGCGTAGTAATGGTATCGCGAAGTAAAAAAGTCGTTGTAACGTCTGCTTACCGATCGAAGCTGGCCCCTGTTCTTCAGTGAGACGTTTATTTGATTAATTAGGAGGAAGGAATGTGGTTTTTGTACCGAAAAGTTCATTCCCGGCTGTTGTATTGTGAAAGTGTCCGCGTGGCCAGGTTTCACTTCCGGTGAGAGAGTGAAAGAGTCTGTTTGGATTTAAAGGAGTTTTGTTGTTGGACGGGGCCGGCGCGAAACGTCATCAGAAAACATAGCTAATGGAAAGCGTCCTCCCTGAAGTGTGGAGCAGTGCCATGAGAGGTCAACGAGTGTGCATCCCACCGCAGTATGACCGTACCGCGTGACCCATGTGCCGCCTCCAGGGTACGGGAGGCAGAAGCGGCATCGCAGGTCCTCTTGAAGACCTTTGTAGCACTAATTCTACATTTTGGTACTAGGGCATTTTAACTTCGTTGTTCCTGCCAGATACAAAGAGAAGATCCTGTGTTATTCAGTGCCCTCGTTACCTTTTTTGTGGGTTGTGGTGCTTGTCACTTCGCTGCCCCGCCAGTGCACACGACTGGGCACCCCACCTCGTGTGCCATCTGCAGGGCCTCTGCCCTCTGATCACTGGTTTTGGTTTCTGGAGTGGCAACATAAACAGTTGCTCCCAAAGGACTAGCCTGAACACTTAGGTGAATATCCCTGCACCAGCATTCCACGGAAATTCTTTCCTAGCTCTCCCACGTCAACGAGGACGTCATAATAGCACGGCTCCGCTCGCGACACCGTATGACGTCATCGGAGCCATAAGAGGACCTCGTCGGCGTGCTGGCGTCAGTTCCACCCATTTTTTCCGTGCCACCGAGGCAAACAGGCGGACCGAGACATTTTCACATGTATACATAGTATAATAAATATATATATATTCACTGAAAAAACCATAGGTTTCAGGCACGTTATACTTAGAAATGAGCATTTAAAAAACCTTAGAAATTCACAGAAAAAACCATAGGTTTCAGGCACGTTATAGTTAGAAATTAGCATTTAAAAAACCTTAGAAATTCACTGAAAAAACCATAGGTTTCAGGGGCGTTATAGTTAGTTGGACATTTCACTCGTACAAAACCATAGAAATTCCCCCGTTATAGTTAGTTCAGCTAACTATAACTCGTGCGCCCGCAATGCACTGCTGATGACGTCACATATTACATCACTCATGACATGGTCAATGACATCACTCATGACATCACTGATGACATTTTAAATGACATCACTGATGACATCACTGATTACATCATCCTTGTGATAGAGTGGCAGACCTCCTCTCACCCTAATATAACCTTTGATACACACACTCAAAAATACAAACTGACATTTTCAAAACCATGGACATACCAATACCAGTTACAACACACCTATTCAGTAATTCCAAGATCTACACACACATCCACTCATTCACCAACAGTCCCTGTACAGTCACTCATACATGTACTCACTCATCATATGTACTCATACACCTATACATCCTGTTACACACCGCCACTCATCCTTAGAGTTACTCACACACATAGTCACACATGCAAACAAAGTATCAAACATCCATTTACTTGCATATACAGTTATACACACACTACCACACTTACTTCTACAGAAACTTACACATACTTACTCTCTTAAACAATCACTTATAGAAACACCTACTTATTTGTACAGGAACTCTTCCAATCTCTCACTCTCACATATACTCACTTATATACACCAATACTCACATATACTAGTTTAAAACGTATGTAGTTACTCATAAAGACACTATTGAGACAGTCATTCACTCACTAACACACCCATACACACACTCATCCACCTATGCAGTCCTGCACACATGCTGTCTTCAACACATACAAACAGTGAGTCACTCATTCATGCATCTATGCACTAAGTAATACCCCCCACCGAACCATACAGACACTCAGACACTCATACTGATACTCAAAAAACCAACTAATAACCCAAATAGACACTCATGTAGCTACTCACCAACCCATGCAGCCACTTATACACAAAGTGAGAGACTGATACAGATATTTTCATATTTAAACATTACTCACTAACCCATGTATTCACTAAGATACACTTAATCAGTCAGTTATACAATCAATTTTATAAAAAAAATCATCCATTTAGGCACTTATATACCCATTTATTCTTCCATCGACCTTGAGATATACATATATAAAACATATTTAATTTTCAGAAAAACACTCATTCACTGGATGATGTCATCAGTGATGTCATCAGTGATGTCTTCCGTGATGTCATTTGAGATGTCATCAGTGATGTCATGAGTGATGTCACTGACCATGTCATGAGTGATGTAATATGTGACGTCATCAGCAGTGCATTGCGGCCGCGCGAGTTATAGTTAGCTGAACTAACTATAACGGGGGAATTTCTATGGTTTTGTACGAGTGAAATGTCCAACTAACTATAACGCCCCTGAAACCTATGTTTTTTTCAGTGAATATATATATATATATATGCCACAAAAAGACCCTTAACTTGCAAGAATCGGAGGGACACCATGGGGTACTGCAAAACAGGAGATTTATTTAAAAAGAGCCTGGGCATGACGCGTTTCGGACATTGCCTTTTTCAAATGCCCGCTCCTCCCCCGATCAGCAACAGTCCAGTTTAAATATCTCCAGTCGCTCCGCCATTGGTGGCTATCTTGATAGGCCAGTTAGAAGTCACATGTAACCCCGCAGTCCTTGTAGAAAACTGCAAGTCGCAGCATGCACTCACCGCATGCTGGGTAAATGACACCAACCAACAATGTCTGTGGGACAAATCAAGAAATCTTTAAGAGCGCTGTTCTTGGCTGTGGTGATCGAGGCAGTAAAAAACAAATACTCCCACAGAGTCCCCAAAACGCCTCAAACCACACTGATCTGCTCCTTGGGTGGCCTGGAAAACACGGGTACAATGATCCGGAATCCTTCGTGAAGTCACGAACCGCAGCGAACAGCGGCACAAAATACACGGGCGGGTGTGGTGGGTCAGAGCCTATCCATTACCATGGATACAGGAAAAGTTGCCGAAGCTGTCCGGGATGACTCTGTCCTCTTGTTGAGACGGGTCTCCTCTATGTGTGCCCAGGACATGCACACAACAAATGCCACAAAAAGACCCTTAACTTGCAAGAATCGGAGGGACACCATGGGGTACTGCAAAACAGGAGATTTATTTAAAAAGAGCCTGGGCATGACGCGTTTCGGACATTGCCTTTTTCAAATGCCCGCTCCTCCCCCGATCAGCAACAGTCCAGTTTAAATATCTCCAGTCGCTCCGCCATTGGTGGCTATCTTGATAGGCCAGTTAGAAGTCACATGTAACGCTGCAGTCCTTGTAGAAAACTGCAAGTCCCAGCATGCACTCTCACCGCATGCTGGGTAAATGACACCAACCAACAATGTCTGTGGGACAAATCAAGAAATCTTTAAGAGCGCTGTTCTTGGCTGTGGTGATCGAGGCAGTAAAAAACAAATACTCCCACCGAGTCCCCAAAACGCCTCAAACCACACTGATCCGCTCCTTGGGTTCCCTGAAAAACACGGGTACAATGATCCGGAATCCTTCGTGAAGTCACGAACTGCAGCGAACAGCGGCACAAAAACCACGGGCGGGTGTGGTGGGTCAAAGCCTATCCATTACCATGGATACAGGAAAAGTTGCCGAAGCTGTCCGGGATGACTCTGTCCTCTTGTTGAGACGGGTCTCCTCTATGTGCGCCCAGGACATGCACACAACAAATGCCACAAAAAGACCCTTAACTTGCAAGAATCGGAGGGACACCATGGGGTACTGCAAAACAGGAGATTTATTTAAAAGAGCCTGGGCATGACGCGTTTCGGACATTGCCTTTTTCAAATGCCCGCTCCTCCCCAGATCAACAACAGTCCAGTTTAAATATCTCCAGTCGCTCCGCCATTGGTGGCTATCTTGATAGGCCAGTTAGAAGTCGCATGTAACCCCGCAGTCCTTGTAGAAAACTGCAAGTCCCAGCATGCACTCTCACCGCATGCTGGGTAAATGACACCAACCAACAATGTCTGTGGGACAAATCAAGAAATCTTTAAGAGCGCTGTTCTTGGCTGTGGTGATCGAGGCAGTAAAAAACAAATACTCCCACCGAGTCCCCAAAACGCCTCAAACCACACTGATCCGCTCCTTGGGTGGCCTGGAAAACACGGGTACAATGATCCGGAATCCCTCGTGAAGTCACGAACTGCAGCGAACAGCGGCACAAAATCCACGGGCGGGTGTGGTGGGTCAGAGCCTATCCATTACCATGGATACAGGAAAAGTTGCCGAAGCTGTCCGGGATGACTCTGTCCTCTTGTTGAGACGGGTCTCCTCTATGTGCGCCCAGGACATGCACACAACAAATGTCACAAAAAGACCCTTAACTTGCAAGAATCGGAGGGACACCATGGGGTACTGCAAAACAGGAGATATATATATATATATATATATATATATATATATATATACATATATACACACACGCACACGCACACACACACACACATACATACATACATCTATACACTTACATGTATGTATTTTAATGTTAAATTATATACAATTAATAAATAATTTGTTTATTACTTTGGAAGTTAATACATAACATTTTAAAAACAATTAAACTGTACTTTTAACTTTTATTAAAAATGTGAACAATTTTAACATTAGTTCCAATGAGGTGTTTTTTTATTTATTATATTTCCCTGCCTCCTTTGTTTTCTATGGGAGTGTATGAGAACGTTTATCTGTGAGTAGCCATGTGTGGTGCTTGACTTACTCCAAGGTGCAGCTGGAGTATATTTTCACCTGTTTTGTCACCTTCAAAGCTGTAGTTACTTTAGAAGTTTAGTTTGTGAATAGCATTGGTCTTACTCTTTTGTGACTGTGTGTTTGTGTTAGCATGTTCATTCTTAAACCCCTCCTCAAATTTTCTTAAACCCCTCCCATTTAGTAGTAAGTAGTCCCTATTTTCCAGCCACTCCCTATTGTCCCTCGCATATTTCCTACTAAAATGCTTACCTATATGTGCTGAAATCGACACCGATTGTGACTGAGATCTTTGCACAGAAAAGAGATGGGAGAATCAGAGGTCTTTGTCTGAAGGTCTGGGAATAGCATCTTTATAGTATATGAGTAATACTACTGTAGTACTACTTTACATACTACAAAATGCATTTTGTGAATAGGCCCTCTATTTTTACATTGTGAGATGGTTTTATAAATATGTCATATAGGCCTTTTGTTTTGAAAATTCTAATACAATAATATAAAAAAAGTAGCTTAAATAAGTATTTTTTATGGGTGACTGTCTTGGCCCTGTTTCAACCAAGGAATTCCCGGGTTGCGTCATACTACCATGTCTTATATCCAACAAATTTCACAAATCAAGAGAACTAAAATACCCCTTGTTGGGAAAGAGTCTGTCATCGTGAGAAGGATAAACTATCTATTTGCTAGGTGGCCATTATAATATATTACAGAAATAGTGACAATATACATCTGAAACGATTAGAGGTAAAAATTACCCATCCAGCTGAACACCAAACAGTAACCCAAATATTTTAATGACCATATGCAGTAGCAGTAATCTTAAGGGCAATGTGATCAACTGTATACTGCTGTAAAGGGAATATTGGGCTTATTCCAAAACAAACCATTCTCAGTTGTTTCTTACCACATGAGATACAATGCTCACAGTTAAGATCACTGTATTCCCTATCCTCTAGAGCATGGGTACTCGCAAACATTTTCCCAGGGGCCACAAAATTTGGTTTGTGATGTGACCAACCAAGACCGCCCTCCTCGCTGCCACAGACAACCTCTGTGCCCTCCTCGACTGAGGCGCAACTGCAGCCCTCATCCTCCTGGACCTCTCGGCCGCCTTCGATATCATCTCTCATTGCACCCTATGCACAAGACTTCACGACACCAGCATCCGCGACAAAGCCCTGGAATGGATCTGCTCCTTCCTCACCGGCCGAGTACAAAGAGTCAGACTACCTCCGCTCCTCTCTGAAACCCACAGAGATCAGCTGCGGAGTACCTCAAGGCTCCTCCATGATTCCCCCCATGCTTTTCAACATCTACAAGGCCCTGCTTGCAGCCATCGTCAGAAATCATGAACTCAACATAGTCTTCTACACCGATGACACCCAGCTTATTCTCTCCCTCACCAATGAACCCTCAGTCGCCAAGAACAACTTTCACGACTGGATGAAGGCTGTCGCCGCCTGGATGATGAACAGCTGCCTCAAGCTCAACTCAGAAAATACCGAAGACCTCATCATGGGCTCCACCCCATCTGCCTAGGACAACTCCTGGTGGTCCCCAGCACTTGGAACCTCCCCCACACCCACAGACCAAGCGCAGGACCTCTGCATCATCCTGGACTCCTCGCTCGCCATGAACGGCCAGATCAATGCCCTCTCATCATCCTGCTTCCACACACTATGCCTGCTCTAAAAGATCTTCAAATGGATCCCCACCGAGTCCAGAAAGACAGTCACCCGCGCACTCGTCAGCAGCAGAATTGACTACGGCAATGCACTCTACGCCGGCATCACCCAGAAACTCCTCATGAAACTGCAGAACATCCAGAACGCCTCAGCCAGACTCATCCACAACATCTCCCGCTGCAGCCACATCACCAGCCACCTCAGAGATCTCCGCTGGCTCCCAGTCAACAAAAGAATCACCTAGAAGCTCCACACACATGCCTACAAAGCCCTACACAATGCAGGATCTGCGTACCTCAACCACTGCCTCGCATTCCACTTACCCACCAGAGACCTCCGCTCCTCCCAAATGGCCCTTCTATCATCCCAGGTATCGCAAGACCACAGCCTGAGGAAGATCTTTCTCCTACCTCCCAGCAAAGACCTAGAACACCCTGCCATCCCACCTGAGGCAATCACCGTCACTGCCTCAATTCAGGAAGGACCTCAAGACCTGGCTCTTCGACTGAACCAAAGCACCTTCGATGGACCAGCAGCTCTCATCCCCCTTCCTCATCCTCCCCCAGTGCCTTGAGACCCTCACTGGTGAATAGTCACCTTTTACAAGCCATTGATTGATTGATTGATTGACCAAGGGTCGCATTGATGCTAGCACGGTGGCGCTCATGAAGGTGGCGTTTGGAGGGGGGCATTGTGGCAGTATGGTGGGTGAAGGGGAAGTGACACATATGCATCTAGTGGCTAATTTGCACAATGTGAAACCAGAAACCCTGGGATTAAATCCAGGCTTCCCCACTTTATCAAATTGTGTGATCCTAGGCAATTGTTTTATTTCACTTTCCTTCCTTTTTCTTCATTATCACATATAAGAGAACCCTCAAAATGCATGACTTCAAGATCTGCACTGTACAAAACCTTCTCCTCTGTTTGATTTAATAAACTAATATATTGTTAATGTATAATAGGTACCCAGGCCACCCATACAGTGCATATTACAACTGACTTGCTTCTTAGTTCACTAATGGCATTGTTTTCAGGGTGGGGGGAAAATTGAATGTTTCTGAATTTATGTTTGAAAAGTATCACTTAAAAAGAAAATACTTCTCAATGCACTGATATAATCTGATGTACTGTAGTGGAACGGTTCTCAATGTTAATGAAATACACTTTTTGATTCTTGAAGAGACCTTATCATATGTTTACACATTTGCTGCAAGATGTCTTTAAAAATGAAGGTGTTCCTAAAGTTAAGCAGTGCAGGACAACCTAGTTGCTTCCTTTTTGAACTCCAATTAACGTTTAAATAAACGCATGCCTGTTTAATCTAACATCTTTTTATCCATATTGCCGAGTCAAGTAGCCCAGTGCTGCTGTTGACCAGGGGGCAGGTAAAGGTCAGGAGAGCCGCATGCGGCCCTCAGGCCGTACTTTGAGTATCACTGCTCTAGAGCAATAACTGACATAACTGCTTATTTTTAATTTGAATTTCAGTTCAATTAAAGTGTTTTGTTCACTCAGGTTTTAGCCTTTATTTTACATTAATGCCAGAAGCATACAGTATAATGAATGGAACAAAGGAAGTTCCTTTTGATGAGTCATTAAATTGTTAACAATTGTAATTCTAATCTACTGCAATATACTCTAATATCAAGGTCTTCAATAATCTTTAAAGATATTTCACTGCAATGTTCAATTTGTATGGTAATTTATATAATATAACGTAAGATGAATGGAACAAAGGTGGTCCTTTTTGATGAGCCATTAACTTGTTAAACATTTTCAATTCTAATTTACTGCAATGTAGTCTAACATCAAGTTTTTCAATAATCTCTAAATTTATCTCACCACAGTGTTCATTGTGTAAGGTAATAAATAAACACATTTGTAGAATTAAAATACATGCTGAAAAAACAATTAAAATGCATATATTTGCAGAAAAACACCTGCGAGCAAGTCACTGTATCCAACCTGAGCTCACTCCTTCTCAGCTTACCTTTAAAGATCTTGTATGGGATGCCGAAACAAATGCGGTAAGTACAGTTCAATTGATATAGTTTCTCAGACGATTTGACATGCTTTATTTTTTTATGTATTTTAAATTCCTAATCTATTCAATAATAGATGGGGTGCACTGAACACGGAACACACTCAGTACTTTTTGAAAGGAGATAATTGAGATGGAGTTTTTGAGTTCTGCAAGTTGTGTATCCACTTTTGAAACCGCAGCAATCTGTGGGAATTTTATCCATGTATGGGGAAAGGCAAACCCATTGTATGTTCCTTGAGGTGAATCTTAAAAAGTAGAAACATAATTCACTGTATAATCCTTATCTTGAACCAACCCACTTAGTTCGCTATATATGAAGTGACTGTTGAAAGGTCAATGGCAATGTGAACAGGGATGGGCTGCAGCTACTTCAATGAAGCGCAGCCTTCTATGAGCCTGTAACTATCTGAAAATCGAAACTATGAAGCTACACAACTACAGTACCACATTGCCAATCAAAATAGTCTTTTTCCATCAGCTTGGATTTAGATCAATATGGAGTACAGAGACTGCAACCCTACAGGTATCGAGTAAGGGTCTGCATATTCTGGATGAAGAAACAACTGGTCTACTGGTACTGCTCTGGCCTGTGACGGCATTTGGTATAGTCAGATATGGTACACTGCTTTCCACTCATTTGGAGTTTAGTAGGACTCCATGGAACTATTTAGAATGTCTGAATTAAATTGTTGTCTCACTGTTAACCTGATAATTGCTGCCAGAACAGGGAGTAGATATTCCATTGTATGCAGATGAGGACCTACTGTTTTTGAAACCTGCTCGTGGAGACATTCTCTTATAAACCTGGAGCATGGCCAAGTTTTTAGTGAAAGTGGGATTTAAAAAACACGAATCCTTCTCTTGTACTCCAGAGATACTACTTCCTTGCTTCCATTACGAGATGGGCCATCACTCAATCAATCAATCATAGGTTTGTTAAGCGCAGCTACTCACCCGAGTGGGACTCAAGGCGCTTTGCTAGGGTGGGGGGGAGCGCAGGTCCATGATGTTCAAGGAGATCCGTTAAAGAGCCAGGTCTTGAGGTCCTTCGTGAACTTGGAGAGTGTTGGCATTTGTCTGAGGTGGAGCGGGAGGGTGTTCCATGCCTTGGCCGCGAGGAGGGAGAAGGAACGACCTCCTGTACTGGTCTTCTTGATGCGAGGCACCGTAACACGGTAGAGCTGGGCTGAGAGGAGGGATCTTTGGGGTGCGTAGAATGTGAGGCGGTAGTTCAAGTATGCAGGTCCGGTGTTGTGGAGGTCTTTCTGGGCATGGGTGAGAAGCTTTAAGGTGATTCTCTACTCGATGGGGAGTCAGTGTAGTGAACGCAGGTGTTGGGTGATGTGGCAGTGACGTGGTAGGTTGAGGACTAGTCTGGCGAAGGCGTTCTGGAGTTTACGGGTGAGGTTCTTGTTGATTCCAGCGTAGAGACCGTTGCTGTAGTTGAGTCTGCTACTGATGAGGGCATGGGTGACGGTCTTTCTGTGTTCGAGGGGGATCCATTTGAAGGTTTTTCGTAGGAGTCGGAGGGTGTGGAAACAGGAGGATAAGATAGCGTTGATTTAGCGGTCCATTTTGAGTTCGAAGTCCAGGATGATTCTGAGGTTGCGTGCGTGGTCTTTGGGGGTGGGCAGGTTCCAGAGGGCGGGGGCCAACAGGTGTCGTTGCAGGCATCGGGGTGTGGGCCCATGATGAGTACCTCGGTTTTGCCGGTGTTGAGTTGTAGGCAGCTGCTCTTCATGTATTTGGTGACTGCTTCCATTCCTTCTTGAAAGTTATATTTGGATATGTTGGGTTCGTTGGCTAGGGAGAGGATGAGTTGGGTGTCGTCTGCGTAGGATACAATGTTGAGTCAGTGGGATCTGACAATGGGGGCGAGCGGGGTCATATAGATGTTGAACAGGGTGGGGATGATGGAGGATCCTTGGGGAACTTCACAGGTGATCGGTGTGGGAACCGAGAGGAAGGGTGGGAGTCTGACCTGCTGCGTTCTGCTGGAGAGGAATGAGCGGATCCAGTCGAGGGCTTTGTCCCGGATCCCTGTGTCGTGGAGTCTGCATGTTAGGGTGCGGTGGGAGACTGTGTTGAAGGCTGCGGAGAGGTCCAGGAATATGAAGGCCACAGTCTCCCCTCTGCCAAGGAGGGAGCGGATGTCGTCTGTTGCGGCAAGGAGGGCGGTTTCGGTGCTGTGTTTTTTCCTGAAGCCGGATTGGGAGGTGTTGAGGATGTTGTTTTCTTCAATGAAGGAGGCAAGCTGGCTGTTGACGGCTTTTTCGATAACTTTCGCCGGAAACAGGAGTAAAGAGATGGGTCTGAAGTTTCTTAGGTCTGTGGGGTCCGCCGAGGGTTTCTTCAGGAGAGGGTTGATCTTGGCGTGTTTCCAGTCATCAGGGAAGGAGGCGGTCTCGAGGGAGCGGTTGATGGTTCAGTGAAGCTCAGGGGCAATGGTGTTGGCGGCTCTGTGGTAGATGTGATGCGGGCAGGGGTCCTTGGGGGGCCCCTGAGTGGATGGACTTCATAGTCTTCAGGGTGTCTTCAGTGGTGAGAGCTGTCCAGCTGTTAAATTTTGGCTGTGTGGTGTCGGGAGTGGGAGGTGTAGGCTCCGCGTGTTGGTTTTCATCGTCAAAGTTGTCGTAGATGGTCTTGATTTTGTGGTGGAAGAAGGAGCTGAGTTTGTTGCAGAGGTCCTGGGAGGGGGGGGATGTCTGTAGTCTCACTGTTGAGTAGGGCAAACTCTTTGATGAAGCTGAAAAGTTCCTTGCTGTTGTGTGCTGGGTGGAGATTCTGTCCTGGAGTGCTATCTTCCTTGTGTTTCTGATGAGCTGGTGGTGGGCGGTGGTGGCTGCTTTGAAGTTGTCATGGGCTACTGTTGTTTTGGAGTTTCTCCAGATCTTTTCGAGGCGTCTGCAGGTTCGTCTGGATTCTCGGAGTTTGGTGAAGAACCGGCTAGCTCTCTTGGCGTGTGTGTTGGTGGTTTTCTTGAGGGGGGCGATAGTGTTGGCGCAGTCGATGATCCATTTGTGCAGGTTTCGAGCTGTGGTGTTTGGGTCATCGTCCGTGGTGGTTGGAGTGGAGCTTTTGAGGGAGGCAGTGAGCTGGTCGTCGGAGATCTTGTTCCAGTTTCTGCGTGGGAGCTGGTGTGGAGGTTTGCGGATGATGGTTGTTTTGAAGGTGAAGTGTATGCAACAATGGTCTGTCCATGGGAGTTCGGAGGTGTGGCTGAAGGTGATGGAGTTTCCCGCTGTGAAGATGGGTTTGAGGATGTGTCCTGCTGAGTGCATGGGTTCTGGAACGATCACTCTATTCCAAAACTCTCTGTTTTAGGATCATCAGATTCCTATGATTCATCAGGAACTCTCAAGGAACTTGCAACAACACAGCATTCAAACTTCCCATGAGAGATCTACTATTTATATTGCATATGGAAATGTAACCCATCGCCTCTACCGGAAGAGCTCAGAAAATTGCACAAAATGTGGTTTGATCACACTAGGACTCAGAATGCGCTATACTAGCAGGCCTGCCTCAATCCTCAATCCTACTGTAAAGCTTTAAAAGTATCTATTCACACTGCAAACAACCTCATCACTACTGGTGGGAAAAAATCCATATTATCTTGTTTAACTGGCCAATGAACGCACACAGATCATTCTCAAAATCAGCAGCTTGACTCACAGAGCAAATCAAATACAAAAACATGCCTACCTTTGTGAGGAAAGTGTCACTTCTGGTGTTGCTCATGCTTGAGAAGCAAACAGATAGTGGATCTAGATCTAAAGGAACTATAATAGTACTGCAACTGGACTGGCATCCAGAAAGCCACAAAGAAATGGTAATAAAGCCAGTGGAAGAGCTACTGAAAATATCGGATCCCACTACACTTTTAGAATATTGCATCCTCACTTACTAAGCAGGAGGATGCTGAATTGATGATGTAGCTGAGAAGAAAAAAAAATCTTGTTTCAAGAAATCTATGCCCAAAAGGTCATTCCTATGCCGTGATAAAAGGATATACCATCCACTCCCCCAGGGTGGGGTAGGGTAATCTAGAACTTAATTCAAAATATTTCCTGATTGTTTACCTTTCCTTTGAATTTCCATTGGTCAAAGAGATCTTGCTACTTTATGTTTACCTGCACCCGAAGAGGAATATACAGGAAGAGAAAACTTCCCATGGCACATTTTGCAGTGGTTTTATCTGCAGTGGCAGAGCTCACACCTGCTAAGTATTTCAGGTGACCATAATAACCAAATTCAAGGAGGGTGGGAAAATATATTACTGAAAATAATTCTGCATGGAGAATGAACCCTGGCATATCTCATGGTAAGTGATTAGAAAGATCATTTTGGTCACAATGTATGGATTTCTGTGTTGACCCAAGGTTTGAAATGGACCACCGACCCTGATATAGCCTGTACTCTCCAATTTACTATAATGATGACACTGGAAAGCCATTATATACATAGAATAGTAATTACTAATTATGAATGTCTTTTGTAATTTAGTTCTTATAAAGTCTATTTCTGTGCTAATGTCGAACATTCAGCAGGACAGCAAATTTATCAATGATTAAGAAGTTTTATGATAAGTCTTGCATGTTGGCTATGTTAACATGTTAGAAAACTAATTTAAAATAAGCTGAGAAAAATGGGACAGCAGTCATACATCTATAGTCTGGAAATCTGCATATACATTAGTGCATGGCTAGAATTTGTGGGTAAAATTTGGAGAAACACGGTGGGGATTAGGATCGACAATGGTTTATAGAAAGATTATGTCCTGCCCGCAATTTTATTTATTATATTTGTTGCTGGCATGCCAACATGATTCATTATTGCTGTTTTTTTCAGTTGAGCATTTATAGTAACTTTTTAAATGCCCTTCCATATGAGGATGATGCAGCTATTGTTTTGGAGAAGACATAGAAAGGGCTGCACAAGGATCTTAATGCTCTTTTAGTCTGTGCATATGTGCACATTTTAGCTATTTGTTAGTATAAAACTAGGAAACTGTCCTTTAAGAGGGAAGATTCTCACTATTTCCCGCTCATTTGAATGCATTCCAATTGATGAAATGTGCTCCTGCAATGGCCGTTTTAATAAGTCTAAAAAATAATCCCTTTAACACATTCTGGAGAATCTTTATGTTTGACCTCTGTTATAGTCAAAATAGCTTGTTCCCATTGATAGGCCACTAAGACAATGATAGTCCCACAGTTACAGTATGGGGCAAAAGTAGGGGGGTTCAAAATAATGCTTTGCTGAGGCCATTAGATGGTGTTGATGGGAAGATCTGGAGGATAATGTTGGGGCTCTGTCCACGTACACCATTTTTTAGCTGCATTCTTGGAGTGAATGTTGCTTCCTGTAGGATATAAACTTAAAGCTTATATATAATCTTTGCCTTTAGTTAGAAAAGTGATGGACTGAAGCTGTGCTAGTTGCGAGGGAGCAAGAACATTTTACCACTTGGAATGGGATACCATGTACAAACACGCTTGTGAAGGTGTTAGTCAACAATGACGATTTGGGTCAGCATATAACCTAGGAGCTTGAGAGGTAAATGCCAAGAGGATGACAATTAAGATGAACATCAGCTCAGTCAAAGAGTCATATCTCTATGGCCTCTCATAACTCATTCTGACTGGCACTACACCTACAATGATGAACCATGCTACAAGCATCACTTTTGTGACCTCCTTATCTTGAGTCGCCAAAGATGCAAGTGCCCATCAACCTCATCAGACATCTATAAGTCATGTTGATAAACTATGCAAGGGTCCCCCTGACTCCACAGGCTCCACCTGCTCAACCGATACCTCCAAGACAGCTTTAGCAACCAACACTGTAGTCCCCTACGGCAACAGAAAATGTCATCAACAAACACAGTTTTTTGCATTTTTCTAAATGGTACTTTATTTTCCTTTTTTTAAAGTTTCTACTTCCTTACTGTTTTGTGATGGAACAAGTGTGAAAACGGTGGGTCAACCAGGTAACTAAAAGTAGACAAAATTCGGAATTCAGCTAATGAACATTTGTGTAGGTTGTTTATGGTTTTCCCAAAGAAAATAATTGTTCCAATCAAAAGATAATGAAAGTAAGTAGGACAAAATTGAAAAAGATGATGTTTCATCAGTTAATTTTTTGCTACAGTGGCCGAATTATAAAAGTAATATACCAATTGTCTGTCAGATTCTTCTCTTCACGGTGACCTATATAATGTTTGTAGGCTGTCCAAAAACATGCAGTACTCCGAGCCAACAACTGAACAGCAGTTTATCATGATTTTTCATTGTGTACTGACCATGCATCAGTTCTTATTGTAATGAATAAAAAGATACTGAGGTTAGAAATAGTGGTTATATGTACAACTCTGAAATTTGGGGTTACCCGGACTATTATGATTCAGAGGGCATTTTGCCACGTGTGTTCTTTTTTGTATGCTGGATTACGTTTGAAAGTCAAAAATTAAGATAAACTCAGTTGATAATAACAATTTCCTACTATTCTGTGTTCCCACGCTTCTTTAGATAAATATAGTACCACATTTGTGTTGCTGGGCCTATAGCCTCGACAGGAAAGGCCCCAAAACACAACATGGCAACATCAAGATTTCTGGCGATGTGAGTAGCTGCAGTATATGGGCCCAGGCTCAGCAGTCACCCAAAGAAACCTAGCAAACCCAGACATTTCTGAAAACTAAACACTCAGGGTAGTCGTGGGTGGTGTGACTTGTGTCAATCTTTCTGTTTTCCTACCTAGAATGCCGTACAAACATCAAATATTTTCCTCATTTCTGTGAGGGAAAGCTCTGGAATGTGTGGGGTATCACAAAATTCCTACCACCCATCGTTCCCATACTTCCCCTGAGACAAAAAGGTATCCTACTTGTGTGGCTGGGACTATTACCTGAAACAAGAATGGACCAAACCCAGTGACCTTGCGAAGAACACATTGATGCTACATTGACTTATTATGGTCAAAGTTTTTGCCCTTTCCAGGGGGACAGAAAGAGTCTTTCTGCCCTGTTGGGGCGGGGGCATATTGGGACTAAACCATCCAATCACCCTCTCCATATGGACAGAAAGGCTGCCTACGGGCACCAACTGCTTTGATTCCTGAATGTTTGAGTTAATATCTAGTGTCATAACTATCATAAATGAGAGTTTTTAAGAAGATTAGACGAGCAACCTCAGATCAATGACACACCTCATGCCAACAATAGTTCACTTCTCATCTGGTAGGTACACACATAGCCATTCCTACCTCCTCAAGAAGCTAAATATGTCTGCTAATTATGTACTCAAAAATAAACTAAAATTGTGGATGGGGTGGAGTTGGAGTACAGTGTTTGTGAATTAAATGACTATTGGGCATAGTAAATAAGTCTAATTTGGGTTTATAAAGGTAAATGTATTTTTTTCAATATATTTCACGGACGATTCCCACTCTAATGTTTCAACAATTTTTGGCACCTTCTTTATGCAAGGAAATACCTTTAAGCACCAAGAATATCTCTGGATACTTATCAGATAAGAAAAGTATAGAAAACACTCATTGGCAAAGTTTGGAAAATGCCAGGTCGGGCTTTACACCTGTCATTTGAGAGATCTGGACCTTTTGCCCTACATGGGTACCCAACAGTTCATCAAACTGTCCGGCTTTTAGAATGTTTTTGTTTTGACCAAAGAAAACTGGAGGTAGATGAGCCACATTTGCAAAGCACACATCGTCTGTATCCGGAGCATGGTGTACCAAACTGTAACTTCCGTGATTTTATGTAGCTAATTAAAAGAGGTGTTTTGTCGTGATTTGATGAAATGAACCCTCCAGCCCCCTCAGTAATTAAAATCTAAAAACTCTACTTGGGAAGATTAAGTTCACAGGAGAGAAAACACATAAAGCACCATTGCGTAGCTCATACATTAATTGTTTTAAAGAATGCTAACCTCTTGGTGCCTAGCTCAGAGTCCTTCCTACACCTTCCTAATTATCATTGAAATCCAGATATTCAGCTTTAGCATCAAGCCTCTGTCCACTACCCTTTATTGCTTCATCAACAGCTTGTCGACAGGAAAGTCTCTTTCATCTAAGGCCTCATTGAACTCATTGTTGTAGCAGTGCGCACCTCATAGTAGAGATTGGCTATAGCAGCCTTGTTGGTAATGGAGCACTGATGACAATGGACACCTTTGACCTGAAGGAATTGGCTGCCAAGGTAGGAAAGGACACAATATGGAAGGGAATACCACGGAGGAGGCTCCGAAATAAGTCAAATGAAAAAATATTCAAGGGCTTCATTATAGATTCACATATATATTGTTCATGTGTACAATATTTCTTTTGTTTGGTTCCCTGAGAAAGGATTTTCCTAATTTCTTTGGGATATTTTATCAGAAGGTCACATTTATTTGAACATACTGGGCTCTGTTCACAAAGGTAATTATACATGTGTAGATCTACACCTATGCTTGTGTAAATCTCCTTATAGATGAAATTCACCATTTTCATGTGTGATGTTCACCTAGATGTACGCTTATGAGTCTCCACCCCCTCAAACGAGGAAGTGGAGACTCCTACGACTGCATTTATGACCAAATAGTTACTAATAGTAACTTGCCATTTATTTGTGGAGATCACCCTATAGAACATAATAGGGAATTTTAAAGATATTAATTTTAAATTAAAATCCCTAATACCTATTCAAATATGACTACCACAGTAACATAGGGCAACACACCTGCACTAACACTTAAACATATTGTTAAATTGTAACTGTCAGAGCCCTAGTCAAATGGCCACAGGGCATGCAGGGGTTACTGGGCCCCACCGTGGTGGTTGAGGGCTTTTACTCCTGGTGTCCCGGGGCCCGACCTACTATAGATCCTGGGCAACTGGGCCAAGTACCCCTTCTGCACTTGACTCTTAGTGGTAGCTGTGGACCAGCAGTCAAAGGCGCCTTCTGGGGAAGGGGGAATTGTAGATACAGGTAAGTGACCACGACTCATAACTCAAAGTGCAAACAGTGCAAACAATAAATCAGTGTCCAGTCAAATACTTGCTTATATAAGAAAAATAAACATTTTTTTTCTAACTCTACACAGTCGAAGGAATAACGATATGTGCAAGCAATAACACAGTCTCCTTGAGGTCGGGGCTCTAGTAGTCAGGCAAATCCCTAACCCACCGTCTTCCTTAAAAGGTGCGCGGGTTATTCCCCATTCACTGGCGGCTGCATCCAGGGAATGCTCACTTATAGGCCGTACTGAAGAGTTCCCCTTTGACTCTTCAGGAATTAGTGTCTGTGGAGTCATAGCTCATTAGCAGCAAGTTCCCCAGGACCCAACAGACCCAGTTCACATCTTACTCACTTCTGCAGCACAGGAACATTCAGCATTGCAGCGGGTGTCCCCAGTGCAAGCACTCGAGAGTTCTGATCCTGCTCAGATTAGTCGGGCTGCTCAGGGCCAAAGTGGTAGCACCCGGTAGCGCAGACTGTCCCTCTTGAGCGGCGCTGCTGACTTCTCCAGTTATCAGAGCAGCTTCCAGCTTGCGAAGATGCAGTAAGCTCGACTTCAGCAGCAAGGGGAGGCAGGGGAATCCTTTCTTCAGCTCCTGACTAGAGGCCAGCAAGGTTGCGGCCTAGTCCGTGGTATTCTCTGCAGTCCTTGGGGAGCAGGGGGGTTATAGCTGCTTTTGGTGGCTTAGCGGACTAATGCGTCCACTGTAGGGGCCTGTGTTCGACCTCCTGTTCACAGGTTCAAATCCCGGTTGGTCCACTCAGCCTTTCATCCTTTTGAGGTCGATAAAATGAGTACCATTGATTTGGGTAACAATAAACATCTGTTATTCAGCGCTAAGATACCCTTGGGTGAACGTGCACTTTACAAATATACATGCTATGTTATATTATGTCAGGAGCAGGTCTCCTGCTGTGCGGGCTCCACTCGCTATATGCAGCCTCAGTCTTTTCCTCGGGCTACGGCCCAAACTTCTTGGCAACATGTGTACTACAGTCCCTCCTGGCTTATGGGATTGCCGTGGTACTTGGGAAATCGGGCGCAGACTCTCCCGGTGTAAATGCCTCCACCATGGCTGTTACAGTCTCACCGCTGCTTCAGTAGCAAGGTTACCGGTGCGGCCTCCTGGCATATCTGGTCACTGCAGCTCAGCAATAAGGGCTTAGCAAAATCCAAATGGCACTTAACACATGGATCTGAAAGAGACAATTAGTTATAGTTTCCTTACCTGTAGAATTACCCCCAGGCGTCAGAGTGGATCCGGAGAATTCTTTCGTCAGCAATACCCCTGCACATCGAAAGGTGGCATCGGTCGGCCCTGCGTTCGTCGTTGGCGTTGTGGTCGCCGGGATGATGTTGCAGTAGCTACTTAGACACCGCCCTCGCGCGCTGACGTCAGTTGTTTCTTTTTCTGCGCCACCCAGCGCAGATCCGGAGAGAGCGGTACCTCCAGGCACTTTTTGACTGACTTTTTGCGACTTTTGTCGACACCGTTTTTTTGAGCCCATCGACTCCTGGTGCACGCAGGGATGTCCAGTCGTCCTCGGCCCGGCTTCAAGGCTTGCGACTCCTGTCTGGTATCCCGAGCTGTTACACATTTTTTTTTTAACAGACTTTATTGCACACCCTTGAACGGTTCACCGACAACATAATATACATCATGGCGTGTACATTTTGTGTTTTGTTGAAACATTTCCATTACATATATTCTCACGCAGAATGTTATACAATAGAGCTCGACGTATGAATCCTCAGGGTATATGTTGGTCATATGTCCGGTCAACATCACTTTCCTGGATATTACGTAGATATTTCCAATGGTAGTTAAAGGTGACATGCAATTAAGCCAGTACTTTTCCCAGAACTACCCTGTACCCACCCTCCCTCCCACCCTCCTGGTCTGCATCTCAATGTTGTATCCTATAACCCATTACAGTATCTCTATCTAGGATCTCCGGGTTCCTGTCGTTAGTGTCGCAGTGTCTGGGCGGCAAGAGAACCTCAAGCAAATAATCAAATAGTTTGCGTCGCATCAGTTGAGGCCATATGGGTGCACTATGGTGTAGGTGTGATCGTCCCCGGTGTAAGATCTAAATGTCGAAACTCTTCGAGCATACAGTCCCAGTCCAAGGAGATTGGGTGTTTTTCTGAGCCCTCTCGCCTCCTCACGTCTAATAGCCGCACTCTCAGCTCCACACCATCGCACTACATCATCTTGCCATACTGGTAATGGAGGACAACGTGGGGACTTCCAGCACATGGTAATCCCTCTGATAGCTAGGATGAGAGCCAAATTAAGAAAGCGTAACTGCACCTTAAGGGCGCTGGTTCGTTTGCGCAGCCCTAGTAAACATTCTACAGCATTGTCCTGGATCGTCAACCGCATAACCTCCTCCAGTGCATTTCGAATGTTGCCCCAGTAATCGCCGAGACGGGGGCATACCCACAACATGTGAAGGAATCCTGCTTCCTCAGCCTTGCATCGAGGGCAACTGTTCTGGGCCTCAGGGAACATACGCTGGATCCTCCTCGGGGTTAAATACGATCTATGCAACACCATAGTTTGTATGAATTTAAGGCGGGCATTCCGGGACACCTGTTTAGGATGTTCCAAAATACTCGTCCATGCCTTATCAGATATGGCAATGCCTGTGTCTTCCGCCCATTTAGCCCTGAGAGTAGTGAGTGTTATAGAGACCTGTGCCCTAATGCCAGCATACAGCCATTTCACTAAGTGCCCTCCCCTGCCCATGTAGTAAAGTAGGTGAACCAGTTCGTGTCGAGGCGGTTCTGTGCGTTGTGGTGCCCATGTCTCCTTAATGTAATGTGCTACAGCAGCATATAATAAGTAATGACGATCTGTTGCACCTGTGGTCTGCACAAACATATCATGAGTCATAAGGGTGCCATCCCCAAAGAACGATCCCACCTCTTCCACTCCCACCTCCTCCCAATCATGTAGTCTCGCCTGAGTCAGTCTCCCATCTGGTAATGGTATACCTAACAGTGGGATGTTGCTCGCATATGGTACTGTTCCCGATGTGTATTGGATAGCCTTCTTCCAACATTGTAAGGCGGTCTTTAGCAAAGGGGGGCCCCGGGGTGGGGGTTTAACTTTAGGGAGTAGGAATCTGTGTAATGTCCCGCTTTCCAATTCCCTGGGGCCATATCCAATTTCTTGCAGGTTCCTACCTGCCGTCCAAAAGGATAACCATTGCAGTTGGCACGCATAGTAGTAGGCCCTGAAGTCTGGGACTCCCAATCCTGCTTTGCGGGGTTCTAACTGTAGTTTTTTGGAGGCTAATCCTACGCCGACCCTTCCCCCATATCAACTCTAGTAGAAGCATATCCAGTGTTCGGAACACAGCCAGCGGGACTACCAGGGGTAGATTAACAAAAAAGTATAATAGACGGGGAAGCATCACCATTTTAGAAATGGCGATCCGACCCATCGCCGATAATGGGAGAGAATTCCAAAAAGATATACTTGATCGTAGGGCAGCGATTGCTCTCATTAGGTTGCCATCCAGGTGATCAAGTTGTGTCCTATATACTCGGATCCCTAGGTATTTAAAGGTATCGTGCGCAACGGGGGAGCTATAAGTGCCAAAGGAGAACGCATCAGGACGCGGTCCCGCTATGAAGTAGAAGGCGTTTGACTTGCCTTCATTTATGGCTAGCCTCGAGACCCGCTCGAAGGCAGAGAATATACTGGGAAGGGGTTCTGCGCTGGCTGACATATTGCGTAAGTAGATAAGGATGTCATCCGCATAAATCGAAATTAAGTGCGCGGTACCATCCAACAGGATCCCCAGTCTGTCAGCAGACTGCCGCAGCGCGATCACTAGAGGTTCAAGCGCCAGGACGAAGAGAATGGGGGACAACGGGCACCCTTGACGTGTACCCCTATATATGTTATATTCGCGAGAGATATGTTTCCCGGTACGTGCTCTAGCGGTGGGATCAGTGTAGAGCAAGCGTATCCAGCGGAGGTATCCATCTGGAAGCCCGAATCGATTCAAGGCTGCAAACATATATTCCCAAGTTATAGAGTCGAAGGCCTGCCAGAGATCCAACGCTATGCAGCCCGCATCAGTGCATTCTGGCGGCGTAGCCACCATGACATGATGTAGCCGTCTGGTGTTTAGGGAGGTACTACGAGCCGGGAGGAATCCGCATTGATCCCTGTGTATAAGGGCATTTAAGGTGGGTAGAATGCGGTTGGCCAAGACCTTACTAAGAATCTTGTATTCGGTCGCTAGGAGCGATAGAGGCCTGTAGCTAACTAAGTCGGTGTCTGCTCGTCCTGGTTTGAGGAGGGAAACAACCAGAGCCTGCATGGTGGAGTGCGGGAGGTGCCCAATTTCTATGGCCGTCCTGTATAGTTCCTCCAGTTTAGGGATTAGAATGTCAGAGTAGGTGTCATAAAATTCTATGGGCAAGCCATCAAGCCCGGGAGATTTATTCCGATTGAGGCCCTTGATTGCCACTCTTATTTCCATTTGTGTAATGTGGCCTGCGAGTTCCTCCTTAGCGGTATCTGATATGGTCGGGAATGGTAGGTCTCTTAAAAAGTCCTCCAATAGTGCATCCCCAATGTGAGTGGGGGCCGCATAGAGTTCGCTAAGGTAGCTACAAAAGGTCTCATTAATCTCATTCTGCGTATGTATCATATCCCCGGTAGGGGCCATAATGCTGGTGATCGTAGGTAGGTCAGGGGTATCCCTCAGGATCCGAGCCAATAACGTCCCAGACTTGTCCGCCTCTATATGCTTCCGTTGTGTAAAGGCTCGATAATCTATTACTCTGAGATCCTCCAGTACCTCCGCATGTCGGAGACGGGCTTCCTGCAAAGACTCGCGTTTGTCTGGGTCTAATACAGCCCCCTGCTCCAGATCCGTCATCTGGGCTTCAATCTCTGTGAGACGTTTATGTGTTTCCTGTCTAGCCCCCACAGTAGCCCCAATCACCGAACCCCGTACTACCACCTTGAGCGCGTCCCACTCTACAAGAATAGAAGAGGCTGTGTTCCAGTTTTCAGTGAAGTAATTCGTGATGGTCAGGGACAAAGTTGCATGGAACAGGGTATCTTCCAGAAGCTGAGGCCACATTTTCCAAGTGGGAACTGGGGTGGGGACCCTACCCCATGTGAGTGTGATTTCTAAAGGGTTATGGTCGGAGAAGGTCTTAGTTAAATAAGTGGAGTGGTGAATTTGTGTGAGCAGTGCACGGGACCCCAAAAACCTGTCAATCCTGGTGTGGAGCTGGTGGACCGGTGAATAGAAGGAGTATTCCCTGTGTGTAGGGTGTAAGAGTCGCCAGATATCCGTTAACCCCCAACCGCTCAGCCAAGTGTTAAGGCGATCAGCTTGTTTGCGTGTGCCAGCACCGTGCAATGGTGGATGTGATCTGTCCAAGTCCACGTCAAGGACCATGTTGCAATACCCTCCTAGGAGCCAGGGAAATGTGTCCCATCCCACTAAGGCCGTGCTCAATCGTTGGAAAAAAATTTCTTGATCAAAGTTCGGGGCATAAATGCTCCCCAACACAATCGGTAGCCCGTCTAACGTACCCCTTAATAGTATGTACCTGCCTTGGTCATCTACTCGGCGATCTAATTCTGTGAAGGGGACCCCGTGCCGAATCCATATTGCCGCCCCACGTGCAAAAGCCGAGTAGTTAGTGGAGAAGACTTACCCCCGCCATTTTTACGAGTCTTTGAGGCTTCAGAGGCAGTGAGGTGCGATTCTTGAATGAATACAATATGGGCCTTCCGTTCGAGTAAATAAGCATGGACGCGATGCCTTTTGTGAACTGCCCCCAGGCCGCGTACATTCCAAGTCAACAGGTTATAAGAACCCAACGTAGTAGTATTATTGGGCATAATCGAACAAGGTAGTCAGGACTCCCCCCAACTCGGAGTTTAATAGTAATTACAGACCAGGAGTACCCTCTCCCCATCGAACCAACAATACACAGCACAGCCATGGAACAGTGCTGGGCCAAACAATTAACAGTAACATTTCTAAACAATTCTATTGTGCGTTCGCATTGTGGGGGTTGGCGTCACCAGCCATAACAATAGCGGGCAACTCTCGAACTCCGGTAGCTCGACAGAACCCGGGGGGAATAAAATGGTTAATAATTGCACATTCGTTGTCGCCTAATGGGGGAAAAATAAAAGGGGAGGAAGGTCCCTCCCCAGGGGCATACCTGCAAACAGTGGGCTCCATCTCACACAAGGGGCCATGACCAGGAACAGTATCAAGCCAGACAAAGTCCAGCTATATAACATTGGGGAGGGGCAATATCTCAGGATAAGTCATAATCTCGTGTGTGGGTCTCATTTTGAGCACATCGCATACAAGGATTTAAGACCAAGAAAAAAGGATACAAAGATATGGTATAGTCCTGCCACAGTCTGTGTATGATTCTTTCCATCTTGGTCCGACGAGTCGATACATTGGGCAACTTCAGTTATCTATCAGACCATCCCCGGTTTGGGGTGTAACCGAGGGGAATAAGGTGATACTATTCTCAGAGTCCGACTGTATGGTATTACTGTCTTCCGAGTCTGATAGGATCTTGGCGGAGTCTTCCCTGAAGGATCCAGCCAATACCAGCGCCTCCGCTCTCTCCGTCGATCTTTGATCACCTGTTGGGCCCACCACCCCGGAGCCGGGTTTGCCCGCTGCACGGCGCTGCATACCACTTCTTTGTGACTGCGTGAGAGCACGCCGTGAGGAGGCGGATTGTCTGTCCTGGCTGGATTCTAAGTCCATCACCTCCAGCCATTCCTCCGCATCCGATGGGCTATCAAAGAAATATGTCTTCCTGTCATGGATGATTTTCAATCTGGCCGGGAAGAGGAGCGCGTATTTGAGTTGGGCCTCACGCAGCTTCTTCTTGACCGCTTGATAGGAGGCCCGCTGACGCTGCACTAACATAGTATAGTCGGGGTAGAGAGAGATTTTCTGGTTCTCAAATTGAATATGTTGTTTTTCCCTCGCCTTTTGCAGGAGTACGTCACGGTCTCTGTAATTGAGTATTTTAACAATTAACGGTCTGGGGGGCGCTCCCACTCTTGGGGCTCCAGTAGGAATCCTGTGTGCCCTTTCAACACAGAAGTACGGAGAAAGACCGTCCTGGGCCACATAGTCCCGAAACCAAGTCTCCATTTAATCTGCCGGTTTCGTACCTTTCGCTGCGTTCCGGCAGGCCAATCACGCGTATGTTGTTGCGACGATTTCTCCCCTCTGCGTCCTCCACTCGTTCTTGCAATCCGGTCACTTGCTGTTGCAACTGTATAATTTGTGTATCATGTTCTGTAACTTTAGGCTCAAGGGCGGACAGTGTTTTCTTCTGTTCTTGAACGGTAGCAGCGAGTTTTCCGTGGTCCGCTCGGAGTAGAGTGAGGCCTGTCGTGAGTGACCCAATCTGCTGCTCTATCGCCCTGCGCGAGTCTCTGACTTCCTGCAGAATCAGGTCAAGCTTGTCCGGGGCCGGTGTACCCAACTCAGAGGATGAGGCGCCAGGCGATGGGGGTCGATTCGTGGTCCCGTTCGTGTCAAGGGGCCCCCCTGTAGTCATGTGAGTATCTTGCACCTTCCCCTTAAGTCGCCCCATATTGGAATCCAAGAGGTAAAGGGCGTCGTCAGCACAGGAGGAGCAACAACAGCAGAGAAGACGCAGGTCACACCGCCCCACGCCGACGACACCAACCTGCCAATGGGATCCCTGGGAATGGAGCTGGAATTTTGCTGTTCGCAACGCACCCCGCGTCTCCAAAGTTGGCGTCCTTGGTGGATGACAGTGGTAGGCCCAGAGCTCAAGGGGGGGGGTCCGGTCGGGCAGGCAACCCCCTGTGCGCAGACCCACCCAGAAACTGACCGCAGTATTTCGTCCGGCTACCTACTCACGCTTGTAGGTGACAACAACAGGGACCAGTGGGATTTCCACATCAACCCCCCGCTCCATGGGGTTGGGCCACTCCCATCCGCTCCAACAGCTAATTCGTGGTCGCGCCTTCACTGAGCTCAGCTATAATATGTATAGGCCGGTGTCTCACGCAAGGTATGGCCTCCAGGCGACGCGGTCCACGCAGCCTTCACCCAACAGGCGAGCCCTGCAACCAGTATGAATGGAGGGGGGTCCCAGGGGGCTGGCGTCTCTCCGTGGTGGGGCTCCCCAGTCAACTCCGTCCTCGTAGATTAGTGGGAGCTGAGCGGCGGGGGGAGGGGGGGAAACTGCCACCAGACGTCACACGAGTTGTTCCAGCAGGAGTGAGCACCCCCACCGCACTCCGCCCGTCACCGTGCTCCAGAGAGAGGCAGTCTTAGGGTAGTACGGGCCCCCACTCAGCTATTCTGCTCCCCGCCGAGGCCCCGTACCAGCAGCTCCCCCGCCGCCACGAGGCCAGCCGCAGACCGCCTCCTCACCGTCTCAGGCAGACTCCGGTCACTGCAGGCAGCTCCTCTCCGGTGAGCCAGTCTCGCTCTCACCCCTCTGGAATAATCTCTCCGTGGCGCCGGCTCCAGTCACCCGGCGTCAGAGCCCTCCAAGGCCTCGGTTCTCCGCAAAGTGCCCAGGGTGACGGGCGCGGCCCTCCAGCTCCAGCAGTCCCGCAGGTGAGGCCGCGTCTTACACTTTCCGCCCGATATGGCGGCCGATCACCGCAGTGTCCCCTGAGCGCCGAAGGAGTCACAGATCGCCGCCTGGGGCCGCGGCGGCAGCCCCCCTGCATCCCAGGCAATGTTGGTTGCCCCCCGGGCGGCAAGGCACAGGATTTTATCCCCCGGGGCCCGGAGCCTCACCGGATCGCGACCGCCATCTTAGGCGGTTAGCCACGCCCCCAAATCTCCCGAGCTGTTACACATGGCCATCGATCCTCCGATCAGACTGCCTCTTTGGGAGGATCTTCTGTTGCAGCAGCAGGGGACGGTCCTCCTCCCGAACCTGTCCAGCCTCCACCTCCTTGTGTGGAGATTGAACGGCGACAGTTGATAGCTTTCGACCTTCCTCCCGAAGTCTGTGATGTTATCTTGGCAGCCAGGCGTCCCTCCACTAAGACGGTATACGCCTGCAAATGGAACAAATTTGTGGCATGGTGCGCAGCAAAGGCTGTGGATCCCCTTTCTGCCCCTCTTTCTGAGGTTCTCTTGTTCCTCCTTTCTTTGGCCCAGCAGGGCTCTGCTCTGGGCACTCTTAAGGGCTATCTCTCAGCTATTTCAGCTTTTCTTAGGCTTCCTGATCAACCTTCTCTTTTCAAGACACTCAGATTATTATATCTCTTGATGAAACGTCACCCAATGCCCTGGAGGATTTTCATGCATGTATGCATGATACTGCGCAGTGGCTACGTAATAACTCTTTGCAATTCAATTCGGACAAAACCGAAATTGTACACTGCGCAGTTGGGAAGGTCCATCAGCCTCTTCCTTACAACTTCTGGCCCCTTGGCTCATCTACTACTTTGGCGCCATCTAAGACGGTGCGAAATTTGGGAGTTATGTTCAATGCCAACCTATCTCTGGAGACGCAAGTGAACAAGTTGGTGGGGTGCTGTTTTGGCCTCATTAGGGCTCTGAGAAAGATTCTTCCGTTGCTCCCAATTTCGGCTAGAGCCTTGGTTGTTCAAGGCGCCATCCTAAGTAGACTTGACTATTGTAATGCTCTGCTGTTGGAGTCCCCAAAGTATTTGATACAGAGACTGCAGCGTGTCCAGAACACGGCTGCGAAATTGGCCTTGTCTAGACCACGAAGTTCTTCTGCTTCAATGTGCCTATCGGAGCTACATTGGCTCCCTGTGCAACAAAGAATCTATTTTAAATCCCTTTGTATGGGGTTTAGGGCGTTACATGGACTCGGTCCTAGACCGTTGCAGAAGAAATTGGTCTGGTATACTCCTACCCGGACCCTCCGTTCCTCTTCTGCTTACTTGGCAAAGATACCTAGGTTCAACAAGGTCAGATCGGGAGGAAGGTCCTTTAGTGTTGCTGCTGCAAGGCTCTGGAACACTCTCCCAATTGAAATCAGACAATGCAGTACCCTGTCTTTGTTCAGGAAAAGGATCAAAACGTGGTTGTTCCCCAGATAGGGTTCCTGTCTTCCTTTAAGCAATGTTTTCTTTAGGTTCTGTCCTTTCTTGCTTGACGTTGGTCTGTATACATGTACTTTTAGCGCCAGGGTACCCGTAGGGTGTTTGTTGCGCTTTATAAATGTCATATACAATACAATACAATACAAGTCCCCTGTTGTAAATCAATTTCTTAAGGGCATTACTCATCTTTTTCCTCCTATTCCCTTCGTAATGCCTCAGTGGGACTTGAACTTGGTTCTTACTTATCTTATGTGCGCTCCCTTTGAGCCGCCACATAACTATCCTCTCCGACTCCTCACTTTAAAGACTGCCTTTCTGGTTGCCATCACATCTGCTCGCAGGGTGAGTGAGCTCCAGGCTCTTTCTTCAAAGCCTCCTTTTCTGGCGGTTCATCTGGACTAGGTCGTCCTTGGAACTCAACCCTCTTTTCTTCCTAAAGTGGTTACTTCTTTCCACATTGGTCAAACCATCATTTTGCCCACCTTCTTTCCGCCTCCGCATCCTTCGGAGGAGGAAGAGAGGCTCCACCGTCTGGATCCAAAACGTGCGCTTTCCTTTTATTTGGATCGCACCAAGCAATTGTGGGTGGATGACCAGCTCTTTGTTGGCCAAGTGGGCGCCAAAAAAGGTCGGGCCGTACACAAACGGACCATCTCTAGGTGGGTCGTTTTGTGCATTAAAGCTTTGGCAAAGAAGGAGCCTCCAGTGGGACTACGCGCCCATTCCACCAGGGCGACGGCAGCTACCACTGCTTTGAGACGGGGAGTCCCCCTCAATAACATCTGTCAGGCGGCTACGTGGGCACCTCTGTACACGTTCACAAAACACTACTGCCTGGACAGCCAAGTCCGGAGAGACGGCTTCTTTGGCCGTTCTGTTCTCCAGGACTTTCTGGTGTGAACTTGGTTCGCAGACCGACCTCCAGGGTTGGTATTGCTGGGTATCTATTCTACAGGTAAGGAATCTATAACTAATTGTCTCTTTCAGATGAACAAGTTACTTACCTTTGGTAACGATATATCTGTAAGAGACATAGATTAGTTATAGATTCCTTACCGCACCACCCATCCTCCCCGTTCTGTGAACTGACTTCTAGGGTCAGGGAATCCCTTTCGGGGCCCTAGTTTTGTGCACCAGTGGTTAGTGTCTTGCATGGCTCTGCGCTTCTGGCGTGGAATGTCATGTAAAAGAACTGAGGTCAGCACGCGAGGGCGGCGTCTAAGTAGCTACCGCGACGTCATCCCAGCGACCACGACGCCAACGACGAACGCGGAGCCGACCGACGCCACCTTTCGACACGCAGGGGTACTGCTGACGAAAAAATTCTCCGGATCCAGTCTGACGCCTGGGGGTAATTCTCCAGGGAAGGAATCTATAACTAATCTATGTCTCTTACAGATATATCGTTACCAAAGGTAAGTAACTTGTTCCTCAGTCTACTGAGGCCCTCTCCTGGCATACAGGGGTCACCAAACCTACACTGCACACAGGCAATGGCCCGATTGGCCAACAGCCATTCCCTCACACCTAGCTGAGGGAGTCCTCTCGACAGGGCTCTCCACAGGACCTCCCTCCAATGCTCTCCTCTTCCTTACAGGGCACACTGGTCTTGGCAAGCAGGCAGGCGCTGGTGCTCCAGGGCAGATGGTCTTGGTTTTCTTGGGTGATGTGCCCTCACCTAGCAGGCCTTTGCCCCGTGTCCTGGTCACAGGTAGAAGTCTTGCAGAGATTCCCCTTCTCACACAGCCCGTCTGGCTGCTTGATAGATGACAGAGTTTGGGGTCTCAGCCTCCCCTTCTTTTTTTCCATCTCCAAACATCAAAATGTGATTTAGGGTCTGACTCTTTGAAGTTTCATGTGGGGGTTTTGCTTCTTTTGAAGTGTCTACTTCTCTTTTTTAATTCTTTCCCCTTGAAAGCCGGTCTGTCACAGCAGGCAAGACTCCGAAACTGATTGACCCACAACACAATTCATGTGAGTGATCCAGCGGCTTACTAGCAACAGATTCTCCACTACCATATACTCACCTGGGCCCATATAACTCTCTCGCACTAAACACCAAGTATACCACCGGAACTTTGTAGTTTTATAATTTTCATACCTCAAGATCTAGTTATTTCTTCTCTAACTAAACCTTTCACTGATCAGACAGTTCTTTCCTCTGGTCAATGGACCAGTTAGGTGGAACTAGTTGATGGTGACAATTAACATGACTTATTATACATTTCTTGATTAAAAATAAAAATAATGACAGACTCGGTAAGCTTTAAAATCTTTCTCTAAATCAATTTGTTGTGAACCATCTCAAAGCGTTTCAGTACAAACACCCTCATTCACAAGAGTGCCAAATTCAATCAAGTTTGGATAGACATTAACAATTCAGATCCACACAAAAACTATGCTCAGAAAGAAGAGGATAGAGAGAGAAGAACATTTATCAAGACGATGAATTTATAATTACCAAGTATGGTGTGAAGACCAACCCCTGGCCAAAGGGCTGGTAAGGGTCCCCAGGACAGATCAGGAGACAAAGGCTTCGGACAGGAATCAGGACAGATACTTCACCTCTCTAGATACCGACGACTACGTCGCACCCCTCTCTGACACTCTCTTCCTCCTCGTGGTTCTTCCGCGATCTTCTTTCTAACCCAACCAAATTAAGTAGATGGTTCTGCATTCGATTTCTTCATCAGCATTTCAGAGCATCAGCACCACCCCAGCACCAACAGCATCCCAAGCTTTACATCACCTCGGCACACCCAGTTCTTTCTAGCTAACTAGACTACCTCAATTATACCCTTCCATAAGCATGTACCACCCATTAATGTTTCATTTTTACAGAATACTAACTTCTGATTGGACAGGCGAGGGGGATGATCATCACACCATGCTTATACTTCATTTGTTTCTTTAAACCATTGTTTCCAAACTCCTCCCCTCAAACTTTTATTCCGCCCTTCCTTTCCCATACATCTTTAAACTTTATTAATACAAATGTAACAATTTTCGTGAATAAGTTCCTTCATATGAACTCTTCACCCTCATGTTCCCAGGGCACATCTTTGCCGACCTTGGACGCGTGACAAGTCCTTAGTCATCCTTTCGAGCTTCCACACCAGGGCGCATGCGTCGCGCAACGTCAGTCTGCTCGACTCAGACAAATTTGACAGGCCCAAATACGCACTAATAATAAAGTCAAAAGGAGAAATGTTATTCTCAAAAATAAATGATTTCACTGTATACCACCAACCTCTACTCTAGCCCGTACCATTTATTATTTCCCTTTCTGCATTTGCATTAGTATAAAAAACTTATTTTCTAATTTCAGCAAGCAGGTGCCATGCATGTGAGTTTTCAAGCAGCCATTTTATAGCTCTTTGCGCAAGCGCCAGAATTTCCCTCCAAGCGTTGTTTCGTCATACTACGTAGATGCAGTAGACGCATGCGCAGTAAAGATCCCGTGTTAGAATGCATTCTAGTCCTACGTTCATGTTATTGCAGTTAGTAAACACATAGGCAAGCTTCATTCTCTCCCGCGTATGAAGGAAATGCATATTATTAATCCCAAAACACGTTGTTAGTAATTCGTTAATGAGTTTAAACGAGAGGATTGCTTCCGAGCAAGTCTTGTGTTCGAGCCCTTGCTCCATCAATCCCCTCTCTGATGGCATATTAAGCCATCACAAAATTTCCCATCCATCCCAGATACCAACTTTAACACTTCTCAGTTTTCTCTATTTGTCCTCTCAAACTTTCATCAATGAATTCGTTTCCTTCTAAATCTTGCATCTTCTTATATAACCTGCCTTTCATTTCTTCCAAGCGTATTTCCTCATATTTTCTCTTTCGTGTCTGTCCCTTTTCCTTTCTGTTCAAGTGTACTTTTTCTTTCGTACCTTTTCTACAACATTTAAATGTAATCATTATTAACATCACTATCGTTACTATCATAACTAATGGTATTATTATCTGACCTAGAAAACTTTTCCCAAAATCAACAAACCATTTCCCTATTGATGTTATACTTTTTGTTAGTCTTCCCCACACACTGTCAACCTCCAGTTGGGTCAAATCTTTATACATGCCCGTGATGTTTTCAATATATCCTTTAATTTCTCTGCTCTTGTCCGGAATATAAGTGCAGCAATGTTGAACTTTCAACATGCCACAGACTCCACCTTCCTGTGCTAACAATATATCAAGAGCAAGACGGTTCTGTAAAACCATAGATCTAATTGCAACCATTTCTGTGTTAATCATTAAGAATCCTCCTGCAGTATCTGTAGAAAGACGATCAACTATGGTTGATAACTTACAAATGTTCTGTGAATTTAGAATGACTCCAACTGAGGGTATCAGTGCACTAAAAATATCTCCTACAATTTCAGAAAAACTAGCTCTTCTTTTACGTGTTAGTCCATTAGAATTTCCATTGGTTCCACTGATTTTATCTACATGATACATTTTTGGAAAAACTATTCCAAAATAACAGCTTCCGTACCATCTTGCAGGTAACCTGTAATAGGCATTGCTCCCACAAACATAATACACTCCTGGAAACACAGGATCAGTTCCTCCTTTTAGTCCCCATCCTCCTAATATTAGGAAGTTATGTTCACATTCACTGGAACCAATGTAATTATTGTTATAATCTGTCTTTAATCTATGGAGGCAGAATTTTCCCTTTTTCACAAAGTCCAGGGACATCGCAGCATGAGCCTTGCCACTTGCATAGATTCCCTCCTTCCGAACCCATGGAGGTACATGGGTTTTCTGTGCAGTTGCCGTCTTCATTAAATCCTGTCTCCTTCTACCAAATTCAAAAAATCTTTTTCTTCTTTTCTTAATATACATGTTAGATTATCTCTATGTGCCTGAACTAAATCTATTGAACTCATCATTATGAAAAATTCACCCATAAACTGTGCGTTTATACTACTAGCTACTGGATTCATATTCTTTCTAATAGGTAGTTCAGAAAATACTACATCTAAATTAGAATAAAAATACTACAATCTCCCTGTAGTGTAAAATAAACTTGATAAAATACAACATGACACACCATAAGTTAAAGGTATATGGTGATATGTCATCCCTTCTGATACTGAAGAGGATAACTTCATACATACGTAACAATTGTTAATTTCCATAGTGCTAACATACTGAAATAACAAATTTAATAAACACATTAGAGGACGTATTATAGTCTGATTCATTATGATAGTTTGCTTCATCTTCCACTCCTATTTCTAATTTAGTTTCTCTTATTCTTTCTACCTTAACATTAGTATCTGTATTATTCTCGTCACTTGTTTTCATTATTAAAGGTACTCCTACTGTCAGGAATAACCATCCTAATGCTGCTAATAAAATACTACAAAAACAAAATCTAAAACACTTTCTTTTTAATCCACATTTTGGTTTTCCGTTAACTTCGATGTCGGCCATTTTATTCCTGAGAAAATTTATTTTCTCTTATCTTTTTCCTTTTTCAGTCTTAGCCTTTCTTTTTGTTCTTAAGGAGGTTTCAATTGGCTTTCATCAATTTGTGCAATATGGACTTCTTCTGTCTCATCAGACAGATCCAGGGACTCAAATTCCTCAAGAATGACGTATGTCCACTCTGGAGCCTTGTATCTCCTGTTTAGATTTCTCAATCTTGGACTTCTTCGAGTTATTTTTGCTAAGGTTTGTTTAGGTCTTGTTTGACTTGTGATTTCGTTCACTTGCTCTGGTTTCTTTTCAGATTTTCTCAGATGATATTTTAGTTTCTTTACTCCAGTTGGCCAATTGTCTCCCTTTCTGACTCTTTTGATTTGTACTGCGTTTTCACCTTCCTTATCTCCTTGTAAGGTTCTTTTTATTTCATTTATTCTGGGCACAATCTGTTCTATTTCTCTGTTTTCTGTGCTTGTACCTTCTTTTGCTTCCTCCTGCTCAGGTTCTACTGTATTTTGTTCTACTTCTTCCTGAGCTTGTTCTTCTAATTCTGTCTGATCCTGCTCAGGTCTTACTTCAAATCTTTCTTCTTCTGCCTGAACTTGTTCTTCTAACTCTATCTGGTCCTGTTCAGGTCTTAATTCAAACTTTTCTTCTTCTGCCTGAACGTGTTCTTCTCTTTTTCCCTCCTCAGGTTTGTTTGTGTCTCTTTCTGTTTTCACCTGAGTGTGTTCTTCTTCCCCTGTCTCTTCCTGACTACTTTCCTGTCTTTTCAGTTCTGTTCTTCTTCTGGTTTCAATAGCATCATCAATTATTTCAATCACTGGGATCCATTCTTCCTGACTTATCTCGGGCTGTTCATCATATGGTTGTCTTTCAGAATCTATCACTCTAGATTCTTCAATTTCACAGTTTACAACTCCTGACGCTTCAGCCTGCTCAGTCAGTGGTGGTTCTTGTTGATCTGATGGGCTCGGAACTCTTCTGGTATGGCTAGCATGAATCCAATTGGGCAGACCTGCACACTTCACTGCTGTTGTAGTGACTAGTATGACTTGCAGCGGTTTATCCCACCTTGGTGCTAGGCACGACTTTCTTGCGTGTTTCTTTACCAGCACCCAATCTCCAGGATTCAAATCATGCGCTTGGTCTGGCTGTCTTTCGACTGCGTCTTCTCCAACCTGGTGAGAGATAGAACGCATCATTTCAGCCAATCCTTTGCAATAGTCCAATACCAGATCATCAGTTATACTCATTAGTTTATTTCCAGGAATAAATGACTGTCTCATAGCTCTTCCTATGAGAACCTCATGTGGACTCATTCCTGTTTTTCTGTCTGGAATGCTTCTGAGACCCATAAATATTAGAGGTAATGCATCTGGCCATTTCAGCTTTGTGGATGCACACACCTTTCCCAATCTTGACTTGATTGTGCCATTCATTTGCTCAACAACTCCAGAAGCCTCTGGACGATAAGCACAGTGCAGTTTTTGTTCAATGTTAAATGCAGCACAGATTAATCGAATTATTTCATTATTAAAATGAGGGCCCCTATCTGATTCCAAAGTGACCGGAAAACCAAATCGTGGCACTAACTCCCTCAACAACAATTTTGCAACTGTAAGACTGTCATTTCTTCTAGTAGGGTAGGCTTCCACCCATCTTGAGAAAAGGCATACTATGACAAGTACGTATTTCAATCCGTTGCATGGGGGTAATTTAATGAAATCTAACTGTAATCTGGTGAAGGGTCCTTCTGCCTTTCCGATCTTTCCCCAGCTTACCACTGTCTTTCTACCTGGGTTCTGCTGTTGACAGGTTAAGCATCTTTGGCAAAGGCTCTCTGCGACTACCCTGAACTTCGGATTATACCAACTCTGTCTGAATAGCCTGATCATTGAATCTCTCCCTATGTGTGTTGCTCCATGGTACACTCTCGCCATTTTTGAAAGCAAACAATCTGGCATGACTGGTCTTCCATCTAAATACACCCATACCTCATCATGTGGTCTTTTGGTACAGGCTGCCTTTATCCAGATTTCTTTTTCCTTTTCCTCAACTTCTTCCTGCAATTGTCTAATCTCATCCCATGTTTCTGGTACTGAGAAGTACATAAGTTGGCATCTGGTTTCACCCGTTTCAATTTTTCTGTTTATGGCTACTGCATTTTTAGCACAGTATTTGGCCACTTGATCAGCATAATTATTGCCAGCAGTCACATAGTCATTTCCTGACTGATGTGCAGCGCATTTTACAACTGCTATCTCTTTTGGCAATTGTAATGCTTCCAACAAATCTTTTACGTTTTTGCTGTTTCTGATAGGAGATCCTGAAGAAGTCAGAAATCCCCTTTGCATCCAAAGCTGGCCAAAGTCATGCACAATCCCGAAACCATATTGGCTATCCGTAAATATGGTTACTCTCCAATTTTTCCCCTTTTTACATGCCATTGTTAAGGCAACCAATTCAGCTACTTGTGCAGACTTGACCCCAGGTAAACAGGATGCTTCAATTACCCCAGAAATTTTACAAACAGCATATGCAGCACTTAAACCTCCTTCTTGTGTCCTAAGGCAGGAGCCGTCTACAAATAACTCATGATCAGCTTCTTTCAAAGGTGTCTCTCTTATGTCTGGGCGGGGCTTCGTGCATAACTCAGTCACGTCCAAGCAGTCATGATCACTTTCATCTTTTACTTCTTCATTGCAGGGGTCTGGTAATAGGGTGGCAGGGTTCAGGATCGTACACCTTATCACAGTCTCGTTCTCAGCTCCCAAAATCACTCTTTCATACTTTGTCAAACGGCTAGGGGTGAGGTGCTGTGTTCTCGTTCTTGTCAAAAGGATCTCAACCGAGTGTGGAACGAAGACTTTTATTGGATGTCCCATCACTATCGACTCACTTTGCTCCAGACTCATACAAGTAGCAGCTACTGCTTTTAAGCAGCCAGGCAATGCTGAAGCTACTGGGTCCAATGTGGCTGAAAAATATGCCACTGGGCGTCGACTCAATCCATGTCTCTGTGTTAAGACTGAAAGTGCACAATTTTCTCTTTCACAACAGAACAAAGCAAAGTCTTTTGAGTAATCAGGCATGCCCAAAGCAGGAGCCTCACACAAACAATTTCTTAGTTTCACAAATGCTTCTAGGCAGTCATCATTCCAATCAATTGGATCTTTTGCTTGCTTCCGGACCATCTGTATTAATGGCTTTGCTAGCATAGAAAAACCATTAATCCATTGTCTACAATATCCAACCACTCCTAGAAACATTCTCATTTCTCTCTGAGTCTGTGGCAATTGCATTTCTTTGATTATTTTTATTCTTTCCGGTGTCACTTTTCTAACTCCTCTTTCTATTTTATGCCCTAAATATCTTACTTCTTGTCGACAGAATTGTAATTTTGCTGGAGACACCTTGTGTCCTCCTTCAGCCAAATGGTTCAGTAACGCAATTGTATCTGTGACACAATCTTCTCGTGTTTTTGATGCCACCAATAGGTCATCAATGTACTGAACCAGAACAGAATTTCCAGGCATAATCAATGATTCTAGCCACTTTTTCAAAATCTGATTAAAAATTGAAGGACTTTCTGTGTACCCTTGAGGAACACGACACCATGCGTAAATACGATCTTCAAATTTAAACGTAAAAAGATACTGGCTGTCTGGGTGCAAAGGAATAGAAAAGAACGCTTGGCATAAATCAATTACTGTAAACCATCCTGCATTCCACGGTATCTGATAAAGGATCACTGCTGGATTTGGCACAATTGGACAACAGGGAATTACAATTTTATTTATTTTCCGTAGGTCTTGCACTATTCTGTACTTTCCGCTAGGCTTTTTCAGTCCCATTATTGGCGAATTACAGGGACTACCCATCACCTCTTTTAAAATACCTTGTTTAACCATTCGTTCAATTTCTGGAATAATTCCTGCTTTTACTTCTGGACTCATTTTGTACTGTCGGGTATTTGGATACACTGCACCTTCTTTCACTGTCACTTTAACTGGGTCTATATTTGTCATTAGCCCAATGTCTTTTCCTGTAAAATCCCACACATCTGGATTGATTGTCGTTCTTAACTCTTCTGGCAATTCATTCTCGGTTATTAATGAAAACATTTCATCTACTTCTGTTCCCTGTTTGGCCAGCATCATTTTATAGACAACATCCTCATCGGAGGTTTGGAAAGCAACACCATCCGGTGTACAATAGATCGTGCAATTCATCTTGCACAAAAGATCTCTTCCCAACAGATTTACAGGACTGGAATCGCATACTACAAATCGATGCATTTCTTTGAAGTTTCCAATGTGCACCTCCATTGGCTTTGTGATAGGGGTTCTAATCTGTTGGTTAGATACGCCTACAACTTGGATTGTCTCTCCCGAGAGGGGTAGGTTTGGGATGTCTGCTGTTCTCACAGTAGACCTGGTAGCACCAGTATCCAATAGGAAAGTAATGTCTTTACCTTCTACTCTCCCATCAACAAATGGACCTGACTGATCTACCGGCAAGGATGCGCCAAGCACGCACTCCTCTTCCTCCCCCTCAGGCACCGTCATTGTGCGGTATCTGAATGTTCTTCATCATTCTGTAAAAAATATTGTGCAATTGTTCTATTATTCTTACCACTTTCTCCTTGAAATCCGGTGTTCGCACTGAAACTTTGATGTTTCACAAAATTTGGCATAGGAGCTGGTGGCACCTGAGATTGTGGAGTGACTACCTGTTGCTGCTGATTCATAAGTACTGCATTCTGCATCTGTGGGATTACATTTTGATTTGGCCCATTATTATTCTTATTATTCTGAGTACTCTTACACTCGTTCTTCCAATGTCCAAGCTTTCCGCACGCATGAGAAGGAAACTTCTTTTTCGCTTCTTCTCTGTCCATTCGCCCCTTAAATTTATTGCCATTCGCTCCTTGATTATTCTGACTCTGTTCTTTCACTTGATTATTATTTTGGTCGTTTGCTTTCTCTTCTTGCTGATCTGCCAATTTAACTTGAGCCCACATCATTTTCTCTTTTAGTTTCCTACGCCTGGCCTCAATGTCATCTCCGCAATGTTTTGCGTACTTTAGAATCTCATCCACTGTCTTACTTTGCCAACACAACATGTGCTGCTGTATCATCTGACTGATTTCTGGTTTTAAACCATATACAAACCGATACACAAAACGTCCCATATCTTTGTCACCAATATTCTCAAAACCACTATACTGCTTGAACACCTGCAATAACCGTTCATAATACGCATGTACAGATTCATTTGGTTCCTGTGTTGTTCTATCTATTTTTACCCAATCTGTTTCTTTAGGAGGGATTTTTCCTTTCAAATACGTAATCACTTGGTGATACTTTTTCATCACCTCTTCCGAAGGTGCTCCTGTTTTTGCATCTCTAGGATACTCTTCATTAGGCCAATCAATTGTGATCTTACATTCTGTCCATAAATCAGCAGGTACCACTATATCAAATAGACCATCCAAGTCTTTCAATAACACCTTTGAAACCTTCACAAATCTTTCTACCTGTTTGTACCACTCAACTGGCTTTTCTCTCAACTTTGGAAAATCATTTGTAAATGATAAAATATCTTGTCTACTCCAAGGGACATGAACATATCCACCTCCAGGAACCTCTCTCATTGGACATAATTTTTCTACTTTTCCTGATTCTCTTACTGGGAATTCAGCTGCCTGCTTCTCTCGCTTGTACTTCCTCTTTCTTCCTTATCCATCTAATTCTCCATTTATCAATGTCTCCCCATTTTCGCAAAATGTTCATTAATTCCTTTATCTGTAACCTTTTTCCCGAAGCATTCACACTTTCTAAATCTTCATCAGTAAAATCCACTCAATAGGGTTTCTGTAACAATTTTGATTTCCCTATGTCTATTCCAATCTCTGAAGCAACTTCAGTTAATCTCTCATGAAATATTCTTGCTCTCCTAGTTATACTCTTACATAGAAACAACAATTCCTCATCATTGTAAACATTTAATCTTTCTGTGCCCACACACCCTGTCATCATCTCTTCCAATTCCACTTTCAATCTGCTAATATCTAAAATATTTGGTATCGAGTTCTGATTATCTCTTTCCTGAGCCCACCTTTCTATTTCTTCAAAGGTGACTACTGTTGCGCCTGCAGTTCCAGCCGGGACCAAAGGTCTTCTTTCTCTCAAATTCATAGGCGCGTAACTCTCTTTGGAGTTTCCATATGGGTTTCCACAATAGGGAGATCCATTAATGAAATAACGGACTCACTTTCACTAACCTGATCATCTATGATTACTATCTCTTTTCTAGGACTATTTAATGGAACTGTCACGAGTTGTGGTTTCTGGCAAATCTTATTATCCCCATACAATGGGATTACTGGACCAATTGTTACTGGTACTGTCAAGGCTTCAGTATTTAAATTCAATTGACTTATCCTTTGAACTAATTCTTCCCTAGTTTTATTCAAGGCTTCCCTTTCATTATCTTGCAACACTCTGTTGTATGATGTCTCATGTAAAATCTGTGGAGTTAATGGTATTCCCATTACTGGCGCACTTGGGACAACCTTACTAGCTGCTTCTTGATACGGTGGTGGATTTTTAATTAAAATATCCTCTAACAACTCATCATCTGATTCACCATATCCTGCTGTGTTCATATGTTTTGTTTTCTCCTTACACTTTACCCCAGATTGTTCCTCAGCCATTAACACTGGATATAACCCTTCTGATACCATGGCTCTCCTCCACTGTTTCATCTTCCCTTCTCGTGACTCATGCAAATGTCTCGGAAAGAATCCTCTATATTTCCACCTCTGCATTTCTCCCGTTCATATGACTCAGTCTCCCATTCTTCCAAAGCTTCATATTGAGTTAACCTAGGTCTAGGTTCTAAATCATTCATTTTCAGTCTCAAATTCTGAAGAATCCTCCCATTAAATGTACCATCTTTAGGAAACGCTAACACACCATCATCCTTCGTGTACTCTATCCAGTTTTCCAACCACACGCAGGTATGATATCCTCTTTCCATCATCATAAAAGATGCTGGTGTCTTCGGTGGCGGAATAGGAATTCCCTCTCTAGTCAACACAGGCTTATCCTTAACAAAGAAATTCTTTATTTTCTTAAAAAATGTCATTTTTCTTTTCTCTCCATACACCTTAGAAGAACGGTGTAGGAAATTGTATTCCGCAAACCCTTCAAATTTTCTACCTGTACGTCTTGCACTTACAGTCCAATCAAAATCCTGCATACAATCTTCTCTTTACCAATCCTAGCGCGACTTCTAAGTGATTATCCAATCAGATCAGGCTCCCACTCGTACTCTGACCAATGTCAGCGCGGCCTTTTCCTGACGTCAGTTCTGCTCCTCACTACTGACCCCTCCTTTACAATGCTGCTCCTGTCACCCACCCGCTGTATCTACCAGTCCCAGTGTGGCTCACTGTGATGTCAGTAGCACTCCGGCAACTGACCCTCCCTTTACAAGGTAATACGAAAATGTATTTCTTCGAAAATTCTCTTTCAACTTCTTTGTTATTAACAACATAAACACATTTGCTACTCTGTCTGTTCCACTAAATCAAAAGGATAGTTTATTTCTTTTCACTGCGAGTAAAATCTTCCGCTTACTCTTCACCTAAGCTCTAGAGAACCTGCTACTCTTCCGGTGTCACCCATTAGGGAATTTTGAGACCAGCGAATTGTTTCACCAGCGAACTCCTTTTGCTGTCAGTCTAGCTTAGAAGAACCTGCTACTCCTTCAGGGTTACCCTTACTAGGTGATATAACGCCTAAAGTTTCACTAGCGAACTCTTTGCTATCAACCACTCTCACTTTTATACAGAAGATAGTCCCTATTTTAACACTGCCAGCCCTACCTAGCTTCTCAGTGTTATTCCAACAGACGAGTAACCTCACTGCAGTGTGGATTCTATCGCCATCTGCTATTCATTCCCCGGGAATTTTCCAGACGACATAAAAACAGGACACTAACTCTTTTGTTAAAACATAAATCAAAAATCAATAATCTATACTTATCACCAAACTAGTCACTAACAACCATAGCTCTGCTACCAGAAAACTGATCCAGCGGCTTACTAGCAACAGATTCTCCACTACCATATACTCACCTGGGCCCATATAACTCTCTCGCACTAAACACCAAGTAGACCGCCGGAACTTTGTAGTTTTATAATTTTCATACCTCAAGATCTAGTTTTTTCTTCTCTAACTAAACCTTTCACTGATCAGACAGTTCTTTCCTATAGTCAATGGACCAGTTAGGTGGAACTAGTTGATGGTGACAATTAACATGACTTATTATACATTTCTTGATTAAAAATAAAAATAATGACAGACTCAGTAAGCTTTAAAATCTTTATCTAAATCAATTTGTTGTGAACCATCTCAAAGCGTTTCAGTACAAACACCCTCATTCACAAGAGTGCCAAATTCAATAAAGTTTGAATAGACATTAACAATTCAGATCCACACAAAAACTATGCTCAGAAAGAAGAGGATAGAGAGAGAAGAACATTTATCAAGACGATGAATTTATAATTACCAAGTATGGTGTGAAGACCAACCCCCTGGCCAAAGGGCTGGTAAGGGTCCCCAGGACAGATCAGGAGACAAAGACTTCAGGACAGGAGTCAGGACAGGGTACTTCACCTCTCTAGATACCGACGACTACGTCGCACCCCTCTCTAACACTCTCTTCCTCCTCGTGGTTCTGCCGCGATCTTCTTTCTAACCCAACCAAATTAAGTAGATGGTTCTGCATTCGATTTCTTCATCAGCATTTCAGAGCATCAGCACCACCCCAGCACCAACAGCATCCCGAGCTTTACATCACCTCGGCACACCCAGTTCTTCTCTAGCTAACTAGACTACCTCAATTATACCCTTCCATAAGCATGTACCACCCATTAATGGTTCATTTTTACAGAATACTAACTTCTGATTGGACAGGCGAGGGGGATGATCATCACACCATGCTTATACTTCATTTGTTTCTTTAAACCATTGTTTCCAAACTCCTCCCCTCAAACTTTTATTCCGCCCTTCCTTTCCCATACATCTTTAAACTTTATTAATACAAATGTAACAATTTTCTTGAATAAGTTCCTTCATATGAACTCCTCACCCTTATGTTCCCAGGGCACATCTTCGCCGACCTTAGACGCGTGACAAGTCCTTAGTCATCCTTTCGAGCTTCCACACCAGGGCGCATGTGTCGCGCAACGTCAGTCTGCTCGACTCAGACAAATTTGACAGGCCCAAATACTCACTAATAATAAAGTCAAAAGGAGAAATGTTATTCTCAAAAATAAATGATTTCACTGTATACCACCAACCTCTACTCTAGCCCGTACCATTTATTATTTCCCTTTCTGCATTTGCATTAGTATAAAAAACTTATTTTCTAATTTCAGCAAGCAGGTGCCATGCATGTGAGTTTTCAAGCAGCCATTTTATAGCTCTTTGCGCAAGCGCCAGAATTTCCCTCCAAGCGTTGTTTCGTCATACTACGTAGATGCAGTAGACGCATGCGCAGTAAAGATCCCGTGTTAGAATGCATTCTAGTCCTACGTTCATGTTATTGCAGTTAGTAAACACATAGGCAAGCTTCATTCTCTCCCGCGTATGAAGGAAATGCGTATTATTAATCACAAAACACGTTGTTAGTAATTTGCTAATGAGTTTAAACCAGAGGATTGCTTCCGAGCAAGTCTTGTGTTAGAGTCCTTGCTCCATCATGAGTAACCAGAGTTTACATCTGGATGTCAGTCACAGTGATATGTGTTTCAAAAGGTTAATCCCAGGCTGCCCGCTCTACTCTTTGATTCCCTTATCAGCCCCAACTCCTTTCCTGAGATGTGTCCAGGCCCCCTTCCTTGTGATCTATCACTGAATTAAAGAGCAACCTTTGAAGTGTAAAGGGGGAGTCTCATTCTCCTTTATTCCTGTGTGTCCCACCCAGCGCACAGGAATGCAGCAATACACAAATCTGACTTAGGGGAATTCTCTACTCCTCATGTCTTCAGCAGTCAGGCATGGGCTTCCCAAAATGGAGCTCAGGGTCCTCCATTTAATGCACTGTTGTAAGCACACTTGTACTCAGCGTACTTTAACAGCGCACTTACTCTCCAGTACTGGTACCTCCATGCACTGGCCCCTACAGCCACACATGCATTCTGCACACACATCCAGTCTACGTCTGCTGCTTGGTACTGTAGCCTTTCTGTATTATACTAGAGTGTGCTATTTGCAAATGCACACACTGCCAGCAGACACCCTCACCATGTGTGCGCTGCACAACACTTCACCCTTCATGTATTGTACTTCAGGCAAGCACATATACACCCAGCACATGCTTTCATTGCACACGCACTGCACAGCACTACATCTTTCATGTCATGTATTCCTTGCAGACATACATACACTCAGCACATGCACTAATCCCACATGTACTACAGAGTACTGCTCTATCCCTGTATTGTACCCTTCGCAAGCACACATACATCCAGCACAGCCACTACCCCTGCGCTGTGCAGTGCTCCACAACTACCTGATGTAGGCCAAGGATGAGTTAAGCACACAGCAGCTAAATGTTTAAAAATGTGTGTGAGCCTGTAGGCCTCACTCCAGTGACACAGGGTAAAAAGGACCCGTTCACCAATACTGATCACTACACAGTATGCTGCCTCCACTGCGCTGGTGCTGCTTAACTCCTGGGGAATTCGGCAACCTTCCACCACTACAAAGGTAGTGCTGTGGGCTCCCCTCCTGGTCCAACAAGACCACAATTCGTGAGACAGGCCTATGTCATCATGCAAATGCATGATATGTGTTCACCTATGACAGAAAATCAGCATAAGGGATACAGACAACAGTACAGTTGGCCACCCAGGGCGGGAGTACACGTCTTTAACCACCATGCAGAAGACTTTTCTGTCCCAGCAGTAACTTAATTACTTTTTTTATCGTTATTTACAATTTTGTTTCTTAAATTACATGCCAATTTACCGCTCTGCCCCTCCCCCCTTTACAGTATCATTTGTATTGCATGGATCACACACTGGAGGAAAATTATATATTATTTTATTTGTGATTTATATTTCAAAACAATAATTTATCATGTACAATATATTTTATTAAAATATGTATAGTAAAACATACCAATTAAAATGTTAGTTTAAATGCATATTTAATTATAAATTAAACAATATTTTAAGTAAAATTTAAAACATCATTTCAATTATTTTAATTGATTTATTTCCTTATGTGTTATTATTGTTTCCTGCCGCCACTGATTTCTGTGGGAGTGTGTTTCAGTATCAGTGGCTGGCCATGTTTGATGCTTGAATTACTCCAAGGCTGGGCTGGAGTACACTCAAGCCTGTTTATTTGAATAGTATTACTGTAGTTGATTTAAATGTATATTTTGTGAATTGTAGTTGTCTTATGGAGGTGGGTGTTTTGCATCAGGATGTCCCTGTCTAAACCCCTCCTCCAATTACTTTTAACCCCACACATTTTTTAGTAATTATCCTCCATTTCCAACCATTCCTCCTTGTTCCTCCCACATTTCCAACTAAATCATATACCTGTGTGCAGAGATAGCCACAGACGAGGAAATCTCGGTACAGAAAAGATAGAAGAGATGGAATGAGGAGATCTCCAGCTGGAAGTTTGTGAATTGCATTTTGGAGTACATAAAGTAGCATTACTCTAAAACAGCTTTTGTAACAAGGCCCCACTATCCTTTAAGATGAACTACATTCTGCTTTGATTATATATAATCGCATTCTATAAAAAAGAGGTATCATATGGCATCTCAAGCTCTAGCTTGAAGAAGGACGTTTGAAAGTCACAGACAAAGGTAGAAGATCTGTACACCACATGGACTGATACATGGATGAGAAACAGTTTTCATTCTGCACTGATAACAATGCCTTAACCATATCAATTTTCAAAGAAATTTCAATTTTGAAAACAATACAAAGATTCAACCTAATTTAAAACATTTTTTTCCAGATTCAATCCAGACAGAGTCGTGTGTCTCTTGTTTTAACTTTATGGAGTTGTAAAATTATTCCGTTACCAGGAACGAGCATACAAGTGCTCAGCAGACATGTTCGCCTTTGTCTATTTGATGGTAGCAGGGTGAGTACCTTTTAAAATACTTTCTGCATTCATTTTTATTTTCACTTTTAATGGTGCTCTTATATCAGTTTTTCTAAGGAACATTTGAAAAGGAAAGTCTGCTAATGAACTTACAGGTTTTGTAATAAGCAAGATCGGCAAAGATTCATTACTTGCAGTTTAGTAATTGCACCAATAGCAAATTACTTGTCTCTTTGTTGCATTATGTCAAAGGAATCTGTGTCCTTGAAGTGTTAGAGAAGTCATCTCTACAAAACAAATGTATTATTTGCTTGGACAAACGTGACGTGTATTTCTTTTTATCAACTGCGGATAAAGAAGTGATCAAAAGTTTCCTTCTTAAATAACAGCAAAAAGGGAAAACAAGTGAGAATTCAATAAAACAGGCATTGGCAACACCCATAATGTGCTAGCAATGCATGCAAAAATAAGCATGCACAAGTGTACACTTGTGCATCCATGTGTTTGTATGTGATAACATATTAAAGCCAAATCTTTTGGCTTTACAAATTATTGCTTTATATAGTACAAGACAAACTGACAGCCACATTGATTTTAAACTTGGCTACCATCTTGGAATGGTAAAACAATAATGTTGCATGTACCGTTCTTAGGATGGCTGCCAACTTTGATTCTAAAGCTGGTGGCCATCCTAGGACAGCATTGTTCATAGTGTATCTTTGTCTTACTGGTCTGAGGTTGCCACCCCATTGATTTTAATTGTTGCAACTATGTTGGAGCAGTAAAACAATGAAAGAGTAGGTGCAGTTTCATTTTAGGTTAGCTACCACATTCAATTTAAACATGGTGCCTATCTTGGAATTGCATTGTACATAAGGTTTCAACATGGCTGCTGTGATGATTCTAAACTTAACAGCAACAACTGAATGATAAAATAATAGTAAAATATGAATAATACTGTTGAAAGATAGCTGTCAGATTTTGAATCAGTTCGCACTCGCTTTGGGAAGCTGCACTATTGATCACTCATAAAAGCATCTGAGAAATCGATGCTGTAGTCCTTCATTCATCCCAGTGGAAGTGGAAAGAAATATCAACCACCAGTAGAAAAACAGTCCAAGGCTGCTCCAAGATATGAATGACTGCCTCAAGCCAGTGGCTGAAGGGTCCTGAGCTCCAAAAGCCAATGGCTGAAGGAGGCTGATCCAGAGCTCAAGACATATACATAATGGGAAAGACATTTCTGTACATTCTGTTGTATGCTGACTATTTAGTGCTACTAAGCAGAACTAGAATTGGGTTACAGGGCCAGCTTGATTTATTATTGCAGCACTGCGTAAGGAATAAGCTAGTAATTAATGTCCAAAGAAACAAACTCTTACATTTTGAGGAACAAAAAGCCTTCTAATTGGTTTTTGAATGGGAAAGCCCGTTTGCCGCCAGTACCTGCTGAGGCTGCCAGCTCCACAAAGGGACCTCCAGTCCCAGACTCCCGCACGGCCGTTGCCGTGAGACATCACCACAAGCGCCCGGAGGCGCCAACAAAACCTCCTGCGGACTCCCGCAGCGCGGGAAGCCCGTTTGCCGCCAGTACCTGCTTAGGCTGCCAGCTCCACACAGGGACCTCCAGCCCCAGACTCCCGCACGGCTGTTGCCGTGAGACGTCACCACAAGCACCCGGAGGCGCCAACAAAACCTCCCGCGGACTCCCGCAGCACGGGAAGCCCGTTTGCCGCCAGTACCTGCTGAGGCTGCCAGCTCCACACAGGGACCTCCAGCCCCAGACTCCCGCACGGCTGTTGCCGTGAGACGTCACCACAAGCACCCGGAGGCGCCAACAAAACCTCCCGCGGACTCCCGCAGCGCGGGAAGCCCGTTTGCCGCCAGTACCTGCTGAGGCTGCCAGCTCCACACAGGGACCTCCAGACCCAGTCTCCCGCATGGCCGTTGCCGTGAGACGTCACCACAAGTGCCCAGAGGTGCCAACAAAACCTCCCGTGGACTCCCACAGCGTGGGACGCGCACGGGCGTGCCCGGGCCGTGCCCGGCCAAAGCCCAGGCCAAGGGCGGGCCCGTCCGAGCCCATCAGAGGCCGAAGGAGGCCGGGCTGGGCCAGGAAACGTACATCCATGGATTCGGGGTGGCGTGGAGCCATTTGGCTGATTTCGACTGGATTTGAACCGTTCTTCAAAGGTACAGGGACTATCATTTATTGCGGCCACCTATACCTAACATATTAGTTAGGAAAACGTCGCTGCCATTGTCGATTGTAACGGACTACAACAGGCGGACACTACATTGATTGCATTGTCCAAACATTGTTTGAGTATTGTTTGGGGGTACTAAAGAGGGCATTATGAGTAAGCGCACAGGGCAGGGAGTGGTGGGGACACTAGATGCCTTCCTTCTAAGGGCAGAGTCAGCTTTAATCCATGAAATCGCACTCACGGAAAGGAGGCTTTCTTTGGATTCCAGTCGTCCCCCCTGTTCCCTCCGCCACGCGAATGCTAGTCCCCCCAGGACAGTACTAATATTATGGATAATCCCCTCCACCTCCATCTCCACCAGTAGATCACCATTCCTTGACACCTGGGATTCTTGTGGTAGAGACATTGGATAGCTTGGAAGTAATGGATGTTGCCACAAGACCGAATGTAGTTACCAGGGGCCAGAAGGTAAAAATCAATCAAGGGTCAAATTTAGCACCCCCATTAAAGAAAAGAAAAGCCCAAGGACCCATTAAGAAAAATCTCCCCTCATTAAGGGGGCGTAAACGTGATATGGTGGTGACAGAGGTTTGTACAGAGCAGCCGCCCTTACCTAAGGTCTTAGCACAACCACCCTCGATTTTAAATAAAGAAAATAAGGACATGGAGTTTTGGAATAAGTTGGAATCGGTGGTATCAGCTCTCCTAAACCCACTGATCCTTAAATTATCAGCTCTGGAGGCTAGCGTAATAAAAATGGAAAAGCGGGCAGATAGTTCTCACACGGCCCCCGACCTATCTGTCAGGTCTGTGCAAGGGCTGCTATACCAGCCATTCCAGACAGTATGAATAATGTTGGTAATATAAAAGTGGGGAATGGGGGGGTAATGAGGGACCATCTATTAGATCTCCGTAGCAAACCTAGTGCCCCAGAGGGGTTAGGGGTAGTGCAACAAAGAGATCAATTACGCACTCCACTCCAAACACAGTTTCCACTTTGCCAGACTGCAGGTAGCGAGCAGGCCCGAATCAGGCAAATAGAGAATGTCTCCATTAGAGATAATAATAGACAAGGAGCTCAGACTCCAATGGATCTAAATTACCAGACCTTAAACAGGAGACGTATGGCCGATCAAAGCAACCTGCACCTTCCCCCCGAAGCCACACCATACACGGTCGTCTTGTCCAATGTCCCTCCTCTGCCACTAGGGGAGGTGGAGCACTGGTCGTCATTAAGAAACAAGTCCTTACATTTCTTAAGAGCCAGAACAGGTATTGCCAATCCCCTATTCACTGAATTTAAGATGGTCCGGCGGATTGGCTGGGTAGGCAATTCGGTAAAGACTGCAGAGCGAGACTGTGTAGTCTTAACTTTTAGGTCATGGGCGCTGGTGAGAACTATACTGGGAAGGGGGGAAACCAAGAGTGTAATATAGGGGGGGTAAATATTCTACCCCTAGGTTTTTTCTATCGACCTCCCGGATTACCCCAGCATTTGTCAAAGGAGGACCAACCAACTGGTGTAAGGCAAAATAGGTTTGCGGTCCCGGTAAGCAATCAATATGACATCTTTAATACTGTAGAGGATATCGATTGACTCCCATTCAGAAATAGCTCCCCGAACAAGGCTGAGGGTCTTGGTATTCTTTGTGCTGATGTACTCCCTTCCAAGGGTAATATCATAGAGTCAGAGGAATTATAAATTAGTTTACCGTCCATAGCATTCGAGTTGGAATCACGTGTTAGAGGGAAACGTGCTAGCGTCACTGCTTTAACACCTGATACATGTGAGATCCAATCACAAATAAACCCAAGCATGATAAAATTAAGTGTAAATCTCAATCCTTCAGAACACATTGAACGTCAATCCAAGAGTGTAGGTACTTTATGTAAGATCATATCTTGGAATATTGCGGGCTTATGTAATAAGATGAATAATCAGATATGGTGCGAACTAATTTTAAATTATGATATACTTTGCCTACAAGAGACGTGGACAATAGACCCGATCTCTATAAATGGTTATAAAACGTTTCATATGCCCGCAGTGAAGGGGTCAATGGGTAGAGCAAAGGGGGGCTTTGTGTATATGTGTCGAATAAAGTTATGATAGACAAAATAGAGTCAAAGTGGGGGAACAGATACTACCAGCTGATTAAACTAGGGGTAAGCAGGACTTATTCTATTATCTTGATACATTTTTATAATAATATCCCCTTAGACGAGTTTGGAAAAGTATTAAAAGAAATTTCCACTGACCTCACTGTGACAAGCCGGGTTACCTCAAAGGAAACCATGATTCTTATAATGGGGGATTTTAATTGTTCGTTGTGTACTCATGAAGACATCAGAATCTGTGGGTTAGATGATGAAGAAGGTATATGTGGCATCCACTTTTCCCACAATATGGCAGGGGAATTATTGAATGACCTGATGGCTAGTAACGACCTGGGTTTTGTAAATGACCTAGTGGATAACACAAATATCATGCCGCCAACATTTAACGGGAGGGGCCTATCATCAACCATTGATTTTATACTTGCATCTCGTAATGATGCAGCAAGAATACATTCTTTTAAAGTTGGGGATAGCCCCCTGACTGATCATTTCCCCCTCTGCCTAACGATTATATTGCCATCGCTCAGGCCACAGAGGGTAGATAGCAGCATAGAAGAAGTAGGGACGCTAAAATTGGATAAATTAAACGGTTTTACATTAAAGTGGTCTAAGGTTGACCTGGAAGTAATCTTGAAACAACTACTCATGAGGCATAAAACTGATTTTGTTACCTGCTTGAGCGAGACGGTACCACCAACGGGCATACTAGCCGCATTTCACATAATAACAGCAGGGATAAGGGAACTATTACTTGTCCAAAATAAGACTAAAGTTAGGAGCCAAGGCTGGTTCGACAAGCAGTGCACGCGAGCATACAATGATCTTAAAATAGAGCTGCATAGGTACCCGAGAATTGGTGATAATGTCAAGAAGGCGAGGTCAGATTACAGATTGGCACTCAAAGGCATGAAAGATGCTTTGAAGAATGAAGCTTGGGAAGCGCTCCATCAGGCGGCACTGCATAAAGACAGTGCGGCCTTTTGCAGTGCAGTCAAAACCCCATATTTACAACCAGTGGGGGGTCCCTCTATAGAAATTGCTGTATCAGAAGAAGCCTGGGTTAGGCATTATGCAAGGATCTATGCCGGAGAGGAACTTACTAATGTGCCCCAGTTAGCAATTTCATGAGAGAAGGGGGATAGCATAGACCTGAAATTCAACCTGGGGGAAGTAGAAAGAGCAATCGCAGCAAGTAAGGGAGGTAAAGCACCTGGCCCCGACGGAATACCGGTGGACTTGTTTAAGTCAAATATCCCCCTATGGGGGCCAATACTGACCCAGGTTTTTAACGCCAGTTGTGAGGACGCGTTGCCAAAGACCTGGGGGGAGTCAATAATAGTCCCTATATTTAAAAAAGGGGATCGTAATGACCCGGGATGTTATTGCCCTATCTCGCTCCTGGACTCCCTGGTAAAAGTAGCAGGTAGAGTCATACTGGAACGTCTTCAGACCTGGGCAGAAGAAAATCAAATCCTATCGCATATACAGTATGGCTTCCGAGAGGGTCTTGGGACAACTGAGCAGAGTGTTAACCGTGCGTTATTGATGGGTAAATATATTAAAGTCAAGAAGGGAATCCTGTTTTTGGCATTCGTGGATCTCAGGGCGGCGTTTGATTCTGTAATACATGATAGTCTGTGGGATACCCTTAATTTGGCGGGTGTGGATCCCCATATTATTTGTTTTTTACGTTCCTTGTATACTGGTGCCTCAGCTACAGTGCGCTTTGGTATAAGGGGTGAGCGTACTGCTTTGTTTTCTATCAAAAGGGGGGTCAGACAAGGTTGTGTACTGGCCCCTTTTCTTTTTAACTTGTATACAAATGGTTTGGAACATGCACTACTTAGGAATAACCAGGATTTCCCCTCAGTAGGTGGCCGACCCATACCGGCCCTTCTCTACGCGGATGACGCAGTATTAATGTCTAGAACTCAAAATGGTTTGCAAAGGGCCCTAGACAGCTACCCAAATTTTATGAAGGATCTTGGGCTATCAATTAATAAGTCAAAGACATATATTATGAACTGCGGTGGGAGAAGCATAAAACCAAAGGCTATGTTTGTGGATGGACAGAAGTTGGCAACCACCAAGAGTTTTGCGTATCTCTGTATTTTATTTAATCAAAGTGATAACTGGTCAGAGGCAGTATTAACGAGAAAGCTAGTATTGATAAAGACTATAGCCGCCCTTACCTCCTTTTCGAAGAAGTTAGGTAGGAAACCCCCACTTGAATTAATCCAGATCTATAAGGCAAAATGTATTACATCAGCGATGCATGGGGCGGGAGTGTGGGGCTTTGTTAACATTCACCCAATTCAAGTGGTAGAAAATTCTTTTACAAGGTATCTTTTATCAGTCCCGGGTAGCACCTCTTCTTTTGCCTGCCACGAGGAGTTGGGATTACCGTTCATTTCGGATTTTATAAAAATGGAACCCATCCTGTTGTGGCACAGACTGTGGTTAAAAGAAGAAACCAAGCTAAATAGAGAGATATTACAAGACTGCCTTAAATTAGAGGGGGCGCTAAAAATTCCTTGGGTTAAGTATGTGCATAATTTTATGAAGGACATAGGGCATGAAGAATACTTCACCAACCCAATCAAAATGCAACAAATTTCAAGAAAGGATTTAAGAATGGAGGGCCTTAAACACCTGGCTATGCTGAGATTGTCGGAAGAATTAGTAAAACCAAGTGTGCGTCATCATCAGTTATTGTTAATTTCTTTCGACATAGAACCATACTTGACATTTGTCCTGGGTGGTTTTGACAGGCGGCTTTTAACTTGGTTCAGGCTGGGCATCGTCCATAGATTAGTGACCTTTCCTAGAAAAAATGATTGGTCTCGTATATTAAAACCCTGTCCGTGTGATGATCAGGCCGAGCAATCCACTATACACACAGTTTTATTTTGTAAATATTATACTGTTTTTAGGAAACAGTGGATTGTGCCATTGTTAAAACAATTAGGTTTAAGGCAATGTCAGCCGGCCCTGGTCAAACTTCAATTCATGGAGGACGAACACACAGCCTGGTGTATTGCAATGTTTTTGAAGAAAGTGCTGCATTCCAGGAAAAGTATGATAAATGATGAACTGTAATTATAGCCCCTCGATATAAATTGGGCAGTTGTATTTTATCAGAATGTTTTTATTCTTACCTGTTCTTAATTTTTGTATAGGTTTTTATATATGTTTCTTTTTATGTGAAATAATAGGAATTGTCTGAATTTTTATGAATGTGATATGCTTTTATGATTGTAAAATTACAGTCGAATAAAGCTCTTTTTTTGATTGATTGATCGAATGGGAAAAGGTACTATCAGTCCAAATACCCAAGTGTTTGGGAGTTATATGTACATTTTGTTGTGGAAGGTGCAAAATTGATTTGATTGTGAGAAATGCTCAACTGTCTAAAAGAGATCTCATAATAATTTAACATGAAGTATGAGGTGGTGCAGTGATGCCTTTATGGAGGGGCTTTAAAGCTAAAATAATACCAACAGTATTGTATGCCCATCAAACTACTATTCTCAGATCCTCGTTTAATTATGATAACATTAAATTATTGAAGAGAGCATTTGGTCTTCAATTGTGTGCAGTTATCCAGGCACTTTATAGAGAAATAAGCCTCCAATTAATCAACGCAACGACAAAAGGCCATTATTTATCATTCTTTCGGACCTTACTTAAGGACTCAACAAAGACAGTTGGAGGGGTGTGTGTTTTGAAACTTTTCGAGTGAAATCTGTGTCATTCTGGGATTTCATATAATTATTGCTGGATTTAGCAAATAAGAGCCAGATACACTTAACTTTGCCACCTGTTCCAGCTTACTTAGATATTGTTATGCGTCAGATGATAGAATATATAGACACTGGAAGTCAAGCATACACGTTTTGAAATATTCTGTAATTAGAAAATTATAGGATCACGGCTTGATTCCTGCCTGTGCCTTCTTTTTATACCTTATGCAGTTACAGCGGATTCATTATTGAAATTACACTGGCCTGTTAACGTTACAGTTTAAGAGGGGTGCCAGTAATGGTAGTAGTTTTCAATGTGATTCCCTATTAAGGAGCTACTATTTAGGACCATTGTGCAGTTTGTGATAGCATCCTGAGATTAAATTTGCCAGTAAATATCCTCCATTGAATATGCCCACTAGAGCTTCAAAGAGATTTCGGATCCAATGGATGCAGGCGATTAATTGCCCTTTTTTCATTTTCTCACAATATGTCCACAGACATGGGGTGTCAGTCATATTCAATCTGATATGGTGTTTTGAATGGCCACTGACGTAAAAGAAAGACTAAAGCAACAGACTATTCAGTCTTTCTCCAATCTTTGTTATACTGTTGTTTCACATGTGACGATTTCTAAAATGCAGACCACCATGAACAAGGCTCATGTTGCAGGTTGCAATGTGTTTGGTTCGCTTTGCTTGCACAACAATAAACTCTAATTGCATCACACCTCCAGAGTGTGTGTCATTGCACAGGAGCGACTGATGAAAGGATTAGTAACTGGTGGCCAGTGCCCATACACATGTACTGCCTCACATTGGCTTGGTGTAGACAGTAATAAAGTTATTTGCTTCCAGGGCCCGGCCCAATATCTTAGCAACCATATCTCGTCAGGTCAAGCTCAGGCCAACTCTATGCCAAATTTGTCCTCACACTCTGCAAAAAAGTGTGGCCCCTTGTCTGATATGCTCTTACTTACCACCTTTGATTATTGCGGTGATTCACTACCAATTGGGTGCTACTCTTTTTCACCCCAGCAAGGATTTTACTGCTCCTCCGCTGCAAGGCTTCTCTAGCTGCGTATCTCCCTTCTTGCCTCAGTTCTGAAGATTTTCCTCAGCTTCTCTTCCCTCCCGTGTTTGGGTGCTGATGGCCTCGGCTACAGGGTTGATTCAAATCCGTCATTCTTGGCTCAATTGTCTCTGGAATGAAGTCAGAGGCTGCTCGGCGTCTCAGCTGCATCTTGGGTTTCAGCCTGCTGTGCCATGTTCAGTCACTTCCAGCTTTCTTCTCAAACATTTCTGGAAAACAACTGCACCATTTGTTTTGGCGGTTCTGAACACTTTCTACCTCTCAGGATGGCCTTTAACAGCGGGGCTATGCCAGGAGGCTGGGCAAGATACATGGCGTCAAGCCCACGCCTGCTTTAAACATAAAATTAATTATCATTTTTAAAGAAATATTAAAATAGATTTTAACTTCATTCAATCATTATAAATAATATTTAAAATATCATTAACATTTATATTTTTTTAAGTACTGAAAAAATAACAAGTAATTAAAACAAAATGGTAAAAATATTTTTTTAAATATTTTGAAAAACATAGAATTTTTAATTAAATATACTACAATTGTCTTTTAAAATATTCCAGGGTTTAGAAATCTATTATAACCAAAGTTAGTTAACAAAAAATGAGAAACAACTCAAATACACTCTTCTAATTAAATTTCTTGAACTATTTCCGGAAATGCATGCATTGGGGGCCTCATATTTACTATTGGAACTCCAATCTAACAAACATGGGAGAAAGTGCATGCATTGGGGCGGAGGGAAGGGAAGATTTACTGTTTTAAATCCAGTGCATGGGGCGGGAGTAGTAGGGCAGATTTGCAATTTTGATTTTATTGTAACAAACACTGTAAAAAGTGCATACGTTTTATTTGGGGGAGATGGAGCCGGTTTAATATTCCAAATGCAGTCTTACAAATGTTGGGCAAAGTGCAAGCATTTGGATGATTCAATAAAATGCATGCAAGTAAAATAGGTAAACATTAAACAATATTCCTTATATGTAAATGCAACTTTTTAAAATAATAAATATGTAAACATTTAAAAGCTTAAAATAAATCTTGAAAATACAGATATACAAGAGTTGAACAAAATATATTTTTATTTTAATAACTAAGTAATAATTAAAATACACAGTATCCCTCAACCAGCCTACTATAACACACAAAAGATATAAGAAAAGTAATGAAATATGTAATGTTACATTTTTTATAATTATCATTTCTTTATTTACCCCAATATTATCCCATGTGCCAAAAATAATTATAAAATAAAAAAAAACACTGCTTCCCACACTTTTTAGAACCACTACCCACTTTTTAGAATGACAAACGTTTGCGACCCACCTAGCTTTAATGGACAGCGGCGGGTCATTTTTTTAATGTAACTAAAGCATCGTTTTGGTAGCACACTGTCATTTAAAGACAGCATATATTCCCTTGGAATGGGCGCTAAATTTCCACAGACGTACAGTTTTACTGATACAACTATATTGCACACAAATGATAATGTGTTAAAATCAGATTTCAGTGAGTATTTATCATTTATGCATCACCAAGTAAAATGTCTTGCTTTATTTTGATCCTGTTAACATCTTTGTTTCCATCACACTCCAGAATTGCAAAAATAGTTGCTTCATTTTTGCTTTTCTAACTGCTGAATGTGTACAGTTCATTTGCAAGTGTTTTGAGATTTTTTTTTGTGTGTCACAAAAAAGGACAGCCTTTCTTTTCATAGTCTTGGTACCCCAGCAAGATTGTAACATAATTCACTTTACATTTCTTTCTCTGACTGCAAAGGGAGAGGAGTTTGTAAACACCAATCCCCATGTTAAAAAAATAAGTAGCGCTTTGTCAGAAGACGTAGCATGACATTTGACCCCTCTGTCTTTGAAGCACAGCAAATGTGACACAATAAATATAAAATTTAAAGGCATCTTTATTTATTGTTTGAACTTTAACAAATCTCTAAAAATCAGTTTGCGACCCACAGTTCGGAAACACTGATGTAAAACATATCAAACATTAAAATGTAAATTATCAACCAAGTAGAAATAATTTAATATGCACCTTAAAAACAGCAATACCCACTCAAACCCCAATACACAACACAGTCCATAAAAACATAAAATATATTTCACAAAATCATATATGCAAACATTTTTATAAATTAAAAATAATTACACATATAGATAAAACTATTTAAAAATGAACAAATTAGCATAACTAATACATTAATGAATTATCATGTATATAATATATAAATGTTACTTCCCACCCAATCCCACAACTCAAAATTACAGTTAATTAAATAATTTTAAAAAGTGTTTAGCTTGTAAACAAATAAATCAATTACCATTACTCAATAGAGGGAAAAAAAACACTACCTCTCCAAACACCTAGTAAACCCCACAATCCGAAATTAAATGAACAATTTAAAAATGTATGAACTTGTAACCAAAAAGAAAAATAACAAATTAGCCAATAACAATATATAATATAACTAAAACAAAAACTACCCACCTAAACCCCCAATAAACTCAGAAATCCAAATTAAAAAATATAGATTACTTTATTATTTAACTCTAATTACAATTACATTTCACCATAATAAAAATAATGACAGATGCATAATACAACACAGTTAAAAACGTTATGGCAAACTGTATTTTATACTTCAATAATAATGTAAAAAGGTCAAATATAAAATATATATTTCATATATATTTAACTTCGATATTTTGTTGGCACGATTTTTCCATGATTAATCCATACAGTCACCCTCATTCTTGTGCAACTATCCTTTGGTGTGCACATGTGCCTGTGCGTTTGTAGTCTGTGATTGTGTTGCAGTTTCACTTTACATACGGCATGCAAATACACTCTTTAAAGTCAAACACCCCTGCAAATCATCCCACTTTAATAACCAAAACAAACTGCAAAATGCTGCATTTCCTACACAATGTAACAACTACTAATGAGGCCTTATTTACAGAGGATTCATTTTGCGATATCATAGCAGGACAAATATGGTGAGGAGACGATTTGAGTCTGTGCAACTAAGAGAGCAATGAGAAGTTAAAAGAAAGGGGGTCCTGCAGTCATACAGTTAAGTGGAGTCGTGCAGTTACTGTCCCACAACCAAAGCCCATTCATCAACAATCCCTCCACCAACATTTGTTCATTAATTCAATTATCCATCCACCCTATAATCATTAATTGATCCATCCAATCATGTCTGTGCATTCACTTTTCATCCCTGAATCCCCCAACATTCATCCGACCACATGCATTGTTTCATTCGCCCATCCATCCATCCATCCATCTCTAGGCAATAATCCCTCCATCGATCTCTCTTCTAGACTTCCTCCAGCCATATGCCCATCCACTTACTTCTTGACATCCATCCAATAACTCCTTTCTGAACATTTCTCCACACACCCCTCATTTCTAGGCATTTATCTTTTAATCTATGCACCCACCGGTTTCTCTGCATTTCTCCTTTTAGCCCTACACCTGTCCATGTGCTTAGTAACCACCTCCTTTTTAAGCGTTCACCAACTATCAGTGCATGCATTCGTTCATTTATGCATATATCCATCCAGCCAGCACTGCAACCTCGCACTAGTCTACAGAAACATCTATCTGTCCACCCTTTCACAATCGTATCTCTTCAGCTCTCCATGCTCACACATGGATTCATTCATTTATCTATGCACCCAGCCCATATATTATTCTGTCCAATCGTAGCCATGCACTCCTTCTTTCTCCTATTAATTCCCACATATTCATCCATTCCACTCACACCCATAGTCTCTTCCTTCCATGCCCACAATCTTTTATATACATACATTCAGTTCTTGGCACTTATCCTTTTATTCATCCTTTTCTAGGCTTTTTTCCTTTCATATGCCTGTTCAGTTTTAGACATGCACCCACATACTTGTTTTGGACAATTATCCTTCCATCCCTCATTTCTAAGCATTCATCCTTTAATCTGTCCACAGATCAACTTCAAAATATTTCTCCAAGCTTTAACTTGTAAACATTCGCTCAGCTACTACCTCCTTTCCAGGTGTTGATCTATCCAACCCCCCCACCCCTTCCCTGACTTCCAGGTATTTCTCTATCCATCAATGCAGGTATTCATTCATGCATATATCCAGCTTTGCACCCTCCAATCAATCGTTACAACTGTCTATCTGTCTATTGAGTCACACTCTGATGCCTCCATTAATCCACAATCCCCTTACACCGTTGATATCTGTCCTTGCATTCGTTCATTTTTCCATCCATGCCCATGCAACCATACAGCTACATGTGGACATGGGTATGGGTACTCCACAGAAACTTAACATCATGTGCCAGTGACAATTGGTCACATACCTTTAATGATGACTAATGGTTGACTGCAGTGGAAAGACTCCAACATCATGCCAAGCGTGTTATGTCATCTCAAATGGTTGAATCAGTTTTAAACACTTTTGTGACATAATGTGCCCCAATATCATAACTTTTTGCCTTCCTCTTGAGGTTGTAGGGAAGCTGAAAGGGAATGGACCTGGAAAGCTCGTCTAACGGAAACACCAGAGCAGGCCAAGTACCCGGGTCACATTTATAAAATAGAACATTTAAGAGGCGGGTCATCTCCGCAGTTTCTTCTTTGTATGCTTTAGACACTATTTGGGAAGGTTTTGCTAAGCCAATTCGTTTTAAATTTTCAGATTCATGCAAACCCACATGTGTAGGGTTTGCCAGTTGACTTGGAATGTTTTCTATTTAATGCAAATGCTTACATTAGTACTTTGAAAGCAACCACATCTGAAACCAGGTGACTTCATCTGGGCATGCCATACATCTACATCACAAGCCTGATGCATCTCATTCTCCACTGGATAACTACGTGTGAGTATTTTTACAGTGGTATGTACCATGAAGGAAATGTCAAAGGAGAGGCAAATGAACTCCCAAAATGCCCATTTCCTAGTGCAGTAGGTAAGAATCTCACAGCTCATCTCATTTGAAAAGAACAGACCTAAAAGAAAGATGTCTCATCTTGAAATCCTGGATTCAAGACTGTACCCCTGAATTGATTATAAGACCAGTGGGTCATCGGTGTACCTTGCTGATGGAAGTCCTACAGCTAAAGATGTGAGACATGTTGGAAAATAATTTGGCCTCCCTCTAGTTGATTCTGACATATTGTATTCTGGGGGAATAGGCCTCCTCTGAACCTGCTGCGTTGTGCACCTTTGCGGCAGCCGCCACTTTGTCACCTTTGTTGCTCCAGAAGTACTTGGTAAACTCTCATTGGACCCTCTGTTGAAAACAATGCAGTACAGTATTGTGGAAAACATTTTGGAATTCTAAAGTGTGACGACGCACTGACTGCCTTATCCAATTCACTGAAAGCCATCAATTTTCTTGGATACTGAGGCAAAAAAGTAGACCCAAAGAGACTGTTGGTGGAGGCTCTCTAGAAGCAATCCATATAGTTTTCAGGTGGCTACACAGTTTGACACATTTGCACCATTCTGCTGTCAAATCTGTGTTTATGTTCTCCAGGAAATGTAGGGCATGTTGAACTCACTAACTGACTTTATCTGGTTTTTAAGGCACGCTAATCTCAGATGCCTTGTTGGTAAAGAGGTCAAAAGAATGTAGTAATTTTTCTTGACCTGTATGAAGTCAGTGTTCAAGATTTTTTGTGGTGTCCTTGCTTAACTTTGGCTAATTTAATGAACTGCAGATCTAACACCGATATCTTGTGTGTGGATGTCAGTTCATGGCAAGGAGGGTGCACGTTCTTGAACTGCCGGAGGCAAAGCTCTATATCTTTCCTTAGATGTGCATTAAAATAAGGTATTTGCAAGGGATGTTTCGAGCCAGGTTCTAAATTTTGTAGGTCTCCTCAGGATAGATTTTCTTTTCAGGGGAGGAAGGGTCTGACTTGCTGCTCTAATTGTCCTCCTACTATAACCTCCTTAATTGCCTAACAATTATCTTTGTCTCTATTTATGCTCGTACCTAACCTATATGTCTCGTATTTTATGTAAACCTATTTTCTAATTTTTTCATGCTCATTTGATGTAAAGCGCTCTGATACCTTTGGGTCTAGCTAGCGCTATATAAAACCTATATACATTTTTTTTTAAAGTGAGAAGCGGATAAGCCTTTTTTCAGGAGAGGAGTTGATCAATCCTAGGATCAAAGTGCAAAATGGCATAGATGAAAAGAGTGAAGTGAGGCACGAAAGGTGATGTGAGAGAAGGAAGGCACAAGATGGATTAGAGGCAAGTTGAAGCACAAGCCAGACTGGAGAAGAATGAGACATGTTGGGTTTACCTAATCCCAGGAGATCCATGGGCATAAACATACAGCTCAGCCTAACCAAATGACCTTTTCCTCTCTTTTCTTTTAAACATATTTTTATTGACATTTATAGTTTCAGCACGATTTTACCAACATAATATGCAAATAGTTTGGTATATTATTTATCATTTAGGCAGGTCTACATACATTTCAATCTGGGGGCAAATCGCAGCTTCCCACATCTTGTGGTTGAGCTTAGTTACTCCCATCTCCTGCTTGTCTACTAGCCCCCAGCCCAAATTCGCCTACTATTCCCATGGCCCCTACATATTACTTCTTCCTCGTCCCGTCTCGGTGGACCTGTCCAGCCGCAGACCCGGGTCCAGGTGCTGTCTCAATCAGAATTACTCATATTTATTTAAACATAAACATTTAAACCAGAAAAAAAGGAAGAAAGAAAGAAAAAGAAACTAATGAAGGGACTGCGTGCGTAATGGGGGGGCAGAGCATCTGATTCTGGGGATGCACATGTTATTCTCAGTAATAAAGTGACTCTTTCCCTGCAGTGTGCATCTCCCAAGGTGTCCCCGTCCATAGGCTTTAATCTACAGCCCTCCGCTTATCTATCTCACATCTAGGACTGCACGCTCATGCTCCTCTGGATAGTAGTCTGCGCATGTCCCACTCTTTCAGGGTCTTGTCCTCCTGTGTGGCAAAGCGCAGGTCCTTCACTATCACTCCCGGTCCCCTCCCCTACGTCCTGTTCTCGCTCTGGATTTTCCCAGATCGCCAGCACCTCCTTCCATAGGTCCGCTATCGGCCGTCTCCGGATGCCCCTTGCTTCCTCCCAGCTCAAGGCTCTGCCCTCCGCTCCTGCCCAACTAATAACATCTCTGATGACCTGTTCCTCTCTATCGGAGGCCAAATAGAAATGTTTACTTTGCCTAAAATCCAAGCAAGAGAAAATAGGAGCTGTTCTTATACCATGGCCATCTGTAGTCATGCTGCCTGTTACCCACTGAAATTTCTGTGGGTATGTGGATGTTGAAAATATATTGCTTTGTATGTTTCCCAATGGTCCAGGGGTTGATATCTGTCCCCAAAGTGCAAGCGCCGTAAGCCAACATTTCAGCTTTGATTGCATCTGAATTCCCACCTCCACATTCCAGTTTGTCTTCTGTGGGCACCCCTTACAAGTTAAAAACAAATTGGAGCATGTCTCTTCCTTTGCCTTTTAGGGCATGAGCTTTGCATCATTTGAATTTTGGCAGCCGCAGCAGAGGAAAAGCAAGCCAAACCCCATTTGAATAGCCGGTGATGTCCCACAATTTAACAGCCATTTTGATAGTCATTCAATTTCAAATAATTTGGTATGTTACCAGCGTAAGCCTGCCTCTGTCGCTTTCTATTTAGCTGAATTAAGGGACTTTGTGAGGAATTACTGTGTTAAAGATAAGTTTTTGGAAAAGTGCTGTTCCAGTTGGCGGAATGCTGCTTGCTATGATGTTGTGTGTTGACAGATAGTCTCTATCCACGTGTTTTAGCTCAGACTGTTGGCCAAGCCCCTTTTTGAAATTTATAAATCACATTTAGCCTCCATTTGTTGGGTTGATACTACTAGTGCACTCCCGTGGTTCAAGTCAGGTGAGTATCATTTAAGAGACTCAGCCAAATGTGGATCTCTGAAAAATATATAGTTAGCAGAAACATGGGCATACGGAAATCCACATACTAGTTTATACAATGATTCATGTTATACAAGCAAGCCCTCGCCAGTAGGTTAGGATACCTGGGAGAAAGAGAAGCATATCAGGACGTAATGACCCTTCCATCTGCAAAGCGACTATTTCTCATCTTTAGATTTGGGATCTTGCCTCTCACATCAAGTGCAAAATGGAGTAACTCAACCAATCCATACATAGACTCTCCCTGTAAATGTGATGGGATATCACCGGAGATGCAGATACATTTTTCTAAAGTACATTATTAGGAGAGCCTATGAAGCATTATCTATTTTTGTGAGATACATAAAGTGCATGTAGCGCATTGTGAGGACGAGCAGAGCCAAAACATGGCCAACATCCCTACCCCTATTGGGGAAACAGAGAGCGTTCTAGCTCTCCGACGAAACGCGGTGTATGAAGGGCCACGCCCCTTTTCGCGGAGGAAGTGCCGGGCCGGAGCAAGCGTCCTGTTCTCGCTCTGGATTTTCCCAGATCGCCAGCACCTCCTTCCATAGGTCCGCTATCGGCCGTCTCCGGATGCCCCTTGCTTCCTCCCAGCTCAAGGCTCTGCCCTCCGCTCCTGCCCAACTAATAACATCTCTGATGACCTGTTCCTCTCTATCGGAGGCCAAATAGAAATGTTTACTTTGCCTAAAATCCAAGCAAGAGAAAATAGGAGCTGTTCTTATACCATGGCCATCTGTAGTCATGCTGCCTGTTACCCACTGAAATTTCTGTGGGTATGTGGATGTTGAAAATATATTGCTTTGTATGTTTCCCAATGGTCCAGGGGTTGATATCTGTCCCCAAAGTGCAAGCGCCGTAAGCCAACATTTCAGCTTTGATTGCATCTGAATTCCCACCTCCACATTCCAGTTTGTCTTCTGTGGGCACCCCTTACAAGTTAAAAACAAATTGGAGCATGTCTCTTCCTTTGCCTTTTAGGGCATGAGCTTTGCATCATTTGAATTTTGGCAGCCGCAGCAGAGGAAAAGCAAGCCAAACCCCATTTGAATAGCCGGTGATGTCCCACAATTTAACAGCCATTTTGATAGTCATTCAATTTCAAATAATTTGGTATGTTACCAGCGTAAGCCTGCCTCTGTCGCTTTCTATTTAGCTGAATTAAGGGACTTTGTGAGGAATTACTGTGTTAAAGATAAGTTTTTGGAAAAGTGCTGTTCCAGTTGGCGGAATGCTGCTTGCTATGATGTTGTGTGTTGACAGATAGTCTCTATCCACGTGTTTTAGCTCAGACTGTTGGCCAAGCCCCTTTTGAAATTTATAAATCACATTTAGCCTCCATTTGTTGGGTTGATACTACTAGTGCACTCCCGTGGTTCAAGTCAGGTGAGTATCATTTAAGAGACTCAGCCAAATGTGGATCTCTGAAAAATATATAGTTAGCAGAAACATGGGCATACGGAAATCCACATACTAGTTTATACAATGATTCATGTTATACAAGCAAGCCCTCGCCAGTAGGTTAGGATACCTGGGAGAAAGAGAAGCATATCAGGACGTAATGACCCTTCCATCTGCAAAGCGACTATTTCTCATCTTTAGATTTGGGATCTTGCCTCTCACATCAAGTGCAAAATGGAGTAACTCAACCAATCCATACATAGACTCTCCCTGTAAATGTGATGGGATATCACCGGAGATGCAGATACATTTTTCTAAAGTACATTATTAGGAGAGCCTATGAAGCATTATCTATTTTTGTGAGATACATAAAGTGCATGTAGCGCATTGTGAGGACGAGCAGAGCCAAAACATGGCCAACATCCCTACCCCTATTGGGGAAACAGAGAGCGTTCTAGCTCTCCGACGAAACGCGGTGTATGAAGGGCCACGCCCCCTTTCGCGGAGGAAGTGCCGGGCCGGAGCAGCGTCCTGTTCTCGCTCTGGATTTTCCCAGATCGCCAGCACCTCCTTCCATAGGTCCGCTATCGGCCGTCTCCGGATGCCCCTTGCTTCCTCCCAGCTCAAGGCTCTGCCCTCCGCTCCTGCCCAACTAATAACATCTCTGATGACCTGTTCCTCTCTATCGGAGGCCAAATAGAAATGTTTACTTTGCCTAAAATCCAAGCAAGAGAAAATAGGAGCTGTTCTTATACCATGGCCATCTGTAGTCATGCTGCCTGTTACCCACTGAAATTTCTGTGGGTATGTGGATGTTGAAAATATATTGCTTTGTATGTTTCCCAATGGTCCAGGGGTTGATATCTGTCCCCAAAGTGCAAGCGCCGTAAGCCAACATTTCAGCTTTGATTGCATCTGAATTCCCACCTCCACATTCCAGTTTGTCTTCTGTGGGCACCCCTTACAAGTTAAAAACAAATTGGAGCATGTCTCTTCCTTTGCCTTTTAGGGCATGAGCTTTGCATCATTTGAATTTTGGCAGCCGCAGCAGAGGAAAAGCAAGCCAAACCCCATTTGAATAGCCGGTGATGTCCCACAATTTAACAGCCATTTTGATAGTCATTCAATTTCAAATAATTTGGTATGTTACCAGCGTAAGCCTGCCTCTGTCGCTTTCTATTTAGCTGAATTAAGGGACTTTGTGAGGAATTACTGTGTTAAAGATAAGTTTTTGGAAAAGTGCTGTTCCAGTTGGCGGAATGCTGCTTGCTATGATGTTGTGTGTTGACAGATAGTCTCTATCCACGTGTTTTAGCTCAGACTGTTGGCCAAGCCCCTTTTTGAAATTTATAAATCACATTTAGCCTCCATTTGTTGGGTTGATACTACTAGTGCACTCCCGTGGTTCAAGTCAGGTGAGTATCATTTAAGAGACTCAGCCAAATGTGGATCTCTGAAAAATATATAGTTAGCAGAAACATGGGCATACGGAAATCCACATACTAGTTTATACAATGATTCATGTTATACAAGCAAGCCCTCGCCAGTAGGTTAGGATACCTGGGAGAAAGAGAAGCATATCAGGACGTAATGACCCTTCCATCTGCAAAGCGACTATTTCTCATCTTTAGATTTGGGATCTTGCCTCTCACATCAAGTGCAAAATGGAGTAACTCAACCAATCCATACATAGACTCTCCCTGTAAATGTGATGGGATATCACCGGAGATGCAGATACATTTTTCTAAAGTACATTATTAGGAGAGCCTATGAAGCATTATCTATTTTTGTGAGATACATAAAGTGCATGTAGCGCATTGTGAGGACGAGCAGAGCCAAAACATGGCCAACATCCCTACCCCTATTGGGGAAACAGAGAGCGTTCTAGCTCTCCGACGAAACGCGGTGTATGAAGGGCCACGCCCCCTTTTCGCGGAGGAAGTGCCGGGCCGGAGCAAGCGTCCTGTTCTCGCTCTGGATTTTCCCAGATCGCCAGCACCTCCTTCCATAGGTCCGCTATCGGCCGTCTCCGGATGCCCCTTGCTTCCTCCCAGCTCAAGGCTCTGCCCTCCGCTCCTGCCCAACTAATAACATCTCTGATGACCTGTTCCTCTCTATCGGAGGCCAAATAGAAATGTTTACTTTGCCTAAAATCCAAGCAAGAGAAAATAGGAGCTGTTCTTATACCATGGCCATCTGTAGTCATGCTGCCTGTTACCCACTGAAATTTCTGTGGGTATGTGGATGTTGAAAATATATTGCTTTGTATGTTTCCCAATGGTCCAGGGGTTGATATCTGTCCCCAAAGTGCAAGCGCCGTAAGCCAACATTTCAGCTTTGATTGCATCTGAATTCCCACCTCCACATTCCAGTTTGTCTTCTGTGGGCACCCCTTACAAGTTAAAAACAAATTGGAGCATGTCTCTTCCTTTGCCTTTTAGGGCATGAGCTTTGCATCATTTGAATTTTGGCAGCCGCAGCAGAGGAAAAGCAAGCCAAACCCCATTTGAATAGCCGGTGATGTCCCACAATTTAACAGCCATTTTGATAGTCATTCAATTTCAAATAATTTGGTATGTTACCAGCGTAAGCCTGCCTCTGTCGCTTTCTATTTAGCTGAATTAAGGGACTTTGTGAGGAATTACTGTGTTAAAGATAAGTTTTTGGAAAAGTGCTGTTCCAGTTGGCGGAATGCTGCTTGCTATGATGTTGTGTGTTGACAGATAGTCTCTATCCACGTGTTTTAGCTCAGACTGTTGGCCAAGCCCCTTTTTGAAATTTATAAATCACATTTAGCCTCCATTTGTTGGGTTGATACTACTAGTGCACTCCCGTGGTTCAAGTCAGGTGAGTATCATTTAAGAGACTCAGCCAAATGTGGATCTCTGAAAAATATATAGTTAGCAGAAACATGGGCATACGGAAATCCACATACTAGTTTATACAATGATTCATGTTATACAAGCAAGCCCTCGCCAGTAGGTTAGGATACCTGGGAGAAAGAGAAGCATATCAGGACGTAATGACCCTTCCATCTGCAAAGCGACTATTTCTCATCTTTAGATTTGGGATCTTGCCTCTCACATCAAGTGCAAAATGGAGTAACTCAACCAATCCATACATAGACTCTCCCTGTAAATGTGATGGGATATCACCGGAGATGCAGATACATTTTTCTAAAGTACATTATTAGGAGAGCCTATGAAGCATTATCTATTTTTGTGAGATACATAAAGTGCATGTAGCGCATTGTGAGGACGAGCAGAGCCAAAACATGGCCAACATCCCTACCCCTATTGGGGAAACAGAGAGCGTTCTAGCTCTCCGACGAAACGCGGTGTATGAAGGGCCACGCCCCTTTTCGCGGAGGAAGTGCCGGGCCGGAGCAGCGTCCTGTTCTCGCTCTGGATTTTCCCAGATCGCCAGCACCTCCTTCCATAGGTCCGCTATCGGCCGTCTCCGGATGCCCCTTGCTTCCTCCCAGCTCAAGGCTCTGCCCTCCGCTCCTGCCCAACTAATAACATCTCTGATGACCTGTTCCTCTCTATCGGAGGCCAAATAGAAATGTTTACTTTGCCTAAAATCCAAGCAAGAGAAAATAGGAGCTGTTCTTATACCATGGCCATCTGTAGTCATGCTGCCTGTTACCCACTGAAATTTCTGTGGGTATGTGGATGTTGAAAATATATTGCTTTGTATGTTTCCCAATGGTCCAGGGGTTGATATCTGTCCCCAAAGTGCAAGCGCCGTAAGCCAACATTTCAGCTTTGATTGCATCTGAATTCCCACCTCCACATTCCAGTTTGTCTTCTGTGGGCACCCCTTACAAGTTAAAAACAAATTGGAGCATGTCTCTTCCTTTGCCTTTTAGGGCATGAGCTTTGCATCATTTGAATTTTGGCAGCCGCAGCAGAGGAAAAGCAAGCCAAACCCCATTTGAATAGCCGGTGATGTCCCACAATTTAACAGCCATTTTGATAGTCATTCAATTTCAAATAATTTGGTATGTTACCAGCGTAAGCCTGCCTCTGTCGCTTTCTATTTAGCTGAATTAAGGGACTTTGTGAGGAATTACTGTGTTAAAGATAAGTTTTTGGAAAAGTGCTGTTCCAGTTGGCGGAATGCTGCTTGCTATGATGTTGTGTGTTGACAGATAGTCTCTATCCACGTGTTTTAGCTCAGACTGTTGGCCAAGCCCCTTTTTGAAATTTATAAATCACATTTAGCCTCCATTTGTTGGGTTGATACTACTAGTGCACTCCCGTGGTTCAAGTCAGGTGAGTATCATTTAAGAGACTCAGCCAAATGTGGATCTCTGAAAAATATATAGTTAGCAGAAACATGGGCATACGGAAATCCACATACTAGTTTATACAATGATTCATGTTATACAAGCAAGCCCTCGCCAGTAGGTTAGGATACCTGGGAGAAAGAGAAGCATATCAGGACGTAATGACCCTTCCATCTGCAAAGCGACTATTTCTCATCTTTAGATTTGGGATCTTGCCTCTCACATCAAGTGCAAAATGGAGTAACTCAACCAATCCATACATAGACTCTCCCTGTAAATGTGATGGGATATCACCGGAGATGCAGATACATTTTTCTAAAGTACATTATTAGGAGAGCCTATGAAGCATTATCTATTTTTGTGAGATACATAAAGTGCATGTAGCGCATTGTGAGGACGAGCAGAGCCAAAACATGGCCAACATCCCTACCCCTATTGGGGAAACAGAGAGCGTTCTAGCTCTCCGACGAAACGCGGTGTATGAAGGGCCACGCCCCCTTTTCGCGGAGGAAGTGCCGGGCCGGAGCAGCGAGAAGAGAGACGCAAGCACAGAGGAAGGGCCGGATCGGAGCAGCGAGGACGCGAACCAGAAGACGAGGGGAGCAGACGACCAAAGAAGCGTAGCTCGAACAGAAGAACCGGAAGAAGGGACGGCTTGGCTTGCGAGGAAGACCGGAGCAGAGGATCCCAAGAAAGGACTGAGCCACAACATTGCCTGTGGTACTGGTGAACCCAAGAGCGAGAGCACTGCCACAGTTCCATTCACCACGACCCCGGAGGCAGGTCGTGGTTCAAGGCAAGTACCTCTACCTAAACGGTACTTTTGGTGGGGTTGGTGGGGGTCCACAACATAGGAGGCACTCTGGTGACATACGACCTGGAAGAGTTACAGGGGAAAGACTATGTCACTCTGCACAGTCCTCCCTTTTTTTTTTTTTTTAACTGTTTTTATTTAGTTTTTTGGGTTTTGATATACAAACAAAGAAATCAGTGCCGACCGGACGATAATAACAGGACTGTGTCCCCAGAGATACAACCATCAGGCACTTATCATGGTAGCCTTTAAAAATTAAATACTTGTGCGTCGACAGCAGGAATTTGAAATATCTCAGATCAAGGGCTCTTCATTGCCTCTGTGTTCCTGCGTCTTCTTCACATCACCATTTGCCCTGAAGAAGTTCATTTTATGTATGAACGAAACGCGTTGGCTGGAATTTGCACATTTTGATATTGACAATAAAGGATTGATAAACCACTATACAAAATGAACATTTGGATTTATTGAAGAAAACTCTTTGGTAGTGCACCGCTCCACTATTTTCACAGTTTTCTCTCTGCTTGGCAGCTGGCATCCAACAATGGCAGGTGCAGGAGCTGTATGTGCACACCCAATCATACTATCCATTACAATTTCTTAAACAAGAAAAGGAATAAAGCAGGGAGGTGCGGTTACTCAGATCCGCCATTGCTCATTCATTCTCTAATGTTGAGAACTGTGTGTCTGGGAGGGCCTCTTTTAGAAATGTCAGGAGAACCTGGCCCGGATCCGCTCGTTCAGTGCCTTCCGGAAAACCAATAAATCTAAGGTTATTCCTGCGGGCCCTATTTTCAGCGTCATCGACCCTCCAGGCCATTTCTTTCATTCAGGCTAAAAGTCCTGTCACATCTTTCTGCATAGAGTGAGAGGTATCTTCTAGTTCTGCGATGCGGTGGTCAGCCTCGGTGACTCTCTCAGAGACTTTTCGTAGATCATGGTGTAGCAATGTGACCTCCGAACGTATCTCTGCCATCTTCCCTTCCAAGCTCTCTCTAGATGCGTGAATCGCTTGTAGTATGGCCGCATTATCTGGAAGGGGTGTAGGACCTCCCTCCACCCCTGTCAACGTGGGAAGCGCTTTAGCAAACCGATCCAGCTTCCCCTGTCTCGATGATTTAGTCTCCTTGTCCCTCGCCATCGTGAGCGATCCGGCGCTACTTTGTAGACAGGCACTCTCCCCCACAGTCACTGTGGGAAGGCGCCGCCTATCAGGCAGTGCTCCGCCAGCCCTCCAGGTGTGGGAATAATATTTAAATCACACGGGAGGGGGGCCACACACCGACGTTCTTTTTGTGTCTTTCTGCCCTTCTTCCAGGGCAAGGGAGGAATCTGGTCCGGAGGAGGTCCCCAGTCGAGGCTGGCACCAACAAATAGATGGCTACTCTCGCCTGCGGAAGCTGAGCTTGTGTGTCCCTCGTGGCCCCTGTATCACTTTTGGTGGCCTCCTTAAAACTCACACCTTGGGTTTTATTTTGACTCCTAGACCAGCGTGCACGTTGTCATCCAGGCCATCGAATCTAGCCTGTGGTGTCACTATTTCCCTCCATTGAATCCGTGTCCCAAAGAGTGCACCGAGGCCCACACTACCATCAACCCCCTCGCCGCTCACCTCGGTGTTCCGCACAGTGGGTATAGAAATCTGTGGCGTGGGGAGGGGAAGGATCCGGTTTTAGGCCCACTGGACTACCTTTAGTGGCACTGTTGTCTCAGATATAATCCGCTTCCCTGGTCTCGCCGCCTGCGGAAGCTGCGCTGGTGTGTCCCTCGTGGCCCCTGTACCACCTTCTGTGGCCTCCTCAAAAATCACACCTTGGGTTTTATCTGGACTCTCAGACCGGCGTGCACAGTGTCCTCTCAGCCATCGACTCTAGCCTGCGGTGCTGCTATTTCCCTTTCCACTGAGCCCGTGTCCGGGAGAGTGCACCAGGGCCCGCGCTACCATCACCCCTCTCGCCGCTCACCTCGGTGGTCCACACAGTTAGTATAGAGATCTGTGGATGGGGGAGAGGAAGAGGCCGTTTTTAGGCCCCCTGGACTATCTTCAGTGGCACTGTTGTCTCCTGTATAGTCCTCTTCCCTGGTCTCGCAGCCTCCAGCCTTCTCTGCTGCCTCTCTCGGGAGAGTTCTTCAAGACCGATCAGCCCTGGTCGGGCTGCCTCCCCCCGTCTCCACTGTGGCCACTGTTGCATGCCGTAAAGATTCGAATGAGGACGCAGACTCTCAGCACTTATATTCCCTACTGGGGTGTAGCTCCCACTCCAGGCCGCTGTCGGTGTTGTTACCGGGACGTAGGGAGCCACCCCGTCGCCGGCAATTCTCGCCCGGACTGCCCGCTCTGCCTCCGCGTTTCAAAATCGCCGTCTCTACCAGGCGGATGTTCACCACTCCTCGTCGCAGCTCCAGGAGGAGCGCAGTCCACTCCCAGGACTACGTCGGCTTTTCAATTCCCCAGTTGGGGCATTCAACGTCCGCCTCTTAAGCCGAACCCCCTTCCGCAGCCCAGGTTCCTCGTGGGCCCAGTACTTCTCAGCGGTCAGCTCCGGCGGGGTGCCATCTTGTAAAGCGTCTCACAGATTTCGCTTCGAGAAAGGCTCCGATTACGTCAGAAATCCGCAGTGCTCTTTTCCTTCGGTACGTCTCAGCCTCAGAACACCTTCCGGTCACCACCGTCGTATTTTCTCGGCGTCGGGGGACAGGATTAAAGACAGGATATGGTCAGGGCCGGCGGAGCTAGCAGAGAACGCAGCTACCCGGCCATGTTGTTGGCCACGCCCCCAGTCCTCCCTTTTTAATCCTACCTTCACACAAAACCCCTTTTTTTTTGGTGGTGGTAGCACGTAAACCTTCTTTTTAATGGGAAGCCCATAACTCATCATTTGTTTTTGGATCTTTGTTTCTTTTTCCTCTGTTGCCACGTATGAGGAGCGCCACTTCCTGAAGAAGAGAAGGAGGAAGAGCCCCGTGAGCAGTCAAGAAACCCTTGAGACTGGTGTCATTTGATAACTTTGGTTCTTTTTGTGCAATAAATGGAATACCCCTAAAAAAACAGACTGTCTCCTACCTCTGCTTGTTCTATCCCACTCAACCATAACCTCCTACAGTGGTGTCAGAAGTGGGACAGACTCCCCTTTTCGTGTCGCATAATGACACAACCTGTGCCCATAGAAGGGATTATATCTAGGGCTCCCGGTTTTATGGTATTTATTTTTTTGCCATTTCCGTCTGTATTTATCCATATTTATTTTTCGGGCATTTTATCTGTATTTATCCACATTTATTTTTGCCACAAGCAAAAGTTGACGCTGCAGCTAGTATTTTTCCACATTTATTTAAATGCACACATGCACTCGGTTGTTATTGGCCAACACAATACATTCATCTGAAAACTTTGCCATTTGCAGAATGTCCCAAATTCGCCTAAAAGTGCTATCACAAGCCATTTGTCTCAGAGCCTTGCAGTTTCTGTCATCAGTAGAGTGCCACGTCCTCTCCCTCACTGAACACCATACTGCCCCACTGCGAGAAACTCACACTGCCTTCAGCTACAACCCAATTGTGCCCCGCTATAAACACCTGGAAGCAACTCAATTCAAATTATGCACTAGACTAGAGTAATATGCTGCCTGAAAAAAAAGTAACAACGTACTGGGAAAAAGCAAACACTCATAGGGAATACACCTTAAAGCTTTTACACTCATTATTCAGAAATCAATGAGTGTATTTGCTTGAAAAGCTAACGACATGAAAAGAAAAGTAGCGCTTCACTGGCAAACTCTGAAAGGTGGCGCTAATGTGTTTGGGTGTAAATAAAACCAAACTGGCCACTTTGTGACTACTCTCTTGTTTTATTCAGTTATGTATTTATTGTTCGCATCTTAAAACCTTTTTTCTCTCCTCCTGAGGCTGCATTTTGGTGTAGAAAAATGTCAGACAAAGACATTTGCAGCAAACGTGTTTCTCCTTTTTTGGATCCATTTCACAGAGGAACGAATGACGGAAAGGAGAGGAAAGAACAATCACGGTTTTCTACAAGTGAAAGGAAGAGACCGCAACGGTTATGGGCTATGCAGTCCGGCCACAAACTCGGCAACACTCCACTGATGTAGCTAGGCTTTGGCGCCCCATGGGGTGCTGGCATTCGATTCTTGTTTTTGCCGCCCCCAAAACTGCATACGCCACTGACTGCAGCCCCCCCCTCCCCCAGGGCACTTACTTTTGTTTACAAATGGCTGGTGCAGAGCTCACTCGAGGGGCGGAGTGGAGCCCCGGAAATGGCTGGGGCATCAACAAAAACGTTTCATGTTACTGACTATAGGCAGGCACAGCGGCCACAGCCCTAGAATCAGGAAGAGGGCGTGGCGAGGCAACTCTCTGCTGGAGCATGGCAGTAGTATTTTCCCGTTTTTACATATAAATACAGACAAAGGAAAACTTGTTTTCCGTCTGTATTTATATGTAAAAATCCGTTTAAACGGAAAACCGGGAGCCCTAATTATATCCCAACTAGCAGAGGGACAGAGGCATCTGCAATTGGTATTGGAGCAGCATGCTCAGACTGCGCAGAGAGACCGTGAGGTGTTACAAGAGACCCTAAAGGCTCAAGCTGAACTCATTGCCAGTAAACAACAAGTACAGGATACTGCCATCCTGAGGTTAACAGACGCCATCGTCAACACCAGAGTTAGACCCAATGTCCCAGGGTCGGTATTACAAAAATATCAAGATGGCGACGACCCAGACTACTTTTTTATCCACGGGAAAGCCCCTGGGTCAATATAGGCGTAAGGTTTACGTCAATGGGAAGGCCCAGATGGCTCTCCTAGACACAGGTTGTCGTTTCACTGTAGTGAACAAAAGCTTAATACCCGAGCTCCAAATACGAGAGAACGAACAGGTGTGTGTCACCTGTGTACATGGTAACACCAGGGCCAATCCCGTTGCCGAAATACTACTTGATGTAGAGAACGATCCCCACTTACTTAAGGTTGGAGTAGTGCCTCTTTTACCAGAGCCACTTATAGGCACTGACCATCCCCTGTTCGGATACTATTTAGAAGGCACCAAAAATACCACCATATCCTGGTTACAAGAAGCCCCCTTTAGTAGTAGTGAGATAGAAGAGACAAGAGCAAATGTAAGGAGAAAGAAGACCAAACAAGATAAACGAGAAATTAAGAGAACATATAACATGTCACACATGACACAACCTGCTTTTCTCCTCTCAAATCCAGGAGGAAGCGAAACCACCCAGATGAGTTTTCAAACTGCCCAAAGTGATGACGGTACCCTACGATACGCCTGGGAAAGGGCACAAGAGCAGGAACCAGAGCAGGTAGGACCCTATTTCTTTGTAGAGAGGGGCTTGCTGTATAGAGCAGTAAAAGGGGGAACAACCCGTAATCAGTTGTTGGTTCCCACTGCCTTCAGGGAACAGGTATTACACCTAGCTCATAACCAGATGGGAGGGGGGCATTACGGACAAGACAACACCCTTAAATATTTAACGGAGAGATTCTACTGGCCAGGGGTTTACCGAGATGTTGCTAGACACTGCGCTTGTTGTGTACCTTGTCAGTATAAAAATCCTGCCTCTGTCAGAAAAGCCCCCCTACTCCCACTCCCTATAATTAATATACCTTTTAAGAGAGTTGGGTTGGACCTAGTAGGCCCTCTTCACCCCTCTGCCCGAGGCCACCGATACATATTGGTGCTAGTCGATTATGCTAGTCGATATCCAGAAGCCTTCCCTTTATCTAGCATGACTACTACAAACGTAGCACAGGCTATGATCCCCTTCTTTGCAAGAGTAGGGTTCCCAGAAGAAATACTGACCGATCAGGGGACCCCGTTTATGTCCCGCCTTATGTCTCATATTTGTAAAGTCTTGGGGATCAAACAGATCAGAACCTCGGTCTACCATCCCCAGACTGATGGTCTAGTAGAACGTTACAACAAAACCGTAAAAAAATATGCTACGTAAGGTCGTTTCAGAGACGGGAAAAGACTGGGACAGACGACTACCCCTGGTCCTTTTTGCTATAAGAACGCACGAGCAACGATCCACTGGTTTTTCCCCTTTTGAGTTGGTGTTCGGAAGGAAACCATGATCCTTCCTTGATATGGCAGTAGAACAGTGGGAAAACGAGGAGGAAGAGGAAAAACCCATATTTGCTTATGTAGAGGGTCTAAAGAGCACCCTGTCCCAGTTATGGGGTTTAGTACACAACCATATGGAAAAAGCACAAGAAGACCAAAAGAGGTACTATGACCGAGGCAGTCATCTAAGGGAATTTACGCCAGGGAATAAGGTTCTTATACTGTTACCCTCCTCGAAAAATAAACTCCTAACACAATGGCAAGGGCCCTATGTTATAGAGAAGAAAGTGTCTCCCGTAACATATAGTGTACTCCTACCTCTTCGACCGGGGGGGAGACAAATATATCATGTAAATCTTCTCAAGAAATGGGAAGAGACATCCTCCCTTTCGGGGAACACAACACCTGTTATGCATATAAGCACAACCTCCCTGATAGACATTCCTCTACTTCCTTCTCAAAGGGATACAGACGTCAATGTTAACCTTGGGCCACAAATGACCGGTGACCAGAAACAACAGTTACTCAACCTATTAGATAAATATCCAGGCCTTTTTTCTACCAATCCAGGCCTAACCTCCCCAGTGCAACATGATATAGTATGTCTACAAGATCAGGTGGTGAAACTGAAACCTTATTGTATACCAGCGGCCCGAAGGGAGGCTGTTGAAAAAGAAATAGCCGCTATGTTACAATCCAACATAATAGAACCCTCCCAAAGTGAGTGGTGTTCCCCTATCGTGATCGTCCGAAACCCGACGGCAGCCTGCGATTCTGTATTGATTTTCGCCAGGTAAACAAAATCACTAAATTTGACACGTATCCCATGCCACGTGTGGATGAATTAATTGAGCAGTTAGGGAAATCCAACTTTATGTCCACACTAGACCTGACGAAAGGTTATCGGCAGATCCCTTTAAACCCCCAGGCAAAAGAAAAAACTGAATTTGCTACCCCTTCAGGTTTATACCAATTTAGAGTCCTCCCCTTCGGTTTGCATGGAGCCCCAGCAACTTTTCAGCGTCTCATGAATAAGATACTGAAACCCCATAGACAATACGCTGCAGCTTACCTAGACGATATAGTCATATTTAGTCCTACGTGGGAGGAACACCTAGCCCACCTGGCTTTGGTCTTTAACGCTATACAAGAAGCGGGTTTAACCATAAACCTGAAGAAGTCAGTATTAGCCACGAACAGGATCCAATATCTATGGTATACCATACAACAGGGACTTATACAGCCACAAATGGATAAAATTGAGGTTATTAGGAAACTTCCCACACGACTCACTGCAGTATCCTATGCGGACAATACACAGTTGGTAGTCGCACTCGCGGACGACTCTACACGGGACGCTTGCAAATTCCGGAGTGACCTTGAGGCTATCGTTGAGTGGATGACTGCCAACTGTCTCCAGCTCAACGCCAGTAAGTCCGAGGTATTGCTGGTAGGGAAAGACTCTGAGCTGTAGAGTGAGCACTGGTGGCCTGCCACTCTGGGGCATGCACCTGCCCCCAAACAGGTGGTAAAAAACCTGGGTGTCTGGGTAGATTCTGCCCTCAGCTTCCAAACCCAAATGAAGAAGGTGGCGGGGACCTGTTTTGGCATATTGCGGGGGCTCAAACCGCTGTTGGGGTTCTTTGACCCCTCCATCAGGCAGGTCATTGTTCAGGCTTCCATTCTGTCGAGATTGGATTATGCCAGCTCACTATATCTGGGGTCTAACAAGACTGAAATCTTGAGACTGCAAAGGGTCCAGAATGCTGCGGCCAGAACTCTCCTTTGCCTGCCTAGGACTTGCTCTGCATCCAGTGCTATTCGTCGGTTCCACTGGCTGCCTGTGGCCAAACGTATAGAGTTTAAGTCCCTTTGTATTTCTTTCAAAATCTTGAACTCCACTGGCCCAGGTATTCTGGCCAACCTGCTTTGCACCCCTTCCCGTCAACTTCGGCCGATGGGGCAGCATTTGGCAGTTATCCCCCGGGTGAGGAGGGCACGTGCTGGGGGGCGTTCCTTCCGCACTTTGGCAGCCAAACTTTGGAACGCGCTTCCTACTTCCATCCGCAGCTTGAAGAATTATTTGGCTTTCCGTAAAGCAATCAAAACACACCTCTTCCCTCTGTTGTAGGCCTCTTCTTTGTTAGAGGCGTGCAGTTTTCTGCTATCAGCGCCGGGACGCCCCTTCGCTGGGACAGCTGCGCGCTTTACAAGACCGCATAACATAACATAACATAACATAACCTACAACAAAAAAAGACATACGGTCTTTTCTTGGGTTTATTGGGTATTACCGCCGATTCATTCCCCACTTTTCTACGATAGCTAGCCCTCTCACAGACCTTCTTACAAACAAACACCCGTCACGCATTTCATTATGGAACAAAGACCACAAAGACACCTTCAATACCCCAAAAATCCCAAATATGCCAGATACCTGTTCTTTATTGTCCTGACTTTACGAAGACCTTTATACTTCAGACAGATGCATCTGGACAAGGTCTAGGGGCCGTCCTATGTCAATCCGATCCGCAGGGAGCATTAAAACCCCTCTTATATATAAGTAGAAAACTGTTTCCCAGGGAGAGACACTATTCCACAATCGAAAAAGAATGCTTGGCAATAAAATGGGCCGTAGAAGCCCTCCAGTATTACCTCATAGGGGCGTAAATCTCTGGTTCTCACGGACCATGCGCCCCTTACCTGGCTAGCACAGAATAAGGACTCAAATCCCCGTATTCTACGCTGGTTCTTAGCACTGCAACCTTTTGCTTTTCAGACCATACACATACCAGGAAAGACTCAGATTGGCGCCGACTACCTTCCCACATATCCAGCAACTGAATGGCCCCAACGGCCATTCCTAGGGGGAGAGTTTTGTGAGAACCGGCAGAGCCAAAACATGGCCGACATCCCTACCTCCATTGGGGAAACAGAGAGCATTCTAGCTCTCCGACGAAACGCGGCGTATGAAGTGCCACGCCCCCTTTTTGCGGAGGAAGTGCCAGACCAGAGCAGCGAGAGGAGAGACGCGAGCACAGAGGAAGGGCCGGATCGGAGCAGCGAGGGCGAGGACGCGAACCAGAAGACGAGGGGAGCAGATGACCAAGGAAGCGCAGTTCGAACAGAAGAACCGGAAGAAGGGACGGCTTGGCTTGTGGGGAAGACCGGAGCAGAGGATCCCAAGAAAGGACTGAGCCACAACATTGCCTGCGGTACCGGTGAACCCAAGAGCGAGAGCACTGCCACAGTCCCATTCACCACGACCCAGGAGGCAGGTCGTGGTTCAAGGCAAGTACCTCCACCTAAACAGTACTTTTGGTGGGGTTGGTGGGGGTCCACAACATAGGAGGCACTCTGGTGACATACGACCTGGGAGAGTTACAGGGGAAAGACTATGTCACTCTGCACAGTCCTCCCTTTTTAATCCTACCTTCACACAAAACCCCCTTTTTTTTTTTTGATTGCAGTAGCACGTAAACCTTCTTTTTAATGGGAAGCCCATAACTCATCATTTGTTTTTGGATCTTTGTTTCTTTTTCCTCTGTTGCCACGTATGAGGAGCGCCACTTCCTGAAGAAGACAAGGAGGAAGAGCCCCGTGTGCAGTCAAGAAACCCTTGAGACTGGTGTCATTTGATAACTTTGGTTCTTTTTGTGTAATAAACGGAATACCCCTAAAAAAACAGACTGTCTCCTACCTCTACTTGTTCTATCCCTCTCAACCATAACCTCCTACACGCATGTGCTATGGTGACATTCCTTGGTAATGCTAGGGAAGTGCGAGGCTTTTAATGCCTGCAATACATTATCTGATAGAGACTTTTTGCTGAAGATTCCTTATCTTTGAGTTTCCCAGGCATCAGACTGGATCCGGAAACTTTTGCGTGAACAGTACCCCTGCACGCCGTCAGGTGGCTCAATTCGGTTCCACGTGGCATCATTGTTGGTGCCGGATGTGACGTTGCGGTCACCTATATAGGCACGCGAACGTCAGTTCTTTTCTTTCCGCGCCAGTTAGTGCTGATCCGGAGAAGAGCTCCCCTCTGTCTCTTTTTGACAGACTTTTTTTCGACGTTTTGTCGAAGATTTTTTCCTGGTGTGTCAAGGATGACCTCTAGAAAGGTAGGGTTTAAGCCGTGCTGCGCCTGTCACCTCGCCATGTCAGTTACCAACCCACACCATGTGTGCTTATGGTGTCTTGAGCGCGACCATGACTCGAGGTTGTGCTCGGACTGCTGGGCCATGGCGCTTAAGGCTTTGAGGAAGCGATCCCTAAAGCTGCTTGCGGCCCTGCAGTTGACGTCATCTAGCACGACTCCTAGGAGGTCCCGGTCCCGATCGAGGAAGAGAAGGTCGCGGGACAACACCAGGAGCCCCAAGTCTTCTTCATCGCACTCAAGGTCCTCCGGACACTCGAGGGAGAAGCACGAAAAGAAGAAGTCTAGACTGACTTTGACTTCACCTCGTCCTGACGAGACGAGTGAGGAACATCGACGTTCCAGCCACGGTTCTGCAGAGCCATTGCCAGGTGTAACTCTGCACCTCTCCCCATTTCCGGTAGCCAGCGCGACCCTCGCCCAAATAAGAGTTTTATGAGGCCATGCCCCAAGTATTTGAGCAGGCCGACCCCTCCGGTGCTCCTCCGGGCCTAGCGGGGTTGGAAGAGGCCCCATCAGGTTCTGCACCGATGGCTCATGCCTCGACACTCTGGTGGGGGTCTCATGGATCCGATCCCGGATCTGGATCGGCATCGGTCATGTCGACACAACCTTCCTCGGTGCTGATCCCAAAGTCAATGCTCCCAGTGCCGCTGGCGCCAACCGGCGGCGCTAGCCTCATTCTGATTCCAGACGACTCTGAGTCGGAACAGCGTTAGTTGATGCCAGTTCCGGCGCAGATGGAGCCCAGGAGCTCTAGGTCATTGCCTAAACATTTTGAGGAGGTTACAGACATGGGAGAAGAGTGGGAGTGGTCACTGGACCCTCCAGAGTACCAGTTAGACACTCCTGGTGAGGAATTGGACTGGTATGAGGAGCTTGCGGAAGCCAGTGGACGGGACACCTCTCCAGATACTGGTATGCTCTCTCCACCTACTGTGGCTACGGAGGAGGGAGCATCTTATGTTGTAGTGGTGAAGAGGGCAGCAGAGGTCCTTTACCTGGAGCTGCCCTCGGTGCAGGTCAAGATTAACCTCTTGACCGAGGTGCTTCAGCCTGAGGCTTCCTCATCCGAACCCCCTTTGCCCTTCAATGAAGCACTGACGGATGTCCTTCTAGGCACTTGGTCCAAGCCTAGAACAGGGGCTCCTGTGAACAGGACTATAACACGCCGTCATTGCACTGCCCTGGGCGATCCAAGTTTCCTCAGTCTACATCCTACCCCTAAGAGCTTGGTAGTTTAAGCCTCAACATCCAATGGCGCGTTCCCTTCCACTTCCCTGGACAGGGAATGCAAGAGGCTGGACGCACTTGGGAAGAAGATGTTTTCTTCCGCCAGCCTAGCATTGTGGTCGATGAACACTGCATGCCTTTTGGGCCGTTTCTTCCATTACTTATGGGAAACGGTTGCGCAAGTGCTGCCCAGGTGCCGGAGGAGGCCCAGGTTGTGCTCTCCCAAACCGTGAGAGATGGGAGGGATGCGGCAAAGTTCACCATTAAGTGTGGGCTGGATACGACTGACTCGCTGGGTAGAGCAGTTTCTTTGACAGTGGCTTTGTGACGCCACGCCTGACTGAGAACATCTGGCTTTTCAGCGGATGTCCAGGCCAACCTCATGGACATGCCCTTTGATGGGACTTGTCTCTTTGAAGAGAAGGCAGACTCGGCGCTGGAGCGCTTCAAGTATTCGCCGCGGGCTATGGCCAGGTCCTTGGGCCTCTCAGTGACACCTCGCCCCCAGTCTGCCTTTCGCCTCTTTCGTGGCAATGGAAGGGGTTTTCAACAACATCAGCCGTACCCCAGCCACTGACCTGCACAGGCTTCCCAAGTTGTGCAAGGACGTGGTCACGGTGCATCCGGACCTGGTGAGAATGGTAGCCAGAAGTTGTCCGCCACCAACCCCCTGGCATATGCAGGCCCTAAGTCCTCGTAGTTTGGTTGCATGGGTGTCCAGTTGGAGGGAGAATTTAACATCATCTCCTCCACTGGCAGGCCATAACATCGGACAAATGGGTCTTGCAGATCATTCGGAGGGGTTACTCCCTTCCTTTCCACCCCCTCCACCCTTAACCACCATCTCAAGAACGGCTGGATCATCTTATCTTACCCCGAGGAAGTTACAGCCATCCTGGCCTAGAGGGCTATATAAAGGGTTCCGATATCAAAAGTAGGCAGTGGTTGTTATTCCCGCTACTTTCTGATACCCAAAAAGAACAAAGGTCTACGTCCTATTCTAGACCTTCTAACCATCAATCACTTCCTCAAAAAGGAGAAATTCAAGATACTTACGTTGGCTCAGGTCTTGTCTGCCGTAGACCAAGGAGACTGGCTGGCAGCGTTGGACTTGAAGGATGCCTATTTTCCCATCTCCATCCTGCCTGCTCACAGGTGTTACCTGCAATTACCTGCGGAGCCGGAGCCTGAGTCGACTTCACGCCTCCCACCCTTTACGGGAGCCGGAGCGACTCCAGCTCAAATGAAAGCTTTTTACGAGGCCATGCGCCGCGTATTTGAGCGGAACGACCCCGTTGGTGAGCCCTCGGGCCCCGCGGGGTCGGATGGAACCCCATCGGGTTTGATGCTGTCGACTTCGGCCACGGCGCCGGTGGGGCCTCAGGGATCCGATTCCGGATCAGGGTCGACACCGGTCATGCCAACGCAACACTTAAAACCCGAAGTCGGTGCCTGCGACTTCGCCGGTGCCCGTCGGCGGTGTAAGCCCCATCCTCATCCCCGAGGACACAAAGGCGAAACGGCGCCAATCGACGGCGATTCCGACGTCGACAGAACCCAGGGGTTCTATGTTGTTGCCCGAGCACTTTGTGGACGTGCTGGGCTCAGGAGAGGAATGGGAGGAGTCTGGAGACCCTCTAGAAAACCAGGATGTCTCTGAGGAGACTATGGACTGGTATGGGGAACTTGGGGAAGCCAGTGGTCTGGATACTTCCCAAGACACTGGCATGCTCTCTCTGCCTACAGTGGCTACCGAAGAGGGGGCGCCCTATGCCATGGTGGTTAAGAGGGCAGCTGAGGTCCTTGGACTGGAGTTGCCCTCAGTGCAGGTCAGGACTAATCTCCTGACCGAAGTGCTTCAACCTGGGGCTTCCACCTCTGAACCCCTATTGCCCTCTAATGAGGCACTTACGGACATCCTTCTAGGAACATGGTCCAAGACTAGCACAAGGGCTCCTGTGAATAGGACGATTGCATGCTGCCATCGCCCGGCTCCGGGCGACCCAAAGTCCTCAGCCAACACCCCACCCCAGAAAGTTTGGTCGTGCAGGCCTCTACTTCCCAGGGCGCATTCCCTTCCGCCCCTCCGGATAGGGAATCCAAGAGACTGGACTCATTTGGGAAGAAGATGTTTTCTTCCTCCAGTCTGGCATTGCGGGCGGTGAATGCTGCATGCTTATTGGGCCGTTCCTCCCACTCTCTTTGGGAGACGGTTGCACAGGTGCTGCCACAAGTCCCGGAGTAGGCCTGGGCTGTGCTTTCCCAAGCTGTCAAGGACGGGAGAGATGCAGCAAAATTCACCATACGGTGTGGTTTGGATACGACCGATTCGTTGGGCAGGTCGATTTCAACGACGGTGGCCTTGAGGCGCCACGCCGGGCTTCGTACTACTGGCTTCTCTGGGGATGTCTAAGCCAATTTGATGGACATGCCCTTTGATGGAACCCGCCTTTTTGGGGAAAAGGCAGACTCGGCCCTGGTCAGGTTCAAGGACTCTCGAGCTATGGCCAGATCCTTGGGCCTCTCCTCCACTCCTTGTGGCCAGTCTTCCTTTCGCCCCTTTCGTGTCAACGGAAGGGGTTTCCAGCCCTATCCTAGCCACCGTCCCGCTCAGACTGCCCAAGCTGTGCGTGGGCATGGACGCGGTACATTCCGTCCTCGGAATGGAGGCCAGAAGTCGTCTACCACACTGCCCCCAGCAGCCGCAGCCTCCGAGCACTCCTAGGCTGATTCTGCAGGACCACACTACTCCAGTGGTTGGGAGAATTCGTCATCATCTCCCCTGCTGGAGATCTATAACAACACACAAGTGGGTCTTGCAGATCGTCCAGGAGGGCTATTCTCTTCCTTTCCTTTCTTTTCCTCCTCCTATTCCGCCAACTAAGGAACGGCTGGCGGAGGATCATTTAAAGTTGCTCCAACAGGAAGTTATGGCTCTTTTGGCCAAAGGAGCTATAGAAAGGGTCCCAGCTTCAGAAGTAGGCGGTGGCTGTTATTCCCGCTACTTTCTGATTCCGAAGAAGAACAAGGGGCTTCGGCCCATTTTAGATCTTCGGACCGTCAATCTCTTCGTCAAAAAGGAGAAATTCAAATTGCTCACATTGGCTCAGGTTTTGTCTGCCCTAGACCAAGGAGACTGGATGGTGGCGTTGGACCTGCAGGATGAGTATTTTCACATTCCCATCCTGCCGGGACACAGGCGTTACCTGCGGTTCAAGGTAGGCCACAAGCACTTTCAGTTCACTGTGCTACCCTTTGGCCTTACCAGTGCCCCTCGGGTGTTCACCAAGGTGATGGTGGTGATTGCAGCTCATCTGCGCAGGTTAGGGGTTTCAGTTTCCCCCTTCCTTGACGACTGGCTGTTGAAGGCGTCCTTGCCCCAGACTGTCTTTTCCCTCCTCCAGACTATGGCGACCTCCTGCATTCACTGGGGTTCACTTTAAACATGCAGAAGTCACACCTGACCCCTTAGACCCTCCATTTCATCGGAGCTGTTCTGGACAGTGTGCACTTTCGGGCTTATCCTCCCGAGCAGCGAGTCCAGGATATTCAGGTTATGATACCGATGTTTCAGCCTCTATCATGGATTTTGGTGAGAATGACTCTGAGGCTGCTGGGCCTCATGGCCTCCTGCATCCTGTTGGTAAATCATGCCAGGTGGTGTATGCGGGCTCTTCAATGGGACCTGAAGTTCCAGTGAGCGCAGCATCAGGGGAATCTCTCCGATGTGGTCCAGATCTTAGAAGGGAATGCAAAGGGCCTGCAGTGGTGGCTTACAAACTGCGATTGGGTCAGATGCAGACCCTTTCTCTTCCCCATCCAGATCTCACCGTAGTGACAGATGTGCCACTTCTGGGATGGGGCTGCCATTTGGTAGAGGTGGAGATCAGAGGACTGGTCTCCGGCAGAATCAGGGTTCCACATCAACTTGCTGGAGCTCCAGGCGATCCGACTAGCATTGAAAGCATTTCTTCCCTCTGTCAAGGGGAAGTTAGTGCAGCTGTTCATGGATAACACCACCGCCATGCGGTACTGCAACGGGCGGGGTGGGGTCGTTGACTCTTTGTCAAGAGGCATGGCTGGAACAGCAGGGCATAACCCTGGTGGTTCAACACCTGGCAGGTTCTCTGAGTGCCAGGGCAGACAAACTCAGCCGTCGATGCCTAGCAGATCATGAATGGCATCTCCAGCCGGAGGTGGCGCAAGGTCTCTTTCAGCAGTGGGGAGAGCCTTGGTGAGATCTGTTACTCCCCGAAGAGAACTTGCAATGTCAACAGTATTGTGTGTTGGAGTTACCAAGGCGGCTATCGCTTGGCGACGCTTTTCGCCGTGAGTGGAGCTCAGGCCTCCTGTACGTCTTCCCGCCCATACCACTCCTGCCCAGAGTTCTCAAGAAGATCAGGAACAACTGGGCCCAAGTCATTCTTGTGGCTCCGGACTAGGCGCCGAGAGTTTGGTATTCCTAGCTTCTGAAAATAAGCATCGATCCTCCGATCAGGCTGCTCATTTTGGAGAATCTTCTGTCGCAGCAGCAGGGGAGGGTTCTCCACCCTGAATCTGTCAAAAGTCCTTGAGTGGATATTGAGCGGCGGCAGTTGATAGCCGTTGACCTTCCTCCCAAAGTTTATACAGTTATTCTGGCAGCCGGGCGGCCCTCTACCAAAACGGTATACGCCCGCCATTGGCAAACATTTGTAAAATAATGTACAGAGAAGTTTATCGACCCTCTTTCTGCCTCTCTTTCTGATATTCTTCTCTTTATTCTTACGCTTGCCCGGTAGGTCTCTGCTCTGGGCACTCCCAAGAGTTATCTTTCTGCTCTGTCCGCTTTCCTGCAGCTGCCTGACCAGCCCTCTTTATTCAAGTCTCCTATTGTAAATAGGTTCCTAAAAGGGCTTGTGCATATGTTTTCCCCTACGCCCTTCCTTATGCCTCAGTGGGATCTGAACCTGGTTCTCATTTACCTCATGTGTGCTCCCTTTTAGCCGCTACATAATTTTCCCCTCCGGCTGCTTACCGTCAAGACAGAATTTTTGGTGGCAATATTATCTGCCCAGAGGGTGAGTGAGCTGCAGGCTTTATCATCCAAGCCTCCTTATCTTATGGTATTCCCAGACAAGGTGGTTTTCACACCCAGGCCTAGTTCCTACCTAAAGTGGTGTCCCCCATTCCATTTTGGTCAATCAGTCACACTGCCCACCTTTTATGCTCCTCCACACCCCTCTAAGGAAGAGGAGCGACTCCATCGTCTGGACCCAAAAAGAGCGTTGTCGTTCTACCTTGACCGCACAAAACAGTTCCTGGTGGATGAGCAACTGTTTGTGGGCTGTGTGGGAGCTAAACAAGTTCGGGCAATACAGAAGCGATCCATTTCGCACTGGGTCGTTCTCTGTATAAAGATCTGCTGTGCCCTGTCTAAAAAGCAGCCTCCTGATGGCTTAGGAGCACATTCCACAAGAGGGAATGCTGCGACCACGGCGTTAGCTCATGGGGTGCCAGTCCTGGACATCTGTCAGGCAGCAACGTGGGCTTCCCTGCAAACATTTGCTAAACACTAATGCCTGGACAGTCCGGTCCATAGGGGTGGGCTTTTCGCCAGTTTAGTCCTGCAGGACTTTTTAGTCTAGTAATTTGTCCTCAGCCCATGGCTTGGGTATCTAGTCAAAGCTAAGGAATCTGCAGCTAGAAACCTCTATCAGATGAACAAGTTACCTACCTTCGGTAACGCATTATCTGGTAGCAACAATATCTAGCTGCAGATTCCTTATTGACCCACCCATGCCTCCCCGCTCTGTGGACATATTTATAGGGCTAGGGTTGCTCCCTTTTCAGGACCCTAGTTTGGACTCACACTAGTCAGTTTGCTTCATGGCTCTGTGCTTCTGGCATGGAAAGTCGTGAAAAGTAACTGACATCTGCGTATCTGGGTGGCGCCTATATAGGTAACCGCAAAGTCACATCTGGCGCCGACGACGCCACGCGGAACCGAACTGAGCCACCCGATGACGCACAGGGGTACTGCTCACTCAAAAGTTTCTGGATCCAGTTTGACGTCTGAGAAATTCAAAGATAAGAAATCTGCAGCTATATATTGTCTCTACCAGATAATGCGTTACCGAAGGTAAGTAACTTGTTCTTTACTGCAGCCACTTAATGAGTTAGAATTTTATGGAGCTTTGTGAAAAAGGATGCAATCATTCTGTGGAGAAATGTGTACATCTTTCTCAGATCCTTGTTTGCTGCTACAATGTACTTGTAGCTGTTTTAACTTAAGTAGATTATCATAAAAAAAATTATACACATTTTTATTGTAATGGTTTAAGAATAAATTGCTTAACTGGCCCCAAGAAAGTCTCTAATGCCTCACACCCCCGTACTTAGGTGACCCACAAGTTTATATAGAGTATCAACCTTTGCAAAAGATACGGTGCAGTGTGAGGAGAGCTGCAGAGAATTTTTAATATTTTGTTAAAACTTGCAGGAAATCTGAAAAATGCATTTTTCTGTGAGGTCTCCCACGAGCCCATTCGAGAGAAGGGACATCTACAGGTCCCTGATTTATGCCTTATGATGTTCGGATGTTGAAAATATGTAGTTTCCCAGTGGTGTTGTGGTTCATATCTGTGACCAAAGTAAAAATGCCCCAAACATGTCTACTTAAATTGCATTTGAATTCCCCTGTCTGTACTACATCTACGTTAGTATCTGTGGGCATGCCAAACATCGCTGGGCAACATTATTTTTTCATTCTGTGGTTTGCAGATGAAAATTGAGCTGCAAATCTATCTGATTTCACTTGTTGGCTTCCGCCTGCCACAGAAGGGCAAAACACAGGCAAACCGCAGATTTTCATCCTACCATGTACTGTGCTGTTTGTGGGAGTTCGAGTAGTTCACCGTGTTCCTCATTTTGCTAGGGAGAGGCACACCAACTTCACAAACAGCATGAAACGCCTCAAATTCTCCGGTTTCTCATAGTCCAGTTTAGCTCCGTCTGTGAATTAAAAAGGCGAACAGATTTAGCCTGTTTGCAGTTCCCAAACTTAGTTTGCCCACTCCTAAAGTTACATGCAACATGTGCATACCTGGTGTCTCCACTCCAAATACCTAGTTTAACACATTAGGGCTAGCCTGTGTAAGGGATGTGGTCCGGCTAGAAGGAAATCTCTTTTTCCATACAAATCTTAGAAAACCTGAAAATGTTCATTTTATGTGCAGCCTTCAGGCCCAACAGTCAGGGTCACCCACCAATAGATTCCTTATGGTGTGTAGATATTGAAAATATATTGTTCGGTGTGGTCGATAGGTTGATTTCTTCAAACACGCAACAGGTTCTCAAAGCCTACATTTCGGCTGCAGTTGCTACTAAAATTGCCACCTGCACTACAGTTGAGTGGCAATAGGCATTACAACCCCTTTGTGATACATAAAACCTGGTATCTCTACACTCATGGCGCCTAAGGCTCTCAACAGATATGTACACGTTTCCCACTGTTATTTTGTTTCCTTTGCGGGTGCTGGAAGAGAAGTGACACATTTTTATTATCACATGAAAGAAAAGGACTTACCTGGCTAAACTGTCAAGGCAATTTTGTATAAAAAAAATGTATTCACCTTGCCGTTAGAGGCTTAAGCAATAAATAACCCTGGATTGTGTATAAGAACATGGTTTGTCGGATGCACAACACTAAACATCAACACTTTGAATCGTGCTGTGTCTCACACATAGTTTGACAAACACACCGGCAGTGAAGTAGCCACAGTTCTCTAGGTGCATTTAATAGTTATAATTAAAAAATGTACTGCAAGTGTTAGGATACAAGGTGCATTTTCTCATTCAAATCTGGATTTCACAGAGACGTTGTCCATATTTATGGGTTAAGTGTGAAGTCAATGAATTGTGAGTGAGCCCTATGCTCAAAGGACAGGACTAATGTATTTATTAGTGATAGAATGGTTTGCAATGTGGAACCATATAGATCACATTTCAATGTTACTGAGAACTGGAAATATAATACTAAATTACCTGGTTTTATATTTCATTGTAGATGCTGAGTAACATCCATACTGTCCGAGCAACATGGCAACCCAAAAATGCAAAAACATGGACCTTTTCGCCACGGGTATGCACAAAACATAGCAAATTGATGCTTAATATAACTGTTTTGGTTTGTTTTCCTGAAATGCTGTACTTTCTGCGTAGTGTCGGTTATCCAAAGGCAAACCTCTAATTTCTTTCAACCTTGCTAACCCACCTATGCCCGTGAGGCATTCATTCAAATCTGTCTTTTGCACCTAGAGGGTTAAAGCAAGAGTGGGCAAGATTATACAGACTTACTTTTCCAAGCTTCACTGTTTTCTGTCTAACTGTGAACACCTATTAGAACAAACATTGGTAAAGCCAATAGGTCTGCATTTAATTGTAATTGCATTTATATAGTGCTTACTACCCCTGACAAGGTGTTGAAGTGCTTTACGCCTGGCACCATGCTGCTCCGCAACCCAAAAGTTAGTGTTTAGTTCTGTGTTATTGGTTATTGTTATTATTGGGATTACTCTTCAACTCTATGCATTAATTTCCGTTGCTTGTGGCAGATTAAAGTAATACAAGTTAGATGTGATCATTACTAGGGAAAGGGGGATACATAAGTCCATCCAGATGTTTGACAAGGTTAATAGGTGGGTTAGAGGAGATTAGCTAGTGTTAGAATGCAGGAGTATCACTTTACCAAAAGGAGAGCCTGTGACCTTTAAAACGAATTGTGGGCAATTTGCAGGAATACATTAATATTGTATATATTTTTGGGCTCATATAACAGAGTGAATAGAAAAATTAGAGAATATAGTCTTAATGCATACTGTGAATGAAAAGGCTACTATTTGACCTAGGAAGACTTTGCATTATTGATTTTATTGGAATGATGTCAGCAGTTAGGTTTACACATCAAATGCTTTTGGCATTGACTTTGGCTTTTGTAGCAGAGGGTGGTGTAGATGTTGAATGCTGCCTTTAGGTCTAGCAGGATGAGTATGATGCAGACCTAACTATCTAGTCAGGAGATGGAGTTAGATAGAGCTAGAAAGACAAACTCTTTTTAGTGAAGCGGACGGTACACAGTTTGATCATTGCTCAGCATGTGCTTGTGATCCATGTGCTGTCAAACTTGTTGACAGTCTGCTTATTTAAGAAGTTTGTAAGAGGCTGGCTTTGTATGTGGTGCACACCCTAAGGAGTAATGCACCTTGCCTAATCCAGGCAACGCCTATGGTGATTTTAGTGGTCCATAGAAAGCTCTCAAAGTGGTAGCTTTGGAGAGCAGCCTTCGTGGCCTAACTTGAAGGAGTGTAAAGCAGCTTGTTTTACCACACTTGATCAATAGTGTAGATTAGATGAAAAAGAACCACAGTGTTTATGAAAAATAAGTCTATTTATTACACATCACAATCACTATCACATTGATATATCTCCTACCCGGAGATATGAGAAATACACATGGAAATAGTTCAGAGAAATCAGGTAAGTAGCACAAATATACACAGGTCTCCAGGGAGCCTAACCATCTACTAAAGAAGTGGAATGTAAACTGCAAAGAAGAACAAGACTTATACCAAAGGACTCGGAGGAGCTGGGAGAACCAGGAATCACCCAAGGTAAATACCCAAGAACCCCACGTTAGGCAGTGTGCAGAGTGGAAACATAGCCATGTGCCCAATGGAAGTCATTGGAGGCTTCGCGTTTGCAGTTGTGTAGAAAAAGGACCCTTCCCAGAGGACCTCGAGGAAACCCTTTGAAGGACGGAAGGTTGGAGAGCCACCCCATCCGTGGATGCTACAGGAACGAGGTTACCTGCACCACGGAAGCCAGATGCAGGGGTGAAGTAACGTCGGAATCTCCTGTAGACGACAATGGAAGACACGCCTCTGGAGAAGTCTCTGAAGAAGTCCGGTGGAATCCAAGGATGGATTATTGAAGAGGAGAACCTGCAAGCAGAGGGGACAGAGTCTATGCCACTCGGAGGTGACTAGGAGGCACGGAGACACAATACCCACCCTTGTCGATAAGTTCAGGAATGTTGACAAGGACCAGGTCACTGCACCTGTGGGGACCAGGCAATGCTAAGGAAGACCAGGAGCCGTACTCGAGCTGTCCCACGTCGGATGTCGGTGTCTAGGTGGTCGGTGTCCGGCGGGGGCACCAACAAGCCTTGGTAGCCGCAACTGACGTGGAAGATGACACAATGCATTCGTTGGGACCAGCAAGGTCCAAGGGACTCACCAAGTGCAGGAGAGTCAGAGCAGGCCCTGAGCAAACAGGAGAGCCCACCAATGCAGAAGAATACCTTCTAGAGGACCCACAGGCCGAAGGCACAGGAGTCGCAAGAGGACCTGAGGCAGCTCACCAAAGATGGAGGCCTACGATGCAAGGAATGCAGGGAGGACACTGCTCTTCGAGGTGCTTGAGGCTGGAGCTTCTTGTAGCCCGAAGATCTCTGGAGTGCAGAGCCAACAAGCCATGGCAACGACAAGTCGACACGGTGCACATGTGTTTGGTCCCAGCGGCTCCAGCGAGGGATGCTGTCCTCCAAATTGCAGGGAAGACAGGTCAGGCCTCTGGAGAGCCACAGAACCACCACCTGTGTTGCTGAGCCTCGGTAAGTTTGAAGAACGGTGGGAGCAGCAGACTGGTCATCTTGGTTGCAGTGTCTGCAGATGCAGAGGAGTGACTCCTTCACTTCAAAGAAGATTTCTTCGGATGTCCTTGATGCCCACAGGTGTTGTGGCAAACCTGAGTTTAAGCACAGACACAGACGAGGCAGAAGACTTGCAGAACAGCGAGACCAGGAGCAGAAGGAGTCTTCCATGATGCAGTCTCGGTTCCAGGCAAAGTCCAACGAAGTCCAAGTATCAAGATGGTCAAAGAGTGTCTTAGTTTCAAAGGTGAGTCTTGTTCCACTACAAATCTGAGGACCCACGCATGAGGGAGCCCTTAAGGACCCGAAGAAAGGGTTGGAAAGACTCAGGGATTCCTCCCAGAGGAGGGGCTGGACAGAGGGGAGGATACTCCCCTGTCCTTTGTCCAGTTTTGTGCCAGAGTGGGAACCAAGGGTTCCTGAACTGGCTCAAACAGTAGTACGCGAAGAGGGCCCCAAATGTGCCTTTCAATGCAGTCTGGTGATGCTGGAAAGCGCCCCACTCCAGCCCAATACACTAAGTCCTGTCTGGGAGGTGGTCACACCTCCCTGTGACAGGAAACCTATTGCTACCTTCCCCTGCTTGAGCTCAGCTCAGCAGCAGGAGGGCAGAACTGTGTCTGTGGTCGGCAGCCGCACTAGCTTGCTGGCCGACCCTAAAAGTCTGTAACCAGGAGTACAGGGGGCTACCCTAAGGGGCACCCAGTACATGGGATCACACCTCCAACTCTGGAATCGGTGTTGTGGTATGATTCCAACATGTTTGATACCAAACATGACCAGGTTTGGCACAGCCAATATATAGTTGGACATCTCGTAATGACTGCTGTCCACTATATGTCTTAAAATGGCTGACCGCGCTTACAAAGCCTGGAGAATTGCCAGTGGGGTTTGTAGGGGTGTCATGCTCATGCAGGGGCACCCTCACACTTATGTGAGGACTGGAAGGATTAAAGGGCCTTCCATCGAGTAGACGTATAGGTTTTAAGTGTAGTGACCTCAGATATAATGAGACTTATATCTGTCATGAGAGGTGCAAGCACCACCTCAAACAGGGTGTAATGGCAGACCTGTAGTCTGAGTTTAAATGGACTCCCATGGATGGCACAATAAATGCTGCAGCCCATGGGATACCCCTGGTGTATCTATGCCCTGGGTACCTTAGTACCATTTAATAGGGACTTACAAGGGTACACCAGTAGCCAATTGTGGAGGTACAAAAGTACTTACCAAAGCCGTTTTGGGAGAGAGAGCACAGATGCTGGGGTCCTGGTTAGCAGTATCCCAGCAAACTATAGTCAAAACACATGACACCAGGCAAAAAGTGGGGGTAACCATGAAAGCAGATTGTACTTTCCTACAACGTTTAAAGACAAAAATGGATGTAGTTTATTGTGAAGCACCCACAGAGTATGGAAGATTTCACCACTTGAATGACCATGATAGTTAAAGGAAACACGGAATTACAGAAGCACAACTTATAGATTTGGATGGATTGTTATATTGGATAAGAGCGAGTCATTATAATTGGTTTGAAATGAGAGAAATATCTTCAGAGACATTTGTGTTTGCGTGCATGGTTGACCTGGTAAAGGACAGCTAGGTCTGAAATGTTCCAAATGGCTTTGGCAAATATAGAGTAAATTTTAGTTTGCAACCGTACTAAAATATCAGTATTGGTTAAATGAAGTTCCAGAACATTGTGGTGGCTGTATCTGCATTTTGGGAACGTGAGTTATCATGTAAAGAGTGACATAAAACCAAAGACAGGTCAGGGGTGACAAGCTTGTTCCATTTTCAATTGGGATTGTAAGTGGAGAAACTCCTGGTAGGAAGTATGAAGCAAACAGAGAGCATGGAAAAAAAATATTTTCAAAGGTACAAAAAAGGCTATTTTGCGTTGCAGTTCTACAGCAATAGGTCATCTGACATAATGATGGGATTCAGCAGGAGGCACGTGGAACTGCAAGTTTAAAGAGGGGCAAAAAACCTTTTGGTGAAGGCCTAGGTATTCAATATTAGTAAGCAAGTTACCACTGTTCGAGAGGTTTGGTTGGTAGTGAGGCCACTCAATCATAGCATTTTCAAGAAGGACATGGTAAGTCCGTCTTGAACCTTTGCCAGATGGTTATGGTAATCTGTAGGAAAGCAGGGGTTTAAGTATTTTGTATGAAGCAAAAAGAGGTGTATGCAGTACACGGTCATTGAATAGAGAATTATTTGGGATAGTAGCATGTATCGTCAAGCACAGTTCATTTCACTGGAAATTTGAAGATAGATGCTCCACCAGTTCTGTTGGGCTCCTCCTTGTTAGAGTTGTTCAGGTCCTTGAGAAGAAGGTCTGCCATCATAGAGGTAAAGGCAAGATGAGAACAGATTTTAATAGTCCTAAGATGTCAACGTTTTTGTTAGTGATCTAGTAGTTTAGGTAAAGGGTATATTTGCCTGGGAAGGCTTGATGTTTTAGGGCTGCACAAAAGTTGTCATAATGGACAGAGCAAGAAGTAGGTAGGGAAGTGTAAAGGGTAGGTTTATAGAGTGGCCTGTGTGGCAAGCTTTGGTGGTTGAGCATGCGCTTTGGAGAGGTGCTCTATTCATGTTGTGGTAAAGTTGCTGATGCTTGCATCACTGCTGACTGCCAATAAGACATGTTGTCGGATTCATATCCAAGCACGGTTGTATGTGATTGCACAAAGACGGCACTTACTGCGAGATCTGTAATGAATATTACCTCAATGGATTTTATTGGCTGGCTACAGACATCATGGAGGAAACAAGTAGAATACTTAGCTGAGACCATTATCTTGAAATACTTGAATGCTCTTTCCAATAGGAAGTGGACACTGTTGATATCGTTCAGTTGTGAGTCAGTCAACGGTGGAGTTGGCACTTTTGTAACTGAATCATTATAGTCCTCTCCTTCCCTATTGTAAGTCGCTGTATCATCTTGCACCTTACCTTCTTTCTCTTCTTCCTTGTTATACTCTCTGGTGTCCACTTCTACTTGACAGGAAGGAGGACCTGGTGGGAAAGGCACAGACTGCTGAGGCAGAGGTAGTTCATGCTGAAGCAGAGCAGGGGCAATTACATGGTTGTCGGTGCGCTTGTGATTGGTTAGTAAATGTAATGTAAAGGTCTGGCATCATCAGTAGGGTGATCCCTAATCACATCTTCCGGGACCTGAAACATTGATGTATTCTGGTGATGTTTGCCAATATAGTACAGGCCATTATCCCGATCATAGTCTGTGTTTCCATAATGCCCTCAATTCTCCTCATAAAGATGGTCGCAAGCTTGATGAGTGCCATCTTCCACCAGTTAGTTGTTGTGATTGTCATGATTTTCTTGGTATGAGTCATGACCGGCATCCTGCTCTTTATCATAGTCCTAAACCTTCATTTTAAGCTTGACTAAACTAAGTGGGTTCATAATATCCCTTATCCTCTTCCTCCTCCTCAACATCAGAGAATCTTGGGCAGAGGTGCATAGGTTATTGAGAGGCAGTACTTAGTACATAGTACCTGGAAGTATAGAGGTAGTGTTCTGCTCAGAAATTAGTGTAATGTGACTATTGGCTGGCTTTGGTGTTCTGCTGTTCTACTGTAGGTGTTAGTGTATCAAGACTCCAGCACGTAATGCTGTCTTGATGCTGCTGGTCGCCCGTTTCACAACCTCAAAGTAAGAATGCCCATGATGATACTATTGCCCATTTCTAGTTGTTTTACATGGAAGGCCTATCGGTGCCTTAAAGTAAGCCTTTACATGATTATAGATGGCTTCCCCAGTGGGGAGCCACCTCTGGAGGAACCATCTCCAGTGCTGTTCTAATTGGACTACAAATCGCAGAATTACTGGGCAGCAGCCATCTTGGATGCGGCCTGTCATAAATAGGAGCCACACCCAACAGCATGTGCTCTGTCTTGAGAGTATTCCAACTTGAGAGGTGCAGACTTCACCTCTGCAGTTCCAGATTCAGTGATTCAGCACTGGGAGCCTCCTTCTTTGTGGGATCACTGAAGTAAGTGACAATCTAGTGCAGGGAGAACGACCCAGACCAATTCTGAGCTGGACAGTCCTTCATTGTTTTTCTAGCAAGGAACGTTCCTTGAGACTTTTCCTTTTTCAATCATTCATATTGCTCTACACCAGAAACAATCAGGCTTAAGCAATTTAATTCCAGGAGAAAGCAGACTAAAGCAAGTAAATAACAGAAATCAAAAGGAGAACTCATGTTATTTTTAAAAGGAGAGAACAACGACAAAACTTATGCTCAGTGATCAGAACGTTGTGCCTTCAACAAGGTTTGGATAACATTGTTTGTTGAGAAAGAAACTCTTAATAACTACCTTATGTTGCAATAATACACCTGCATGGTATGTTAACCTTATACTCCTTGTATGATACAGTAATTGTGAGATTGTAAGAACATAATTGTTGCCATGTGTTATACTTATCCTTTGTTTATATTGTATCTCCTCTAGAGACCTTTCACCCTCGAAAGACTAACTTAGCTTGTACTGAAATTAAACAGCAATATAATCAACAGCTGCAAGGGCTGCTTACAAGAAATCAAGTAGGCCAGAGAACTTGGCGAGTACAAAGGGAAGAAAGGGATTCACTATGAGACCATTGTAATCGTTATTCTCTTGGTGTTGCAGATCTCCTTCCTACCTGCACCCAATCCTTCCCCTCACATGGCCATACTTGGAGACTGCTGCAGGAAACGCAGTTCTAGTAGTGCCTGGAGGGGGTCCCCTAATGAGCATCTAGTCACTCCCATTGAAAGTAGGCGTCAAACCTTCAGACCTCTGCCATAGCGTCATTGATGAAAGTATTGGAGTTGAAGTTGTTGCTAAGGGTGCCATTGGGTGTGTTAGGTGGGGGCTTACAGGAAGTGCTGCTGACAAGGGTCAAGTTACAGATAACGTTCATTTCGCCAAGTGCTTAATGACTTATGATGTTGAAGCGGGCAGTGATAGCTAGTGCTTCGATGGAGAGGTCCTGCTGATGGTAGATTACCTGCTACGTCTGTGACAGACACAAGTAGCACTGTGGGCATTGACAGGAGGGTGAAATGGGATGTTTTGTGTGCTTTATACTGTCTTGAAACTGTGTCTTGGATTGCTTCTCTGCTTTTTTGTCAGACGTCTTGGAGGTCTTAGTCGGAGGCTCCTAGGAAACGGGACAATACCTTAGAGAATGCCATTTTTGAGGTACCCGCAGTTCCTAATAATCCCCTTTAGTGCCTTTTTAATGAGTGTACGTAGGGCACTCTGTATAGGTTTGTCCCCAGAGGAGAATGCTTAGTCTTGTTGAGGTGGTATAAGAGGCACCCCCTCAAGCTTTCAAGGTATAGATAACGACATTTTTGAATTTCCCACAGTTATTTGCCCTGTGTTTAGGATATATGCAGTAAATGCCCTGTTTTGTGGCTCATCTATGAAGAGTCTTCTCTTCCCACATGTGCCTTAGGGTATAAAGGAAGCCTTCTAAGGGTATTCATCTAATAGTTCTCCTTTTCAAAATCTTTCCACCTCCAGGCCTTTAAGACAACATTTGTCAAAAGCAGATACTGCACGAATAGTTAGAGAATCCCAGGGAAGGGAAGAATACCAAAATATAAATTGAATAGTAGACTCATCTGAGGAAATGAGCTGAGGGATATCCTTCACGCACAATGTCTGGTAGAAATGTGAAGCATCGTAGCCTCGGGGTGGGGGACAGTGGAGTTCTTTTTAAGCTCCTCTTTGTGGATGAAATTTCGGTATTTTCTAAAGGGGCAGTCAGGCTACTAAAGGAATTCTGTTTGAAGCCTTTAAGAGGGTGGTCTCTTCCCTCACTATTCAAATCTTTTTCTTTTCTACTCCTACTCTCAAAACCTACTTCCTCTTTCTGTACACTCCTCTCGCTCCTTACGCCTTTTTTGTTCTTCTTTGAAATTGTCTGATTCATGAGGCTTTTGGTGACAGTTCTTTTAGCCCTGCCTAGTAACACGCAACAGGTGTTATTGTGACGCATTTTAGTGCACATTACCGCATTCCAGCACTAAATTGCATTTGTCACTCATATATTGCTGCCAGACCTGCCAACTTGAAAATACAATTTGCTGTGTGAGAAGGGGGTGTGGCCTTGGAGGTCACAGGGCTTTATGCTGAGAAGTACTCTTGAGGCCCGTCTGTCCCCGTGCCCTGCCCCCATCTCCCTCCTTCCCCCTCCAATATAACAAGGACACAAAGGTTGCTGTGGCTGCAGCCATGTCCAGGGGTGTTTTCATACCTTCTAATGGACTTCGGCTGCTTACAGCCCCCAAAGAGGAGCTGGAAATCGACACTTTTTAGTGGTTTTCAACTCCTCTTGCCTTCCACTGTTTGGGCTCCGCACTTTGTGACCGTATGAAGAAAGCCGAAATTGTGTGACACACGGTGGCACCTTGTGGGTTGGTAGGTCTGAGCTCCTGTGAGGATTGATCGAGATGCTTTGCTTTTAACTGTTTCAAGTACAGCCGGAGATCATATTTTTTTAAATCTCTAAGCTGTGTGAGCCAGAGGTGACTGTGGTTACCATGGAATCCGCCTTTGGGACCAGCTTGTTACAATTTAGATACATTGTTTCGGGACATGTCCGGAATCAACAAAGGACAAAGTGTCTCTACAGACACACAAACAGACTCTGAGCAACATACAGCTCTTGAGAGTAAGTGTTCTGTGTTCTTGTCAGTCCTCCAATCCAGGGATGGACTGGCCTTCAGGGCAATCTGGCAGTGCTAGAAGGACTGGTCTGACAAAGTCAGTGTGGGATAGTTTTTTGGCTGTTTGTGGACCTGTTTTACAGACTGTGTGGGGTGTTTTTTTTATTGTTGATTCCCTTTTATACATGCAGCCCTGCCAAGTACCATGCATCAGGCGTTAGTCTAACGCATTTTAGTGTCTTGGTCCGCATCAACGCACTAAAATGCTTAGTCTCGCATTTATAGTGCATCCTGACACCACTGCTGCACTGAGGCAGACTAGCAAGTATGGGCGACACCCGATGCACTCAAGCAAGCTGAGCAGCATGTGCTGCGAGTCTAGCAGAGTGCACTGTATGGCTGCACGTTTATTGTGCATTGCTGTGCTGAAGGTACAGACTAGAATTGAAAATCAAATCAATGGCAGTGGGTCGTACCGGCCTGGGGCCTCAGCTGTGCTGGCTGCATATTTATCATTCACAGCTGCGGTGGCCTCACGTGACGTGGTGTCACATGACTGTCCTTTTGCCGACAGGAAGTCACTAGTTAGGTGGCAAAGTGCGGCAGTTATGCTTCTTTGCGGCACCACTGCCAGCCTCTGTACCTCATCATTAAGCAGGGCCACAGGGAGAGTAGATAAGGTAGCAGTCATCGCTGCAGAGGCAGGATCTCAAAAGATGATCTAACTGTCTCCACAGTGCCGTGTGAAAGAAGAGACCACTTGTTGCGTCGGCCGCTCAGGTCTGATCATTCATGATGATTTCTGACATGATGTTGATTTACAACATTAATGATATCATTTTAGCAGCCTACCTCAGCTTGCAAGTTAAGTAGAACAGCGGGCTGGTCCCACAGCGGGTTGGGCTCAGCTGAGCTGACTGTATTGATTAAGAGCAGCTGAGACCCCGCAGCGCTGCGGCTGCCGACTGTCATGGGGCCTTCGTAGTTCCCCTTGCATAAGTGAATTAATCCCCAGCATGCAGTTCTCACTGTTTTCCCTACTACTTTGAAGACACAGAGAAAGGCCTGTCTCCTTATGTGCTGGTTGCAGTCCACAAGAGTTCACAGCACATCCAATTTAGAAGCTCTGTAGATTTTAGTCCTTATTCCGTCAGCTCAGGGCGGTTTGATTTTAATCCATCAATGACGAGCAGTTTAGAAGATATGGGGCCCTGAATGAACTATGGGTACCAAAGCACTGGTAAGGAAACACACAAAAAAAAATGAGTATTAGAAATACAGACATATTTTTATTGTGGGAATAGCAGCTAATGCTTAGCAATGCACTTGAAAATTGGATCAATTAACACTGAGATAGTAATGAATGCAATGCATTTCTTGTATATTGTGGAAATAGTGCAGTACTAAGTTTACTGAATGCCTTCAACTTCAAGTACAGAAAGGCATTTTATTTTGGCTTGTGTCCTATGGAGAGACCAAGCAGTCCTCTCAGTATAGGTTAGGTTTATTTTTTTATCTGAATTGCAGATCTTTTTGAGTCAAAGGTTAGTGGTTCTTGCAGTGGTGTTTTTTGTTTTATGAGTACTTCTTCAGTTTGTTGCTGGGGTGCATGAACCAACATACTGGCTCACCACAAATTATAGTGAGCAATGCCATCACTGCCGCAGAAGTAGATTAAGGGAGTGAGGAAGAAAAGATGTAGGAGGAATCAAAGGAGAGCTGCAAAAACAACAGTTGATGGACAGAATGCAGAACAATGTCATACATTCACCCCAGTACAGAGATCTGGGCCTAAATCCATCGTTTTTTTGCTCACCATGCCATTCCAGTTTGAACCCATCCATATGCAAATCAGTCTTGACCCTGTGCCTCATGGGAACAGTCCAGCCCGAACTGCCAAGCCAGGTCCTCCCTGGACTGGAAACAAGCATCCTAGGACCGGTTTCGGGGTTTCACCCCTCTTCAGCCAGGATAGCTTGATTCCAGTGGCATGGAGAGCACGGGACCCACGTCTGGGAATCAAAGGAGAGGACAGAACAAAGAAAGAAAGCATGAGAGAAATAAAAGGATTCAGAGAAAGGAGAGTGAGGATGGAGGATAGAGAGAGAGTGCGGGACAAAAGAAAGAAGTGAAAGTAAGAAGGTAAATTCATTGAAAGAAGACATTGTGTGGACAAAGACCATATAGGAGAAAGGGGAAAAGTGGATGGAGGGTAGATAGATGAGCGGAGAATACAGGGGAGAGAATAGACGTTAAGGAGGAAAAGTGGGTAAAGAGGACAGTGTGAGAAAGGAGAACAAGAATGGATGGTAGCGCAAGAAAGGAGCATGCAGGGGAGAGAAAGGAAGAGAAGAAGGAAAAACAAACGGTAAGAGAAGTTTGAGAAAGGAGAGTGGACGAAAGAGCTAGGAAAGAGGGAGCGCAAGTGAGACAATGGGATGAGGGAAATCGGACAGAAAGAGTGGGGAGAACTAGACCAGCTTCAGTGCACCCAGCTGATTCTGGTAAGCAAGTGTGCCAATCTCACAAGGTGAAATTTATTTCCATTATCTGAAGTTGCACTCTGTACAGCGCTGCTCCTTCTCTCTGTACCTAGGTTTGAAGCATCATATTGCACTGCTAGTGGGCAAGATTAGCACATACTTGGTGATTGTGCTGACCTGAAAGAGAACAGCACTGTCTTTCACTTGCCTGCTGTACTTTGCATCCCTTTCATTTTGTCACCATATTGCATACATTATTTTGAAATTTTCAAAGGGCAGGGGACACAAAATGCCATTCTGTTTATGCTTCAGAACCCCTCTTAAAAATACAGGCTTATCTTATTGGAAGAAGGAAGTAAGCTAGTGCCCTTAAATGAGCAATTGAAAGATAATGATCTCTGTTATGGGTATTTCTAGACCATTACGTTGCACAAAAAGGAGTCATTTCTGTAATTTAGCTTAATGCGGGTGAGATAACGCCTTTGCTCTTCTTTCAATAAAGTCTCACTCATACTGTCATACATTTGGCATTGGAATGTCACTCTTAAGGACACTGAAAACATTTAAATGTCACTCAAGAGCCAGCGGAAAACTTGGCATCTATGGCTGAGAACTCTACATTGCAGCAATCACACTGTCAATTTCAAAAGGTATCCTAGGCAACTGTTCAATCACAAAAACAGAACTGAAAGCATGTTCAAACATGAAAAAAGAAACATAAACCTTGATACAAAAAGTAGTAGAAATGTTTATTATCCAGTATTGGGGTATCTTTCATAGATTCACATGCCTGAATCATTCCCCGTCGTCGAGGCGGGAGTCCCACGGTAAATTACAAAAGTAGTGCCAAAAGTAAATAACAGTAGAAGGCTAAAAGAAAAGGCCTAAGGCCTAAAACTTAGTAGCCTATCTACATCATTATAATGAAAAAGAACTAAAGGTTAGCTCCAACCAATCAGCTACCAGCACCCTCTAGAACACTCCCAACAGAGGCAGTTCTCCTCAGATTTTCACCGCACGTCGTGTGGAAGGGAGTCTCCTGAGTGCCAACTCAGTTTCTTCTCAACTTTCTTCAGCATGTCTGACAAGAAGGCCCTTTTTAGACCCTGTAGGACCTGTGATAAGAAGAGGGTCCATGTTGATGATCAACATAAGGATTGCATTTATTGCCTCCATCCTAAGCATGAGGCAAAAAATTGTAAAATCTGCCGTACCTTCCCTGCCAAAACTCTGAGGGATAGGGAGGCAAGGCTTCTTTGTGGCTTAAATCCTCTTCGGCTGAGGAGGATGACAGAGCCTCTACGTCTAGCAAGAGGGCTAGATCCCAGGACAGCTCTTCAAGTGAAGGACGAAAACATCACAAGTCTTCCCATGCTGTTCCTGACCCTTCACAAGGGTCACCTAAATCTGTCACAAAAACTGTGAGTAAGACCATTATTGTGACCACTTCGGCCTCATCGTCGACAGCTACTATCTCGACGACGGCCATAACCGCTCCTATTTTATCTACCAGAATTTCTATGTCATCTAAGAAATCTGGTATTGAGGACTCTTCTGTGAGGAAACCTTCTTTGAAGGCCCCGTCGACGACCGCATCAATAACGAGTCCGTCGACGACGGTACCGTCGACGAAAACATCGTCGACGAAGAGCCCGTCTATGATAGCCCCGTCGACGAAGAGCCCGTCGACGAAGAGCCCGTCGACGAAGAGCCCGTCGACGAAGAGCCCGTCGACGATAGCCCCGTCGACGAAGAGCCCGTCGACGATAGCCCCGTCGACGACGACCCCGTCGACGGTGAAAATTGGGCTTTCACAATCGACGCCTTTATTATCGGAGTCTTTCCAACTTAAGACATTCCAAAAACAGCAGGACTATACAAAAATTTCTCCGCTTCTTCCCTCACATCTCCTATCTTATGTTGATGATGATGAAGATGACGATGAGGATGGACCATTTGGCATAGCTCACCATCCCTCTGAACTTAACATAAAATGTCAGGAGGACGACGAAGATGATGATGATGATTACCAAGAACATTATTATCAACACCACCTTACGGTCCCGCAGCATAGGTTTCATCAAGGGAGTCGCATCAGAGGGAAACCAGTCATCTCCCTTCGACGCTCATTCAAGATCTCCAGGCCATGCTGGCGGATTACCGGCAAAGGTTTCCACCGCAGCAAGAGGTACCAGAACCATCAGTGGTCCCTGAACCCTTACCGCAGCCACAGGTTCCAGTCATACCGCTTCCTCCGCCTGCTTCCTCCGAGCATGGGCAACAGGATGTGACTTCCTCGGAAGATGAAGTTGAAGAGGGAGAATTACCTGAGAATATCCCTCACCAGGATCCGTGGGATAGTTACATCATACCGGTACCTTCTCCGCCCATACCTTTACCATCCGACTCCCCCGGAGGATATCGGGGTTTTCATAACTTGATGCAACGGGCGGCAGCCAGGTTTCAATTGCCTGTGACAATTGAACAAACAGAATGTTTCCTACATGATTTTAAGGAGGAGTCCAGAAAAATCACTAGAGCGATCCCAATCATAGACTATATCTGGAAAGAGGGGATAAAAATTATGAAGACGCCTGCTTCCATTCCAGCGGTGCTTCCTCGTATAGAAAAAAAGTATCGAGCGCCTGCTAATAGTCCATCTTCTCTGATTGGTCATCCTCGCCCGGACTCAGTCATCTCCCAAGCCGCTCAACAGCGTTCTAAAAATCCTGCAACGCCTATCACCACACCGCCCGACAAAGAAGGACGTCGGCTGGATCTCATTGGGAAAAATTTTTCCACCATGGCGGCGGCCTCCATTAGAGCGGCAAATTCTTTAGCAATAATCGGCCGGTATGACCGTCAAATGTGGTCAGATATGGCTGCCCTTATTGATCTAATCCCTGAAGACCACAGGCAGGACGCACGAAAGATTCTGCTTGAGGGAGAAAGAGCCGCATCTGAGACTATAGATTGCGCGCTGGATATCGTTAATACCAATTTTCGTCAGCTTGCCGGGGCTGCCGTACTTAGACGCCAGGGATGGCTTAAGGCCACTACTTTCCGACCGGAAGTACAAACGAAGATCCTAGATATGGCCTATGATGGAGAGTCTTTGTTTGGAAAACATATTGACGACGCTCTTCTTGCCATTAAAACGGACACGGACACCGCCAAATCTTTAGGCGTCCTTCAATACAGGCGCGGATCTTTTAGGGGCGCAAGAGGACGTAGTTTCACATCACGAGGAGGATATCAAAATCAACAGAATAGGCAATATCAGCCACAATATAGACAACAGTATAACCAGTCTTCATATCACCAATCCTCTTCGGCTGGTTTCTCCCGTCAGGGCGGACGCAGAAGATCCCAGAATCAAGGCCGAGACACCAACAAGAAACAATGATCTCAGAAGGGCGCCAACCACATTATCTTCTATTCCCGTGGGTGCGAAAATTTCAGCCTTTGTTCGCAAGTGGCAGGACATTACATCAGACCGATGGGTTCTAGACCTGGTATCCAGCGGTCACACGCTAGAATTCGTCAAACAACCACCCACTACTCCACCCAGGGGTCCCCCTCCCCCTCGTCTTCACTTATTGTTCAAAGAAGCCTTACTAATGCTCCTCAAGAACGCAATAGAGAAAGTTCCCTCTTCTCAAAGGGGAACAGGTTTCTATTCTCGTTTCTTCCTAATCAGAAAGAAGTCAGGAGAATGGCGACCTATTCTGGACCTCAGAAAACTAAACAAATTTCTCAAAAAACAGAGTTTCCGGATGGTCACACTTTCAGAGATTTTAAGCTGTTTAAACGAAGGAGATTTTATGGCTTCTCTGGATATGGAGGACGCGTACTTCCACATCCCAATTCACCCAAAACATCGAAAATATCTTTGCTTCACAGTGGCTGGCGCTCATTATCAGTTCAAAGTGCTCCCGTTTGGACCAAAATCGGCACCAAGAATCTTCACGAAGTGCTTGGCACCTGTAGCAGCAGCATTGAGATCTCAAGGAATCCAAGTATTCCCTTACCTCGACGATTGGCTTATCAAGGGTCCTTCAGCACAGAAAGCCAAAGTGGCCACAGAGACGTGTCTCCATCTCTTCTCTTCACTGGGGCTGACTATCAACGAGAGCAAGTCACAATTCCGTCCGAGTCAAGTCATTCCTTTTCTCGGAGCAATGCTGGACACGATCCAGTGCAAGGCATTCTTGTCAGAAGATCGGCAATTGCGTCTCCGAAAACTAGCAACATCAATTTCAAGAAGAAAGTCAGTTTCTGTCCGGATGTTTGCTTCACTCCTAGGAATGTGTTCTTCTGCAATAAACTTGATACCCCTAGCGCGGCTCAAAATGAGGCCTCTTCAAGAGGAATTACATCTTCAATGGCAGCAAGCCGTGGGTTCCTTCGACGACTCCATAAAGGTTACACCTCGCATGATACAGGCTCTGCGCTGGTGGTCCAAGGCAACGAATTTAACCCAGGGACTAACTTTTTACAAGCCATCCCAGATTTCGTGTTGACTACCGATGCCTCCATGGAGGGATGGGGAGGCCATCTACAAGATTTAAGAATACAAGGAAAATGGTCTCAAATTCACAAACAACAACATATCAACAGTCTGGAGCTCCGCGCAATTTTTCTGTCCCTACAAGCGTTCCTGCCAAGGATTGCGGGTTCCTCAGTGCTGGTCCGTACGGACAATACGACCAGCATGTATTACATCAACAAACAGGGAGGAACGAAATCTGCCACACTCTCACAAGAGGCCCAGGAACTGTGGGAATGGGTCACTCTTCACGGGATAACCCTCAGAGCAGAACACGTCAGGGGTTTACACAATACTCTGGCAGACACGTTGAGCAGGTCTCTGTCGGACTGTCACGAGTGGGAACTGGAACAGGAACAGTTGAACAGAGTGTTTCAAACCTGGGGCAAACCTGCACTGGATTTGTTTGCAACAAGGGACAACAAGAAATGCCGGTACTATGCCAGCAGATTCCCTCAACAGGGGTCAAGGGGGAATGCCCTGTCCATGCGATGGTCAGGGATTTGTGCTTACGCTTTTCCCCGATCCCGATGGTCCCGAGAGTGCTCCGGAAAATGAAGCTAGAGGGTTGCCGAATAATCCTGATTGCACCCCGTTGGCCAAGACAATATTGGTTCCAGGAACTTCTACTGTTGATTCAGGACAAGCCCATTCGCCTGTGTCCGACTCCTACGATGTTGTCCAGGAACAGCGGCCAAGTGGTCCACCCGGACCCACAGTCCTTACACTTGCACGCATGGCTCCTGATTTCTTAGAGTTCAAAGACTTCAACATCTCACAAGACTGTCGTGAAATTTTGACCAAAGCTCGTGCTCAAAGCACAATAAAGACTTATCGTTCAAAATGGAAACGATTTTGTTATTGGTGCGAAGCGAATAATACTCACCCAGTTCAAGCTCCGGCGGAACAGATTCTCCCTTACTTGCTGTCTCTAGCCAAGTCGGGTCTTACCTTTTCATCAGTCAAAGTCCACCTTGCTGCTCTGTCTAGATTCAGAAAAAGTGCTGATCGGCCGTCTCTCTGTTCATACTCACTTGTCAAGCAATTCATGAAGGGACTTTTCAGAGCTTTCCCTCCAGTGCAAGCACCCCCTCCAGAGTGGGAGCTCAATACTGTGCTAGCGCAGCTGATGAAGCGTCCATTTGAACCAATCCACAAGGCGGACCTCAAATTCCTCACGTGGAAGGTCGCACTTTTACTGGCGCTAACTTCGGCAAGAAGGGTTAGTGAAATCCAAGCATTCACTATCACTGAGCCTTTTCTACATTTCACTCGAGATTATGTAACCCTTCGCACAAATCCTAAATTCATCCCCAAGGTACCATCACAATTTCATTTGAACGAACCGGTAAGGTTAGGAACTTTCTTTCCGGATCCATCCTCTCCAGCTGAGAGAGCGTTACACTCTCTGGATGTCAAACGCTGTTTAAAATTCTACTTACAGAAAACTAAAGACATCAGGCGTTCCAACCAACTGTTCGTGGCCTATGGCCAAACAACTATTGGAACTGCAGTAACAAAAGCAACAATCGCCAGATGGCTGGCTTCCGCTATCCGCTTCTGCCATGACAAGGCCAACAAGCCTTTACAGGGGAAGGTCAAGGCTCACTCTACAAGGACTATGGCGGCTTCTGCAGCTTTGTTTGCCGGAGTAACTCTAGAAAATATCTGTCGTGCTGCGACATGGAAAAATGTCCACACGTTCACGAAGCACTACTGTCTTCAATCTGCTCAGCGAGAAGATGCAGCAGTTGGACAGGCGGTTCTACGACATCTCTTTCATTAAGTCGGACCAGGTATTTTCTCTTTTATATGCTGTTTGTTCCTGCGATCAGTATTCATATAAAACTGATATGTAAATATCTATATAAAGTATAGTTGTTCTAATATACATATATGATAATTCTTATGTATTCTTGTTCTTAGTAGTAGATTGCATTTTACATAACTTTGATGTCTTGAAGACTTGTGTAAAAAAAAAAAAAAATCATTGTGGATACAGTTTGGGGGTTTAGTAATACTTGTCTCCCACCATCCGCAAGCGACATTACGTTTGATATACTGCTAACTACTCTGATTCAGGCATGTGAATCTATGAAAGATACCCCAATACTGGATAAGAAAACAAGTTACTTACCTGTAACTACAGTTATCCAGTATTGGTATCTTTCATAGATTCACATGCACCCACCCTCCTCCCCGGCAGGTCAGTTCTCTAGGATTTGGGACTCTTACTCCCACTTGTGCTAAGAAAATCTGAGGAGAACTGCCTCTGTTGGGAGTGTTCTAGAGGGTGCTGGTAGCTGATTGGTTGGAGCTAACCTTTAGTTCTTTTTCATTATAATGATGTAGATAGGCTACTAAGTTTTAGGCCTTAGGCCTTTTCTTTTAGCCTTCTACTGTTATTTACTTTTGGCACTACTTTTGTAATTTACCGTGGGACTCCCGCCTCGACGACGGGGAATGATTCAGGCATGTGAATCTATGAAAGATACCAATACTGGATAACTGTAGTTACAGGTAAGTAACTTGTTTTCTTATTCAAGGTCATTATATTTACACTGTATTGTTTTTAAATATAGAAATATAAATAATTACATCAATTAATACATAAAAACAAATTGCCTCTCTCCAGAAGAAAGTTCAGGTCTCCCAGAACAAGATTGATGAGATGGAGAATTATGCAAGGCGTTCAAATCTGCGTTTTGTCGGGATCCCTGAGGACAGTGAACGTATAGATGGTCAAGTCAACTCTGTGACTTATATTGAATCATTAATTCGAAACCACTTGCTGGACAAGGCGCCGGAAGATCTTACAATAACAAGGGCCCATAGAGTTCCTTTCCACAAAATTCCTGGAGCAAAGTATCCAAGGACAATGATTGTGAACTTTTCAGATTACCGTATTAGAGAGGCAGTATTAACAAAAGCAATCCAGAAGAGAGAAATTGTCCTACAAGGTGGTGATCGAGTGCGAGTTTTCTCGGATATGTCGGCCGCAGCGGCACGGAGACGGAAGGACTTTGTTGGGTTGTTGAGTCAGTTTAAAAATGCAGGAGGCCAGGCCTCAATTGCGCAGCAGTCTAAATTGAAGGTTCTGTGGAAAGGGAGGTTTCATTTATGTTCGTCTCTTGAAGAAGCCCAAAAGTTATTGTCGAAGATGGCCCATGATAATAAGTGACTTAAATAGACTTAATTTAATAATTTTGAGTTTAGTTTTTTTTAAGTTTGTGATATCTAAGTTATTTAAGCGCGCTGTCAGACTTGTTTTTCTCCTTTTTTTTTTTTTTTTTTTTTTTTCTCTCTCTTTGCGTGAGCACTTTAGCATTTGATTATCTTTAGATAAATGTAGCAGGATCTGCTATAGGTATTGTCCATTGTAATTTTGCACTGTACTTTTAGCATTTTTTATTTCTTTGTTGTTCTTTCAGGATCGATCTGTAATGCATTATGCAAGGTACTGTCTCTTCCACATAATGTTTGGCAATGCAGAAAACGTAATTCGTGGCTTTTAATTCATTGGAAATGTTTCATCAAATCTACAGATTAGATGTTATATTCGCACATCTTGGCATATTTTGCACATTGCATTTTGCACTTCATCTTTTCTTTTTCTATGCTCATTTTATATGGAACACTCTTTCACATTTTTGATATATCTATCATGGCACTTTATATAGTGCACCTTATCATGCTTTATCTTGTCTGATAGGGTGATTTTTGCACCTTGCACATTGCACTTTATTTATTTATTCCTGACTGCACTGACTTAACAGGGCGCAGATGGTATATATTTATTGGTTCTGCATGGCTCGGCATGGCAATTTTTGTACTCTATATAACCTATTTTTTTCTTCTTTGTACTGTGTAGATTGAATATGTAATATATGTCATATTGTAGTAGATTATAATGAGTTATTGAATTGCAGTAGTATTATAGGACGACTCTTGGAATATGAATCTAGCAAATCGGAATTGGCGCCAAAGCGTCAGCTGTATATTTTTCAGTCCTGCGGATGCGCTTGGGTTATTAAGGGAAATTTCATCAAAGTCTGAATGGTCAATAAGAAGTATAGTTGACTTAAGCTTCTTTTCTGGGGGGGTAGTTGTGTCACTTAGGGTCTCCCTGGGTGTAATGTCATGACACCCAATAAATGTTTAGGGAGGGTGGGAAGGTGGCCAGCGTGGTCAGGAGAAGCTGCCATACTTTTTGGGGTGGGGTTTCTAAGGGAGGGTTCATGGGGGTGAAGAGGGAGCATGTGGGTAAAAAATGAAAACCATTTTTCTTCAGTTTATTGTATATGTCCAGTATGATTTAGATAAGTTGAAGGGGGACAGTTATTCTTCTTATTTTTAGGTGCTTTCCGAGTATGGGAATCGGGGCCCTTCTGTCTTTTTGACACAAGTGTTTATAACAATGGGAAATTTGCTTTGAGATGGATTAAAAGATTGGAGAGCAATGGCAGATAGGGAATTACTGAAAGTAATCTCTTTTAATGTCAATGGCCTTAACAATATTAGGAAAAGGCGGGCAATAGAAGCCTGGATTAAGACAGAGAATCCAGCCGTGATTCTGCTACAAGAAACACATATATCAGCGGGCAAAGTATCAGAATTTTCAATGTTTAAATCATGGGCTGCACATAAAGTTTTCTCTTCATCTTCAGCAGCCCATAGAGGGACAGCTATTTTTCTCAGCAAGAACATTCAGGCAGAGGTGCTAAATATAGCGAATGACCAGGGGGGGAGATGGTGTTGGGCTACTTGTAAGGTAGGACATAGACCCCTGACATTTGCAAGTTTTTATGCTCCAGTGGAGGATAATCCTACCGTTTACGAGGAATTTTTTCAATCCTTAATACAAGTGTCAGGGGAGATAATTGTGGGCGGGGATTTTAATCTGTTGATGAATCCAAAGATCAATTCTTCTACAAAAGCGAAAAAACAGTTAAAACATCAATCCCTCAAAGTGGTTCAAAGCTACAGCTCAATGCTTGATATCTTCGACCCTTGGCGGGCTGTATTTCCCACCGAAATTGCCTATACTTGCTTTTCAGGGAGATTTCAGTCATTTTCACGGATTGATTTCTTTCTTATGTCCCGGAGTTTGTCCATTAAATCACAAAAAATTCTTCAGAGCGGGTTCTCGGACCATGCTATGGTCAGCTTGGAGGTAGAATTGGGGGATAGTAAGAAAACTTTAAGAAGATGGCAGTTAAATCGCCAGTACTTATCCGAGGATAACTGGACTTCTTTGATTAAAATTGAAATTAGAGCATTTTTGAGCGAAATCAGGGCTCCGCCCCTATACATATGATCTGGGACTCATTTAAAGCTTTTTTTCGTGGGCTTGCTGTCGCTAAAGATGCAGTGATATCTAAGGGTAGGAAGAAGGAAAAACAAATGTTTGAACAAAATTTGCAAAGGTCTCTTAATAACTTTCTGATCAGCCCTACTTCGGCAAATCATCGACTCCTGGATCAGGCCAAACGGAGTCTTGCCGAGAATTATTATACAAAAAGTGAATTTTCTTATCAGCAGTATAGGCAAAAAATCTATGAGGACAGTAACTACACCGGCAGATTTCTAGCTTGGCAGGCAAGGGAGCAGGCTGTTAGTAATCAAATACTTGCATTAAAATGCCCTAGCTCAGGTCATCGCATTGAAGATAGGGAAGCAATAGGCAAGATTATGGTCCAACATTTTCAGAATATATATGGCCATGAGCAATCTATCAATATGCCATCGCTGGAAGCGTTCCTTCTGGAAAATGAATTACCTGTTTTAACAGACTCAGAAAAAAGAAGTATGAGGAGGCCGTTCTCAAGAGAAGAATTAGGGGAAGTTATTAAGAATCTCCCTAATGGCAAAGCCTGTGGTCCAGATGGTCTCCATTCAGAGTTTTTTAAAACATTTGCCAGTGAGATCCTTGATGTCTTTCTCATGTTGGCAAACTCAATTTTGGAAGGAGGACTTATACCACCAACTTTTAGAGAAGGGAATGTAGTGAGTTTTTTAAAAAAGGGCAAAAGTAGTGAGGATCCTAATTCTTATCGTCCGATAACTCTTTTAAACACAGATTATAAATTGATTACTAAACTTTTAGCGAATCGTTTTAATGGGTGTGCTTCGCATTTAATCCACTCCGATCAGAATGGTTTTATAGCTGGAAGACAATTGGGAACTAATACGCATTTCTTAGTGGAAGCACTGGATTACTTTGACACACAAAAGATCCCAGCATTAGTTCTGTTTTTAGATGCCGAAAAGGCTTTTGATTTGGTTATATGGGAGACTTTATTCTGTATTTTAACAAAGTTCGGCATCCCCTCAAATATTATAGATTTGGTGGCAAATCTATACAAGAATGCTTTGGCCAACATTATTATCAATGCTATTCAGGTCGGTCAGCTAAAAGTTAAAAGGGGCACCAGACAAGGTTGTCCGTTGTCCCCGGTACTTTTCGCTTTTTTATTGAGCCCTTGCGATAGCCATTAGAAAAAATAGGTTTATCTGTCCCCCGCTTCCGTCTATGGCTAAGATCAAATTATATGCTGATGACATTATGCTTTTATTAAAACCAGAAGAGGCAGCACAGGCCAAAGCTTTTCAGTTGTTTGACCTATATGAGTCATTCAGGCGGCTATAAAATCAATAAAAGAAAAACCGAAATAATTCTGAGTGGATGTACGTCGGAGATTTTACACCCGATATTTTTTCGTGTTTTAACTTGAATCCCAAACGTTATTTAGGGGTCTACTTTTCATCATTAGTTTCGGATTTGTATGATCTTAACTTTGTCCCGTTGTTACGAAAAGTTCAGGATCTATTTTTACGCTGGGACTCCCTTCCGCTTTCTATTTTAGGTAGGGTTGCCTTGATCAAAATGTCAGTGCTTCCATTGTTCAATTTCTTATTTTCCACAATTCCTTGTGTACTTTTAAATTCTTTTTTACAAGGGTAGAATCTATGTTTACATCGTTTCTGTGGAAGAAGAAAATTCCCAGAATTGCACTCAGCACTTTATATGAGAATGTAGAAGATGGAGGTTTAGCTCTCCCCAATCTCAAAGAATATTATTTCGCGTACTTTGCACAATTTATGTCTAGATTTAAACAGGGTTTACAGTCAGGTCTTTTTATAAATTTTTTTATTAATTTAATGTTTAAAGATAATCAGATTCACCACCCGTTAGCAATATTTCGATCTCCAAAATTAGTTCGATACAAGTGTTTACATTGGGTATCTTATAAATATCAGGCTTTTTGTAAACGCTATTCTATCCCACTTATTAATGATATAACTCCTACTGCTGAACTTTTTGCTTCTGCAGGTATTAAAAATCATTTTTTCTTTCACAAAATTGGTCTAGAGCTGGTTTTTGAAGCTCTCCGATTTTGTTCGGAACGATAATTGGATCAGTGTAAGAGAAATGTCTCAATTAATCCCCGGGATTTTCTTCTTCTTGGCTCATATATTACGCTTAGTAAATTCTTTGAAAATCTTGATCTGTTTCAGATTATAACTCAGAAACAGCTAGTGTATGACTTGCTGGGAGATAAGGTAATAAAAAAACCAGGGAATGGAAAAAAAACTAGCCCGAATTAAAGGGATAGATTTGGAGATCAAGGCAATTACAAAGTGGAGTAAATATGAAAATCAAGAACTCACAGTAAATATCTGGACCACAATTAATAGTTTAAATTTCAGCTCAGTTAGAGGCGCTAACTGGCGAAGGATGTTATATTTTAGTAAATGGCTATTGTATAGAACTCCGGCCTTTGTTGCTAAGGCTTATCCTAGTCAATCGGGGCAGTGTTTTCGCTGCCATACTCATCCCGCCGCAAATTGGACTCATATAATATTACAGTGCCCATTGATCCAGAAGTTCTGGCATGATATCTTTGAGTTTTTAACGACGGAACTCGCAATGACATTCGGTTGTAATGACCGACTGATATTGTGGGGCTATGATCCAGATTTGCAGGCATCACAGAAGTTGATTAAAATAATATATATTGGTATGGCGGTCGCTAGATCTCTTTTACTTCAAAGATGGCGATCGGATTTAATTCCTTCAAAAATTGAATGGATTCAAAAAATGGTTTTAGTAAAGAATAGTGAACGAAAATATGCTATGCGAACAGGGGGATTTAAGAAATTTGAGAAAATTTGGGTAAAGTTTTTTGATATTACTCCCTAAAAATCTCTATTCGAAGCCATTTGCCCCTTCTGTTTATGAGAGAACATGTTTTAGAGAGATAGCACATTCTTAGTTTTTGGTCCAGTTTGGATGGAAATAATGGTGATCTATTTAAAAGATGTTAGGTGTTCTTTTTTTCTTTTTTTTTTTTTTCTTTTTTTCTCTCCCCCTGTTTTTATGATTGATTAAGACTTGTTATGTATTGATCAATAGATGTTATTTATCATTGTGTGTGTAAATATTCTTGATGAAATTTATAGAATGTATAGCTGGATTTATTGTATTGCATTATTTATGGTTTTCAATAAAAAAAAAAAAAAAAAATTAAAAAAAAATTAATACATAAAAACAAGTCATCCACCATATCAAACTCTACTCACATATTCTCATACATACACACCCATCATGCACTCAGCAGACAAAGATGCAGAGATAAATAATTCTACTTTGATATACAATAGTATCCTATTATATCAAGTGAAACATGTTGTTTTTCGATACAACAACTATGATGTAAAGATTGTGGCTATAATCAATTTTTTACACATTATCTCTGAATGAGATAAAATGTGAAAAATTGATTATAGCCACAATCTCTACATCATAGTTGTTGTATCGAAAAACAACATGTTTCATTTGATGTAATAGGCGAGTCGCTGTCTGCAGTACTATCAGGTGCTGTGCAGCTGTTTTAAGAGCTTCTTAAAGTTTCTTATTGCTCAAATGGGTGTAATTTCTGTTATTATACGTTTCCCTCATCTTCATTGTTTGATTTTGCTCACGTGAAAGTGTCACTCCTAGTCTTTGAATGTCCCTTATAATTAGACTGAAATTATGAAAATGTCACACATAAAGCAGTCTGAAACTATGGCAGCTATGTGCATGGAGTCTCCCATACATTGCAGAACACCTCTACAGTTTGTCTTTACAAGTTTAAAACTGTCCTTATTTGCATATGTGAACCACCTGCGTAGCTATCTAATTTGCTAATGGGCGCCTCTTTTATTATGATTCCCGGGCCTGTTTTCTATCCCAATCCAACCCTGCTCCAGTATGAGATTCTGACAGATCACTCGCACAGAAGCAGCCAGACCAGCGCACGCAGACTGCAGCATGGATTTTTAGCCACCAGCTCATTGGCCCCATGTAGATTTTTTAATGCTTAAACCAGGTAATCCTGGTATATGATGTCCACTAATGTAAGTGGGCACCTTGCACCAGTCCAGACAACCCTTATGGTGATTTAAGAGGTCTTAGACACCCTTAGAAAGCTCTCTAAGTGGTAGCTGTGGAGAGCAGCCTTCAGGCTTAGTCTTGAAGGAGTGTAAAGCAGTTTGTTTTACCATCTTATTGTATAGATTAAATGAAAAAGAACCACACAAAGTATTTATAAAAATATTTATTTATTATATAACAGTATCTCGTAATACAGTATCTCCTACACGGAGATAGACACAAAGCACACAATACTTTAGTAAATAAATCACAGTAAATAGCACTAATACACAGTGGGCCCCAGGGAGGGACCAAACTATGTACTAAGAAAGTGGTACAAGAACCATGACTCGAGTCAGGACAATGTCGAGAGGATGTAGAATTGCTAGAGACCCAAGGAACCACCCAAGGTAAGTAGATAGGGACCCCACGGAGAGTGCGTGCAGTGTGGGAACAGGACCACGGGCTCCGTACAACTCTACGTGTAAGTCACGGTTGGATTTTTAAAGATTAAGGACCCTTCCCAGTGGACCCCGAAGAGACCCCATGGAAGATAGAAGGTTGGAGAGTCACCCCACCCGTTGATACCCTAGTACCCACGTTACCTACACCAGGGAAGCCGGGTGCTTAGGTGTGAAGTGGTGTCGGAAACCGCAGTCGAACCCAATGAAGGAATTCAGGAAAGTGCTGCTGCTGCTGGAAGAGGAGAAAGTGTCCATGGGAATCCAAATGTGGATTCTTGAAGAAGAGTACCTGAAAGCAGAGGGGACAGAGTCTATGTCACTCTGGAGTAACGAGTTGACTTAGAAGACGAATGCCCTCCTATGTTGGGTGCTTCAGGGATGATGTTGATGACCTTGACTCTGCAGCTGTGGGGACCAGGCGACGCTGAGGACAACCAGGAGCCAAATACGAGGTGTCCCATGAAGGATGTTGAGTGCTGAGGGGTCGGTGTCTGGCGGGAGCACCAACAAGCCTTGGCAAATGCAACCCACGCAGGAAGTCAAGAATGTACAAAGTTGGGACCAGCAAGGTCCAGGAGGCTCACCAAAAGCAGGGGAGTCAGGGCAGGCCCCGAGCAATCAGGGGAGCCCAAAGAAGTCATAGATGACCCTCCACAGGACCCACAGGCCGAAGGCACTGGAGTCGCAGGAGGACCTCAGGCAGTTTACCAAAGCAACAGGCCACGGTGCACACGATGCGATGTGGCTGAAGATCTTAATGGAAGAAGTTGCCAGAGGTTGGGGCTACTTGGAGCCCAATGCACTTGTTGCAAAATTGCCAACAAGCCTTTGCACTTGCAAAATTATGCGGTGCACAGGGGTTTGGTTATTGCAGCCCGCACGAGGGATACTGGCCTCAAACTAAGTGAGAGGACAACTCGGGCCCGAGGGACGTAGAAAACCACCACCTGTGTTGTTGAACCCTTCGGAGTCCGCAGGAGCTCGGGATCAGCAGACCGGTCAGTAGTGTTGAGGTGCCTGCGTAAGCAGGGAATTGACTCCTTCACTTCAAGGGAGATTCCTTCAAGTGTCTTTGATACTCCACAGGCCTTGGAGGGTTTCTGTATGAAGCACGGATACAGACGATGCAGCAGACAAGCAGGGGGAAGAAGTCAGGCCTTTACGAAGTCCAGCGAAGTCCAGCGAAGTCCAGAGTGTCCAGACGGTCGAAGTTGAAGTGGTATTGGAATTCAATCTTGTCCCACGACGAATCTAGGGACCTACACCCAGGTAAGCCCTTAAGTACCCTAGGGAAAGGGTTGGGACAGTTCAGGGGTCCCTCCCAGGGGAGGGTCCGGACAGGTGGGAGTTTATTTCCATGTCCTTTGTCCAGTTTCGAGCAGGAGCCAACGGCTCCCAGGACTGGTTTGAACTGGACTATGCACAGGGACACCAAATGTGCCCCTCATGCAGACTTTCTGGTGCTGGCAAGCGCACCCACCCAGCCCTAATACACTAAATCCTGTCTGGGAGGTGGTCACACCCCTGTGACAGGATCCCTATTGTTCCACCTTCCTCTCCTCGAGCTTGGCTCAGCAGCAGGAGGGCAGAAATGTGTCTCTGGTCGGCAGCAACCATTTTGTGCTGTCCGGGTCAAGAAGGCTGGTACCGGGAACACTGAGAGCCTAACGGAGGGCTCTTCCAGTGCTTGGAATCATACCTCCCACACTGTTTACGGTGTGGGGGTATGATTCCAACATGTTTGATACCAAGCATAATAGGATTCGTTGCAGCCGTTTTCGATATGGTCATCACGCGATTACGCGGTGCCCCTCTATATAGTATATGGCTGCTTCACTAACAACCCGGGAGAATGGACTCCGTAGGCTGCAGGGGTATCCTGCTTGCGCAGGGGCACCCTCTCACTTAGAACCATGCACCCTGCCTTCAGGATTGCAAAGGCCTGCTATAGGGGTGACTTATAGGTTTTAAGTGCAGTGATCCTTCGATATAGTAAACCTATATCTTTAGTAAGTGGTACATGCACAAACTTACACAGGCTGCAATGGCTGCCCTTTAGTTCCAATTTGAATGGTCTCCCATGGGTGGCATAATACATGCTTCAGCCCATGGGGGACCTCTGGGGTACCTATGCCCTGGGTACATGGGTACCATATACTAGGGACTGACAAGGGTACCCCAGTATCCAATCTGGGATGTACCTAAGTACTGAATTTACCAATTTAGGGAGAAAGCAGATAGACTGGGGTCCTTATTAGCAGGATCCCAGTCAGACTAGTCAAAGACAGCATCACATCAAGCAAAAAGTGGGGGTAACCATAAGAAACAGATAACCATAAGAAACAGATACTGGTTATTGCTTTCGTTCACTGCAGAGAAAGTGTCATTCAAAGTGCCACACCTTTGACATTAGAATGTCACTCATATCCACATTGAAACCATAGAAATGGCACACATCAGAAATCTGAAAACTTGGCAGCAATGTTGTTAACCATCTCTGTGACATAGCTAAATTGCCCCGTATATTCTTCTTTATCATGCTCTTTTTTGTGTCCCGTCATTGCTTCTTGTTTAAATATAATAATAATAATAAATGCGGTTTATAAAGCACACGGCTACCTTCAACGGAGGTGTCCCGGCGCTGGGTTGCAGATTCACAGTGAGGAAACAACAAGAGACAGGAAACTACGGAAGGTTAAAAAGCCAATTTTTCAGTGCTCTCCTGAAGGATCTGGCTCCGTCATGCGGAGGTGTAGGGGCATAGCATTCCAGAGTTTCGCAGCTCTCACTGAGAATACTCTGCCGCCTATCCTGGCCTTGAGGAAACGGGGAACCCTGAGCAGTTTCAGGTGGTTTGATCTCAGGACCCGGTCTTCAATGGTACCTTTGCAATCTATTCCTCAGATAGCCCGGGCCCCGATCTTTGGTGGCTCTGTAGGCCAGAGTGAGCTCTGTACACTGTACTCTACAAGTAATATCCACAGACCACACATCTGTCTTGGCATTCTTCTCAAAAGAGTATATATTTGTGGCTTTATGTGCATACATCATATATTATTCACATTGTGTTCTGAACCCTCATGGAACTGCACTCTTTACATAGGCGTTCGAAAAAACCCCAAAAAGCATTATATATGGTTAAAACAGGATTCAAACAACGATAATGCAGTTCACGTGATACACAGTGTGATCTCTGCCGCAAAACAAATGCGTCCAATTGTAGAGTGCAATTTACTAGATAATGAATTTCAAATGAAACATAGAGTATTTCTCTTGTTTGATCTTGGGAAGCCAAATGGCCCATTTAAAAAGTGTTTAGCAACTGGGCAAATAATCAAATAGTTTATTATACCAGTGTGCCTGTTTGCTTACAAAGTCATTAGGTCATTCCAAAAAGGGGTAATACATGTACCTCGGTGACCTCTTGGAGGACCATAATGCTATCTTTTCATTGATTGGATCCAGTAAAATCGTAATTGGAGACTAAGGGCCTGGTTTAGATCTTGGCGGATGGGCTAGATATTCTAAACAAGTGCCATGGGATATACTGCACTTGTATTACGTCAGACGGGATATTCGTCACGTTTGTGACGAAGTATCCCATCCTCCAAGATCTAAATCAGGCCTTAAGTGACTAAAGCAGTACTGGGTACACATTGCAAAATTGCCATCCATATGTCTGCATGCGTGCACATACATCATGAAGGATACGTTCGCATGCGTCTAATAAATCATTGGCAAAGCCAGTAGCCCGATTTTGTTTTAGACCCAAGACCGATTGAATTTGCAAGTGCTTGTTTGTTTAATATGCCCCACTTCATCACACACCACACCCTACTGCGCAGCTCTCATAATCGCATCAGCTTAGGGTTTTTCTTTTGACTGTGAATTGCACCACAGTGCCACTCCTGCGCCCTATTTCTGGGTTACTTTACAGTTTCCTTCCCACATTTTACCGTTGCCAGTCTTTTTGCCTCTGTGCATCTCTTTTATGCTCTCCTCTGTCCTGTTCTACTCAACCATTAGATTTTAAACATGTAGTTGTGTTTTTTTTTCTAACAGGGTTCCCACCTTTATCAATTTTACTTTGCAAACATCTTCTGAAATATGACACCTGCCCTTCACACTGCAGTTGACCCTACTGCACTGCTGATGACTCCCTTTTAACTTCGACAAGGGGTGGCAGTGCTGCTTTTTTGGAATTCCCCCAGATTGAAATGGCTCTGCCAAAAAAGCCAACATACAGTGAATATCAACGTTTTTTATTACTAAACTCTGTGTTTGTTGCTTATTCATTTTATAGTGTTTTTCTGCTAATGTAGAACAAAAAGCGTTTACATGACAATAACAGCTTTCATATCTACATATATCTTTTTAGGTCTCTGGCATCCTGCCCAGCTTGCTTGATGGTGACTGTTTTGTCAGATCCAGTTCCCCATCCACAGACATTGGGTTATTATGTGAACTTGGAATTACTTATATGCGCAGTGTAAGTGTTTGCAAGTGACTCTATTTTTCATGCTATGAAAAGCTAATTTGTTATTGCCACTATGGTGCCTTTTCTCCCTAAAAATGTTTTCCTGCTGTCTCCCTTCAGGGTTATGGATGTGTTATGCTAAATTGGTGGTCTGGGCAGATTCTTCTGCTTTGTTGATGTAAATAAAACTGTGTAAATATTGTTACGAGCTGTCAGTTGTAGCATTATGAACCATTGCTGAAAAGGTCAATGAAATCATAGGAGCAGAAACCATCTTCTAATAACAGTCCAAACCTTAGACCTCTCTCGCCTGGGTGGAGGTAAGCCTACTCAATGGTCTGCCAGACACCACATTTTTCCATCTGAAAGTCATCCTTCACATTACAGCATAAAATATAGATTGGAGTGGGAATAGTAAATTAATTAGGGTCAGTGTCCAGCACCTACCCCAATTAAATATAGATTGGAGTGGGAATAGTAAATTAATTAGGGTCAGTGTCCAGCACCTACCACCATTAAATATAGATTGGAGTGGGACTAGTAAGTTAATTAAAGTCAGTGTCCAGCACCTACCCCAATTAAATTTAGATTGGAGTTGGAATATTAAATTAATTAGGCTCAGTGTCCAGCATTTACCCCAATTAAATTTAGATTGGAGTTGGAATAGTAAATTAATTAGGGTCAATGTCCAGCACTTACCCCAAATAAATTTAGACTGGAGTTGGAATAGTAAATTAATTAGGGTCAGTGTCCAGTACCTTCCCCAATTAAATATAGACTGGAGTTGGAATAGTAAATTAATTAAAGTCAGTGTCCAGCACCTACCCCAATTAATTTTAGACTGGAGTGGGAATAATAAATTAATTAGGGTCAGTGTCCAGCACCTACCCCAGTTAAATATAGTTTGGAGTGGGAATAGTAAATTAATTAGGGTCAGTGTCCAGCACTTACCTCAAGTAAATATAGATTGGAGTGGGATTAGTAAGTTAATTAAAGTCAGTGTCCAGCACCTACCCCAATTAAATTTAGACTGGAGTTGGAATAGTAAATTAATTAGGGTCAGTGTCCAGCACCTACCCCAATTAAATATGGACTGGAATGGGAATAGTAAATTAATTAGGGTCAGTGGCCAGCATCTACCCCAAATAATTTTAGATTGGAGTTGGAATAGTAAATTAATTAGGGTCAGTGTCCAGCATCTATTATAATTAAATACAGAGTGTATTTTGAGTAGTAAAAAATGTTAATTAAATAAAAAATAGTATTGGGTGTTTATTTTGAGTTGAGTTGTAAGTATAATTTAGGTGAGTATTTTTTAAATATAGTGTAATAATATTATTTAAGGTAAACCAATCAATCCATAAAGCTTTATTCGACGACAAGTCATAAAAGCACAATACATACAGCACATAAAACTCCGTAAAAATACAGGCCCATTAAAACCACATAAAATACATTAATTTACATATATACGATTAAAAAGCGTGGCGTCAAAGTTGAGCAATTAGGGCAAATAAGGACACTAGGAAAATGTCCTAAACAATACCAAAACACAAACAGTTATATACAGTTAAAACTTTAAAACCTGAAAATGTAATTAGCTTGTGAATAAAAAGCATTTCATATTAAATGATGTAATTCCAGCCCTTTAAAAGTAAATCGGGTAAACCTTTCATGGTGCTTGTAGTGCCTGCGCTCTAATAATCCAACACCAACCCAAGAACTTTGCCACTGCAATGACAATAGGGGCTAGGGTGTTCGTGCGCAAAATTCGTTGTGCATCAGCGCTCAGTCTAGTCCCCAGTGTCCTGCAGATAGGTGCCAACCATGCTCTGCGTGGCCTGTCATACGCAGGGCAGGTAAACAACAAATGGGCTAATGTCTCTACCTGAGCCAAACAGGAGGGGCAGGCACTATCACCCTCTTTAGACCATTTTGCTGTGTAGGACCTAATTGGGAGTGAGCCTACTCTAAACTGGAAATATAACTTCCGATCCAAGGGTTTGGTTATTATATCCCAGAACTGCTCCAAGCATGGAAGTAGTTTAAAATCCATGAAATGACCAGTAAGGGTAGACATATCCACATTTCTATAGGAGTTGTAAGTAATTGTGGCCCAATACTTCTCTTTTAAGGACTCCTTTGAGGGAAAAGACACGTCTGCAGGGCTCACCCAGAGCGTTTCCAATCCCATGCTTACTAATGTGGCTCTGATCTCCCCGAGCCATTTAATTTTATGAAAGCGATCCGCTCTAATTAGGTCCTTTAGCCCTGCGGCATAGGTTGCTAATTCGGGAGTTGCCCAGATTCTCCGCCAGAATAATATTGGGCGGAGTCTTGCTACATCAGCCAGAGCATGTTTCCCTAGGTCATATAATAGGGGACGTACAGGAGTACTTTTCGGAAGACTTGTAATTTTCCGGAAAAAGCCATTTTCAGCTACAGTTAACTTTGTTGTTTTTCCGAACCCCCAAAGTTCGGCTCCATACAAGGCTGAACTAACCACTTTCAGGTTGTATATTTGGAGCACCGGGCTAACTGGTTTTGTTAAAGAAGTATTATATTCAGCTTGTAATAATCCAGATAGCTGCCGGTGCTTTAAAGTAGCCATACCTATATGTTGATCCCAACTCATGTCATTCTGTAATAGGACTCCCAGGTATGTGAATGAATTAACCTGTTCTAGTGGGCGGCCATTCATGAGTAAGCCTCCTCTGTATCCCTTATGAGGGTTGAATACCATGAGTTTTGTTTTGGAAACATTAACTTCCAAACCCCTTAGAGAACAAAACTCCTCAAAAAGATTCAATGCTCGCTGTAACCCCTTTGTGGTTTTAGAGATGATTAGGGTGTCATCCGCAAACATTAAAATTGGGATTTTCACACCAGCTAAGGTGGGGGCGTCTGTTGTTATAGGCTCTAAAAGCTTTGCAATTCCATTGATAAACAAGGAAAACAATGTGGGCGCCATGACGCACCCCTGGCGCACCCCTTTCTCTACTGGGAAACAGTCAGTTACGTCGCCCTGGGCACCCCACCGAATATGGGCAAAATTATCCTCATGGAGTCTCACTATCAATGAAAGTAGTTCAGGTTGCATCCCCAGCTCTTGAAGCACACTCCACAGTTTCCCCCGAGGCACTAGATCAAACGCTGATCTAAGATCAATAAAGGCAGCGTATAGGCTGCCTTTGCTTAGAACTACAGTTTTCCAATACACTAATTGGAACAAAAACACCTGGTCAATTGTACTTATATGCGATCTAAACCCAGCCTGTAGTGGGGATAAAATGGACTGATCTTCGATCCATTCCTGAACTTTGTTCAAAATTAACCGCCCCAATATTTTTTGTAGGGAATCTATCAGACTAATAGGTCTATAATTACCAGGGGCTGATTTATCTCCTTTTTTAAAAACCGGTATGATCTCCGCACCTTTCCAAGAGCCAGGTACCGGGGCTCCTTGAGCTACAGCGTTTACTACTATAAGAATATAGCGGGACCATTTTTCCTTATCATGAAGATATATGTCAGCCGGAATACCGTCTAACCCTGGTGCTCTACCGCCAATTACTGCGCCTAAAGCTATAATAACTTCGGCCTCTGTAAACGGGGGATCAAGATAAAACATATGTGGGTAATCGTCTTGGTTGCCTTCAGATATGCTACTCGCATATTGAGGCTCAAAGTAATTGAGCCATTGCTCCTGGGTTACATGATTCTGTGGCATTGGCGGCCGACTTCCTCTGCCCCATTTCACTATATTCCAGAACTGCCTTGGGTTATTATTTACACAGGCCAATCTAAGGTCCTGCCACTTGCCTTCGTCCCAGGCCTTCTTTGCCAGCGCCTGAGCCTTTCTGTAGTTAGATCTAGCTACACGTACTACAGCCGGATCACCAGCCTTAATCATATCCCACAACATCCTACGGGCTTTAGCACATTCTTCGTTAAACCAGGAGGGTCCAATAGCCTGATGAGTATTATTGCTCTTATGATGCCTGAGGCAATATGAGCGTAGGTGAACAAAAAAATTATTATGAATCTCAATAATATTCCCTAGAACCTCAGGCTTATCCACACAAGCCTCTAACTCAACTAAAGTTCCTTCTATAGCTGCATTAATAGCTGCTATAGTTTCGGGCTTACTTATAATTTGTACCCACTTCAATCTACGCAGATCGTTTGTAGGGACCACGTCAAGAGGTGACATCATACTAGGTGGCCCAACAAGAGCCCTCTCTGGGAGCAAATCAAAGATCGCACATAAAGGGTTGTGGTCACTTTCGATCCGATCCTTTACTACCATATCCTCAAGGGCTTCCCACAGTTGTAAGTTAATCATAAGAAAGTCTATACGACTGGTGCTACGACCGTTACTAAATGTACATGCACCATGCTTATCTGAGGCAGATCTCCCATTAACAGCTCTAAGACCCTTTTCTAGGCATATAGCATTAATTTGAATGGCTATATCTGACCACTTATTTATGGTGGGGAGTTCTAATTTTGGAATACCCCACACAGTGTCTTCCTCCCAGGCCGGGTCAAGTTCATCAATGGCAAGGGGCTCAAAAGTCGTATTTAAGTCACCTGCTATTATGATCAAAGAATCTCTAGAGAACTGATCTAGGAGGTCGTCGAGAGTCGCTAATACTTCCGACTTTTTCCCCTATGCGTGCCTCGTACATAGACATTGTAAATATCAATATCAGTACGACCCTTGGCACCCTTTTTAATCTGATCGCAAGGATATCCCTGCTCTGGGTTGGAAGCACCTGAATACTATAGCCAATCTCTTGACGAACCCAGATTATCAAACCCCCGAAGGACGGCCTCTCCCACCCTTTGTAGCAGGAATGAAATAATTTAAATAACCGGTCAGGAGAAGAGGCTCCAATAACCACGTCTCCTGGAAAAGGCATATACCGTAGCTATCAATAAATGTTAGCCAATCGGGTGAATTGATTTTAGACCTTAGCCCAGCTATATTCCAGGACAAAATGGCTAAGTTAGATGGCGTGGTAACAGATGCTGATGGTGAGTCCCCTGCTGTACAGCCATGCCCCAGACTACTGGAACTTGGCTCCACCACCCCCAAGATAGAATCCGACGAAAAAGTTCCAGTCGGAAATGCAGGAATAATGACGGATTCCAAATTAGTTTGATAATCAAGTGATAGGGGGACGCTTACTGGTTCAGTAACAATGTCTGGGACAGGTACCAGTCAATCGTTTGCATCTAATGTGCTACTACCTTCAGGATAGGAATGTGAGTGCCTGTTTGCGGGGTTACCATGACAGACCAAAGGAGATCGTCTAAACTGAATTAAGGAGTTACCTGGCGAGCAAGTGCGAAATTCCAAGGCCAGGAGGTTTTCCGCCAAATCCACATCAGTTAGAGAAAGCTCAATATAATCTAGCGGTTCAATTGGCGAAGAAACCCTCTGAACCCCTGTTATGTCATCACGGATGATAGAGCGGCAACCCCTAACTTTCCGAATCCAGTGCACGACCTTATTTGTCAAAGAGTCTGTGCCTTCAAACCCACTACGGGGATTGAGCTTAGGAACGTTGACCATATAAACTTTGGGTGCTGCTACCAAATTAGGCAATGAAGACATTGTGGGCCGATGTTGTACAACGTGAGGAAAACGTGATGCTGAAAATGCATTATTGGGCCCCAAATATGTGAGTTTTTTTATGGCCAAAGGCTTAGGAAAATTACTATCCCTCTGTGTAGTGTTATGGGGATTAAAACTCTTACCCTCCCTTATAGTAGGAGTAGCTCCGGTGGGTGATAAAACAACAGATGTTAAACTAGAGCCACTAGGGCGGGGGTTTTTGCCCTGCCAGGTTACCTTGGGGCTAGTGTCGCTATATTGCCTAGCTTGTTGAACAATAGTACTGGTTTGGTTAATGGTCGTGCTCAAAGGCCGTAGGGCACCCTTTTGAACCAACCCATTAACCAAGGAAGTGAGATTCTGAATCATCAGTTTCAGTTCCCCCACTTCATCCCTAAGGGAATCAATGTGCTGGAAGAAAACCTCAGGATCTATACTAGGCCTTCCTAACCTTTGCGTCATAGGTTGCTCCATCATATATTCCTTATCAACATCCTGCATGTCGGTTAAGGGTTGGAATCTATTGGTACACAAAATTACAGGGCCCTCTTGATGTGAGTCTACATCTAGGGGAATTGTGGGAAGGTGACTATTTCCTTCACCTACGGGGTTGGCACAATACTCCGTTTTAGAACCCCTTTTCTAGGTGGTTTCTGAAATATACTGGGGATAGTTGGGTTGTTTTGGGCCTTGCGCTTTATAGGAGGAGGGGAGAGTTAGATGTTTCCTCAGGAGTGTGGCATGCGGGTATATCCGCCTCCAGAATGTTTTCACAATCACTAATTAGGGAGTCTATGCGGTCAAGGACACAGTTACTACCAGGGTGCTTCTGTACCTTCCTAGCCTTTTGCCCTTCTCCGACCTCCCATTGTGACTACCCCCACTTCCCCCGATACTTCCATTGCCCTCCATGCTCTTCCTCTTCCCCATGTTCTACTTTATTCGACTAGAACTATCTAAAGTGCCAACCTTCTCCAATGGCCCCCCGTGTACCTCGATCACAACTCCCAAACAAGCCTAGTTAATGAGTATATAACAAATTAAATTAGGCATACATGATCTACGGGTGGGTATCACAGCAGATTACTACTCAACAAACCCCCCGCAGAAATTTGCAAGAGATATTAATATACACAGCGGGTACTCTCTGTACCTTATTACAATGCCAGTTCACCAGTCCCAGTGTCCTCAGATCTTACGTTGAATATAAGGGAGGTGGCCCTGCCCTGCCTCTTCCTGGCAAGGACGGGCCCGCCCTTGGCCCGGGCTTCGCCCGGGCGCTGCCCGCGCGCGTCCCGCGCTGCGGGAGCCCGAGTGCAGTTTTTAAAGCGCCCCCAGGCGCTGTATGATGATGCTTGCAGATGGGCGCCAAAGATTGCAGGGCAGTCTGGACCCCGTAGTCCTTCTCCTGGGACCGAGGCAGTGACAGCAGGCAAAGCAAGCCAGAAACAGCGGGACCCGCGCTGCGGGAGCCCGAGTGCAGTTTTTAAAGCGCCCCCAGGCGCTGTATGATGATGCTTGCAGATGGGCGCCAAAGATTGCAGGGCAGTCTGGACCCCGTAGTCCTTCTCCTGGGACCGAGGCAGTGACAGCAGGCAAAGCAAGCCAGAAACAGCGGGTCCAGCACCTACCCCAATTAATTTTAGACTGGAGTGGGAATAATAAATTAATTAGGGTCAGTGTCCAGCACCTACCCCAGTTAAATATAGTTTGGAGTGGGAATAGTAAATTAATTAGGGTCAGTGTCCAGCACTTACCTCAAGTAAATATAGATTGGAGTGGGATTAGTAAGTTAATTAAAGTCAGTGTCCAGCACCTACCCCAATTAAATTTAGACTGGAGTTGGAATAGTAAATTAATTAGGGTCAGTGTCCAGCACCTACCCCAATTAAATATGGACTGGAATGGGAATAGTAAATTAATTAGGGTCAGTGGCCAGCATCTACCCCAAATAATTTTAGACTGGAGTTGGAATAGTAAATTAATTAGGGTCAGTGTCCAGCATCTATTATAATTAAATACAGAGTGTATTTTGAGTAGTAAAAAATGTTAATTAAATAAAAAATAGTATTGGGTGTTTATTTTGAGTTGAGTTGTAAGTATAATTTAGGTGAGTATTTTTTAAATATAGTGTAATAATATTATTTAAGGTAAACATATTTAAAACATATTTAGTTATATGTTGAACAAGAATATATTTTTTATATATATTTTATTTTATTAAAATTATATACTTTAAATAAATTAATTATAAGAAAAACAGTTTTTTATGTACATTAGAAGTGATAGCAATGAAAAGGTAGTTAAAAAAATAGAGATTTTTTTATTTCACCAATTTTATTATATAAAACATAGACGTGTTAGGTTCATTCAAAATGTTATTTTTTATTGAACAGTAGAAAAATAATCACAAAATATAAGTATTTGTAGGATAGTGTATTTATTACAGAGAATTCTTTTTTTATTAGTATGTATATTTTAACAAGATGCAATCCTACACCGTTTTCCTCCTGTAACTTCCTGCTCCTTTACAGACCTCCACCTAGCAAGGCGACATTCCCAGACGCACTTCTAGACACAGTTTCAAACCTGATAACAATACACTCAAACCTATGCGTTCTGGGTGACCTCAACATTTGGTTTGACAAACCCAATATGACCCATCCAAAAACAATAATCACTGGCCTAGACGCACTGAACCTGCATCAGATTGTCCACAAACCGACACACACCGCTGGACATATCCTAGATGTCATTTTTGCTAATACTGAACTAGTTACCTTTCAAACTATAACTCCAGTCACATGGTCAGACCACCACTTGCTTGCTTTCCAACATAAAACAACACTAAGCGACTTACCTAAAACTACCTTACATCCATCCACCTATCGGTCGTGCAACAAACTCAATTTGGAACACTTAGAAACACAACTAACATCAAGTACAAATCTGGAAACAATAAATTCTGTTCAAAAACTATATGAGTGGCTACAAGAAGCTTTTGACATCCTGATACCACTCAAAACCACACAACAGAACAAAAGAAAAAAGCACCTTGGAGAAACATAGAAATAAAAGACATAAAACAACAAATTGGAAAGCTGCAACGTACCTGGCTCAAAACAAACGCCAAACAAGACAAACTTCACCTACAAAAAATTAACAGATTATACAAGTCGGCTATCAAAAAAGCTAAGAAAAGGTACTATTCTGACAGAATTCAAAACGCTAAATGTGCAAATAAAGAATTCTATAAAATACTCAATGAATTTCGCAAACCAAATTCCCTAGAAGGAACTCATCCTGTTACTCAAGATTTCACAGACAAACTGGCAAATCATTACACGGACAAAGCAGACACGTTGGACTCGTACTTAAAACAGAAACAAAGCACCAGCACTAACCCTTGTACAAAACAACAATCCAAGAATACTCTAACCAAGCCTCTCCGTTCCTTCCAACACATCTCACACGATGAATTTATGGACCTGGTCAAAGCAAGCAGGCCTGCCGGCAGCCCTTCTGACCCCTGTCCACCACAAACTTTCAAGACAATTCTTTTAACAACCTCTGCTGCCACTCCATTAAGAAGAATCATCAACGATTCCTTCACTACCGGAATATTTCCAGAAGAACTCAAAAAATCACACATACGCCCTTTACTGAAGAAAACAAACTTGGACCCGCTGAACCCTGACAACTACAGACCCATTACAAATGGACCTTTCCTGGGCAAACTGATAGAAAGAGCAGTGTTCGCCCAGATGTCGCAATTCATTGAAGAGAATGACATACTTTCAGACTTCCAAACAGGATTCCGTCCGGGAAGAGGCTCTGAATCTGCCCTCCTTGCCAATTGGGATGACCTGAAGAATACAGTTGACCGCAACGGGGTTGCTGCGCTACTCCTCTTGGACCTCTCGGCTGCCTTTGACACGGTTGACCATGACACTCTGAAACAAAGACTCTATGAAGCCAGCAAAGAGGGAACTGCTCTAGACTGGATCGCGTCCTACCTTCGAAACAGAACTAATGTCATCCATACCCCACCTTTCTCGTCCAAACCGTACTCCACAAAAGCAGGGGTCCCTCAAGGTTCTATCATCTCGCCCATGCTTTTCAACATTTACATGGTCATTACCAGTACTGATCAATCAATTTCACCTCATGTGCTATAACTATGCAGATGACACGCAAATACTCCTTCAACTGGAATGCCCCAAAGACATTGGAAGATCACCAATTTTCAGCTGTCTCAGAGCCGTGGATCAGTGGATGACTTGGAGCCATCTCAAATTGAATACTTCAAAAACGGAAATACTCACGTGTGGCGATTGGAAACATTACAACTCGCTTGCCGCATGGCCTAATGAACTGGGATCACCACTTAAAGTATCGAAGGAAGTAAGAAACCTCGGAATGACCATGGACTCCAAGCTGTCGATGAATGCCCAAGTGGACAAACTAGCAAGATCAAGCTTTGTCACTATAAAAATGCTGCAACGAATTTTCCCTCATTTGGGATTTCCGCACAAGGTCCAAGCTACCATCTCCCTTGTTCTGTCCAAACTCGATTACGCCAATAGCCTCTACCACGGATCACCTTTAACAACCATGAAAAGACTACAACGGATTCAGAACTCGGCTGCCAGACTACTCTTGCATATCAAACCGCGAGACCACATCTCCCCTGCCTTGAAAGCCCTGCATTGGTTACCGGTTGCCAGAAGATCCACGTTCAAGCTGCTTTGTATCACCCACAAAGCAATACATGGAATGGGACCGCTCTTCATCAGGAATAAAATCACCAAACACATTCAACAGAGGAACCTCCCCTCTAAAGGAGCATCTCGCCTCAAAATCCCAAGATACAAGAAAAAAACCATGGGTGGCACATCCTTCTCTGTTCAAGCAGCCAAACTATGGAACTCTTTACCCCCAACATAAGATCCACCGACAACCACCTTATCTTCAGAAAACTACTCAAGAATTGGCTCTTCCCCACATAAGCACCATACGCAAACAGAAATTTACAGCATATCCCTCTGTATATAAGCATTTGTTTTCACTATAGACATGTACCTATCTTTGTGTATTGCTTTGTATAAACATGTAGAATAATTATGTTGTTGAGAGAGAAAAAAAATAATAATAATAAATAAATAAATAAAAATCATCTTTGGTGTACATGTACTTACTTCCATTGTGCATCTATGTACCTTCCATGTACTTGGATCTGTGTCTCTGTTACTTTTCTCTTGAAAAAGCATATCAAATGCACTACCCTATTTCTCATCCTGTGCCTCTAGCAATATCTTTAATCTACATATACTTACCTCCTTTATGTATCTATATACTTTCAATGTACTTATGCATCTATATATTTATCACTTTCTTCTAATTTAGCATTTCCAAGGCACTACCCTATTTCTCAGCCTATACTTCTCTCAATATATCTTCTAGCCCAACCTTCTGACTCATCTCAAACTTCTTTCTACAACTCTTTCCAATGCACTACCCTATCTCTCATCCTATACATTTATCAATATATCCTCTACATCCACACTCTCATTTATCCCAAACCCCATACCACTACTATGATCCCCAAAATAACCCTTTCTAGACTCTCTCCTACTCTACCCCTCCTTGCATCATCTGACACCTCTTTTACTATACTGATCCCCTAAAACAAACCTTTCTAAATTCTTCCCTCTGACTCCTCCCCTCCAAAACTCCTTTTTACTCATCCAAAAGCCTCCTCCTACTGCTAAGACCTAAAAAAAGAAAAGAAATCCTTCACTTTTTTATCCCTCCACTATCCTTTTCAATCAAAATTAACAGACTAACATGTTCACTTCTCAAATTCCATATTCAACTATACTAATTCACCACTAATCCTTTATGGGTTCCAGAGTAGCGTGCTACTCGCCAATAAAGCGTCTCAACACCCCATCAAGGTTACAAGCGCTATATAAATGCAAACCTTTTCCCTTTTCTACCCTCCCCAACCCTTCTCAATCCAAATAACTGACTAACATATCCACCACTAAAATTACTTTCATGTTTCACCATACTAATTCAACACTAATACTTATGGGTTCCAGAGTAGCGTGCTACTTGCGCTTCAAAACCCCATCAGGGGTAGCAAGCGCTATATTAATACAAACCTCTTTCCCTCTTCTATCCCGCCACCTACCCTTCTCTACCCAAATAACTGAATAACATATCCAGTACTCAAATTACTTCATATTTTACTATACTAATTTTCAACACTAATCCTTAATGGGTTCCGGAGTGGCGTGCTACTCGCCAGAAAAGCGCTTCAACACCCATCAGGGGTAACAAATGCTATATGAATGCAAACCTTTCTTCCCTTTTTATCCCTCCGCTATCCTTCTCACTCCAAATAACTGACTAATATTCACCACTGAAATTACTTTCATATTTCACCATATTAATTCACCACTAATCCTTTATGGGCTTCCGGAGTAGCGTGCTTCAATACCCCATCAGGGGTAACAAGCGCTATATAAATACAAACCTTTTTTTCCTCCTCTATCCTTCTGCTATCATTCCAAATCCAAATAACTGACTAACCTATCCACCACTTAAAATGTACTTGCATGTTTCACTATACTAATTCAACACTAATCCTCTATGGGTCCCGGAGTAGCGTGCTACTCGCCGAAAAAGCGCTTCGACGCCTCGTCAGGGGTAGTAAGCGATATATAAATGCAATTACAATACAATACAATATTACATCGGAGACCTGAAGAAGTTAAACCACATCAGTCCAACACTGAATAACCCACATTGCTACCTCCTCCTACCCTCCACGATCAGCTGTTTTACTTACAAGGCCACCAGAAAGGGCACCCTTGTAGATGTGGCTGAGAAGATAACCAGTGGTGTAGCAAAGGTACCATGGGCCCTAATAAAAGTAAGGTAAATGGAGGCATAATTATGGTTGCATAGACTTCTCAAATTCCTTGGCCAACCTGCTGCAACAGTGCTTGAATTGTTCCCTGGCGTCAGGGTAGGAACCCTCTGTAGTCAAAGTCAACAAAGTAGTCCCACTACACTCAATAGCACTGAAAACAACCATAGACTACCAGGATTTTTTCATGTATTACTTTCTTATATTCCTAGGCTGGTAGACCAATTCAGTGCAAAGTGGGAGCTCACTAGACATGAGGTATGACAACGACAGTGGCACTCTTCGTAAGAGTGCCAATCTTACAGAGCTGCAACATGTTCTTTGGATGACACCTTTATGAGTCTCTACTACCTTGACGTTCAGTCTAAATCAGAAACAGCAGTGAGACAGCAGTACTATGCAACCTTTTCCATCAAGATGATCCTCATTTTCACCAAGGTACTATTCTTATTCTGTGTAGTGCTTTGGTAATCTTAATTCAATCATTTGAATTTCTGAAAGATCCAGCGCTGGAGAAGAAAGATGTTACTTACCTGTAACTACAGTTCTTCAACACTGGTATTTTCATACATTCACATGCACCCACCTCCTCCCTATTCATGAGGCTACCAATGTCTAAGCGATGAGAAATTAAAGTCTGATAGTTGGTGCCTCTGAGGAGGCATGGAGCAGTGAATACATTCGCTTGAATGGCTGGACTTCAGGTCATATAATGAGGTGGCTTGTCAACTGATAGTCTATACACCTCCTTTCAATTTGCCCGTCCCATGATTAATAGAAGCTTGCATTGCCGGTTCTACACCAATATTTGTTTCAGAACTTAGCTCTCCTTGTCCTGCACCTACCCTATAGAGTGCTCTATTTTATTATCTCACACCTGCAGTTTAGAGAAGATTGTGCTACATATCTTGTATTTATTGCATCTCTGGTTCAAAGAAGCTTGCTCAGCCCTACACCTATCGCTACAGGAAACTGCCTACCTCTCATGCATCTATGCTTCAGTGATGGTTGTTCTGTTTGTCCTTCATGTGTGGTTTAAGGAAGCCTGTTCTGCCTCTCTTCCATGTAAGAAAGAGTACACAGCCGCTCCAAAAGAAGGCTGTGGGATGCCGTATCAAAAGCTGCACTCAAATCCAACAGGATCTTTGCTGCTGTCCTACCTTCATCAGCTGCTATTTTTTGCGCCTCAGAGGCCAGGAGTAAAGCAGATTCGGTGCTGTATAACGCCCTAAAACCAGATTGAGTTTCATGAACTACCTGGTGTTCTTCCATAAACTTAGTCAGTTGGGAGTTGAGAAATTTCTCTGCAATTTTCGCAAAGAAAGGTAGCAGTGATACTGGTCTCAGATTTCTGGAAGCGTAGGATCTAAGGACGGTTTCTTCAGTAGCGGAACCACCATTGCATGTTTCCAATTGTTTGGAACCTGCCCCGAGCTGAAAGATGAATTCAGCAAGTTTGTGAGCACCGGTGCAATAGCTTCCTTCCCTTGTAATAACATATTTGGAGGGATAATATCCATAGAAGAGCCCGAGTTTACTACTGACATGAGTTGAAGTACATCTCTTTCGACTGGTAGTCGGAAAGTAAAGCTTCCCTCATACGATGTTTCACTCTTTGGTGGAGCAAAAGTAAAATTCCTACTAGTTTCTGGGAAGGTAGCAGATATCTTTTCTATTTTTTCCAAAAAGAAGCTAGCTATTTTATCATAGTACTTCGTAGATGCTGGCAATACTGCTGTAACGCGCTCCAAGGAAGTAAGTTCTTTAACAATACTAATTATATTTTTAGGGGCGTTCTTGGCAGATTCAATTTTATGAGTATAGAAATCCCTCTGTGTTCTCCTAATTTGTTTGTGGTAGTGTTTAGCGCTTCTAGATATTTCAGCTTGTTTGCTGGCTGATAGTTCACCCTCCAACAACGTTCAAGACGTTTACATTCTTTTTTCAGCATTGCTAATTCCTCTGTAAACCATTCCATTAAGTGATTTGAGCGGAAACTCTTACAGGGTTTCAGAGGTGTTAAGGAGTCAACTGCCTCCTTAATCCAAGACCAGACTTGCTTGTCAGCTATCTGGGTGGCGGCCTCTAGTTCCAGCATGCTCAAAGACAGTTTGGCCCTAAAAGAGTCAGGGGTTAGTAGGGCCCATGTCCGGGTCAATTTTGACTCTGAAAGCTTTTTCAGTTGGCTAGAGACCTTCCTAGGATTCTTGATCTTAAAAGAAAGAATAGAATGATCAGAACATACCAAAGGCACAGGTGGCAGAGCTTCCACCTGAGCACTATTAGCGAAAATATTATCTAGTGTATGGCCCCTGATATGCGTAGGGGTGTGGACTAACTGTTCCAAACCCAAGGCCCGTAATCCAGTTGGTTTCTTGATTCTCCTTGTTATCAAAATGTAGATTCAGGTCCCCTAGGATTACAAATGTTGAGTAGCGGATAGCATAGGGAGGCACTATTTCGGCCAGCTCATTAATAAATGCTCTTGCTGGGCCCGGGGGTTTATAAATAAGGAGACCCGCACCTGACCAATCGCTGTTTAGAGACATGGTAAAGAGCGCTTCTTCGCACCCCGACATTGGCAATTTAGTAATTTTTACCTGGTAGTCTTTTTTAAAAATCACAGCTAACCCCCGCCTCTTCGCTCAGGTCTGTCTAATCTCAATATAGCATATCCCTCTGGTAGTGCCTCCAAAATGTGCGGCGCTGATTGTCCATGCAGCCAGGTTTCGACTAAAAACCGTCCTACTGGCTATTGGTCCGCTAGTAGCTCGCAAATTTCATTGCTATGTCTGCTTAGAGACCTACAGTTTAATGACAAGGCAAAGTAAGGAGTCATTTACGGGCTCCAGGTCCCCACTGAATCTGCTTTACTCTTGGCCTCTGAGGCTCTAAAAATAGCAGCTGATGAAGGTAGGACGGCAGCACTGATCCTGGTGGATTTGAGTGCAGCTTTTGATACGGTATCCCATGGCCTTCTTTTGGAGATGCTGTGGGATGCCGGTATCAGAAGCAGCATATGGGAATGGATCAAACACTTCCTACAAGACATCCTTTCAAGTTCTGCAACGCCCCTTTAAGTCGGAGATCTGTCCTCTGTTACAAGGGGTGCCACAGGGTTCTGCCCTTAGTTCAAAGTTATTTAACATGTATATGTGCCCACTAGCAGACATAGTACTGAAACATGGGGTGAATGTGGTGTCATATGCTGATGACACTCAGCTGATTATCACATTGGAGCAGAAGGATGTAGAGGCTGCGCCTAAATTCAAAGCCTGCTTATTAGATTTGGCTAACTGGATGAATTTCAGCTGCCTCCAATTAAATGCAGGCAAGACGGATATCATGGTAATTGGTAAACAGCCTTCCATCTGGTCTCATAGCTGGTGGCCGAAAGAACTAGGGCCGACCCTGATTCCCAAACCGAAGATTACAAATTTGGGAGTCTGGTTTGATAATACCCTATCTTTTACAGAACAGATATCAGCTCTGGCAGGCACTTGCTTTTGCCTTTTAAGAATGCTACGGAAATTTTTAGATCTTCTATCTCTAGATGCTAAAAAGACCATTATGCAGGCCCTAATTACATCTCGATTGGATTACTGCAACATTCTTTACCTAGGGGTTACTAAAAGTAATATGAGAATGCTGCAGAAAGTCCAGAATGCAGCTGCCCGGATGATATTGAACATCCCAAGGTGAACCCGTTGGGAGCAGCCCTGAGGGAACTGCATTGGCTAACGCTGCAGTACAGAGTTATTTTTAAAGCTCTGTGTTTCTGCCATAGGATTCTGAATGAGAAATACCTAGCTATCTTCGCCCCTTACTCACCCCTTACAGACCTACCCGAAATCTTAGGTCTGCGGGCACTGCTAAGTTGACAGTGCCAAAAATGAGAAAGACTCGTTTAGGAGGCAGATCCTTTAGCTTTTTAGCAGCTAAAGCCTGGAATCAACTGCCGCTGGAGCTGAGAATGTAGCCCTCAGAAGTGCTGTTCCGTAGAAAATTTAGAACATGGTTCTTTCAGTCACCTCTGGGAGACCGGTGCTAATCTCTGCTGTTTTGGATAGGGCCTCTCTTTATGAACTGGGATGTCTTAGCGCGGGGACACTCCGTCTGGAGTAACCAATGCACTTTATAAACTTTAATCTAATCTAACATAATCTAAGCTCTTATGCTGCTCTTAGCCTCGAGACACTGGTGCTCTGTTTTCTGTGGGGTTTAAATATACCAGTGTTGAGCAACTGTAGTTATAGGTAAGTAACTTATTTCTACTTCATAGTGCCCCAAGATTCAGCATACTAAATCAGAAGTTGTTAGCCATGATGCTATAATCTACATGACAGGGGGTGAGCCATCAAGGCCAAATACACGGGAAGTGGTGTAAAGGTTGCTGCCATGTACCATACTACACTCAGTATCACAATAAAGTCAATTTTCAATTTGAGGTTTTACTTTTAAAAAATTGTTGTACTATGGAAAGTAGCTAACACAGAGTTCACAAACACATGCCGTTCACACAATATGACCTCAAACAGTTTCACCGTAACATGCAGAAGTGTAGAAAAGGTGGTGGCTACAGCCTGTTATATGAATGGGAACCGTTTTAACTGGTGGACAGGCTTTGCAATGCACCTGAAAGACTCAGGCAGGCAATCTCTGCGAAGCATACAGATTCACCTCTTCATAGACAGTCATTGAGCCAGTGTTATGATAAAGGAATATAAATGAACAGAAAGTAATAGGAGTCCTTGTAAGTGGTACTATGTAACAGATTGTCTCCATGAGTAGAAGACAGACTGGCAAAGTCACAGATGTTTGCTCTCTACCATACACACAGCTATCAATTTGTTCATCCTTTTGACTTCATCATTTAAAAGAATGTGAGGACATTAAAAAAATGGGTTAAATTATCTAGTAGGCTTAGTAGAAAACCAGTGCACCTGTAGACCTGCGTCTTTATCCTTACATTCCCACCTAAGCATATGTTTTGCTCCAGATCAAATCACATTGACTCCCTCATTGTGAAAGCCTTTATGTTCTTACTTTTGCACTATGTGCTTTATGACTAAAGTTTCCAAAGGGCACATAGTCTAATCTGTTACAGAAATTACAGACACGAACATTTGCACAGCAAAGCCAAAAACGGACTAATTTGTGATTGGTTTGCAGATACCTTCCTTTATTAAAGGGTCTTTTTTGTCCCTCATTACTAGTGGATTTATTTTCTAATGTCTGTTTATTATGACATATGTCAGTAAAATCGGCCAAGGGAGATTTACATGAATATTTTTTTCCCCTCACTTTGATGGCAAAATACTGTTGAGGGTTTACTTTGTTTTAGTTATCTAGATCATTCTTGATGTATTTTTCCAGAAAAATGGTTTTGGCAGCATGCATATCTAGCTCAAGATTGGAGGTTAGGCTAGTTTTCCACAAAATGAACTTAGTGGAGTTTCAAATTATAGCAGTGTCTGGATGCATTCATGTTTTTAACAGTTTGATATACCTGCAATATCATCAATAATTTGTTGCACAACAAATCAAAGCCAGTGACATCACAGAAGGCCCACAAGCATGCACACACCTGGGTGGCATAACTGGTGGTGGGGTGCTTGTGTTGCGAACGTGACTTTCCTGTTCGGCTGGCGGCCCGTCATAACTCGCAGTCTAGCCATGATCTTAAACATCACTTGGACTGCCTTCCTGTGCCAGACTGTGCCCAATGGACACTGCAGCTGGGCAAAGACATGACCATCACAAAAGCGCAGGAACGTCCCCTAATCTTCTGAAGAACTCTTTGCTTGTACAGTAGGTTGTTGTCAGTACCACCAAAAAACTCCAACAAGCCAAATACAAGGAGACAGTATAAGTGCCAGCTTTTAAACAGTCAGCCCTTGAACAGCCAGAGACTTTCTGCCACTGCACCTTGCTCAATGCCGAGCGCGAGACTCCTGCCAACTTGCAAGGCTCAGCTGTATCAGACCTGCGAGAATGCACACACTGGAAAGAAGTACTGACACTGCCCTGGCCTCAATTAGCACATTGCAAAAGAAATCTAAGATTTTTTTTTTTTTTTAATTTCATAGGAATTTTATTGAAATTTTACATAATCCAAACATAAGATAATACAAAGAAAATACAAAGAAAGTATAATGTGTATAAGTTTGCATGAGCAGACTGGAAAAAAGAGTGCAAAAGGAAAAAGCAAATCATACATGTGGGGATACACAGGTCGCCGGATAGAATCGGTGAGGAAGGATTGTGATGAATCATATACATTGGGAATAACAACGGGATGACATTGCACAGAATTAAAACACCATCTGGGGAAAAATGGAAGCAATATGTATAGCTTAGCATGAGATCGATGTACATTTCCATAAGAAAAATTTAGCGGCAGTAAAGGAAGACAATGGCTCAATGATCTTGGAGTATTGAGGGATCGTAGAAGCAAAAATGGGTATGTGCTTACTGTGAGAAAGGAATCGTAAGTGGCTGATATCCGCATATGGGACTGATGAGCGGTGGAGGGAGTAGAGTGTTTCTGATGGATACATCTACCTGTGGATTCCTCACCTTTTAAATATCCCCCTTGTGCAGCGTTGCATTGAAACTTTTCTCTCTAGCTCTCCCACGTCGACTAGGGCGTCACAATACTCCATGTGACTTATTCTTTAGCCATAAGTAGACCTTGTCAGCGTGCTGACGTCAGTTCCCTTTTTTCCACGCTGTTAACGCATAACGGTTTTTCCTAGTCTCTCCATATTATGGGAGATTTCTTCCTTTTCTGTAGGTGCAATGTTGTTGCAAGTGAATATGTCTCCTCCGCGTAAGTCCGAATTCAAGCCCTGCAGAGAATGTGGCGGTCAATTGTCCATCACTGACTGGCACGATGATTGCCTTTGGTGCCTGTCGTCTGATCATGATGTCGAAGCCTATTAGTCATGGATTCCGATGAATCTGAAGGCTTTAAAAGAAAGGGAGCTGCAGCAACAAATGATGGACGGAATGCTGAATGAATCAAACATTCACCCCACTCAAGACATCGGTGTTAAATCACCGTTCTTTTGCTCACTACTCCACCCCAATTTGGACCCAGCCAAATCCAAATCAGTCTTGATTCTGTTCCTCATGGGAACAGTCCCACCCGAACTGCCAAGCCGAGTCCTCCCTGGACCGGAAACAAGCATCCTGGGACCGGTTTCGGGGTAACACTCCTCATCACCCAGACTAGCTTGAATCCAGTGGCATAGCAAGCAAGGGACCCATGTCTGGGCATACCCATCCCACTTAGGGCGAAAAGTGCTGCGGCAACAAATGATGAACGGAATGCTGAATGAATCAAACATTCACACCCACCCAAGAGATCTGGGTTAAATCCATCGTTCTTTTGCCCACTACGCCACCCCAGTTTGGACCCAGCCAAATGCAACTCAGTCTTGACCTGGTTCCTAATGGGAACAGTCCAACCCGAACTGCCAAGCCGAGTCCTCCCTGGGCCGAAAACAAGCGTCCTGGGACCGGTTTCGTGGTAATACCACTCATCAGCCAGGCTAGCTTGAATCCAGTGGGACAGCAAGCAAGGGACCCACATCTAAAAAGAATGAGAGGCGAAGCTTTTTATGACAAAGGCTAAACAGCAGAAGAGAGGTCGCCGAAGGTCCCAGCCTTGATCGGAGTTGCTGTCTCCCCATATTTCAAGGTCATCCAAATGAAAGCACTAGAAGGAGCGGTGTCATGGTTCTCGACGTCTCACTTTCATGGATGATTCGCCGAGGTCAGTGTCCCCGGGTTCGAAGAGAAGAGAGGAGATATCTCCGACTCCATTTCCAGGGGTTCCTCCGGCGTCGCCTCTGGCTCCGAGGCCGGCGACTCAAACTGAACAGCCTCTGCTAGAGCCAGATTCGGATCCAGTGGTCCCTCTGCTGCATCCCGTGCCAGAACTGCCCATCCAGGATCAGGAGTAATCCGGCGTTCCAGACTCTGGGATTGGAACCATTGACCTTCTTAAATGCTATGTTTAGCATTTTTGTGAGGGCTGCAACTCCATCTGATGCGCCAGCTGGCCCCATGGGTCCACTTTCATACTACTTAGGAGGCTTTCCAGCACATTTCCAACAGGCGCCTTTTATGTCTTTCATGCCGATTACTCCGGCGTCCTGGCCTCCGCCAGCGCCGAGACAGGCAGCACCATTGCAAGAAGTATGAGAGTCCTTGACGCCGATTGATCCTTAATCTGCACCGTCTGGATCCGAACCAGCGACGTGTCACCTGGGACCAAATCCACCTCCATCCGATCAACCGCCGGCGTCGTTGCTGAAGTCACTGACACCGCCTCTGGTGCCGCCGATACTGAAGTTAAGGTCTCAAAGAGAGGCTCAGCGGCTTTTGGAGGAAGAGCGCTATTTGTATGAAATTCAGGATGTTGAAGAGGGTGAGATTGTGGTTTTGGATCCAGATTTTGAAAGACTGGATGTGGCAAGTGCTCTGGATACCTCTCCAGACTGGGGATTTCTATCCACAAAGGGTATTGCACCCCCTGAGGTCACATCTTATCACACTGTGATCAGAAAGGCGGCAGAGATGTTAGAGTTGCCTCTACCATCTGCGGAGTTGAAGTTGAACCTGTTGACTGAGGTGCTTCATTCATCCACATTATCATCTGAATCGCTGCTGCCGTTTAATGAGGCTCTTACTGAACCTATCCTTGAAATATGGCTAAAGCCCAGGTCTTCGGCAGCGGTGTCAAGGTCCGTTGCCAGGAGGGACAAGCCAACTCTAGGGGATCCAGTGTTTTTGTCGTCGCACCCCACGCCTGAAAGCTTGGTAGTACAGGCTTCTTGTTCTGCCAAATTGTCACTTGGCTACTTTCCGGCAGCTCCGGCTGACAGGGAGTCTAAGAGGATGGAGCAATTTGCCAAGAAGGTCTTCTCCTGGCCCTAAAATCAACAAATGCTACATGTTTATTAGGGCGCTAGGTTCATGCTTTAATGGACTCGACAAGGGAGGTCGTTCCTAAGTTGCCTGGGTTTCTCCAGGCAGCAGCTCTAGCGTCACCATCTTAGATCATGCTTGCCCAATGGGAGGACGGGTTGCCTATTTTCTGCCTCACTACCGACCTCTGGGAGGTTTAGACATTGTAGAGAATGGGTATGCCCTATCCTTGTTCGGAAGAGCATCTTCCTCCAGCAGAAGGTGCAAATGCTGTTTCAGAAGGGTGCAATAGGATTGGTTCCAGAGCAGGAACAGGGTCAGGGGTATTATTCCCTATAATTTCTGACTCCCAGAAAGGATGGCCGTTTACGGCCGATCCTCGACCTCAGGATTTTAAACCTGTTACTCAAGCAGGAAAAGTTCAAAATGCTGACCTTGGCACAGGTGCTTCTTGCACTGGAGAAGGAAGACTGGATGGTTTCGATCAATTTGCAGGATGCGTATTTTCACATCCCCATTCTGAAATCGCATCTCTGTTTTACGGTGGAGTCTCAGCATTATCAGTTTGCAGTCCTTTCATTTGGTCTTACTTTCGCGCCTCGGATCTTCACAAAGATGATGGCAGTGGTAGTGGCACATTTCAGAAGGTCTGGGATTCCAGTATTCCCATATCTGTACGATTGGCTGATCAAAGCCAAGTTGCCAGAGATGGTGTTGCACCATTTGAGGTTGACAGCACAACTGTTGTTCAGCCTTGGTTTTTCAATAAATGTACCCAAGTCTCATTGGGAGCCCCTTCAGCGCAACCTGTTCATAGGGGCAGTACTGAACACCACATTGAGTTGTGCCTTCCTGCCTCCTCAGAAGATTCAGGACATTCAGGCTATAATTCCGCTGTATCAGAACAGAGCTTTGGTTCCAGTCCTGAAGGTCTTGCTCCTGCTTGGTCTGTTGGCTTCCTGCATTCTGTTGGTCAAGCATGCACACTGGCATGATGGCTCTTCAGTGGTGCCTCCGCAGACAGTGGTTTCAGCATAACAGAGATCTCAAGGAGTTCGTCAAGATCTCCAGAGACACTGCAGCGGATCTTCAATGGTGGGGTGTGTCCAGCAATCTGTCTCAAGGGAAGCTATTTCACCCTCCACCTCTGGGTGGCCACAGTAATAACAGATGCTTCCATTCTAGGGTGGTGAGCTCATCTTGGGGATCTGGAAACCAAAGGTCTTTGGTCTCCAGATTAAAGATTATTGCACATAAATCTTCTGGAATTTCGGGCGATACGTCTGGCTCTCAAGGCCTTCCTCCCTTCCCTTCACGGTCAATCAGTTCAAGACTTTTTTTGTTGGATTATCTTTATTAATTTTCCAAAAAAGAATACATATAGAAAAGCAAAGCATGGGGAGAGGGTCCACATGCCCCTGTATCATAACATTTTGACAAGATTATGCGCGACCACATACGTTAGAAGAGACAAATAAAGAACAGCTGTAATATTAATAATTCAGCTTGCAATCATGGTCACATTGAGTTTACATCAGTATTGGTATTCTGTACCATAAGTATATTATCTCCAACGTCATTAACAAAATACATAAAGGAAAAAACAAATAAAGAAAGAACCTGTCCAATGTAATCCGTATATGTGCCATGTGCGCCTATAATGAGGGTCCTGCCAGGGCACCACCAATGTGCTTGTTTATGGGTATGTGTCGGGGATCAGTTCAAGACTTAACAGACATTACTGCCGCAATGTGGTATATACACAAACAGAAATGAGTAGGGTTGTATCTTATTTGCAGAGAAGCTCTGCTACTATGGTCCTGGGCTCAGAACCATCAGATTTGCATCATCGCAAATCACTTGGCCGGAGTTCTGAATGTACCTGCAGACAGTCTCTGTTGGCATTATTCAGCTGATCATGAGTAGCGTCTCCATCCGGAAGTAGCTCAGCACATTTTTGGGAGGTGGGGCGGATTCCTCAGTTTGAGCTGTTTGCCACTCACGAGAACGTGCACTGCCCTTTGTTCTGCAGCGTCCAGTATTGGATGCAGGGAGCATTGGGGGACGTGTTTCAATTGGACTGACGCTCCCTGCTGCTCTACACATTTCCCCCCATACCCTTGATTCCTCGGGTTCTGAGGAAGATTCTCCAAGACCAGGCCCAAGTCATATTAATTGCCCCCTTTGGCCGTAAAGGGTGTGGTACACAGACCTTCTTTATCTCTCACTGTGCCCTCCGTTTCTTCTCCCTCTCAGAGCAGCCTTGCACTCACTGGGGCAGGTTCTACACTCTCACCTCCAGAGCCTGCATCTTCATACCTGGAGATTGAATGGGGCAACCTGAGTTGGTTCTCTCTTCCATCTGATGTGGTGGATGTTATTTTAGCAGCCAGAAGACACTCCACCAAGACAGTCTATGCTGGAAGCTGGGCGAAATTTGTGAAATGGTGTGGAGAGAAGTCAATTGGCCCTTTGAAGGCCCATTTGTCGGACGTTTTGAGTTTTGCGCTTTCCCTGGCACAGCAAGGTTGCGTGGTTGCAATGGTTAAGGGGTATTTCTCTGCCCTATCGGCATTCCTTTGTTTGCCTGATGAACCTTCCCTTTTAAGTCCCCTATAGTTTTAAGGTTCATTAAGGGGGCTTACTAATAAGTTTTCTCCCACTTAATTTATTATGCCTCAGTGGATTCTTAATCTAGTGCTTACATATTTTATGTGTTCTCCTTTTGATCCCTTACACAGTTGCCCATTTGGGCTTCTTACTTTTAAAACTATATTTTTTAGTAGTGATAACCTCTGCTAGAAGGGTGAATGAACTACAGGCCCTTAATACTAAGCCTCTTTCGCGACCTTTCATGCGGATTAGTTGGTGCTTAGAATCCACTTGGTACAGTCTAGTATTTTGCCTACTTTTTACCCTCCCCTACATCCATCGAAGGAGGAGGAGAGACTACATTGTTTGGACTCTAAGAGAGCGGTGAGTTTCTATATAGACAGAACTCGTGAGTTCAGATTGCATGACCAGCTATTTGTTGAATATGTGAGAAAAATGAGAGGGAAAGCAGTACACAAGAGGACGTTGTCCAGATGGATAATCCTGTGTATCAAGATCTGCTACGCCATGGCTAAGAAGAAGCCATCTGAAGGTATTAGAGCTCATTCTACTAGGGTTAAGTCTTCAACCTCTGCTTTGGCTAGAAGTGTCCCTGTGGTTGACATTTGCAAAGTGGCAACTTGGGCCTCCGTCCACACTTTTGCAAAGTATTTTTGGCTATTTTGCTCGTTCTGCTTTACAGGATTTTTTTGGTGTAGGCAGGCAGGCACCCACCTTTGAGTGCGGGACTGCTTGGGTATTCTGTTCAAAAGGTGAGGAATCCACAGGTAGATGTATCCATCAGAAGAACAAGTTACTTACCTTCAGTAACGCTTTTTCTGGTTGATACAGTATCTACCTGTGGATTCCTCACTGACCCACCCGCCTCCCCATTGCCTATCTGTGTCTACTGAAAATGAGTTTGATTGTATTTCATGTATGGTGTTCCATTAGGAATGCTATGTAGTTCATGGATATGCTATTGTATATACATTTTAAATGCTTTTTTGTTGTATTTATAAATGTACAGGATTGTGTTGGCCTGTCCCTTATGGCATAGGTGTTGTTAGTTCACCCATTTGCCTCGAAGGCATAGAGAAAATGGGTGGAAACTGACATCAACACAACGATGAGGTCTCCTTATGGCTCCTATGACTCGGAGTCACGTACGGAGGCGTGGCATTGTGACGTCCTCGTCGACGTGGGAGAGCTAAAGAGAAACATTTCTGTGGAATGCTGCACATGGGGGATTTTCAAAAGTTGAGGAATCCACAGGTAGATACTGTATACACCAGCTAAAGCATCACAGACGTAATAACTTGTTCATATTGATGGAGAGGCCTTATGGGGTTTACGGTTAGTGAAATAGGTATCAAGGGTTCCCCACAAAGGTCTACGTTTTGATTTCCATGGAGTGCATTGTAGTGCGATGGTGTCCGCACCTCTCACATGTGCAATCCAATTCAACCATAACTTGAAGGAGGTGGAAGCAGTGTTTTTCCGATTGGTAAAAGAATGGACATACAGGCGGCTGTTAGTAGAATGGCTAGTAGTAGGGCATCATTGGAGGAACTTTGTTGAGGGTCTATAAACCCCATGATGATAGATTGAAACTCATGTTTAATCTGAAATTGGAATAGTGTAGAGAGAAAATTGAATACTCTGTCCCAAAAAGTATTGGCAGTGCAGCAGTAGAAGATCAAATGTGCTAGATCACCTGTTTCTTTATTACAGTTCCAGCAAATTGGGTCATCTAAGAGGCCAACTTTGTATAGACGTGAGGGGGTCCAAAAAAAGTCTATTTGGGAGCCTGAATTTGGTCTAGGAAAGAGCTGGTATAATTTTGTGGGAAACGGGCAATTTCCAAATAAAGTTCCAGTTCTCTTGGGATATAGAGTTATGCTGGTCCCATTTGTCCTTTATACCTAGGTTTAGTCGTGTGGAGATTGGTTGTAAGAGTTTGTTGTATCTTGAGCCCTGGTGTCCAGATCTATTGGCTATGGCAATCAGCTTAGGAAAGGAGGGGTCTTTGAAAGATGGTTTGGCTTTAGATATACATGATTTAAGTTTAAGGAAATTGTAAAAATACAGATTTTCTTAAGTTGGAGTGGTTCTGGAGCTCTTTGAAAGTAAGTGGATAATTTTCTGGGCCTAATTGTAACAAAAAGTGGATGCCTTTAGAGGACCAGGATTTCCAATGGAGTGGGGCGCCATTGATCTTAACTGATGTGTTATTCCAGAGAGATATTATGTTAGAGGACTTTATCAGGATATCTAGGCTGTTGCATAATTTTAGCAAGGCCTGTTTTAGTATTTTGAAAGATTTGTTAGGCTGGTAGGGATGATTTAATTTTGGTGGATAGTAGCATGATGTGGTGAAAGTCTTCCAGTATTGCTCGTTTGAGTAGGAACCAGGCTGGAATGTAGTCTAGTGGTGGGGAGAACCACATAAAGCCTTGTTATGCCAGGAAACCGGATTGGTAGTTTCTAAAATTTGCAAAGTTTACCACACCTAGGACTAAAGGGAGAGATTGTTTCTTAATTGATATCCTGAATCATTTATTTAGCCAGATAAAATTACATAAAAGTTTGTCAAGTTTGTGGTGGAAGTCATCTGAGAGGGTAAGTGGGAGCATGCGTATGAGGTAGTTTGCTACAGGTGTGATATCATTTTCATTGTCTTGATGTGTCCCCACCAGGTAACAAAGTTGGGGTTCCAGCTGTCCAGAAGATTTTGTACCTTCTATCGGGTATTTTTGTTGTTATGTTTTAATGTATCCACTAGGTCTGATCTGAATTCTGTCCCTAGGTATTTTAGGTAGCCATTTTACCATGGCAGTCCTGAGTCTTCCATGAGGTCGTAAGAGCAGAGGGTAATTAGGCCTTTAACTTCAGATTTGTCTCTATTGAGGCTGTAACCTGCAAACAGAGCATATCTATCAATGGTACTAATAAGTGCTTTATTGGAGGGGCGGGCTTTATCTGTCACAATCAGGATGTCATCAGCTTACTCCTCTACTTTTATAAGAACGTCATTATAATCAATATCCGTGATTAAAGTGTTCATTTGGATATTGTAGAGAAGCGTTTCTAGGGCAAGGATGAACAGGGAGGGGAAGAGAGAACATCCCTGTTTAGTACCCTTCTCTGATTTAAAAGGTGGGGAGGCAAGGCCTCCTGCTCTTACTCTAGCACTGCAGTTGCTGTAGAGGGGCATAATCATGTTGATGAAGTCTTTGCCAAGATTAAACTTCGATTGGGTTTCCTTTAGAAAAATTCATGGCACTTAATCAAATGCCTTTTCATCGTCTAGTGTGATGGCCACAGTTTCGGAGGATGTTGTTTTTACTTTTTATAGTACATGGCATAGTAATCGAATATTATCGTTGGACATGTTACCTTTCATAAAGCCTACTTGAGATCTACTAATTAGTTTGTGCAGAAGTGGTTCTAATCGGATCTTTGGGAATAACTACTATGGTGGCTTCATTTGTCGTTCTGGTATTTGAATCAGATTCTGCAAAGTGATGAAATAGGTCTACCACTGTAGGGGTTTGTGAGGGTGCAAATGTTTTGTAAACATTGACGGTAAAGACAACCAGACCTGGGGCTTTGTGTGACTTGAGAGATTTAATTGGTAGCTGTAATTCTTCTGCGCTAAGTTTTCGTCTCTCAGGATAACTGTGGAAGGTTTAGTTTTTCTATGTAGGCTTTGCAGGACTCTGGCGAGGGCTGGCAGTCATCCTGGTATAATGACTCATAGAACTCTTTGAACACGTATAGAATCTTTTGGGGGTTCGTTTGTATATTGTTCTGTTTGTCTTTGATGGAATTAATATTTTTGGGGTTTTGCTTGTGTTTCGGATAGGACACAAGCATTTTCCCTGCTCTATTTGCCTCACAGAGTTTCAGCCCTTTGAATTTGTTGATCCAGACCCCTGCCCTCTCACTTAGTTGTTTATTGTATTAATATTTTTTGTTTATTAAAAGTGTGAGGGTTGTGGAGTCTAGATTCAAGATGTGGAGAGTTTTGAGATGTTTAATCTCAGTTTCTCAAGCACATATCTTATTATTATGTTCTTTGTTTGGTTTTGCCCCTAATTGTTGCTTTAAATGTAGCCCAAAAGGAGGGTTTCGAGATATCGGGTATTTTATTTTCCCAAATGTAGTTAAGGATAGTTTTTTTTCTAGTTTTTTTTTAGTTTTATATAGCACGAACAAGACCCAAAGGTATCAGAGCACTTTACATGAGCACCAGTTGCATTACAGACAGACGCATTCATTTTTTTGTGATCTGGATATATCATCTTTTATCGATTCATCATTAAAACACCATATGTTATTTTTAGGTTTAGTATTAGTCCCTGCTATTGTCAAGGATATGCATGAATGGTCAGATATTAGTCGAGGTAGTATATCCGTTTGGTCAATGAGGTGGGTAAAAGCGTCTGATATAAGCAAATAATCAATTCTCGAGTATGAGGGGTATGGAAATGGGAACAAGGTATAATCCTTGTTCTCAGGGGGTTGTAATCTCGAACAATCCTTCAAGTTAAATCTAGTGCAGATGTTTAGCAAGGCCTTGTGAGATTTTGATGAATGAAGAGGGGATTTCGATTGTCTGTCTAGAGTTAAATCAAGGGGAAGATTAAAGTCTCCACCCACTATTGTTAGTTCATCTCCAGGGACTCCAGGGATATTTTTAGGGTATCACTCCGAGATTCCCAAAAGTTGGGGACATCAGTGTTTGGGCCATAAAGATTAATGAGGTGAATATATTTTCCATCCTGGCAGAGTTTCGTGGTTGCTAGCCTATCCTCATCATCAGTTGAATTAGATATTAGAGTGAGATTGGATTTCTTCGATATTATTGTTATGACCCCGTTCTTTTTATTCACAGCAGCGGGAATAGATAACTTCACTTGTTAAGTGAGGTAGCTTCTTTCTGACCTATTTTAGTTTCTTGAAGTAGTATGAGATCAGCCTTAAGTTTAAAAATATCTTTCTCAATTTTTTACACGTGGCAGGGTGGTTGAGTCCTTTAACGTTCAGTGACACGAGGGTGGTTGAGCTCTTGAACGTTCAGTGAGACTGTTTTCAGATTGTTACCTGAGAGTGTATTAATCATCATTGCAAGAGTTGATGATTGGTCGAGTCTAGTGTATCAGGGTCACCAAATTATGGTGAGAAGGAAGCACAGTGTGTTACTAATAGAAAGTGGGATACTCCCTGGGCCCCACGATCTATAGGCATTTGGAAGCTGCTTAAACAGGACTTGAGCTTAGTGCACTGACCGGTAAGTGGTCTTGAAGTGAGCCATAATTTGCTGTTCACGCAATCCTTTGCACAGTGAAGGTGAAGTAAAACCAAGTGTAAAAACTAGATAGAAGGAAACAGAAAAGTAGAAACCCATCCCAAAAAACCCTACCCTCCCCCATTTCCACCCCCTCACCCATCCCACCTATAACAGGTAACTTGGAGGAGATGCTAAAGAGACGTCAGCCAATAGCTGCGAGACCAATAAATAAGTAATAACTTGTAAGATAATCAAGCTGACAACCTTAGGTCATAAGTGAGATAGATATAAGCTACGCACACGAACATGAGCATAGGCACTGTAGTTAACATAAAGGTTACGTTTACGGCCTTAATAGGCCTGTGTAACAAAAGGGTAGAATCGGCAAACCGCCACTGCCACTCTGGTGAAGCTTAATGTGAAGCCTAATGGTACTAAATATTATGCATTAAGAACATAGTAGTGTAAGTATAAGTAACAGGGTCTTAGTAAGCTAGATGCATGTATTGCCTGTTTGCAACAAAGAATGCATGTTAGGATATTCCTAAGTATACGTTCTGACCAATTAGTAGGAAGCAATGCAGGGTATCGGCGTACGGATTTGGTAATTGTGATCACTAACAAACAGTCAGACAGTGACTACCAATATGAAACAATCAAAGTTTTGCAAAAACAGGTGTGACAAACAGATCAGAGTCTTATCTGTAGTCGAGCAGGGAATCAGTTCTAAGTAGAGCTGAACCAACGGACAATTGAGTAAGATCTGTGTACTGGTATCTTCAGAAAGTGAGTGCTTTCTTTTGTTAGAATTTTAGAAGTGTGCTTCCAATTTGTGATCTTCACGCTCATCTAGGAAAGTAGTAAGGCCTCTGCATCTGTGAAGATGTGGTGTTTGCCATCCACAAGAACTCTGAATCTTGCCGGGCCAGCAAAGAACTGGAGGTTCAATTTTTTGAGGTGGGGATGAAGAGCCAGGAAACCTTTGCTGTGTTCAATCCGTTGTTTTTGAGTAGTCTTGTGGAATATATATTTTTGGGCATTCCAGAGGATATGATTGTGCTTGCACATGTAGTTGAAGATCAACTTTGTGTACTGGAAACGGAGCCGTTTACAGACAATTTGTGTTATTATTGACTTGTTTGCTGGCTTGAATGAGGGTACACGATGTCCATGTTTGAGTTCAAAGTCTTTGGCGAAGGCTATGCCGGTGATTTTGTGGAAGCCATTTTCCAAGAAGGTGATGCATGAGTCCGCAGAGTCTTCTGATTCCTCCGGGATGCGGTTCCTGTCTTCTAGTTCCGATACTTCTTTGTGAAGAGTTTTCATGGATGTTCTGAGCTTTTTGAGTTCTTTCTCTGTTTGGAATGAGAGGTCTTCCACAGCACTGATCCGTTGCTCCACATTAGAGAGCTTGACGCTAATGTTGCTGATGTTTGCTCTTATGGAACTCAGTTCTAGCTGCATTGCATCTGTGTTGGTTTTGGTTGATTTGGCGAGATCCTGGACCTCAGCTAGCTTTTTTACGATCATTTCTATAGTAGTATTAATGTCTGGTTTCCCAATTATCGGCGAGTCGGAGATAGGGGATCAGCCTTGGAGCATTTTAGCAATGTTTTGGTGTCTTTTTCTGCCATGTTCCAGGTACTAGTACTTCCACGAGTGGTAGTGAGCCGCAGGATGAGAGATCACAGGTTTGAAGGCCCGACAATGCTGTCAGTTTGCCAGTGGTGTGCAGAGTGGGCAGCAGGGGCGATGTGCTGGTGCCTTGAGTTTGCCTCAGTGTGATTTTAGCGTTGCTGTGTCATCCGTTGGTTGTTCTGCACTGCAGATTGGGTTGTGAGAGAGACTACCCAGATTGTGAAGTGTGTATCCATTACCCCACAGGTCTACAGTCGTCGATAGGACAGAAAGGCAGGTTATCACTGGTATTAGAGACACTCTCTGGTATTGGAGTGTCACAATCACCTGGTGCACTTGGGGTACAGGGGCCGAGTTGACATAGACAGGAACTTGGGGCCCCTACTGGCAGAGCCCCAGACCTTCAATCAGTGGGCAGCAAACAAGGAACGTTTATGTATGGTAACTGGAGGAGGCAGTGTGCAATGAGCAGACTCTGTATTGGTGTGTCAGGTTCACATGGTGCACCCTCTGGATACATGGTCCGAGGTGACAGACCCATATTGGTAGAGCCCCAGACCTTCAATCAATGGTTAGCAATCAAGGAGAAGTGGTGTATGGTAGCTAGAGGAGGCACAGACACATGGAGTAACTTGGAGTGAACAATGAGCAGACTCAACAGCTAGGCCTCAAATTAAGCAGAATAGTTGGAGATAATTAGTGCCTAATTTTGGGTTCACACGCTGATACCAAGAGCAGCATTCGTTATAGTGTAGGTGTTTAGCCCGAAATCTTTAATGCAACATGTTCTGCGACACCATCTTAAGGTCAGTCATGGTTAGACATGGCGATTTTGTCCGCACATTAGCGTTGGGGGGAAGAGGAGCGATGTCAGCAGATGGAATGCAACCAGCAGCGTCGCAACAGGAGTAGTGATATTGGCTACCTGGGTTGCGGTGGCGATGTCACCCTGAGTGTACTTCAGCTGCTGCCGAGACTAGAGGGAGGAGCTAGGCAGCGGCCATTTTGTTGAGCGGCTCCCGAAGCTGTGTGTGGTGCAGCGATTCATGAAAGTCCTTGAAAAGGATATTCCGACGAGAGTAAAGAGCATTGCTACAAACTAGCACTCATACGCTGTTACCTGACGTCACTTGCGACCGTTTTCGGGTGATGCAGACGATTTAATCTTGATTTCTTGGCTTGCGGTGTCGGGAGCAGCAGAATTACGCTGCCATTTGTCTCGCTGTCCAAGACACACCCACAATCTAAAAAATGTATTACCGACTTCTATTCAAACCTCCAGAGCAAATCACATTGCTGCAACTATAACACAAAAAGAATAAGGGCCCGACAAACGAGACCAACAAAATGTATGAGACTGGTAAAGACATGGTGAAGGATCTAGAGACTTTTGTCTCCACCACATTACTCAACGCCAGTTAGACAGGTAGGGGATCAAGCTAGTACAGACCACAGCGTAATTCTAACCACAACAAATAAGGTGGAGGCAGGAAGTTCCTCTACCGGTCTACAAATAATCAACAACACTGCTCCCCAGCACTTTCCGCCCTGTGCCTGATTGTACTCAAGATACTAGTTACTCTAGGTGTAAAGTAGTGATACGAATAATGCTGAAGCCGTGTTTAACCAGCAAGCTTTGAGCACAGGCCCCGGATAGCCTAAACAGCCATGCTTACAGTGGAGGGAATCAAACATCCCCAGACCGCGTGAAGGACCAAGCATTGATGATGGTTGGAGTTAGAGCATACATAAGTACACCTCCCAGTCCTCGGAGCTCTGCACCACACAATATTTCACCTGTGGGAGTTGTCTATTCACTGAGGGAAGCAAAAGTAAACAGTGAAACATCAAAAACCTGCACTGGTCCCTCGATGGAGAGTAGTCCAACTAACCTGCAACTACTGAACGACTATACACTGCCAGATGTTCCCATCCACATACTGACCAAAAGGACAACTGCTCTGGAATCCAGTGTCTCGCCAGCAAAGATGGGTGGTACACCAAACTTCAACATATCCCTGTACGAGATGTCGGGTGCTAGCTTCATGGTTCCCCTGTCATTAGGCCTATTCACCTCCTATGTGGAGAACTTGATTACATAGATGCCTCCTAACAACACCGGCCACGGTCATATAATTTCTAGATCCCTGTTCTCACTAGAATGGGTGCTGAGCTCAGTACTCACCTTACTTGAGAGCATAGTTTGTGACAACCATCACAGCAACTATCTTCTTACCCTCATACTGGAAGCTGTGAAACCAACTAATCATGAAGCCTCAATGCAAACAAGCACTAGCGCAAGTACTTGGACTATTTCCCCAACTAAACCGGAAGGAGCCATCAACCCCACACCCCCCTCTGCTAATATCCGGAGAAATTCCAAACCAGGGGCAAAAACATCCCATTGGGAGGTCTGGGAGGCAGAGTCCAAGCCCACTGATAAGGGACAATCCAACGAGGTGTACTCTAGTCCTGGCTTTCGCTGCGCAGTAAACTTAAACTGCAACAATCATTGAATTATCAAACTATTGAACTACAAGGCACCGGAAAACGCAGTAAGCTGCTGCACGGACACTAAACCCAATGCAGGCAACAGGCAGTAACTGAACCGCCAACCGAAGATGAGAAGAGTAATCCTGTAAGCCAGATGCTAGAGTCCACCACGCACAAAGTCGTAATCGGCAAGCCAGCACATTACTTAAAAGTGGCAGGCAAAAAGGAGGACAAAAATAGAAGCCTGATTGAAGGGAAAGTTTAAGGAAAGGAGGAGGAAATCACAAACAAAATACAGAACAGCTCTATTAAGCCCCTGTGCAAGAGCTTTCTCTTCATCTCGTATACACCCGCCAGGAGATTCCAAATCAACAATCCTAGGACCACTTATCACCATCAGCAGGGAGGCCCTTCTTGTACCAACGCAATTCACCTTTATCGACCTCTTTCCAGACTCTGTGAGCCCAGGCCCGCTAAATCGTACTGACCTGCTGGAGGTGTTGTGGGCTATTCCTGCACTTTCTCTGATATCATCGCAGGACATAAAACTATTAAATCTGGGTGCCCGGGACCATGCAGCATCCAAGGCAACAAGAAAGGGCACATAGAGTGACGTAGAGTTCTACACATCAGTCACCCCAAAGTTGATCAGTGATAATATAGATTGCCTCCACTTGATGGGCCTTGGATATGCTCCCACAAAGAAGGGTTAATCTAGCTGGCCCACAACATGACCACCAAAAAGAACCGCGGGTTGCACCAAGCAGGCAACAAAAAGCTCAGAAGGCAGCTACAAACTTCCGCCAGACACTCTAAACGATGCAAGAAACATGACACTGATCAGGTGGAGAACTACTGCAGATAGTACAGTTGCTATCATACAGGATAAAAGGCCTGAACTCTGACTAGATGAAGCAAACTGCCATTAGTTGCCAGCAGTCCTTAATAGCCCTAAATCAACCTGGTCTAGAGCTGGCCTAATTCCGACCACACATTTCTAACAGAAGCCAAACCCATTCTCCTGGCCATACCTTTAAGATCTTGGGCAGCGATAACTCCTAAAGTGAGGTAAAAGGAATTACCATCCTGTCATAGAATGTAGCTGAACCGCAGTCGAAACTTGAGGACACCGACTGGATGGGTTTCATTAGCACAAAGGAGATATGTTGCTTCCAGGAGACATGGGCAGAGAATACTCCTGTTGCCTCACTAGCACTTTTGGATTACATGGGGTTTGCTATCGAGGGCAGTAAGTCAAGCAGAGGGAGAGCAGCAGGGAGCCTTCCACCTGAATTTCAACAAATTTGAACTGTACCGCAGCTAAAATCTCCTCAACGACATCTTCAATATATACACTGCATGTCAGTTTGGCCCAATCGCAGGAAAAGACGAGCATTACACTGTATGTTTTCAAATGTGTACCTGAATCCAAGCAGATGCAATAAAGTTGAGGACCAACTTACAGCCTTAAAAACAATTGTCTGCAACATAAGGAACAAGGCAATGGTAAGCACTACCTTCTTGTTCGTGACTAACATCTACCCACCTGACGACCTATGGGAGACTGCAAAAAGTGACAAGGAGAGCAGTTGGGGCATCCCGTCACCTGAACTGGGAAGCTCTCTTCCCCTCAGCAGGCACAAGAAAGGGGAATTATTCAGCAATTTTCTTACTGAACTGCAACTAACCTTTCTAAATGGTTGAACCATATCAGACAGCACTGCAGTCCCCACATTTCGGAATAGCATAAGAACTAGTTTGATTGATTACATTCTTTTCCCAAATGAGTACCTGGATCTGGTGTTGTACATGGAAGTAATTCAAAGACACGAGAGGGACCACGATCCCTTATGCTTCGAGTGCGAAGTCCAGACTGAGCAGAGAAGCACCAAAAGCTTTGCCGGTAGTTCATCCCAAGCAACAGCAGAAGAGTGGTAAACTAGAGCAGAGAAAACTACTTGAACTGCAGGATTGTGCAAATGGCGTGTCTGGAGCACTTTCTGACTAGTATTATGGACAGCGATGAACATGAGGCAATATTAACAAATTGTAACAAACTCTCAAGAGAGCACACGTGCCACTGGTCTGCACCATGGGCATCAAGAAATAATAACGGGAAACCTGACAAAGGTAGGTATGACAAAGAGTGCAGAGCTTCCAGGCAGATGTTGAAAAGGACTGGCGCACCTCCCCAGGAAAAGAGCAGACTATTAGGGCCGCAACAATAGAATAAAAAGCCCTACTAAGGGTAGGAAATTGATTTACCAGCAAGAAGTGTGGCAAGACCTAATCAAGGCAGCAGAGAAAAAAAATATTAAATCTTTCTGGGGGAAAACTGCTGAAATATTTTGAGAAGGCCCAGAATCTCAGGGCCATCATAATCCAGCACAGACCTGGGTAAATTACTACAAGAGTGTGTTCTCCAATGGCGACTGCATACCAGCCCTGGTAGAACGCAATGTCCAGACGCAAACGGGGCGTTTAATCATCTTGCACCAAGAAGCAGAAAGAGCAGTCTTGAAATAGAAGGCTAACAAAGCACATGGCCCGATTGTGTACCACTCGATATGTTTCTCATCAACTACAAGGACTGGTCCATAGCCCTGGCCAAGATATTTAACGTTGTCCTGGGACTAAACAACTTCCCATGTTCCTGGTGATCCGCCATCATAGTCCTATTCCACAAAAATGGAAATAACGTGCTAACGAGTAACTATAGGCCAATATCGCTTCTGGACAGTAACAGGAAAATCTTTGGGTGTGTCCTCCTAAACAGGCTGCAGGCCTGGGCCTATAAAAACACTGTCCTTATAGACGCACAGGCGCGGTTTCGTAAGGCCATCAATACTATCGATCAAGCAGTAAAACTATACATGGTGTGTGTCAAATACACACAAATGCTCAAGTGCCCCCTTTATCTGTCCTTAATCAACCTTAAATCAGTCTTTGCCTTTGTAAATAGATCTAAAATTTTGAAAACGCTTAACAAACAATGAGTTGAACAATATCTTTTACAAGCCATCAAAATTCTACACAATGACACGCATGCCTAAATTCGTTATTGAAGTAGAGGTGAGTGCACCCCTTATTTCAACATGCGTTCGGGGGGTCTCAGAAGTGTGTCCTTCCCCAATTCCTGTTCTCCCTTTTTCTGTTCGATTCTGAAGAATTCTTACTTAAGGGTCACACCGGTGTACCAAAGCTAGGTAATAGTTATCCTCCTGTTTGTAGATGATGCAGTAATACTATCCTGCACACAAAATGAACTGCACAGGAGGCTAGGCAGTTTTGAAAGCTACTGCTGTGTTAAAGACCTCCTTATCAACACGCAAAAGACAAAAATAATGCCAATGAGATCAGCTACACCTCTGATAAAATCTCCAAGAATCGCTGGGCAAGTACTCGAAATTGTCAAGAAATATGACTACCTGGGGATCTCCTTTAATAACAAGCTGTCTTGGCGAGACCACATTGGCAAGGCAGCTAGCACTTTACAGCGGTCTGTCAACACCATTTTGAGGCTCAAGCACAAGAACAGCTGCCACTCATTGAGTGTTGTACTTCAAGTCTATAAGCAAAAAGGAGTGGCAGCAGCAATTTATGGTGCTGAATTATGGGGCTATAGTAGCAGCAAACAACTCTTAAAGATGGAAAATTCTTTTGTAAGATCGCTATTGCACTTGAGCCCTGGCACACAGTTTCTTCCTTCATAACTGGAATTGGGTATGATCCCTATTTCTGAGCTCATAGCCTTAGCCCCGGTTCTGTATTGGCTGCGCTTAAATCATAATTGCCACGGAGAATCATACCTGAGAGCAATACTCAGTGTCTGCCATATGAAGAATTCATCTTAATCCCCGGGCAAACTTTGTAAGAAATTGCCTAAATAGTCTTGGCGTTGAGCTGCTCTTATTAGAACCAGCCCACATCACCAGTGCAGCGGCTACTATGGTGAAAGATGCATTTTTAAATACAAAGCTTAAGGCATACTTTGACTGTGCACACACGTCCATTCAAACCTGCAATTATTTGCACACAAAGCATACTCTGGATGGAACAATACTTAAACAACATCACCCCCGACGCAAGCTGCACTTTATATTTAAAATTCCACCTAGGCATTTTGCCTATTAAAACGTATATTGCCAAATTTACTGTCAGCCATGTCGATTCTGACCTTTGTGACCGTGCAACAGGGAGCCAGGAGATACTAACACACTTCATTAGGTCGAGCCTAAGACAGCGCATGCACTGTCTGCAAGACCTGTTGTATCCTATTCTATGACTTGTGACACACCCAGCGATTCTTATTGGCTGTTGTCTGTGTCAATCAGAAATGCAGCTTTGTTATTGCTGCATTTCAGTAACAGTTCCTCCTTTGTGTGCTTAGCTTTGCTTCTGGTGATTTAACTTAGAGAGCATTTTGTTTGGCCATCACACTGTATAGCATGTGATGGCCCCTCCTCCCTTTTCAGACGAAGCCGCAAATTGTGCATAGTGATCTTTTGTCCATGCTTGCTAAGGGCTCCTAATGGCTGCCTTTCCATTTGTTTGGCCGGCCCTGTCATTTTTTTTTTTAATTAGGCCAAAGATCTCACCCTCCTGATTGGTGTTAAGCCCTCCCCCATCCGAGCATGAATGCTGCGTTTCCCTCAACCCACCATCCATGTCGTTATTTGGAAGAGGGGGAACATTTAGGCCCTTTTCTATGGCATTACTGACTAGCTTGCAACGGTGACCATCCCCATTGCAAGCCAGTCAGTAATTACGTAGAAAAGGGCCTAAATGTTCCCCGTCTTCCACATAACGACATGGATAGTGCCAACGTCCTTGCCCCTTCTCCCACGAGGATTTTGCTGTGGTCGCGTCTCTCTTTGACTGGAGCAGTGAGGACCTGGTAAAGTCAGGTAAGAAGGTAACTGAATCTAACAAAAAATGGAATGCAGTGCCAGTCTCTTCGTGCATGCCTTTTTTTGTTGTTGAAAGATTGGTCTGTTTACCTCTTCTGTCTGCAGTTACAGCATGGAGTAATGAGTCAGCCTGCTTCATCCATTGGCTGTCTTGCACTGTGATGATGTGCCCACCTCTGCCCGAAAACGCTTGCTTCAGTGCCAGGGCTGTGGGTTCATGTATACATATGTATAAAAATGCATGCCTGTCATTGCTTGTTGTTTTACGCAGGTGTTGGGAAGAGGTTGAAGGAGGGCTTCCTGATCCCAGTTGGACTCAGTATCTCTCTCCTTGCTCTCTCCATCAGTGCACTGCTGCCTCACCTTTATTCTACCTTAGATCGCCTCACTTTACTCTCTGCCTACCTCCCCACCATCTCATATCTTTGTCTTGGCTTCTCGTCCGTCTCTCTCCCTCTTTTCCTACTCAGGGTATATTGTGTTCTAATAGGTTCTCACCATTAAGTCGACTAGATGAAAATGTTTGACTGAAGCCCCACTTATTAGCGGAAAGGGAGGGCGGAGAAGAGGCTCCAGGGCCGAAGGAGGATGTAAACCTGTCTTGTAAGATTTTAAGCTGGAACATAGCGGGTCTTAGAACAAAGAGTGCCGATTATAGGTGGCTCGATTTTCTTAAATCCTATGACATAGTGGGTTTACAAGAGACGTGGGATAGAGAGGAGAATTTCTGGATGGATGGATATAAGTCATATTTTGAGCCAGCACAGCCCTCGGTCTCTGGCAGGGCAAAGGGTGGCCTTATAATACTAATATCATTAAAGCTGGTGGGAACGCATTGTACTGTGAACACGGGCTCCAAGAATTGTTTAGCTGTAGAAATTAATACTGCCAATTCAAGGAAATTGTTAATTGTAAATTTTTATAATTCACCTGAAAATAGATTTCTTAATGAACATTTATGCACTTTAAAATATTTTTTAGAGGATTATAGACTGAAACAAACCACGTTTTACTCTATTATAATTTGGGGAGATTTTAATATTCATGTATGAAGGATTGTCAAGTGGTAGACTATCTTGGTCCAGAGGATTTTTCTAATTGTCATTTTGAGCATACTTTGCAAGGAGAAGTTCTGGAGGACGTTTTGGCCACAGTGGATGTATGCCAGCCTGATATACTTACCGTGGAGGGGAGGATCCCCACTTTTAAGGCAAGAGGGCATGATTCTATTATTGATTATATATTTATCTCCCCTGTATTGCTTTCTCAAGTGATTTATTATGGTGCCCAATGGTCCCACTACAGTGATCAGAAACCTGTAATACTTGAGTTAAGTGGGGCAATTGATTTTAAAGGGATCCAGGAACAACTTCCCACCCGCATATGTGTAAAGACTATAGATCAGGGACGTAGGTTAAAGTGGACGAAGGTAATTCCAGAGCTCTTTCTTCAGGACCTAATGCGTAAGGCGGAAAAGAGTTTTAACATATGTCTTAACCCTGCAAATGAGGGGATGGAGGTTTTATTGGCATATGAAGAGATTTGTGTACAGGTGGCATCTGATTTAACGCTGCCCAATAGAAGTTATCCTGAAGTTGGAGAGAAATGGTTTGATAAGGATTGTTCGGAAGCACATAAAAAGCTTATTTATGCCTTAAAGCAGGTGCCAAGAGACCGCCTTCGTATAACGCAATTGAGGCAGTCTTATAAATGTGCGATGTCTCGTAGGAAAAATGAAATTAAAGATAAAGCCTGGAATGACCTGTTATCTGTGGAGGTTTTGAGGGACAGTGCTAGATTTTGGGCTATAGTTAACAAACCTTTCTTCACAGGTATTAATAATAATATGCCCCTACAATGCAATATCACGGAGGACCAGTGGTGTTCTCATTTTAACTCCATTTATGGGGCATCTTATTCCGGGGGGGCCTACTAACTTTTCCTGATCAGGAGCGATGTAATACCTCATGATTTTTACAGAAAAAGAAGTCGAGAAGGCCATCACCCAAATGACTAGTAATAAGGCCCCCGGACCAGACTGTGTTCCGGCCGATTTGTATAAACAAACGCCGCAATTTTGGGCTAAAATTATATCTAAACTTTTGAATGTGGCCAGTAACCATGGATTCCCGCCTTCCTGGTCTCTTTCCACCATTATTCCTGTTTTTAAAAAGGGTCAGAGAGGAGACCCAGGTTGTTATAGACCCATCTCTCTGATTGACTCAGTGGTTAAAGTTTTAGGCAGGGTAATTTTAAGCAAACTTTCGGCATGGTTAGATGATACTGGAATTTTAACAGACTGCCAATATGGTTTTAGAAAAGGCAGAAGCACTTTAGATCAGTGTTTAAATTTGCATCTTCTGGCTGAGAAATATACAGTGGCAAAACAAGGGACGCTACTGTTGGCCTTCATGGATCTTTCCTCGGCCTTTGATCTAGTCAATAGATCAAAGCTATGGGCACTTTTGATAGGCATGGGGATGGACCGTTGTCTAGTGTATTTTTTAGCAGATCTTCCTAAGGATCTCTATGCTAGAGTTAGGGTCACTCAGGATGGCAAATGCACTAAGTACTTTAAAATAGATAGAGGGGGTACGCCAGGGTTGCATTCTAGCCTCCTTACTCTTTACTCTCTATATAAATAATTTAAATACCTCCCTTTGTACCGCTAGCCTAGACATCCCACATGTAGGAGACAGGGTTATCCCTGCTCTCCTATAGGCTGACGATGCGGTTTTATTGGCCCGCACGGCGGTTGGTCTGCAGAGGCTTCTGGATTCTTTTGGGTCCTTCATGCAATCGCTGGACCTTGTTGTTAATAAAACCAAATCCCACACGCCGATAATGGGGCAGAAGCCAAAAAAGTATAAATAATTTTATTGTGAAGGGGCCGAGTTGTCAAGGGTTTCCTCCTTCTCCTATTTGGGAGTTTTATTTGATGAGAGGGGCTTGTGGGCTCCCCAAATAAAGGCTAAAAAATATGCTATGGCAAGGTCCATAGCAGCTATCGAAGGTTTTGCATCTCGACTTGGAGCTAAGCCCCTCGAAGCCTTGCTCAATATATATAGTTCTAAAAGTATTGCTATAGCAAAGTATGGGTCTGCGATTTGGGGATATAAATCCGCAGCAGGGTTGCAGACTCTGGAAAATAAATTTATGAGATACCTTTTGGCGGTTCCCCAATCTACCCCTACCTATGTTATACACCAAGAGTTGGGCAGTGGCTTCGTGGAAGACCTGACTGGTTTGAATCCCATGGTTTACGACTTGGATCAACCCAGAATTGGCATTGAATAGAGAAATTGTAATGGACTGTCTTGCGCTGGATAACGTATTTAAAATTCAATGGTTACAATATGTTAAGTCAACACTTGACAAATTGGGACGACCTGAACTTTTTACTACCCCAGAAAAGATAGTGAGAGAGGACCTGGTTTGGGTTAAAGCACAATTTTTAAATGGGTCATCTGTAGAGAGAGAGGCGTTGGAAATGATGAAACCTACGGTAAAAGCGTATTTCTTGTTAAAAACTGTTCCACAGATTGAACCATATTTGATAATAGTTACAAAACCTTTTCACCGTTTTCTTTTAACAAGATTTCGCCTCAATCTTATTCATTGTCTTTTAGCAGATGTCCAGGGTTGGAATAGGGTAAATGATTTAGGACCCTGCACGTGTGATAATTTTTCGACACAGGATACCATGCATTTTACAATGTTTTGTGACCATTTAGCTCCATGCGGAGAAAGTTTTAAAATCCTATTTTAAAGAGTAGTGGTTTTATACAAGTTAGACCTGCCTTACTATATCTGCAGACGTTAAATAACCCTTGGGAGATTTTTAATGTTGCAAATTTTTGGGTGGCGGCTGTTAGACATAGGAAAAAAAGGGGGACAGATATGGTAATTATGGACTGATTTTATATACTGACATAATTGTCTTTTTAAGTATGGTCTATATTTATGAGTAAGTCACAGAGTGAAAAGGCTTTTTGATAATAACTGTTGTACGACCTATGAATTATGAGCAATCCTTTTTACTGGTATCTTTTAAATTGATCTTGTAAATGGTAATTTTTATCTATCCCAAACTGTATTTAGACAATTTTTAACTCTATTGTATGTATGTATATTTTTGTTTTTTGTGTACTTTTATGGCTTTGTTTAGCCGAATAAAGTGGTTTTCTGATCTGATCTGATCTACTCAGTGTGCAATCCCTCTCCAGCAAGAGCTGTGTGCACCTGGCAGGCAAGAGGGGGTCAAGGAGATGGGAGTCTGCAACGATCCCCCCAGGTGGCATAGTGAGCCTCTGTAGTGTTTTCATTTTCACTGTTGCCTTAAGAGTGCCAGATGTGAAGGGGGATTTAGGCAGCTGTTGGCACAGTTAAAAAGCTCTGCGTTCATGTGTCACCTTATAACATGGCCCATGTCTTCAACATAGGTTCAGTGCGCACTATATTGATTATATGGGTATGTGCGAAGAGGGCCCCAGATGTGCCTTGAAACATAACCTTTATGTAACCCCAATTGTGCATTAGCCGGGCCAATAGCTCTTGCTAAACACTTAGAAGGTCCCGAAAGCGAGACCGATTGCATTGTAAATGCTTGTTTTTATATTGCACTAAAACCATTTACGTACCAAATGGCTCATTCCACTGTTCAAACAGTTTTCGTTCACATCTTGCACAGAAGCATTAGCACTGTGCACCTGATCAGAGTGCCAAATTATTTACAAGCATGTGCCAAGTTACATCATTGGAGCCTGGTTCACGACAAGAAGATCATAGAGAGCTCTCTCTCCGGTCTTTGATTAGTTATAGTTACACCAAAACAGGGACTGTTTTTACCATTTTTACATTTAAAATTTGAAAAGTTTATTTTAATATGTTATTTTAACATGATATGGCGTATATATGCTAATAAAAAATCGATTGATTGAAGTGCAGGAAGATCAAGGCAGGACCTCCTTAGTTATTAAATTGTCACTTCTTAGCAAACGACTGTCAGTTATCACTTTCTGAGCACCGCTGTTTGGGTTGATAGCCGGGAAGAGAAGGTGAGTCAGTAGAATTTATTTTTAATAAGAATCAATCTTCTAGAAAGGGCCTGCCCTATTTTGTCTCTCCCATGAGTACTTCTCCAGGAGACTGATGAGAGTCAGGTGGAGAGTCTTCACGCTTTTTTGTGCTCATGTTTTGGGCACTTCGGTTGGAACAAACATTGTCACCATTTGCTGTGAGAGCCATCACCTTTGACAAAAACTGTGTCTGCTCTGCAGAAGGACAGATACATTCTGAAAAGGAACCCTCCAAAATGGTTGTTGGGATTTGACAGTGGGATCTAAACTATGACACTTGGTTCTAGTTTCAGATTTTTCATGACCAAGGGAGAAAGTGCTAAGCCGAATCTTTGAAATAATGATGAGTTGTAGGGCTAGTATCTTTAAAAAAAAATTATTGTATTATTTACCATTTTCAAGAGCCATCAAGAACAGATTCATCAACATTTTACCTTCCATGCTTCTTATACATAAACAGATCAAATCAACAATGCAATCTTGTTTCCATATGTGCAAGTTATCAATGCCTTACAGCCGAGTATTCCCCTCCCCAGAGTATATCTCCCCCATGACTGATCTGGGTTTGACAGCAGGTATTCAGTGAGGGGCCCCAAATGTCTTTCGGCCTTGAGGATTTCGGTAGCTCCTCCGCTTAGAGTTCCAGTTGGGTTCTACTGTCGGCCAGATCCGGCAACCATTGTTTTTTAGTGGGTTTTGCTTGTTTACCCCAGTGTAATGCGATTCTCCGCTTTGCCTGTAGGAGTGCCACTGCTACAAACTTGCGATTAACCGGATGCAGGCCCTTGACCAATCCCAACAGGCACACTCCAGGATCGCAGCACACTGGCTCTAGCACCATGCCTGTTGGGTTGATGGAGAGGTCGTCTCAGGAGATTTCGACAACAGAGATTCGATCTTGTTTTTGAACATACACGCATCATTGCGTATATCGACACCAATATTAATATGCCCCCTTCTAGTTGAATTTTCAGCTACATCATTTACCCCGCACTTCATGGCAGTCACATTGTTAGGGGCGTATCGTGTTTCAGTTTTAACTATTACTACTTCTCTAGTTACTTGCATTCTACCCAATTTGAGAACTGCATTTTTACAGCAGGAAACCCCCAATTGTAGGAAACCACGCAAAAACAGTACAAGAATGAGAACAGGCAGCAATGATGTACGCAGTCCCTCAAACCACTGGGGAAGCCAGGCAAACCAGCCTTCATACCATTCCTGCTCCGGGGCACCACTCTCCTTACGCATGTTCATTTGTAACTGATGCAGTGTTTGGATGGCAAGAGTGAGCATCCCGTTATCCATGTTGTTGCCTGGGATGAACATGCAACAAGACACACCGATCTTGGCGCACACCCCTCCCTCCATTGCGGTCATCAAGTCCAATACATATCAATGTTGCATCACCATGAGGCGGATGGCTCTTAGTTCTTCCTTGATCTCTTTAAGGCTGAGTTCAGAACTGTTCATCATTTTCAGCATCTGCCATCTGGGTATTTGTAACCAGCGGGCGTTTGCTTTCGTCTGCACGGTGAAAAGGGGTACAGTCCCTCCTGCATTTACTTGTGTGTCAGCAAACAGCCTGAATTCTTCCGGAATGTCCTTGAGCTGAGCTCATCCAAAATAATCAGCAGTTCTTTTTTCTCGAGCCTCATGCAATAGAGTTGTCTTCTTCTGGAGCGGATGTTGGAACAACTCTGACAGATCTTCTCCAGGGATGACCAGGGTCGGGGTGTGTACGGTGATGAGGGAGCAAAGGCCATGCCATCTGGGGACGAGCTGAGCATATGCAAATTCCCCACACTGCCATCAGCATGGTGGTGCCCCATTGCATGTCCAATATGTGCAGTATTGCTCTGCAGTTCTGATTCGTGCCGAGTGGAATTGTTCCTTTACCTCTGAAACACAAGGAATACAATGTGCATTTCTGCACAATTAGGGGTTGCCCCTTCCCCTCTAACCACGTGTACCTATCTATCTCAGTGTCCCATATTTCCTGGCAGGGGTTATCTATGCTGGTATTTAACCCTCCCCTGCGTGACTCATTTCCCTTCGTATCATTGAGGTGGATGGCCCTACACTGGAACTCCATGTCAAGTGTCCATTTGTTATTGAAGAAGACTGCACCAGACACGCTAAGGGACACCCAGGGACCACAGACGGAAGCGGGAGCTGACGTGTTTGTGCACTGGTGCGGTGGCTTTGCTGCCTCCATGATTCTCTTTTCAGGAAATTCTTGGGACCAAACAGTATCTTCCCCTATGTTGCCCCATCTGCGCATCCTATCTAGCTCTGTTTGAAAAGGTACAGTGCTGTGGTATTGGTCTGGTACCGAGTTATGTTTACTACTGCTCTATGGGGTTCTACTTGGTTGGGTTGTATCGTGGCCCTAATCCTACATAGGTACAGACGGAGGAGACATTTTGCTCTTTCGGGGACGCCTACTGTGTGTAGTATCATTGAACATACATAACTTGACGTGGCTGATGTCTGGGCGCCCATGACGGTCATGTGCTGATGCCATGTGTTGTGTAACAGCGCGCTGTGTAGTGCATGTGGAATACTAGCTTTGCGTTCACTATAAGTGATGTGGAAGAGGTCCCTACCCAAGCGCTGTAGAAATGTCAGGATAGGCTTCATTTGACTAGGCAGATTTCTGGCTATGGATGGATGGCCACACCCATACTAAACAAAGGGTATGTAATGTTACAATAATACATAACTTTTGAAACATGCAGGTCTTGGAATGGTTTCCAGAGGAGACATCTGTAGTCTTTTGGCTATCTGGGTTTTCTTTTGCTTTGGTGAAAGTGTGAAAGAGGTCGTTTACAAATGTCCGTAAAAGAACCCACAGTCCGCGCTCTTTGACTTGCACACTTGGGCCATATTGGGGTTCTGAAAGTAGTCGCTGAAGAGGTGATGGGCGGCTGTAAGGGTGGTGCACCTGGGGCTCAGCTGCAGACCTGTTGGATAAGAGCTGTCGTTGCAGGTTAGTTTAGAAAAATGTGCATCCTTATCTATCATCATAAATCAGCCTGGGGGACTCCTATGTCATTCCTTTTTGGGATTTGCTCTTTTTCGTTCGCGCAATTTTAATGGGGTACCAGAAGGTGGCCCCAATTGGGGTAGCTATTTAAAAAAATAAACTGTGATGAGTGGTTGTTCATGAGTCGCCTGGGATTTTCACCTGGGTTTTTACTCATGGGTCATTGTCTCTCATCCCTCACTACCGCGGGAAAGGACGCTTTAGTATGCGGGTGATCTCATCTACTTAGCTGCTGTTATATGAGCATTGTCAGCCTTCTACTCCCCTACCTTCGCCAATGTGTGTGGAGGTAATTTATCAATGCGGCTTGTGTCTTTTGATCTATGCGTGCGCGGGGCGATGTAGTAGAGGGTGTGTTTCACAATTGGTTGTTTCTTAACAATCTCACTGTGCTCTGAGGTCACATGTTTGTCCCTCTAGCTCAGGCATGCGGCGAGCAGTGTGATTCTCCCTAGTGGGGCCAGGTGTCCTGGCCACTCCCTTTTTCTAGAGACTTCTTTTGGACTAGTTTTGGGCTTCTTTTTGCAGGTCTTTGGGCGCGACCCTAGATCTAAATGTGATTTGCTGTCCCTACTGTTGTGTACCGGGGAGGGGCCGGAGAGCTGCTCCGCGGCCCCCAGGATTTTTCTGTGCCAATGTCTGAGATCGAGCCTATGGGTCGTTCCCGGACAGTGTGTGTTAGGCTTTGTGAGGTGGCTAATCACTAGGCTGGGCGGTGGGCTATTATTCCTGGATGTCTTGCACGGAGCTGTGATGGACATTTGTGGACTCCCTCCCTCGCGGCACCCCCTCTCCCTCGGATTCAGGAAATTTGGGCCTGCCGTTCCCAGCTTTGGTCAGGGGCGTCTGACCGGCAATACATTACCCTTGTTGTTTGGTAGGACATGACACGGCGAGCAGGCTTTGGACGCTTGGAAAATTTTGAGGCGAGGAGGAGGCAACCTTTCGCTGAGATGAGGGTCCAGTGCAATGCCAGAAGTTTGTCGAAAGTCGCCCGATGTGGGTAATGGACTGAGAGGGCTGGTGGTTTTGGTGAATACCCCCACTGACTCGGTGTCATGCGATGCCTTACAATCTGTCGGACTATGTGCGTGGACTTTGGAGTTTTATGGGGACACCATAATCCCAAGTGCATGAGAAATCTGGCTCCTGATACTGGAACATCGCCTCATTTTGGAACCAAAAGGGGGCCTCCATTGGCCTGGAGGCAGTCGGCTGCAGTTGGGACAACATGCCATGAGGGAATTTTAGTCCCTGGCCAGAGGCCCGAGAATGGGGTCCCTTTGATCTCGTGATAGGAACCTGTCCTAATTGGACTTGGATGAGGGAACCTGGGTGCCTGTTTTAATGCGCTGGTCAAGGGAGCCGCCCTGCCCCCCCCACCGGGGCGTGGCCAGCCAACCCCGCCCCGGGGGATCAGCAGCAGAGCGGTGCCTAGGCCCCCACAGGCACCTGAATCGTGGACTCTAGCACGGATTCCTGATTAATAAAGCGTACAGCAGCCCTGAATGTTTCCTGAACGCAAATAAAGGTTTGAGTTTTCTCCTGTTGTTGTGTCACTAATCTTTATTGTTGAGATGCGTTGTGAAGTGTGCATGAAATGGGTGTTTCGTGTTGGAGCTTTGGGCTTACTGCGTATTTGGGTTTTGTGTTGGCATAATGGTATTGCCTCCCCAGACAGTCACCCCTCCCTGCCGTGATTGTGGCCCCGGTCCTTGTTGGGCTGGTTTCCCTGTCGGCTGTTGTCGCCACTTGTTCAGCCAACCACCTGTTCTTGTTGTGCTGGTGTGTTTGCTGACTGATTTCCCTGCGGCTGAATGTAAGGTGCATTCAGGTTGGTCTGGGCTTGATTTTGTGGATGGGGATTTTGTGGGGACTGGCCTAGGTTTATCGATCTTTGCTCATGATATGATTTTAACCGGCATCGGTCGGCCATGTGGCCCATTCTGTGGCAATAGAAACATTCTGTGAGGTCTGGCTGCTGCCAGCCTCCATGACCTCTGCTGTTAGGACAAGGTGGGAAACCTCTGGGGTTCTGAGGCGGAGCTCCCTTTAAGACTGGAGCCATTTGCACGCTTGCGCCCAACGTGGCCCTTTTGAGGGTGGTCTTTTTCTATTGGTTGGGCCAGCTTAGCGGGGTCTTGTAGGGCTTGCTCCTGTTTTTCCCTGTCCTTTTCCTGTTTCTTTCTGTAGTAGTGTAATCTGTGTGCCTGTATTTCTCACCAGAGTTTACCCCTTTTTGAGGCTGTTATAGAAGAATGCCTCCTGGGGGCCTGTGTCAGTCCATGGCTGCCGTGTCTCTTGTCCCCATTGTTCCCTCATTCTGTCTAGAAAGTCGGTTACAGTCTCCTGTGTTTTCATGCTTTCTGCCATCAATCCTCCTACATCTGGGCAGTTAGGGACTATTTTCCTCAGGGCCATCCATATCTGGTGCCTGAAAGAATTGAATGCGTCCCGTCATGCTAGGAGTTGGTCAGCGTGACTGCTGGGATGCGGGCTCGTGCGAACACCGTGTTGGTCTGCTCTCCGATGAGGCTGCTGAGCAGACTCTTGACATCGCCTATTGCTAGGTTTATTCCCATGATGTTTTTCTCAAAACACGAGATCCATTTTCCTGCCCTGTCCATCAATGGGGGCAGTTTAGTCCTGAGCTCTTCTTTATCCATCTAAGCCAATGGCACATAGATGGTCCCTGACATGCCCTTCTGCAATAACGTGCATATTTTGGCTTGGAGCAGCTCGGCTGATTTCTCCCCAACATAGCGCTCCCACCTTCGCAGGCAATCCTGCAAGTAGGGGAAGTTCCACTTGGGATCTCTCCCTCCATGCCGGATGCAGTGTTTTGTGACGGGCATGTCTTCTGGTTTGAAGGATCCCTCTTCCTGCCAGGGTCTATCATACTGACCCTTCCTTTCGGTCCAATGGGCTAGCAGGTGGCAGAATAGGCACGCAAAGACCTTGCCTTCTTCTCTAGTCTCTATCTCTCTGGGAGTCATTTTGTCTGACCGGTGCGTTCGGGGGAGCTACGGACGTCTTCGTCGCTGCTTTCCTCATGCAGGCATAAAGGGGCCATGTTATTTCTCCTACATTTTAATTGGGTTTGAACTAGGCTACCTGGATCTCTTATTTCCAGGTTGGCCCCTCTCTTATACTGATGATCTGGTGAGGTTTGGGTTCCCAATAGGGGGCTCCTCTCTGGTTCTACTTCGGACTTCTCTCCGTGTGGAGCCCTGGACATGGCCCTGCTCTTTCCAGGGGCTCTGTTCTCTCTTGATGCTTCCACGGTGAAAGCTCTCTCTCTTTCCATCCTTAGCTTGCGCCTCTCCTCTAACTCACGCCTGGGCTGCCTCCTTTGTTCGGTGCTGTGTGTGGATCTCCTTGATACGAATTTGCCCTCAGATTCATTTCCTGTCATCTCTTCCGCTACCTGAGCATACACTGGGGGAGTATACCCTGTGGCTCCCCTTTCGATGTCGGACCCCGGAAGACTGGGACCTTTTTCCTTGCCCCCACTAGTGGTGTCACTGTCCGGAACTGCTATGAACCTCCCAGTCACTTGAGAGTGTTCTGCTGGACGAGTTGGATTGCAGGCTCCCCTCGCCGCTGGGGCTTGATGGGTTGATTACGATGGACGGGGGGGTCGAACTTCAGCAAACTCTAGCGCCGAGCTTGGGTGAGGCTGGAATCGCCTGGGCTTGCCAGTCTGGTAGCCTCCCAGAAATAGCTCTAGCGGCTCGCTGTCCGGTGAGGGGCTCTCCGGCTACCACAACTGGCGGATTGGTGTATCCTGTTGCAAGAGCGGCTAGGATGGGAGGCATCAGGGAGATCACCTCTGTTCCTGTATACAGTGGGGGAGGTGAATACACCTTGCTTGCGTGTTCTGAACCGGGATTGTCGGTCTGGGCAACCTCAAACATGGTCCGCAGTGCCTCTCTTCTAGCCGTCTTTTACCCTACACATTTGGTCCGAAAGTGTGTCCTCATGTGTTCTATTATGTTGGTGTCGAAGGTTCCCCCCTCTGGCCAGGGGAACTCGTGTGCCTTAGTGTGTGCTTGCCATTCACGTCAAAACTTGCCTAGTTTTTTAGCCTGCGTGGGGAACCTAGTTTGCATGTGGTTTAGAGGCAACTCCATGATTTAGTTGGGAACTTTTCAAGGAACCGGTATATTCTAACTTCTCGGGTCAAATAATCCTAAATTCTAATCTGATCGGGGGGAAATATGTACACAGGATTATGCTGGCAATAACTACTTTACTAAGAGCTCAGCCTTAGAAAAAGATGCATTGAAAATAGACTTTTCACAATACACAAAGCAACAATGCATATGAAGGGTCATAACCTGAAAAAAAGTACAATGGTTAAATTCAAAACGTTGTGAATTTGTAGCAGCGGAATAGCAGATATGGAACAACGGTTTGTGGGAATGGCAACTTTTTCATACGTACATTAAATCATTGACAAGACAAAACAATCAACATAAAATGCAGTTGTAATAATTTCCCAGCACCACAACATCAAGAATGTAACATCTGAACGCTGCAATGACCAGAAAAAGAGAGAGAGAGAGGGAAAGATAGAGCAAAAAACACTGACAGAGAAAAATGGTGACTTCGTCAAAAATACCTTAGCCAGCTCCTAGCATATGCTACCCGATGACTAAGGGAGGCTCTGCATGGTACACGGACTAAGTGAGCCCACTAGTCTGTCAATATCGGCTCTGGGAGAAACATAGCAACAATTTACGTGGAGAAGAAGGAACAACTTGGCAACCACATGTCCTCCTTTGCCAAGCAAAGCTAACCTAATCTCCAAGTTCCAAATTTCCCCTAACGTCCGAATTACACTCTATGTCACACCAGTGGTCCAAGCCAATAACACCTCTCACTTCTTTCAGATACTACCAGTGTTAAGAAACCGGCAGCACTGAGAAAACCCCTTCAGACTAAAAAATAAGATCAAGGTGTTGGCCCTATATCACACCCAGGGCCTATGCGTACCATCTGTGTCATGCCTTGTGGTCCAAACGGTGAGGCCTCAACCCTGTATCACACCCAGGGGACAAGCGTACCATTGGTGTCACGCCCAGCGGTCCAAGCGATTCTCCAACCTTCACCTTTCCTAGCGTGCTGACTATCGAAAAAACGTGACCTCCGCAGGATCGCCTGCAAGGCCGCCCTGCGACTACTTAGTTCGGACACATAAAATAGACAATATGTCCGATTTCTGGTAGTGGCAGGGCGCTCGGGTTACATTTTTGCACTTCTTCCTAGTTTATCATACAGCAAATGCTGGTACTAAGGATCAGATATAGTCTCTTACCCATTAATGGCGGCTTCAGGATGGACCTCCACCCGCGGATTCAGCAGAACTTTCAATGAATTGCGGCGTCTGCTCACCTTCCTTGCTGCGCAGATGTTAATCCGTTCGGGCAGGGTCATTTTCCATCGGCTGCAGTTGGGCTCGAAGAACCAATCTCTCCTATGTGGTTCGCCAAAATGTTGCTGGAATGTTAATTTACCTTGAAAAAACAAAAGACAAGAGGCATTTGGCAAAACCAGAACAATTGGTTTAATTAAATGCTGCGGCCGGGAAACATTTAAAGAAAAGGGTCTGAGGACTGTCTCAACATACATTTGTTCTGAGTGCCATTGTATACAGTCTTTGGAGCACCATGAAACAATTTCGATCTTATTTTAGAAAAAGGAATGTGGGCTTAGTCATGGAGCTGTAAATCAGGCCACCTGATAGCGAATGCAGGTGGGTCTCGACCTTGCGTGGACACAATGAGGGCTAGTGGGTGAAGTGTCCAGATGTCTGGCATGAGGATCGCGTGATCGCTGCGTGTACTGTGTGTGCCATGTCCTGATTGGCTGAGTGTTCCTAACTTTATGTAGTATCTAACTTTATGGTGTTTTGGGAATGCATGCACCCCTCCGGCCATATGTGCTTTATTTGGGCCAATCTCCCAGGACCATTGTGGTGTTGCTGCCTATCTGGGACTAATTTAGGTTTTTCATGTTCACGCGTTTGTCCAGCTGGTTACGTGCCACCCCACCTGTGATCTGTCAATCAGTAGCCTCAGGCCTAGGTAGCAGGGCTTGCCTGACCACGTATTTCTTACTCAGGTTGATGGAGAGTTCATCTTGGAAGATTTCAACTAGTGATTCGATCTATGTCTCGGAAGATTTCAACTACAGTGATTCGATCTCGTTTTTGAACATACACGTATCGTTTTGTTCGACATCAATATTAACAAGACCTTTGTCTCTGTATTTCATTTCCAAATAGTAAACATTATTTTTAAATGCAGCCCCCTTCTCATTAAATAGACCAGTGCTGCTCTTAACAAAAAAAGTTTTTCTTTTTAAAAGACAGTGGGAGAGCAGGCAGTGGTCTGCTGGATCCTCTCGTGATTTGTTTGTAGCCCCTTCTATTGTGCATAGAGAGACTACATCCCCCATGATGTCATAGTGCACAAGTACATGACGTCTCATGATGCATATTCAGGGTATTAGAACATACATTTATTTGAGAGGACATAGACTGAGATTCATTAGTTAGAAACTTTACTTGGCGCTTTAACAACATAGGGGTTTTATGACTATTTACAAATAATCTAAGCCTTCTGCTACATGTGGATATCAGCCGTCATTGGGCTCATGGAGACTACATCTCCCATGGTGCAATAGGGCATGATGCAATTGTATCACATCTAATGACACACTTTTGGAGCTAAGAGATACGCTCAATCCCTATGCCAGCGTCTCCTTCTTGGTCCAGAGAGATGCACTTTTAACAGGGACTGAGCAGCATTACAGGTAAGCTCAATTCTGTCTTCTTTTAACACAGAGGAGGCCACATGCTGTTCCATTGGTTACCAGTATTCCTCTGTGCACTTGGGGAGATACTTATGTGATAATACTGCATGGCCTCTGACTGCTTATCGGATAGCAGTTAGACGCCACCATATGAAACACCACTTTAGCAGACCCCATATTTCTTTGTATACACTATCTTTATATATACGAATAGACTACTTCACAAATGACGATATATCATCTATCCCTGTAGTAGCCCGGATCCTGTGTAAGGAAAAAGGTACCCCCTAAGATACGTATGAGGTCCAAGAGTACAGGGGGAAATAACAATTATCAATAAGAGACACTCTTGTCTGACCTACAATTATTTGCTAAACGGCCTCCCTTAGGCTCATATTGGAAGCAGGTGTATCATAAACCACTCGGGCAAGGTGCTTATTTAAAAAAGGTTATATCTGATTTTTTTTCTTCTTAGATATTCATAATATATATTTTTGGGGAGAAAAGTTTTTTTTAAATATACAAGAAACTTTCTTTTTTGAACATATAAAAGTATGAATTCATATAATTACCAATTAGACAAAAATGATACAAAAATTATTTGTGTTAATACATCAAAGACAAAATGTCAAAAATTACCAAACAAACAATAACATAATAACAATTACACTCCAATGAATATCATCATAAAATACATTACCATTGACCCCATGCACAAACATCCATCAATCATACTAACCAGCCATAAACGTCTCATCCACACCACACAATCATACACAAAACAAAATATGTTTAGCCAGGGAACTCCTGATGTATAGGTTGACAAACACTTAATCATAGATTCAGTGGTGAGAGTCAATCAAAAAAGGTATCCACTGATGTGTTGTCATGTGTAGGGTTCCCTTGTAGTAGGTCAACGCACGTTTCGGTGGATTTGGGTTGTTGCCACCTTCATCAGGACCTTGTATTTTGGTAAACAATTCACAAAGGTGAATGGGGGGTTCTCTTTGAACACATTGGTACAGTGTATAGATGTAATTTTCTTCTGCGTGTATCGTCCCAGCTAAGACCATTCAGGCTTGTCCAAGCCTAAGGGGAGTACCAATCTACTGTTGCTCCACCTGACATGTAGACTAGGGCATACTGTCCAATTATTTATAACTCTGCGTTTTCACGGGGCATTCTTTAGTTTCTGTGCTTGAGATATCTTTTTAGAAGTTTGCTAAGTTTGTCCGGGGTGCTCCGCAGCAGCCCGGATCCTACCATTTAGTAACAAATAGACGCCATTCTCTTCCAGAGGATCCTCATCAATAGTCTTATAGTGTGGGGGCCCTGGAGCTCTTCTTAAATATTATACATATATCACTTAAATATTATATATAGAGAGCACCTCTTAAATATATATATATTCACTGAAAAAACCATAGGTTTTAGGGACTAACCCATGCATTCAGTAAGATACGTTTAATCACTCACTTATAGAGTTAGTCACGCACCTACTAATTCATCCATACAGACACTTATACACCCACTCATTCTTCAATACGCCTTTCCCTATATATATTAAAAATATTTAAACTTTACAGAAACACACAGTCACTGGATGATGTCATCAATGATGTCATTTGAGATGTCATTTGAGATGTCATCAGTGATGTCACTGACCATGTCATGAGTGATGTAATATGTGACGTCATCAGCAGTGCATTGCGGGGGCGCGAGTTATAGTTAGCTGAACTAACTATAACGGGGGAATTTCACTGGTTTTGTACGAGTGAAATGTTCAACTAACTATAACTGTCCCTAAAACCTATGGTTTTTTCAGTGAATTTGTAAGGTTTTTTAAATGCTAATTTCTAACTATAACGTGCCTGAAACCTATGGTTTTTTCAGTGAATTTCAAAGGTTTTTTAAATGCTAATTCCTAACTATAACATGTCTGAAACCTATGGTTTTTTCAGTGAATTTAAAAGGTTTTGTAAATGACAATTTTTAAATGTATTAATTGTTATATTTATTTTTTTGATACTGATTTACTACATTTTTTTAAACTATTTATTTTTAGATATTTTATTTTTAAATTACATTGTAATTACATTATACATTACATTACAAAATATACTTTCTCAGAATGATTTACTTTAGTTTAAATACTTTGCAAATAGGCAATAGACTTTTAAGTACAGTAGTTACAGTTGTTGCAATGGGCAACACAATTTCAAACACAATGCAACATTGAGCTCAATGTGAATTTCTAGTTAAATGCAATTAGTTACTTTATGGATTACTTTTCTAACCACAGGACTGGATCCTAGATTCAGTCCTGGGACATCTCCTGTAAACAGTTGAGTAAAAGCGTTTTGGTTACAGTAGTGATTTTTAAAGAATATTATTGTATTTTAAAAGTTGACACTTTGAAACTTTTTCACATAGAATCACCAATGTTATCCTATGGGAGGAAATTCACTTAGCAGGTAAGTAGTGTTATCGTTACTTTTTCTTACTCAGTGGTGGATCCTGGATCCAGCACTGGTGCATCTCCTGTAAACAGTTGAAAGAATGCGTTTAAGTCATACAGGCGATTTTTAAGGAATATTTGTAGTTTGTGAAAATCGACACTTTGAAACTTTTCTGCTGAAAACCAGACAATGGATTCCTGTGGAAGGAAATACAAGTTACTGGTAAGTACGGTTAGAATTGCTTTTCAGGGTCAGTGCTGGGCTAAAAGATGCAGCACTGGGTTCTCTCCTGATAGCAGGTGAGTAAATCGGAATTAGTAATTTGGCTGATTTTAGAGGAATATTATAAAGTTCCAAAACTCCACACTTAGAAGAATTTCCAAGTGAAACCAGTCAATGTTAGCCTATGGAAGGAAATTCAAGTTACTGTTAAGTACGGTTAGAATTACTTTTCAGGATCAGTACTGAGCTCAAAGATGCAGCCCTGATGTCTCTCCTGATAACAGGTGAGTAAATCGGAATTCGTAGTTCTGCTGATTTTAGAGGAATATTTGTAAGTTTCAAAAATCGACACTTAGAAACTTTTTCAGCAAAAAGCAGGCAATGATATCCTATGGAAGGAAATTCAAGTTACTGGTAAGTACGGTTAAAATTACTTTTCAGGATCAGTACTGGGCTGAAAGATGCAGCACTGTGGTCTCTCCTGATAACAGGTGAGTAAATCGGAATTCGTATTTCGGCTGATTTTAGAGGAATATTTGCACAATGGTGAAGGAAGGGGGTGGGGCCTGAGGTGACATCTGCAAACACGCCCTGTGGCGCGTTTTAAGTTGGAGAATTAATTCCTCCTCAATCCCGAGGGTCCCTAGGGGCCAACTAGCCCACCAGATACCTCCAGTATGCGCCAGAGAGCTGCGTTGCAGAGAGGTGTTCAGAGGCCACGCCCCTTTTACAACACTCTGCAACGCAGCTCCGTGGCGCTTACTGGAGGTACCTGGTGGGCTAGTTGGCCCCAGGGACCCTCAGGATTGAAGGGGATTTAATTCCCTATCTTAAAACGCGCCACGGGGCCTGTTTGCACACATGTCACCTCAGGCCCCGCCCCCTCCCTTCACCACTGTGCAAACGCGCCCCGTGGCGCGTTTTAAGTCGGGGGATTAACTTTTACTTTTAAAAATCGGCAGAAAACGCGCTGAATGCGCGGATCCTGCCGATAAAAAAAAAAAAACGAAGCGCGCCCAAGTCCCGGGGGCATGCGGGTCTTTATTATTAATTATATGGGGGGGCCCCTAAGGCCCCCCCAAGCCCCGGGGACCGCCACCCCCCGGGGCTTTAAACAAAATGGTGCGGGAGGGCTCTGAGCCCTCCCGCAGCCCGAGGACCGCCCCCCGGGGCTTCTTCTTTTAAATTAAATCACCTGTGTGAGGGGGCTCCAGCCCCCCCACAAGCCCCGGGGACCGCCACCTCCCCGGGGCACTAACAAATTTAAAATGGGGGTCCGTTTTGGGCCCCCGAAGCCCCGGGGACCACCACCTCCCCGGGGCTTTGCAGATGTGGGGAGGGGGGCCGCGCGGCCCCCCTCCTGGAGCCATTGATGGCCCTGGGGACCGCCACCGCCCAGGGCCGGCTCCTGCCGTGTCCCGGGGTGCTCACCCCCGGGATACTGTAGTTTGCAATGACAGGACGGGAGCCTCGCGGCTCCCGTCCTGTCATTGCAAGCTGCTGCTTCATTGAAGCGAGAGCAGGAAACCTGCTCTCGCTTCAATGAAGCAAAGCAGATTGCTTTCCACATGGGGAGCTGCATGTCAGCAGCTCCCCATGTGGAAAACAATGCCGGCTCCCGAGGGACGCGGGGAGCCGGCTGGGACCGTGGGGGGATTGGGGCAAGTAGTGGCCCGGGAGGGGGCCACGCGGCCCCCCTCCCCCCAAAAAATAAAAATAAAAATAAATAAATAAATAAAGGCCTGCCCCGGGGGATGGGGTCCCCGGGGCAAAAGGAGGCCTGAGGAGGGGGGCCACGCAGCCCCCCTCCTTAAAAAAATAATAAAAAGAGTGGCCATGCCCCGGGGGATGGGGTCCTCGGGGCCGGAATCGGCCACGGGAGGGGGGCCACGCGGCCCCCTTCCCGTTTTTTTTTAAAGAAAAAAAAGGGGTAAGGCCCTGGGGGATGGGGTCCCCAGGGCCTAAAAAAAGGAAAAAGGAAGGGGGGCCACACAGCCCCCCTTCGAAAAAATAAAAAAATAAAACGATCGGGCCGCAGGCCCCGCCCCTTCCTTTACCACTCTGCAAACGCGCCCCTGGCGCGTTTGCAGAGAAGCAGACTCCCCTTGAATACTGGGGGTCCCTGGGGGCCAACTAGCCCACCAGGAACCTCCAGTATGCGCCAGGGGGCTGCGTTGCAGAGAGGTGTACAGAGGCCACGCCTCTTTTTACACCTCTCTGCAACACAGCTCTGTTGCGCTTACTGGAGGTACCTGGTGGGATAGTTGGACCCCAGGGACCCTCAGGATTCAAGGGGACTTAATCCCCCAACTTAAAGCGCGCCACGGGGCGCGTTTGCACAGTGGTGAAGGGAGGGCGGGGCTTCAGGTGACATGTGTGCAAACAGGCCCCGTGGCGCGTTTTAAGATGGGGAATTAAATCCCCTTCAATCCTGAGGGTCCCTAGGGGCCAACTAGCCCACCAGGTACCTCCAGTAAGCGCCACGGAGCTGCGTTGCAGAGTGTTGTAAAAGGGCGTGGCCTCTGAACACCTCTCTGCAACGCAGCTCTCTGGCGCATACTGGAGGTATCTGGTGGGCCAGTTGGCCCCTAGGGACATTCGGGATTGAGGAGGAATTAATTCTCCAACTTAAAACGCGCCACAGGGCGTGTTTGCAGACATGTCACCTCAGGCCCCACCCCTTCCTTCACCATTGTGCAAATATTCCTCTAAAATCAGCCGAACTACGAATTCCGATTTACTCACCTGTTATCAGGAGAGACCTCAGTGCTGCATCTTTGAGCCCAGTACTGATCCTGAAAAGTAATTTTAACCGTACTTACCAGTAACTTGAATTTCCTTCCATAGGATATCATTGCCTGCTTTTTGCTGAAAACGTTTCTAAGTGTCGATTTTTTAAACAAACAAATATTCCTCTAAAATCAGCAGAACTATGAATTCCGATTTACTCACCTGTTATCAGGAGAGACCTCAGTGCTGCATCTTTCAGCCCAGTACAGATCCTGAAAAGTAATTCTAACCGTACTTACCAGTAACTTGAATTTCCTTCCATAGGCTAACATTGACTGGTTTCACTTGGAAATTCTTCTAAGTGTGGAGTTTTTGAACTTTATAATATTCCTATAACAACACCTGAACTACGAATTCCAATTTACTCACCTGTTATCAGGAGAGACCTCAGTGCTGCATCTTTCAGCCCAGTACAGATCCTGAAAAGTAATTCTAACTGTACTTACCAGTAACTTGAATTTCCTTCCATAGGCTAAAATTGACTGGTTTCACTTGGAAATTCTTCTAAGTGTGGAGTTTTGGAACTTTATAATATTCCTCTAAAATCAGCCGAACTACGAATTCCGATTTACTCACCTGTTATCAGGAGAGAACCCAGTGCTGCATCTTTTAGTCCAGCACTGACCCTGATAAGTAATTCTAACCGTACTTACCAGTAACTTGTATTTCCTTCCATTGGAATCCATTGTCTGGTTTTCCGCAGAAAAGTTTCAAAGTGCCGTTTTTCACAAACTACAAATATTCCTTAAACATCGCCTGTATGACTTAAACGCATTCTTTCAACTGTTTACAGGAGATGCACCAGTGCTGGATCCAGGATCCACCACTGAGTAAGAAAAAGTAACGATAACACTAATTACCTGCTAAGTGAATTTCCTCCCATAGGATAACATTGGTGATTCTATGTGAAAAAGTTTCTAAGTGTCAACTTTTAAAATACAATAATATTCCTAAAAATCACTACTGTAACCAAAACGCTTTTACTCAACTGTTTACAGGAGATGTCCCAGGACTGAATCTAGGATCCAGTCCTGTGGTTAGAAAAAGTAATCCATAAAGTAACTAATTGCATTTAACTAGAAATTCACATTGAGCTCAATGTTGCATTGTGTTTGAAATTGTGTTGCCCATTGCAACAACTGTAACTACTGTACTTAAAAGTCTATTGCCTATTTGCAAAGTATTTAAACTAAAGTAATTCATTCTGAGAAAGTATATTTTGTAATGTAATGTATAATGTAATTACAATGTAATTTAAAAAATAAAATATCTAAAAATAAATAGTTTAAAAAATGTAGTAAATCAGTATCAAAAAAATAAATATAACAATTAATACATTTAAAAATTGTCATTTACAAAACCTTTGAAATTCACTGAAAAAAACCATAGGTTTCAGACATGTTATAGTTAGGAATTAGCATTTAAAAAACCTTTGAAATTCACTGAAAAAACCATAGGTTTCAGGCACGTTATAGTTAGAAATTAGCATTTAAAAAACCTTACAAATTCACTGAAAAAACCATAGGTTTCAGACACGTTATAGTTAGAAATTAGCATTTAAAAAACCTTTGAAATTCACTGAAAAAACCATAGGTTTCAGACACATTATAATTAGAAGTTTGCATTTAAAAAACCTTACAAATTCACTGAAAAAATCATAGGTTTTAGGGACAGTTATAGTTAGTTGGACATTGCACTCGTACAAAACCCGTGAAATTCCCCCGTTATAGTTAGTTCAGCTAACTATAACTTGCGCCCCCGCAATGCACTGCTGATGACGTCACATATTACATCACTCATGACATGGTCAGTGACATCACTGATGACATCACTGATGACATCTCAAATGACATCACTGATGACATCACTGATGACATCATTCACGTGATAATCTGATGCACCTCCTCACACCCTAATATAACCTTTGATACACCCACTCTAAATTACAGACTGCCATTCGCAAAACCATAGACACTCCAACACCAATAACTACATACCCACTCATTGATTCTTAGGTCTACACACACATCCACTCACTCACCTGTACAGTCACTCATACTTATGGTCACTCAGTACAGGACTATCATATGCACTCATACTCCTATATAGACACTCAAACACCGCCACTCATCCATAGAGGTACTCACACACCTAGTCAGTCATGCAAATAATTAAACACACTGCCATTTACTCACCTATACAGTTATACACACACCAGCTCACTTACTCATACAAATACTAGCACATTCTTACGCTCTTATACAATCACTGATGCAAGCACACACTCATCCATACAGTCACTCTCACAATCACACACTCTCGCTTATAGCTATTTATATACTCCAACACACATATATACTGCCTTTCACATATGTAGTTACTCACACATGTACCACTGGGACATACATTCACTCACTAATACACTCTTACACACACTTACCCACCCATACAGTCTATCACAGATGCACTCTTGAAACCATCCACCCAGTGAATCACCCACTCACACATCTATGTACAGAGTCGCACCCACCCCACCTCACCCCACCCACACAAACACTCAGGCACCCATACAGATACTCAGACAACCAATCAATAACTCATATAGACACTCATGTAGCTATTCACAAACCCATGCAGCCACTTACACAGCAACAGACAGACGGATACAGACAGTCACCCAGTTTAGTCACTAACCCATGCATTCAGTAAGATACGTTTAATCACTCACTTATAGAGTTAGTCACGCACCTACTAAATCATCCATACAGACACTTATACACCCACTCATTCTTCAATACGCCTTTCCCTATATATATTAAAAATAATTAAACTTTACAGAAACACACAGTCACTGGATGATGTCATCAGTGATGTCATTTGAGATGTCATCAGTGATGTCATCAGTGATGTCACTGACCATGTCATGAGTGATGTAATATGTGACGTCATCAGCAGTGCATTGCGGGGCGCGAGTTATAGTTAGCTGAACTAACTATAACGGGGGAATTTCACGGGTTTTGTACGAGTGCAATGTCCAACTAACTATAACTGTCCCTAAAACCTATGGTTTTTTCAGTGAATATATATATATATATATATATATATATATAGCAACCTTGTATGTAGTACTTGATATATGTCTGCAACCTATAGAAGGGGTAAAAAATGGCTAGATTTCATTTACTTTACTTTTTTAAGTTTAGATTTCTTTTATTGGTTTCATTCAGGTAAATAACAAACACAATACGAGCATATGTTGCACATTCGGAGTATGGTCCTTCTACCGCACTGCTCTTGAAGGGATGAACAATGAACAAATAAACCCCCCCCCTCCCTCCCCTCCGCCCTCTCCCTCTGTCAAAGCCAGTTTCTGGCACAAGGTCTGGCGAGGCACCACCCGGATGAGACACTCTTGTAGGTTGGGTTTACTGTTGCACTCGCTCCTCCGCGTCAGCCCTTTGGGGTGGGTCCGTTAAACGCAGTGTTCTCAGATACTTGGGGCAGGTAAGTTCTGTAAACTCCGATGTCAACAATTTGAGGAAAGGCTCCCACAGGTCATGAAATGAGGCGGTTGGATTCGTTAGGGATAACGAAATCTTCTCCATTCCAAGAATGCCCCATAGCCTATGAAGCCATCCCAGCCGGGTTGGAACGGTTGTGGTACCCCAGTGGGGCAGAACATTTTGCAGTGCCGCCCCCAATGCAAGGCCCATCTGCCTGTCTCTGCGCGACCTGAGCGGGAAGGTAATCAGGTTTGGGAGACCTAAGAGGACGTAGGCCGGAAAGCGGGGAATTTGAGTGTCGAAGTAGGAGTCTATTTCATCTAATATCAGTTTCCAGTAATCCTCCAAGGAAGGGCATTCCCATAGCAGGTGAGTCAGGGTACCCAATGAACCACAGCCTCTCCAACACTGGGGGCTCCGTGTTGGGTTGCCCCCATGGAGCCGGGGAGGGGTGAGGTACCAATAGGTGGCAATTTTCGTGGCCGTTTCAATACCCGCCATGTTTCGCGCCGTGTGTCGGGCTCTATAATATATGTCTGTCTATTCTTTCTGCGTCAGTGATCTAATTCAGCCTCCCATCGTAGCTGACCAGTTGATTTCCCACTGTCCGGAGTTCGATTTATGAATCTGTATAGGTCGGATATCAAGCGGGCATCTGTATGTCTCGTGAGGAGCCACTTCTCGAAAGGTGTAAGATATCGTTCAGCCCCCTCCCGCACCCCAGGGTGCATTACCCAGTGACGGATCTGTGTGTAGTGAAACCGCTCCGTTTCCGGGAGGCCATGCTCCCTGCGAAGGTCGGAGAAGGCTATGGGGCCTGCAGTATCAAAGAGTTATCCGATAGAGCGCACGCCGCCGAAACACGTCTAGGTCGTTGTAGGGATTAAAACTTCTTTATTGTCATCATTTCACGGAGTCAGTGCCTGTCTGTTCGCCGCCGTCAGGATTGGAATACAATATATATATATATATATATATATATATATTCACTGAAAAAACCACAGGTTTCAGGGACGTTATAGTTAGTTGGACATTTCACTCGTACAATACCAGAGAAATTCGGCCGTTATAGTTAGTTGAGCTAACTATAACTCGTGCCCCCGCAATGCACTGCTGATGACGTCACATATTACATCACTCATGACATGGTCAGTGACATCACTGGTGACAACACTGATGACATCTCAAATGACATCACTGATGACATCATCCAGTGACTAAGGGGCATATTCACAAGGAGATTTCGCCGAATTAACGGCACTTTATCGCAGCCAAAGTCGTGATAAATTTACCTCCCCATTCACAAGCCCGTGTTAACAGCCCACAGCACCAGTTTACCCGCGATAGCAGCCGCAAAAACATCGCCACAGAGGACCCCCGCAAATATCGCTAATGAGATGCAGAGTAAGCGTTCCTGTGCCAAAAGCCGAGACAACATCACACCTCAACATCCACAACGACCAGCCACATCGGCGATAAGAACACAAAACAGGCGATAAGGCACGTTAGCACCAGGAAATTTACACCTGCTCTGACCTGGTGTAAAGTCGGACGGCAGCCAGCACCACAAAAGGTGAGCACAGCCCAGGGCCACATCCGAAGGGCAACAGATGCCATGGAGCCACTCATCATGCGGCCCGGACACCCAAGAGGGCCACAACACCCACCGCCACCACCCCAGGACCCCAAGCCACACCCGGAACTCCCCCCCCCCCCGGACCACCACAGACGCAGCGCAGACAAAGACAGCGGACCCCCAGGAAACGTACCAGCTGCACAGACCTAACATCTGACAATGTCACCGTCCACTACAGGCTGAAAGGGACAACCATCCTACGCATCCTGACCATCATCGCCTAACAGGCCTACGGCACCAACACAGCGGACAACTAACATCCCACCCCACACAAAGCTGCTGGCTTGCCTGCACCTGTTGGCCCCTGGTACCCCCAAACAACACCCGCCAGAGTCGGAGGAGTCACACAGCCAGCCACATCCAAGTCCCCCACACCTGTCCTGGACATCACCATCACCCTAGTACCCCAGTCCCCATACGTCCAACACAATGCGCAGGATCCGCTGGAGACCAAGCAAGGACCATACGCCATAGCAGGATGCACGCACGTGTCGGGGGCAATCCACAGCACACATGTACTACCTGTGCCCCCTGGTGACACACCACACAATCACCTCAACAGGAAGCACACGTCTCACATCAATGTGCAGGGAACAACAGAACACGGTGGAACCTCCAACAATGTCACCTTCAAATACACAGCCAGTGTGCATGATACCTTCATCCTCCGACAGTCCTTCATCAAACAGCTTTCCCAGGATGGCAACAAGGGAAATGCACACCCCCTTGGCAAGTTCGAAATGAACACCCCACACACCTCAACTCCACAACCATGCAAATCACAACTCTGGCAATGCACACGTCACAAAATCACAACCAACATGCACAACAACATGACCACGCACCAGACACAACAGAACAACTTACAATGGTAACCTGGGCAAGCCCTGAACATGAGCCATCAACGGCATGGTACCTCAGCCACATAATAGCCGAATGTGGGGAGAGGTGGCAACCAGGCATGTGTGAAGGATGCAGTAGAACCATGATCGGGAAAGCACACAATGCCAAGAGTGGCGGAGATGTGTTGGACAGACCACAGGATGCAGAACACACCCATATCCATGGCGACATACACCTCTGGCGTATGGAGTACAGTGGACGCAACCATGTCACCCCAGTCAGTGGGGGACCTCGCGGAAATGTTGCCTGTGATGCCACCCCCTAAGCGTCACCGGAGTGGGATGGCCCGGCGTAGGCCACGCCAGCGTAGGGGTGTGAATAAAAAGCACGTAGGCCTGGGCGTTGTCCTCTCCCGGAAAGCCCCACGTCTCTGCCAGGGCGGCGCCTCCCACCCCGCCACGAGGCCGACGCCATCCTCGTGAGCGGAGTTGCCTGCGATGCTGTGCGCCTGCCGGACCCCGGCACGCTGGACCACAAACCCGTCAGGCCCGCCCCTGCGCAGCCAGGCCACACTGATCACCTGCCGACACCGGCGTGTGTCAAGGAGGGCCCACCAAGTGCCGGCGCAAGCTCCAAGCCCGAGTCCCGCGACCTTGGCAGCCACCTCAGACCATCACGGCCTCCACGACACAGGCCCGCTTTAGTCCTTTCTCGTTGACGTACTCTACTGCCGCCTTCGGCCTACTCTTCAGACCAGTAGGTCCCATATGTGAAACTGTGTCCTGAGTCATGAATGGCAGTGACCCCAAATCCGGGCCAGCGGCCACAGCACCAGACCCCCCCCCCCGATCAGTGAGGCATAGTTCCATATGGGCATTTTGCGACACATGGTGCCACTAACCCTGTTCAATGCCAGCCGGCTAAACGTGGTGCCACTAACCCTGTTCAACGCCAGCCGGCTACACGTGGTGCCACTGAACCTGAACAACGCAGGCCGGTGGGGCCATCCAACCTATGCCGGCGACACTAGGTGAATGGGCCATGCTGACCGCTGCCTCAGGCCTACACCACGGTCAGGTAGGTCACACATTTGGAACTGAGTATTGATTACACCATGGCAGTGAACATCATTTAAGGCAGAGAACAATTCACTATACTCCCTTCGATGTGGTGCCAACAAGTCTGTGCATGGCATCACAACCACACGTGTCTGTGGGCCTACGCGGACCACTGCCCTCGGCCTACGCTGCGCACGAGTGGAATCACAGATTTGGAACTGAACATCCGTAATTCAAAAGGCAGAATACATACCATTGCACGCACGGAGAGGCGTAAGAGGATGACGTGTTGCAGTCCGGCGGGAACAGGATCATCGTTACGGAGGTGATCGAACACTACCGACAACTGCCCTTGTGTCACTAAATCTGTGCCTCGCGAGCCAACGACACATGGCTGTGGGCCACTGCTGACCGCTGCCTCCGGCCTACACTGCGGTCCAGTGGGTCACAGTCTTGATTTGGCAATGGTGGAGTTCATATCAGTGTACCGGCATCATCGCAGACTGCATCCCCTCACAGCACCTGTGCCACTAAGTCTGTTCCCCGACATTCATGGACACTCACTGGTCGTACATTGGTGGCGTTTGAGTCTATGGACTAGGGGCTAGTTTTCATCCTCATGTAGCTGATACCCAATTGTTGGTGAGGACGAGGGTTGCGCTTTCCACTCCTCCATTTGCTGCTTCCAGATAACATCAGACCTTCCGCATCATGCCCTGGAGGACACCTTCCACTGTCCCCCGCAACCCTCCGCAACATACACCTCGGACATTGATGGGGACCCGCTCAGGTCGCATAGCCCATCTGACTGCACCGCAAGTCACCGTCCCGTGGCTGGGTGTCTGTGCCGGCCGCAGTGCATCCGGGGCCACTAACTCTGTGCTTGTCAGGTCTGGGACCCCTTCTTCTGAGACATTGGATGGCCTCTGAAGCGATGGTCTTGGGGTCATCAACGCCATATGTCTGTGGCCCTGCGCTGTCCTCAGCCTCCGGCCTCAACTGCGGGCCACCAGGGCCCACACATAGCATCGAGTTCTGACCGGCCCGGACGTCGCATCACCGCAGGAGGCACATGCCACCACCGCAAGCACCACCTCCAACCGCCATCTGCCAGAGTCGAAATTGTGGTCCTGACAGACCTACGGAGTTGCTCAGACCTGTTGTGGATGCCATCATCAGCCTGATACCCTGCTCAGCACTCCAGGTGCCAGTGACTCATTGCACCGTAAGCCATTGTCCGTTACTGATTGAGTTGTGTGCTGTGGAGAGGTTGCGCAGCAATATCACCTTGAACAGTGTGGGAGCCCTGTTACGTTGATGGGGGAGATGATGCAGGTCTGACAAACCCCACTGCACCTGCATCAGGAGTATATATCGAAGGGACACAATTCGAGAATTTTTCTTCACATAAGCGCGCTCATCTCTAGTGCCCCAACCCCAGTGCACTGCAACTCACGGACACTTCTGTTTGCATGTTGGCTGTCCTCTGGACTTTCGCCGGCTCACTCCATGTTGCTCAGCTTTTGGCTCTGTTATGCATGTGTTTTCTGTTTCCGTTGCACTGGTGTCCAATGTTCACGTTGTTGCCAGCACCAAGCATTCCGTGCGGACTGGCTTACACTCACCCCACACACATCCAGCACAGGCGTCACTGTACATGTGGCCCTGCCAATAAAGGGGCCGAGTGCACGTGCCCGTGGCCAGTTCAACATGATATATGCGTGTGTCCCTGTGGTCTTGTTGTATGCATGAGGGCCCTGGGCCCTAGGACATTACATTGTGCTGTGTACATCGGATGCAGACATGTCACCGCAGGCAGCGGGTTGTAGTTCGGACATGTAGCTTTGTCGTCACCCACTCAATTCGTATGGGGAGTGGCCGGGGCCGTTGTACGCAGAGCCAACATGGATGTGTGACTGCTATTTGCGCGCCCCTGGGCGTGGTTCTGTACTGTGAATGTGCATCTGCATGTGTCTCTATGGCAGTGTGGGTCTCCTTTGTGGGGTGTGGGTGGTCCCTGAAGAGTGATAGACACCTACGTATGTGTTCTAGTTCGCATTCCAGGTGTTCGGCCCCCACCCAGGCCTGTTGGGCCACCTCCTATTGGCGTTCTGACACCTGGCATTGGGGTGCCATGTGTGGGTGGGTGAAGTGTCGTGAGCCAGCTGTGCTTGCGTGTGCTTCCTGCTGTGTGGTCTGTTGCAGGCTCTGTGTTCTCCTCTGAGTAGCTCGGCTGCCCGGGTCCTGGTGGTGGGTTGTGTGGGATATCCATGGGCTGTTGTAGGGCGTCGGTGTCGACGGTGTGGTGGTCCTCTCCGGCATCGCAGATGTGTTGTCTTCTGTGCTCTGCTGGAGGTGTTGTGTGCCCCTCTGCAATGTGCAGGGGAGATGCATGTTGACATTGTATTGCAATGTATGTTGGCGCATTGTTCTGGTTTACATGCAGACTGTCTGGCATTGTACATTGTGACTGTTTGTGAGGTGCTGGATTCTTCTGCGGGACAGTGTACATTTGGACTACATGACGGATGCGAGGTCGTACGCGTACATTTCCATTTCACACTTTCCAGCTCTGTCAGGTGTAGTAGGCATGTTTCTGGGCATGTGCGGAGCCAGTTGTGTCCTCTGTTCTGCAGTGTCGGCTATGCGCATTGTACTACATTATCGTCGATGTGGGTGTGCTGTTCTTGCTATGTGTGTGTGCTGCAGTGTGCCAAGGGGATCTGGGACATGATCCTGGATGATTGTGGGTGTGCAGTGTGCTACACCTCGTTGTGCATGTGTGCCATTGTGCCCATCTCCCCCCGTCCCCCCAGTCCCTGTTCGTTACACTCCCTGTTGATGTTGTGTCAGGTCCTCTCGAGCTGTGTCCGTACTCCCTACTCCTTGCACCCTACACACTGATGACTGTGGCCTGGGTTTCCTCCAGCTCCTCCTGTGGCGCAGGACTGCCACCTCCTGTCGCCGTTGCTGCCTTCCTGTTGGCAGCGGGTTTGTACCTGGTTTAGGTTGTCACGTCCTGCCGGCGCCTCTTGGCCTCCTGGATTGGTCTCCTCGGCACTCTGACTGCATTCCAGGTGGTCTGCTTGTGGGTCAGTTGCTGGTAGTGTTCTGTCACCTCCGTGGCGCTGGTCTTGTTTTCCTGCGGTCTGCACCCAGTCTTCCTCTCCCTTTTCTCCTTGGCCTTCCCCGACCCAGTTGTTCCTTGCTGGTGGTCTGTGGGGGTTGTGGGGTTCGCGTTGACCTCTGCGCTGGGTCAAGGTGCATCCATGTTGCTACGTGCTTTGGCTTGTTTCTGGTGTGTTGTTTCTGTGGGTTTTATGGTGCAATTTCCCGCCAGACGCGTGGGATTTGCAGGCCTGTGGCTGGTTTTCGCTACTTTTTGTACCACGATTGGCCTCATTGCATGATTTCTCGCGTTTCGCATTTTTTCGGCGTGGCGTTGATTTTCACGCTGACATTTGACGCGTTATCTGGTGACTATCGCATGCTACCGCCTTGTTGTGAATTCCACGAGGACACGGGGTTATGTTCCCGTGATAGGCTGCGATGTTGAAAGTTGCGTTACGCTACTCTTGCGGTAGTTATCACACGTTCTTGTGAATATACCCCTAAGTGTTTCTGAAAAGTTTAAGAATGTTATCTATATATACACCAAGGTGTATTCGAAGAATGAGTGGGTGTATGAGTGTCTGTATGGATGATTTTGTGGGTGCGTGTCTGACTGTATAAGTGAGTGATTAAACGTGTCTTAGTGAATGCATGGGTGAATGACTAATCTGTATGAATGTCTGTATCAGTCTGTCAGTTGGTGTGTAAGTGGCTGCATGGGTTAGTGACTAGCTACATGAGTGTCTATATGAGTTATTGATTGGTTGTCTGAGTACCTGTATGGATGCTTGAGTGTCTGTGTGGTTGGGTGTGGGGATGTAACTCCCTGCATGGATGTGTGAGTGGGTGATTTAGTGGGTTTATGGGTTCATGAGGGCATCTGCGAGGGGCTGTAGGGTGAACCACAAAAGTCACTAAACTAGCCTGTGCTTAACCCTCTGGTAGCTTTGCACAAAAGCAGTCAAGCTGAACTTAGAGGCCCTCTGCTTAATAGTTATGTAGCACAGAAACAGTAATAACATGAAAATATAACACAAGAAAAATCCCAAACCAATCTAGAAAACTGCAATACATTTTAATAAATACAATATGACCAAAAGGCAAATATTCAATCAGTAGAACCGGAGATATGTAATTTAAAATGTTTTAGGTAAGCATAGCGCCTAAAAGCACAAAGCACCATTCGCGGTTATCTGGAGTAAACTCACACGTTCAGGCTGACTGCGATGTAGAGTGAGATGGATGCAGAGACCAGGTTAGACCCACTAAAATAATTGCCTTCTCAAAGTCTGGTGTGAAGAGTCTAGTTCGCAGTGGAGGAGGCCGCGAGGAGCAGTGAGAGCATAGCCGATGGTCGTCAGTGTAGTGCAAAGAATAGGCCTGGCATCGCGGACGTTGTCGCTTAAGCGAGAAGATCCAGTTGGGCATTGTGAAAGGTCGTTGCTGGAGGTTCGCGTTGGCGGTCACCACATGCTGTTGTTTCTGTAGTGCTAATTGCTGATTTTGCGCTACCCATCGTCACGGGTGGTCACTGTAGCATGAAGCGGCGGGCTCACTTCTCATTAAGGAAGATTTTAAATTACAATTCATTTGAGTCCAAACTTGACATCCCTATCTGTTCCCAATCAAAAGTTAGCACTCATTAAATGCAATAAGGTAACCCAATGTTATCCAAAGGGAGAGATAGGCCTTACAGTAGTGAAAACCGAATTTAGGAGTTTTTCACTACCAGAACATGTAAAATTTAAAAACACATGTCCTTCTTTTTTAATACAATGGATGCTGATCTATGGGCTGTTTAGGGCCTACCTTAGGGGAGAGTTATATGTATGATTAGACCTGGCAATACTTTTATTTTGCCATGACGAACTGGCAGTTTAACACTGCACTACAGCTGCAATGGCAAGCCTGAGACATTTAAAAAAAATGCTTCTTTAGTGTGGGTCACAATGAGAGCTGCAGGCCCACTAGTAGCATTTAATTTACAGGCCCAGGGTACATGTACTACCATATACTACGGACTTGGAAGTAAATTAAGTGTGCCAATCAGGTGCAGGCTAATTATACTATGTTTTAGGGAGACAGCACAAGCACTTTAGCATTGGTTAGCAGTGGAAAAGTGTATAAAGTCCTAATGACAACAAAAACAAATTCAGAAAACAGGATGGGTGAATGCAAAAAGTTTGGGGATGAACCTGCAGAGATGGCCAGGTCCAACAATACCTCCTTGTCATCTTGAGCTCCATTGTTTGTCTGTTTCGTCAACTATTCAGTGGGCTTCAATGACATTGATCGTCAGCTACTATAAGATAAACTAACAGGATGGGGATGATCACCTCCTCTAGTTAAAGCCATCTAGGCCCTTTTACTCTGAGTCCTGGATGAAAGTTAAAATCGGTCTAGGAAACAATGTTTCTGAAAGCATAAGCACGAACAGGGGACTCAAACTGGTTTGTACGCTCGCCCCGTTATTTGATTTCCACATTGCGAACTTAAGTGAAGCTCTGTCTAGAGCAACGTCCTTCCCCTCCCAGGATCAGTCTGCATAAAGTTCAGACAGTCCAGTATGCTGATGACTTGGTAACCCTTGAACAAGCAGAAGTGGCCTTAAAACGTGCCTTGGACCAAATACACATTTACAATCTCCGCAACAAACTGTTGTCAAGTGTCTCCAAAACTAAGGCGACAGTGTTTGGAAAGTATGACAACAAAACCAAAAAACGCAAATGGTTATTAGGCATTGTTAGGCTAGGGTGTACATCTACATATAATTACTTAGGGTTCTGGTTATCTAATACTAGTGAATCATTCACACACCTAACACAAATGTAAAAAAAGAGAATAGACTAATGCTAGCTCTTTGTAAGTTAAACACTCAACTTTACAGTCCCATAGCAGAAGAAATGTTAAAGGTTATACAGCTACAGTTCGTCCAACATTAACATACGGTCACCGGGTCTTTCCCTCACTTCTATTACCAACCTTAAATAAAGTACAGTGCAAGTTATACAGAAGGATTTTTTACCTACCATAATTTGCTCCTTGTTCCCAGACATGTCTTGAATTTGGTTTGCTGAGTTCGGGCTTCGCCTGAAAATCCGCTTTTATAAAATAGCAACATCTAGTTATGCTTGCCAAACTAGACTCCTTAAAGATGGGTTACCATAGATGTTCAAGGCTAACAAGAATCCATAGTAAACATACATAACCTCAGCCATTGCAGACCTCAAGATACTCATGCTCTCAGAAGACGATACTGTGTACAAAGATCTCTCCTACACTGTAATAAAAATCAAACTAAAGAGCCAGTCACTTACTATAATTCAAGAACACAGGCCTGTACCATCTTGTAGGGTTAGGCAACGTGAAGCCTATTATTTCCTCTTATTATTTAAGCTCAAAGCAGTGATACATAGGGGAGTCAATTAGCCTGTCCTGCAGACAGAAAATATTGGGTGCCTGATTTATGGTACTACCCTTTAAAGAACCCAGACTAAGCTTGAGAAACTTTGTATCCACATGCCCCAAATGCAGATTCTTTAACTACAGGAATTAATCAGTTCAATTCCTGATGTGCTGCTGTATTGAATTTAATTATGAAAGCTGTACAATCCTTAAACCCATTTTGTTTGCAAACAGGATTTTTACTTGTGTTGAGACACTAAAACGTTGCCATGACACCAGTAACACACCTGAGATTGCTAGTGAAGCAAAATTTCTAGCCTTTGGCCCACAATTATCAATATTTCACACAATGCAATGCAGCACACCACTTTGCTGTGCTGCATGAAAGGGAGAGGGAAGGAATGCGCAATATTTAACATTATACGGCGCATTCCTGCTCTCTGCCTGCACTGGCACTCAAACTGTTGCCTAGCGGCAACGCAGGCACCCTTGCACCCATGCAAGCGTGCTAGCATTGTAGGCAAGATTATTTTTCTGCAGGAAGGTGCACCTTCCTGCACAAAAACACTCCTCAGAATAATTTTTCTCTTTCTAAGTGTGCTGCATTCCCAGGTCTACCTGTGATGGTAAATCTGGGAATGTGTCAGAATGCATGGGTGGATGTGTGGGAACAACCACACTCCACCCATGGCATTCCTCCCTGCCGCAGAGTAACGCAAGACAGCGGTTTGGGCTGCCTTGCGTGACTCCAGATTTATCAAGCCACGCAGGGCCACGCAAGGTGGCCTTGCGCACCTTAGTAAATCTCATTTAGGCTTTGAATCACACTTGCGTGCTTAAAGGACAACGCAGAACCTTGATACATATGGATCATAGTGTATAAAAGAATCAGCGACTCCTAAGTCCCCATTTAGTCTCATCCTAACATGAGAGATTCAGACCAAAAGACAATAGAGATGGTTTAATAGAACATCATATTTTTTACAATAAAAGGTACAACTTTCACGGTCTTGAGCTACACTTTTTCAAGCGTTTATCGATTCTGGGAATATAATGTAATACAGGCTGTTTTCACTTTTATAATTGTAATGGTTTTAATTAGTCAGTACCAATAAAGAATGTTATAATCTGCTATGCTTGTTCTGCATCCTGTTCACACCTCCATTGTTCTCTGCTCTGCTCAGCCAGTGTGTAATGTCATGGAATGTTGGTGTGTGGCTGGAGGTTGGTCAGCAGTGCGATAGAGTGGGCTGAGCAGAAAGGATCCTGCTCCTGGTGGGGTACCCTGTTAAGTAATTTCTAACTGGTGGAAAGTGGGTTATTAGTAGGGGCTAATGTATGTCTGCCCCTGGCAATAAGGCCACTACCAAAATGTAGAGCTCAGTATAGGTCTTAGAAAGTTATTACTATGCTCAACCCTTGGTAGCTTGGCTGCGAGCAGGCAGACTTAACTTTAAAGACAGGTATGTAAAGCATTTAAAAACACCAATTCAGGAAATAATTAAGACACAACACACAATAAAAATCAACCACCAATTTATAAAAATAGGAATTATTTTTATCTTTAAAATGACACCAAAATGGAAAAAAATCCAATGTAGGGAACCGGAGATATGAATCCCGCGGTTGAGGGTCGCCAGCTTGGCTGGCCAGATTGAGTCGGTCCACTTATGAAGCTTTTTTCCAAAGTTGCTCCAAACTTCTCCAAATTCTGGAACGTCTTCCATAACTTCCCCAAAGGGGCCTAAAGTGTCGAAAACTTACTCCAAGTGTCTGGAATCTCCAAGATGGTGTTTGAAAGTTTGGGACTTCAGTTTCCACCATCCATTTGGACATACCCTTACAAATCCACTGGTAGTTCTCCAGGCTGGGGATTCTTGTTGGTGATCGTCCAGGTGAGCTCTGTTAACCTGTAGCTTGCAGGGAGTCTACTCTTTAGTCCTTTTGAAGCAAGGTAGTCCACAGGGATATAGTTCCAGATTGTGCAACAGGCACAATCTTCAGAGTGCAGGGACTGGTCTTTTTTTTTTTTTATACAGAGTTTTATATAGTGCAAACTTCACCCGAAGGTATCGGGTATCAGAGCACTTTACACTAGCACCAGTTGCGTTACATGAGGACACATTCATTTTTGTTAGGCACGGGGAGATTAAGTGATTTGCCCAGAATCACAGGATGTTCCGCGTCATTGCAGAGACTCGAACTCGGTTCCCCAGATTCGAGGTGGAACGCCCTAGCAGTTAGGCCAACTCCTCTCCCCAAACTACCCAAACTTGGTGCAAATCAAACTCCTCAGCAGGAACCCTCCTTCTCTCAAGTTTAAAGCAGCAGATCTGAGAGGCTCTGTACCTCTCAGGTACATATTCCAAGTTCACTGGGTCAAGCAGGAGGTCACACCTGTTCAATGAGGTGCAGTGCAACACCCCAGGGTTTGACCACATCCTCTAAAGTGTGGCATTATTTTCTCCCAGAGAGCACCATTTCTCCAAAATTCATCATGGCTTCATTTCCAAGCAGAGGGAGCAGAACTAACTAAACCAGCCCACAGGATGGCTTCATCTGCACAGGTCCACTCCCCTTGCATCTGGGATTTCCTCCTTAATCCCCCCATATGGCTGTGGGGCAGATGGGGGAGAGGTGTAAATGAAACTGGTTTCTCCAGCTTGTCTCCTCTTTCCCTTGAAGAGCGTTATTTACTACCCCTCCCGCTGGCTCTGGCATTCCTATGCCCAGCAACCTCTCCTCTCAGAAAGGCTTCCCAACCCCCGGGGTCATTTATCACCTCTTCAAAGCAGCCATGCTAATCCACTTATCTCTGACCAATCAAGGCAGAGCACTGGAGGGCGGAATTTTGGTTTACAGACAAGAAAGTCTTATAACTTCTTGTCTGTTCGTTTTAGGATAAATTCAACAATACCATATTGTTGGATTTTTCATTACCATTCTACTGAGTCCTTTAATCCTAGTTTTAGGCTTTCCCTTCTCCAGTTATTAATTAATAACCTCTTCCAATGTTAGCCTATGGGCTGGGGATCTGCAACTGAAGAATGAATTGGGCAATTCCTCCAATATCAGGGCCTATAAAAACATGTTTTATAAGGACCCTGCTTATACCTACAGGACCCCCACACCTGGAACACAGAGGAAAGACTTTTGGGGGTCTGAATATATCAAAATATTGCAGATCCTCACTGCACAGTGCTCCTACCACAAAAGTCGATTTTGGGAAGCACTTTACTACAATGTGGGGAGTGAAAGGTGCAATTTCACTAACCCCAGGACATATAAAAACATTTTGATAAGACCTCTCCTTATAAGTACCTGATCCCCCACCCCTGGGACACCTAGGGGAGACCCTGGGGGTACCTAATATATCCAAACATTGTAGTTGATCAATTTGTATGTGCCCCAAACACAAAAGCCTTTCTGCACTTGCATGTGTGCACTGCTGAAGCTTGAGGTCAGTACAAAAGCAGCCCTGTGTTGCTGGACTGCTTGGGTGCAATTTGCATATTAAAAGCAGTCCAGCAACACAGGGCTGCTTTTATACTGACCTCAAGCTTCAGCAGTGCACACATGCAAGTGCAGAAAGGCTGCTGGCCTTTAAACTGCCATGCCCTATTTTATACTAGGGACATAAATGTAGTTCCAATCCCCCTGCCCTATTTTGTACCAGGGTCTTATAGGGGAGGTCATGCCAATCATAGGGGTACCCTAACCCATAGTGAACCCTAGTGTATGTAGGTGTTTTCACTGTATTCTAAATGTGTCTTCAGCATAGCACTGGCCCTGGGCCTGGTTAGGCAGAGCCCAGGATCAGTCAGATTCAGTTACCAACAGGACTAGTCAGCAAAAACATTTAGGGGGTGCCCAGGGCACAGGATGACTTTGCAACAGTAACCTTGTAACATTTCCAATAAACCTACAATCTGTTATCCTATGTGAACTGGCTACCTGAATTCTACTTATGAAGAGAGAACCTTTTATTACAACAAAGAATTGCCTAATTAAGAAAACCCATAATGTTTTGTTGTTCAATCTCAACAGGACACTCTGGGACAGAGTGCTTGAAATTTATTAGCATAACATAATAGCAATTCAGTATTCATTAAAGTTTATTATTTTATTTTTTACTCATATCCTTGTTGCACGAGTTGCTCAATGGGTTGAATTTGTGTAGTGACTGCCAGGAGTTTTAGCTAAGAGTGAGCACCACCCTGAAAGATCACTATCAGTAGATTGAGCTATAAATCTTCAAAGTGTTAGAAGGCCTGCACCATTATTACTAAACTCAGGGAACTCTTATGAATTCTTGTTGCATTATTGAGCTCCAACACCGAAGGCTCCTCCCTCAGACCTTTCTTTCATCCACCCTCTGCCTTGAACCTATTCCTCGAAAGATTAGCAATGGAATAAGAGCTCACTTGTTTCACCCTAAGCGCAGTTCCTGGAATCCGCCCATCCCTAACTGCCTGGAAGTAGCAGTGCTCACAGAAAGGAGCTAAACAAAATGCAACTGGAACAAAACAAGGGAAAATATTTCACTGTTTCCTATTCCAACAAAAGTCTAAGGGGGATATTCACAAGGACTTATCTCCGATTTATCTCCACCTTAACTCAACAAAAGTGGAGATAGATTTAACACCCCATTCACAAGCGGGTGCAAACCGCAGACATCGCCAGTATTCCCGCGATAACTGCCCCAACATTTAACACCACGGTGGACACCACCAACTAACCCTAATGAGATGCAGAGTAGGCGTACCCGTGCCAAAACACACGAAAAAACCACAACACCACTTTCACAACAAACTGCCAGATCTGCGATGTGAACCAAAAACAGGCAATAAGCCGCTGTAGCACCAGGGATTTAACACCTGCCTTTTGCTGGTGTTAAGCAGGACGACTACCTGCAGCATCAAAGGGAGCCCAGCCAAGAGCCACACCCGAAGACCCACAGATGCCATGGAGACAATCATCATGCAGCTCCGAGACCCATGAGGGCCACAACACCCACCACCACCCCCCCCAGCCCAGCCCCCGACATACACATACCGTGCACGACACAAGAGCCACAAAAAGCGCCAGATGACGCACATTGATCAAAAATAACACACGTGTGGCCAGAAGAACGAGAAACAGTCACACAGCACTGAAGTAACAACCAAAAACTTTATTGAAATACAACACAAAACACCAATGCGGAAGACTCCTGTCGGCTCCGTCCGGGGACAATCTCGATGTCACAGCCTGGAAAATAAAGCACAAAATCAGAACGTGTGTCATGCGCACATCAAAGGAGCGAGACACAGAGAAATAGAGAATGAAAGAAAGGCAGAGAGAGAAAGAGAGAGAAGGAAAGGAAGGGAGAGAGAGAGTGATAGAGGGAAGGAAGGGAGAGAGAGAGAGACACCGCCGCCCCTGTGCACCCAGGCCCCACTGTTCACCTGCTGCCACCGGTATGTCTCCAACCACGTGCCGGGATACACTGCAAGCCACCAGGTCTGCAACCTGCAATCGAGGCCAGAGTCAATCATGGCAGAGTCCATCACACAGCACACGGCAACAACGCCTGTCCGTCCCTGCGCACGCATGCAGCTGCACCCCACCCCCTCCCACCGGCCAGCGCTGGCTGTCCGCACTTGCGCACCCCGGGCCCACTGCTCACCTGCCGCCAATAGTGTGTCCACCAGTGGGCACACCACATGCCCGTGCAAGCTCCAGGCCCCGGTCCCGCCACCATGGCATGGTCCACATCATGCGGAGCCGCCCCGCGGCACAGCAGGTCCCACACATGACGCTGAGTCCTGAGGCATCAATGGCAGAGACCACATCAGTGCACACGTCTTCATCGCAGGCTGCACACCCGCTCAGCTATTTCGGTGCCACTAACCCTGTGCAACCCCAGTCAGCGCCACATGGTGGTAGGCCCGTGACGGCCGCAAGGCTTCGGGTGCCACTAACCCTGTGCAACCCCAGTCAGCGCCACGTGGTGGTAGGCCCGTGACGGCCGCAAGGCTTCGGGTGCGACCAACCCTGGGCACCACAACTCATGGGCCCTTTATGATTGAGAACCGTGGAGCGTCCATCATCCAGTCACCACCGGCAGTGGGGAATGTGACATTGCCGGCCCCTTATATTGGCGGGGCCACATGGCCTGTGACGCCTGTGCCTGATGGGTGTGGTGTGTGTGCAAAGCTGCCCTCAGGGAGTGGCCGTGGCATGCTGACAACTAGACCAGTGACCTGCATACCACCAGCGTGTACGCCTGCGACATGTAGCTATGTGGGCCCCCCCTCGGAGCGTAAGCAGAGTGGTCTGGCCTGGCGTACGCCGGACCAGCGCAGGGCTTGCAACAATGACTCGGGGGCTCAGGGCGTGGTTCAGTCCATGTCCGCACAAGGAAGTGACAAATGCGTGTGTCCCTGTTGTAGTGTCCACGGCAAGCGGAACACAATAGGCAATGTGGCACACTGTGACTGGCATCCCACTAGATGAGCATCATTGACGTGAGGGAAATCACTGTCCCTACATTCATCCACACATTCATACATGAATGATGAAGGACATGACACAGCAGTGCGTTTATGGATGTTTATTGCACATCCGGTGGAGTATTGTAGCTGGAGCAGTACAGGTCCATGCCAAGCACACTACACAATATGGGCCCGTGGAGGGCCAGCCAGAGTCCATCCGGGGATGACAAGTACTGCGGAAGAGGAAGGGTACAGTCCGCAGTCTGGTCGCCGTGTCATTGGTCATCGAACAGGATATGGCAGTCCATGTCGCGGGCCAAGGTGAGTGCAGCGGAGTGTATCAGGGGTCAGTGGCAGGTCATGGGGCCATGTGCGGCACCAATCAGAAACAGGCAAGGTGGCGGACATGAATGCTAGTGCCTCCTACTGAACTCAATCCCATCCACGTCCTCGGATGTGTGCTCTGCCCCACCTGTGGGTGTTGCAGTACCAGCTGCGGCACTGTGAGGCACTGGCACACCAGGGGGCGGAGTTGTGGATGGTGAGGGGGCAGCAGCATTCATCATCGCCACGCCTTGTGGCAGCAATGCCATGATGAGGACATGCAGGGCCTGGTAGATGCCAGCTACATTTCACTGATGTGCAGCGGTGGCTGCCATCCTTTCCGCCTCCATCCGCACCATGTCCTCCATGAGCCTCCGCATGTGTGCCAGCTCACGGCTGGAATCGCTGGAGCCACACTGAGCGGACAGGTGTTCTTGTCTCCGAGTCAGGACTCCAGCGATGTCAGTCATGGCTCGTTGGAGACCATGGAGCGGGCCGTGGGTGTCCGTTAGGGACTGGAGCTGGTCCCTGATAGGACCTAGACACCCATGGATGGCGTCCAGTTTGGTAGCCATGAGGTCGAACCCCACCCACACCTGCTCAGCCATCTCCCTCTGGACCTCCAACACACGGCGTTGGAAGGCCATGTGTTGCTCGGGGGGTTCTTGGGAGACAGCCGGGGTTGTGGGTGCCTCCTGCTGGGTGGTTTATGGAGTGGGTGGGGTCTCCTCGATGCAGCTGGGCTGCCCTGGTCCTGGAGGTGCTTGGCGGATGAGCTCAATGATGTCTTGGAGGGCTTGGGTGTAGATGCTGGTGGTGTCCTCCTCGTCATCAGTGAAGAGTGGCTGGGACTGCTCTGCAGGAGGTGTTGACGGTGCCCCTGCAATGTGAAGGGGAGATGGTGTATTACAATGTGGCCGCATGTATGTAGCTGCATGGTACAGGTTCACATTCAGGCAGCATGGCATTGTACATTGTGACAGTCTGTGGCTCAGGGCCATGATCCAGAATCATTGTGGGGGTGCACTGTGCCCTGCTTGATTGTGCATGTGTGCCATTGTGGCCATCTCCCCCCGTCCCCCCAGTACCTGGTGGTCACTCACCCTGTTGCGATTGTGTTGTGTCCTGTCGAGCAGTGTCTGGTCCCCCGACTCCTGCCACGGTCTCCACACTGATGACTGTTGACACCAGCTCCTCCATGTCATCCAGCTCCTGCTGTGGCGCAAGCCTCCCACCTCCAGTCTGCATTGCTGCCTTCTGGTTGGCTGTGAGTTTCTCCTTGGTCTTGCGCTTGATGTCATTCCATCGCCTCTTGAACTCGTCCATTGACCTCCTGTACTCTCCGAAGGCGTTCACCTTGTCCACGATGGCCCGCCATAATCCATTTCTGGTGCCCAATGACACATTGGAGGCGATGAACAGTTGTTGATGGTGTTCTATCACCTCCGTGCGCTAAGTCAAAATAAAATCCCTTTGGGATATGTTGTATAGCATACCCATTCATTAAACAACCATACTGACCAACATTTATTCATCACACCATGGACAAGGAATCTAATATAGAAATGTTTATTCAGTATAAAATGCGCGCAATTCAAAAACCATTAAAAATATGTATACAATAAACAACAATACCGAACCTCAATTTACAAAATCCTCATTTCATTATTGTTATAAAAAACACTCTATACTAAGTCAGTTTTAATACAATAATCATAAAACATCATACATAATTCATATTCATCAACCACATTATAAAATCCACAAAAAAACTCAGTTTATATACACTTCATATAGGTTATAAAATCATCAAATATATCACAATATAAAACATGTATATTAAAAGGAGAACAAACAAGCGACGCGTTTCGGTGGTATAGCAGGTAAACCACCTTCTTCAGGCTTTAAAAAGAGAAGGTGCTCCTTTTTCTCCAAACATTTATATCACAGTCTGGGCCTCGAGACACTTTTGATGGAGAAGAACTCTTTCGTAGTCCAAACACGAGAGCCGTTAGCTTCTCACCATGCCTAATGGCAGCAACTTCAAGGATGTAGTTTTCAATTCCTTTTCTTTTTCTTTTCTTTTCTTGTTTATGCACTCATAATTTTATGTGGCAGAATTCAAGGTCCGGGATTGAAAAATCTCCATCTGGAACTCCAGATGGAGATTTTTCAATCCCGGACCTTGAATTCTGCCACATAAAATTATGAGTGCATAAACGAGAAAAGAAAAGAAAAAGAAAAGGAATTGAAAACTACATCCTTGAAGTTGCTGCCATTAGGCATGGTGAGAAGCTAACGGCTCCTCGTGTTTGGACTACGAAAAGAGTTCTTCTCCATCAAAAGTGTCTCGAGGCCCAGACTGTGATATAAATGTTTGGAGAAAAAAGGAGCACCTTCTCTTTTTAAAGCCTGAAGAAGGTGGTTTACCTGCTATACCACCGAAACGCGTCGCTTGTTTGTTCTCCTTTTTAATATACATGTTTTATATTGTGATATATTTGATGATTTTATAACCTATATGAAGTGTATATAAACGAGTTTTTTTTGTGGATTTTATAATGTGGTTGATGAATATGAATTATGTATGATGTTTTATGATTATTGTATTAAAACTGACTTAGTATAGAGTGTTTTTTATAACAATAATGAAATGAGGATTTTGTAAATTGAGGTTCGGTATTGTTGTTTATTGTATACATATATTTTAATGGTTTTTGAATTGCGCGCATTTTATACTGAATAAACATTTCTATATTAGATTCCTTGTCCATGGTGTGATGAATAAATGTTGGTCAGTATGGTTGTTTAATGAATGGGTATGCTATACAACATATCCCAAAGGGATTTTATTTTGACTTAGCGTCTGGTTGGTGTCCTGTCCCTTTGGTAGAGTTGGACCCCTCTCTTTGATTTACAACTATCACCTCCGTGACCAGGATCCGATTCTCCTGCGGACTGGACTTCGTCTTCCTCTTCTTCTTGTCCTTGCCCTTCCCTGTCACCGTGGTCCCGGGCTGGTCGTCCGGGGTACTTGTGGGGTTGCGCTCGTCCTCTGCGCCTGCTCCGGCTGCCTCCATGGTGCTTGGGTGTTGGTCATTTTGTGTTTGTGTTTTTTTTTCTCCTTTTGTAGTGATTTTCCCGCCTGCCAGGTGTGTATGGCAGGACTGACGCTGCTTATCGCTGATTTCCTCATCGCGAATGGGCTCATCGCACGTTTTTTGGTGTTGGGGTTTGTGTTTTTATCGGCGTCGAGGTGGTTGTATCGTGGACATTGTCCGCGGTTTCAGGAGACTATCGCATGGTACCGCCGTGTTGTGAATTCCACGTTAACACAGGGTTATTTTCCCGCGATGGACTGCGATGTGTAAAGTTGCGTTAAAATTTTTTGGTGATATTTAGCACACGTTCTTGTGAATATACCCCTAAATTCTGGTGAAAACAAAATGGAAGAAATTATTCATCTGATTACAGCACTTTTATTGGAGAAAAAAGGCTACGATAAGTATTACAACACTAAAATAGCAGATTAGCTACTTATGCCTCTTGAGGAGAAAAAGTTGAAAAATGACAGAACTTCTAAAATGTGCTTCTTGCAACACAGCTTGAGATGTAAAGTGGGACTTCCCTAAGGCCAGCTGTCTTAAGCGAAATATACAACAAAGTTTATGAGCCGTAGCAGCATGAATGGCAAGAGGGGTCCTAAACTGACAAACATAATAGTGCTAACTGATACTAATGGCGTTAAAGGGGTCGACAGAAGAAGACTCCCAATCAGTAGGGCAACTGTCAGAAGCAGGCAATGAGCTCTCAACATTTCAAAAGTGCTAATATGGGGCAAGGGTGAGACGCACATGTGATGCCAGTATTTACTAGGCAATTGAAGATTTTTATGAGGGTTTTTAATTTTTGTTGAGCAACAAAGCAAAATATCTCAACGATTTATGCTGAGAATTGAGGTGGCAAAGGTATAAGCTGCCCATCTTTAGAAAAAAACAATTATTGATTAAATGTTTTTAATTTTATCATAATATTTGTGCTATGAATAGTCAGGGCAGGTAACGCAATGTCAATAGGTTACGCTTAGGAATGAAAAAGCCTTTTGTGTTATTGATGGATTTAAACAATCAATAACTTATCAGAAATGTACTCTTACTCATCTTTGCAGTCATGCATCTATTCATCCATCCACTGACTCATTCCTGCATTCACCCTCTGACACAACCGCAATAAAACAAACACAAACTTAACATCATATGCAAGTTAAATTAAAAGAAGCCAAGTAGGAAAAAAACACATGCTGCCATGTAAACATGGTGGGTTTATGCTTGCAATAAAGAAACCAAACATAGTAGCAAGTGTCTTTTTTGCAGCGATATTGTAAATCCTCAAGGATTGTTTTAAAGTTGTAGCATGGATGCCACTTTTAGAACCAACATGTTGCACATCTTGGAATGGTAAAATAACGATACACTATGGACAACAGCATTCCATAATGATCTCCTAGTTTAGAGGAAGTGGCCACGTGGGATGTGACACACTGCAGATGAAATGACCAGGGAGCAAGCGACCTGTTAGAACTGCCCGGACAGCAGTAGTATCCTCTTAAGAAATAGAACAATTAAAAGAGGAGAAGCAAAGAAATGAAGGGGGAACTATAAAGAAGAAAACTAAGGAACTGGCCTTCCAACACTGACACTGAAGCACACTTATGTTTAGGTAGATGTACACATTTGATCAGTAAATAGCACAGTCCACAGGGCAGGGGAGCCAATGACTGATGTGGACTGAACCATTACCCCATGCTGTACGCTGTCACAGATGGAAGCACAGTAAGAATTACACTCAGACAGTCCAATGGCACAATAGAGCTGAGCCAAAGGCCCTCTATGTATGTACATATGGATGTATATTTATATTTAGGAATGTATGTATTATTTAAGGATTTTTAAATCCTGGCCGACAGCTAAGAAGTGATGCTAGCATCAATTATTATCTTATACCCCTAAGATTTCTCAGAGGCAGAGGTGTTGTGAACCCCCCGCTTTAGCAGTTACAGCAGGGTTTTGTTTTTTATGGGCCACTTCTGTCTGCATCTTGGCAGAAATAAGCTCATAATTTATGCTACAAGAAAGAACAATGGGATGATAAAGGGAAAGAAAGATGGAAGGTCGAAAGGAAGGAAAGGTGAAAGTACGGAAAGGTGAAAGAGGTATGAAAGGTGATCGGAAGGATGAATGAGTGGGTGGATGGATGGATGAGTTGATGAAAGGATGCGTGAATGGCTAGGTAGATGGATAGGTGAAAGGATGGCAGAGTAAAGGGAAATCAGAGAGTTGCATGGATGAATAGCATGTCAAAGGATTGTTCCATGAGTGGATGGATGTATGTGCAGATGCATGCATAGATGATGGATGCGTGAAGAGAGTGATGAATGGAATGAACATTGGATGAGTGGATTGTTGAAAGGTGGACTGATGGATGAAAGAATGAATGGATGATAGAACGTAATGGTGAAATGGTTGATGTCAGCTGGTGAATGGAAGGGTAAAAGGATGAATAGATAGATGTTTGGATGGAAGAAAGCTCTTCTAGGGAGGGTCGGACTCACTTGCTTCTCTTGCTTGGCTCCATCAGGGCTATGGTTTGAAGTTAGCAGTATTTTAATTTTTTAACTACTCTCTTGGTCAGAGGCGGTAACCAGCGCCAAATCCTTCCATATTAAGGGAATCTATGACATTTCTTATAACAACAAAAGCCTATCTGTATGTCTTATCAGAGAGAAATAACAATCCTCCCTTAAATATCTATTGCCTTTAACATATGCCTTCAAAATCAATATGGCAGGCCTTCTGCGCTTTTCATAACATTTCATAATAAAGAGATCAGACCTATGGCATGAGCTATATTTTTTTCTAGCGAACCAATCAGGCCTCTAGCTTTTATCATTGGCTTGTCACAATAATCCAACTGAGGCCTTCTGTACTGACCTTAAGCATTCCCACAAGGCAATCATCAGGTATGCAGTCATAAAATGACAGAGCATACAAAAAACAGTTGGCGAAGCAAAATAAGAACTTGCCCAAGAAGACCTAAAAAGGATTCTCACAGAGCTAACCAACGCCAAAACTGTTGCCCAATATGGTAATCTGTGAGATTCCATGTAACAAAATACCTATCTATAAGCTTTAATATAGAGTAATAACAATCCACGCTTAAATGCATATGACTTTAACATCTGTTTTTCACAATACACCAAGCCTACTGCCTTTATCATAGTGTTCCTACTAAACAGATCAGGCCTATAGCCATGATCACTAGCTTGTCAACATAACCAGCTCAGTACTGTTGTATCGAGTATAAGCTTTGCCACAAGGCAACAAGTGCAGTACAAACAGTCTCTTTAGTAGAAACACACAAATTCGGCCCAATAATATGCTGGGCTCAGGCGAACCAACATGTGAGTAGAGCATAAACCCTTCACTCTGTAATACTCAGAATGCTCTATTTTTTAGATCACATAAGGTCAGACAACAGCTGTACTGTCAAACCAGGCCTACAAATCCATGTAGATTATTGCTGCACTGTCATCCCATACTGCTCTCAATCACCGAATTGAACTCTAAAGTTAATGATGGAAGGCGAGTTTGCTGTGGCTGCACTACATTCCTAATTACTGCCCTCTTCCCATCTATACTGCCAACAGAGGAAAACAAACAGCATAAATTATCTAGTTATCTAAGACACTTTCATAACATTACAATGCCATATGTTAGGTCCCAAAACTTTCAAGCTCAGGCAGCCATGCTGCTGCTACCTCAGGCATCTGGATCATTAATCACAATATTCACAGCTGTTGTGAAGGGAGACACTTTTTTCTGTTGGAGCACAGAGCTTCTGCCCAATCATAACATGCACTACTGGATACCACCATGTGAGTAGAGCCAAAGCTCCTCTCTGTAGTACTTTTGAGAGCTTCTTTTTAAGTTGATCACATGACGCCTAGTGACAGCTGGGCTGTCAAGCCAGGCCTAAAAAGTTAAGGTGACTTTTGTGGTGGTTGAGGGCTGTTCTTGTTAACTCATAGCCAAATCACAGGGGGCCTTCATTAACCCACATAACTGTTTGAACTTACTGAGATGTGTGTATATATATTATCTACTGGCGGTCGCCAGTAGATAGTTATAGTTAGGACCTATTTTCCATAGGAAATCCGCGACATTCTATTTGAAATAACTCTTGCATCGGTTGACGAATCTTCGCGAAATTTTCAAACTTTATGGCCCGCTCCGGTCCGCTCCTACCCTGAAAGTCTCAGGGTGATTCGTCAAGCGGGGGCCGAGAAAAAGGGGGTCCCAAAACGTGTTTTCCCCATTCATTTTCCCATAGGAAACTTTAGACACGGCTACAGCCCGAACTGCTGAACGGAATTACACCAAATTTGGCAAAGAGGTAGTTCTTGGTTCAGAAAGAACCCTTTTGTTAAATGGTGTAAATCCGTTCAGTAGTTGCGGAGAAATTAAAAAAATAAGAGTCAAAAATCAATTTCCCATAGGAAACTTTATGCAAGGCTACAGCTCGAACTGCTGAACGGAATTACACCAAATTTGGCAAAGAGGTAGTTCTTGGTTCAAAAAGAACCCTTTTGTTAAATGGTGTAAATCCGTTCAGTAGTTGCTGAGAAAATCAAAAGTAAAAACACATATATATCTGGGCGGAGCCTAACCACACATGTCATCGTGAGATCTGATTGGCTGTCAGCACTTCATCCTGGAATTGCTGGCAGGCATCTTGGGACCAATATAAATGATAGTACCCTTTGAAATGCATTGTAGTGAATCGAAGATTTTGAGGGTTACCAAAAGGAGAACTATAAAGGGTGATAACAGACTTTAGTTACATTAGAATTCATTTGTTGATGGTACCATACTAATTTCAGGAATTGTGGTGTGTTCTAAGGTGATTTTACCCTGTGAAAAACCTTCTGCTGGGATATCATGAATCATGTTTGAGAGAAAACTATTTTCACATGATTGTCCCATACAGTTTTGGTAGGTGCCCCAGAAGCTAAAATGAGAGCATATTTTCTGTAAATTCACATTATCTTTCTCAGTCATGTGAGAATGAAGTCTGACATTCTCAGTAAAACATGTACATCCAACAAGGGCAGAGACTGTCAGTTGATTCCTTTGTGTTCTACTGCAGCTTCCCAGAGTGTTCTAAAGAACAACTAGAGTGCTAACAGCCTTACTTATGACAAAAGTATGGCACACCTGAAGCCATCTTGATTGGAATAAACTGGTAACACTTAAAACATTTAATTTAAAAAGGAACAAAATGATGGGGTTCATCTTGTTATAGAAATTATGGTTAGTGCTCTGGAAAGAAAAATTAGGACATGTTTCAAGTGTGATCTCAAATATCTTCCTGTTATATTTCAACAGGAGCAGCCTGTCAGTTGATGCCTTTGTGTTCTACTGCAGCTTCCCAGAGTGTTCTAAAGAACAACTAGAGCGCTAACAGTCTTACGTATGACAAAAGTATGGCACACCTGAAGCCATCTTGATTGGAATAAACTGATAACACTTAAAACATTTAATTTAAAAAGGAACAAAATGATGGGGTTCATTTTGTCATAGAAATTATGGTTAGTGCTGTAGAAAGAAAAATTATAACATGTTTCAAGTGTGATCTCAAATATCTTCCTGTTATATTTCAACAGGAGCAGCCTGTCAGTTGATGCCTTTGTGTTCTACTGCAGCTTCCCAGAGTGTTCTAAAGAACAACTAGAGTGCTAACAGCCTTACTTATGACAAAAGTATGGCACACCTGAAGCCATCTTGATTGGAATAAACTGGTAACACTTAAAACATTTAATTTAAAAAGGAACAAAATGAGGGGGTTAATTTTGCCATAGAAATTATGGTTAGTGCTGTAGAAAGAAAAATTAGGACATGTTTTAAGTGAGATCTCAAATATCTTCCTGTTATATTTCAATAGGAGCAGCCTGTCAGTTGATGCCTTTGTGTTCTACTGCAGCTTCCCAGAGTGTTCTAAAGAACAACTAGAGTGCTAACAGCCTTACTTATGACAAAAGTATGGCACACCTGAAGCCATCTTGATTGGAATAAACTGGTAACACTTAAAACATTTAATTTAAAAAGGAACAAAATGAGGGGTTCATTTTGCCATAGAAATTATGGTTAGTGCTGCAAAAAGAAAATTTAGTGCATGTTTTAAGTGAGATCTCAAATCCTCTTCTATTTCATTAGAAAATTCTGACATGCAGACTGAAACAATCACTTTCAATACCAGCAGTAGACTTCCAGTTAACTCCTTGGTGAGCAGTAGCTTTACTACAGTGATCTAATGAACAACTAGAGTAATAACATTCTGAATTTATGGCAAATGTGTGACACATCTGAATGCCTTCTTGATGGAATCAAAGTAAAAACTGAAAGCATTTCCTACTGAGGAGACTGCAGTAAATGAGGAAATTAGGAAACTTCATAACAAAGAAGTCTTCCAAGATGGCCACCAGTGAAAAAAGAGCCCAAATGTAGCACAAATATTACCCAGATGTAGCCCACATATAGCCCAATGACAAAAGTGTGCAAAACACTTTTTATTTTTAGTTTTTTTGCAGTTTTATGTAGTGCAGACTGGTCAGGTATTGGAGCGTTGCATCTTAAAACATGACCCCCTACACTACAAAAACACCACTGCACTACCCTAAACCCTAAAACACTACCCCAGCACGACCCCCTACACTACACAAGCACCACTGCACTACCCTAAACCCTAAAACACTACCCCAACACCACTGCACTAACCTAAATCCTAAAACACTACCCCAAGCACGACCCCCTACACTACCCAAACACCACTGCACTACCCTAAAACATGACCCCTACACTACACAAACACCACTGCACTACCCTAAACCCTAAAACACTACCCCCAGCACGACCCCATACACTACACAAGCACCACTGCACTACCCTAAACCCTAAAACACTACCCCCAGCACAACCCCCTACACTACACAAACACCACTGCACTACCTTAAACCCTAAAACACTACCCCCAGCACGACCCCCTACACTACCCAAACACCACTGCACTAACCTAAATCCTAAAACACTACCCCCAGCACGACCCCCTACACTACCCCAACACCACTGCACTACCCTAAACCCTAAAACACTACCCCCAGCACGACCCCCTACACTACACAAGCACCACTGCACTACCCTAAACCCTAAAACACTACCCCCAGCACGACCCCCTACACTGCCCGAACACCACTGCACTGCCCTAAACCCTGAAACATCAGCCCCTGCACGACCCCCTACACTGCCCGAACACCACTGCACTGCCCTAAACCCTAAAACACATACCCTAGCACGACCCCCTACACTGCCCGAACACCACTGCACTGCCCTAAACCCTGAAACACCACCACCAGCATGACCCCCTACACTGCCCGAACACCACTGCACTGCCCTAAACCCTGAAACACCACCCCCAGCATGACCCCTACACTGCCCGAACACCACTGCACTGCCCTAAACCCTGAAACACTACCCCCAGCAAGACCTCCTACACTGCCCGAACACCACTGCACTGCCCTAAACCCTGAAACATCACCCCCAGCAAGAACCCCTACACTGCCCGAACACCACTGCCCTAAACCCTGAAACACCACCCCCAGCACGACCCCCTACACTGCCCGAACACCACTGCACTGCCCTAAACCCTGAAACACCACCCCCAGCACGACGCCCTACACTGCCCGAACACCACTGCACTGCCCTAAACCCTGAAACACCACCCCCTACACTGCCCGAACACCACTGCACTGCCCTAAACCCTGAAACACCATCCCCAGCACGACCCCCTACACTGCACGAACACCACTGCTCTGCCCTAAACCCTGAAACACTACCCCCAGCAAGACCCCCTACACTGCCCGAACACCACTGCACTGCCCTAAACCCTGAAACACCAGCCCCAGCACGACCCCTACACTGCCCGAACACCACTGCACTGCCCTAAACCCTGAAACACCACCCCCTGCACGACCCCCTACACTGCCCGAACACCACTGCACTGCCCTAAACCCTGAAACACCACCCCCAGCACGACCCCCTACACTGCCCGAACACCACTGCACTGCCCTAAACCCTGAAACACCACCCCTGCACGATCCCCTACACTGCCCGAACACTACTGCACTGCCCTAAACCCTGAAACACCACCCCCAGCACGACCCCCTACACTGCACGAACACCACTGCACTGCCCTAAACCCCGAAACACTACCCCCAGCAAGACCCCCTACACTGCCCGAACACCACTGCCCTAAACCCTGAAACACCACCCCCAGCAAGACCCCCTACACTGCCCGTACACCACTGCACTGCCCTAAACCCTGAAACACCACCCCCAGCAGGACCCCCTACACTGCCCGAACACCACTGCACTGCCCTAAACCCTGAAACACCCCCCCAGCACGACCCCCTACACTGCCCGAACACCACTGCACTGCCCTAAACCATGAAACACCAGCCCCAGCATGACCCCCTACACTGCCCGAACTCCACTGCACTGCCCTAAACCCTGAAACACCACCCCCAGCACGACCCCCTACACTGCCCGAACACCACTGCACTGCCCTAAACCCTGAAACACCACCCCCAGCACGACCCCCTACACTGCCCGAACACCACTGCACTGCCCTAAACCCTGAAACACCAGCCCCAGCACGACCGCCTACACTGCCCGAAAACCACTGCACTGCCCTAAACCCTGAAACACCAGCCCCAGCAAGACCCCCTACACTGCCCGAACACCACTGCACTGCCCTAAACCCTGAAACACCACCCCCAGCAAGACCCCCTACACGGCCCGAACACCACTGCACTAAAGCCTAAAACACCACCCCCAGCAAGACCACCTACACTGGCCGAACACCACTGCACTGCCCTAAACCCTGAAACACCACCCCCTGCACGACCCCCTACACTGCCCAAACACCACTGCACTGCCCTAAACCCTGAAACACCACCCTCAGCACGACACCCTACACTGCCCGAACACCACTGCACTGCCCTAAACCCTGAAACACCACCCCCAGCACGACCCCCTACACTGCCCGAACACCACTGCACTGCCCTAAACCCTGAAACACCACCCCCTGCACGACCTCCTACACTGCCGGAACACCACTGCACTGCCCTAAACCGTGAAACACCACCCCCAGCACGACCCCCTACACTGCCCGAACACCACTGCACTGCCCTAAACCCTGAAACATCAACCCCAGCAAGACCCCCTACACTGCCTGAACACCACTGCCCTAAACCCTGAAACACCACCCCCTACACTGCACGAACACCACTGCACTGCCCTAAACCCTGAAACACCGCCTCCAGCAAAACCCCCTACACTGCCTGAACACCATTGCTCTGCCGTAAATCCTGAAAAACTAGCCCCAGCATGACCCCCTACACTGCCCAAACACCACTGCACTGCCCTAAACCCTGAAACACCACCCCCAGCACGACCCCCTACACTGCCCGAACACCACTGCCCTAAACCCTGAAACACCAGCCCCAGCAAGACCCCCTACACTGCCCGAACACCACTGCACTGCCCTAGACTCTGAAACACCAGCCCCAGCAAGACCCCCTACACTGCCCGAACACCACTGCACTGCCCTAAACCCTGAAACACCAGCCCCAGCATGACCCCCTACACTGCCCGAACACCACTGCACTGCCCTAAACCCTGAAACACCAGCCCCAGCACGACCACCTACACTGCCCGAACACCACTGCACTGCCCTAAACCCTGAAACACCAGCCCCAGCACAACCCCCTACACTGCCCGAACACCACTGCACTGCCCTAAACCCTGAAACACCAGCCCCAGCACGACCCCCTACACTGCCCGAACACCACTGTACTGCCCTAAACCCTGAAACACCAGCCCCAGCACGACCCCCTACACTGCCTGAACACCACTGCACTGCCCTAAACCCTGAAACACCACCCCCTGCATGACCCCTTACACTGCCCGAACACCACGGCACTGCCCTAAACCCTGAAACACCACCCCCTGCAGCACCCCCTACACTGCCCAAACACCACTGCACTGCCCTAAACCCTGAAACACCACCCCTGCACCGCCCCCTACACTGCCCGAACACCACTGCACTGCCCTAAACCCTGAAACACCACCCCCAGCACGATCCCCTTTACTGCTCGAACACCACTGCACTGCCCCAAACCCTGAAACACCACCCCCAGCACGACCCCCTACACTGCCCGAACACCACTGCCCTAAACCCTGAAACACCACCCCCTGCACGACCCCCTACACTGCCCGAACACCACTGCACTGCCCTAAACCCTGAAACACCACCCCCTACACTGCCCGAACACCACTGCACTGCCCTAAACCCTAAAACACCACCCCCAGCACGACCCCCTACACTGCCCGAACACCACTGCACTGCCCTAAACCCTAAAACACCACCCCCAGCATTACCCCCTACACTGCCCAAACACCACTGCACTGCCCTAAACCCTAGAACACTACCCCCAGCACGACCCCCTACACTACCCGAACACCACTGCACTACCCTAAACCCTAAAATACTACCCCAGCACAACCCCCTACACTACCCGAACACGACTGCACTGCCCTAAACCCTCAAACACTCCCCCAGCACGACCCCCTACACTACCCGAACACCACTGCACTGCCCTAAACCCTAAAACACTCCCCCAGCACGACCCCCTACACTACCCGAACACCACTGCACTGCCCTAAACCCTAAAACACTCCCCCAGCACGACCCCCTACACTACCCAAACACCACTGCACTGCCCTAAACCCTAAAACACTACCCCCCGCATGACCCCCTACACTACCCAAACACCAATGCACTACCCTATTCCCTAAAACACTACCCCCCGCATGACCCCCTACACTACCCTAAACCTAAAACACTACCCCCGCACGACTCCCTACACTACCCAAAGACCACTGCACTACCCTAAACCCTAAAACACGACCTCCTACACTGCACAAACACCACTGCACTACCCTAAACCCTAAAACACTACCCCCTACACTACACAAACACCACTGCACTACCCTAAACCCTAAAACACTACCCCCAGCAGTACCCCTACACTACCCAAACACCACTGCACTAACCTAAACCCTAAAACACTTCCCCCAGCAGTACCCCCTACACTACCCAAACACCACTGCACTACCCTAAACCCTAAAACACTACCCCCAGCACGACCCCCTACACTACCCAAACACCACTGCACTACCCTAAACCCTAAAACACTCCCCCAGCACGACTCCCTACACTACCCAAACACCACTGCACTACCCTAAACCCTAAATCTACCCCCAGCATGACCCCCTACACTACACAAACACCACTGCACTACCCTAAACCCTAAAACACTACCCCCAGCACGACCCTCTTCACTACCTAAACACAACTGCACAATTTGTTACAGGCGTTGCAACGCAGGCCTGTGGTGCTTACTGGAAGTACCTAGTGGGCTAGTTGGGCCCCAGGGACCCTCAGGATTCAAGGTGACCTAATCCCCCAACTTAAAACGCACCACAGGGCGCGTTTGCACAGTGGTGAAGGGAGGGGGCGGGGCCTCAGGTGACATGTGCGCAAACACGCCCTGTGGTGCGTTTTAAGTTGGGGAATTAATTCCCTTGAATCCTGAGGGACCCTGGGGCCAACTAGCCCACCAGGTACCTTCAGTAAGCACAACAGAGTTGTGTTGCAGAGAGGTGAAAAAAGGTGCGTGGCCTCGGAACGCCTCTCTGCAACTCAGCTCTGTGGTCCTAACTGTAGGTACCTGGGGGCTAGTTGGGCCCCAGGGACCCTCAGAATTCAAGGGGACTTAATCCCGCAACTTAAAACGCGCCACGGGTGCGTTTGCACACGTCACCTCAGGCCCCCCCTCCCTTCACCACTGTGCAAACGCGCCCTGTAGCGCGTTTTAAGAGGTAGTTTTAATCCCCCTGCCCTATTATGTACTTGGGACTTGCAGAGGAGGTCATGCTAATCACAGGGGTACCCCAACGCATCGTGTTCCCTAGTGTATGTAGGTGTTTTCACTGTATTCTAAGTGTCTTTTAGCAAAGCACTGGCTCTGGTTAGACAGAGTCAGTTACCACCAGTACCCGTCTGAAAAAGTTGTGGGCACAGGATGATTTTGCAACAAGGCCTCTTTCTGCTCCTCTGTTGGTTCTTTCTGCACATCTTTTGCTTCTTTCTGTGCGTTTTTTCTTCTTTCTTCACATGTCCTACCTCTGTAGGCATAGTTAGAAACTAGCATTTAAAAAAACCTTTGAAATTCACTTAAAAAATCATAGGTTTCAGGCACGTTATAGTTAGAAATTAGCATTTAAAAAACCTTTGAAATTCACTGAAAAAACCATAGGTTTCAGACACGTTATAGTTAGAAATTAGCATTTAAAAAACCTTTGAAATTCACTGAAAAAACCATAGGTTTTAGGGACAGTTATAGTTAGTTGGACATTTCACTCGTACAAAACCATAGAAATTCCCCGTTATAGTTAGTTCAGCTAACTATAACTCGCGCCCCGCAATGCACTGCTGATGACGTCACATATTACATCACTCATGACATGGTCAGTGACATCACTGATGACATCACTGATGACATCTCAAATGACATCACTGATGACATCATCCATGTGATAATTTCATGCATCTTCTCACACCCTAATATAACTTTTGATACACCCACTCTAAATTACAGACTGCCATTCTCAAAACCATAGACACTCCAACACCAAAAACTACATACCCACTCACTGATTCTTAGGTCTACACACACATCCACTCACTCACCCGTACAGTCACTCATACTTAGTCACTCAGTACAGGACTATCATATGCACTCATACACTATAAACACTCACACACCGCCACTCATCCATAGAGGTACTCACACACCTAGTCAGTCATGCAAAAACTTAATCACACACCCATTTACTCACCTAAACAGTTATACACACACCAGCTCACTTACTCATACAAATACTAGCACATTCTTACGCTCTTATACAATCACTGATACAAGTACACACTCATCCATACAGCCACTCTCACAATCACACACTCTCACTTATAGCCATTTATATACTCCAACACACATATATACTGCCTTTCACATATGTAGTTACTCACACATGTACCACTGAGATATACATTCAATCACTAACACACCCATACACACACTCACCCACCCATACAGTCCATCACAGATGCACTCTTGAAACCATGCACCCAGTGAATCACCAACTCACACATCTATGCACAGAGTCACACACACCCCACCCACACAAACACTCAGGCACCCATACAGATACTCAGACAATCAATCAATAACCCATGTAGACACTCATGTAGCTATTCAGAAAGCCATGCAGCCGCTTACAAACCAACAGACAGATGGATACAGACATTCACACAGTTTAGTCACTAACCCATGCATTCAGTAAGATACATTTAATCACTCACTTGTAGAGTCAGTCACTCACGTACTAAATCATCCATTCAGACACTTATACACCCACTCATTCTTCAATACGCCTTTCCCTATATATATTAAACATATTTAAACTTTACAGAAACACACAGTCACTGGATGATGTCATCAGTGATGTCATTTGAGATGTCATCAGTGATGTCATCAGTGATGTCACTGACCATGTCATGAGTGATGTAATATGTGAAGTCATCAGCAGTGCATTGCGGGGGCGCGAGTTATAGTTAGCTGAACTAACTATAACGGGGGAATTTCTATGGTTTTGTACGAGTGAAATGTCCAACTAACTATAACTGTCCCTAAAACCTATGGTTTTTTCAGTGAATTTATATATATATATATATATATATATATTATCTACTGGCGGTCGCCAGTAGATAGTTATAGTTAGGACCTTTATCCATAGGAAATCCGCAACATTCTATTCCCAATAAGTTTGGCGTCCTTTGACGAATCATCGCGAAATTTTCAAAACTAGTGGGGCGCTCCGGTCCGCTCCTGTCTTGAAAGTTTCGGGGTGATTCATCAAGCGGGGGCCGAGAAAAAAGGGGGATCCCAAAACGTGTTTTCTCCATGTTAATTCCTATAGGAAATTTTAGCCACGGCTACAGCCCGAACTGCTGAACGGAATTACACCAAATTTTGCAAAAAGGTAGCGCTTTGTTCAGAAAGCGACCTTTTTTTTAAATGGTGTAAATCCGTTCAGTAGTTGCGGAGAAATTCAAAAAATAAGAGTGAAAAAATCAATTTCCCATAGGAAACTTTATGCAAGGCTACAGTCAAAACTGCTGAACGGAATTACACCAAATTTGGCAAAAAGGTAGTGCTTGGTTCAGAAAGCACTCTTATTAAAAATGGTGTAAATCCGTTCAGTAGTTGCTGAGAAAATCCAAAATAAAAGTTTTGATATCTATGGCCGCGGTGGATCCGCGCACCCTCCCGATCACGAGCTGCATGCTAATTGGCTGTCAACACTCCAAACCAGGAAGTGTTGACAGCTATCTTGTTCCTCGGTAGAACCGAGGAACAAGAAACCATTAAAACAACTGCGTAAAACGCAAAAAGGGGGCAGGGTAGAAACACCCTGACCCCCTAGGCCTGCTCAGGGCCCAAAAATTTTTTTTTTTTTTTTTTAAATCGTCGGGATGCGCTTAGGGTGCGCGGATCCCGCCGAAAAAAGAAAAAAAAACGAAGCGCGGTCTCCCGCGCTTTGTAGTTAATTGGCCCCCGGGTGGGCCAAGTCCCGGGGGCATGGGGGGTTTATTTAATAATATGGGGGGGCCTCTAAGGCCCCCCAAGCCCCGGGGACCGCCACCCCCCGGGGCTTTAAAACAATAATGGTGCGGGAGGGCTCTCGGCCCTCCCGCAGCCCCAGGGACCGCCACCCCCCGGGGCTTCTTTTTTTAAAAATAATACACCTGTGTGGGGGGGCTCGAGCCCCCCCACACGCCCCGGGGACCGCCACCTCCCTGGGGCACTAAAAAAAAATGCTAATTTGGGGGTCCGGAACGGACCCCGAGCCCCGGGACCACCACCTCCCGGGGGCTGTGCATGTGAAGGGAGGGGGCCGCGCGGCCCCCTCCTGGAGCCCTTGATGGCCCTGGGGACCGCCACCCCCAGGGCCGGCTCCTGCAGTGTCCCGGGGTGCCTACCCCCGGGACACTGTAGTTTGTAATGACAGGGACGGAGCCTCGCGGCTCCCGTCCTGTCATTGCAAACTGCTTTGGATATTGGAAGAGAGAGCAGGAAACCTGCTCTCTCTTCCAATATCCAAAGCACATTGCTTTTCCACATGGGGAGCTGCATGTTAGCAGCTCCCCATGTGGAAAAGCAATGCCGGCTCCCGCAGGAGGCGGGGAGCCGGCAGGGTCCGTGGGGGAGTTGGGGTCCCCCCACAGACCCCAAAGGATAGGGCCAGCCCCGGGGGATGGTGTCCCCGGGGCAAGTAGTGGCTCGGGAGGGGGCCACGCGGCCCCCTCTCCAAAAAATAATTACATTTAAAAAAAAATAGAGGCCGGCCCCGGGGGATGGGGTCCCGGGGCCATAAGTGGCCTGAGGAGGGGGCAACGCAGCCCCCACTCCATCAGTTTAAAAAAAAAAAAAGGCCAAGCCCCGGGGATGGGGTCCCCAGGGCCGATTAAGGCCTGGGGAGGGGGCCACGCGGCCCCCTTCCACATTTTTTTATTTTTTTTTTAAATATTAGGGGCAGGCCCTGGGGGATGGGGTCCCCAGGGCCAATAAATTAGAAAAGAAGGGGCCACACAGCCCCCTTCTAAAAAAAAAAAAAAAAAAAGACCGGCATCGGCCGGAGGCCACGCCCCCTTCTTTCAGCACTCTGCAAACGCGCCCCCTGGCGTGGCCTCTGAACACCACTCTACAACGCAGCTCTCTGGCGCATACTGGAGGTATCTGGTGGGTTAGTTGGCCCCTAGGGACCCTCGGGATTGAGGAGGAATTAATTCTCCAACTTAAAACGCGCCACAAGGCGTGTTTGCAGACATGTCACCTCAGGCCCCACCCCCTTCCTTCACCATTGTGCAAATATTCCTCTAAAATCAGCCGAACTACAAATTCTGATTTACTCACCTGTTATCAGGAGAGACCTCAGTGCTGCATCTTTGAGCCCAGTACTGATCCTGAAAAGTAATTTTAACGCACAAAGGGGGCAGGGTAGAAACACCCTGACCCCCTAGGTCTGCTCAGGGGGTCCCACAATGACCCCATGGGCAGAAAAAAGCATTTTTTTTTTTTTTTAAATCGGCGGGATGCGCTTAGGGTGCGCGAATCCCGCCGAAAAAAAAAAAAAACGAAGCGCGGTCTCCCGCGCTTCGTTGTTAATTTGCCCCCGGGTGGGCCAAGTCCCGGGGGCATGGTGGGGGGGGTTTAAATTTAATGTGGGGGGCCTCTAAGGCCCCCCAAGCCCCGGGGACCGCCACCCCCCGGGGCTTTGAAAACATAATGGTGCGGGAGGGCTCTTGGCCCTCCCGCAGCCCCGGGGACCGCCACCCCCCGGGGCTTCTTTTTAAAAAAAAAAATTTGACCTGTGTGGGGGGGCTCCAGCCTCCCCACACGCCCCGGGGACCGCCACCTCCCCGGGGCACTAAAGATTTGAATATGGGGGTCCGTTACGGACCCCAAAACCCCGGGGACCACCACCTCCCCGGGGCTGTGCACTGGATGGGAGGGGGCCGCGCGGCCCCCTCCGGGAGCCCTTGATGGCCCTGGGGACCGGCACCCCCAGGGCCGGCTCCTGCAGTGTCCCGGGGTGCCTACCCCCGGGACACTGTAGCTTGCTATGACAGGACGGGAGCCTCGCGGCTCCCGTCCTGTCATAGCAAATCTTGGTTTGCATTTTGAAAGAGAGAGCAGGAAACCTGCTCTCTCTTTCAAAATGCAAATCAATTGCTTTTCCACATGGGGAGCAGCATGTTAGCTGATCCCCATGTGGAAAGCAATGCCGGCTCCCGTAGGATGCGGGGAGCCGGCTGGGACTGTGGGGGGATTGGGGACCCCCCCTAGTCCCCAACCAGAGGCCAGGCCCCGGGGGATGGGGTCCCCGGGGCCATAAGTGGCCAGGGAGGGGGGCCACGCAGCCCCCTCCCCAAATTAAAAAAAAAAAAAAAAAAAGGGCAAGGCCGGCCCCGGGGGATGGGGGTCCCCGGGCCCTTAAATGGCCTGAGGAGTGGGGCCACGCAGCCCCCCTTCAAATTAAAAAAAAAAAATCGAGGGCATGCCCCGGGGGATGGGGTCCCCGGGGCCAATACAGGCCCAGGGAAGGGGGGCCACGCGGCCCCCTTCCCGTTTTTTTTTTTTAAATTAAAAAAATAAATAAATTGCTCAGGCCCCGGGGGATGGGGTCCCCGGGGCCAAAAGTGGCCAAGGGAAGGGGGGCCACGCAGCCCCCCTCCCATTAAAAAAAAAAAAAAACGACCGGCATCGTGCCGGAGGCCCCGCCCCCCTCCCTGCAGTACTCTGCAAACGCGCCCCCTGGCGCGTTTTAAGAAGGGGAAGTAATTCCCCTTGAATACTGGGGGTCCCTGGGTGCCAACTAGCCCACCAGGAACCTCCAGTATGCGCCAGGGGCTGCGTTACAGAGAGGTGTACAGAGGCCACGCCCTTTTACACCTCTCTGCAACGCAGCTCTGTGGCACTTTTTAGAAGTACATGGTGGGCTAGTTGGACTCCAGGGACCCTCAGGATTCAAGGGGACTTAATCCCCCAACTTAAAACGCGCCACGGGGTGCGTTTGCACAGTGGTCAAAGGAGGGGGCGGGGCTTCAGGTGACATGTGTGCAAACAGGCCCTGTGGCGCGTTTTAAGATGGGGAATTAAATCCCTTCAATCCTGAGGGTCCCTAGGGGCCAACTAGCCCAACAGGTACGTCCAGAAAGCGCCACAGAGCTGCATTGCAGAGAGGTGCAAAAAGGGGCGTGGCCTCTGAACACCTCTCTGCAACGCAGCCTCCCTGGCGCATACTGGAGGTACAGGGTGGGCTAGTTGGACCCCAGGGACCCTCATGATTCAAGGGGACTTAATCCCCCAACTTAAAACGCGCCACGGGGCGCGTTTGCACAGATGTCACCTCAGGCCCCGCCCCCTCCCTTCACCATTGTGCAAATATTCCTCTAAAATCAGCTGAACTATGAATTCCGATTTACTCACCTGTTATCAGGAGAGACCTCAGTGCTGCATCTTTCAGCCCAGTACTGATCCTGAAAAGTAATTTTAACCGTACTTACCAGTAACTTGAATTTCCTTGCATAGGATATCATTGCCTCCTTTTTGCTGAAAAAGTTTCTAAGTGTCGATTTTTGAAACATACAAATATTCCTCTAAAATCAGCCGAACTACGAATTCCGATTTACTCACCTGTTATCAGGAGAGACCTCAGTGCTGCATCTTTAAGCCCAGTACTGATCCTGAAAAGTAATTTTCACCGTACTTTACCAGTAACTTGAATTTCCTTCCATAGGATATCATTGACTGGTTTCACTTGGAAATTCTTCTAAGTGTGCAGTTTTGGAACTTTATAATATTCCTCTAAAATCAACCGAACTACGAATTCCGATTTACTCACCTGTTATCAGGAGAGACCTCAGTGCTGCATCTTTCAGCCCAGTACTAATCCTGAAAAGTAATTTTAACCGTACTTACCAGCAACTTGAATTTCCTTCCATAGGCTAACATTGACTGGTTTCACTTGGAAATTCTTCTAAGTGTGGAGTTTTGGAACTTTATAATATTCAGGAGAGAACCCAGTGCTGCATCTTTTAGCCCAGCACTGACCCTGAAAAGTAATTCTAACCGTACTTACCAGTAACTTATATATTTCCTTCCATAGGAATCCATTGTCTGGTTTTCAGCAGAAAAGTTTCAAAGTGTCGATTTTCTCAAACTACAAATATTCCTTAAAAATCGCCTGTATGACTTAAACGCATTCTTTCAACTGTTTACAGGAGATGCACCAGTGCTGGATCCAGGATCCAACACTGAGTAAGAAAAAGTAACGATAACACTACTTACCTGCTAAGTGAATTTCCTCCCATAGGATAACATTGGTGATTCTATGTGAAAAAGTTTCTAAGTGTCAACTTTTAAAATACAATAATATTCCTTAAAAATCACTACTGTAACCAAAACGCTTTTACTCAACTGTTTACAGGAGATGTCCCAGGACTGAATCTAGGATCCAGTCCTGTGGTTAGAAAAGTAATCCATAAAGAAACTAATTGCATTTAACTAGAAATTCACATTGAGCTCAATGTTGCATTGTGTTGCCCATTGCAACAACTGTAACTACTGTACTTAAAAGTCTATTGCCTATTTGCAAAGTATTTAAACTAAAGTAATTCATTCAGAGAAAGTATATTTTGTAATGTAATGTATAATGTAATTACAATGTAATTTAAAAAATAAAATATGTAAAAATAAATAGTTTAAAAAATGTAGTAAATCAGTATCCAAAAATAAATATAACAATTAATACATTTAAAAATTGTCATTTACAAAACCTTTGAAATTCACTGAAAAAACCATAGGTTTTAGGGACAGTTATAGTTAGAAATTAGCATTTAAAAAACCTTTGAAATTCACTGAAAAAACCATAGGTTTTAGGGACAGTTATAGTTAGTTGGACATTGCACTCATACAAAACCCGTGAAATTCCCCCGTTATAGTTAGTTCAGCTAACTTTAACTCGCGCCCCCGCAATTCACTGCTGATGACGTCACATATTACATCACTCATGACATGGTCAGTGACATCAATGATGACATCACTGATGACATCTCAAATGACATCACTGATGACATCATCCATGTGATAATTTCATGCATCTTCTCACACCCTAATATAACTTTTGATACACCCACTGTTATTTACAGACTGCCATTCTCAAAACCATAGACACTCCAACACCAAAAACTACATACCCACTCACTGATTCTTAGGTCTACACACACATCCACTCACTCACCCGTACACTCACTCATACTTACAGTCACTCAGTACTGGACTATCATATGCACTCATACACCTATATAAACACTCGCACACCGCCACTCATCAATAGAGGTACTCACACACCTATTCAGTCATGCAAAAAATTAATCACACACCCATTTACTCACCTATACAGTTATACACACACCAGCTCACTTACTCATACAAATACTAGCACATTCTTACGCTCTTATACAATAACTGATACAAGCACACACGCATCCATACAGCCACTCTCACAATCACACACTCTCACTTATAGCCTTTTAAATACTCTAACACACATATATACTGCCTTTTACATATGTAGTTACTCACACATGTACCACTGAGATATACATTCACTCACTAACACACCCATACACACACTCACCCACCCAAGCAGTCCATCACAGACGCACTCTTCAAATCATGCACCCAGTGAATCACCCACTCACACATCTATGTACAGAGTCGCACACACCCCACCCACACAAACACTCAGGCACCCATACAGATACTCAGACAACCAATCAATAACTCATATAGACACTCATGTAGCTATTCACAAACCCATGCAGCCACTTACACAGCAACAGACAGACGGATACAGACATTCACCCAGTCACTAACCCATGCATTCAGTAAGATACGTTTAATCACTCACTTATACAGTTAGTCACGCACCTACTAAATCATCCATACAGACACTTATACACCCACTCATTCTTCAATACGCCTTTCCCTATATATATTAAACATATTTAAACTTTACAGAAACACAGTCACTAGATGATGTCATCAGTGATGTCATTTGAGATGTCATCAGTGATGTCATCAGTGATGTCACTGACCATGTCATGAGTGATGTAATATGTGACGTCATCAGCAGTGAATTGCGGGGCGCAGAGTTATAGTTAGCTGAGCTAACTATAACGGGGGAATTTCACGGGTTTTGTACGAGTGCAATGTCCAACTAACTATAACTGTCCCTAAAACCTATGGTTTTTTCAGTGAATATATATATATATATATATATATATACATAGCAACCTTGTATGTAGTACTTGATATATGTCTGCAACCTATAGAAGGGGTAAAAAATGGCTAGATTTCATTTACTTTACTTTTTTAAGTTTAGATTTCTTTTATTGGTTTCATTCAGGTAAATAACAAACACAATACGAGCATATGTTGTACATTCGGAGTATGGTCCTTCTACAGGACTGCTCTTGAAGGGATGAACAATGAACAAAATAACCCCCCCCCCCCTCCCTCCCCTCCGCCCTCTCCCTCAGTTGGAGCCAGTTTCTGGCACAAGGTCTGGCGAGGCACCACCCGTATGAGACACTCTTGTAGGTTGGGTTTACTGTTGCACTCGCTCCTCCGCGTCAGCCCTTTGGGGTGGGTCCGTTAAACGCAGTGTTCTCAGACACTTGGGGCAGGTAAGTTCTGTAAACTCCGATGTCAACAATTTGAGGAAAGGCTCCCACAGGTCATGAAATGAGGCGGTTGGATTCGTTAGGGATAATAAAATCTTCTCCATTCCAAGAATGCCCCCTAGCCTATGAAGCCATCCCAGCCGGGTTGGAACGGTTGTGGTACCCCAGTGGGACAGAACATTTTGCAGTGCCGCCCCCAATGCAAGGGCCATCTGCCTGTCTCTGCGCGACCTGAGCGGGAAGATAATCAGGTTTGGGAGACCTAAGAGGACGTAGGCCGGAAAGCGGGGAATTTGAGTGTCGAAGTAGGAGTCTATTTCATCTAATATCAGTTTCCAGTAATCCTCCAAGGAAGGGCATTCCCATAGCAGGTGAGTCAGGGTACCCAATGAACCACAGCCTCTCCAACACTGGGGGCTCCGTCTTGGGTTGCCCCCATGGAGCCGGGGAGGGGTGAGGTACCAATAGGTGGCAATTTTCGTGGCCGTTTCAATACCCGCCATGTTTCGCGCCGTGTGTCGGGCTCTATAATATATGTCTGTCCATTCTTTCTGCGTCAGTGATCTAATTCAGCCTCCCATCGTAGCTGACCAGGTGATTTCCCACTGTCCGGAGTTCGATTTATGAATCTGTATAGGTCGGATATCAGGCGGGCATCTGTATGTCTCGTGAGGAGCCACTTCTCGAAAGGTGTAAGATATCGTTCAGCCCCCTCCCGCACCCCAGGGTGCATTACCCAGTGACGGATCTGTGTGTAGTGAAACCGCTCCGTTTCCGGGAGGCCATGCTCCCTGCGAAGGTCTGAGAAGGCTATGGGGCCTGCAGTATCAAAGAGGTGTCCGATAGAGCGCTGGTCCTCCTTGGTCCAGTGTGCAAACTCCGATATGTCTAGCCCTGGCGCAAAGTCTGGGTTGTTCACTATAGGTGTGATGGGGGATGGAAAGCTCGAGAGGCCCCTGGAATCAGCTCTGTCCCACGCTAAGAGGGTGGGGTGGGTCACCGTAGAAAGATAGATGTTCCGTGGCCTGGCAGTTTTCGTGAGGAAGGGGATGCCCCATAGGGGCTGTCTGGCGAGAGATCTGTCCATGAACAGCCAGTGTTTCTCTGACTCTGGGCGTGACCACTCCACCAGGGGCCGCATCTGTACAGCCACCAGTAGTGTTGCAGGTTAGGGACTCCCAGGCCTCCCTCTACAGGGTTCCTATAGGTTAACTCCCTACGTAGCTGCGGTCTCTGATCCCGCCAAATGAAGCGCTCTAGGTCTCTTTGCAGTGAGCGTATAGTGCCAGGAGGAGGGATTAGCGGGAGTGTCTGAAAAATGTATATTATCTTAGGAAGTATGGTCATTTTTACGGCCGCTATCCTACCCAGCCAGGACAGCGAGTGAGGCCTCCATTTGCGGAGGCAGTCCCTCACCTGCCGCGTCAAGGTCGTATAGTTCAGTGAGGAAGTGTCCTGAGTGCTGGCCGAGAGCCAAAGGCCTAGGTAAGGTACTGCTTCCTTGGCCCAGTGTATGCCGTAAGACCGCTGCAGTAGGCCCAGAGTGTCAGCACTGAGGGATAAATTAAGGGCTTGTGACTTATGCACGTTGATCTTGAAACCGGATACCTGAGCAAAAAGATCCAGTTCCGCCAGAAAGGCAGGAAGAGACTCCCTAGGCTTCTCCAATGTGGCCACCACATCATCCGCATATAGGCTAATTTTGTGTCTCTCCCCCCCAAATTGCACCCCTGAGATTAAGGGGTCATCCCTTATCCGCTGTTCCATAGGCTCCATATATAAGGCGAACAAGAGTGGTGATAATGGGCACCCTTGTAGCGTTCTTTGTTGAATCCGGAAAGTGTCGGATACAAGCCCATTCACTCTCACTGAGGCGGTGGGGGTGGCGTTGCTACGAAGAATCCAGTCGATAAAGCGCTGTGGGAGGCCAAAGTGAGCTAGGGTCGCCTTAAGATACGGCCAGTGAACCCTGTCGAACGCTTTCTCAGCGTCGACAGAGAAGATCATGCGCTCAGCTGGGAAGCGCTCGGACCTGTCCACCAAATGTAAGAGGCGTTTCGTGTTGTCTGAGCATTGGCGCCCGGGGATAAACCCAGACTGATCAGGGTCTATTAGCCCGGGTAAATGGGAGGTGCGCCAAGATCCCAGTTAAGATTTTAAGGTCGACATTAAGAAGGGAGATCGGACGTAAGGAAGCGCAATGTTGTGTATCCTTGCCTGCCTTAGCAATCACTGTAGCTAGTGCTTCCAACATGGATGGCGGGAAGGGGTTGTCCGCCCCAATCGAGTTATAAACTCGCACCAACAGCGGGGCTAATGTCGTGCAAAAGGTTTTATAGAAGGTGGAGGAGAAGCCATCAGGGCCTGGAGATTTATGCAGTTTCAATTTAGATATAGCAGAGATTAACTCTTCCAGTTTGATCCGGGACTCGAGGTCCTCTGCTTGGCTCGGGACCAATTTAGCGGTAGTCGCCCCCTGCAAATAATGAGCTGGGCCATCTGTCGGCAACGTCTGGACCCCATAAAAAGATGCATAAAACTGCCGGAAGGTTTCGGCTATGCCCTGGTCAGTGGTTTGTTCCTGCCCTTGTTGATCAATGACCATGGGGATGTGGGACGACTGTCGTTGTGCCCGTAATATGTTGGCCAAGAGCCTCCCGCATCTGTCTCCCCAATATAAAAGGCGTGTTTGAGACGTAGGGCAGCATACTCATCCCCATCCAATTCCAGGGCCGCCAGCTGCGCCCTTGCCGCTTTGAGTTGCCCCCAAACCCAAGGAGCACCCGTTCGTTGGTGGATACGCTCAAGTTCAGCCACCTCGCCCGAAAGTTGCTCTCTTTTCTCCCTCCTGATCCTATTGTCCGCTGCGGAAATCGCTAAAAGTTCACCCCTGACCACAGCCTTCAGGGCTTCCCATACTACTACCGGCGACATATCTGTAGTGTCATTGATGGCCAGATAGTCAGTTATGGTTTTGGTAACCTGTTTAACCACGGAGGGGCGCTGCAGCATCGTTTCCCTAAGACGCCAGAGGCGGCGGGGGGACCTGCAAGGATGCAGAAACAGGGATATACACACAGCGGAATGATCGGATAGTGGGCATGGAAGGATCTCGATCCCCCGCGTCTGTTGCGTCAAGGTATCCGACGTCAAAATATAACCTATGCAGGTGTAAGTTTTGTGGGAGTGCGAGTAAAATGTGTATTCTCTAGAAGTTGGGTGATGTAGTCGCCACACATCAGTGAACCCTGCTTCAGTCAATAGACGCCTCCCACTCCCCGAAAGGGCCCCCGTCTGCCCCGTACGCTGACAAGATCGATCCAGCTCATTGTCGAAGGCCAGATTAAAGTCCCCCCTAGTAGTAACGCTCTATCCGGGGAACCTGATAGCTCTTGAATCGTCTCGTAGAGAAACCTCTCCTGCCCCTTGTTGGGAACGTACATTGTAGCTATTGTGAATGTGTGTTGTCCCAGCGTGCAGGTGTATGCCAGCAGTCTGCCCTTGATCTCCGCCTGCTTGGTGACAATTGTGCCCCGGAACTTAGCAGAGACGAGGATAGCCACCCCTGCCGTTTTGGAGGAGTGTGATGAAAACAACTGGTGGGGGAATGCCCTAGACAGCAATCTATGGGTATCCTTCGCCAGGAGATGTGTCTCCTGGAGGAGACCGATATGGGCTCCGGAATTTTCTAAGAAGGACAGGATCGAGCGCCTCTTATTTGGGCTGTATTAAGTTCCGATACCATGGTAATGGATGACAAGAGGCAAATAAACAACCTGTGCCCCCATGATCGCCCCTCCCTAGGGCCCGCCATAGCCATACCCACCCGGGTTGACCAGTGAGCTCCCTGATGCCTGCGCCTGCGAGTACTTCCAGGTGTGGGAGAAGGAGGAAAAAACCCCAATGCCCCAGCAACAGAACCAACAAAACTAAACAACAACTTATGAAGTGCACGAAAGTCCTGGGCGTTCAACCCCATGGTGAGGCGCGAGATGTTCGGCAGGAACCCCTACACCGCCCCCGTCCCACCCGAGCCCCAAAGCCTGTGTCCCGGAAAAGCCGTTCACCAAGAAATAGAAGGATCGTCCCCTGGTGTCCAGGCAATATGTCCTTCAATCTCCAGCAGCCGTATCTTCCTCCAGTGTTGCGATGATAGCTTTCCTTACTTTGGCCATCGTCTCGGGGTCAGGGCGAAGACGAAGTGGATACCTTCCCACTCGATGCCATCTGTCTGAGCCGACCTTTTGCCCTCCCGTGGTCTCTTGCGTTGAGGCTTCTTCGTCGTCTTCAGGCCTGTTGATGAGCGATTGAGCTTCCTTCAGAGAGCGAATCTGCGGAGTCTGCCATTCCATTTGAAGATTATTCTAAATGGGTGACCCCATGAGTAGGAGATATCTTTGGAGCGCAGGAAAGTGGTGACCGGTCTGAACTCTTTACGCTTCTGGAGAGTGGAGGCTGCGAGATCCTGGAACATAAGGGGTCTGGACGAGTGGAAGTCTATGGGGTGCTTTCCTCATGCTTCCCGAAGAATCCGCTCTTCTAGCTGGTAATCGTGGACGCACGTTAATATGGCCGGTGGGGGAGCCGTCGCCGGCTGTCTGGGCCCAACGCGGTGAGTGCGGTCCAGCTTGATCTTTTGCTCTGGAAGGGCTCCCAGTATGTGGCGGAAGAGGTCTTGCACAAAGGCCTCTATTTCTTGCCCTTCAACGCCCTGTGGAACTGCTCGGATCCTTATATTGTTCCGCCGAGAGCGGTTCTCGAGGTCCTCCGCTTGACTTTGGAGGTCCAATTGCTGATCTTGAAGGCGGAGGACCTCCTGCTGGAGTTGGTCAACTTCTTCATCCCTCGTGGAGGCCTGAGCTTCCATCGTGTCAACTCTGTCTCCAACCGAGTCAATGTCCTTGCGCAGTTCACGAAGCTCCAGGGTGATTTCTTTCTTCATTGCTTGAAACTCCCCTTTGAGCGAAGCGAAGAGGGTTTCGAGGAAGCCTCTGGTGACTGGGCCCTCAGCGTCGCCCATATCGTGCTCTGTGGAGTGCCCACCCGGGGACAGAGCCGCTTCTGCCCCCCCCCGGCTCCCGTCTTGAGGAGGAGGTCTTTGACAGATCTCTCTTTTTTGGTTTTGCTAGTTGCCATGATGAAAGGCCGTATTCCTCCCCCGCAACCAGGTCCTGGGCGCGTGGTCCAAAGCCGGCAGCATGGGCCGCTATGTGGTGTCGTGGGGACAAGGGTGGCTCGCTTTTCTATGGGTCTCCCTCTGTGAAGGACCAGTAAGTAACCCCTCCGAGAGCTGTGTGGTAGCTGTCTCACCTCAGTCTCTCCAGATCACTCCTATGAGGCCACAGATCCACTCACATGGGCCTCCCTCTCACCACGTGTTCCAAGTCAGCAGTTCTAGGTGGGGAGGAGGAGAGCCCGGGGCAGTGCACTCCGCCAAATTCTCCGTTCCTGCTACCTCCACAGGCCGTCAGCTCCCATGTACTGCCACGCTCTGTTGCGACTGTCTCTGAGCCCGCTGCACAGTTCCGGCTGCGTCTGCACCACCGCGCTCCCAAACTCACCAGGAGGGCCGGTGCCGATGAACTCCCAGGGGCCGGTCTCCAAGCTTCGTTGTGGGGCCCCCGCCGCCCCACTGTGTCTCTATCACCAGCTCCTCCGCTTCAGGGCTTGAGTCCACCCGAGGCACCCAGCGAGTGAGGGTGGCTCTGTAGCTGTCTGCCTCCGCTGTGAGGCCCGCAGCCAGCAACTGCTACCATCCGATGGTGGGGAGGGGGGCCTGGCCGCCACCCGGAGACAAGGCCCCACGTCCTTCCCGCAGCACCGTTCACTCGCAACAGGCCTCTTCGCTCCAAGGACTGGGGGAGGCCGCCTCCACACGCGTCGCGGGACCACCAGCTCCGGTCCCGTCTGCAGGCGCTGGTTCAGCGTTAATTCCTCTGGCGGCTGGAGGGCACAGTCTCCCAGCTTCAGGGCCTTCAGCGCTGAGCGACCAGATCTCCGCCAGCCACTCCTCCTGAAAAGCGCGCTAGAGGCCTCAGCGGCTGCGGGTCCTCCGCACGCACTCGCTCCCGGCAGGTCCCGTTCAATGGATTCTCGCTCCCTTCAGGCTTTGGCTGCAGCAGGATCGGACCCGGGGGTGAAAGCAGTATTTCTACGCCTTCCTGGCTCTGCTGTCCGAAGCGGTAAGGTTGGGGCCCGGGTGAAGGACAGGAGCGGCGAGCAGGCACGTCCTACTCGTCCGCCATCTTGGCCACGCCCCCTACTTTACTTTTTTAAAGTACAAAAAACTTCATGTTATTAATAAAGAAACTGACCGTAGGAAGCATTCAAAAAACCTTTATTTAAAAGGAAAGGAAATATGAGACATTGTTAACCAATAGGCTGCTATTAAAAGAAACATAAAACTGGCACTGTGCCTTTAAGAACCTCCCAGCACCCTCTGTATCCCATCGTGGCCCTCAGTTCATTTTTCCAGCTCCTACTGTTAGGATCCTGGAGCACTAGGCTCTCCTGTTCTTGACAAGAATTGTCAGAAAAATCTTTCTAAAACAATTTCAAAATAGTCTCACTTGATATTAGCCAGTACCTACAGTACTGACAATCTATTTTCTGATAGAAAAATGGTGACTTTGTGTCAAAATATGCCTTCACTCTTCATGAAGTGTCCTTCCTGTAGGAAGAAGAAGGCTTAGACTGATCCTCATTCAGTCTGTATCGTCTGCCTACCAGAGTCCCGCCGTCCTGACACCTGTTCTCACTTCCAGATGTTGTCCAGGCGCACCCTCAAGGACAGGGAGAAGATCAGGCTTCATGGACTTAGAAGCGAGAATCAGCTGCATCTTCACGAGGCCTTGGGGAGCATAATTCTTCCTTCAAAGAGCCCTCTTGCTGTCCCAGAGACTCATAGAGGTAGATCGTATGAAAAACACCAAAAAACCCGGCCCCAGTCGATGTCGAGAGGTATGACGTTGAGGAAAATACCAGTATGTTCAACGTCGAAGACACTGCTGAAGGTGGGGTCGACTCATCACTCAACGTCAGAACACACCTGACGCTCGACGTCGAGAGTCGGATCTCTGGCAAGGAGACACTTCTCGACGCCGAGACAGCCATCGCCATCAAGGTCGGCATTGATGGCCAGGTGACAGTCATTACTATCGAAGTCTCACGACATGACATCACCATCGAGGCATTCGATGACGTCTACGAGATATCCATCTTCGTCGACGTCGAGATTTGTGGAAAAACCCTGCACGACTTCTAAGGAGAAGCATTCATCGAGGTCGAGAGACAAACAGACATTTTCCTATGCTGTGGAAAGGCCTCAATCGACATCAACAGAGGTCCATAGTGTCTCAGTGAACTTGATGGCATGTAGGCCTCTATCTCCTGTTAGATCCAAGTTACAGTCTACCATCAATGTCTCCCCAAGGTGGTTGGAAAGCCTGCGAAAAAGACCTGTGCCTTCGATTTCTGACTCAGAGTATCCACAGACAGCCTCCTTCCAGAGTCACACCACGTATGCTATCTACAAAAAGAACACCTTCTCCAAGGTTCTTTTCTATCACATCATCGGTACCTCCTACAGTTCCTCCAAGAATCACACCACATAGGAGTCTGCAGCCATCACCTTTATAGGTCAAGAACTCCTATCTGTCATCATTCTAGATCTAGAACAACATTTAGAACCAGATCAAGGTCCAGAAGATCTCATACTGCATCATCCAGGCATGGAAGGAGATCACCTTTTGGTCTATAACTTCTCGTTCCTTGGTACAAGATTATTCTCAGACGCTCTCAGATTCATCTCCAGCAAGAGTGTCACCAGTGGACAATCTCTTGACTTTCAGTGATGTTCTGATTAGAGGTGTGACAAAATTGAATTTGGACATTCCAACCACTAGTACGGCGTCATCTGGGATCTTCGAAACATTGTATCACAGAACAGCCTCAAGACCACTCTTGCCACTGGTGCCTGGACTCCTAGGGCCGGCAGTGCAGCTATTTTTAATTCCAGCATCGCTGAGATCTGACCCATCTTGGATCCTTAAGAAATACAAGGCTCCTGATTTGGACCCTCTTGTCTTGAGAGCGGATCCTCCTCTGGCTTCTGTGATAGTGGCAGCTGCACAGAAATCACACTCTTCCTCTTATTCCTCTTCTTTGGTTCCACCTGACAAAGAGAGTAAGCAGATACATGCCCTCGGTAAAAACATGTGTGGAACATCAGCATCTTATATAAAGGTTGCGAGCATCTGTGCAAGAAGATCACCTTGGCTGCGTCTTATTGGGTTGAGCCAGAGGCACAACACAGAATTATGAACCTGCCATTCTCGGGTAACACGCTTTTCATTACCCATGTAGACGTGGAGATGTCCAGAATGAAGACAGAATTGGACAAACTCAAGGTTGTTGGCCTAGAAAAGAAAAAGGAATTCCGCAGAAGGTAGAGGCCTTATGACAGACGGTACTTCCAGCAGAGGCTACAAACCCCTCACTGGCAGCAACATCAGCAGCAGGCAAGGTCACATTTCATCCTCGCAGACCATCTAGAGGAAGAGTTTCACAACGTCAACAGCAGCTGCAGGAAAGCCTCCTGCAAGACAATTAATCGTCACTTCCCTCTTCGCTGCACCACTCCAGTGAGGGGAATTATCATCAATCACTTGGAAGAGTTGCAGTAAATCACACAAGACAGATGGTTCTAAAATATTGTACAGAATGGCTATTCTCGTCGCATTAGGTCCCCTCCTCCTACTGTTCCTCCCACAAAAACATCCTGATACCAGCTAGACCTCTTGCAGTCGGAAGTCAACACCCTAATACAAAAAGAGGCCATAGAGGAGTTTCCATGTCATCAAAGGGAATCAGGAATCTATTCCTGTTACTTTCAAGAAAAAAAGAAAGGACCGAAACAAGAGTTCAGACCCATCTTAGACCCGAGAGTGCTCAACAAATACATATGACGCAAAAGGTTCAGAATGCTTGCCCTTTACCAAATTTACCCACAACTGCATAAAGTGGATTGGATTTGTGCATATTTCCACATAAAGCATATTTCCACATCCACATCCACTGATAAAGAGCCCCTCACCATCACAGACAATGGAGCATTTTCATATCTGTGTGGAGACACTCACAAATCTGGGACTTCTTATCAATTTCCGAAAGTCTACAGCATGCCCAGTACAAAAATTGCACTACCCGGGGGCCACACTGGACACACAGTCTGCAAGAGTGTATCCTTCAGAGGAGAGACTATCATCAATCACTCTGAAATGTTGCAATCTTCTACAGGTTCACCATCCATCTGCGGGCAGATGGCGTCTCTACTGGGGTCGATAAGTTCTTGCATATTCATAGTACTGTATGCAAGCTTACACATGAGACCTCTGCAGCAATGCCTGAAACACCAGTGGAATAAACTCTCCAACTGCTTGGAAGACAAGCTGGCATTGTCGCAGGTTGCACACCAGTCTATCCCATGGTGGTCTCAACTGACCAATCTGATGGTGGGGACCCACTAAGTCAGACTTTAATCAAAGATGCCTCCTTCGAGGGATGGGGAACTCACATGGGTTCCATTCAGACTCAGGGTGTTTGATCAGAAAACGAAAAGACTTCCACATCAATATTTTGGAATTGGGCGCAGTCCACTTTGATCTAAAATCTTTCTTTCAAGCGATCTCAACCAATTTCATCCTTGTCCAGACCAACAACACGACAACTGTGCATTACGTGAGCTAACAAGGAGGAACCCACTCTTGCCCTCTGTCTCTCAAGGCTCAAACCATTTGAAAATGGCTACTAGCCAGAAACTTGACGATAAGAGCCATTTATCTGTCAGCCGTTCAAAACATGAAAGCAGATTCTCTTAGTCAACACTTCCAAGACAATGATGACTGGGATTCTCAATGACGAGGTGTTACAGGACATTTTTCATGAATGGGGATATCCTCAAAAAGACCTGTTTGCAGACGCAAACAACTGAAAATTCCACGACTACGTGTCCAGATTCGCCCAACCAGGGTCAAAGGAGAATGCCCTTTCGATAAGTTGGTCAGGGAAATTTCTCTGCGCATTTCACCAACTCCTCTAATTCCAACAGTGATTCTCAAACAGTATCAATCCTAGACCAGAATGATACTAATAGCACCAAAGCGGCCTCGCCAGTAGTGGTTCACGGACCGTCTACATCTGTCAGAGAGGCCTACGAACAGGTTGCCGTGCAGACAAGATCTCCTGTTCAAGTTCGGAGGACAGATACTGCATCCCAAACTCCCATCCCTGAACATTACAGCATGGCTCTTGAATTCCCCCAATATGGACATTTAGGTCTTTATAAATAATGTATGGCCATTCTTAGGGAGGCTAAGAGACCTTCCACTTGAAGATCACATGCTTTCAAATGGAAAGGGTTTTATTTATGGTGTGCACAGAATAATCACAGTCCAGTTTCATGCCAGGAAGCTGTAGTCATCCCGTATCTTCTCTCATTTGGCTAAATCAGGGCTGCAGCTTTACTCAACTAAGGTACATCTTGCAGCCATTACAGCTTAAAGGAAATCCTTCACAAAAATCTTTCTTCAGAATTCCAGTGATGAATGATTTTTTAGAAGAGCTTAGAAAGGTGTTCCCTACAGTTAGGACTCCCTCTCCTCCATGGGAATTTAATATTGTCCTTTCCAAATTGATGGGCCCTCCATTTGAATCAATACATAAAGCCTCTTTGCAGCATCTCACATGGAAAGCGGCTTTTCTTGTTGCCATCACTTCAGCCATTGGGGTAAGTGAAATTCAAGCACTATGTCCTGAGGTATCGTACACAGTGTTTCACTCCAATAGAGTGGTGGTGATGAGAACTCATCCCAGTTTTCTCCCATAGATAGTCTCAGATTTTCACACTAAACAGAATATCTCTCTCCCTACTTTCTTTCCTAACCCCTCCAATCCAGCTAAAAGGTCTCTACATTCTCTGAATATTGAGAGAGCGCTAAAATTCTACTTGGCCAAAACCAAAGGTATTAGGAAATCGGATCACCTTTTTGTTAAGTATGGTCTGGTGAGAAAAGGTTTAGCATCCTCTAAATAAACTATTTCTATATGGATTGTTTTCTTGGTTTTCCTTTCCCATCAGCTAGCTAAAAATCCTTACCTGCTAGACCTAGGGCACACTCTAGAAAGGGAAAGCTACTACTGCAGCTCTATTAAGAAATTTACCAATATCTGATAAGATAAGATAAACTCGTTATTGTGCGATTAATTGAAATCATTACAATGGAGCTCCCAGATGCCTGGCAAGCAAAGTACAGAATTGACTGCGGGCAAATAAAATGCTGAAAGGGCATGCATAAAAAATGGAAGCTAAAAACTAAACTTTAAAAAGAAATAGCATTAGCTGCAAACAAACCAGGGCTGATAGGGCAAACATAAAAAATAGTAGTTAAAAAAACCAATTTAAAAAAGGGGGAGAACCCTTTCCAACTGCTGTCTAGAATGCTGCCTTTACCCCCCCCCATCCCCCACCAATCTACATTTTGGTGTCGAACCAAGCCAAAGTGCATTGCATTGCAGTGCTTTCAAAGGCCTAAAGTGCTAATTTTATCACAAGTATGCATTCCAGGGCTGGGTCCATGACAAGTCAAAGTGTTTAATGGATGATCCCTTTATCCCCAATCTGCATTTCAGTGCTGAGCCAAGTTAAAGTGCAATAAATTAAGGTGGTTTCAAAGGCATAAAGTGCTAATTTTATTACAAATGTGCATTCCACAGCTAAACCCACAACAAGACTATGTTTTTAAGGAATGCAATGTTTTGGTGGCTTATTGGATTTGGGGGCCTGCCAAATAAAATGAGGTTTCCTCCTCTCCCGTGGGCTGAGCAGCTCTGGAGGTATATATGCGGTATGGTGCATTGAGGTTTTTAGTTTTTAGCAGCGTATTAAGGATTCAGAGTCCAGTGCAATGAGAGGTAGTACTAGCACAATTTGCAACGAGTCGCTTCTCAAGCAAGCTTCCACTATGCCTCTGCAAGTCCTGACATTTAAGGTACCCCATATAGGTTGCAGCCAGAATTTTCTTCGCATGAGTAACGTTTCGCATATGCTGAGAATATGTGTCAGTAATTCCTCTTCTTTTGCACAAAAACGGCATTGTCTGTCGGAGTTGTCAAACTTCCTCTGGCCACACCAATAGGTTCTCAGATAGATTAGTCCAAATCACAGGCTCATTAGCTGTTGTTTCATGACCATGCAAAAAAGCAATGAAAGGTAAATGGGCGGAATCCCTGGATCTTACAGTGTTGAGGCCCAGCTGCCATGTGCCAATTTCTTCAGGGCTTGTGTATCTTGTTCCCTCAATATTAGTTTTGCTTGCTTAGTCAGCAGTTTAGAGGCTAGGGACACTGGGAGCCCACCTGACCAGATCTCTTGTGCCTCCAATGCATCCAGGACGAGGTTTAGGTACTTGTACCAACTTGTTCGGGGGTTGTTTATTACTTATAATGTTAACCATGAAGGTACTGTTCCTAAAGAAAGGAGAGGTTAAGGAAAGAGGGAAATAGACGAACGATATCTAGAAACTTTGGCTTAATGAGCATGGAAGGGAATCCTACAGATTATTTTGTGTTACCCTCACACAACCCTAGGGATGGTATGCTTCATCATTGGGCATTGCCCCTCGTCGGGCTGGCGCTGCAATGCCCTGCAGGCCCCACAAAGGGTGGATCTTGCCGTATGATGAAAAGGTGTATGTGTGAGGGTGTAATTGGTGTGTAGGGTGATCAAAGGTGGGAAAGGAATGAAGAATAAAATTGTCTAGGAGATACCAAAAAAACTGTTTTAATGTGGAGTTTCTCTTGACAGGATTAACGGAACCAAAAAAATGGTTTAAGCTGCTGGTGTGGCGTAATGTTCCCTAGTAGCTATGTGTGCAAGAAAATGTAATTAGGTCAACATGTTTTGCTCCTATTGGGTCCCTAACGTCCGGATCAAACAAGAAGTGGGTTATAAGCCTACTCCACACCTATAATGTGATGTAGGTATTCCGCAGTAGTAAAAAACCCCTAAAGTTACAGTAGATAGGTTATGATCGTCTACCATTTGCGCCAAACAACAATATCCCCATTGGTCGATGCGGCGGTCAGAGCACTGCTGCTGAATATTGCTGGTGCGTTAAAAGTCCACAGCCTACCCTCCTCCGCTCGCCAGTAAAGAGGAAGGTACTGGACCTTTATCGGCTCCCGCCCCCACCCCTCTTTTTGCTTTGCGTTGTTTATTACTTCCCAGATTATGTTTTTTAACATATTCTTCTTCGCCTGCTTAACTTTAGGGCTGTAAGCTAAAAACTTTGACTTCAGTATCCAGTGTTGTGAGGACAAGCAATACTCTTGTCGAATTTGGGAGTGCAATGTGCAATTAGGAAGGGAAAAAAACTCTTCGACAGCAGGTAAACTGTGCCCTGTTTAGCCAATTAGCCATTTTAGCTCTGAATGTCGCTGCATCATATGCGATGGTGGGAAGTAATTTGCAGCCCATCACTTTTAAAAGGGGCTGCAGGTTGGTGTACACCAAGTGATTTCTGCAACTTGCAGAAGGCCCATTCCAGGGAGTTTGCTGCCGCCTGCTGAGCGTGGATGTGCAGTGCCATACGGCCCCAATGGTCCAACCATACCCACAAGTATTTGTATGTATCAACAACTTCGACTGCACTCCCCTCGATGAGCCATGCCTCTCTTTTTTTTCAGTTTGCATGAGATTATCATAACCTTGGTTTTTGCCACATTTATCTTCAGATTGTTAGCTCTACCATAGGCGGCGAGTGTATTGATGAGTCTCTGCATTCCAATCGGTGTCAAATCAAAAAGCACTGTGTCATCGGCGTACTGGAGCAATTGGACTCTAATGCTGGCGGTTTTTGGTGGAAATGCCCACTCCGTCTCGAGATGATCTGTCAGCCAGGTACAGATTGAATAACAATGGTGCCAGTATGAAGCCTTGCCTTTGGCCTTTATTTGTCATAATTTTTACCCTGGTGGCCCAACAGACGCAGACTTTTATTTTAAGCCAGGTGTTAGAGTATAGGGCTATAATGGCTTTCAATAGATTGTATGGGGTGCCCCAGGCGTTGAGCTTTGACCATCGTCTTGGTCTTGACACATTGTCGAACGCAGTTTTTAAGTCTATAAACCCAACGTAAAGGGCCTTGCCCTTTGTGGTCATTGTTACTTCACTCAGGTACTAAATACAGGTGAGGTTGTCTTCAATATGGCAGCCCTTTTGAAAGCCTGTTCGGCTGGGTGGGATCAGTTTTTTGTCCTCTGCCCAGGGTTGTACCTCCCTATTTAAAATGCTGGCAAAGCACTCCCCTTCCATGTCATGGAGCGTGAACAGGCAATAATTCCCTGGGCATGATCTGGAGCCTTTCTTATGTAAGGGAACCAATAGCAAGCCTCTTCATTACTCTGGGATGTTTGCCCCCAGTAACTATTCCTGGTACAAGGGGGCCATTCCTGAGGCTCATCTTGATGGGGCCCATTTATATACCGCAGCCAGGATGCCACTTGGACCTGGGGCTCCACTTGGGCACATTACCTTGATGGCTGTCACCACTTGGTCCAGGCTTATTAATGTCACATCTGCATGGACCGGGCTTAATGATCTCATTGCCATATTGGTGCCCTGTTGAGGTGCCTCGATCTCACTGCCGCCTACCACTTGATCGATGTGTAGGTCTTTGATGTATGGATTCCCATTTGGCGCGGGCGATATTGACTACAGTCGCCTGAGGTTTTAGGGTTGAGCTTTTGTTAATCCATAGATAGAATTTCCTTTGGTTCGTAGATTTTATTATCTTGTGTGATTCAGCCCACCTTCTGGCTTCCTCCTCCCTTTTTTGAGCGTAGAGAAATGTCCTATATTTTAGCCTTATCATGGCAACCTGTGTTCACAGCCACTTGTTCTTCACCTTATCATGGCTGAGGTTTTTCAGAGCTTTGTTTAATTGTTGTTTTAAGGGGGCTGTTTGATTCTTACTGTTTGTTAGTGTCTTAATCTTCCCTGGTTCCTCACTACTTCCATGCTTTGCTGAGATTCCATCATACTCCTTTAGATGGGGGGGGGGCAAGAATCCCCAGAGGTTTAAGTTGAAGTTTTCATTGCTTACTTTCAAGGTCACATCTAAAAACTGATCCTTGCCCATCTTGGTCTTCCATGTTCCACTTTATTCTATTGATGGGTTCAAGATCTTCTTGCCTTCCAATAAGGCTTACTTTGGGGCAGCCAGGTCATGGGACCAGTGCTTCACTTTTGAGGAGAGCAAACACAAAGAGATGATGGACGGAGCACTGAAACTTTTCAGACACTCACCCCCAGTCACAGATCTGGGTTGAATCCATCATTGTTCTTTAGCTAACTTCGCCACCCCAGTTCAGACCCAGCTATATGCAAATCAGTCTTGACCCTGTGCCTCATGGGAACAGTCCAGCCCGAACTGCCAAACCACTTCTTCCCTGGACCGTAAACAAGCATCCTGGCTGACATTGCTCACTTTTGAGTAGGGCATGGTCACTAGCCAAGGTCAGGGCAACTTCAAATGTACTTATATGTTGGAAGTGGGCAAGAGACACCCACATGTAATCCTGGGGTGTCATCCTAAAACAGGATGAGTGTGTGTAGGCGGCTGGGATGTCTGACGCAAGTCTGCCATTTAGAATGTGTAGACTGAGCTGGTTTAAGAAAGCAGGTAATGCTTTGCCTTGATTGTCATTCCTTTGGTATTGCATTTTGATCAGCTTTATGGCCAAGATTTCATCATCAGAGTCTGTCACAGTGTTGTTCGGTTCTGCACACATTAAGTTGGCACTGATATCTCCTATATTAACCCACATATTGTCTGGGTGTGATGCTGTTAAGTTCCTCAGTATTGGGAGCAATGATGTCAAGGTTGATTCTCTTCTTGTCTTGGCGGGGTGAATGTAAATGCACCCTATGTTAAGAGAGAGCTTGGCCTCACTCGCCTGCTGTTGGCCAGGGATACCTTAAGGATAATATAATCCCCATTCTGCGAATTAAGCACAGTTGTCGCTGCCAGTAGTTTGTTTTTTTCACGTTGATTGACCCGTCTCCAGAGGCATGCCCCCCTGCCTGTGAAGTCATGCCAGTGAGATGAGTGGAGGGCCCATGTTTGTTGAAGCGCAGTGATGTCATGTCTCCTCAGCTCTCTGAAAAGAGCATTTTTTTTTTATTTTGAAGTCATTTATGCCTCTTATACTCCACAATCTGATTTTCATGGTGGACACCATTATCTGATTTGTATTGTTAGGGCTCCATATGCTAGGATCGGGAACTTAGCGCATTGGGTAGCTATGGCCAGTCCATGGGTGTTGTTTGTTGTGCTGTGCAGTGGCGGCCGCCCCTATTCTGCTTACCATTATTGTTAGCTCCCCTTCTGAAACTTACGGGACTCGGCTTCCCTTTTTAATTCCCCTTAGCACTGAGTCGTTCGTATTCCTTTGCCTGTTTTGTCCTTCCAGCTCCTGGCCTATTACCTTGTTGGTGGCTACTTTTGTCTGTATGATCAAAACTGGGTATTTAGACACTGTGGGATTTTTCACTGTTATTCCTCATTTTTCAAGCTGTGTTGTTCTTCCTCAGGACATTCGCTGGTGTGGGGTTAGAGAAGGTGATTTTGGTGCGCTCATTTATCTCTGATCTCTGGTGAGAGGAAGGCCACGCCATGAATGTCAGCTGAGCTAATTTCTTCTAGGCCTGGTATATTGACACAGAAATTCACAATATTGCCTCTGTTGAGGACATCCTACTTTCCTCTAGGAACTTATTCTGGGTAGGGGACAATTATATGATCTGTTTAGGTTTCAGAAATCTGCCCATTGCTTTGCACCTTGCCATTTTCAGGGCTGGAGATCTTTCTGATGTTTCCATTCCAGGTTGTGTTGCCCCATAGGATTATGGGCTGGAGCTTTTGGGGGTTCTTGTCATCGTGTTGATACCAAGGAGTTGTCTGTCTCTCCTATTGAGGCGCCATGTTCTTCTGTTGTTCTTCCTTGTTCCATATGTTGTCTAGGTATTTCAACTGCTCCTCCCAATCCTGAGGGCTTTGGCATTGTTTGTGTCCCTACTGAGGACTTGTCTCGAGCTGTTGATCTATTGTCTTTCGGTTGAATTGCATGTACTGTGGGTAGCGATGGATCCATTTGTGAGGACAACTCTGGTTCTATTGCAGTTTCCTGAGTTAATGCATCTTCGCGGTGGCTTCCACGTCATCACTAGCTGTTTCATTTTAACTTGGTTTGGGGTTCCTGTTGGCTTCTATGTTCGGCAGGTCGATTTTTCCCTTGGACTCTTGTTTTTCTAGCTGTAACCAATACAGAATATGCGATCTTCTCTTTTTATTACCTTTTTTCAATTTTTTCTTGTTTTTCCTTGAAAAGGCTGCTCTTGCTGCATCCAATGCGTTAGGGGTCACTATTTGGAAGTCTATTTTGTGATTGGTGCATGGTTGTGGTCCTCTGATTTAAGCCCCGCTGATACTGGATGCTGCCTATCAAGGTCAGGTTGACTGGTTGATCGGTGAGGTGATCAGTGGAGTCAGGATCCATTGGCGTGTTTGCCGCCCCCCCTTGTTTCCGGTGGCACATCCGCCGGGCTTGACTCTGCTGCTGAGATTAGAGCACTCTTTGGGGAGCCTACTGTTACTTGGACTCAATGGCCTCGCTGTTGGATCGAAGCATTTAATATTTTGCTCTCTCTCCAGGCACGCCGAGTAGGCCTGCCATTTTGCCCGTATTGTTTTTTTTGCTCTATGCAGGCGTTTTATGATTTGACATGCTTGTATCAGCCTTAACGTCCAGTGCAAAATACTCTCTAATGTCATTCCTGCGCTCTACTGGGGTGCAGCTGTCTTCTTTGTGATCCTGAAGGGAGTCTTCCCTAAATGTGTCCAGGCAGTGATTCTTTTCGTTAGTGGGTGCTATTCGGGCTTTTCCAGGCCCTCCTTTGCAGGGCTATAAGAGCTTGTCCTTTTGCCTTTTGGCTGTTTTACAAGGTCATCGGCGTCCTTGTAATTGGGCAGACATAGAGCTTTGTGCCCTTATTTTTGCTGTGGCTCACTGGGAGGATCTTTCTCTACACTGTCACTTCTATCCTACCCTTGAACGCGCTTGAGTGCACTGGCACAAACTGAGGGGGCATTTTTCTGGCAGTCTACCGAGGTGAGCAGCTATGAGCAAATAAGGGAGGTCTTTAGAGGCTGCTGGAGGAACAAACATCTAAAGATTAGTTGACTGAAGGTTCCTTGTTGGCTGCTGACTGATGGGGATAATCAGGCACACTGGCAAATGAGTGGGCGTGCAGTTCAGCCTGCAAGCACAGACCACCGGTGCCACTTCTGAGGTGGTATGCGGACTCCACGGGAGGAGCGAGGCAGCCGCATCCCTGCCACACACCTGTGACACAGGGCACGGACACAGGGCACAGGCGGTAGGGAGGGTCGTAGGCGGCGAGCAAGTGGGGGGCCACAGCCCACTCACTCCGCTTGATCTGCCTCGCTCCTCTCTCCTAGTGCTCCTTGCGCTAGCTCCCCCTCCTCTTGGCGAGATTCTGCATCGCTGCTCCCACTTCAGGAATTAAAGGCTCCGTAATGTCCACAAACTTCAGGAGACACAAGCGTGGATGCAACAGTTTCTGAAATTTGTAAAGTTGCTACATGGAAGTCTGCTCATACCTTTATTAGGCATTATTGTCTGGATTCAGATGCTAAAGCAGATACTCAAGTGGGACAAGCTTCTTTGAGGAATCTCTTTGGGTAATTTTGGAGCTGTTTGTGCTTCCAAGTCCACGCTTTGAGGGATGGGCTTGCTATTGTGTTCAATGCTATGACAATTGATGAGGATCCCCTGGAAGAGAAGGATACATTGCGTACCTGTATTCATAGGTCTCTTCCAGGGGAGTCCTCGTCAAAGTCATAAGGAACCCACCCACCTCCCTGGACGGAAGCCGTTGCAGCTCTCAACAGGTTCTGTATGCAGAAGTCCTTCGTTTTCCATAAAAATGACCTGACCTAACTGTCACCCGAGGGGCATGATGGGATACAGGGGGTGCTGTGAGGTTTTTAAAGGCACATTGCCAGTTTTATGTTTATTCTTTTAATGGCAGCCTATTGGTTAACAATGTCTCATATATCCTTTCTCTTAAATAAAAGTTTGTTGAAGGCTTCCTATGGTCAGTTTTTTATTAATAACATGAAGTTTATTGATGTATGTACTTTAAAAATGAAAAGTGAATGAAATCTCACTATTTTTTTACCCTCTCTACCCTCTCTAAAGGCTGCAGATATATTTCTGTATGCATGCATATATATATATATATGTACACATACATACATACATATACAAATCACATCTCCATAGTTGTCCCCAGGCAAAGAAGCACTCCTCATACAGGTTAATTTTTTAATTAGGGCTGAAACAAATCCGGTATTTGCATTAAAATAGTTTCCTTTGCCTAATTAGTTTCGGACTTCCTAGTCCTTGTTCACAGGCTGATGTGTGGCTTTACAAGAATGCTCCTGCAGGATCTTAATTAACATGCTAATTACCAGTATTGCACTCCAGTGGGCCTCCCAAGTGAGTTTTCAGTTTCATTGCATGTTGGGATTTGTGGTTCGGTAGTGTATTATATTTCCCCTTCGGTGGATTTGCGCTCCCAAACATTATTACCTCACAGTGTCCATGGCCCTCCAGTGGGCCTTTCAATGTTGTCTGCCAGATTTGTTTAAATTCATATTCCATTGCCAGACCTGACCCACATTAGAGTAATTGCGGTGGTGCAATCTTCCCTGCAGGACTGCTGTCATACTTAATTTCCAAAGTTGTCCCCAGACAAAGACGCCGGAGGAGGAATGCGTCTTTGCGGAATGCGTCTTTGTCTGGTGAGACAAGGTTGGAAATTATACATAATATATATTCACTGAAAAAACCATAGGTTTTAGGGACAGTTATAGTTAGTTGGACATTTCACTCGTACAAAACCATAGAAATTCCCCCGTTATAGTTAGTTCAGCTAACTATAACTCGCGCCACCCCGCAATGCACTGCTGATGACGTCACATATTACATCACTCATGACATGGTCAGTGACATCACTGATGACATCACTGATGACATCTCAAATGACATCACTGATGACATCACTGATGACATCATCCAGTGACTGTGTGTTTCTGTAAAGTTTAAATATGTTTAATATATATAGGGAAAGGCGTATTGAAGAATGAGTGGGTGTATAAGTGTCTGAATGGATGATTTAGTATGTGAGTGACTGACTCTACAAGTGAGTGATTAAATGTATCTTACTGAATGCATGGGTTAGTGACTAAACTGTGTGAATGTCTGTATCCGTCTGTCTGTTGGTTTGTAAGTGGCTGCATGGCTTTCTGAATAGCTACATGAGTGTCTACATGGGTTATTGATTGTCTGAGTATCTGTATGGGTGCCTGAGTGTTTGTGTGGGTGGGGTGTGTGTGACTCTGTGCATAGATGTGTGAGTTGGTGATTCACTGGGTGCATGGTTTCAAGAGTGCATCTGTGATGAACTGTATGGGTGGGTGAGTGTGTGTATGGGTGTGTTAGTGATTGAATGTATATCTCAGTGGTACATGTGTGAGTAACTACATATGTGAAAGGCAGTATATATGTGTGTTGGAGTATATAAATGGCTATAAGTGAGAGTGTGTGATTGTGAGAGTGGCTGTATGGATGAGTGTGTTGTATAAGAGCGTAAGAATGTGCTAGTATTTGTATGAGTAAGTGAGCTGGTGTGTGTATAACTTTATAGGTGAGTAAATGGGTGTGTGATTAAGTTTTTTGCATGACTGACTAGGTGTGTGAGTACCTCTATGGATGAGTGGCGGTGTGTGAGTGTTTATATAGGTGTATGAGTGCATATGATAGTCCTGTACTGAGTGACTAAGTATGAGTGACTGTACGGGTGAGTGAGTGGATGTGTGTGTAGACCTAAGAATCAGTGAGTGGGTATGTAGTTTTTGGTGTTGGAGTGTCTATGGTTTTGAGAATGGCAGTCTGTAATTTAGAGTGGGTGTATCAAAAGTTATATTAGGGTGTGAGAAGATGCATGAAATTATCACATGGATGATGTCATCAGTGATGTCATTTGAGATGTCATCAGTGATGTCATCAGTGATGTCACTGACCATGTCATGAGTGATGTAATATGTGACGTCATCAGCAGTGCATTGCGGGCGCGAGTTATAGTTAGCTGAACTAACTATAACGGGGGAATTTCTATGGTTTTGTACGAGTGAAATGTCCAACTAACTATAACTGTCCCTAAAACCTATGGTTTTTTCAGTGAATTTCAAAGGTTTTTTAAATGCTAATTTCTAACTATAACGTGTCTGAAACCTATGGTTTTTCAGTGAATTTCAAAGGATTTTTAAATGCTAATTTCTAACTATAACGTGCCTGAAACCTATGATTTTTTAAGTGAATTTCAAAGGTTTTTTTAAATGCTAGTTTCTAACTATGCCTACAGAGGTAGGACATGTGAAGAAAGAAGAAAAACGCACAGAAAGAAGCAAAAGATGTGCAGAAAGAACCAACAGAGGAGCAGAAAGAGGCCTTGTTGCAAAATCATCCTGTGCCCACAACTTTTTCAGACGGGTACTGGTGGTAACTGACTCTGACTAACCAGAGCCAGTGCTATGCTAAAAGACACTTAGAATACAGTGAAAACACCTACATACACTTGGGAACACTATGCGTTGGGGTACCCCTGTGATTAGCATGACCTCCTCTGCAAGTCCCTAGTACATAATAGGGCAGGGGGATTAAAACTACCTCTTAAAACGCGCTACAGGGCGCGTTTGCACAGTGGTGAAGGAGGGGGGCCTGAGGTGACATGTGTGCAAACGCACCCCGTGGCGCGTTTTAAGTTGCGGGATTAAGTCCCCTTGAATTCTGAGGGTCCCTGGGGCCCAACTAGCCCCCAGGTACCTACAGTTAGGACCACAGAGCTGAGTTGCAGAGAGGCGTTCCGAGGCCACGCACCTTTTTTCACCTCTTTGCAACGCAACTCTGTTGTGCTTACTGAAGGTACCTGGTGGGCTAGTTGGCCCCCAGGGTCCCTCAGGATTCAAAGGGAATTAATTCCCCAACTTAAAACGCACCAAAGGGCGTGTTTGCGCACATGTCACCTGAGGCCCCGCCCCCTCCCTTCACCACTGTGCAAACGCGCCCCGTGGTGCGTTTTAAGTTGGGGGATTAGGTCACCTTGAATCCTGAGGGTCCCTGGGGCCCAACTAGCCCACTAGGTACTTCCAGTAAGCACCACAGGCCTGCGTTGCAACGCCTGTAACAAATTGTGCAGTTGTGTTTAGGTAGTGAAGAGGGTCGTGCTGGGGGTAGTGTTTTAGGGTTTAGGGTAGTACAGTGGTGTTTGTGTAGTGTAGGGGGTCATGCTGGGGGTAGATTTAGGGTTTAGGGTAGTGCAGTGGTGTTTGGGTAGTGTAGGGAGTCGTGCTGGGGGAGTGTTTTAGGGTTTAGGGTAGTGCAGTGGTGTTTGGGTAGTGTAGGGGGTCGTGCTGGGGGTAGTGTTTTAGGGTTTAGGGTAGTGCAGTGGTGTTTGGGTAGTGTAGGGGTCGTGCTGGGGGTAGTGATTTAGGGTAGTGCAGTGGTGTTTGGGTAGTGTAGGGGGTACTGCTGGGGGTAGTGTTTTAGGGTTTAGGGTAGTGCAGTGGTGTTTGGGTAGTGTAGGGATACTGCTGGGGGTAGTTTTTTAGGGTTTAGGGTAGTGCAGTGGTGTTTGGGTAGTGTAGTGGTTCGTGCTGGGGGTAGTTTTTTAGGGTTTAGGGTAGTGCAGTGGTGTTTGTATAGTGTAGGGAGTAGTGTTTTAGGGTTTAGGGTAGTGCAGTGGTGTTTGTGTAGTGTAGGAGGTCGTGTTTTAGGGTTTAGGGTAGTGCAGTGGTCTTTGGGTAGTGTAGGGAGTCGTGCGGGGGTAGTGTTTTAGGGTTTAGGGTAGTGTAGGGGGTCATGCGGGGGTAGTGTTTTAGGGATTAGGGTAGTGCATTGGTGTTTGGGTAGTGTAGGGGGTCATGCGGGGGTAGTGTTTTAGGGTTTAGGGCAGTGCAGTGGTGTTCGGGTAGTGTAGGGGGTCGTGCTGGGGGAGTGTTTTAGGGTTTAGGGCAGTGCAGTGGTGTTCGGGTAGTGTAGGGGGTCGTGCTGGGGGAGTGTTTTAGGGTTTAGGGCAGTGCAGTGGTGTTCGGGTAGTGAAGGGGGTCGTGCTGGGGGAGTGTTTGAGGGTTTAGGGCAGTGCAGTCGTGTTCGGGTAGTGTAGGGGGTTGTGCTGGGGGTAGTATTTTAGGGTTTAGGGTAGTGCAGTGGTGTTCGGGTAGTGTAGGGGGTCGTGCTGGGGGTAGTGTTCTAGGGTTTAGGGCAGTGCAGTGGTGTTTGGGCAGTGTAGGGGGTAATGCTGGGGGTGGTGTTTTAGGGTTTAGGGCAGTGCAGTGGTGTTCTGGCAGTGTAGGGGGTCGTGCTGGGGGTGGTGTTTCAGGGTTTAGGGCAGTGCAGTGGTGTTCGGGCAGTGTAGGGGGTGGTGTTTCAGGGTTTAGGGCAGTGCAGTGGTGTTCGGGCAGTGTAGGGGGTCGTGCAGGGGGTGGTGTTTCAGGGTTTAGGGCAGTGGTGTTCGGGCAGTGTAGGGGGTCGTGCTGGGGGTGGTGTTTCAGGGTTTGGGGCAGTGCAGTGGTGTTCGAGCAGTAAAGGGGTCGTGCTGGGGGTGGTGTTTCAGGGTTTAGGGCAGTGCAGTGGTGTTCGGGCAGTGTAGGGGGTGCTGCAGGGGGTGGTGTTTCAGGGTTTAGGGCAGTGGTGTTCGGGCAGTGTAGGGGGTCATGCAGGGGGTGGTGTTTCAGGGTTCAGGGCAGTGCAGTGGTGTTCGGGCAGTGTAGGGGGTCGTGCTGGGGCTGGTGTTTCAGGGTTTAGGGCAGTACAGTGGTGTTCGGGCAGTGTAGGGGGTCGTGCTGGGGCTGGTGTTTCAGGGTTTAGGGCAGTGCAGTGGTGTTCGGGCAGTGTAGGGGGTTGTGCTGGGGCTGGTGTTTCAGGGTTTAAGGCAGTGCAGTGGTGTTCGGGCAGTGTAGGTGGTCGTGCTGGGGCTGGTGTTTCAGGGTTTAGGGCAGTGCAGTGGTGTTCGGGCAGTATAGGGGGTCCTGCTGGGGCTGGTGTTTCAGGGTTTAGGGCAGTGCAGTGGTGTTCGGGCAGTGTAGGGGGTCTTGCTGGGGCTGGTGTTTCAGAGTCTAGGGCAGTGCAGTGGTGTTCGGGCAGTGTAGGGGGTCTTGCTGGGGCTGGTGTTTCAGGGTTTAGGGCAGTGCAGTGGTGTTCGGGCAGTGTAGGGGGTCGTGCTGGGGGTGGTGTTTCAGGGTTTAGGGCAGTGCAGTGGTGTTTGGGCAGTGTAGGGGGTCGTGCTGGGGCTAGTGTTTCAGGATTTCGGGCAGAGCAATGGTGTTCAGGCAGTGTAGGGGGTTTTGCTGGAGGTGGTGTTTCAGGGTTTAGGGCAGTGCAGTGGTGTTCGTGCAGTGTAGGGGGTGGTGTTTCAGGGTTTAGGGCAGTGGTGTTCAGGCAGTGTAGGGGGTCTTGCTGGGGTTGATGTTTCAGGGTTTAGGGCAGTGCAGTGGTGTTCGGGTAGTGTAGGGGGTCGTGCTGGGGGTGGTGTTTCAGGGTTTAGGGCAGTGCAGTGGTGTTCCGCAAGTGTAGGAGGTCGTGCAGGGGGTGGTGTTTCAGGGTTTAGGGCAGTGCAGTGGTGTTCGGGCAGTGTAGGGGGTCGTGCTGGGGTTGGTGTTTCAGGGTTTAGGGCAGTGCAGTGGTGTTCGGGCACTGTAGGGTGTTGTGCTGAGGGGTGGTGTTTCAGGGTTTAGGGCAGTGCAGTGGTGTTCGGGCAGTGTAGGGGGTCGTGCAGGGGGTGGTGTTTCAGGGTTTAGGGCAGTGCAGTGGTGTTTGGGCAGTGTAGGGGTCGTGCAGGGGTGGTGTTTAAGGGTTTAGGGCAGTGCAGTGGTGTTCGGCCAGTGTAGGTGGTCTTGCTGGGGATGGTGTTTCAGGCTTTAGTGCAGTGGTGTTCGGGCAGTGTAGGGGGTCTTGCTGGGGGTGGTGTTTCAGGGTTTAGGGCAGTGCAGTGGTATTCGGGCAGTGTAGGGGTCTTGCTGGGGCTGGTGTTTCAGGGTTTAGGGCAGTGCAGTGGTGTTCGGGCAGTGTAGGGGGTCGTGCTGGGGCTGGTGTTTGAGGGTTTAGGGTAGTGCAGTGGTGTTCGGGCAGTGTAGGGGGTCGTGCTGGGGCTGGTGTTTCAGGGTTTAGGGCAGTGCAGTGGTTTTCGGGCAGTGTAGGCGGTCGTGCTGGGGCTGGTGTTTCAGGGTTTAGGGCAGTGCAGTGGTGTTCGGGCAGTGTACGGGGTTGTGCTGGGGCTGGAGTTTCAGGGTTTAGGGCAGTGCAGTGGTGTTCGGGCAGTGTAGGGGGTCGTGCTGGGGGTGGTGTTTCAGGGTTTAGGGCAGTGCAGTGGTGTTCGGGCAGTGTAGGGGGTCGTGCTGGGGCTGGTGTTTCATGGTTTAGGGCAGTGCAGTGGTGTTCGGGCAGTGTAGGGGGTCGTGCTGGGGGTGGTGTTTCAGGGTTTAGGGCAGTGCAGTGGTGTTCGGGCAGTGTAGGGGGTCATGCTGGGGGTGGTGTTTCAGGGTTTAGGGCAGTGCAGTGGTGTACGGGCAGTGTAGGGGGTCTTGCTGGGGGTGGTGTTTCAGGGTTTAGGGTAGTGGTGTTCGGGCAGTGTAGGGGGTCTTGCTGGGGGTAGTGTTTCGGGGTTTAGGGCAGTGCAGTGGTGTTCGTGCAGTGTAGGGGGTCGTGCTGGGGGTGGTGTTTCAGGGTTTAGGGCAGTGCAGTAGTGTTCGGGCAGTGTAGGGGATCGTGCAGGGGGTGGTGTTTCAGGGTTTAGGGCAGTGCAGTGGTGTTCGGGCAGTGTAGGGGGTCGTGCTGGGGGTGGTGTTTCAAGGTTTTGGGCAGTGCAGTGGTGTTCGGGCAGTGTAGGGGGTCGTGCAGGGGGTGGTGTTTCAGGGTTTAGGGCAGTGCAGTGGTGTTCGGGCAGTGTAGGGGTCGTGCTGGGGCTGGTGTTTCAGGGTTTAGGGCAGTGCAGTGGTGTTCGGGCAGTGTAGGGGGTCTTGCTGGGGGTGGTGTTTCAGGGTTTAGGGCAGTGGTGTTCGGGCAGTGTAGGGGTCTTGCTGGGGGTGATGTTTCAGGGTTTAGGGCAGTGCAGTGGTGTTCGGGCAGTGTAGGGGGCTTGCTGGGGGTAGTGTTTCAGGATTTAGGGCAGTGCAGTGGTGTTCGTGCAGTGTAGGGGGTCGTGCTGGGGATGGTGTTTCAGGGTTTAGGGCAGTGCAGTAGTGTTCGGGCAGTGTAGGGGGTCGTGCAGGGGGTGGTGTTTCAGGGTTTAGGGCAGTGCAGTGGTGTTCGGGCAGTGTAGGGGGTCGTGCTGGGAGTGGTGTTTCAGGGTTTAGGGCAGTGCAGTGGTGTTCGGGCAGTGTAGGGGGTCTTGCTGGGGGTGATGTTTCAGGGTTTAGGGCAGTGCAGTGGTGTTTGGGCAGTGTAGGAGGTCTTGCTGGGGGTAGTGTTTCAGGGTTTAGGGCAGTGCAGTGGTGTTCGGGCAGTGTAGGGGTCATGCTGGGGGTGGTGTTTCAGGGTTTAGGGCAGTGCAGTGGTGTTCGGGCAGTGTAGGGGGTCGTGAAGGGGTGGTGTTTCAGGGTTTAGGGCAGTGCAGTGGTGTTCGGGCAGTGTAGGGGGTCGTGCTAGGGTATGTGTTTCAGGGTTTAGGGCAGTGCAGTGGTGTTCGGGCAGTGTAGGGGGTCGTGCAGGAGCTGGTGTTTCAGGGTTTAGGGCAGTGCAGTGGTGTTCGGGCAGTGTAGGGGGTCGTGCTGGGGGTAGTGTTTTAGGGTTTAGGGTAGTGCAGTGGTGCTTGTGTAGTGTAGGGGGTCGTGCTGGGGGTTGTGTTTTAGGGTTTAGGGTAGTGCAGTGGTGTTTGTGTAGTGTAGGGGGTCATGTTTTAGGGTAGTGCAGTGGTGTTTGGGTAGTGTAGGGGGTCGTGCTGGGGGTAGTGTTTTAGGATTTAGGTTAGTGCAGTGGTGATTTGGGTAGTGTAGGGGGTCGTGCTGGGGGTAGTGTTTTAGGGTTTAAGGTAGTGCAGTGGTGCTTGTGTAGTGTAGGGGGTCGTGCTGGGGGTAGTGTTTTAGGGTTTAGGGTAGTGCAGTGGTGTTTGTGTAGTGTAGGGGGTCATGTTTTAGGGTAGTGCAGTGGTTTTTGGGTAGTGTAGGGGGTCGTGCTGGGGGTAGTGTTTTAGGAATTAGGTTAGTGCAGTGGTGTTGGGGTAGTGTTTTAGGGTTTAGGGTAGTGCAGTGGTGTTTGTGTAGTGTAGGGGGTAATGCTGGTGGTAGTGTTTTAGGGTTTAGGATAGTGCAGTGGTGCTTGTGTAGTGTAGGGGGTCGTGCTGGGGTAGTGTTTTAGGGTTTAGGGTAGTGCAGTGGTGTATTTGTAGTGTAGGGGGTCATGTTTTAAGATGCAACGCTCCAATACCTGACCAGTCTGCACTACATAAAACTGCAAAAAAACTAAAACTAAAAAGTGTTTTGCACACTTTTGTCATTGGGCTATATGTGGGCTACATCTGGGTAATATTTGTGCTACATTTGGGCTCTTTTTTCACTGGTGGCCATCTTGGAAGACGTCTTTGTTATGAAGTTTCCTAATTTCCTCATTTACTGCAGTCTCCTCAGTAGGAAATGCTTTCAGTTTTTACTTTGATTCCATCAAGAAGGCATTCAGATGTGTCACAGATTTGTCATAAATACAGAATGTTATTACTCTAGTTGTTCATTAGATCACTGTAGTAAAGCTACTGCTCACCAAGGAGTTAACTGGAAGTCTACTGCTGGTATTGAAAGTGATTGTTTCAGTCTGCATGTCAGAATTTTCTAATGAAATAGAAGAGGATTTGAGATCTCACTTAAAACATGCACTAAATTTTCTTTTGCAGCACTAACCATAATTTCTATGGCAAAATGAACCCCCTCATTTTGTTCCTTTTTAAATTAAATGTTTTTAGTGTTACCAGTTTATTCCAATCAAGATGGCTTCAGGTGTGCCATACTTTTGTCATAAGTAAGACTGTTAGCGCTCTAGTTGTTCTTTAGAACACTCTGGGAAGCTGCAGTAGAACACAAAGGCATCAACTGACAGGCTGCTCCTGTTGAAATATAACAGGAAGATATTTGAGATCACACTTGAAACATGTCCTAATTTTTCTTTCTACAGCACTAACCATAATTTCTATGACAAAATGAACCCCATCATTTTGTTCCTTTTTAAATTAAATGTTTTAAGTGTTACCAGTTTATTCCAATCAAGATGGCTTCAGGTGTGCCATACTTTTGTCATAAGTAAGACTGTTAGCGCGCTAGTTGTTCTTTAGAACACTCTGGGAAGCTGCAGTAGAACACAAAGGCATCAACTGACAGGCTGCTCCTGTTGAAATATAACAGGAAGATATTTGAGATCACACTTGAAACATGTCCTAATTTTTCTTTCCAGAGCACTAACCATAATTTCTATGACAAGATGAACCCCATCATTTTGTTCCTTTTTAAATTAAATGTTTTAAGTGTTACCAGTTTATTCCAATCAAGATGGCTTCAGGTGTGCCATACTTTTGTCATAAGTAAGGCTGTTAGCACTCTATTTGTTCTTTAGAACACTCTGGGAAGCTGCAGTAGAACACAAAGGAATCAACTGACAGTCTCTGCCCTTGTTGGATGTACATGTTTTACTGAGAATGTCAGACTTCATTCTCACATGACTGAGAAAGATAATGTGAATTTACAGAAAATATGCTCTCATTTTAGCTTCTGGAGCACCTTCCAAAACTGTATGGGACAAGCATGTGAAAATAGTTTTCTCTCAAACATGATTCATGATATCCCAGCAGAAGGTTTTTCACAGGGTAAAATCACCTTAGAATACACCACAATTCCTGAAATTAGTATGGTACCATCAACAAATGAATTCTAATGTAACTAAAGTCTGTTATAACCCTTTATAGTTCTCCTTTTGGTAACCCTCAAAATCTTCGATTCACTACAATGCATTTATATTGGTCCCAAGATGGCTGCCAGCAATTCCAGGATGAAGTGCTGACAGCCAATCAGATCTCACGATGACATGTGTGGTTAGGCTCCGCCCAGATATATATGTGTTTTTACTTTTGATTTTCTCAGCAACTACTGAACGGATTTACACCATTTAACAAAAATGGTTCTTTTTGAACCAAGAACTACCTCTTTGCCAAATTTGGTGTAATTCCGTTCAGCAGTTCGGGCTGTAGCCTTGCATAAAGTTTCCTATGGGAAATTGATTTTTTGACTCTTATTTTTTAATTTCTCCGTAACTACTGGACGGATTTACACCATTTAACAAAAGGGTTCTTTCTGAACCAAGAACTACCTCTTTGCCAAATTTGGTGTAATTCCGTTCAGCAGTTCGGGCTGTAGCCGTGTCTAAAGTTTCCTATGGGAAAATGAATGGGGAAAACACGTTTTGGGACCCCCTTTTTCTCGGCCCCCGCTTGACGAATCACCCTGAGACTTTCAGGGTAGGAGCGGACCGGAGCGGGCCATAAAGTTTGAAAATTTCGCGAAGATTCGTCAACCGACGCAAGAGTTATTTCAAATAGAATGTCGCGGATTTCCTATGGAAAATAGGTCCTAACTATAACTATCTACTGGCGACCGCCAGTAGATAATATATATATAATATTTAAGACGTGCTCAGGGCTCCTGGCACGTGGACAGGACTATTTAATGCTTTTGACTTTGATGAGGATTCCCCTGGAAGAGAACTAGGATTACAAGTAAGCAATTTATCCGTTGGGGGGGGCAGGGGGAGGTATAAAGATGATGAATAAATAGTTTTGAATGAGTGTGCAGTGCTTGCATGCCCATCACAAATTCATATGTGGGTAAAATATTTACACACCTTACTTATGATTCCCATTTTTTCAATCCATAGGTCTTCCAGTATTGTTTGTTTGTAAGATTTGTTTGTCTTTGCATAGCAGTTTGCATTTTAACTACTGACATACAGAGTTACACCATAGTCAGACTGAATCTGATGGGTTGTTATCAATTTCTGTTTTACGGTACAAGCCTCTCAGTTTCTCTGCATAGAGGGACTTCTGTGTTCTGAAGAAAGCAACACACCTCTTTACAGGATAGTGAAGGGCAGAAACATGGGGACCAACACAATAGGTTGAATTAACTCCCATTTCTTTTACCCTTTCCTATCCATTGATAATTAGTTTTAGCACCACTTTTGGCACCCTTCTGCATCACAAGCTTCCACACATCTAGTGGCACTTCACAGTGCATGTGTACCCTTGTGTTTGCTCGCTCAAAAAAGCAGCTCCAGAGCTCCCTACTCAAGGTTTCTTGCTGTCTGGTATAGTTAAATATCTAATAAGAGGTTAATCTTGTTTCTTGTTATTCTGTAAATTTATGGTAGTTTTGAAAGCTTAATCAATGTATAATTACAAAGAAAGTAATGTATCATTTTCTGAGGAGATAGATTTGTATCCATCACAAACCTTCCAGACAGGGAACTTGTTATGTACTGCATATTGATCAGGAGAGCTGGAAATACATTCTGAGTAGAGCTAGAATAAGAGCAGGAGGAGGCCTGTTTCCTGCTAGAGACAATGTATACTCTACATCCTCTGCAGAGAAGAAACCTATAACTTCCCATGTAATTCTTCAGGGTAGGAAAACTTTTTAGGAGCCAGTTTCATCTAAGATAGTGCCACCTCGGTAAAAAAGGAAGTATAAATCATCCTTACAAGGCCCTAGTTAAATCAGAAGCAATGTACCTGCTGATTTACTCATTATAGCTAGAGCACATAAGAGGGTGACTGCACCAGAATGATGTACTGGCCCTCCTCCTAATAAGAGACTAGGGGCCTGATTCAGATCTTGGTGGACGGGGTACTCCGTCACATTGGTAAAGGATATCCTGTCTGCCAGTAGGATATAATGGGATTTATATTTCAGCGGACGGGATATCCGTCACCATTGTGACAGAGTAACCCGTCCACCCAGATCTAAATCAGGTCCTAAATGCTGTTGGTTGAATGATGGAAAGGAAGCAGCAATTAAAAGGAGAATTGCCAACTCAAACTCACTGCTCAGTAGGTATGGATACCAGCAGTTGGATGGCATAAAGGGGTTGATGCAGGACCTATGGAAAGAGTATAGAGAGCAAAATCAGTAGTGCAGTAGGAGAGAGAAATAGCAAATACAGCTTTAAAATCATCTTTAGACACTGCAGATAGTGCAAGACATCAAATGTGTACTGATATTACCCTTAGAAGGCACGCCTTGCTAGGAATATCAGGTTTTAATCCTGAAGTGCTCTTCAACATCATTAATACCCCATTCATGACGGGAAACGTGCTTGGCCGGGTTGCGGACAACTTCCTTGAATAGATGAAAAAGCAAAAGACCAAGATAGTGCAGAGGAAGCTCTACAAGTATGCAGGGATTTCAGAAGAGAGAAACATAACAACAGAACCAGGCAGGGTTGCACTCCCCTTCAATTACAACCCTTTCAAAGTGGACAGACTTCAGGAAGTCAGGAGGATGCACAAGAATGGCAACAGGCAGGTCAGAGCTTACAGCCCTTGCCAGGCAGAGGAAACTGAGAAGCCCAAGCTTCTAGTGGTGCCGGTCACAATAGCAAATGATCCTGCTGTAACACTCAATGATCTCAGTGCAGAATAGGTTGTTTTCTGCTGGAATTGCAGACAGCCACACTAGGCAAATGGATGCTAACATCAGACACCACACGCATTGCAGAATTGGCAAGTAGATCTCCCACTATACCACCAAAGAGACCGGTTGTACAAGTAAGAATACAAATATGTTCTTCTACAAAAGGTGCAAGAACTGTTACTGAGAGGTCGCATAAAAGAAGTAGCATAGGAGAAACAAGGGCACAAACATTGTACTCTGTTTATATTCTCATACCCAAACAAGAACGAACATTAAGACTAATGTTAGATCTAAGGGTCATAAACAAATTCATGAGGACTACAAAGGACAAGATTTCAGCTTTACAGGAGGTGATCCTGATGTTGGAAGAATAGCCCTCAAGGACAGCGACTTCCATATTCCAATGACCAAGAAACATTGCAGGTATCTTAGGTTTGTGATGGGGGACACCCATTATCAACTAAAAGTGCTACCCTTTGGGATAAAGTCAGGACCATGGGTTTTTCCCAAATTGTTCAGCATTGGGATCTGTGCACTTGAGACAACAAATGATATCTAAGTACCCTTACGTATATGGTTGGCTGATAAAGGTGAACTTGTTACAAATATTGCAGAACAGAATAAAAAAAAGTCATTAAACGCTTGTTCACTTTGGGTTTCACAATTAATATGAAAAAAATCTCTAAATCCATTGCAGGACAAAGTGTTTTTAGGGCAGGCCTGAATATACTCGGGTAATGACGTGCCCCATTCAGAAGTGAGTTGTAACTTTACAACAGCAGGTTTGCCTCTACCACAATTCAGTGTCTTTGACAATGAGGGTGATCTTGAAAATGTAGGACATAATGGCTTCATGCACTCCCCTTAACACCAGTTGTCAGAATATATTTGAAAACCATGCATATGTTGCTTTCTGGTCAGTGGTCGCACTCGACGGGGGATTAGGACGTTCTAGTGTTTGTCACACAATAATTACTGAAGGACCTGCAATGGTGGTCACAGGAAAACATGATCGACAGATAGTTCGTAGACATGATCCCCTCTGTGACAATCATCATGGGTGTGTCACACACAGGATGGCATGCATATTGAGGCAAACTCAAAATCAGAGGTCAGTGGACATATCATCTTCTTAGATCTAAAAATGATTTTTCTAGTCCAAAAGGCATTTCAATGACAAGTGTTAGGAAAAACTATCCAGATCCAAGCATACTTACAACACAACACTAATATTCTTCCTCAACAAACAAATTGAATGAAGCCCTATTCTCTTTTGAAGATAGCACAGGAAATTTGGAGTCTAGCTAACACAAGGCAGATATGGATAGTGGCAGTCCACCTACCAGGGAACAAAACTCAGATGCAGATAAGTTAAGCAGACAAGAAGAAGCATCTCACAAATGGGAGTTCCAACTGAAAATAGTAGGCATAATATCACGTAAATCAGTCTATTTATCTACCTATCTTTTTTCAACAACCTAAGACTCTAGCTGAAAGAGCACTCAACACCCTAGAAGTTAGGACTGCAATCAAGTATTACAAGCACAAGACAAAAACAGTAAGAAAAACAGCAATTCTTTTGTGGCACATGCCACAGAAAAAGGGCTGCCAATATCAAGAGGAATCATGGTGAGATGGACTGCTCTAACTACACAACTATGGTATTCCCTTGCGGCTAAACATTGGAAGGCGAAAGGCACACTTCATGAGGGAAAAAGATGGGTTGCTAATACCGCCTTACCAGACCTAAGCATGGAGCCTACACGGTCATTAATACCCTATTTTACCCAGCAGTACTCCGTAGATATGCATACAAGAAGGGGGATACTGGTGGGGCAGAAGATTCTAAAAAATTTATTTGCAACTACTCTCCTACGCCCTCCACCAATATCTAATACCGCTATTTAGAGGAGATTCACACTGCAAAAGCCACCTCCCAGGTGAAGTGGCGAGGTTTTTGCAAGATTTGTAGATAAAAATAACATCAATTACAGCAAAAGAGACATTACTAAAACAGGCCCTAAAAAAGAATCTGAAGATGGTGACTATGTCCTGTGGCATTGTAAGCTTGCACTCAGCATTATAGAGAGTCAACTTGACTCCTACTCTGGTCAACTCAAAATAAAAAAACGTTTTAGGGATAGAGAAATCTGGTATCTGGACCCAACCACTAGATGAAGGTGTAACGCACAGCATGTGACCTAGAACGGCTCCAAGCTGCAAAACTACTGTTACGGGCTAGTAACATATTTTTTAGTGGACATTTAGCAATTATTTCCCCGTTATATGAGCGAGTTTTTTGACTTAGGAGGCTACTGAATATCTTTCAGCCTACAAGAACAATATGAAAAGTCAGTTTCACTCTAAGCTACATTCCTTAAAACAACCTATATTCTACATTCTGTGGAACACAGTATGTTATGCATGTTAAGTGTAAATAAGTGGGTATAACAACTAAGCAAATACTAAACATTTTTAAGGTCAGGGCACCAGAGAATTATCCTTCTTTTTTCAGTGAGATAAGACTACGTTTTGGTATGCTCATCTTTACTCGAAGATGAATTTCACACATTTGCAATTGAAGTGACTTCATAAGATTTCTATTCGAAAAAGGGGTTCGCCCTAATACTCCAACCGCATCTGGGCGAAGAAACACTGAAAAATAGAAAAAATGATGCAGCGGAATGGATCTGGAAATCTTTTGTACTGGAAGGACACTTAAATTAATCCTTCACCTGGAATATATATCCAGAAGATTTCTTTATATATTCAAAAACCACCACCAGCATGTGGTCCACAGTTGTGTTTATATTTATATGTATATTTTTTTTTGAGAAGGATCAATACACAACATATAAAAGATTAACATACAACATGTATATACACCAAATTCAATATACATAAACAATCACAAACATATCTGTACACAAATATATACAATTCCTATTTACCCTAACTACTATTACGGATGCAAAACAAGATTTTTTGGAACACAATAATTATCTTTTGCAATCCGTATCAACGAAGCTAGCCCATCTATATAGGCACAACAAGAGAGAATATTCATAAACCCTCTTCAATCATTAGGCTGTGCTGAACAATTCCTTTCTGCACTTAATTCTAATTTTTTGGGGCTTCTCCAAAATGTGGTGTCGACGCGTTTCAGCCCGATTAGTTAGGGCCTCATCAGGACTGGGGTAAAAGGAAACCTTTACTTATTCCAGCTTGCTTAGTGGCCCGTAAATAACCAATAGCAAACTAACGCAATGGTCCCAGGAGGAATAGTTTTTTACGGTACAATCACAACGTGCCGTTTGTGTTCCCGGGAGGGAGCCTCACGCGTCACGGAGGTATCAGGCCATTCTTTACGATCAAATGTCCCAGTATCTACGTCGTAAATATAACTTCAATCACCACGCGTACGAAGAGCAATTATTTCCCCGTTATATGAGCGAGTTTTTTGACTTAGGAAGCTACTGAATATCTTTCAGCCTACAAGAACAATATGAAAAGTCAGTTTCACTCTAAGCTGCATTCCTTAAAACAACCTATATTCTACATTCTGTGGAACACAGTATGTTATGCATGTTAAGTGTAAATAAGTGGGTATAACAACTAAGCAAATACTAAACATTTTTAAGGTCAGGGCACCAGAGAATTATCCTTCTTTTTTCAGTGACATAAGACTACGTTTTGGTATGCTCATCTTTACTCGAAGATGAATTTCACACATTTGCAATTGAAGTGACTTCATAAGATTTCTAACATTTAATTGGTTTGGTGTATTTAATATTTTAACAGATGAAATCCATCAGGTCATGCTCTATTCCTAAGGAACACTCACATATGTGATTTCCTGTTCCTTTTTCTTTTCAGGTTTCGCCTGCGCAGCGCTTGCACTGCGATTGTGTAATCTCTTGTATTTAATATATCTTAAAAGGGGGCTCTTTTCAGTTCCTATCGCCAAATCACTGTGTTCATTCTCTTTTGTGTCAAACTTTTTTTTAACTTCCCCTGGCTGCACACCTTTACGATACTTCACTAAAGCGGTTCACAATGTTTAAGCCCCGTTCACTGTCAAGATAAGTTCTCTTCCCACGGAAAAGGCAGACAGCTTCTAACAGTATTATGGAATGCTTGCCTTTTATTACTTAGCTGTGTAAAGCAGATGCTTTAGCCTTAGAACATTTGTGGCATTTCCCATTCATGCCTCAGTACCTTTCTTTGCACTTTGTAGGCATTATTAGATTGATTTTTTCAACTTAATCTATTTGGTCATTAGGATCAAATTCTAAATGTTGTAAGAAACGTTGCGTGTTAAAAGTAGAGTTACTATACAAGAGCTATGCTATATTTTACTACTAAACAGGCAGCCACAATTGCAGTTACCTTGCAGACAACAGGGTCATGATTTGAATGGTGCAGCAGGTGCAGTGGCACTGGGCCCAAAAGTTGTCAAAACTCCTCTAAACACCTACTATTGCTATATTTTACAACGATACAGGCAGTCACAGTTGCAGTTACTGTGCAGTTAAAAGGGGTTTGATTTAAATGGTGCAGCAGGTGCAGTGGCACCATGGCCAAAAGTTGTAATGACTCTACTAAATACCAAGTATTGCTATATTTTACTATTAAACAAGCAGTCACAAGTGCAGTTATCTTGCAGGCAACAGGGTCATTATTTGAATGGTGCAGCAGGTGCAGTGGCACCGAGTCCAAAAGTTGTCAGACCTCCTCTAAACACCTAATATTGCTATATTTTACAACTAAACACGCAGTCATAAGTGCAGTTATCTAGCAAGCACTAGGGCCATGAATCCAATAGTGCAGCATGTGCAGTGACACCGGAACCGAAAGCTCCAGGCACCCCACTAAACACCTAATATTGCTATAATTTATTCCTAAACAGGCAACCACAAGGGCAATTACCTTGCAGATGACAGGGTCATGATTTGAATAGTGCAGCAGGTGCACTAGCACCAGGCCCAAAAATTGTCAGAACTCCTCTAAACACATGTTGCTATATTTGACTACTAAAGAGGCAGTCACAAGTGCAGTTACCTTGCAGGCACTATGGTCATGATTTCAATGGTACAGCAGGTGCAGTGACACCAGGGCCAAAAGCTCTAGAAACCCCTTTAAGCACCAAATATTGCAATATTTTACCATTAAACAGGCAGTCACAAGGGCAGTTACCTTACCGGCAATAGGGTCATGATTTGAATGGTGCAGCAGGTGCAGTGGCACCGGGCCCAAACATTGTCAGAACTCCTCTAAACATACAATATTGCTATTACATCAACTAATTCTATTATTTCCCTCTTTCATTTCATTTTTCAAAATGTTGCTAGTACTTACCTGCACTATACCACTAGTAACAGCACAATATATTGCCTTTTTGTACATAAACATGTCATAACACTTTAACAGACTTTCTGTAACTTGTATTGTACAACTACTCAGCAAGCTACATCTCACAACAAAAAACAGCTAAATATTAATCACATAGGCGAAGCCTAATGCATTTACCAATGCTTGTTTGTTCAGTTGTTTTTACAATATTTAGCCCTATCATTGGCTTGAAAAAACCTGTAGGAAAATCAGTGTATTGTCTGATAAGATCAGTCTGTACACTTCTGTTAATTTGTTTTTTAATTATTACATCAAAATGAACAATAAAACATTTTCTATGGAAATCCTTTAGTTTAGGGCTACTTTCTTTGGGTAAATAGCAGCTGGGTGTCAGCAATTTCTTTTTGCAAAAAAAATTTCGGGGACCTAGTGAGAACATAACATATCAACCAGGATATCTAGGACTTCTCGAAAGTCATTGAAAGCAATTCCATCATTCACCAGGTTAGTCACCAAAGACTCAACCATTTCACTTTTCCACCCACTTCCTGTGGCCGTCCTTCCACCTTTGTTAGGCATCTGTCCATTGGCACAGCTGTTTATCAGTAATTGTTTGTGTGCATTGATCATGAAACCTTAGAAATACATGCTTTGTTTGCTGAGTTAAGGTATTAGTTTATTCCTATTTACAGATCACAGCTGGTAATGAATTGGGTATATATATATATACTTATTCTGGTTTTCATAGTAGTTAAGCAAAATTGTTGATATGCATGTATTTTCTAAGTAAAAACATATGTATATTATTTTCTGAAAAAAGTGAAGCCCCTATTTAATTTTTTATCAATCTGTGTTGTGTACTTTTTGATAATCAAATGATTACACCTTTTAATCTCGATTAAGGATCATTTTTGAAACTTCCTTGTCACTTTTTGCCTAGACAACTGGAGAAAGGGGAGAGTTAAGCTGTGGCTGGACATTTCTAAAACTTTTTGACTCCGGAGGGATTTCTGCTACTCCCAAGTAAGATACTTATGTTACATTTACAAGCACCATACAATTTGGGATCTTGGCCCAATGTGTTAATATCTATTTTTATAAACTGTTCTATATATAAAATACACTTATTTTCTTCAGATGAATTGTATAATTTGTAAGTAATTTGAAACCACTTTTGAATTAATCAAATGCAAATTTAACATGCACAAACAATATAGTCTTAGGGCATCTATGACTGATGAAAAACTCCTAAATCACTAACGTATGTGTCCCAGATAGTTCACCACTGTGTAGTCCTCCTCTATTTTTAATATGGATGTCATGACGTACACTCCAGAACTTTGCCTCTTCCTCAGGTATAACCCCCTCCTGAAAGGTTAGGGTTATTAGGACGACACTGGAAGAAATTAAAATGATTTGTATGAGCTGAGTAGTATGTTAAAGACAAAATCCATTCTGTATGAACATGCCCTGTTGTGAGGTTAACTGGTGAGATGTGCCCTGCAACATGGAAATGGAGTTGCTACTCACAGAAAGCAAAAATACCTCCTTTCATCTTTTTTCTAACTTTATCTGTTGTTTTAGAGGCACATAGAAGTAAAGAAATCAACACTTGCCCATATAAATAGAGACCAACAGACGAACATCATTTACTGTTCTGCTGGCCAATGTGTAACATAAATAGTCATATGCCCTACTATGGCGCAGGAGGTCCATTGATTAGGAATGTCATTTGCCTGCAAGCTGCTGCAAATAAAGGAGAAAATCACATAGGATATCTTTGGGCTTCTGCAGATTTCAAACATTTTGAATCTTCTCCTGGTGTTAGACTGTATAAGGAATTTAGACACAACAATAGATCTCCAGCCGCATCACCTTTGTAGCTCCAAATGTGACTCTGCTTCTCCGCCGAATATGACAACACAGTGCCATATAAGGTGTCATTCTGTTCCTGGACGTCAGTTCTTTTTATTCTGTGCCTTTCAGATGCTTATCCGGAGCTCCCTCCTTTATTGCTGCAGTTTACCCCATCTTGAACTCTTAAACAATGCCTCTACGAAGGTGTCTGATTTCCCTTGCTTTTCATTTAGTAAACAACCGTTCTTGTCAGACCCTCCTTGGCAATGCATGTGAAGTATGGGTCTCCAGCATCATTGAGCCTAATGTGGCACAGGTGCTGTCATGCACATGAAGGCCATCAAGGAAAGGGGGTAAAAGCTCTACCTGGCCAGTGCCCACCTGGGAAAAGCCTTCTTGGTTCCATTCACCTTCTGCATGTACCAGAAAGTAGCAGGAAAGGAACCGTGGCCTGTTTCTGATGCCAGCACCCTCTCAATGTCTCAGTTGGCCAAAAGAGCCTGCGCTTTCTGGTGCAAAAAGTAGAGGTGGTCGGGGGATAGCAGGTTTTGAAATGTCCGTGTATGTGATGCCTAGGTATTTAACAGTGCTCTGGTTTGTATTGTTCCTTTTTCCTGAAAATGTCAATAAAAAAATTTGGAAAAAAAACAGAAGGAGACTTTGTCTTCCGTTAACCGATCTGAGGATGGTGACATGGGCGACAGCGATTCCATGGTCTGCTAACAGGTGAAAGGTTCTGAAGATAGCAGTGTTTCTTAAAGCTTATGCTGAAAAAACAAGTGGAAGGGTGTAACCCACCAAAGAAGGATGGAGACCTCCGTCCCATCTTAGATCTGCCCCCTCTCAACACCATCCTGAGGAAGGAGAAATTGAAAATGTTAACATTTGCTACGGCCGGATCTGCACCCGCTCAACACCTTCCTGTGGAAGTAGAAATTCAAGATGTTAACACTTGCTCAGGTCCCATCTGCGTTAGACCCTGGAGATTAGATGATTAGATGGAATTAGTATTGGACCTGCAGGACACCTATTTTCACATCCATGTCCTGCAGGTCCACCAGCATTACCTATGGTTCACGGTGTGCCAGGAGCATTGCCAGTTTGCTGTGCTCCTCTTTGGTCTCACCAGTGCCCCTGGGTGTTTACAAAGGTTAGGCGGTGGTTGGAGCACATCTGCGGAGGTTAGGGGTCCCAGTCTTTCCATACCTCGACGACTGGCTGCTGAAGGTGGGCTCGCCCCAGGCAGTCGTCACCTATCTCCAGATTACATCGGACCTCCTGCTTTCGCTGAGGTTCACTATCAGCATGCTGAAGCCTTACCTGACTCCTTCTCAGACGCTCCCTTTCATAGGAGCCATTCTGGTTACAGTGCAATGGTGCGACTACACTCCAGAGCAGAAAGTCCAGAACATTCGGGCTATGATACTGATGTTTCAACCTCAGTCCTGGATTTTGGTGAGACTGACTTAAAGACTGCTGTGGCTGACAGCATCCTGCTGGTGAAGTACGCTCGCTGGCATATGCAGGTTCTGCAGTGGATCTGAAGTTCCAGTGGAACGACCTGGTTCAGATTTAGAAGGAGACTGTAAAAGACCTGTAGCAGTGGCTAACAGACTGCAAATTTGTCTGCGGCAGGCCCCTCTCCCTTCCCCACCCAGAGCTGACAGTGGTGACCTATGCATTGCTTCTGGAGGGAGGGGGAGATGTGGTGGAGGGGGCAGCCATCTGGGGGAGGTGGCGAACAGAGGCCTCTGGTCTTTGGTGGAGACTCTTCATATCAACCTTCTGGAGCTCTGGAGTGATTCGCTTGGCACTGAAAGCTTTCCTACCTTCCATCAAAGGGAAGCTGGTCAACACTACTGCCATGCGGTTTCGGCAACAAGCAAGGCAGAGTGTCATCGCGGACTCTATGCTAGGCGGCTCTGCGCCTCTGGAGATGGCTGGAAAGTCAGGATATTTTTCCTGGTCATGCACCACCTGGCAGGCTCTCTAAACGCCAGGGAGGCTGAACTCAGCCGTCCATGCCTAACGGATCAGAAATGGCGTCTGCATCGGGGTTGGCTCAGGGACTTTTTCACGACTTGTGAGAATCTTGGCCAGATCTGTAAGCCATTGTCATACACATGCAATGTCAACACTTCTGCGCTCTGGAGTTTCCAAAGCGGCTCTTGCTCTGAGACGCATTCCGACTAGAGTGGAAGATGAGACTCCTAAATGTTATGTTATGTTAAGGGGTTTTGTAAAGCGCTCGATTGCCCAACAGGCGTCTTGCTGCTAGCTGAAAGGACCGCAGTGAGAGTGAAACCCTAGAAGGCAGGATCAACAGGACCTAAAAAGCCAGGTTTTCAGAGCTTTCCTGAAAGCCAATAAATTTGGCATGGATTTAATGACGAGGGGGAGATTGTTCCCGGCTTTAGAAGCACGCACCACGAAACCCCTACTGCCCCAGGAGGCGCGCCTATATTTGGGAACTAGCACCAGCTTAGCCGAGGCAGATCTCAGCGCCCTAGAAGGCAGGTACCACCAGAAACTGTTTATAAGAAACTCAGAGCCCTGATAATGCAGAGCCTTATACACAGTGCAGAGAGCCTTAAAAAGCACTCTCTGTCTGACCTTAAGCCAATGTAGCTTCTTGATAGAGTAGGTCGCAGAGTGAAATCCAGGAATTTTGAATAAAATCCTAGCCGCCGCATTCTGTAATGTCTGCAATTTATTTAACACCTGCTGGTGGGCGTTTAGGTATAGGCTGTTCGCGTAGTCAATTCTTGACATAACTAAAGAGGTGACTACTGTTTTCTGAAGGTTGCTAGGAATAAAGTGGAGAATCTTTTTAATTAGTCTCAGGGTGTAAAAAGCAGCAGAAGTGACAGCTTTAGCCTGATCTAACAAGGAGAGTGAATCATTGATGATTACACCCAAGTTTTTAACTTCCCTGACTGGAACGGGGAGAGGGCCCAACTCTGCAGGCCAGAGACCAGAATGAGCACCTCTGCCTTTCCAGAGTTCAATTTCAGACAGTTCTTGGCCATCCACAAGCTGACAGCCTGCATACAGTTGCGAAAATTAGAACCATCCACTACAGCTCCACTATCTAGGGAGACAACAAGCTGCGTGTCATCCGCATAGGAGGTGAGGGTGAAGCCGAAAGATCTGATGAGGTCTGCTAAAGGAGTGACGTAAATGTTAAAAAGTGTGGGGCTAATAGCTGACCCCTGGGGTACACCACAAGGCAGCGAGAATTCCATGGAAGAGAAGTCACCCAAACAAACTGACTGAACACGTCCTTTAAGGAAAGAGTCCAATAGCTTCCAAGCTCTTGTTGTTACACCTATTCTGCTCAGCCTTTCCATCAGCAGCCCATGATTTACCATATCAAAGGCTGCTGATAGTTCAAGAAAGATCAGAGCCGCTCTGCCCCATTGTCAAGTGAGCTCGTGATTTCTTCCATGGCCTTTATGAGGGCAGAATCAGTGCTGTGCCCAGCCCTGAATTCAAACTGGGTGGAGTCCAGAAGATTGTTGTCCTGTACATAGCTGACCAATTGCTCATTCATGATCTTTTCGATCAACTTGGCGGGAAGTGGCAGGCAGAAAATGGGGCGACGGTTGTTCGGATCAGAAGGATCGAGAGAAGGTTTTTTGATGAGCGGCAAGACAAGTGCCTTTTCCATTCTGATGGAAACTGGCTATCGCAACATTTACGCTGGAAAATCACAGTAAGCTTGGGCGCAATGGTATCAGCCACCAGTGCTGCGATTTTTGGAGGGCAAGGGTCGTAGGGAGACCCAGATTTAGCTGTCCTGAGCAAGTCAGCAACACTCTCCGTAGAAGGCGGAACGAAAGCGCTAAAAGAGTTATTTGGCTGAGGAAAAGAAAGAACCACAACATCAGATGGCAAAGACAGTGAAGACGAAAAAAAGATGTTGAAGAGCCCTCCACTTTTCCCCTAAAAGCAGTTGCCAGAGTCTCACAAAATGCTTGACTGTGGTCATTACAGTTCTTAACGCTAACCGAGGAGAGTTTTTGGACTGTCGCAAACAACTCTTTCGTCGAATTAGACGCTTCTTCCACTTTGGTGGTATAGAAAATGGACTTTTCCTTGACAATTAGTTTTTTCTACTCCGCTATGCGATTTCTGTAAATAATCCGCTCCTCCTCAGAGTAGTCTGTTCTCCATTTTTTCTCCTGCCTACGACAAGGATGCTTTGCTGCTCTGAGTTTAGCAGAGAACCAGGGTGCAGATTACTTTTGTCTTTCTATAAGTAACTTTCCATCTGGCGCTAGGGCTTGCGCAGCGGCATCCAACCAGTGTGTATACTGCACTACTTCAAGTTGCAGATCATCAGATTCTTTGGGAATAGAGCTTTGTAACAGAGAGGCCAGATCGTCAGTCCTTCCAACCGATATCTCTCCTTCCTTGAGTTCCAAAAAAGATCAGAACTGACCGAGCCCAAGTCAATCCTGGTGGCTCCGGAATGGTTGAGGAGATTATGATATCCAGAACTCCAGAACATTAGCATCTGTCCTCCGATCAGGCTACCCTTTTGGGAGGATCTACTGTCGCAGCAACAAGGTAGGCTCCTGTACCCAAATCTGCACACGCTCCACTTTCATACATGGAGATTGAGTAGCGACAGTTGAGAGTATTTGGCCTCCTTCCTGAGGTATGTGACGAAAACTTGACAGACAGGTGTCTGTCAATGAAAACTGTATACGCCTGCCATGAGAAACACATTGACCCACTTTATGCACCCCTGTCCGAAGTGTTGATTTTTGTTTTGTCCTTAGCCATGCAAGGCCTTGCTCTAGGCAATGTTAATGGGTATCTTTCGGGCACCTTGCCATTCCCGAACCAACCCTCCCTGTTTAAGTCACCTGTTGTGACACGTATCCTGAAAAGTCTTCAGCATATGTTTTCTCCCAAATCTTTCATTATGCCCCAATGGATTCTTAATTTGGCTTAAACCTTTTTGAACTCATGCAAGCTGTTCCCTCGGACTATTGACAATCAAGACAGTCTTCTTGGTGGCCATCACATTGGCCAGGAGAGTCCGCAAGCTGCATGCTTTTTTTGTTCAACCTACATACTCCAGCTTCTTCCCAGACAAACTGGTTCTCCGAACCCATGCCTTTTTTTCTGCCAAAGGTTTTGACACCTTTCCACGTCGGCCAAACCATCACGCTGCTGACTTTCTTAGCTTCGCCCCACCCCTCCAAGGAGGAAGAGAGACTCCACCGTCTGGATCTTAAAAGGGCACTGTCATTTTATATTGATCGCACCAAAGAACACCGGGTCGACGATCAACTCTTTGTCGGGTTCGCTGGAACGTAGAAGGGAACAGCAGTGCAGAAACAGACCATCTCTGGGTGGATTATACTGTACATTAAGATCTGCTACTTATTAGCCCCTGAGGGTTTGCGGGGTCATTCCACCAGAGCCAAAGCTGCATCAGCTCGTGGAGTTCCTCTCCTGAGTATCTGTCAGGCTGCTATGCAGGGTTGGACTTGTCTATAGGGCAATCAGGCAGTGCCCAATGGACTGGTCTGACAGGTCATTGTGTGTGGGCCATTTTTTTTGGCTGCTGGTGGGCCTGTTTTATGGTCTGGTGGGCCAGTTTTTACTATCAATTTACCTGATATTAAACCAAACATTGCCTGCATTAAGCTCAAATCCATGCAGTCTTCCATACCTTGCAACACACTTAAACACTGTGTCTTCACAAGTTCAAAACTGCCTGAATTTACAAACATGGGCCACTTTTTTTTTAGCTTTCCAATTCCGTACAGGGGGCCACTTTTATTTTAGTTCTCTGGCCTATTTTCTGTCCCAGTCCAACCTTGCTGCTATATGGTGCATCTTTGCACATTGTTATAGAATAGTAGTGCCTCAACAGTCAGGTCCTTTGTGACAGGTACTTTGCCCGTTCTTTCCTCCAGGACTCTTTGGTCTGAGCCATTTTGCAGACCCACCTCCATGAGGTATTGCTTTTGTATCTATTTTAATGTAAGAAATGTGCAGGTAGAGTGTGCAGCGGTAACGCCTTATCTGGTAGAGACTCTGTCTAGCCGCAGATTCCTTACCGACCATCCCATGCTATCCATATAATCTGCATACTGGGTGATCAGCCTTCTGATGTGGCTTCCTGCTACTGACGCGGAAATAGCCATGAAAAGAAACTAATGTCAGCGTGCTGGGGTGGGGCCTTTGTAAGCCCCATACACGTCACATCCGACACCGTTGATGTGAAGCTGTTCGATGCCAGCTAGGGGTCTTCAGGGGTTACTGCTCAAGATTTTCTGGATCTAATCTAATGCCTGAGGAGTATTCTTAGGTGTTGAATCTGCATCTAGATAGTCTCTACCATAGGGGGCGTTACCGAAGGTAAGCAACTTGTCCTTCTTTCTATCCAGCATATCAGGTATCATATAATAGTGTGTTATTGGGCTATTTATATATCATACACTAAGGTCACACTGTGTGCGCCGGTTATGAAAAGTCCAGAATTCACTCTGACATATCACAAGTGGAAACCTCTCTCATAGGTGATTAAGTTGACTTTTGATCAGTGGGGTGCTGTTATGGGTTGTTTGCTTCCTCAGAGAATGTGAAATGCTCTCTGTGTTGTACTCTTCAGTTTCCCCTTTACAGTGTGCTTGGAGATGCACAGTGGATATCTTGGAACTTCAATCTTCATTATGCATTTCTCATTGCTTCATTGATATTCTGAGTTCTGCAGAATATTGTGGGGCCAGGCATCGCTGATTCTTATTGCACTGGATTGGGCGAGGACAGTCTGACACTCTGAACTGTTAACGTTTAGTTTGTCTCCTACTACTTTGCACAGCATATATAAAGCAGACCTATTGGCATTGTCAAAAATTCACCCATACCTATAATCAAATGTATATTTCATAAATTCACACATTGTAATGTTTAGTATTTATAATTGGCACAAATATTTTCAAGAAAGCATTATTTAAAAACAAAAAACAATAAACATGTCTTTGAGGCATCTTTTAACATTTTACAAGCTACAAGTTGCAGCCATAGTACCAACCACAAGACTTCCGTGCTCTCCAGCTGAAGACCATACAGCTTCAGCTTGGAGTGCTTTATAAAATTTGGTAAGCTGTCCTGCAGTCATGGATTCAATGGCCCAGGAGACTTACTGTGTTTTTTAAAAATGTTGCTGTGGGGCTGCGGCGCTGTCTGCAGTTCTCCACAACATTAAAAAAATTGTTGGTGGTGCCCCTGCCTCTTCTTGTGGCACCACTAGAAAGAAAAATACATTTTAAAAGCCCTCGCCGGGCATTATGGGTTACTCCTTGCACGGAGCAGTTATGTGCATTTATCTAGAGTGGCTAATCACCCCTGAGGGTATCCTGGTGCTGGAGCACGAGTGAGTCTGAAGATGTTGGGAGTCTGCCTCCGTGAGTTAGTCGAAGAGCCAGGTCTTCAGCTTTTCGCAGAATTCAAGAAGTGAGGAGGAGGCTCTGATGTGTTTTGGGAGGTCTTTTTATGTCTTGGGTGTGATATAGGAGAATGCTAGACTTCTCGTTCTGCTTTTGAGGGTGCAATGGTGTGTGTGTGAGTGAGAGCGAGGCTGAGCGCAGGTGTCTGGTGAGTTGGTGGAAGTGAAGGAGGTTGTTCAGGTATGTTGGTCCGATGTTGCGCAGTGCCTTATATTCATGCATGAGGAGTTTGAATTGGCTGCATTTGTGTATAAGGAGCCAGTGCAGCTTTTTGAGGTGTGGTACAATATGCCTGTATTGTGGGAAGATGAGGATGAATCTTGCTGCAGCTTTCTTAATGGTCTGGAGTCAGTGGAGGAGATGGCTGGCGATCCCAATGTAGAGTGCATAGCCGTAGTCTAGTCTGTCTGTAATGAGTGAATAATAATTGAGTGGCTCCTGCTGCTCATTTATTATTCCTTTTAATATATTTTGAGTGTCCCAGTCCCACCCAGGACACCCAAAGTTTGTATTAAGTTTGAGGCCCTGGGGAAGCCACAAGCCCCTACTGACTTCCCAGCCATCACCCATAGTTGGTGCTGGCAGAAGCCGTCTATTATTTGAAAGTGAGTTCCCTGGTGCCCAACTGGGGCACCTGCAACAATGGAAATCATTGGGGGCTGCAGAGGGATCCCCAAGGCACCCACAACAAAGTAAATTGGGTGCAGCAGGAGGATCCACAGGGCCTCTGCGAGCTTCCCAGCCAGCACCCATAGTGGATGCTGGTAGGAGCTGGCTATTATTTGAAGTGGGTTCACTGGTGCCCAACCGGGGCACCTACAACAAGGGAAATCATCAGGGCTGCAGGGGAAGCCCCAAGGCCCCCACAGCCCATGCTGACTCCCTAGCCAACACCCATAGTGGTTGCCAATTGGAGCCGGCTATTATTTGAAAGTGGGTGCCCTGGTCCCACCTGGGACACCCACAGCAAGGGAAATCATTGGGGGCCACCGGGCATGCCCTTGGGCCTCCCCATTGTGGGTGCTGACAGGAGCCAGCTCCATTCCTCAGCCTATTTCTGTGTTCCCATAGGGAGAGAGCAAAGTTGTGATCCCTGCCCAGGAGAATGCAGGCAGAGAATAAAGTTTACATTCCCTGCCCCCACACTCCCAGGCAGAGAACACAGCAGTGTTCCGGTGGATGGGGTCCTTAGGACACTGGTTTGATCGGGCCAGGGGGATAGGGTACACGCTGGGCTACACACCCCCCTACCCATAATAAAAAACTGCCCCCCGGAAATAACCTCTCTAAGACCAAAGCCCCCTCCCCAAAACTATTAGATCTGCCCCAGGGTATCGGGTCCCTAGGGCCTTTAAGAGGCTCAGGAAAAGGGTCTGCACGCCCCCTCCACATAAAACAAATCGCCCCGGGAAGGGGTCCTGGGGACCTCTGAAGGGTGGCCAACCTCCCTGGACCTGGCCTACCCCAAGGGGCTTATTTTTAAAAAGGGCGAGAGACATCTTTTATGTTTTTAACCAGCAATATTTAGTGTCCATGATCCCCCACCAGGTGTGAAAGGGCAGAGTATCACTACCCTGCCCAACCATATGTTTTTTTTAAAAACGTTTTTTCAAGACACTGTTACTGAGTCCCCCAAGACCTAAAATGGCTACTGCTACATCTTTGTTGATGTGGTGGCAGCCAATCAGATGCTATCTTTAGCTCTGTCAGCTCCGTGGATCTACTGTGACTTGATATACACATACATTTTGAACGTTAATTTCTCCAAAACTACGTAATAGTTTTACACTAAATGACAAAAAGCAAATTTTCTAGACCAAGATCTAGCTTTCTGCAAAATTTGGTGTAATTCCGATTAGCCATTTTTGCGGTATCACTGTTCAATTTTCCCATGGAAAATTTAATGGGGAAAATGTTTTTTGAGACCCTGCCCTTTTTCTAAGCCCTTGCTTGACAGGTCACCCGGAAACTTTCCAAGAAGGAGCTAAGGTGGTTGAGAATTTTTGTTTTTGTTTTGTTAAGATTCCTCAAACTGCACCAAAGTTATAAACAAACCAAAAAAAAATCCATTTCCAATGGAAACGTGGTTCTAACTATAACTACCAAGTGGTGACTGCTACTGGGTAATACACAAAGACATATACAAATATGCATACATAAAGACATATATGTAATATTTTTTATTTAAGTATTTCGTTTTTTATTTTATTTAAGATATATTGTAATATTCTTACCGGTACCTTCATTATAATCAAATGTACATACTGTGACACTTGCTTTCATAGAAAGAAGCATAAAGCCATATACATACATTCATATGTTATGTCAATAGCATATATATATATATTCACTGAAAAAACCATAGGTTTTAGGGACAGTTATAGTTACTTGGACATTGCACTCGTACAAAACCCGTGAAATTCCCCCGTTATAGTTAGTTCAGCTAACTATAACTCGCGCCCGCAATGCACTGCTGATGACGTCACATATTACATCACTCATGACATGGTCAGTGACATCACTGATGACATCACTGATGACATCTCAAATGACATCACTGATGACATCATCCATGTGATAATTTCATGCATCTTCTCACACCCTAATATAACTTTTGATACACCCACTCTAAATTACAGACTGCCATTCTCAAAACCATAGACACTCCAATACCAATAACTACATACCAACTCACTGATTCTTAGGTCTACACACACATCCACTCACTCACCCGTACAGTCACTCATACTTACAGCCCTATCCTTTTGGGGTCCGTGGGGGGACCCCAACTCCCCCACGGACCCTGCCGGCTCCCCGCCTCCTGCGGGAGCCGGCATTGCTTTTACACATGGGGAGCTGCTAATATGTGGAAAAGCAATTCTGCTTTGAATTTTGGAAGCAAGAGCAGCTTTCCCTGCTCTCGCTTCCAAAATTCAAAGCAGTTTGCAATGACAGGACGGGAGCCGCGAGCTCCCGTCCTGTCATTGCAAACAGCAGTGTCCCGGGGTAGGCACCCCGGGACACTGCAGGAGCTGGCCCTGGGGGTGGCGGTCCCCAGGGCCATCACTGGCTCCAGGAGGGGGCCGCGCGGCCCCCCTCCCCACATTTTCAAAGCCCCGGGAGGTGGTGGTCCCCGGGGCTTGGGGTCCAAAACGGACCCCCATTTTCAATTTTGTTAGTGACCCGGGGAGGTGGTGGTCCCGGGCGTGTGGGGGGCTGGAGTCTCCCCACACAGGTTAATTTAAAAAATAAAGAAGCCCCGGGAGGTGGTGGTCCCGGGGCTGCGGGAGGGCTCAGAGCCCTCCCGCAACTTTTTCTAATAAAGCCCCGGGGGGTGGCGGTCCCCGGGTTGCTTGGGGCGCTTAGAGGCCCCCATACATAAAATAAACCCCCCCCAGCATGCCACCGGGACTTGGCCCACCCGGGGGCAAATTAACATCGAAGCGCGAGAGACCGCGCTTCGATTTTTTTTTTTCCGGCAGGATCCGCGCTCCCTGAGCGCATCCTGCAGATTTTTTTTTTTTAAAAAAATGCTTTTTTCTACCCAGGGGTCCTTGTGGGACCCCTGAGCAGACCTAGGGGTCAGGGTGTTTCTACCCTGCCCCCTTTGTGCGTTTTGCGCACTTTTTTACTGCTTTCTTGTTCCTCGGTTCTACCGAGGAACAAGATGGCTGCCAACACTTCCTGGTTTGGAGTGTTGACAGCCAATTAGCAGACAGCTCGTGATCGGGAGGGTGCGCGAATCCAACGCGGCCATAGATATATATGTACTTTTACTTTTGATTTTCTCAGCAACTACTGAACGGATTTACACCATTTAACAAAAAGGGTTCTTTCTGAACCAAGAACTACCTCTTTGCCAAATTTGGTGTAATTCCGTTCAGCAGTTCGGGCTGTAGCCGTGTCTAAAGTTTCCTATGGAAAAATGAATGGGGAAAACGCGTTTTGGGACCCCCCTTTTTTCTCAGCCCCCGCTTGACGAATCCCCCCGAGACTTTCAGGGTAGGAGCGGACCGGAGCGCCCCACAAAGTTTGAAAATTTCGCAAAGATACGTCAACCGGCAAGAGAGTTATTTCAAATAGAATGTCACGGATTTCCTATGGAAAATAGGTCCTAACTAAAACTATCTACTGGCGACCGCCAGTAGATAATTATGTACTATGGTATAAATATATATATATATAATAGTGAAATACATAAATTTATTGGTATATGTATACATTAATCTTAAAAGGCATTTGGTATTTTTAAGGGTTTTTTCTTTTTTGTTATAACTAACATAAAATGCATATTTCATGTATACGAACATACCCATACATCTAGATCTAACTAGGGGTATACTAATACATATAACATGTACACATCTAAGCTTTATACTTGTAATTTTTGATGTGCAAGGAATAAATTCCTGTATCTCTGGATCCATATATGCAATGCATGTAATAAATGTTACATATTCAAACATACCCATATATGTTATGTGTATATATAGACTGCATTTATAGATTATAATTATTTTTTTATCAAAACATATTACTATACACATATATTTACTTTTTCCTCCAGTCATATTTACATACTTCATTTAAATTACATTATGGCCATGACCCAAAACATAAAACCCTACTGAAATTCTCATTATGAAACTCCACACAAACTTATATTACGCTTTCCCAGTTGCGGTGCTTAAGACTTCACATATGTCAAAGATGACATCATGAAAGAAAGCAACATTGATGATATCCCTGCTTTAATTGCTGTTGTAAAAGTAAATTATTACTGTGGAAAAGTAAGTATTCTTATAAAGAATATAGAGGAAAGATTTTAGTTACGCTGACTAACAATACATATCTTCATATACATTATGTGTAGTTGGTTGGCAGCCCTACAACTTTTGCAGTGCAGATGCATTTGTGATTTATTTATTTATTTTTTGTTTAACATTTATAGAGCGCACTATCACCATACCGGTATCCTGGTGCTATGAACCTTTATTTAGACAAAGAGCAAATTGCTATTGAGAAATGCCAGATCAGTGCATTATAATTACTCGGGAAAGAGGCAGGTGTTTATGGCTTTCCTATAGTTCAGTTGGTTAGCTGCAGATCTTAGAGCAGCTGGTAGTTTATTCCAAGCTGAGCCGCTCCGACCTTAAAGCTCGACCACCCTGTCTTGTTTTCTGAAATTTTTCAACGCAGATGAGATTCGCAGTTGCTGAACGAAGATGTCTCCTTGGAATATATATTTTTAATCTTCTGTGCAGGGACAAAGGGCCCTTACCCTGAAGCGCTTTAAAAACAATGCAAAGAGATTTAAAGAATATCCTTTGTTTTATCGGAAACCAGTGAAGTTCCTTCATAGTGCTGGAGGCAGACGATATTCTTGACCTGTTTAATGCCAGTTTTGCAGCTGCTGCTTGAACTCTGTACAGTCTATTTGCCAAATAATCTGGTATTCCTAGCAAACAAAGTGTTGCAATAGTCAAGCCTACTTAGTATCGCACTTCACACAATCAAAGTTTTATCTTGGGAGGGCTGCAGTGTCAGGATTCTCCTTAGACTCCGGAGAAGTGTAAAGTAGGTAGCGGCAACTTTATTTACATGGTTCTCCATGGATAGCTTATTGTCAAAGATGACCCCCAGGTTGCGAACCGTCTCTGAGTTTCTTCGCTCGTCATCATTTGTCAGTGGTCAGAAGTTGGACGAAAGTTTCATGGGGACTTTATTAGTTGAACAGCAAAGAAAGTTTTGTCCCCATTAAATTTTAAGGAATTCTTGTCTAGCCAGTTGACAATGTCACTCTTACAGTTGTGGAAGGAGTCTAGAACATCAGGCTTATTGCTTTCAATAGACAGAATCAATTGTGTGTCATCGGCGTAGTTAACAAGCCTGATGTTATGGAATTTGATAAGTGTTATTAGAGGCCTCATAAAAATGTTGAAAACAATTGAGCTTAGTGCAGATCCTTGTGGGACTCCATGTTCAACAGTTTTAAAATCAGAGCAGTAAGGGGGTAGAGTCGCCGCTTGGCAATGGTCTGACCGGTAATAGCACATCCAATTTAATGTTGTATCACTGACTCAATTTGTAGCTATTCTTGCCAGTAGTGTTTTGTGATTAACTCTGTCAAAAGTAGCTGATAGGTTGAGTAATATTAGAACCTCTGACTGACCGCTATCCACCCTCATCTGGAGTTCATCCATGGCAAACAGCAGTGTAGATTCAGTTCCATGCCCTGGTTTGATTCCAAACTGCTCCTTTTCTAGGAGATTTGGTCTTCCAGATGCAGGGACAGTTTTTTGCTCACAAATTGTTCTAAAAGTTTTACGAGAAAAGGTAGTAACGATATTGGCCTATAGTTGCTAAGGAGCAGAGGGCCCACAGAGGACTTCTTCAATAGGGGGTAAGTAAAGCCTTTTTCCAGGCCTGTGGGACAGAGACTAATTCCAGTGATTGGTTACATATCTGTAGTAAAGGGGAGATTAATTCATCCATCATATCTTTCCCTACTCTGTGTGGTAGAGGATCTAGGGGCAAACCAGAGGTAGTAGACATTGCTCAAACAGTCCTCAGTCATAGGTTCTAAAGATTCGAGCTCATTGAAATTGACTGGCAGGAATGTCGTCATATTGGAGGCATCCATCTCTGATAGGACAGCCATTGGTGTTTAATTTCTCACATTTGCTTGGCCAGTTTTGAGGCCAAGATCTGTCATTTGGTGAGTATTCCCCATGTCCTCAAGAATCTTTTTGATCTTGTTGTTTAAGAATTCAGCAAGATTATCACAGACTGCTTTTTAATTACTTGCTTTATACACTCTGGCTTTGATAATTTGTGCATGATATCAAATACCTTTTTAGCGCAGTTTAGAGCTTCTAGAATTGTATTAGCATAATAGTTAGCTTTTGCCTTACAGACCTCTTTTTTTATATTCATTTAAAGTGCTTGTCATTTTTTGTCCTTGTCTAAATAGGAGCTGCGTCATTTTCTTACCAATTTTTTACAGGCTTGTTTTGATGTTTTTAATAGTGTACTGTACCACGGAGCTGAAGGCCTACGCCGAGTTTTAATATTTGTAAAGGGTATTTCTTTATCTAACATCTCTAGGATTCTTTTTTACAAGGCTTCATAGTTATCAGCACCTAAAAGCACTATGTGCCATTCGCTGTCATCTGCTCCTGCTAGACTGGGGAAAACCGTAAGTTCAGGCCGACAGCGCTGGAGCGTGGTCCAGATAGAAGTAACAGGTTATTCCCGCTTTAAAAGCTAACTTCTCAAAGTCAAGCATGAAGAGTTACATTTGTGGTGGAGGAGGCCGCAAGGAACAGGGAGAGTGTAGCGGATGGTCACTGTTGTAGCGAGAAGAGCCATTGGATGTCACTGATGGTCGTTGTTGTAGCTTCACGTTGGCGGTCAATGCAGGCTGTCATTTTGTAGTAAGAAGTGCTGATCTTGTGTTGCCGGTTGTTACTGTAGCACGAGGAGACAGTCTTCACCAGAGTTTCACGGCGGTTGTCGTGGGTGGCAGAGGCTCAGTGAGAAGGGGCCTGTTCGCAATCACTAGGAGCCCAAACTTCAGGATTTCACCTTTTCTTGTTTGGAGGAGTTTAGGCCTATGTCAACCAAGGGTCCAGGACCTGGGGAGCGACCTCTTGGGTATCAGGAACTCACTCCAGCAGAGGCTTGTTGTGTCCTGTAGCTCAGACAGGAGGTCAACCAACTGACCCTTGAAGTCACTCAGGCTAGCCTGGTATGAAGGGAGCAAGTCCAGTCTTCCTTTGCAGAGGGCAGGGCAGTCCTCAAGCAGCAGGGCAACACTCTGGGAGTCACGACAGTCCTCAAGCATAATAGCAGTCCTCTGGTTGCAGCAGGGCAGTCCTCTAGGGAGCAAGGCAGTCCTTCTATCAACAGGTCCAGGAGTGTACAAATGAGTAGCTCTGTAGGTCCAATATGTATACCTGATGTAATCCTTTGTGTGTTGGGAACACCCTGTCCTACATCCACATCTGGTTCTGGAAAGTTCTTCCTTTCCCCTCTCAAGGCTTCAAAAAATGTAGGGTGACAAAAGGCACGTATCAGGTGGATTTGTGTGTGCTGGAGGCAAGCCTTTTGAAGTATAAATGGGGCAGGAAACAGCTCCGTCCCTAGCCTTCTTGGCAGGGTGGCTTATCTTGCCCACACCTAGAGGAGGAATACAGAAACCCCAACAGCAGAGACATTCACAGTCATGTGACCCAGAACACTGGCAGAAGGTATAAATGGTTAGGACAAGAAAATGCCATCTTTCTAAAAGTGGCATTTTAAGAATTGTGACTTGAATCCAACTTTACCATTAAAGAGGATTTTAAATTACAATTTGAGTTTAAAAATGACATCTCTACCTGCTCCCAATCCAAGGTTAGTACTTATTAAATGTAATAAGGTAACCCAGAGTTAGTAATTGGGAGTGATAGGCCTTACAGTAGTGAAAACGATTTTAGGAGTATATCACTACCAAGACATGTAAAACGTAAACCCACATTTCCTACCTTTCAAATACAATGCACCCTGCCCTATGGGCTTTTAGGGCATACCTCAGGGGTGACTTGTATATATTAATAAGGAAGGTTTAGGCTTGGCAAAAGGTTTATTTTGCCAGGTCAAGATGGCAGTTTAAAACTGCAGTGGCAGGCCTGAGATAAGTTTTAAAAGGCTACTTTAATGAGTGGCACAGTGAATGCTGCAGGCCCACTAGTATCATTTAATTTTCAGGCCCTGGGTACATGTAGTACCACTTACTAGGGACTTACATGTAAATGAAATGTGCCAATTAGGTGTAAGCCAGTTTGACCTTGTTTGGAGGACAAAGCTCAAGCACTTTACCACTGGTTAGCAGGGAAAAAGTACACAGTGCCCTAATTACAAAAACAGAAGACAAAAAGCTGAGGGAGACATTTCACCCTTAATGAAGTTCACCATAGACCTGGAGTTTTTTTACTCAAAGAACAGAACAGACATTAGATGCATTCATACTGACTGTGGATTGCTGTTTTTATTATTACCATCACACATGCTCACCTACATAGACTACAGCCTATTCTGTCACTAAACTACACTGCAATGTTACCTCAGCCCAAGTGATGTGGCCTTTTCACACAGAAGCCTTCCGATTTGTCTGGTGATTCATTCAAAGCTGTTTGCAAAGTACCTATGAGGGGAGCAAATACGTTGTGATTAATAAACTTCATTTAAATAATACTTTTACGATGAAGAAGTAAGCTTGTGGTACATTTCCGAATCATTTGTGTCAAAAAATAGTATGTTACTAATTCCGTCCATTTCAATTAAATGATCTACTTGGCCAGACCTGCATTCAAAACTAGCAAATTTGTTGCAGCAAACACTTTTTAGCTTCTATTAAAGAAAGCAATCGATACCCTTATTTCTACTATAGTTAAAGTTGACAAAAAGGTCTGTCCTTTTATTTTTTAGGACCTACGAACTTCCTTTGAATGGCGGTACACCGTATGAGAGTGGTGTTGAAGTGGATCCAACAATCTCAAGACGAGGTAGTTTCTTTTTTATCGTTATTTAAATGTGAACTCTAAAGCAGTTAAAGAAATTAAGGATACTTGTTAAACCAGGCTGTTAAATGTCTGTCTTTATTCTGCGTGAGTTTAAGAGTAAACAAGCATTTGCAATGCAATCAGTCTCGCCTGTGGGACCTTATATGTATTTAGCTATGCAGCACATTAACCTGGGTGCTGAAACATCTACTGTTCTTTAACATGGAGGGAAAGTAAGCACCAAACTGCGTGACACGCCAGGTATGGGAACACATGGAGAGCAATATTGCCTTTCAGCGGGAAATGGTATAGTCCAAAGCTCTGTTTTTAATATAAAATCAGGGCCTTCGGTGGTCATATCCATGAAAATATAAAAGATTTGAAAAAAATATTATTGTCTACAGGTGCTCGTGAAAGACAATTTCTATGGACTGGAATCTAGAGAATGCGAAAGCGATTCTGGTATTTTACTGACCTCTGCTGGTCGTTTTCTATCAAGAAAGTTAAATAGAGGCAGTTGCCAGAAAACTTTAAAAAAGAAAGTCCCTCAGCAGAAAGCAATTCTGGTATTTTACTGACCTCTACTGGTTGTTTTCTATCAAGACAGTTAAATAGAGGCAGTTGAACAAGCAGAAAGCAATTCTGGTATTTTACTGACCTCTACTGGTTGTTTTCTATCAAGACAGTTAAATTGAGTCAGTTGAACAGAAAAAAAGTCCCTAAGCGGAAGCAGACAAGTCCTAGGGCTGATGTCCAGAGCCCACAAAGTACATACACATATAAGTATATACTAAAGTATATACAAGAGGTCTCGAATGCTTGACCTAAAAATTGCCATATAGCGCTAGAAATTTTCGAGAGATTAACAGCGCATACCAAAATGTGTATTAAGTAATCTATAAGACATTCAAGTTGTGCTTTATATAGTATCACTGCACACCTTGGGCGTGCTGTTATTGGCTGAGTGCCATTTCAACCCAGAAAGTATGATGTAATCCTTTAGTTCGAGGCATGTGAGCTGTAGATCACATGCTTATGCATAGATTGCCATCTAGTGTTGGGCTCGGATGTTTGCACTTTGTTTTTCTTTGAAGAAGTCTTCCCAGTCACGAGGTAAGTGACTCCTCCTTTCGGTGATAGTGCGCATGGTCATCGACTCCATCTTCAGATTGTTTTTTTCCGCCATCGGGTTCGGATGTGACTCGCTGCGCTCCGGTTCGACGCCGATCCTTCGGTTTCTCTCAGTGCGTACAACACTCAACCTCGACGGTATTGTTTTCAATCGCGTTATCAATTCTTCGCGGATCGTGTGCTTAAACATTTTTCGATCGGAGAGCTCCTGGTAGGCTGTTGGGCCTAGCCCCCGGTTCGACTTGCAGTCGATGGAACAAACTCCTTTTAAATTCTGTCCTCTGTGCCACGCGAAATATCCGCGCACCGATTCACACGAGGTGTGCAACCTGTGTCTGTCACCTGAACACAGTGAACAGGACTGCGACGCGTGCCGAGCTTTCCACTCCAAAAAGACTCCTGCGACCGTCGGGCCCAACGACGCGACATGCAGAGCTAACACACAGGCTCCATTCCAGACCTCTTCGGACCTGAATCGGATGAAGAGGCTGACAACCCTATCGGAGCCGAGGAGCAAGAACAGATCTCTCTCTCCGACGATGACTCCCAACAGGATGAAGACATCCCGCAGGGACAACGTACTGTAAGTACAGGCCCTACCTCGCCCCAACTCCCAGCTCAACCAAAAAAGAAGGCTCCGGACCAATCTGCGCCCTCGGGCCCCGGTCGGCACAGAGACCACGCTTCCAACGCCCCGCCTCCCGGCTCAGCACCGAAGCCTATCAAAAAGCCTTCCGGCTCCGAGCCAAAGCCTTCGGGGTCGAAGACCAAGTCCGGCTCCGATCATCACCACTCGGCACCGAAAACCACCTCGGATCCGAAGACACCAGCCCCAAAACCATCGGCACCGAAAATTTCGGCGCCGAAACAGACTGATACACCAAAGTCACCTAAGAAGCATAGTTTCAGTGATCCGCTCGAAAAACCGGACCCAAAACAGAAAATTGTGGTCATACATTTAAAAACCGGCCACATTACTACCAAAGTTACTTTAAAAAGAGGTGCTACTACCGAAGAGGAATACCACATTCCATTAAAGAAGAGAACTGTTGGGACAAACCCTTCCCCTCCTCCTCTTCCTTCACCACCTTTACCTCAGTCTCTGCCTGTGCCAACTTCACCTGAGCACTCACCTCCATATATACCTGATGATCAGGGTGATGGGGACGGGGATGATACTAATGATGATAATCAGCCTGGACCTACATATGTGTGGGATGACTATAACATTGACTCGCCCACAAACAATGACCCTGACCTATACACTACCAGGCCCTCTCCACCAGACGACAGCGTAGGATATATTGAATTGATAGGCCGGGCTGCCAATTACCATCGGGTCCAGCTGCATAAAGAATCCTTTGAAGAGGATTTCCTCTTTGAAACATTAAACAGCACACAAAAATCCACACATATGTTGCCCATGCTTAAAGGAATGACCAGACATGTAGACGACATATTTAAGGATCATGTCAGGGCACGTATCCTTACCCCTAGGGTGGATAAAAAATACAAACCTGCACCAACTGATCCAGTCTACATAAGAGGACAATTACCCTTAGACTCATCAGTTGTTTCTAATGCACGCACAAGGGCAAACTCCCAGACTACTGGAGACGCACCACCCCCAGATAAAGAGTCAAAGCTCCTTGATGCTTCAGGGAAAAGAATAGCCTCCCAGGCAGCTAACTTCTGGCGCATATCTAACACACAAGCGCTGCTAGCCAGATATGACCGTGCGCATTGGGATGAAATGGAACAACTTATCCAACTTTTACCCCAAGAACATAAATCTAAAGCACAAGACCTGGTACGTGAGGGACAGCTAATCTCCAACAATCAAATTAGATGCTCCCTAGATGCGGCTGATACATCTGCCAGAGCAGTGAACACTAGTGTCCTTTTAAGAAGGCATGCCTGGCTATGCATATCGGGGTTCAAACCGGAGGTTCAGACCTCAATGTTGAGCACACCATTCAATAAAGAACACCTGTTTGGGCCGGTGGTTGATTCTTCACTTGAGAAGATGAAGAAAGATACCGAAGTGGCTAAATCAATGGGAGCCCTTCAGTCTCCATAAGGCTGTGGTTCCTTTAGGCGCTCCTTTTATCGAGCAGGGTCCAAAACCACTTCCTCGGACACTGCATCTACCTATAAGGGCAATAACCAACCATCAGGTTCCAAAACTTACTTCAGAGGTGCTTATAGAGGAAACAACGGCAAGGGCAGAGGTAGAGGTTCCAACACACGTACCTCCCCCTCCATTACAAAACATTGACTTGCCCATAGTTCCCCCCGACCATTTAACACCCGTGGGGGGAAGACTGTCACAATTTCTACCAAAGTGGCAGTCAATAACAACAGACAAGTGGGTCCTCCAAATTATCAGTTCTGGTTACTGCCTGGAGTTCATCAATTCTCTTCCAAACATTCCCCCAAAGTCGCACAAACTTTCACCGGATCACATACACCTTCACAAGCAAGAGGTACAATCCCTGCTTCTAAAACCAGCTATAGAGCCCGTACCACCACAACATCAGGTGTCGGGCGTCTACTCCTTTTACTTCCTAATTCCCAAAAAGGACGGTTCTCTCAGACCAATACTAGATCTCAGAGAACTAAATATTTACATACAGTCAGACCATTTCCACATGGTAACACTTCAACAGGTTCTACCCCTTTTGCAAAAGGGCGACTTTCTTTCTACTCTAGACTTAAAAGACGCCTACTTTCATATTCCAATCCATCCGGCTCACTGCAAATTTCTCAGGTTCGTGGTAGCAGGTCAACACTACCAATTCAAGGTACTCCCATTCGGAGTCACCACTGCCCCCAGAGTCTTCACAAAGTGTATGGCGGTAGTAGCTGCGCATCTAAGAAGACAGAGCATACAAGTCTTCCCCTATCTGGACGACTGGCTCATCAAAGCCAGCATGTACCAACAATGCCGCAAACATACTTCCGTAACCATGCGGTTACTTCACCAGCTAGGGTTTACAGTCAATGTGTTAAAATCACATCTTCAGCCAAACAAAATTCAGAACTACCTAGGAGCTACTCTGGATACTCAAAGGGCTCTAGCATTTCCCAGTGCAGCCAGAATTCGAAACATTCAGGCGCTGATTCTCAAATTTCAAGCCACGCAATCACTTCCAGCTCGAGTGTTTATGCAACTGTTGGGAATGATGGCATCTTGCATCATGATCGTTCCCCATGCCAGGCTGCACATGCGTCCACTTCAAGAATGCTTAGCCAGTCAGTGGAACGAGCCACACGGTCTATTAACCGATCTAGTGTTGGTAAGCGGCCGTACTCATCGCTCTCTGCAGTGGTGGAACACCCAAAATCTGTCAAAAGGACGGCCGTTCATAGACCCAGTTCCACAGACAGTATTAACAGCGGACACGTCCCTAACTGGATGGGGAGCTCATCTTCAACAACTCACAGTGCAAGGCATGTGGAGCCACCAACAAAAGATGCTCCACATCAATCATTTAGAGCTCATGGCGATCTTTTTAGCTCTCAAGGCCTTTCAAGATCACCTCTCTGGCAAAGCTGTCTTAGTTCGAACCGACAACATGACAGCTATGTATTACATACAGAAACAGGGGGACACACACTCTCTCCAACTGTACCACTTAGCCTAAGACATCTGGAGGTGGGCTATTCACCCCAATATCTATCTCCTAGCGGAACACCTCCCAGTCAACAACCAGATTGCGGACCTCCTCAGCAGACAGAGGTATCAAATACACGAATGGGAACTTCACCCTCAAGTTCTCCACCCATACTTCCAAGCTTGGGGAGTCCCTCACATAGATCTGTTTGCAACATCCCAAAACGTAAAATGCCCAAGCTTCGCCTCCAGGTATCCACACCCGTTGTCCAAAGGCAATGCTCTATGGATGAACTGGTCAGGGATATTTGCTTGCGCTTTTTCGCCTCTCCCACTCATTCCATCAGTGGTTAGGAAACTCAGACAAACATCCCTCACACTAATACTGGTAGCTCCAACATGGGCACGTCAACCCTGGTTCACAACCCTGTTGGAACTCTCTCTGGTACCGCATCAAAAATTACATTTAACTCCCAGTCTCCTCACACAGAGCCATGGAGAAATCAAACACCCAGATCCCAAACAATTGAACCTCGCGATCTGGCTCCTGAAGTCATAGAGTTTGGTTATCTGAACCTTCCACCAGACTGTATGAACATTATTAAGGAGGCTAGAAAGCCTACAACAAGAGTCTGCTACGCAGCCAAATGGAAGCGATTTGTGATGTATTGCAATAACAATAACATCAACCCTCTTGATGCTTCCATACAAAACATTATCTGCTACCTGTTACATTTGCAACAGTCATCATTGGCCCATACATCCATCAGATTGCATCTCGCTGCAATTGCAGACTGAACTTCAGGCACTAACCATAGAAGAACCTTTTTTTCCAGCTACACAAAGATAAAGTGGTTCTTCGTCCCAATCCTAAATTCCTACCTAAGGTAGTATCTGCATTTCACATAAATCAGTGGGTTGAATTACCTGTTTTCTTCCCTCAACCTGACTTTGTTGCAGAACGAGCTCTACACACCTTAGATGTTAGAAGAGCACTGTTGTATTACACTGAAAGAACGAAATCTTTTCGTAAGACCAAACAACTCTTTGTCGCTTTTGCACCACCTCACAAGGGCAATCCTATATCCAAATCACGTATTGCTAGGTGGATTGTTAAATGTATTCAGATGTGTTATGCAAAAGCCAAAAGGACTCTAACGGTACCCCCAGAGCACATTCCACTCGTAAGCTAGGGGCTACTATGGCTTTCTTAGGGAACATCCCTATTACTGACATCTGCAAGGCTGCAACATGGTCCACATCACACACATTCACCAAACACTATTGTGTAGATGTATTAGCCAGACAACAAGCTAATGTGGGCCAAGCAGTACTTAAAACGCTGTTTCAGACAACTCCATCAGTTACAGGATAGCCACCGCTTAGGGGAGACTGCTGTATAGTCTATGCATAAGCATGTGATCTACAGCTCACAACGCTCGAACGGAAAATGCTACTTACCCAATATGCATCTGTTCTTGGGATGTAGAGCTGTAGAATCTCATGCGCCCACCCACCTCCCCGGGTACCTGTAGCTGATGTAGTTCTCTTGTTACTATTCATACATACACATGGACATCTCTATTCTTTACTACTACTCCATTCTCTCACCCTCTGCGGGAAAACAATCTGAAGATGGAGTCGATGACCATGCGCACTATCACCGAAAGGAGGAGTCACCTACCTCATGACTAGGAAGACTTCTTCGAAGAAAAACAAAGTGCAAACATCCGAGCCCAACACTAGATGACGATCTATGCATAAGCATGAGATTCTACAGCTCTACATGCCAAGAACAGATGCATATTGGGTAAGTAGCATTTTCCTTACATGCCACGCAGAATTTTTACTGCCTCTAAGAATCCCAGAGAATAACCTATTTACAGGGTTTGGTTTTGAATCAAAATGTGGTTTTGATCCAAAGAAATTCTCCCATAGTAAACCATCAACCTTATACCATTGGTTCAAGCCTAGTGATGCATCTTCTATAACAAATAGCTTTCTGGCATTTTCAGTTATGAACTTGTTTGACCGATCATGTTGCCTCATTTTTTGTTTCATCCAATTTAATTAATACGTGGTTAGGCTGTGAGGGTGTTGAGTCACAATGCCTGTTCAAGACCAGACAAACGGGTGAACATTATGTCACTAACGACAAGATTAATGCAGTATATTGTGTGCTGCATTAATTCCCGGTTTACAACACTTGCAGTTTTCAGTTTTTGTAATGGGCCTAATGCCACGGTGCTAAATTCGACACGAAGCCATTTTTTCTCTATTATGCCCGAATGTCTCTTTAGATGGCACTACAGCAATAGAAATGCTGAATATTCAGAGTTTAATATGCATTAACTTTTCTAAAAAGGCACATGTGCTTCATCATTCTTGGGCAAAGCCATATTTTAGAAGGATTTCACAGGTAGTTTCTTTTTGATGAAGTCACTGCCATGGTTGACCATAATTAAACGAATAGTAGCACAATGTGTAAAACAGACCATTGAGAACGAAAATATTTTTTTAATGAATACTGCCAGTTACGCATTCACCATGTTCTCCTTCCTTGCCAGCTGCTTTTTAGCAGACCACCCAGAACATGTGTTTTTAATGGCACAGTTTTTAATATTAAAGGCTCAGACTTGAGTGGATGCGCAAGCGCGCAAATCAAGATGGCCGCCCCCTGGTGAGCTCCTCATTGCGTTAGCCCTTAATTGCTGATTTTGGGACGTTTAACCCCCAGAATTTTCTTTTTAATGCTGGCAGCAGTGTTTTGAAGGTTTTACTAACCGCTGTGGTGATTTTCCAGTTTGGCGAAGCATCGGAGGCTGTTCCCCGTCCTTCCTGGTTCTGCATCGACCTCTTCACCAAGGTACTGCCCAGAATTCCTGTCAGGGGGGCGTAGTATTATTCAGGAGAGGGCCTGGCTTCGGCCTAACCACTCCCACAGTGAGTTTTAGCTGCTGCACCAGCCTCTATTGAAGGACTTTCTCTTCAGGATTATCTTTTTCCTACATACTGATTATATTTGCCTGCTCAATTTTTTATTTTCAGAGAGATGGAGAACAAAAATGTACAAACTCCATATAATAAGAGGAAACAAAATATTTCTCCTCCTCCTGTTAAATCTAAAGTAGTGGAATCTAGTGAACCTTCCTTGACTTTAATACTTGATGAGATTCAGGCAATCCGTGCTAGCACTGATACTATTGCGTCAGAGATTAAAAATTTGCGCAAAGATATGGCTAGTATGTCATTGAAGGTCTCTGATAATGCAATCAAAATCCAAGACAATAAAGTTAAAATTGATGCCTTGCGTGGCTGGGAGCGTCAAGATGGCGGTCGCACTTTAGAAGTGCTCTGGACCCCTCCGTCATCCGCTCCTGCATGCGCCGCCATCGGAGATCGAGCGACCCGCAATCCTGCTGCCTGAGTGGTGGTAACCCAGGACCGACACCGGGGTGCAGATTTCAGACATGTTGGGGCCCCGAATTTCGCCCGCCGATATCCTCCGGGCCGACCTAGGTCCAAGATGGCGGCCCCTGTTGGTGAAGACATCCGGCTCCACTCGGCGGGGTTGTGATCCCCTTGCCGCTCCGCCAGCCGCAAAATCGCGATTGCCCAGCAGAGCGCTCCGGGGTGCCCGAGACCCGGACTGGAGGCTGCAACACACCTGCGTCTTCCTTCAGCGCACAGGTGAGAGGTCCCGGGGGTGCCCGTACCGGGCCCAGCGGTCGTGCTTGGCTGCGGGCTGCGCGACGGGCGTGTGGGCCACGAAAGAGTCCGGCTGTCATCTTGGGCGGCGGGGAGACTGGGTTCCCCTCCCTTCCCCCCTGCGGTCCGGGCCTTGGCGCCGCCTGAGGGTGCTGCAGCCTTCGCCTGGGAGAGCACTGGGATCCACGCCTGGGATTGACCGAGACCCACAGCGAGCTCCATCCCGTCCCCTCCGGACCTGGTGGATGTCCTGCGACACGGCGCCGGGAGGCTTTGCTGTCAGCGCGGGCGGACGGGAGCTATTGCACTGTGTTCTGGTCCCCTCGCCCCCTCCCTCAACGCTGACATATCCCGTCGGAATCAGAGGACCCGGACCTGCACTCTCGGAACTAGCTGGGGAGTGGACCTTGCGCTCTGGGCCCTTGCCTCTACCTGTAGGCTAGCTCGTCCTGTACGCTTGGCCTGGGCCTGACTGGCGATGTGAGTGGGGGTACTGGAGGAGGTTCGGCTGACACTTCGGTCAGCGAGGGCCTGCGGGACCGTTCTCTTTCTCTCCCTCCCTCCCCCCGTCTCCCATACTACTGGGGCGCGGAGACACTCCTAGGGCCCAGGGGCCTCCCCTTCCTTCCCAGCCTTCGGTTGGATAGATGCCCGCTTTGCCTGCAGCCCGACGGAGGTGGTGGGAGGCGAGGGGGCTGACGGCCGCTCTGGGTGGTGGAGAGGCGGCGCGCTTGGGCTTGTGCCCCTCTTCCAGCTGTTATGCACGACACTCTGTGAGTCTGCCTAGCGGGCCTCACGCTGACATGAGGCGCATAACCCCACAACGCGGAGGTGGTGTGTCTGCTCTGGTGGGGCCTGGCCGCGTCGGAGCAGATCGGCTGTCTTTCGGGCAGTAGGGTGTCCTTGTTTCGGGGCCCCCCCTCCGTCCTCTGGCCACTGGGGGCTGACCGCCTGCCGGGTGAAGCACTCCTGCCGGACCTCCCGGACTACCCGCGTGGTCCCGCTGTTGTCTGCCTGGGCTGGCGGCGGCCACTCCGAAAGACCACCAGTCCTCTGGTTGATGGCAGCCCTTCCCTCCACCCGTTTCTGAGGACGGATGCCCGCGGAGCACATTCGGACGCTGGTCTGCACCGGACACATCCCTGATCCTTGGTCCCCCCTGGCTTGGAGGTGGTGAGTCACGGTGTGACCTGGGTGTTGGCTGACTGGCCCCCCCTCCCAGCTGCACCCTCTAGGCGGGACCTGCGGCGGCCGCCTGGGAGATCGACCGTGGAATCGTGCGGTGGATTTGCTCGACGGGGTCTGTTGGAGCTGACCCTGGGCTGCAGACCGGAGCCTCTGACTGCTGCTTGTGAGACCCCCCGTCACCTGGAGCTGCAAGAGGGAGATCCGGGCTGTTGAACTGATTGCTCCCTGTTCCCCCTCGCCCGACCTGGAAGGACTTGCAGCCCCGGCTCCACCTGCTGAGCGGAAACATGGGGAGAGACCGGGGACCGAAGCCCCCAGCCACACAGACCAAGATGGATCAATACACCACCACGGAGTCCGGGGCAACAGGAGGGCCCGCCGAAAAGGATGTCCCCGCCGCTACAGACCTTACCACCATTCTTCAAGCCATCCGCACCTCCCAGTCCTCGGTGGAGGGCAAGATCGAAGAGGTCCGGGTAGACATGACCCTTATCCGTCAAGACCTTCGCAACGCCACGGTCCGGATCAAAGAAACGGAGTCCCGCATCTCCATGGTGGAGGATGATGTCCGCCAGCTTAGCGGCCAGGTCGCCCGCCTTCAGTCTCAAACTCCAGAGCAACACAGGCGGGCTGAGGACGCCGAGAACAGGTCGAGACGCAACAACCTCCGCCTGGTGGGATTTCCGGAGGGCTCAGAGCAAGGCCGAACATCCGATTTCATTGAACGCTGGCTGCGCTCGTGGATGCCCGAGGGCTCCCTCTCCCCGTGGTTCGCAATTGAGCGAGCCCACCGATCTCTCGCCCCCAAGCCACCACCGGGCGCGCCTCACCGGCCAATAATAGTGAGGATCCTTAATTTTAAAGACCGAGACTCCATTCTGGCGGAAGCACGCAAGCAGCAACGTCTCACACATCATGGCCAGGCGATCATGATTTTTCCCGACTATACCCGAGAGGTCCAGGGCCAGAGACGCTCCTTCGGAGAAGTCAAGCAAGAACTCCGTACCTTGAACATCCAGTACAGGCTCCTCTTTCCGACCCGCCTCTGAGTGGTGTTCCAGAACAAAACTCTCTTCTTCGAATCCCCGGAGGAAGCCTGGAAGTAGCTAACGGAAGAACGCCCTTTAAGACTCAGTGCCCGCCCCCGGTCCCCCGGGAGCCCCACTGAGGGCGTCCAAGAAGCCTTACCTGTACTATGCCCTAAACGCACGCGCTCGCGCAAGCGGCGGGGCCCGCGGTGCGCCAGGTCAGAATCACCGTTGGGTCCCTATCGGCGTCCAGCGGCCGGGGCGCCCCCAAGTGACCTCCTAACTCTACATCGCACTGACTCCTCGAACCACTCGGACCCGGGAGGAACTCCTCCCTGTCCGTCCCTACTTGACCTAACTGAGTCTGATCTCTCCCGGAGCCCGGCCCTCCTCAAGGTCCTACCCTGAGCTCGCAATGGACCGCTGCCACACTCAGCTCTGCGGCCCACGGCACACTAGTCGAGCTTGCCGCCGCTCATTTCTCTTGATGGACACGGACACAGAACATCCTGCATTGAGGAGGGGTCCTCCACGAATCCCCATTCCCAAGCTTTTTAGTTTGGTTCTCTTCTAGTTTTTCTCTGTTAGGGTCGACAGATGCTTCTGTTCCTGAAGTGTAGGGAGGGGGGGAGGGGGTAGGGTAGGGGTAAGGGACTGTTGTCCCAGGTTTTCGTTGGCACACCCTGTTCATTACGCCACCATCTCTGACCAGCAGCACGGCGAATGCACACACACCTTGCGTTGCAGCGATGCACCCACTTATACACCCAGGCGGAGTACGCCACCCGCGTCTAGCATCCGTTCCCTGAGTCTCATCGCACACTTATATCCCCCATGACTGACAATCATAGTGGCAGGGGAATGCTTCACATCATGTCCTGGAATGTCAATGGGTTGCTAGACAGAGTCAAGCGCACAGCGGTCCTGAGATATGCACAACGCCACGCGGTCGACATCTTGCTGCTCCAAGAAACCCACCTTGTAGGCAACAATTGCCCCTTCCTGGCGAGGTACAGTTATGGTGGGGTCTGGCACTCTGGCTTCAATCGAGGGTCGAGAGGCGTAGCGATTCTGGTGCGTCACGCCCTCCCATTCGTGCTATGCAAGGTCACCACCGACCCGTTGGGTAGCTTTGTGGCCTTGGAAGGGTCCATAGGGGATCGGGCCCTGAATCTGTTGTCCATATACTCCCCGCCATCGCTGATGGCCCCCACCCTTAAGCGCATTACAGACCTAGTGGCCGCCCTGCCCCCGGGAATGACCATCATTGGGGGGGATTTCAACGCAGTCATGAACCCTGACCTTGACACTGCCGGACTCCCTTCGGCTACTAGAATCACGCACGCTAACCTTTTGACGAATTGGGCAGCCACCCTAGGGGTATGTGATGCATGGTGACTTTGGCATCCACAGACCCGACAGTACATGCACACCTCGGCATCCCATCATACGCACGCACAAATTGATTACATTTTCATGCCCGCCAAGGAGTGTCGGGTGCTTCAAGACATTACCATCCTCCCTAGAGGTATATCCGATCACTCACCGTTAGCGATGAAGGTAGGCGACCTCCCGGAGTCTTTACGCCCGATTTGGAGACTGAACGCCTGGTTTCTCCAGGACAAGGACTTTAGGGAATCGGTGGGCAACGATCTCCGGCACTACTTTGACGCCAATCGGGGTTCTGTCTCCTCCCCTGGTACCCTGTGGGAAGCTGGTAAGGCCACCATTCGTGGCTTCGCAAAGGGCCAGCTCAAACTCAAACGGACTGCGCAGGATTCCCGGCTCACTCTACTGGAGGCCCAAGCCACCCTCATTGAGGGCCAGCTGCCTGAGGAGAGATCCTAGGCACAAGTTAGAAGATTGGCATTTCTGAGAGATGAAATTAAACAGGTTTCCTTGGAAGCCGCCAAACTGCTGTGGAGGTCCTCTGTAGCCAGAGTCTATGGCTGGGGAGATAAAAATGGGAAGCTCCTTCACCGGCTGGCCACGTACCCCATGGCCAACCGCATAATTCCAGAAGTGTTACCTCCGGATGGCGCGCTTCAACGTTCCCCGGAGGCGGTGGCTCAGTGTTTCGCCACATATTACACTGCCCTCTATTCCGCTCAGCCTCCCAATCTTTCACTTCCGGAGCTGCTTCATCGGGAGCGGATCTCTCTTCCGTGGCTCGGCGAGACTGAGGCAGAGGCGCTGGACCTCCCGATCACTCTGGAGGAGGTTAACAACTCCATATCTCGCATGGCCTCTGGTAAGACTCCGGGGCCGGATGGACTCCCGCAGGAGTTTTATGCGACCTACCGAGACACGCTTGTACCTCACCTTCTGGAGATGTACGCCGAGGCGGCTGCGGAGGTTCGTTCCGCATGGAAACTGATACTGCCACCATAGTGGTGATTCTCAAGTCTCAGCCCCCCTCGAAGCACTGCTCCGACTACCAGCCCTTCTCTCTCATTAACTCGGAGCTCAAAGTGTTTGCCTCCGTCTTAGCCAATCGAATCCGACCATACTTGACCAAACTTGTCTATCCCGACCAGTGCGGCTTCATGCCCTCACGGGTCACCAGGCACTGTCTCCGTCGCCTCCACCTCGCCCTAGCGAATCGCCAGCAGTTGACCCCATATTTATCACTCCTTCTCGTTGACTTCGAGAAAGCTTTCGATTCCGTGGACTGGCGGTACCTTGAAGAGGTGTTGGCGGAGCTGGGCTTTGGGGAAAACTTCCGCAAGTTGGTAAAGACTCTCTACAGTGGGCCGCGGGCCCGTGTACTGGTCAATGGAGCACTGTCGCAGCCCTTTCCCATCAGGAGGGGCACGAGGCAGGGTTGCCCCCTCTCGCCCCTCCTCTTTGCCTTGGCGATGGAGCCCTTCGCTTGCGTCATACGGTCGGACGAGCGAATTATGGGGTGGAAATGGCCCGGGTTGGAAGAGGACAGAATCACTCCTTACGCAGATGACGTTCTGCTCTTTCTGCCCGAGCCAGCGCAGTCGAGACCCCGGTGTCTTCGAGCGCTGAGTCTCTTTGAGCAGGCCTCAGGCCTTCGACTGAACTCCGCAAAGTCTGTCCTGGTCCCCCTTCATCTCTCAAGAGAATGCTTCGACTGGCAGACCACGATACCTCTCCGGAGACAGTCCTTCAAGTACCTTGGGATCTGGGTGGCTCTCCTCCCAGACCTCGCCTGGTCGCTCAATGTAACCCCACTAGTGAAAAAGGCCCGAACTGACCTTCTCCGGTGGCAAGCGCTGCCGCTGAACCCTATGGGTAGGATAGCTTCATTTAAAATGATGATTTTACCCAGGTTCTTATACGTACTCCAGAATGTACCCTTACTCTTCTCACGGATGTGGTTCAGGGAGATTGATAGTCTAGCCACCAAGTTCCTTTGGGGGGGTCGGAGGCCCCGTTTGACTCTCACCCAATGCCGGATCCCGCCCTTCGATGGCGGGTTGGGGATGACTAACTTGTACCTCTACTACCTAGCAACCCGACTCCTCACTATCCACGATTGGTTTAACGGCGGCTGGGCCGACCCAGCATACAGGGTGGAACTGCACGCCCTGGGCTTGTCCCGCATCCAGGGGATGCTGTACGGGAGCACCATCCCCAGAACCATGCCCGAGGTCACACGAGGGGTGCTTCTGGCCTGGAGAGCCTCTCTACGCCACACCCACTGGTTGGGCAAACTGACACAATATACCCCACTTTGGCAGGGCACCTGGATTCAGGAGGTCTTCAACTTATCAGGCTTTAGAGCATGGGATCTTATCGGGATCTCGCAGTTAGGGGACGTCTGGGGGACGGACTGTCTACGCACCTTTCAGGACCTACAAACCTGGTATTCCCTGCACCCATCACAGTTTTACCGTTACTTGCAGCTGCGTCACGCCCTCCACTCCCACATCTCGGATGGCACCTCCATACCTGAATATAGCCCACCCGAAGCCCAAATCATGACTGGCCACTTGGGGAAAGGGGGAATCTCTTGAATCTATCGCTCCCTCACGAACAACACTCCCAACAGTTATATTTCGTTCCTGGAAGCATTTAAAATATTCAGTAACATTAAATCCTTGAAAATCCAGCATTTCGTTTTGCAACCAAGTGACATTCTTATTATCCTCAAAAATGTTCATACAAGCTTCTGGATGTAGGGTACCCTCCTTTCCATCTGCCCCAGGTGTATATCCTTGGTGTACCACTATATACTCCAACACTGCTTCGTAATCAGACTGTACCATATTCATCGCATCAGCATGATAGTACATGTACACCATAGAAAGCAATTGAAACCATGCCTCACAGCTACCCAAATATGACAGGGGCAATGACACCAGTAGATCATTCCTGTTCATAACTGAGGGAAGTAACCCACACACCCAACAATTCGTGGCATTAGTTGTACTGTGTACCTGATGAAGCATCTGCAGAAACGCATTCTTGACATAGGTCTGTCTATGTCTTTCTTTATGCGGGGCCAGTGTAACAAACAAATGCTCAGGTGGAACCGGGTAGTCCCTACCAATGTGTGTACAGGATGCTGTTCTTCTAAATACCACACCACCCCGAATAGTGTTATTGTTACGATGAGAAGGACCACCACCACTACCACCCTACTTCCAATAGACCAACTAGACCACAGAGGACCATTCTGCTGTAATGGTGGGGCCACCAGAGGCTGTTCCTCCTTCATAATTGCGTGGCCAAATGGGTACATAGAAAGAAACTTTAGGAATTGGAGCCACAAAAATACAACTGACCAGAGGGGTACAAATCACCCAGTGTCCTTCAGAGCCTCACTGGTAGACTCCTATTGTTCATCAACGACGGTGCTATGAAGCACTCCCACGGGGGAGCTGCGCGATCGCAGCCCTTGCTGGAAAACAAATCCTCTTCTTTCAGGATAGGACTCCCTCCCTCCTTGGAAGGCACCCTCAGCTAATCCTGTCCAGGGCAGTGCACCAGCGTAACTCACTCTAATCTAAAGCAGGCACCTTAGGCATAGCACCTACGCCCTAAGCTCAAGTCCTTCCCTAACTCCTGGACTGCCCTACTGGCGCACTGTTCTTCCGTCGGGGTCGCAAGTTGTACCTGGCAACCCCAGGCACTTCTTCATCAACAAAAAAGGGGAAGAAATTCAGGCTCAGCAGGGCATTGAGACTCAGGTGTCTGTGCACCAGAAGCGGGAGCATCCGGGTGGCCCTTATCTCTGGGGGGACCGCTTCAAGTAAGACCTCGTCGCTCTCCTCGTCTGTCTGCGCCCACCTCAGTCGGGCGTAAGAGAAGGGAACGAAACGGGGCACTCGCTCCCCTTCCTGGTCAGCAATGCCGTCGATGACCCACTGGTCATACGGAAGTGGGAGAGGTATTCTCTTGACATGCGATCCGTGTACCCAGTGCTTCCGGCCTTCAAGCTTTACTGCGGTGCGGGTGGCGAGCAGGACCAAGAGTGGCCCTTTCCACCGATGCTCCAGGCAGCTCTTTCGCTGAAAATTTTTCACGAGCACGAAGTCCCAGGGCTGTACCTGATATCCGGGCCCCTCTGGTACTGGTTGCAGTGTGGCGTGAATCTGTTGGTGGACAGAACAAAGATCTTTAGTTAACTCGTACAGATAGTCCACAAGTAGGGGGTACTCTATCTCAGAAAAGCGCTGGGGTCTTGGGACACCCCAGACGTTGGCGGGGCGCCCGAAGACCACCTCGTACGGAGACAACCCTGTTCTAGAATGCGCTGTCGCTCTGGTATACAACAAGGCCAAAGGTAGAGCATCGGGCCATCGCAATCCTGTGCTTTCTTGAATCTTCGCTAACTTCAATTTGAGAGTACCATTGTACTTCTCAACCAGGCCTGCTGACTGGGGATGGTTCACTGCATGAAACTTCTGTCTAATATGCAAGCCTTTACACACCAATTCAATGACCTTTGAATTGAAGTGACTTCCGTTGTCACTCCAGATCACACGTGGTAATCCATAGTGCGGGAAGAACTCTTTTAAGAGAGCCTTCCCCGTTGCCATAGCCGTATTCTCCTTAGTGGGGTAAGCCTCAATCCATTTACTGAATGCGCAAATCACTACCAGCACATACTTCAGATTGTTAACTTGTTCCATTTTGATGAAATCCATCTGGAGAACCTCGAAAGGGAAGGAAGGCGGTGCAAAATTACCTGCCGGTGTAGGAGTACCTTTCCCCTGGATTATGTTTCAGACAAATGATTTCACTAGGTGTGTGGCTACCTTAGGGATATTATCGTTTCGTCATACTGGGTCCAGTAGCTTACATATTCCTTTGGCACTAATGTGTGCTGGGCCGTGGGCCATAGTAACAACAGGGAGCACATAGGCATTGGGCAGCAACCATCTCTGTTTCCCAGACAAGTCAGTCCAACACCCATCCTAGTCCAAACGCCCTGTCCTCTCCTCCCATACTGCCAGTTCATCTACTGTCGCCTCGCTCTGTATTTCCCTGACATTTTCTAATGTGTCCTCGAACATTCCATTGTCTGGAACCCACCTAGCGGGGCCTGCCACAAACATCTTTTTCATCTTCGATCTAGCTGTCTCCTTAGCTGTCTGATCTGCAAAAGCATTTCCCCTTCCCACATCGTCTGTTACTGCTTTGTGAGCGCTACATTTTAATATTGCCAACTTATCATGAAGTGTCAGTGCTGACAACAATCTATGTATCAATGGACCATGCTGTATTCGCAACCCATGCTAGGTCAAGAACCCTCTCTCCGCCCAGAGGCGCCCGAAATTATGGGCCACCCCAAAGGCGTACTGGCTGTCTGTGTAGACATTGACAGTCAGTCCATCAACTTAACTCGCAAGCCCTAAGGAGGGCAACCAACTCTGCAGCCTGGGCCGATTGGTATGGGATACGGGATGTCTCAACTACAGTGTGTAACGTTGTGATTGCATAAGCTGCAGTGGTAGTGCCATTTAGTAGTTTGAAACAAGAGCCATCGACATATAGTTCCCCTTGGGGGTCAGATAAGGGAACATCAGTCAGGTCTGCTCGTCCCTTCATTTCTTCCTCAGTCCGAAATAAACAATCATGGACATCATTGTCCTTTTCTTCCGAAGGGAGGGGTAGTAACGTGGCTGGGTTCAGAGTAGCACAGCGTTTGATGGTAATGTGCGGAGCAAACAAAGTTAACTCATATCCAGTCAGACGCGCACTAGTAAGGTGCTGTGTCTTTGTCTTATTCAACAGTGTGTCCACAGCATGAGGTACCATGACTGTGAAATCCGTATCAAGGACGAGCCCTGCCGATTGCCTGATAGAAACTGCCACCGCCGCGGCAGCCTTCAGGCAGCTCGGGAGAGCTCTGGCGACGTTATCAAGAATAGCAGAGAAATATGCGCAGGGTCTCTGCTTACCACCGAAACCCTGTGTTAGAACAGAAAGTGCGCAACCGTCTACCTCATGTACATAGAGCACAAAAGGCTTCTGGTAATCAGGAGTACCAAGCACAGGAGCAGAGCAAAGCGCATCCTTTAATTGCTCAAAAGCTTGCTGGCATGCAGATGTCCAAGGCAGGGGTTCATGCACTTCTTTGGTGGCCAGGTAAAGGAGGGGTTTCGTTAGTAAGAAATAGTTAGGGATCCAGTGATGACAATACGAAGTTATACCAATGAAAGCGCGTACCTCGCGTTGGGTCTTAGGAAAAGGCATATTAGTAATAGCAGCTATGCGTTCAGTTGTTAATCTACGACCCTCCTTCAACAGTAGGTGACCTAAATAGGTGACCTCCTGTCGACAATATTGAAATTTCGAAAGTGACACCTTGTGGCCATGGTGTGCCAAATGTAACAGCAATTTAACTGTGGCCTCTTTACAACCATCTTCAGTGTCTGAAGCCACAAGGAGGTCGTCAACGTACTGCAACAGCACAATACCAGGGGGAAGTTCTAAGGAATCCAATTGAGCTTTCAAAGCTTGGCTATAGATACTAGGACTCTCCGTATAGCCTTGTGGAGCACGACAGAACCTAAAGCTCCTTCCGGCTATTGCAAATCCAAACAGATAACTGCTATCTGCATGGATTGGAATGCTGAAGAAAGCATTCTTCAAATCTATCACAGAAAAGAATTTTGCAGACGGGGAATCATTGTCAAGATCATGGTAATGTCTGGGACTACAGGATACTTGGGAATCACTATTTTATTCACCTCTCTAAGGTCAATTACGAAGCGGTAAACGTCAGGGTGAGCATCAGAAGAATCCAAGGTTGCCTTTTTAAGAATAGGAAGAATAGGGCTGTTACACACATTCGCCGCTGTCTCCTCAACCACACCAGACTTAATCAAATCCTGTATTATTTGCAATAAAGCCTTTTCTCCTGCCTGGGATATCTTGTACTGGGGAATACGTGGCCATGCAGCATTGTCCTTAATCTGTATAGAGACCGTTGGGATCTTGAGTAACCCCACATCCGTGTCTCCTGTAGCCCACAGTGTGCTTGGCACATCTTTAAACTCAGCGGGAGGGGGGCATCCTTTGCGAGACTTTGTGTGGCACGGGCCACCTGCGGTCCAATAGTCATGTAAACACCGTCTGGAGAACAAAAAATTGTCGCATGCAACCTTTTTAACAAATCCAACCCTAACAAATTCTCCCCATAATTGGACGTTAATAGAAATGGTGAATCAACCGTGAAGCGGCCAATAGTCAAAGCAAGAGGTTTGGAAATGGGGCTGACAACCGGCACGCCTGAGCAACTCACCGAAACATTGTTTTGGCCGGACAGAGCCCCCCCCGGGACCAGTGAACGGGAAACAGAGCTATTCATAGCCCCTGTATCAACTAAGAATATCTCGGTTGTACCGTGTAAATCTGCAGTGACATAGGGTCCGCGCTGATCTACAGGCACCGGAACTGGTCCCTTGCCCTGTCCCTGGCTATCCTAGCTGTGAGACATCCCTGTCACTTCGTCCATGTCATAGTCATCATGATAGTACTGCCTCCCTCAGGGGTCATCAAAATAGTTCCCGCTCTGTCTATTAAACAATGTATTCTCCGATCGCGTCTCCCCCGGCCTCCTCCTCCTCTTCCACATCCTCTAAAACCCCGACCTCTCGGGGCCTCGTCTTTCTGGACTAACTCCGGACACTCATTTCGCCAATGTCCCTCCTGCTTGCAATAAGCACATTGATTGAGCCCAATAGGTGCGCTCGAGGAACCACCTCTGTTAGACCGGGGTAGCCGCTGGGCAGAACCCGAACCTCTTCCTCTTCCGTTACCCCTCGCAACTTGCTGCATCAACACCCTCGTCTTCAAATCTTTCGACTTTTTCTCCACTTTCTCCTTCTCTTCATTCTCTCTATGCTCGTAGTACTGGGCCATGCTCAATATTACCGACGGGGAAGAGGTACTCCAAGTGGTTTCCAAAGCCTGCAACCTAGTAGCAATCTCAGGAAGCAAATTGGTAATGAACCTGCTGACAAACAACCGGACACCACCTTCCAACGACAGATCCTGGCCACTAAAGTCGAGAAACACCCCTTCAAACCTAGTAAAGAAATCAGACACACTCTCGTCCTTCTTCTGATGACATGCAGTCAACTTGTCCCAATCCACCCGTCTCAGCGGGATAAGGGAATGCATATAGGTGATAATGCGGCCCGGTAAAGCCAATATCTCCGCCCTCGGCTTGTCACCGGGCTTGCGGTCCTTATCCCACGCTCTGTACTGATCCCATGTTCCTCCCAATTCCACCACATGATCCTGTGTATGCACTTGCCTCCATATATCCACCGGTACCAACAAGCCAAAGAACAACTCAATATCTGCTAACGTCATCACCGTGGAGGAGGCCGCCTCTGTCAACTCTTTATAATATGCAGTCGGATTTTTCCGAGGGTCTGGCAAGTGACTTTTAAGGGATATTACCTCACTCCTCTTCCAAGGAGTATAGATCCACTGTTCCTGGAACCGAGCATCGACTCGCGGCCTAATTACAGCATTTGTGGAGTCGCGCAATTCTGGTATTTCAGGATGGTAAATGGGATGGACCTCTCTCATGGGGTATTGGGTCACCATCGTCGGAACCTTTTGGTGCAATCTGCCCCGATAACCCACCAATGTCGTTACATTGCTAAAAACCTCATTAGGAGCCATATCTGCAGCATATACCCTGTCCCGTATGTCATAGATGATCTGCGGTGCAACGCCCTGAAAACACTGCTCCCACAGTCCTATTAGCGTGGCCGACATGTGCTTAAGAGCATGCTGCTGTATGAAGGGCTCATAATCTTTCATCACACTCCACACATCTTCCACACTATAGATCGGGTTCCGAGCCCACTGAGCTGCCTGATTCGCCACCATTTGCTTCTCCTCATCACCCACAGCAGAACGCCCCAACACTTTGTCTATACGGTCCCGTGCTGCCGCCCAGTTCCCTTCATGTATCCCACGTACAGGGGTCTCGCCATTCGGCAGTGCTAGGGGTGTCATACTTGAGGGAGAAAGAGCAGATGAGGAGACAGGTATCATCATGAAAGGAGACAGTGTTGTAGGAGTGAAAGGGGGTGTAGCAGTAGAGACAGAGTCAGTAGACGGAACAGGAGAGCTAACGGCTCCCACCACTGTTCCTAGCGTGAGGCGGGCTGGGGCCGAAGCAGTTTGACTAGGGGCAGAAATACTAGGAAGAGCGGCACCAGAGCCGAGGACTGAGATGTGGGAACCCTTGGGTATATCCGCTCAGGAGCATAAGGTGGAGGAGGGCGAGAATCCAATAGCTCTTCAACGAAAACATCACCTTCCTCTCTAGTGACGTAACATTTATCTGTCTGCAATCGAAACTTTCTATCTGCACATTCTATGCCTTTCTCTATCTTTGCCCGTTCATAGGCCACTGCTTTCTGCGTTATAGTTTGTGTCTGCCTCTTCCGGGCCTCTTTCTCTGCTCTCATACGCCACTGTTTTGCTTCCTTCTGCCATACTCTTAGAGAATCAAACATCGACTGCCTGCTGTTTTTGGCGAACAATTTGTCCTTCAAGAAATTCAATTTTTGCTCATCAAACGAGCCAGTAAGTGGCCATTGTCACTAAGTATTGTCCCTCGTATATTTATTCCACAATGTGCTAAACATAATAGGGCCAATACTGTGCTTGACGTATACATCAAAATTTGGGGAACCCTCCGGAGGCGCAGGCTGGCTCTCTTCCAATCGAGCCTCAGTAGAACACCACTGACATCCAAAACACCCCAGTTTACTTAGACAAGGCATCTTAATATAAGACACATGCACTGTCCCCAACGGACAACTATAACACCAACAAACAAAATAATAAAAGGAAAAAATAAAGAATACAAATATTGTTCAAAAACCAAACCAAAACGGTCCAAGGACCGCTTCCTACAGTCCGTAGACTGTACCAAGTTCAAGAAGACAGGCTCTAGCCCCAGACCTTTTCAAGAGTAGACCAAATTTCCAGTGGGCCTGGCAGATTGTTCGCAAACAGCCCCAGACCTTTTCGAGAACAGGCCAAATTTCCAGTTGGCCTGGCAGACTGTTCACAAACACTCTGTGTCTTTTAAGGGGTCCGCAAGTTCAAACCAAGACAGCCCGAAGACCGTACCAAGACACAGCCCGTAGGCTCGTGCCGTTCAAGCAAGGCAGTCCGAAAACTGCACCAAGACATTCCGGAGACTGTACCAAGACACAGCCCGTCGGCTAATGTCGTTCAAGCAAGACAGTCCGGAGACTGTACCAAGTCACAGCCCGTAGACTCGTGCCGTTCAAGAATGTCGCCATTTTACAAGAATCAAATCACTCACCTGGTGCACACAGGTCGAGTCCAGTTATTCTCCACTTCCGACTCTTCGGACCAAACGGTCAACTCCAATGTTTCTCCTTCTCAGGACCCCAGCCGGTGACCACTAGATGAGGAGTTGCCCGATCAGACGGGCGGGGCAGCTGCGAGAACCAAGCTCGATCGTGTGGGGTACCCCGATCTGCCTGACCGACCAGACGCAACCCCGACCCTGCAACCCGATTACGGGCGAGCTGGATCACCTTGCGGGGTCCCTGTTCGGGCGCCAACTGAAGCAAGTGGCCCTTAGAGGCCACCCGGGTTACTTACAACCACCTGCTATGCCTTCCCAAGAAATGAAGAGTCGGTCAGACAGTAGAGAATACAAACAAGCATTTATTAGTAATACTCTGCAGAGGTGTCCAATCTGACCTGCACCCTAAGATGTCTGCCGAGGGACTGGCTCCCCAACGGCCTGCAATGCATGATCATACCTCCAAGAACTCCCAACCACGCCCACAGTGGAAAGTTACCGGCCTGGGCCTAACATGAACAAAGAAGGCACAGAAGGATGGGCTACCACCTGCCAGATGGGTACATGCTATCAGCAACTCAAGGTTACCGCGCTGAGTCTCAGCATCTCCTAACATGGGAGCAGAACTACACACTCGGATAGGCAAGCGAGGGCAGAATGGCCTATTCATTAGTAAAGTCGAGAAGCAGCCTTGAACGGGAAAGAAAAATAATAACTAAATACAGTGTTCTGCTGAGGCAGGCAATACGAATAATGAGGCCTAGTTCAGACACAGCCTAATAGGGATTACGAAATACAAAATGGAGTCACACTTGCTAACTAAAGCTTGCACGTTGCAGGGATAACTCGGTGGGTTGCAAAACGTGAATACAAATGGCATCTATTTAGCCACACACTACTAACCTAATGTAGCATGATACGAGTGCATAGCAGGAATGGGATTTTCAAACCTAACACCTGGTTGGATCTTTTCACCACCAGCTAGAATGCAGTGTTGAGATTACTGTGCTGTGTAATGGAGTTTTCCACCAAGAAGATTCCTTGGGAGAACATTCCACCTGCAGTGGAGGACAAGCATTCTGTATGCTTTCCCACCATTATCTCTCCTACCCCAAGCTCTGAGGAGAAACAGTAGAGAGTGGTCCTAGTCATTGTGATAGCCCTAGACTGGGACACGAAAGTGCAGTACCCCAATCTGCTGAGCCGGAGTATTTGCCTTCTGATCTGTCTGCCTCTTTAGAGAACTTCGTGTTTTAGCACAGAGCAGAGTCTTACACACCCAATCTTCACAGTCTACACCTCCTTGCATGGCGATTGAGCGGGTACAACTGAGCAGGTTTGGTTTGCCGGATGAGGAAGTGGGTGTGATTCTTCTGGCCAGGCAACTCTCGACTAATCCATCTATTTGGGCAGTGGGACCGGTGTGAACCATGAGAACCGTCACACTGACCCCCCCGAACAGGCTAGTTGATCAGTTATTTTATTTTTTGTCTAATCTTTGGGCCAGCAAGGCTTTCGGACTTCTAGGTCTTAAGTGTTAACACACATGCCTCCTTAGTCCTTCATCTTGCCTCAATGTGACCAACTTTGTTCTTACTTTTATGCTGTGCGAGCCATTTGAGCTCATGCACAGCTGTTTTTGTGGCTCCTCACCATCAATGTGCTTTTTCTGATAGTAGCTACTTCTGCGTGCTGTGTCAGGGAACTGCAGGCACTGTTTGTGCAACCTCTTGTACACCACTTTCTCACCTCACAAATTGGTGCTGAGAACCAGGACTTGCTTTCTACTAAAAGGTTGTCATGCCCTTCCACGTTGGTCAGTCCACCACCCTTCCTGGCTTTTTCGATCAGTTCAGTTCAAAGAGAGCACTCAACTTTTACATCGAGCGCACAAAGAATATTGTGTAGGTGATCAGCTCTTCATGGGCTTTGTTGGTGCTACAACAGTCAAGGCACTGCAAAAACAGTGCCTGTCCAGGTGGATTGTCCAATGCATGGCCATACCCTGGCCAAGAAGGAACCTCATCGGGACATACCTGCTCATTTCATCTGAGCCAAAGCCTGCCTCAAGAGCACAGTGAAGGGTGTTCCTGTCCTGCACATCTATTAGGCGGCTACATGAGCTACCATGCATGCATTCACCAAGCACTATTGCCTCAACAGTCAAGCCTGCAGAGAGGGGAACTTTGTCTGCTTGGTTCTACAAGACTTTTTAGAATGAGTCCAAATCTCAGGCCCTCCTCCTGTTTGAGGTAGTGCTTGGGAATCTAGTCTAAAGGTGAGAAATCCGGGGTAAGCAGTATCCATCCGAAGAACATGGTACTTACCTGCAGTATTGCTCTTTTTGATGGCTATTCTATCGAACTGCAGATTTCTCACTGCCCACCCTCATCCCCATTCTGTGGAGTGGACCCACCCTGTATCTGTTAGAGGGGTCCCAAATTAGTTTTGGCACACCTTCCCCTCCAATTTGTCATCTTTGATCTGTGTTTTAGGGCACAGTAGAGTGAAAAGAAAAAACAGACATCAGCTTAGAGGGGTGGTGTCTATATGTGGCGCTGCTCTGTCATTTCAGGTTTGGCGTCAGGCTATCAAGGAGTCTGGCCGCACCACCTGCCGTTGTACCGGAGCAATTGCTTTGAAAATCCAGATTCAGTTTGATGCCTGAGAGTATTCTAATGGTTAGGAATCTGTAGTTAGATAGAGTGTCCACCAGAAACAGTGTTTCCAAATGTAAGCTACTTGTTCTTTGTTGCTAGCCCTTTAAAATATACAAAGAGGACTTTGGCTTTGCCACAGAGTAGTATTTCTGTCTCACAACATGATCTTGGCTGGAAGTGTTCTGCTTCCTATGAGGTTCTTGCATTACAGTGCATGTGAGCCTACTTCATATCCAAAAGGTACACTCATTGCACATTTTAATCTTTTTCATGCATGCATTCTATGTATATAGCTATTCGCTTTTGGTGTTATTATTTTTTTATAGCAGCCTATTTTTAATGCTTTTGTCACAACTAGTTTGCAAGCCTGACCTGTAGATTGCTGCTGACTTCTATCATCCCCATAGAGATTGGAAGAGCCTGACAAATTTGCTACTGGATCTCGAAAAAGCTTTAACCAGCCAGCTTGAGGTCAGCCAATCCTGTCTGTCACCAATTCATTTTTTGTTACTTCAACATACACTGTCAAGTGACACTAATGGTGCATAGCATGCTCAGTAGCGCTCCCGCTGCTGCCACCACAAGTTGCTTCCATAGTCAGTTCACCTTGTGGCTACCTATCTCTTGGCACTGCTGCTGATATTCAATGCGCCCAGTTGCTCTTTTTTATTCAGATGCTGGGCCCCTATCGTTTTTCATCTTTGCTGCAGCTTCTTTTCATCTCCCCCCGCATCATTATTAGCTTTCAGTATGCCCAGCTCCTCCTTGTCATCCGGTCACTGGGCCACCTCTCCCTTTCAGCACACTTTCTGTTGCCTTTTAGCACCCAGCGAGTCCTTTTCATACTGCCATCCGGTCGCTGTTAGCTTTCAGCGTTACTAGCGGTTTCCCCTTATCCTGCAGTGGGGCCACTGCTCCCTTTTCGCACATCTGATGGCATATAATTTAAAGCGTAAGACAGACCGTCTGGTGTAACCAATGCCTGTTTAAAATGGCATCCCTTTACTGTCAATCTGTGCATGTCTTTTGTGACCAGACCAGATTCAAAGCATTCATCGTTTTCACAAGCCAATCCTCAGCAGCTTGTCAACATAGTCTTTGGCACCTACCTTAAGAATTTGCTTATGTGTGGGGATAGTATGAAGGCTCATTTAAGTAAGGTAGTTCACTGCAAACCAAAAGACGGGCAGCTGTCTCATGAGTTAACAAGTGACTTCATCTCAATAAATTCAATACTGACATTAGCAAGTGAGACATGCCCGAGCCCAGTAGTTACATCATCTTGCTACTTTGTCACAACCCCGGATTTAGGACTTAGAAATACCTGATGAGGGAACTTGGCTTCCTGGTCAGGCAATCATCAGTGCATCGAGCAAGCAAAGCATTCAGCACAAAGGCTGATGAGTACATGTGGTTTCCAAAGGAAAAATAACTTTAAGATGTGCTTCTTTTGTACCTTAAGATGAAGCAAATGATCATTTTATTAATCTTTCAACTGGTTCTTCAATGAACACACTCATAGAAAAGTTAACTTACAAGAGGAGTCTCACTTTTTAAGATTCCTTCTGATTACTCTATTACTTCATTACCTGCTCAACCTCCTGAGCTTTCAGTTCCTTGTACTTTAAACCCCACCCCCACTCCCAAATACCATTTCCTCTTAACATACCAAGGGAGGATGAAGTGACTGATGATGGAGATTCCAAAGAATACTCTTCTTTGTCACTGCTAGGCATTGAGTGTTTGGCTCTGGAATATACCCTCAAGCCATGGAAACTTATTGTGATCCTGTGAATTCTAGCATGCCTGAGCACTAAATCTGGTATTGATGGGGATGAAACCATAACAGTGAACGGGGAGTGATCTATACTAGTCTTTATTGGTATCTGCTGCAGTGGTCAAAGGTTGGATCCCCAGTATTGTTAATACTTGACACTACTTCTTTATGGAGGCTTATGGGGAGTGTGGGGGGGGGGGGATATTTATCAAAATGCAGGGTTGGCTGACACTAAAGTGGTGTATTCCAGGGTGATAACGCGTTATATAGTAACGTCATCTTTGTTAAGTAAAGATGTAATGTAAAGAGGTGTGCTGATACTTTCCCTTTGGGTCTCATACAGAATTACTGATTCAAGCTCAGTGAAAGCAGAAAGACTGCAGAAAGGCTGCCTTTATTGGGTTACAGATGAGCCTGCACCATGATCATGGGGCCAAGTTGATTTTCAGTATAGGGAATTAATTTTTCCAGTTATACCTGACACTGTCCACCTTCACCATAGTGCTTCTCAAAAATGGGTATCTGTATTTACTGTTCTTCCCTGCCACCCCACACCTTTACCACAAGGTTTCCATGAAGCTAGTGTGTGTAATTACTGAGATGTTGCCATAATCTCAATCATAGCTCCTTAGTTACCATTCAGGGTTTTTGCTTCCTACTTTTATCACCTACATAACATGTGATACAATGATGGAACTGTTTAGGAACATTATAGCCCTAAAAATCCAAAGCCTTGTGGTCCTGTGCCATCAACCCTGCAAGTGGCATTACCTCAATTAGATTTCTAATTATTTTGTTCTGTTATTCTGTCTGGTTCCTACCTTTCCCTCCTCTTCAGCGGTCAGTCCAGACATGGATGCAGAAAGTTTTGAGGAAACCCATATAGTAGTACCTTTTCACGCACACTTTTAAATTTTCACCCGTTTCACACTTCTTTTTCACACGCTTGTGGATGATATATTAGAGCTTCATGTAGAGTATGGTGGGATGATCGCCACATCCACTCTAGTGATGGAGAAATTACCTCTACCAGGCCAGCTGCAGCATATTGACCATGAATATGGTTTCCCACAAGGTCTGTGTTTTTTTTCCACCAAAGTGATTCCAGCGAAGTAGTCTCTTCATTGATAACAAACTGTGTTACCCGGTCTGTCGTACCACAGTGGTATGTGATAATTGATAATGTGACATTTTTCTAAGACACAGTCCCAAAGCAGGTGGTCTGTCCTCATAAAAAATATAAAATTATAGCCCCTGGTGAGCTGGGAGTTGTCTCCCAGCAAGTGTTAAATATTTTAGCAATTTTCCTGTCCGGGACCTTTGGTGTGCATTGTGGAACCAAGTCCTTTCACAACCTCAGGTGTCAATTCATCAGCCTCAGCTCTTCTTTCTGCTGGCACAGCAACCTCATCCTCCATATCTGCTTGGTGGTGGAAAGGTTGCTTCCTTTTTGTGTGATTCTCTGTCTAGTGTTTGCCAAAAGTCTCTTCCTTTATCACTTGAGTAGAAATGGCCAATTCAATAGTTTCTTCATTGTGCACTAGATGTTCATCACAATATCGTTGAGCAACCAGGTTATCGGGTATTACCAACTCTAAGCTGCAACTCTTTCAACACTGTGTGAGGAGAATTCTGGGTTTCCATAATTTGACACAAAATTTGCATGCAAGGTACCACTTCCCCAAATGATGTGCTTGCAACCAACAGAGTCCTTCATTGGCCACGAAGAAGCCTTTAGTCATTGGTTATAATATCATCCAAGTTTTGGTTGTCTTTGTCCCAGGCCTTTGTGGTCCTCTAATGTCTCCATTCACATGATCATTCCACACTCTGAGGATCCAAACAGAATGCCTGATAAAACACGTAGGGAGGATCCACTAGTTACTCTTAAAGCAATTCCTCAACTGTAAAATTAATATATTGACATTCACTTACATATCGTTGGTTATATGGAGTGCTTTTACAGTCACCTTTGATTCTGTGAGGATAAAACACTGCGTTGACTGACAAATCACATGCTCACTATTATTGTCTCAGAGATATGAAAGAAGTGACAGCCTCAATTCTATGGCACACACAAGATGGATGGAAGCCATCTTGTCTCATGCTAATTAGCTGTTGACAACTAGACTGCTCATTTAACTCACATCAGTGGCTTTACCTAAGTTCACAGTACGTGCATCATTTTGTTAAACTTTACCAGAGACTTTCATTGGTAAGAAAAGACACAGTGCTACCTCAGGTAACTTGCTGTAGACTTTGACAAGTTACAATCAAGCTCATCCATCGGCCGATTTAGGATAGCCTTAGTCCAAAGTAAAATGCAATAGCACCTCCGACTGAACCCGATCTCATCGAAACCTTACCTTAGCTGTGTCGTGACAATTTGAACCAGAACACATTCTGTTTCATACTCATGACATGATAACTATTGCCATAATAATTCTTGTAGATACCTCCATAGCACTCTGCCTCACTAGTATTAGGCATACATTGCTAATGACATACATCTGATACATTCAGTTCAGCAGTATTGGTTTCTTCAACAATGTGCAATTCAAAACAGGTGAGTTTGTTTTTACCTCAATCATGCATGGGTCCTATGACGCAGATATTACTGAATTTGCTTGCTGAATAAAACCACATCTCAGCCGTACTTCCATCCATGCAGCAATCTTTTTTTTCCCTCCACCTCTCAGTGAGCTGTTAATATTGCACCTACACAAGTTGCTATCTTCAAAGACAACCCCCTTCCACTTAATGGGATTGAACCCTAGTGAAATAAACAGGACAGGCTGGTCACACTCCCTTACAACACACAGAAGGTTCTTTCGATCTGAATCTGATTAGGCATTTCGGAAATGCTTAAGTATACAAATGTTCCCCTTACAATGCTACAGAATTATTCTAATAGTATAACGCTTTGCAGAACATGTACTCTCCCTTCTAAGTGATTTAGTAAACAACCATGAACCAAAAGCAACACTGGTAAAAATATTCAAACAAAACCTGCTGGCTTCCTCCCCTTTCTCTGTCTCTTTCCATCCATTCTTTGTGTGTCGCTCTCCTCTCCTTTTCTTATCCCTCTCTCTCTATCTTTCAGCTCTCTTCCCCTCTTTGCATCTCTCTCTATCAGCTAATACCCCTATGTGGCTGCTCCATAGTCCTTAGGGAGCTGGAGAGAGTGACAGGGCCTCCACAACCCTTCAAAATTATCCTTTAGTGGCTTCAACCCCCTTGGGAAATGCCCGCTGAAATTGTTGCCAGTCCGACCGTGGCCAAACTCTGTTGTTTTGAATGCCTGACGGGCGGAGACAACACACTATGCCTCATGAAAATTGCACAAAGTCAGCTTTCCGAAACTCTGTACACTCCAGTCATCTCGATGTAACACGTTCTCTATTTATTGATCAGTTAAAACATATGTAAATATGCACATGGTAGTCAAATATAAACGATCCTGTGAACTTCAGTGTGTAATAGCAAACCCTTAAGGCATGTCATATCTCAGAAGGACAAACTGATGAAAATATATATTCATACCCTTGCGGAGGTGCAAACTTATAAAAACATATTTATGACCATAGGAAAACATCCGACTGTACAAATTGGGTTGTAATCCTGCTTTAATACAGGGTTAATCTCTGAGACACCTAGGAGCCCACAAATAGTACTAACCTGGCTTTGAAGGAATAATACCTGAATTTGGGATCACTGCTCTGCAGTGTTTATATTTAGAGATTACAGAAGAAGACATCTCTGCTAACTTTTTCACCTGAGGAACCACAAACTCTTGGTGGTTCTATAACATACATCTATTCCATACAGCTATTGAGCACATATTTCATAAACTGGGTAAGTTTCTAAGACTGAGAAATCCACTACACAAAATTATCTTGCTTTGACCAGACATTGGTCGGGTTGCACCTATAAAACGATTCAGAAAGTAGAGCCCTTATTTTGTGTGACCTTGATATTTCCCTCCCCCTGAATTACCATTATGCAGCGGGAAAAACAACAGAGATTACAAGCTTTGGGAAAAGCGGAAATTAGATTTCCTACACCGATTTGTCAATGTTTTCCCCATGTACGTCACCAGCAGCTTCATCTGCTTGCAGCAGGAAAAACATCACGCACTTGCACTATTCCTGTAAACTTTATTCCGCTGGGGCCAGTAACTTTTGTTACCGAACCTATTCCAAATATTGGGTCCACTCATAATAAGAACCTAAAACAATGGTTTATTACTTTGTAAGTTAACAATTAGCAGGATAACGACGAAGAGCAATTATATTTGGAAACACTGGTTGTTTAAGAGAAATACTTTTGCTTTTATGAATAGGTGTAGTTATGGGTGAATAAGTCGCACACACTAGAATAAAACTCCCTTAGATTGAATTGTTTTGACTGAACGCAGAAGGTATAAAAAAAAATGGAACCCTACATAACTAACACTTTGGTGAAACATCAGAGTAAAGATTGCTCTTTGAATAAGGAAGTGTAGATTGATTTTAAATTCCCATTGTGTCATTAACATCCCTGGCCCTTTGCTGTTCCTTTTTTAGTCACGTGCTGTCCTCGAGACATGCTGCATTCACTCCGCAGACTTAGACCCCGCCCACAGTTTTTGATTGGCTTATCTATTGTCCTTTAAAAACGCTGCTTCTAAGTGGTTAATGTTTCAAGTTTGTCCAACCTTTTTCACAATTGTTAACTCCCATGGAGTATAGCCGCAGGACTTGTCCTCTTCCACTTCTACTTCTGTCTTTGTATTATGTGTCTTGGGAACTTATTTGTTTTTATTCCGAACTAGCACTTTTTATACGTGATCATGTTTTGTTAGTCTGTCTCAGCGGTATACCCATTTCATTTACGCCGTGCTATTTATTTCCCAAAAGACATGTTTGCTTATGAGAGTATTTATTTTTAAATGTATTACCCGCACTCCATTTACGCTCTGTTACAGAGGGACATGGAGATTAAGTGATTTAACGGGAAACACTCACGCCGTGCTATTTATTTCCAAAAACTAAACGTTTGTTTGTGAGAGGATTTATTTTTAAATCTATTATGCATAGTCCATTTCCATTCCGTTACAGAGGGACACAGACAGATTAAGTGATTTACCGAGAAACAGGATGTTGAGACTCCCACTAAATGTGAACCCTGTTCTCCAGCTTTAAGGTTGGCCGCTCTAGCCCTTACGCCACATCCTCTCCCCTCGAGATCATATAAGATGGCTGGCACGCCTTTGGAATGCACAATTATAAGGCATTTCCATTATGCATTCCAAAGCAGCGCCAGCCATCTTGTTTTTTACTGCTTGCGCTCACTTTTCCACTTTTTACCTCTTATTTGCTTTTTTTCCTATTATTTCTCTTTTTCTCTCTATTATCTCTTTTGCTTTTTCGATCGTCCTTTTTTGTCCTGTTATATTATTTCATGCAACACGTTTTACATCAAGGTATGTTTCATGTTATATTACATACATGGTATGTTTTAGGTCTTTCTGATGTTATGTTACTGTGTAAGATGGTATGCTATGGTACACCTTATTGCCCTACATTTTGATTCATGTTAATTCACTTTATGTCTCTGAATGCTGAGTGATACATTCCTGCCTCTAAGCGCTGTCCTTCGGATCAGATCCCGAGGAGCGGAGCAATCAGTGTATGACTAGGTGGACATTTTCCTCTAAGATGAGGAAGTTAAAGTTCATGTGGCCAATCACAGGGTCTGCAAAAGAGCAGCAGGACAGTCCTTTCAAGGGGCAACGAATCCCACCCCGGGCTCGTGACCTGTGACTGGCAGGATGAGTGGCAGGTGCGCAGTGCTAGGACTAGACTCAGCATGCCAACGAGCTGTGAAACGATGCCATGCCCTGTAAGACTAAATACAACCCTAATAACTCATTTTTCCATAGCACTATATAGCGCATGTTACAGCAGATTTTCGATTTCGTGTAGCTATTAATTAGCCCTGGTACTTCCCGCCCTCGGATGGGGCTGGAAATTGTGTCTGCAGTTAACAAACTTATCACTGCATGTTAGAAATGGGATCTCTAGTTGGCAAGGGCTTGCACCTTCGTCCAAGTAGGGACCCTTCTTCCTAGTCAGGGTAAGGGTTGTTACACTCGTGAAGTAACCCCTGCTCACCCTAGTGGTAGCTTGGCACGAGCAGTCAGGCTTAATTCAGAGGCAGTGTGTAAAGCATTTGCACATAACCAACAGTAATACAGTGTAAGCACTACAAACGGACACCACACCAGTTTAGAAAAATAACCAATATTTTATATACTCAAGACAAGACCAATTACGACAAAAATCCACAATACTATACTTTACTTAATGAATACTTGATACGTTAACTTCTTCTTTGCAGGAATAGCACAAAAGCAAAGTTCGTACGAGTCGGTAGCTCCGTCCGAGCCTACCGTGATGCTGAGAACCACAGAGTCTAACAGTTCCAGCCGACCGCGCCGATACGGGCCAGCAGAGTCGTGAACAGACTCGGTCACAGTACCTTTCTCGTTGTGGCTGGTACGGAGTGTACGAGCCGGTCGGCGTTCGTCGCGGTTGCGGTGCAAGACGGAGCGATGCAAGGTGCGGTGTCCCTCGATGCGGTGCAGGCAGCGGCTCGATGAGCGTCGTGCAGACGGAGTCGGTGAGTCCAAGGCGTGCGATGCAGGGCGAGACGATGCTCGATGCGGGGCTGACAGGTTGCGATGCAGGCGACCTAGCCGGAGTGCGGGAGCTGGCGTCGGACAGCGGTGCGAGTCGGAGCGGTGCGTCGCAGACGTGCGAGCGGTGCCCCAAATGCGGTGCGGTCTCGACTCTTGAGCCAGTTGCAGCGACAGTGTCGGTCTGGTCCGGCTGGCCCAGTGAAGCGATGCGATGCGAACTGCGGTGCCCACAGGTCACGGTGCAAGCAGCGGCTCGATGTTGGCGGCGTCGGACGCCGCCCACGGTGAGACCAGGGTTGCGATGCGAAGCGGGGCGATGCGGTCCGCGGTGCAAACAGGTCACCGGCCAGGGATGGATTCGGTTGACGGAGTCGGTTGCGGTTCCCTTCCTCTGTGGCAACTGAAACAGCTGCTCCAGAAGCGGTACCCAGAGGCTTGTGAAGTCTTTGCAGTCCCTGAGACTTCTTAACAGGAGGCCAGCTCGGTTTCTGGCCCTTGGAGATACTCAGCACAAGTTTGTAGAAAGTTCAGTCCAGTCCTTTCACTGCCCAAGGCAGAAGCAGCAGCTGCAGGCCAACCCAACAAAGCAACAATACAGCAAAGGGGCAGTACTCCTCCTGGCAGCTCTTCCAGCTCTTCGTCTTGGCAGGTTCCTTGATTCCAGCGAGATCTAAATTCATGGGGTCAGGGCCCCAATATTTATATCCCAAATTCCTTTGTTCTCTGAAGGCAGAGAGGCCTTCGCCTAGTCCAAACCAGTTCTGGAGCACTTTGTTGACAAGTCTCCGTCCCTTCTTTCAGTGAGTAGGCCAGGGACATCAGACGCACCACAGGAAGTGGAGCCAGCATTGTGGAGGGAAGGCACTGTCCTATTCAGGGCCCAGGTGCGACCCCTCCCACCCATCTACAGGTCGATCTGGCTATTCAGCCCTGCGCTGACTCACCCTGTCTCCTGGCATCCCCCAGCCCCTGTCACTCACATTCCAGACACGGAATACACAATCCTCGCAGAGGCAGGCTTGGATGGTTAGACAAGAAAATACCTACTTTCTAAAAGTGGTATTTTCAAACACAGAATGTTAAAACCAACCTTACTAAAAGCTGCATTTTATCATTCTGAGTCCAGGCATACTAAACTCGAATTTCTACCATGTTCCCGGGTCAGTTAGGATTATAAGCTGTAATAATCAAAACTGCCCGTTCTGGCCTAGGGGGAACAGGTAGCCTTGCAATAGTGAAAACGAACTAGGCTGTAATTCACTATCAGGACATGCCGCACACACCCGGGCATGTCCTACCTTTCGCGTACAACGCACCCCTGCCCACAGGGGTACCTTGGGCCTACCTTAGGGGTGACTAACATGTAGCAAAGGGAAGGTTTAGGACTTGCAAGTGTGTGCACTTGCCAAGTCGACATGGCAGCCTCAGGCTGCGCACAGGCTCTGCGATGGCAGGCCCGAGTTACACTTTACGGGCTGTTTGCGTGGGTGGCACAATCCAGTGCTGCAGCCCACCAACAGCATTTGGTCTATAGGCCCTGGCACTCGCAGTGCACTTTACAAGGGACTGACACATAAACCAAATAGGCCAATCATGGAAACACCAATCCATAACACATCTTATACAGGAGCACTTGCACTTTCCCACTGGACCGCAGTGAGGAAAGTGCGCAGAATCATCACACCAGCAAAAACAGAGTCAAAACCGGGAGGTCAGAAAGCAAAAAGTCAGGGGAAACACGCCAAAAGATGCCAAGTCTAACACATGTCCCCTCCAGCTGAAAGTAGGGAGAACTACCCAACCCCATTGGAGTTCTCTTCACTAAGGCGGAAGAACCTGGACAGACCATCTGCGTTGGCGTGTTCTGTACCAGGACGGTGTTCCACCGTAAAGTCCATTCCCTGTAGGGAGATGGACCACCTCAGCAGTTTTGGATTCTCGCCCTCATTTGCATCAACCATCTGAGGGGCCTGTGGTCTGTCTGAACCCGGAAGTGAGTCCCAAACAGGTATGGTCTCAACTTCTTCAGCGCCCAGACCACAGCAAAAGCTTCCCTTTCTATGGCACTCCACCTCTGTTCCCTGGGAAGTAGTCTCCTGCTAAGGAAGACTACAGGCTGATCCAGGCCCTCTTCGTTCAGTTGTGAGAGCACCGCTCCCACACCATGCTCTGAAGCGTCAGTCTGCACGACAAATTCCTTGGAGAAGTCAGGTGCCTTGAGCACGGGCGCCATGCACATGGCTGCCTTCAGGGCATCAAAAGCTTTCTGGCAGGACTCAGTCCAGATCACTTTCCTGGGCTGCCTCTTAGAGGTCAGCTCTGTTAAGGGGCAACGATGGTGCCATAGCCCTTAACAAATCTCCTATAGTAACCGGTGAGACCTAAGAAGGCTCTCACCTCTGTCTGGGTCTTGGGGGTTCCCAAGCCAGAATGGTGTCAATCTTGGGTTGTAGGGGCGCCACCTGGCCGCTTCCTACCTGGTGTCCCAAGTACACCACAGAACCCTGCCCGATCTGGCACTTACTGGCCTTGATCGTGAGGCCTGCACCTTGCAGAGCCCTCAACACTTTCTCAAGGTGCTGTAAATGTTCTTCCCAGCTGGAACTGAACACAGCAATGTCATCCAGGTAGGCGGCACTGAAATCCTCCAGCCCGGCCAACACCTGATTGACCAACCTCTGAAAGGTGGCAGGGGCATTCTTCAACCCAAAGGGCATCACCCGGAATTGGTAATGACCTTCTGGGGTTGAGAATGCTGATCTCTCCTTGGCCCCATCGGTTAAGGCAATCTGCCAGTACCCAGACGTTAAATCAAACGTGCTGAGGAACCGGGCAGCTCCCAACCGATCAATGAGCTCATCAGCTCTGGGGATGGGGTGCGCGTCAGTCCTGGTGACGGCATTGAGCCCACGGTAGTCCACACAAAACCGGAGTTCTGGAGTGGCACCGGGCGCCGCAGCCTTTGGGACCAATACCACTGGGCTGGCCCAAGGACTGTGGGAGGGCTCAATCACCCCTAACGCCAACATCTTAGAGACCTCGTCTCTGATGCTGGCTCTGACCCGGTCAGTCAACCTGTAAATCTTGTGCTTCACAGGATGGCTGTCACCGGTGTCCACGTCATGGGTACACCAGTGAGTAACACCGGGGGTCAGAGAGAACAGCGGGGCGAACTGTCCCAACAACTGGCGACAGCCCCCTGCTGCTCCTGAGTCAGAGTAGGGGAGAGGATCACACCCTCTACTGACCCATCATGCTCCTTGGTAGACAGGAGGTCAGGAGAGGCTCGCTCTCCTCTTCCACCCCATCATCTGTCGCCAAGAGCATACTCACTTCGGACCTCTCGAAGTGGGGCTTGAGGCGGTTCACGTGAAGGACCCTCAAAGGGTTCCTTGGAGCCTGCAAATCCACCAGGTAGGTGACGTCACTTTTGCGCTCCTTTACCTCATATGGCCCAGTCCACTTGTCCTGCAAGGCACAAGGTGCTACTGGGGCCATGACCCACACTTTTTGTCCAGGTTGAAATTCGACCAGAGTGGCGTTCTGGTCATACCATCTCTTCATTTCTTCCTGGCTTGCTTCTAGGTTCGCCTGAGCGAGTTTCCTGAAGCGGGCAGTTTGGTTTCTAAAGGCCAGCATGTAGCTAAATACATCCTGGGAGTTTTCCTGGGAGCTGCCTCCCAGCCTTCCTTAACCAAACTCAGAGGTCCTCTGACAGGGTGGCCATACAGGAGCTCAAAGGGGCTGTACCCAAGAGACTTCTGAGGCACCTCCCTGTATGCAAAGAGTAGGCATGGCAAGAGGACGTCCCACTTACGCCTCATGGGTTCTGTTAGACCCTTGATCATGCCTTTCAAGGTCTGGTTGAATCTCTCCACCAGACCGTTTCCTTGTGGGTGGTAAGGAGTGGTGAACTTGTAGGTTACCCCACACTCCTTCCACAGGGATGTCATATACTTCGATATGAAATTGGTCCCCCTATCAGAAACCACCTCTCTGGGGAATCCCACACGGGAAAAGATCCCCATTAACGCCCGGCCCACCACTGGCGCCGTCGTTGTCCTGAGAGGGATTGCCTCCGGGTACCGGGTGGCATGGTCCACCAAGACCAGGATGTACCTGTTGCCCATGGCTGTCTTGGGATCCAGTGGCCCCACAATATCCATCCCCACCCTTTCAAAGGGTGTTCCAACAACCGGAAAAGGTTGGAGAGGAGCTTTGACCTTCCTCCCACTCTTACCACTTGCCTGGCAAGTTTGGCAAGACCTGCAGTGTGCATCTGACTGCCTTCGCATTTGGGGCCAAAAGAAGTGGGTGACAAGCCTGTCAAAGGTCTTGTCCTGCCCCAAATGTCCTGCCAAAGGTACGTCATGAGCCAGACCCAGTAGGAAGGTCCTGAAGCGCTGGGGTACCACCAGCACACGGGCTGACCCAGGCTCAGCAACCTTAGGCTCACTGTATAGGAGACCACTCTCCCAGTAGATCAGATGTGACCCGGACTGATTACCAGCTGCCTGGTCTGCAGCCTGCCGCCGCAGACCCTCCAGAGTAGGGCACCTGCTCTGCTCCCTGCAGAACTCCTCCCTGGTGGGACCCCCTTCTTGCTGCCAATGGGTCAGCTCAGAGATGTCTCCCAGTTCGGCTACTTGCTCCCTGTAGGCACCGGGCGTCCCCTCGAGGTCCGCCTCCTCCCGGTCCGTGGGAACTTCGGGGCCGGTTTCCCGCGCCCCTGCCCTTCCTTCTTGGCAGGGACTTGGGCCACTGTTTCAGGCTCCAAGTCCTTTTGATCACCCTCTCTGGCTGCCATTGACCGAGTAGACACGCATGCCCACTCTGGCAACCCAAGCATCTCCAAGTGGGACCTGAGCTCAACCTCCTTCCATGAGGACTGCTCCAGGTCGTTTCCTAGCAGACAATCTACAGGCATGGTAGGGCTCACAACCACCCTTAAGGGACCTGAGACCCCCCCATTCAAAGGGAACCTGCGCCACCATACATTGGCGCTCTGAGTTGTCGACAGCAACTACTTGGTGGAATGCTCCTGGGACTACTTGCTTCTCAGACACCAGGTGACACCGGACTGAGGTCACACTGGCTCCAGTATCTCTGAGAGCCTCTACCCTGTTCCCATTAATGGTCACCCAGGTGCTATATTTCTTTGTGTTAGGGGCACCTGGTTTCCTGGGACCATCTCACTGTCCCCGAGTGAGACAAGGGTCATTTCTGCGGGATCCCCACCCTCCTGTGGGCACCCCTCCTCTCCAAGCGCTACACTAGCCAACACTTTGGACTGTCCACCGGTGGGTGGCTGTGTCCCCTTCGGGCACTGGGGGTCCCCCTTAAAGTGACCTACCTGGTCACATGCATAACACTTGTGGGGCCGGTCTCAACAGGCTTCCCTGTAGAGACCCCTTTCTTCTTATCACCGGGGGCTGGGAACCTTTACCCTGGGTACTAGTTTGGGGCCCTTTAGAGAACTCCTGTGCTTTACCCTTGTCCCCCCACCTTTCTGCTGGGGACCCTGCCCACCTTTGGCTGAGTCTCCCCCAAACGCTTTCTTGTGGACCCTGGTACTCACCCAGCGGTCCGCTTCCATAGCAAGCTTCCTGGGGTCAGTTAGCTTACTATCAACTAGGTGCTGGCGCAGATCTGCAAAACATAGACTAGACAAGTGCTCCCATGCAATCAAGTTGTAGAGCCCCTGAAAATCTGTTACACTACTGCCCTTCACCCAACCATCCAGAGACCTGCAGAACACATCCACACATTCCAACCAAGTGTTGACATCAGACTTCTTACTGGACCTGAACTGATCCCTGTACTTTTCAGGAGTAAGACCATACTTCGTGAGAAGGGCATCCTTCATGTCAGCATAGGTGAGGTGATACCCCTTACCCAAAGCTATCAGAGCATCCCTTGCTTCTTCCGGGAAAAGTGGCCACAATCCTGCTCCCCAATTCTCCTCAGGGACCCCATTCATGTGTATGGCTGCCTCATAACCCTGGAACCACCTTTGTATGTCATCCCCCTTCTTGAACTCCTTGCCTACGTTCTTGGGAATGTGCACAATCCTGTCTGCCTTTCTGGACGAATTGCTGCCACCATCTGAGCCTGACTTACTCCTAAGTTCTAGCTCCTTCAGTTCTCTCTCATGCTCTAAGAGCATCTTCCTCTCCTCTATGGCCAATCTCTTCTCCTCCCGCTCACTCTCCAGCCTGAGCTTCTGCAGCTCGAACTGCCTTGCCTCCCGCCTGTCCTCCAGCTCCTCTGGGGACAGACTGCTGCTGCCCGACCTGGCGGGTTCCCCCTACCCAAAAGCACATCCACCCTGGAAATAGGCTCCTCCGCCTCCTCACTGAGATCACCAGGCTGCCCATTGGCATGTCTGGCTGCTACCCAGGCCCTCAGCGCCTTCTGTAGCTCCTCCTTCCTTGTGAGGCCTTTAATTTGGACTTTCAGGTTTTTACAAATCGCTCGTAACTCCTTTACGGCGTAGGACTCCAACCTGTCCTCCTCAAAGATAACTTCCAGAGATGCAACGGATGATGCAATTGATTCAGGCATGACAAAAGTCGTGAGTTGAAACTGGCAAGATCAAAAATAGGCCAAAAGAAAAAGAACCAGTATGTGGTACGTAATGGTCTGCGATATGGTAGTAGTGCACACCAATCACTGTAAGTCAAGTGCAAACACAAGTCCTATCCTCACCGCTGACAACCAATGTTAGAAATGGGATCTCTAGTTGGCAAGGGCTTGCACCTTCGTCCAAGTAGGGACCCTTCTTCCTAGTCAGGGTAAGGGTTGTTACACTCGTGAAGTAACCCCTGCTCACCCTCGTGGTAGCTTGGCACGAGCAGTCAGGCTTAATTCAGAGGCAGTGTGTAAAGCATTTGCACATAACCAACAGTAATACAGTGTAAGCACTACAAACGGACACCACACCAGTTTAGAAAAATAACCAATATTTTATATACTCAAGACAAGACCAATTACGACAAAAATCCACAATACTATACTTTACGAATGAATACTTGATACGTTAACTTCTTCTTTGCAGGAATAGCACAAAAGCAAAGTTCGTACGAGTCGGTAGCTCCGTCCGAGCCTACCGTGATGCTGAGAACCACAGAGTCTAACAGTTCCAGCCGACCGCGTCGATACGGGCCAGCAGAGTCGTGAACAGACTCGGTCACAGTACCTTTTCTCGTTGTGGCTGGTACGGAGTGTACGAGCCGGTCGGCGTTCGTCGCGGTTGCGGTGCAAGACGGAGCGATGCAAGGTGCGGTGTCCCTCGATGCGGTGCAGGCAGCGGCTCGATGAGCGTCGTGCAGACGGAGTCGGTGAGTCCAAGGCGTGCGATGCAGGGCGAGACGATGCTCGATGCGGGGCTGACAGGTTGCGATGCAGGCGACCTAGCCGGAGTGCGGGAGCTGGCGTCGGACAGCGGTGCGAGTCGGAGCGGTGCGCCGCAGACGTGCGAGCGGTGCCCCAAATGCGGTGCGGTCTCGACTCTTGAGCCAGTTGCAGCGACAGTGTCGGTCTGGTCCGGCTGGCCCAGTGAAGCGATGCGATGCGAACTGCGGTGCCCACAGGTCACGGTGCAAGCAGCGGCTCGATGTTGGCGGCGTCGGACGTCGCCCACGGTGAGACCAGGGTTGCGATGCGAAGCGGGGCGATGCGGTCCGCGGTGCAAACAGGTCACCGGCCAGGGATGGATTCGGTTGACGGAGTCGGTTGCGGTTCCCTTCCTCTGTGGCAACTGAAACAGCTGTTCCAGAAGCGGTACCCAGAGGCTTGTGAAGTCTTTGCAGTCCCTGAGACTTCTTAACAGGAGGCCAGCTCGGTTTCTGGCCCTTGGAGATACTCAGCACAAGTTTGTAGAAAGTTCAGTCCAGTCCTTTCACTGCCCAAGGCAGAAGCAGCAGCTGCAGGCCAACCCAACAAAGCAACAACACAGCAAAGGGGCAGTACTCCTCCTGGCAGCTCTTCCAGCGCTTCGTCTTGGCAGGTTCCTTGATTCCAGCGAGATCTAAATTCATGGGGTCAGGGCCCCAATATTTATATCCCAAATTCCTTTGTTCTCTGAAGGCAGAGAGGCCTTCGCCTAGTCCAAACCAGTTCTGGAGCACTTTGTTGACAAGTCTCCGTCCCTTCTTTCAGTGAGTAGGCCAGGGACATCAGACGCACCACAGGAAGTGGAGCCAGCATTGTGGAGGGAAGGCACTGTCCTATTCAGGGCCCAGGTGCGACCCCTCCCACCCATCTACAGGTCGATCTGGCTATTCAGCCCTGCGCTGACTCACCCTGTCTCCTGGCATCCCCCAGCCCCTGTCACTCACATTCCAGACACGGAATACACAATCTCGCAGAGGCAGGCTTGGATGGTTAGACAAGAAAATACCTACTTTCTAAAAGTGGTATTTTCAAACACAGAATGTTAAAACCAACCTTACTAAAAGCTGCATTTTATCATTCTGAGTCCAGGCATACTAAACTCGAATTTCTACCATGTTCCCGGGTCAGTTAGGATTATAAGCTGTAATAATCAAAACTGCCCGTTCTGGCCTAGGGGAACAGGTAGCCTTGCAATAGTGAAAAACGAACTAGGCTGTAATTCACTATCAGGACATGCCGCACACACCCGGGCATGTCCTACCTTTCGCGTACAACGCACCCCTGCCCACAGGGGTACCTTGGGCCTACCTTAGGGGTGACTAACATGTAGCAAAGGGAAGGTTTAGGGACTTGCAAGTGTGTGCACTTGCCAAGTCGACATGGCAGCCTCAGGCTGCGCACAGGCTCTGCGATGGCAGGCCCGAGTTACACTTTACGGGCTGTTTGCGTGGGTGGCACAATCCAGTGCTGCAGCCCACCAACAGCATTTGGTCTATAGGCCCTGGCACTCGCAGTGCACTTTACAAGGGACTGACACATAAACCAAATAGGCCAATCATGGAAACACCAATCCATAACACATCTTATACAGGAGCACTTGCACTTTCCCACTGGACCGCAGTGAGGAAAGTGCGCAGAATCATCACACCAGCAAAAACAGAGTCAAAACCGGGAGGTCAGAAAGCAAAAAGTCAGGGGAAACACGCCAAAAGATGCCAAGTCTAACACTGCACCAAGCTGGTATCCCGTTAAGTTATTATGTCTGGCTTTGTATATGTGACCTTCTAGTCTCGAATGGCTCTCAGCAATGAGTGCTTAATACACTGAGCTGTCTTCCAATGGCCATCGTCCTCAGGGCTCACGCCAATCCTTTGTCTCATTTCCAGATTTATGTCTGCCTCTTTATCTTTCGCTGGTTCATTTCTCTCTCACGCTGTTATGTCATATCTTCTAATCCCCCTCCGTCCATTTCTTCCAGCCTTCCTCCCCTTAAATCGAAGACTCATTCGCCCAGCTTGAGACACTTAAAGCAGCGTTTCATTCTGCTCCTGCGCTGATGTCATGATTACTGAGCCCAGGAGTAGCAACAGGAGTGTTAGATGCCCTAAGGGTGAAAAAGTGGTAGCAATGGTTGCCCCAGGCTATTTAACTGCTGCTTTAAACAGAAAAAAGATGTGCAGGTTCTCGCCAAACTGAGTGGGGTGGAGTAAATGGGTCGGTTAAAACATGACTAAGAGGCAGGCATTTAAGGGAATCCAGCAAGAGAGACAAAGTGATCTTTGAAAGTAGTGGGCGCACAACCAATTCTTGTAGCCACAGGAGTCATCTTAAATAGGATGCTGCATTTCTGTCTCTAAACCTAAAGTTTTCTGAGCAAATGTATTTTAAATGGTCACACATCCTGTGAGAAGCAAAGGGTTGTCTACATTTCCATATATTCACTATAAGAGTTTTCCATATTGTTCATAAATAAACAGTTTTTAAAGGCACATTTTGAAACCTAAACATTTCCCCTTAATAATCCAAACACTGTGTCTCTTCAAGATTTGAAGAGAAATTAGTAGAATTTATTGAGAATGAGGGTCTCTTTTTGACAAAAAAAAGAACAGATATAGCAGTGATCAGTTATGCTATATGGTTTTAAGAAAAAAGTGATACTAATTGACAGGACGAATAGAGGAGCTATTGTAATTGTAAATGTATTTATTTACCGCCTACGACCTCAAGCGAGGCATTGAAGCGATTTTTCGGCGAGTAGGACACTACTCCAGAATCCAAGTTTAGTAGTTAATTGGTTAGTACATTTCTTTTTGTTTTTCTTGATCATTAGTTGTGTTCTGTGTGTGCTCTTGCTATATCAAATGGAAAGGTGTTGATCGCAGATCTATGATACATTGAATCCAAATGTGACTTTCCTGCGTGGCCACTTTGTGTGATCTTGAACAACATGCTTCATCTCACTTACCTGTCACAAATGTGAGTCAGTACATTGCTTCAATGCTGGCATTAAGTCATACTTAAATTTGAAATAAGTGGTTGTGAGGTAGATACAGTAAATTAAATACTTTAGTGTAAATGAATCCTGATTAGATAATGGCAAAAAGTAGTATTGTACTTTAAATGGGGTAGGTTGATAGTTTCCAGGGAAAAATCTGCTCATACCACATGTGATTGGCTAGGTTTTACTCCACAAAAAAGGACATAGGTATGGGTTTTGCCAGCTGGAAAAAGTTTCAGTCATGCACATTTCAATTGCAGCGAGCATTGACCACATATCAGTGAGACATTCAGGTTTCAGAAATGTGCTTATTCCATTAAGTTTGCTGTGCATGTTGTTCATAAGAAGAGTGAGCACCTAATGTCCTGGAACCTTGACATATACACAAACTACCTATCCCTCTCTGTCTTCCTGTCTATCTATTCTGTGCAGCTCTCACCCCTATCTATCCACCATGCCACATAATTCCACTACACAAATGGACTCCACACCATCCAATTCCACGCCACACAGTTCCACAACTAACAATTCCAATTCAACCCACATAATTCCACTCCACATCACATACATCCACTCCACTCCAAACCAAACACATGGGTAAAAGACATTGGGCCAGATGTACTACGGATTTTTGCATGTGCAGATGGGTTTCAGACCAGTTTGCGCATGCAAAAATCCTGTGGGCCATGTACTAACACTATTTTGCGAGTCGCAAATAATTTGCGACTCGCAAAATAGTGTTTAGCGACTCGCTATTAGGAAGGGGCGTTCCCTTCCTAATAGCGACCCCACAAGCCATGTAAGAATGTTTTGCGACCGCAATTGCGGTCGCAAAGCACTCGCAGTTTACCACCCTCTTCAAGAGGGTGGTAAAGCACTCGCAAATGGGAAGCGGTCCCCAGGGGACCCCTTCCCCTTGGGAATGCATGCGCAAACATTTTTTAAGGGCAGGCAGTGGTCCCAGGGACCAAGGGTGCGTAGTCCTGAAACCACCTCTGGCCTCTTTAATTTTCTGCCAGGCACTCCTTGTCCTGCTATCTCACTCTTACAGGTTTCTGCTATCTCCCTTAATGATGGATTTTCTGTCTTTATCTTCCTCCGTCTTTCTGTTTTGTGTGGATTTCCCTCTCTTGCTCTCTGGAAATGTCTGATGAGGTGAAATAAGTGCTGGTCTCCAAAAATAAGTGCTGGCGGCCCCCACCGGTAACCGCTGATTCAAATTAAGCACTGGCTTTTATATAAAACCCCAGAATCAAATTTATACAGCCGCTCGTAAACATAACATGGTCTTCTTGTTAAAAATCTAGAAGTAAAGAAAACACGAACAGGGTTTAAAGAAGAAAAGCATGCACTTAGAGAGCTGAGCACTGTGTGATTGTTTGCAACTGCATGCTTCTGATGCATTTTCTCTCAATTAGCTAATCACCTAATCCCTATTGACGTATGAAAAACATATATTTTCCATTTTAGCAAATAGCGGTGTTTTCCAGCAGATGATAGCTCTAAGGAAGCAGCCTAGACTCCTGGTAAAACTAAGATCTTTGCGTTCAAGAAGAAGAGAGATGATGAAGTAAGTTCCTCTGCTCCTATGAAAGTACTGTAAACTGGGAATGCACTTGTGTTTGGGCTAGCTCATGGATATATTCCAGTGATTTTGGATTGGCTTTCAATTTTTCAACCATGCAATGTACTATATGTATCAGGTGGGTGCTCTCCAAATCAGAACAATATTTTATTACACTACTTATGCAGTAAATTATGTATTAAAAATGAATTGAACCATTAATGCTTTAAGACTGGAGTAACTACTTCTAGGTGTCAGCTTACCATTCAGACTGAAAGAGAAAGTAATTACTGTGGCACACTTCCGCTAAAGCTGGGGAATTAGCTGCACATTTTGTGGCATGTTTTCAGACTGATGACAAAAGCTTACCACTCTGACACAAGTGTGAAGACTTTGGACTTGTTTCATTTAATTGTAGTTAGAGTTCTGGGTAATTTGTGTCTAGCTCATGTCCATTGTCACAATTTGTCCATTGTCCATTGTCACAATTTCTTGGTCAAACAAATAAATGCCTCTTATCTCCACTCTGTAGGTTGGAATCCTTCCCGTAATGGATCTGAAAAATTCTGCCAGTTTTTGCAACAATCTAGCAATTGCACTAATAGTATACTGCCATCTCCTTATTCATTTAGTTGTTCAGCTCCTCTACTTCCTAGTATATATTCTCCTTTCAGTATCATACACAGGTCCCCAAAAGAGTAGAGAACCTCAGAGGGAAGGGCTTACAGGGGCAGAGAGAGAGACAGCGAGAGAGATACGACATTGTTCACAGTCTGACACACACACAAAGCCAGATGCATAAAGAGATTCAGTTATTGTGCTAATAAAAAAAATAAACAAAAAAGAGAGAACAAATTAAGGAAGACATAGGAAAAATACAGGAAAGGAAGAGAAAGCAATTGGAAGGGGTAAAGTGGAAAAAAATTAAGTTAAAGAACTCACATTCACAGGACCTTGACAGCAAAGCTTGGCTAATCTTATAGGTTCGTACAATAGTGCTACTACTCCATTACAGAGAGCCCACAGGATCAGACAGCAGACAGGTTACACCAGCATTAAATGATCAGACAGGAGTCAAACTAATATCATTAAATGTTTTTTTAATATGGATGATAACGTCCATGCAAGTCATGTAATAACAGCTGTATTATAAAGTGGCCTCTGGTATCAAGAAACCAGATTCAACCAAACAAGAACTATGAATTACACACCTCAAATGCCAACTTTGAATATATTTATATAATGCAGTCAAATCAAATCAAACTTTATTCGGTTTATACCATTATAGACAATAAAAGCATCACATCATACAATGAAACTTTATTAAGATATTTATGCTCACATTAAACCACATAAAAATACAATTTCATATAATTTAGTATATAATAACCATAAGTATCTGCTAATAAGTAAGAAGCAAAATATGCAAAGTAAAAACGTATATAAAATATTTGTTAAAACAGTTAAAAATAAATTTCCGCTAATCTCTTTAACCCGACAATGCTCAATGTCCAACCTGTACCCTGAGCACACACTTTCTATGCAAAATACCATTAATTAGGTTATTTAAATAGAAATGCAATCAATGGTTGTTGTTTTTTCCTTCTTTCTTTATTTTCAATCTTTATTAAGCCTTTAGCCAACACATGTTTCGTCGTGTCAGGATTAACCTACGACTTCCTCAGGGCTTTCTCACTTCATTATCGAAAGGTACAATGAACCTTATTGCCGGTTCTAATTCCGTCCCGGTAGTATGTTTGTTAAATTTTCTGTTCCCGTTGTGTAGTTTGTTAGCGTATTAATGTCTCCTAATAATACCTCTTAGAAATCTCGTAGGTTCCGTAAAGTGATGGAACGGTAAAGGGATGGAATTAGAACCGGCAATAAGGTTTAATGTACTTTTCGATAATGAAGTGAGAAAGCCCAGAGGAAGTCGTGGGTTAGTGAGCCAGGGTTCTTGAATACATACTATCTGAGCCTCATTCACATACTTTACCCAGTCATCAAGATTTAGTTTGTTAGCCCCTCCAGCTATATTACATGAGACTATAAATATTTCTGATAACCAAAGTCCATCGTTGATGGGTATATCTTGACCCAAAACTTACTGAACACTATTTACCGGTTGTGCTCTGTAAACTGGTAATCCCCCCTAAAAAAGTACAGAGTCTGATTTATATTATAATGCGAGTCAGTCAACTTTGTCCATGCCTTCTAAGGGTTCAGATCGATTGCTGGTTGGAAGAGGGTGACTCTGGGCTGGCATTCTCTTAGATCCTCTAATTAATTTATGTTTTGAAATAGAAAGAAAAGAGTCAGGTCTGTAAAAATATCCCAAAGGAACTTCTTTTATGCCATTCCTAATGTGGGCACCCTGAAAATACAAGTTTTGAAACAACTCAAAAATAAACTCACCCAGGTAGGGATCTCTTAAATTCACAATTGTGCAGTCCCATTCTTGTGTTTTGTTTTGAGTTGCCTATCCAACCAACTCTTCTCACCATCAGAATTTCCTGAAACATCAAGTTTGCCTGGGGTACCTTTTGTGCCATCCAATGAATAACTTAATTTTTGAGATCCCTCCTGGATTCCCAAGATATAATGCAGTCAATTTGTCAGAGGTATCAGCTTACTTGTTTGTGCAAACATGTTTCATTATTTGTATGTTTTCAGCACAAATACACAGAGGTTCTTGGCGATGCGAAAGCGCATAACAAATCGAGACCAATGATAAAAAAGTAGCAGATGAGAGACAGACTAGATATTAAAGAGCCAAGTTTTTAGTAGCTTCTTCACGTTAGGAACACTTTTTCAACTATCATATTATAAGGTAGGGAGTTCCACACCTTTGTGGTGACTATTGGGAATGATCTTCCTCATTATAGTCTTCTTGTTTTAGGAATTTCCAGCAAAAGATGGTTAGAAATTTGCTATGAACGAATAAGGCGATTGGAAGGCAGTTACCACCCGGGCTGCTGCATCTTGGACAGGTTGTGGAAGGCAAAGATGTTTTTTCACAGCAGCCAGATAAATCAGGTTTACATAATCTAATCTTGATTGAATGAGAGCATTCACGGCAGGAATGTGTAGGCTCCTGTCTATGTATGATTTAATGTTTTTGAGGATGTGCAGTTGGGCAAAGCAATTATTGGCTACTCTTGCAACTTTTCGAAACCAGGATCAATTTGTAGGGAATAACAGCACCAAAATTGTGAACACCTTTTGCAGGAGCAGGTGGAACCAACAGTATGCAACCAGAAAGCGTGTTCCCAAGGAGATGACGAGGTGAAAGGGATCTCTGTTGTGGCAAGATTTAATTTGAGGAAGTTAGTAGACATCCACCAGTTAATTGTAGGCATCATGCATGGGCTCCTGTGAAGTGATCCAGTGATGGGACAATGGGAGAGCTCACAGATGATCTGGGTGTCGTCCACATGCATTTAGAAGTGGACCTCAGTTTGGAGTAGAGCTAAAAGGAGCATATAAAGAACAAGAAAGAAAAAAGAATAGATCCCTGCAGAACACCACAGCTCAAAATTCTGTCTTTGGTTGAGAAGAGGGATAATGCCACAACATATTTTCTACAAGACAAAAAGGATTTGACCCATTAAAGACCATTCTGGAAAAGCCAAGGTTTGCAATGGTTTCTAGTAGGATGTCATGGTCGATTTAGAACCCTGAAACCTCTGTCATCTACTAGCCACCTGACATCATCAACGACCACTAGCTCTGTGCTACACCCTGGTTGAAATTCTACCTAAAAAGTGTCAAAAGGCTGTTTTCTTCTGCAAAGGCCAGCTTATCCAATAACTTAAGGGCAATGGGGGATGAAACGGAAATTGTTCAACCTTCAGGATTTAAGGAGGCCTTCTTTGGAAGTGTGTCACTACTGCAGACTTCCATACTTCAGGGAAGTAGGATGATGTTTAATTTTGCAGATTAGGAGGAGCATATTTATGAATCAGTTTGGGCATGTATCCTTGGGGGAGCTGTCAGCTAGAAGACTAACGTAGCTCATCAGATATGGGCTGGAAAATTGTAAGGTAAATATCAATAATACTGGACGGAGAATTACTAATAAGATCTTCTGGCATAGGGTTGTTTTTAAGGGCAAAAGCAGCCTGTAATCTGGCGATTGTATCTTCAAAGAGAGCTGAAATATCTTCTCAGAGTTGTCGGAAACTCTGAGACTAATCTGGGTTGCTTGGGATGATTGCAATTCAGAAACTATATTGAAGAGTTCGATTGCAAGAAAGCATTTGGTGAAGTATGCAGTTTAAACAAAATTAATTCTATGCTTACATGAGGAGGTGAAGGTTGTAAAATTAGATCTGAGATTGGTAGCATAGGTTCTCATCCATGTCCTTTTTACTCTGTGTACTATAAATTAAAACCTTTCAGTTTGGCAGAGAACCAATTATCCCTTTTAGTTCTACACCCTGTGGGAGCTTTCTGCTTTGGGAGCCGGAGTGACATATAAACCCATCAATAGAGAACAAATAAATAAAGGAAGCAGCACATCTGGTTTCATGTCAGTGCTGATACTTGGGGCCTTGTTGAGGACCTTTTTGAATGTAGGGACCACCAGTTCAAGATTGAAGTTTTTCCATTTGTGAGATGGAGGATGAGTAAAATCTTCAGATGTATTAATTTCCCTGAGACTTTGATTTAAAAGGGAAGCAAGTGGTGATCAGTCCATCAAATGAAACTGTATTCCCACCTTAGCTGGTGCAGAAAATAGCATCTGCCAAATGTACAGGAGAGCCAGTAGGTTCCATATTCAGGAGTGACAGACAGAACAGCTGGTGCAATTGAAATCACCTAGTAGGATTAAGTTGTCTTTTACAATGGAGTGTATCACAAGGACGATGACGAACCAGAATGCAATTGTTGTCTGTGGTCTCCGTTTTCAGTGTCACACGCAGCATTTTGACTTCCTGGAACACTTGAACCTCCTCTGTTTTTGTCACTAGATATTGATGAACCACCTCTATTTTAATCATAAGGGATTGATGAGTAATAACAGTGACCTCCAACCCTACTCCTGTTAACTCTATCTTATCTGTAGATTCTATAGTTAGATGGCCCAAGATCATTCAAAAGAGGAGCGCAGTCATCAGATAGCCATGTTTCTATCGAGTACAAGCATTTCCGGACCATACTGGGGCGAATGAATATGAAAATCTGTGCTGTGTCGCAGACCTGATTTTACAGGGTTTATCTTGGATGTGGGTGTCTCTTTTTAGCTTCATATTGGTAAAAGAAGAAACGTTTTGGGAATGGTTTGAGGGATACAAATTTTGTACCCTCAGAGCTTGATGGTATGTTCTTGGAGTGCCTCAGTAGAAGGGAAAGAGAGACAGTATAATTCAGGGGCATAAGACTTTCTTGGGTGCTCATCTGAGATTGAACCAGGCTTGGCCAATACATCTGGTGGTGTGTAGTACGCCTGTTGTGCTTGTCTGCTGCGTTGTGCTTCTGAGATGACCTAGTCCCTAGCAGCCCAGTCCATCAAACTACTTACAAAGACTAGATTGCATACAAGTAAAGCTGGCGAGTTCTAGGTGGCAACATGGGACTCCCAACTAGCATAGCACCTGTGGCAAGTAAGTAAGTAAGTAATATCTTATAAAGCGCACGAATGCCGAGGCGTCTTGGCACTGAGGGAGGCAAGAAAGTGCAGAAGTCAGGAAGATCTCGATCACTGTTCACGAGGGAAGAGCCAGGTTTTAATCTGTCTCCTGAACTGAGACCTGGAAGATAGTAACCTAATATTTAGTGGAAGTTCATTCCAGAGCTTTGATGCCAAAAAAGAGAGGCATCTGCCTCCCCATCTGGCCCGTCTGACTCGGGGCATGGAAAGCAGAGCTTTATTAGCAGATCTTAACATCCGGCAGGGGGCATGCCATTGTAATAATTTGCAGAAGTCGTTGGTTGCCCCTCCATGCAGAGCTTTATGAGCAAGGCATAATGCCTTGAACTCAATTCCCTGCTCAACTGGGAGCCAATGCAAATTTCTAATGGCATCCGAGATGTGGCCATATTTTGAAATATTGAGAAGGGTACATGCAGCCGCATTCTGCAAGGATTGGAGTTTGAACAACTGACGTTTATTGACACCTAGATACAGAGCATTACAGTAATCTAGGCGAGAAAGAACAAGGGCTACCACCACTGCTTTCCTCAACTCCATAGGTAAAAAGGGCAGGATTTTTCGGAGTATTTTTAGGAAGAAGTAGCAGGCAGAGGTCAGTTGGTTTATTTGCCCTGAGAAATTAAGCTTGGCATCACACAAGATTCCAAGGTTCCTGACTTTGGTGGCTGGAACTGGGCATGCTCCTGCCTGTGCGGGCCACCATGACTGGGTCCAAATGGGAGGTCCAATTCCAAATTCCATGACCTCTGTCTGGTTCGCGTTCAGTTTTAAGTAGTTCTTGTACATCCAAGTCATAATGTGGCCAACACAGCTATGGAATCTGTCTGCGATTGAATCTGCCGTTGAGGTGATGGAGATGATAATTTGAGTATTGTCTGCATATGATACAAGTGAAAAGACATGACCCTGATCAGTTTGGCTAAAGGGGAGACATAAATGTTAAACAACGTTTGGGAGAGTGCTGATCCTTGTGGCACTCCCCCTGGAAGGTAAAAATTGCCAGATTCCAAAGTGTCCCAACAAACCCTTTGCTCTCTGTCAGAGAGGAAAGAGGTGAGAAGGGCAATAGCGGTGTCTCCGTTGCCTACTGCCTTCAGCCGTCGCGTAAGAACAGTGTGGTTAACTGTGTGAAACGCGGCTGATAGGTCCAGTAGGATCAGGATAGCCCTACCGCCCCTATCAATCTGCCAACGTATTTCTTCAGTGGCCATAATAAGTGCTGATTCTGTGGAACGGCCCGACCGGAAACCATGTTGTGTTGGGTCTAAAAGCTTGTTGTTATCTAAGTATTTTGTGAGCTCTGAGTTAACAGCTTTTTCCAGAACCTTGGCTGCAAGAGCAGACACAAGATCGGGCGATAGTTGGTTACCTCGAGAGGATCCAGGGAGGGTTTCTTTAGGATAGGTCTTACACATGCCTTCTTCCAAGGGGTCGGGAAGACACAAGTGCCAATAGCAGTATTCAGAAGGGGGGCAAGCAGCGCACTGACTGTGTTTGAGACGCCATGAATAGTATCTGGTGGGCAAGGGTCCGTGGGGGAGCCAGATTTAATCGAAATTAGTAGGTCGTTTACCATGTTGATGGTCAAGGGGGAAAAACTGGTCAGGAGACAGGAGGCAGAAGATACTTCTTCCGTGAGTGGGGCCTGCAAGGAGGAAGGCCCTGAATTCAGGCTCTCTAATTATTGATATATTGTTTGGACCTTCGACTGACAGAACATGGCTAATTTATCGCATAGCACTTGACATGGGGTGAAAGCATCGCCCTGTTGGAGTTTGGATAGTGCATTAACCGCCTTGAAAAGTTCTCTAGCGGAATTTTTAGCCCCCTCTATTTTATTGGTGTAGAAGTTCTTTTTGACGCTGATGATAGCTGTTTTGTAGCTAGTAAGTGCCTGATTATAGTTTTTTTTGGCCATCGTATTGTAGTCCACCCTCCATATTCGTTCCAGGCGTCTGCAAGTTGCTTTAATAGTTTTCAACTCGAGGTTGTACCAAGGGGCAGTAGGTTTAGACCTGCGTTGTTTGACCATTTTTGCTGGGGCCAGTTGCTCTATGGAAGACCTGAGCCAATTATCGTAGCTGTCAGCCGCAGAGTTAGAATCTGCCCCCAGGGTGGGCATACTGGTGTCCAACAGGACTGCTAGCTCCTCAGCTCTTATGTTGCGCCAGGACCGTATTTTGGTTGGCGGTGGTGGGGGTAGTGGCGGATGATTGTTGTGCCCAACCGGTAGGTTAAAGATAATAGCCATATGGTCGGTCCAGGTAAGTGGCAGGATCCTATTAATACTAATAGACTGGTTATTGGTAAAGATCCCGTCCAAAGTATGTAGAGCCTTGTGAGTTGGTTTTAAAACTATCTGAGTAAGACCAAAGGCTTCAAGGGTGTCTAACAGCACCGAGGTACATGCATCATCCTCCCTTTCTAAGTGGAAGTTAAAGTCCCCTAATATGGTAAAAATGGGGGAGTCAAGGCATGATTCCAATAGGGATTGAAGAGCTTGAGAGAACGGGGACTTGGGTTCGGCTGTCGATAAAGGAGCAGCCCAGGAAAGGTAAGTATGTTCCTGATTTTGATTTTGAACGTCATCGCTTCCGCTCCTGGCAGTGACACAGGATAAAAAGAAACTCCGACATATATATGATGGCAATCCCACCCCCTATTTGGCCTGTTCTGGACAGGCTGGCGAGCGAGTAGCCAGTCGGGAGTGCAGCTACCCAGTCTGGTTCCGATGAATCAGTAGCCCAAGTTTCAGTAAGAAACACTACATCAGGATTAGTGGTTTGGAGTAGGTATTCTAATTCATATCTGTGTTTCATTGCTGACCTTGTGTTAAGTAAGATAGCGCTGAGTACACCATCCTTGGGTTGTGGGGCATGAGTAACCTCTGAGGAGAGCGAGGGAGGAGGGGTACTAGCGGAGATCGGGTTTTTAGCTCTTCTGGTTGTGTCAATTAGCAGACACATGTTTTCTAGGGAACCGGGGGCCTAGAAAGTAAAAGCATAAACGCAGATCAAATAACAGAGAAAAGCATGGTGCTTAAGAAAATGGAGAAATAGAATTTTAGCATGAAATACTTATTTTATTTGCATTACATAAAACAGCTCAATGCACCCAAACAGAAGCTTATAATTGTCATGAAAATAAAACTGACATTTGTGTCCTGAAACTCCATATTTCCATTTTTAATAAAACAACTTTCAGTCCTTTTTACCAAGCATTCATATTTTCCCATGGCCCATCTGCACTTGAAGTGACAACACTGGTTTCCTACCAATCCCATATTTTAAAGAAGAGGTAAGGCAAGATTACTTTATTTCCCATCACCTACCTGCATGCAAGTGGCCACTGCATTCTCCATCATACATCTGCAAAGGAAGTAAAATCACTGTCTCCCTTCTCCTTACTTTAGTCAACTTCTCAGGGTGTCCCATCATCCAGTTAACCCCATCAGCAGGCAGACACAGATAAGGGTATTGCCTGTTTGAACTTGTTAAAGCCAGGAAGGGGCTTGGGCCAGAACCCATGTTCCGCTGAAACCTACAAGGTAAGATAAAGTCATGTGTCTCACCTAGCATCCCATACTGCCAATGCCCAAAATCAAACCCAGACCAAGATAACACATGGACACAACTGCTTAAATATCCAACTTTCTGTCGGATACTACTAACTGCAGATTCTTCGCCTTGTGAATATTTCCTAGGCATAAGACTGGATCTGGAAAGTATAGAGCAGTACTCCTGCGTGCTGGTAGGTGCCATTGGTCTGCTCCGGAAGTGTTGAGCAGAGCCCATAGAATCACCACCCATACATGTTGACATCAGGTCCTTTCTTTCCATTCCATAACAAGGCTGAAGCCTTATACGCACTGTCGCAAACAGACGTCTGTGACAGAACTTCACAAAGTATGTCAATGGTGCCTGGATTCGGAACATGATTCCAGGGCATGTGACAACTGCACCCAGAGGAATCCAAAGACCCTATGAGACCGCGAGGCAAAGCCGTCTGTCTCAAGCATCAGAAGATTTCATGCATAGACTGGTTGATATCAAAAGGAAGGTCCAGTTCCCGCTCCCAAAGTCATTCCCGCAGCAGATGGACGTTGCAGTTAAAGTCTCTGCATAAGTCCAAGAAGTAACATAAGAAATTGAAGTGGGAATCAACCCCTTCCCACCATTCTTGAACTCCAGATATGGTCAACATGCCACCCGGTCTCGTTCCCAACCTCCATCAGAGCCAATCCAGAGCCTAGTCCTGCTGCATCCAAATTTCCAGGTCTGTTAGCGACGGTGCAGCAAGTGGAGGCCTTTAGGGAGTCCATGCTGTGCATTTTTAACACTTTACCATTTCCCTCTGGTTCGCCCTCAGGCCTGAAGGCAAAGCAGAGGCTTGTAGTCAGACTTGCGATGGCCACTCCATCATCGGCACCGCTTGTGCCTCTCCATCCCGTTTTGGGTTCAGCACCGGCTCCGATGCTGACTTCGGTTCCGGCACCACCCACTGCACTGGTTTCCTTTGTATCAACGCAGATGCCAACACAAGACGAGGATTCACATCCCATTGCAGCCATTATAGCTGATGCACAGTAGCCAATTACGTCTCCTGAACTTCAAAACGACCTTCCTCGTCATAATGTCAGCTCAACATTTGAGCGAGCTTCAGGCTCTTTTTGTCCAACCACCTTATGCCACGTTTTTTCCTGATAAGGTGGTGTTGAGGACCCGAGCATCTTTTCTACTGCAAGTGGTAACAGTGTTTCACATCCAACTAACCACTGCACATAACAATGAACCCTTCCTCCTACATGACAATCACAATAACAAGAGAAGAATAATCATACTGCAACTGAAAACAACCTCCTAAGGCTATTCCAATGTGAAACTAACTTTTAAAATATACCCTCCACCATTCATACAGATTTACACCATACATGTTGAATATCATAACACTAACATACCCCTTATTTATGCACCGCTGCCAAACTGCAACTTACTATGAACTTTCAAGCCACATCAAAGTAATTCCTAACTACTCTTCACACAGTGTTATAATGGGCTTTGAACTGGCAATGATACAAACAATACTTTATACTGCCATACACTCACACAAGGCTGCTATTAACATTTCAACCAAAGCATTTGGAAACCTCTGCAAAAATCTGCACTAAGGGCTCCATTACGATGGCGGGCGGACAAAGTCCGGCCGCCACCGCAACGGCTAAATGGAACGCCCACCATAGGTGCGGCGGTCCCGCCGTACGCATTAGGATGCCCCCGCCACACTGGCGGGCGCATCCCGCATTCCTAACATTGCGGCGGGCGGTGCTGTCAGCAGCACCCGCCGCAATGTCAAAAATGCATGTCAAGCATTTTCATGCACAACGTGACAGGCACCGCGCGGTGCCTGCCACCTTGTGCATGCAAATGCAGGGGAGTACCATAGGTACCCCCCATGTGCACCCACCACCCCCCCAACACCCTGGGGGCCCGCAACAGGCCCCCAGAAGCAAAGACTGCATGCCTTTCCGCCATGGAAAGGCTGATCTCCGCCACCATCCTAATATGGATGGCGGTGTTTTGCAGACACCGCCACCATATTGGAGCCCTTTTCCGCCCGGTCTCCTGTCAGACCGGCGGAAAACCGGCGGACGGTCTTTCCGTCCGCCGGGGTCCCCCCCGCCATCGTAATATGGCGGGGGGAAATGGTAGGCGGGCGGTGGGAAATGGCGGGCGGATCGCCACCCCCATACGGGCGGTGGCGATCCGCCCGCTATACTAATAGACCCCAAAGTGTAGAATATGCAACAAACAGCAGTTTGCTTTTGAAATTAAAACGTTAATAGCCCTGGCATGTATACCTGTAACAGACATAGCTAACAACTATAACATGCTAATAGAATTACGATTTTACTAAACAAATTAACAAAAACTAAGTTCACTAATGGAATACTTCGAAGACACTTGGTTTGTCGGATTGCATTGCTCTGGACTCAGACACCAACCAAATTCCAATTTCCATGGTGTAATGTCTGTGACAGCACAATGCTCAAAAAGCCAAAACAAACAACACACGGTAAGGATGGCAACATGCCTTCCAAGCCAAACTAGCAAGAACCCAGAACACTATACAAATTCATAGAAGCGCTCTAGAAAAATAAAGCTGCCAACAACTAAGGATAGAGCAGTCAGTAAACCAAATGAAACCTAAAATAACTAAACCATAACTAAATAAGCCAGGGAAATGTACAAGATGCTACAATTCAAAATCAGACTCTTTGTAAATAACAAAGGAGGAGACTACATAAAAATCATAGCTAAATCCCTCTTATAAACCAAGTACTTAAAAATATGCTCACAACTAAAATACAACGAAAACTAAACCACACTATAATAAAAACAATTTTAAATAAATGTTAAAGAATTATGGCCTGATTACAACTTTGGCGGTCTGGCAGCTGGCCATCGTGCCAGCGCCCCACTGCGAGACCGCCAAAGCCGTCTGTCTGCCAGATTAGGAATTTTCCCTTGGTCTGGGGCGGTGCTTTGGCAGTCCCACAGCAGTGCTGTGCTGTGCTAAGGCTCATATGTGAGCCTTAGCAAGGACTGTTAGGTCCATGCCGTGCAGGAACTGGGTATGCATGCATACGGGGCCCCCTTCATTTCTTCACCACCACACTTTTCATGGCGGGCTCACCGCCATGAAAACTATGGCGGTGAGGAAACTCATAATATGCTTGGCGGTGCTGCAGCAGCACAGCCAGCATGTTGCAGCCTCAGACTACCGCGCCACCGCAGAGAATCACAGATCACTGATATTTGAGGCTGTCCAATAGCGGTCCGACTGCCATCGGACCGCCAAACTCGAAATTAGGTCCGTAGTCTAAACAAATTATATTAAGTTCAGACTAAGACTGATCAATAAAAATGATTTTATTATTTAATTAAAAATACACTAAGGAAGACCTAAAATTTGCGATATAAAACATATACTAAGTAGCTCAGGAATAAAACCGTACACATATCAAATAAAATTTGACAATTGATGTAAAAACAAAATACAAATAATTTTTTTTTTTTTTTTAAACATTTCGCACCCAAAAATAAATAGAAATATTGGACATACTGGTATGTAGCCAATGTTCTTGATCCACCCTCACTTCCAAAAATCCAATCCACAAAAAAGTAAAACAAAAAAAATTAAGTACCCCCCAAAAATTCAAAAATGAAATCCACTGAAGTGATCCACAGCCATTAGAAACCATAAAAACTCCAAACATTCAAAGTAAAATCCACTACAGGAAATCAAGAAAATCAAAGGAAATTATAAAATAATGTTGATTTAAATCAAAGCAAATTAATTTCCATTTAAAAAAAAATACTTGAAAAATGCCTCCAGATGTTGCATTCTGACTTCCTAACATGTAAAAAAAGAAAAAAACATTACACACCTACCCTCGTAATATATACATCCCAAAAATAATACAAGTATAACATGACTATATCTACAATGCCATGCTACTACTAACAAAGTATAATGAGGTTTACTGCACTACACTACATAACAAAGAAACACAACTACCACTGAGCAAACTTACCAAATAAAACTAACTCCATAACCCACACTAACTACAGCTAGCCACATCCCTACCCTAAAAACCCTAAAAAAACGTTAAAAACCTCTTACCTTGTCTGTCGAACAGCAACAGGAGCCCTGATCGACACCAATAAAAACCACCTCACATTGACACGAATAGAGCACAAAATAGAGGTGTTCTTAAAAAGTGGCCTCTAAATTAAAATGAAAAAGACACATTTTATGTACAAATTAATAGAAATATTTAAAGAATATTAAGTGTTAAAACACATGCAAAAATGTTTTCAAGTGTCTACAAAATGTTAAACAATATATCGAACTAATAAAAATGTATATGTAAATTATAAATTAAATAGTTCTGTAATGATATATTAGTACTGATTAATATATACTAAAATGCATTTGGAGCTATAAAAATACATTATACTACATAGACAAATTACATGAATGAAAAAATTATTATGTACACTTTGGGGCTCATTACGATGTCAGCTGGAAGGCCATCCGACAGCTCATCGTGGCGGTCCGCAGACATCTGAGGCATTGGTCCGACCGCCGTATTATGATACAGGCGGTCCGACCGATGCCTGCGGGGAGAATCCACTCCGACAAGGAGCCCGTTGGAGTGGCGGGTGGATTGTAATCCCCACAATGGAGGGAGTGCCTGGTAAGGCACTGCTGTGGGGATTATGATGCACCTTTCCGGCAGCCTTTTCATATTGGTTCTGCCGCTATGAAAAGGCTGGCAGAAAGGGCTTTTTGGGCCCCTAGCAGGGCCCCTGTCCATTGTGGCCCTCTGCTATGGGTCCTGGGGTGCACCTGTGGTGCCCCCTAAACATCACACAGTGTGGAGCCTGCCCCACGCTGCATGGATGTTTCAAAAGTGTTTTTTCCTAATACGACACAAGCCGCAATAGGAAAAAAACACTTTCCAACCGCCTTGATGACGGTCACATCCTAATCATGGTAGCGGGACCGCTGACTCCTTGTCAGGCGGTCCCGTTTCCGCTACTATGCCGGTCGGATGCTCGTCCGACCGGCATTGTAATGAGGACCATTGTGTACAAATGTTTAAAAACATGCATATATGTCTGAAAAGTACGTTAAAAAAATACAATACATATGATTCTATACACAAAACTTATATAAAAATGTTGCACCACTATAACGTGAAAAAATTGTTTTTATTTGCAATAAATGTATGCATCAAAACTAAAAATGTAATGTGTATTAAATAAAACAACTAAAATACTCAGAAATAAAAACATGTTCGAAAATTGATATATATTGGTTATTATTCTGAATAACACTATACATAAGTACAAATTACAAACCATTTTGGGGAAGGTGTTGAACACTAAAGGGGTAATATTTATTATTCCCATTCGAATCTAAACCATTTTGGAGAAGGTGCTGGCCATTAAAGGGGTCAGATTTACTATTCCCTCTCCAAAATAAACCATTTTGGGGAAGGTATTGGACACAAAAGCGGTCAAATTCTTTAATCCCACTAACGTCTAACCCATTTTGGGGGAAGGTGTTGGACACTAAAGTGGTATGATTAACTATTTCCTCTCAAATCTTAATCATTGACAGAAACTAGCTTTTATGCCATCTAACATCATTATCATCATCAAATACTTGGGATGTCCATGTTGTGGTAAGTATTTCATCACCATTGTTCCAGGAATAGCCAGAATAATGTCAGGAATAAGCAAGGAGCTGGCCATTGTTCCAGGGCCCCCATTAGGCAAAGGATAGCCACTAATATGTTGAGTGACACTTTATGTTAAGGAGGGGACATTGTTGTGCCTGAGGTAACAACAATTTTGTCAAAAACTGCAACACTTTCTCAGGTGTGCACCTCTATTATGCCTGGCATAACCAGAGTATTTTAAGAAATGCCCGTAGTAAATTCAGGATAAGTCTGTATTGTGACAAGATAGCCAGAATGTTGCCAACAATGTCCCAAGCATGGCAAGAATTGGCCGGACATGAATATGCCAGAGTTAGGTAGAATATCATGCAAAAGATGGAAAGAACGGGTTCAATAAGGCTACGGTGAACCCTCGATCATACCTCAGAACATACCACTGGCTCCATGACCCCTTCACAAAATCCTTACCCCACAAACATGCATAAAAAAGCACTTGCAAACACACATACAAACACACATTAGCATACAAACGATGGCTGTCAGACCCCTTTCGGGGGACCCTAACAGAGGCTAACGGGATGACGGGCTACTAAACCACAATTGTGGTGGTTGAGGTACTTTGCCACTATTGTCCTGGGGTCCTTGTTAGGGTCCGTCATACTATGGCTGTTTGAACGGAACCAATTAACAACCCCTTTTGCACTTGACTCTCACTGTAGGGAGGACGAGCAATCACACATTTCTCACAGAGATAGTGTGTGGTACACAAGCTCATAACTCAACAATAAACCGACTGACACATTAACTTCAATGTCCAGCTCCATGATTATTTTTTCACATTAGACAGTACTTTTAATCACCCAGCAGTTCTAAATACTATACTTTTCAAATTAAGGAACAAGTCAGTGACCCTAGTGATGTTTTCCCTTGTAGCGCTACACCTGCCAAGCCCCCACTGTGCTGAATCCACCTTGCATGATTTCCCAATTGTTGATTCCCCCAGTTGTGAATGCAGAAGCGTGAGTAAGGCACACTTGCAGTCTCTAGTGTCCCCCACAGGTCAAATGCGCACACTGCACACCTCTGTTCAACTCTCTTACTCCAGGTGGTCTAGTGGGTATTCAGCAGTTCGTTATGTCCCCTTCGCAGAGTATCCAGCAGCCTCATAGTCATCTCACAGCAGATGCAGTCTCGATCAAGCTGATGTCAACTCACAGCAGATGCAGTCCGATCGGGCTGATGTCATTGCATGGCAGATACAGCAAAGATTGGGCCAAACAGGTTGTTGCAGCCCTGTCTGGACCAGTGTTATCACTCAGCAAATCAGCAGGGACAAGTGTACGCTATCATGAATAACAACTTCTTGTCCTGCCCAGGTTCCTGCCTCTTCTTGCTTTGAAACATTTCAGTAAAATATGAGTTTATTCTGTCTCACTCATTCAGCATTTTCAGCATGTATTATTTTAAAAGTGCAATTTTAAAAATGTAAGCCTAATGAATAAGTATGAGCAAATCAACGACTACAGAAAAAGTGTGTGGGCCCAATTCACAATGAAATGCATTATTCTATGTTTTGCCCCACATGGTTTTAGTTTTTTTGCTTTTCAGGGATTCACAAAACGTACTCAGGTTATGCCTGGAATGCTGGGTTATCTGATAGAGACATCTAGCCGCAGGTTCCTTAACTGTGAACTCTCCCCAGGCGTCAGACTGGATCCGGAAATTTTTCAGCAGTAACTCTGCACACCGGGGGACGACGTTGTATGGCTCCGCGATGACATCAACTCCGGTTATGACGTCAGTGGAGCCATATAAGTGCCCTCCAGCGTGTGGACATCAGTTTCTTCTTTTCCGCGCTGCAATGCAGATCCGGAGAAGCAGTTCCTCAGGCCGTTTTTGGCCTGCTTCAACAGTTTAAATGTCGGTGAAACAGTGTGTCCTTTTTTCCCATGTCTTCAAGTTTTAAACCCTGTGGGTCTTGTTGTCGGTTACGGACCCACATACGGTTTGTTTGTGGTGTTTGGATGAACACCAAGACGGCGAGGATTGCGGCTCCTGACAGAAGTTGAAGCCGAAGGCACTTAAGAAGCGCCGTTTGAAATTGATGTCGGTGCGTTTGCCTCGATCTTCGGAGGCTTCTCGGCCTAGGTCTTCATTGTCTCAGGAAGAGCATTTGCGGGGTCGATCTAGAAGTCGGAGCCGGTCCGGAGGACTTAGTTCTCCAGCAAAATCTAAAGGTAAGAGGCGGTTAAAGTCGCAGCATTCCCAGCTCCACCGCGTGGAGACTCCGTCTCCCACGGCTCCTCCTGTTCGATGGTTGAGGAGGCCATTCTCGACTCCCCGGTTTTCCGGGAGGCGGGGTGTCGCTGGTCCAGATGAGGGAGTATTATAATTCCTTGCACCTCATCTTTTGGACTCTATCTTCCTCTGGAGCACTTTCAGGCCCCGAGGAATTGAGTGGGGCGCTGTCGGAGGGTTCACCCTCGGTGACGGTTGGGGCATTGGAGCCGAAGGGTTGGCGCAGGTTCACAGTCATTCGGAATTTCCATCTACGGTGCCTATCTTTGATCAGCTGGCTCTGGCACTGACTTCGGCGGCGCTGGTCAAAGCCGTATCTCCTCCGATCAACATTGAGGTGTTGTCTTCTCTGTGTCGTACGGCGTCTGTTGCGGAGTCAACAGTACAGACTGAGTGGAATGTACTGTTCTTGTTTCCTACTCAGGTGGAGATTTCTGAAAGCCACCTTGTATCGACTGAGATATGGCTTTTTCAGCCCATTTCTGACATTAATGTGTCTCAGGTGGAGGAGAGTTTATTGTCTGCTCTTGGAGAGTTTAGTGGGCTGGAATCTTTGCCAGCTTCGGGGTTATTTTCTCCCCCTAGTCTCGCTCCGGAGGCGAGTTCCTCCTTTGCAGATATGCTGAGGAGAGTGGCTACAGTTTTAGACTTTGTCGTTTCCTACAGTGCAGAGGTCTACAGACCCTTGGATTGGGGTCCTTTTCCAGGGACAGTCGGGGAAAGAGCCTGTTCTTCCATATAGTGAGATCCTGTTTGATATTTTATTAGGAACTTGGACCAAGCCTGAATCAGGGGTCTCAATGGATCGTGATATCGCTCGCAGACACCTGCCTGCACCTGGGGACCCCGTTTGCCTGCATAGATATCCTTCCACTCGAAGCCTGGTGACTCAGGTTGCAACGTCTTCACAGGATGTAGATTCCACACCTAAGACTCCAGTGGGTAGGAACTCTAGGAGTCACGATACATGTGGTAAACATGTCTTTGCTTGTGCTAGCTTGGCCTTGAGATCCACCAACACGTCTTATGTGCTAGGGCTTTTTTTCCCAAGCAGAAAATGTTGCCATCTCTTCTGGATAACCTCCATTCGGAGGTTGGTAACTTGATTAGAGATGGTCAACAGGCAGCTAGGCTTGCAATAAGGTGTGGCGTGGACACTACAGATTCTGTAGGTCGGGCCATGTCATCTGCAGTAGCACTGCGGCATCATGCTTGGTTGGCAAATTCAGGTTTCTCTGAGGCTGTCCAGTCAGCTTTGGTCAACATGCCATTCGATGATGGCAATCTTTTTGGTAGTCAGGCCAATGAGTCGTTAAGATGCTTCCATGAAAGACAAAGGACGTCAGAGTCGTAATTCCTCATTTTCTGTTTATATGCTATTTAGTTTGTCCCTTTGCTTGGATTGTATGGGTAAGTTCTTTCTTTATCAAGGGGTAAGCCTTGTTAAGCCATTGTCATGTCCTCATTTGGTTGTACCACATAGTGTTCTTGTGAGGAACAGATGTTATTGTTTCAATGCCATTTTATAATTGGTGTTGGTTTAGATGACCAAGAGACGGTTGATTCCCTTTTTTCTTTTGCCTCTGAGGATGAGCTTCACGCTCAAGAGGTTATTGATAAGAGAAGTGTCTTCCGGTTGGGAAGCTTATCAGTTCATATACTTCTTTGAAGCAGTTAAGTATGCTGAGTATGCATGGCTTTTGTCTTCTAGTATTTCTTATAGAGTCATCTTGTTATGCTGGTTATAGACCTGGTATGTGGGGATCAGCGCAGTTCTTTTTCGCTATTTAAGTGGAGTGCATGTTCATTGTGGGTGCTTCATTTTGTTGAAGCGTTGCACTGGCAAACTCCGAGTCTATGTTTTATATTCTTTAGAATACATGCACTTGTGTTTTCCTCCTTTTTGGATGGTATAGGTAATTCCTATCTTCAATTTTGGTATATGACGGTTATATGAACTCTGTGTCTTAAGTTGTCTGAGAGGCAGTGTCTGAATTTTTTCGGCCATGCATTGCATGGCTTTTAGGCTTTGTAGAAAGCTCATTTTATTTATTTTCCTACAATGTTTTTAGTATACGTTATTCTGTCTGAAGGTTAGTTATTACATGCCTTCTTGGGGCATGCATCTATTATTCTCTGTACATTACAGTCCTTGAGAGATCATGGCTGTTGTTTTTTGAAGGAGTATATATGATATATGTATATATTTATACATATCAGTCCTTGTCTAACTTACAATCACATTTTATTTTATATCACAAGTGTGGTCGTATGTGCTTGCTGCTGGCAAGGATCATTTTTATGTCTGTTTTCTTTTAGTTGTATCGACTTTTTAAGATACTTTTGGCAGCATTGCCTTAATGCCAAGTCACCTACAGGGTTTTATGGATGGTTCGATCCCAGTAAATAGAATTATGAATCTGCTTCTGCACATTTACATATACTTGGAGTTCACAAATAATTTAGGCCGTATTTTCACCATTTGGAGGATTACTTCTAGGAATATCATCAAATTACTTTTTTGTGACTCACATTAATCACAGATGTATCCATGTAAATCTGTCGAACATACAGATTTCCCATGCGGATGTCAAACAGATGTGTTTTTGTTGAGCATTAGGTGCACCTGTTTTTGAGGTGCAAATGTATCCTGTTTTGTCTTTTTTTCCCTCAGGAGGAAAAATATATTTTTCATAGAGAAACTATTTCCCCAAGCTTCATTTTTCACACCCAGACAAAATCAGGTTTGTGAGTACTGTTGTGTAGTTCCTATATATCCTATACAGGATCTGCGCGTTCGGATAACATAAACTGTGGGTTTGGTGGCTGACTGATTCCGTGCACACCCACCGGATACGTTAGCCTGTCTGTATCAGCTAGCTCACAGTGCCACTAGAGTCTCCTCTTATCGGGGAGAGAATAGTTCTTGGCAACCTCAGAACATGACAACCCTGATCCCCATGATCGTGGAAACAATGTACTACTTTTCCTCAGTCACTCGTGCTTAGTTAGTTTGTCTCAGAGAGATACACAGAATAAACAGTCTGGGCGTTTCAATAAGTATTTATTGAACAGTTGTTAATCTCGTGTAGAATATATGAGCTGCAACAACCATCAGACAGTAGCAGAGATATATGATTAGCAATATTATGAAAGTAAAGGGATGGTATAGTTCTACCATCTTGCAGAAATCATGAATATATACATGTACATAAAACACATGATAAAAAGTGAAACCTAAAAGTGCGTACTCCTACGATGCCTCCCTAACTAGATGTACCTAAATGTACCTAGCATCTATGTTGGTTTTATGCCAAGAATCCCTCTAGGATCTAGTCAACCCCCATTACCTGAGAGTTAGAGAATGTGGGACCCCGTCCTGGTCTCGAGTTGGACACCCCGCGAGGGATGTTAGACCACTGCTAGCTGGAGCGTCTGCATGCAGGAACCTCAGCGTCTCTGGTCAGTGTGTCAGCCGGGAAGTCACGGTCTCCTCTATCTTCCTAAGCAAGATGTGCTGTATATATACCCATAGGTCTCCCCAGGGGTCCTACCTTGCTGTGTTACTGTGTCGGCCTAAAGGATGACGTTGGGCCTGAACTTTATACAGATATATTATACAGGAGATGGTAATCCTACTGTTAGTCCTGCTGTGCTTCCAAGAAGCCTCATGCATAATGTATGAGAATCGAACCAGGGAAAAACCCACGTTCTGAATGCAGTGTCATATCTAGGTAAAAGGTCAGTGCCTAAGAACCGTTATGTATGTAATGTAGGGAAGAATATAGGTGAAAGGTTGCAGTGTAACCTGCGCCTATATAGGGTACCTATATGGAATATAACACCCACTCCTCTTCCGACTGGACGACATATGTAACCTATTATTGTACTACCATTCAAACTAAACATTGGTACCGCACAAAGTGTTAAAAACATTTTTTTGGCTAAAATGTTTAAAAAACGTCTAAACAATTTCTAAAAAAAAAACTTAAAAAATGTAAAAAGAAAGTTTTTCAAGCCCTAGCTCTAAAAGTGTCCGTAATAATAGTCCGAACCACTATAAGCTTTTTAAAGCCTTGTATGCCCAAAAAATGAAAGGAATGTCAATTTAGTTTCATAGTTCCAAATTTGAGCTTGTTTTAGAAAAGGGCGAATTTCTCCCAGCACACGACGAGCCAAATGAGTCAAATGTTTGTGTCCTGGCTGGTAGACGCTACATTTCCGTTGCTAGCTTCCGCAGTAGACGGCCCCTGTAACACCTCGCACAGAATGTCAATTGAGCACAGATGATGTTCCACGCTGTCCGCAGCCGGTGCTGGGGCAGCCTGTGCGCCGTCCAAAGCCTGGGTGTCAGTGGAGGAGCTGGTGTTCATACCAACAGGTGCAATTACTACCTGTAGTGGCTCAAGGAATGCCGCCATCAACATTGGAATACGCTGAGGACATTGCAGAACATGGGCCGTTATCGGGTCCAGTAACACATTCACGTCCGGTGGCGCACATGATGGGAGTGTCAAACACAGCTCTAACATGCATTCTTCTCCGCAAAACAGGCATCGGAGGACAGGTAAGAGGCAGTCCATCCAGACTGGTCGAAATGACAAGAACCAAGATGCACTTAGTTCTTTTAGGCGAGGCGTGCCTAGATGTTGTACCATGCAGTCACGGTATTTATGCTCCAGGAGTGCTTTTTCCATCTCCTTGGTGACTGGGACGTCCATTGCGTAGCAAATATAAAACAATCAGGATACCTGCTGCTAGGAACAGGATGAGCGGAAGTCCTCCAAAGATGCTTCCAAATACGGAGTGTATGAAGTTTGGGATAACTCCAAGTACCGTCTGAAAGGTGCTCAGAAGTCCAGAACCTATGGTCTTAAATAGGTGGACAATGCCTGTCGTATCAGACATGTTAAAGATACGATTTACCATTTCTGCAAAATGGAAAGGGCAGATTGTATGAACGAGCGCCTGTATCTCTGCCGAAGACCTTGCGATCTGGAGATCAAAAGTCTCTTGAGCGGAGGTTAAGGGCACAGACTTCTGTAGAAGCATGGCTTTCATTCTGCTTAGAGTATCAAACTGTATTAAAGAAACATTCAGTGAAGGCCATAACGGCGCCTCCCTGACTGTATGTGTCGGTGGAAACAATACTTGCATACAACAAGTAACCCTGGAGCTCATGGTTACCAGATATGCGATGCCCGGGAGCATGCCACAGCAGCCTTGACTGTTCAGCATCAAGTAACTCCCATTCGAAAGTAGCCCGAATGCTGGAGTAATCACTGCAGCTGGGGCACCCCTCAAATGGCAGGATAGGTTCGCTGCAGAACCATTACAAGCCCCGTGCAACATTATATCCTGGCATATGAGCGATCCACTTAAAGTGTTCACACAGTTTATACCGCTTAGAAACACTTCTCGATCCCCACACCGGCATCAAAATCTGTATGGTAATTCCCAAGATTCCTTAATGTATTCCTTACCCATTTTTTCATATCTGCCTGCCTGCATTTGTTCAAGGCAATACTGAAACTGAAAAGTAGTGACCGGTAGAGTTATGTGGCCATGGATTAGCCATTCCGTGGATGGTGATTCTGCCACTGTAAATGGTAACCTATCCAGTTTTTCAATACGCAGCATTGTATATTTAGCTCCCCTTTGTGCCATTTGTATCTGTTTATCTGTTAGATTGTATTCAGAAAACAGAGACGTGCTGTTGATAAAACGCCAAGGCACATAGCCTGCACGCAAAGATTGCAGCGTCCAGCTTAATAACATAATAGAACGTAACTGTGATTGCCCGTGTTGTAATATTGCCAAATCTTGTTCTAGTATGTCTATCGCAGAAGATACAATGTTGCCTAAGGAATATATCCTGGAGGTCAATGTAGTTAACCCATTGTCTACCACTGCTAGAGATTTTTCTAGATTTGTACGGTCTATCTCTCGTAGTCTCTCTGCGACCTCTTGTTGTGATATTTTCCATATTTCATTGTAGACAGCATTATAGAAACGTTTCTGACGTGGCTTCCTGGGACCCATTAAAAAATCCCTAAGATCCACATCCTGTGATAGTAAGGATAAGTGTTGTTTCACCTGTGTGAGTGTTGAGGTTTTTAGCCAATCCAGGCACAACTTCCCAACACTGTAGGATGTCACTACCCCTGGATGTTGTCTCTGTACATAACGTGGATCTGGCCTATGGATACTAAACCCTTCGGTCCTACCCATGAATCTAGCTTGACAACTATTGGTGTCTGTGGGCCAAATCAACCATTTCTTCCAATCGGGGTCAGATCTGTTGTATTGTATAATGTCATCTAATGTAATCCCTTTCTGTGATGTTTCGTTACCCTCGGTGTGTGATGGAGTCGGCATCTGAGGTGTGTTCGTCTTTGTTCCCATTGGTGGTATGAGAACACATTTCTAGGATTTGCAGATTTATGCAGAAAATGATGACCATAATGTTGATAACAATACATGCTTTCAAAATCTGATGTGCCTTCCAATGTTTCACTATTAGAAAACGCAGCAGATTTTTCCAAATTAGATAACATGTTATTAACAGTTTCAAAGTCTCAATCATCGGAAAATGTACTTGAGGTAATGATATCACTCAACGATATTTTCAATAAATGAGGAATTCTTAAAATTTTGGTCGGACCAAATATATCGAAATCAACCTTGTCCCAAACTATACCATCTGGTATAGGAACTGCTGTAATTTTCACTGATGACAAGTCTCTTTGTTCTCGATGAGATGATTGATGTGGTTTTAAAATTAAATTCACCTTTTGGGCTGCAGAGCTTTGTCGAAAGTATTGTCCATTAATAAGCATGTTAAAAACTATTACTAAGCCTAACCAGAAAAGAAAGAAAAGCACGACGGTAATTATCCATAGTTCTACCCACGGTGATACCAGGTAAGTTCTTCTAAGAAAGTTCAGAAAGTCTTTTACTTGCTGCTTGCGTGATTTTTGGGCTGGCGTCGTTTCAGGTTCACTTGGATCCAAAGAAAACGTATCAAAGTTTATGAAGTAGCCAGAAGCCGTTCGATCAATTGTTGGAATTGCATCAGGATTTGTTGAAATCTACTTTCCTCTTGTCGAGGCACGTTGACGTAGACATCTGTATTTGATCTAACAACTATTTGTCTGTCATTTTGAGTTTGATTTTGAAGTTGAATTTCAGGTTCAAGAGGAACGAGTTCCATAGCATTATTGCATAGTCCATCATTCAGTACAGGGGACTCTTCGAACGTGATGAGTCTTTCCGTTTGAACTTCTTGAATTGTAGCGAGAGGAGGGCGTCTGCTACTTTGGAGTCCACGTGGCCTACTGCTTAGTATCGGCCACATAGTGTGGTTTGATTAGGTCAATTGAGACAAATCTTTTCTCCTTTTTTCCGGCAAGAGGCGGTAGAAGTACAGTTCTGGTTCCTTCGACTGCTAGGACCTGTACAGGTTTTCTGTAGGATGGCCCAAATTCTTTCTTGTCTGCTATTTTTTCTCTGACCAGATCCCCGACTTTTGGGATCCAGACAGGTCTTGCCGTGACTGATTTGACTTCCCCAGTGGCGGTCTGCTTCAGGTGGACATTACTTTGTTGTGGCCTGGATTCATTTAGATCCTGTAAAACAGCCAAACGATCATGGATGTCAAAAGGTTTTTCATCCGCCACTGCACCTTCACAATCAAGATCAGGTACCCACATTCTTGTCCCAAATAGGACCTCATAAGGAGTGAGAACTTCTTGGCATGTTGTTCAAAGCCCGCTGTACTCCATACAGATGTTTTACCCAACTTTCACCCGTCCCTAATACTCTAGCTGTTAAAGATTGCTTTAAGTCTCAGTTTTTCCTCTCCACGACCGAATTTCCCTCGGGATAGTACGGAGAGGAGTACCGCAATGCTACACCCAATCCTCGCATGGCCTCCTTGTAAGCCCGAGAGCTAAACGGAGGACCCTGGTCAGAATGTAATGTGCCAATTGCGTATGTCCATATGAAGACTCGCAAATCTTTTATAACAGTTCGAGCGTCAGCCGAGCGCTGGGGCCACACCCATAGGAATCTCGAGCAGGAATCCACTGCAACCATGATATACTTGTAAGCCCCATCTCTTTGTAAGGGGCTGCAGTGGTCCAAGTAAACACACGCTAGTGGTTTGTCAGATATTAATAATGGTGTCTGTGCTGGACGTGTTACGGTGGAACCTTTCATCTGCTGGCAGATGTCGCATTTCAAGACATAGTCTTTAGTCTGCTTTGTTAATCCAGGCCACCAATAGCGTTGTTTCAATAAAGAAACAGTCGCCGTAACTCCTGCATGTGCAGAACCTATCCCTTCGTGTGCTGCTAGAATTAAACCTAACCTACGATCCATGTTTGGAATTACTCTATACCCCACTCCAGGAATCTGAGCAAATGGAATGTTATTGGCATCTAACTTGTAGGAGTACTTGAGTGGAAACTTCTTTGGTAGTGCTTTGCTGTTTTTGCGTGAAGCAATGACAGCTACCATAATCTCACCGTCTATTCTCGTTTTAGAACGAGTGATTGCAGCTACGGAAGCCGTGCGTACAGCCCCCTTTGCGGCTTCATCAGCCAATGAATTCCCTTCAACGTGAACGCCATCACGCTGATGACTCAGTGTATGTATCACGTGAGCCCTTGGTAGTTCTGTTTTCAACTCCACTACCTGTTCCCATAGCATTTTATGCTTAATTGTGCCACCTTTTGCGTCTTCGAACCCATTTTGAACCCAGTGCTGCAAATATTCTTTGTAAGACTGTGCACAGTAAAAGGAATCGCACACAATTAGTGTGGAGAATTCTCGATCCTTATTTACTAGTGCCAGTATTAAGGCTTTAATTGTGCCAGCTGTGCTGTGCAGTCTCCTAGAGATTGCGTTTTCGTGTAACTTGTATGGAACTTTTCATCCCGCATGCGACCTTTAACGATTGCACATGCTGCGCTATATTGTTGCTTACTTCCTATGGCCGGTGGAGCAGATCCGTCAGTGTAAATTATATATTCATACTGATCAAGAGGCATTATTTCGTTGGGCAGAGGATATTCTTGTTCGTATTGCAGAAATGCTTGTGTCTTTACATTTGGGTCGTACCTGTATTCTACGTCTGTTGCAGTGAGAGAGTTAGCCCATTGTATCCATCTCGGATGTAATGCTTTAGCGTTTGGAACGCTTGCCTTTGTCGCAGCCTCTAAGGCTGGAACTGGAGTAACTACTATTATTCGTTTCCCCTGAGCCAGTGCTCTTTCTCTCACTACCACAGTCTGAACTGCTGTTAGAATCTTTTCTGTAGATGCAAAACGCATCTCAGCATTTGTGTACAAATGCGATTTATATGCAATTGGTACTGTTTCACCTTTATTATATGTTAGATAGGTGTACCCAGATTGACCCGCAACTATACGGATCACCAGGTTGCGTACGTTTACGCGTGTCTGTAAATGTTTGGAAGCTATCATGTCAGCTTGTAAGGAACGAAGTGTATCTGTATGTTCCTGTGTCCATTGTTTTATTGAAAAATCAGGTTTTATTAATTCGTAGAAAGGTTTTACTCTTTCTGCGTAATCCAAAATGTATGTTCGACCAAAATTTAGGAATCCCAGAATTGACTGTAAGTTTTTAAGTGATTTTGGAGGTTGGAGCAGCGCGCACTTTTCTAAACAATTGGCTGCCAGGCTTTTCCCTTCACTTGAAAGCTCATATCCTAAAAACAGGACACTGAGGTGGGCAATTTTTGATTTTTTAAAATTGAATTTGTAGCCCTTAGATGCAAAACCCAAAATTATGGTATTCACTCTGTTCAAGTGTTCCTCTAAGTCATCATCCGTTAGATAAATATCATCCACGTAGGACAATGCCTCTTCATCCAAATTTTGAAGTAACTCTGTTAACCTGGCTGAAAACAACGCAGGGCTATTCTTATACCCTTGGGGGAGTCGACAAAATTGCCGGTGAGACCCTAGCGCTGAGAATGCTGTTAGATGTCTGCTTTCAGGCGCTATATTTTGGCAGAAAAATCCATTTGAGATATCAAGTGTTGTTTTATATTTTTTCCGCATAATGTTATCCATTAATGCGGCACTGTGTGCATTTTGAACTGCAAATGTCTTAGTGCAAGTGTTTAAATGTCTGTAATCTAAAACTAGACGATATGAGTTGTCCGGTTTCATGACAGGAAACAAAGGATTGTTCATTGGTGAGGTGCAAGTTTCAATCACCCCTTGGTATTCAAGTTGATCTAAGATCTCCCTGACCTGTTTTTTAGCTTCTTGCTTTATTGGATACTGCCTCTGTGCAGTTGGAGTATTTTTTAAAGTAATAATGTGGTGGGTTGAATCCTCATCCCATCCAACATGGTTTTTGTATAATGCTGGAGCCTGGGCTACCGCCCACTCCTGCGCATATGTGTGTTGCAAGTGCCTGGGAATATGGTCTCAGAAGGCCGGAAGAATTACCGTTTCTCCTTTAGGGCAATCCATGACGAATGCTGGCGGCCAATCTTGTTCAGCTAATAAAATGTCATAGCCAAACGTCAGGTTCTCCCAAAAGAGACCTCTCACTGTTCTACACCTGTCCCCCTCCATCTGGAGCGTTATTTCATATACTTTATGTGGGACACTTACCCTAGAATCGGATGTTTCTACCGTGATATAATCATTCAAGTCCGCTGTCACCAGAAATTCCATCAGGTTCTGGCGAGCTATCGTTATTTCTGCTGCAAGATGCATCGTCAAAGCCCATTCCCCATTCAGTAGTCGAGTCGTCAGAATTCTGGGCATGTCTGATCTTTAGACCTGCAACTTTCTTCTTTTTGAACTGTGGCTTTTACTTTGGTTTTTCATCTTTTTAGAAGTGTACTCCTGAGCGTGCTGCTTGTCTCTGGACTTTGTACGCTCTTCTTGTCTTTCTGACCATCCTTTCCTAACTCGTAGTTTTTCGACGAACCCTGAAAGGAACGAGAGGAACGTGTATCAGTATCCTGATACCTGTCAGTTTTCCTAATTTTATCCCTATTCCTAAGGTTATACCTCTTTTCGGAGGGCTCCCGTGGAGGAGATCTACCTCGGGATTGAGATCTGTTTCCCTTAAAGTTTTGTTGTTTTTTATTTTCCCACTTCTTTTTAGTAGAAGTAGGTGTCTGCTTAGAAGTGTCCTTTTCAGGACTGCCCATCAGTTGTGGTTTTAAAGCTTTCCCACCCAAACTGTCTCTGCCTAATTCTGTATATGCAGTTTCCATTATTTTGGGTAGTTCATGTTGTTGATCTACAGGACTGAACTCCCTTAGGCGTTGGCGGATAGCCACTGAAGCTGATTCCCCTTTAATGTTAGCTAGTATTATGGCTGATACCTGGGCATAGTTACCTAGTAACTTCATCCCTAAGTTTAGGGCAGGTTCTGCTCCGTACTCGTTCTGTATTTGTCTTAATACATCAGGTACTACTGCTAATGATGGGATACCATGAGTTTTGGTATAAACGCCAGCAAAGACTGTACCACAAGTGGTACAATCCTCTACTTGTGGTGTTATCCCCATGGACAAGCAGATTGTTAGCATTCTGTGTTTTTCAGACGGGGTAGTATTCGGGAATACTGCCTCTAGCTGAGTTATTTTCTGAGCTACCCAGAATGGTATTTGTTCACGTTTTGTGGGCATTTTACCCATTACCGCGTGTAATGTTTGTGGTGTAATTTTAGTTGCTGTACCCTGAGTTTGAGTTCCATTTATGGCAACTATTGCTGGTTGGACTGTAAATGTCCTCATGACGAATTGTGTCAAGTTTCTATAGATTTTTATTAAATCTTTATGTTGCATGAGTAAGTCTCCTGGTGGCATTGTGTCAATGTCAGGATGTTGTGTCTTTGCCGCTAATATCGGCCACGTTGCCCCTTCTCCTCCGAGCGGGCCGAGTCTTACTCTTCTTCTTGTGTGGGGTAGGGCGCCTTTAAACCAGTATAAATGTTCCTGGTACGTGAGCGGAACCTCTATGTCATCAAACGGACAATATTCCGCTGGTGCATCTCCTTCTGTGTAAGAGTGAAATGTCTTTGTTCTTGCATTTGCTGCTGGGAATGTGACCCATGAATAAAATACCTCTGTTTTGTTTGATTCGTGTGCCTCAATCACGAAAACTACCAAGCCACCCCTAGCTGATAAACCATTCTCTAGCAGTCTCAGGGTGACTGTATTTCTGAATTTTTTCTGCAATCTGAATTGCGTCCGCATCTTCTTCTCCGGCTGAGATGTGTAGATCTACTCTCTCGTTATCTCTGTCCTCAGTCATTTTGTAAAGAAGTTTTTCAAGGGAACCAAGATAAGGTGTTTATGCACAATTTTAGGAACAATGTGTCCTTCAAGTTTGATTAACCAACAGCCAATAAATAGGATTTTTTCGCCTACTCAGCTGTGGCGGAGTTTTGTGCCCACCCACTTCAGACGTCTCTGGTGTTTTGTGAGTAGGGGTCTCTGAGAATAGCACGACTGAACTACTCCGATTCTACTGTTAAATTAGTACCCAACCAACGGCGGCGCCATGTCGTGTAGTTCCTATATATCCTATACAGGATCTGCGCGTTCGGATAACATAAACTGTGGGTTTGGTGGCGGACTGATTCTGTGCACCCCCACCGGATACGTTAGCCTGTCTGTATCAGCTACCTCACAGTGCCACTAGAGTCTCCTCTTATCGGGGAGAGAATAGTTCTTGGCAACCTCAGAACATGACAACCCTGATCCCCCAGGATCGTGGAAACAATATACTACTTTTCGCTCAGTCACTCGTGCTTACAGAATAAACAGTCTGGGCGTTTCAACAAGTATTTATTGAACAGTTGTTATTCTCGTGTAGAATATATGAGCTGCAACAACCATTAGACAGTAGCAGAGATATATGATTAGCAATATTATGAAAGTAAAGGGATGGTATAGTTCTACCATCTTGCAGAAATCATGAATATATACATGTACATAAAACACATGATAAAAAGTGCAACCTAAAAGTGCGTACTCCTACGATGCCTCCCTAACTAGATGTACCTAAATGTACCTAGCATCTATGTAGGTGTTATGCCAAGAATCTCTCTAGGATCTAGTCAACCCCCATTACCTGAGAGTTAGAGAATGTGGGACCCCGTCCTGGTCTCGAGTTGGACACCCCGCGAGGGATGTTAGACCACTGCTAGCTGGAGCGTCTGCATGCAGGAAACTCAGCGTCTCTGGTCAGTGTGTCAGCTGGGAAGTCTCGGTCTCCTCTATCTTCCTAAGCAAGATGTGCTGTATATATACCCATAGGTCTCCCCAGGGATCCTACCTTGCTGTGTTACTGTGTCAGCCTAAAGGATGACGTTGGGCCTGAACTTTATACAGAGATATTATACAGGAGATGGTAATCCTACTGTTAGTCCTGCTGTGCTTCCAAGAAGTCTCATGCACAATGTATGAGAATCGAACAAGGGGAAAAACCTGCGTTCTGAATGCAGTGTCATATCTAGGTAAAAGGTCAGTGCCTAAGAACCGTTACGTATGTAATGTAGGGAAGAATATAGGTGAAAGGTTGCAGTGTTACCTGCGCCTATATAGGGTACCTATATGGAATATAACAGTACCCACCACCTCGCAAGTGGCCACTCATCTCCCTTAGTTTCAACTTTCTGACTGGAAAAACAGACATATGAGTATATTGTCCTCAGTGAGAAATAGATTTTTGAGCAAAGAAAACTAGAACCATGATTCACAAATTCTACTTTTTCTGCACATGAGTTCAATTTAGGTGTTCAAAACATTTGTGAATGAGACCTCTTAAGCAGAGTCAAGGTCAGACCAACTTATTTTCTGCTGAATTAAAACTGTTTTGAAGTCACGGTTTATTTTGTTTATTTGCACCAGATATTATGACCAATTTCCTTGTCCAATTTTTTGTCTCCTTTTCTTTTTTCCCATTCAAGTCTGTTTTTTTTTTAAGTGAGGCTAGGACAGTTCCAGTGTGAGATGGCTCAATGGATTTGGGAATGTTATTTCATTTTTTTGTAGGTGTACTTAATAGTTGAGTATTGACATATCTTGTTTTTTTTTACTATTTTTCCATTTTACAGATACAGTCACTGTTTTTCCTAATTTGAATTACAACTGTCTATTGACTTTTACATTTTAAATTATTTTTATACATTTTTCAACTGGATACAATAACGAGCGCCACAGCAAAACTGTCTCCAGCCCACTCAATCTAATTAAAGTTCCCACAGTTGGAAGACTTTGATATAAATCTGAAAGCCAAGAATAATAACATCACCTTGTAATACCCCTCCTCACAAAATAAAACCAATTTAAGGGCGAAAAACGGAAAAGAGTTGTGGTTGTTAGGTTTATGTAATGATCACAATCAGTGCATAGTGTGGGGGATCATTTTGTCCATAACTAGAAACTCAGTGACAGCTAAGGTGTGCAGCAAGACAGAGAGTGTGAAGTCTTACTGTTGTTCTATTGGGGTGCCATTACTTGTTGTTCTCATAATAGAGGTGCTAACTAAAAAGTTTAAATGCTCTTTATTGAGGGGGGGTAAAACCAGATGTGTACTAATTTTGAGGCATAAACCTATAGTGGTTATCAATTTTGTGAATTTGTGATGAGTGTGTGTGAGCTGTTCCATGGTAATGCCTGTCACATTCTGTTGAACCAAAGTGCTATGGGGGGAGGTCTTCTCTTTTCCCTAAAAAGTGAAATCAACTGTCTAGCCGCCATGTGTATGAGCTCATTCATGTGAGGTTGAATACTCTAGCTCATCTGACATTGTCGCAAGCAGCAGGAGTTCTGGGGTTTCTGGAACTAGGTATCCAAGAATACCCTTAATGTGACACAGGACCTCCTCCCAGTATATTTGTATTACCCTGCCTGACCACCAATTGTGCAAGAAAGTCCAACTTTCCTCCTCGGAGGGGCCAGGTTTTGTTGGCAGTGGCAGGGAGTATGAGGATTATGCGTACTAGGGTCAGGTAACACTATTACATTTGTTTATGCACTACCTACCTTTTTCAGAATATCCAACCACAGCCACTCCCATTTATTGTTTGCCAGGTCTCTTCTCAGATCCATCCCAGGTCCAATTCAGAACAATATGTATTTCCTTGCCTGTCTGCTATTTTGTAGTGTATGTTATGAGTTGGAAATCAAGCCTCTGGTTCGTGAGAAATCGTTTATCAACTTTTCAAAGGTTGTAAGGGTTGGATTGCCGTAGCTATGTTTGTAGAGTGCCGTGCCTAGTGGTTTAGTTTGACAATGCTATAGTTGCTTTGCTTCAGGAGTCTTATATTCCTACATCAGAGCAATTTTCAGAGGAGTCTTACTGAAGGAAATGCAGGCTCTCTTGTCCAAAGGGGCCTTACAGAGGGTACCGGCCTCGGAAATGTAGAGACTGGATGGTATTTCTGTTATTTCTTGGTGCTGAAAAAGGATGGAGTCCTTTGACCTGTTTTAAATCATCATCCTCTTAATGCCTTCCTGGGGAAGGACAAATTTAAGATGCTCACATTGGCCCAGATTCTGTCTGCCATGAATTGGGATGAATAAATGGTAGCCCTGGACCTGCAGGATGCGTTTTTTATTTTCTCATCCTGATGTCCAACAAATGTTGCCGGTGGTTTATATCTGAAAGAGACACGTTAGTGATAGATTCCTTACCTTAGAATATCCCCAGGCGTCAGACTGGATCCGGAAAGTTTTTCGTCAGCAATACCCCTGCGCGTCAGTAGGCGTCGTCGTACTGCTCCGCGTACGTCGCTGGCGTCGTGGTCGCCGAGATGATGTCATGGGAGCTATTTAGACACGCCCACGCGCGCTAACGTCAGTTCTTTCTTTTTCCGCGCAAGCAGCGCAGATCCGAGAGAGAGCAGTACCCCTAGTTAAAAGTTTTAACTTGGTATTTGTTTGTCGAGTAATCGACTCTGGTGCAGTAGGGATGCCCGGGTTTAAATCCTGTGGGGCCTGCCGCCGCAACATGTCGGTAGCGGACCCTTACGACTTGTGTCTCTTCTGCTTGGGGCACGCCCATGACCCCGAGGTGTGCCCCGATTGCCTGGCCATGGCGCCGAAAGCTTTGCGGGAGCGTTCCCGAAAGTTGTTGGAGGCCCAGCAGTCAGCTCCGCGTCGATCAAGGTCCCGCTCCCGTGGGAGGTCGAGAGACCGGTCGCGGAGCCGCTCCCTTCGCTCGTCGGACTCGGGGACAGGTAAGTCACGGCACCATAAAAAATCGAAGAAGCAACGTCGTTCGTCTTCTACCCCCCACCGGTCCCAGGACGTGGTGGAGGGGGTGGGGGGTCACTCCCCCGCGGCGCCGCTGGAGCCCCCGTCGTTGCCTGCGGCCTACCCGTCCTTTCCGGGCCCGCACGCGACGTCGGAGGAGATACAGGTCTTCCTGGCGGCCATGGGCTGTTTATTTGCCCCATCGGGTCCCTCCAAAGCGCCTTCGGGCCCCGCGGACCCGTTGGGCGGGTCTGCCCCCGTGCCGCCGCCTTTGGCCTCGGCTAAGCCGGCAAAGTACCCTGCGGCGCCGCCGGCTCCGGCCTCAGCGTCGGCGTTGGATCCGGCCTCGGCGCCGGGTGCGGCGCCGCAACTGACGCCGTAGGGCGCCGAACCAGAATTGGTCTCTTACCCCCCGATTCCAATTCTTGGTACAGAATTTCTCCCATTTCCCCGGGTGCCTCGTCCTTACCGGCCAACACCGGTAACTGAAGGAGAGTACTGGGAGGGGTCTGAGGTCCCTCTTGCGGCTCAATGCGAGAATGAGCCTGAATGGGAAGAAGACCTGGAGGGTCCTGCGGATCTGGATTTCTCTCCACACCCTGGCACACTGTCCCCTTCTTCCGTGGCTACGGAGGAGGTGGGGACTTTTTCAGTGGTGCTGCGTAGGGCGGCTCAGGCTCTTAACCTTGAGCTCCCTTCTGTGCCTATCAGAACGAATCTTCTGACTGAGGTGCTGCAGCCAGCGTCCTCCTCTGCGGAGCCACTGCTGCCCTTCAATGAGGCACTCACTGATGGCCTATTGAGCACCCGGGGCAAGCCTAACACAGGGGTTCCTGTGGATAAGGGGGTGGCACGCCGTCATCGCCTGGCGCCGGGCGACCCCAGCTTCCTCACACAACATCCAACACCTGAGAGTCTGGTTGTCCAGGCCTCTGCCTCTCCGAGCGCATTCCCTTCTGCTCCCCGGACAAGGAATCTAAGAAGCTGGAGCAGTTTGGAAAAAAGATCTTCACTTCTGCCAGTTCAGGGTTGTGGGCGGTGAATACAGCGTGCCTGTTGGGCCGCTATTCACATTCCGTATGTGACACTGTGGCACAGGTGCTTCCTCAGTGCCCGGTGGAGGCTCGGGCGGTGCTCTCCCAGGCTGTTACGGAGGGGAGAGATGCTGCAAAATTCACCATCCGTTGTGGACTTGACACAGCAGATTCCCTCGGCAGGGCGCTTTCCACAACTTTGGCGCTCCGTCGTTACGCTTGGCTCAGAACCACTGGCTTCTCCGGGTATGTCCAAAGCACCCTGTTGGACATGCCTTTTGATGGCACACGCCTGTTTGGTGACAAGGCGGATAGTGCCCTGGAACGCTTTAAGGACTCTCTGGCTACGGCCCAGTCCTTAGGTCTCGCCACCACACACACTCCCACGGGGTCTGCTTTTCGCTCCTTTCGAGGGCAGGGTCGAGGCGTCCAAACGCGTTCCTTTCAGAGCCGCCGGCCTGCACAGCAGCAGTCTCAGCGTGGCTGAGGTCGGGGGGCCCACCGAGGTGGGTCACGGGGCCAGCGGGCGGGTCAGTCCACTGCCGCCCCCGCCGCCGCTGCCTCCAAACCTTCCTAGTCCGGTCTTTCAGGCCCACCAGACGCCAGTGGGTGGCAGGATTCGCCATCACCTCCCCCACTGGCGCTTCAGACAGGTGGGTTCTGCAGATAGTCTGAAGGGGCTATTCCTCCCCTTCCAGTCTACCCCTCCAGCCATGCCACCTCAGTGCCACCGCATGTCGGGGGATCACTTGGCACTTCTCCAGCAGGAAGTCGCGGCCCTCTTAGCCAAGGGGGCCATCGAGCGCGTTCCGACGCCAGAAGTAGGTTGTGGTTGTTACTCCCACTACTTCGTGGTTCCCAAGAAGGACAAAGGTCTGCGTCCTATCTTAGACCTCCGGAACGTCAATCGCTTCCTCCGGAAGGAGAAGTTCAAGATGCTCACACTTGCTCAGGTCTTGTATGCCCTAGACCCGCAAGACTGGCTGGTAGCGTTGGACTTGCAGGATGCTTATTTTCATATTCCCATCCTGCCTGCCCACCGGCGTTACCTACGGTTCACGGTAGGCCACGAACACTTTCAGTTCACCGTGCTCCCTTTCGGCCTTACCAGCGCCCCTCGGGTGTTCACAAAAGTGTTGGCGGTGGTCGCAGCTCATCTGCGCAGATCGGGGGTTTCAGTCTTCCCCTATCTCGACGACTGGCTGTTGAAGGCGGGATCGCCCCAGGCAGTCGTCTCCCACCTCCAGACTACGGCCGACCTCCTGCATTTGCTGGGGTTTTCCATCAACGTGCCGAAGTCACACCTGATTCCCTCTCAGAAGCTCCTCTTCATCGGAGCGGTTTTGGACACGGCGCAGTTCCGGGTTTATCCTCCCGAACAGCGAGTCCGGGACATACGGGCTATGATTCCGATCTTTCGGCCCTGGTCCTGGGTGTCGGTCAGGAAGACCCTGAGGCTACTGGGCCTCATGGCCTCCTGCATCCTGCTGATCAATCATGCCAGATGGCATATGCGGGCTCTGCAGTGGGACCTGAAGTTCCAGTGGACGCAGCATCAGGGGAATCTGTCCGATTATGTCCACATCTCGGAGGGCACTGCACAGGACTTGCAGTGGTGGCTCACGGACCAGCGTTGGGTCAGCGGCAGATCCCTCTCCCTTCCCCAACCAGAGCACACAGTGGTGACGGACGCGTCCCTCTTGGGATGGGGCGGCCACATGGGAGAGCCGGAGATCAGAGGCCTCTGGTCTCCGGCGGAGTCCAAGCTCCATATCAACCTTTTGGAGCTCAGGGCGATCCTACTTGCACTGAAAGCATTCCTTCCCTCTGTCAAGGGGAGGGTAGTGCAGGTGTTCACGGACAACACCACCGCCATGTGGTACTGCAACAAGCAGGGCGGGGTGGGGTCGTGGACCCTCTGTCAGGAGGCTCTACGTCTCTGGACGTGGCTGGAACGTCAAGGCATTTCCTTGGCAGTTCAACACCTGGCAGGTACCCTAAACGCCAGGGCGGACGAACTCAGCCGCAGGTGCATGTTGGATCACGAATGGCGTCTTCACTCAGAGGTGGCACAAGGTCTCTTTCAACGGTGGGGAGAGCCTTGGTTAGATCTATTCGCCACCAAAGAGAACGCGCAATGTCAGCAGTTCTGCGCGTTGGAGTTTCCAAGGCGGCAGTCGCTCGGCGACGCTTTTCGTCGTGAGTGGAGTTCCGGTCTATTGTACGCCTTTCCGCCTATACCACTTCTACCCAGAGTGCTGAAGAAGATCAGACGCGACCGGGCCCAAGTCATTCGTGGCGCCGGACTGGGCTCGAAGAGTTTGGTATCCCGAGCTACTCAGTATGAGCGTGGATCCCCCGATCCGACTGCCTCTTCGGGAGGATCTCCTGTCGCAGCACCAGGGGACGGTCCTCCAACCGAACCTGTCCAGCCTCCACCTCCTTGCGTGGAGATTGAGCGGCGACAGCTGATTCCATTTGACTTGCCTCCTGAAGTCTGTAATGTGATTCTGGCAGCCAGGCGTCCCTCCACAAAAACGGTATACGCCTGTCGGTGGAACAAATTTGTGGCATGGTGTGCAGCAAAAGCTGTAGATCCTCTTGGTGCCTCTCTTTCTGACGTCCTCTTGTTCCTTCTCTCCTTGGCCCAGCAGGGCTCTGCTCTGGGCACTATCAAGGGCTACCTTTCTGCTCTTTCAGCCTTTCTTAGGCTGCCTGATCAGCCCTCTCTTTTCAAGTCCCCTGTTGTTAACAGATTTCTCAAAGGCATTACTCACCTTTTCCCTCCTGTTCCTTTTCTCATGCCTCAGTGGGACTTGAACCTGGTTCTCACATACTTAATGTGCGCTCCCTTTGAGCCTCTTCATAACTGTCCTTTGCGGTTATTAACTTTGAAAACTGTGTTCCTGGTGGCCATCACTTCCGCTCTGCGGGTGAGTGAGCTCCAAGCTCTTTCCTGTAAACCTCCTTTCCTGGCGGTTCATCCGGACAAGGTGGTTCTTCGACCACGTCCCTCCTTTCTACCAAAAGTAGTCTCTGCCTTTCATCTCGGGCAAACTGTGACTCTGCCCACTTTCTTTCCGCCTCCGCACCCTTCAAGAGAAGAGGAGAGGCTCCACCGTCTGGACCCAAAACGTGCACTTTCGTTCTATCTCAACCGCACACAGCAGTTCCGGGTGGATGACCAGCTCTTTGTTGGCTACGTGGGCGCCAAGAAAGGCCAGGCTGTGCACAAAAGGACTATCTCACGATGGGTTGTCTTGTGCATTAAAGCCTGTTACTCTCTGGCTAAAAAGGAACCTCCGGTTGGGCTGCGCACCCATTCTGCCAGGGCGACAGCAGCTACTACAGCATTGGGACGCGGTGTCCCCCTGCAAGACATCTGTCAGGCGGCCACTTGGGCCTCGTTGCATACTTTCACAAAGCACTATTGCCTTGACAGTCAAGTCCGGAGAGACGGCTTCTTTGGCCGGTCGGTTCTCCGTGACTTTCTGGTGTGATTTCACTTCGCAGACCCACCACCGGGGATGGTATTGCTTGGGTATGTATTCTAAGGTAAGGAATCTATCACTAACTAATGTCTCTTACAGATATATCGTTACACAAGTAAGTAACTTGTGCAATAGGCCGGGAGCATTTCCAATTTGCCTTGCTCCAATTCGACCTTAACAGTACCCCTTCGGTGTTCACAAAATTGATGGTGGTGATTGCAGCACATCTTCCTGGGTCTAGGATAGCAGTTTTCACCTACCTCAATGACTGGCTGTTGAAGGGAGACTCACCTCAGTCAGTTGTAGAGCACCATCAGATGACAGCAACCTTCTTTCATCTTTAAGGGTTCACAATCAGCCTGCCAAAGTCACACCTCACTCCTTCGCAGAGACTTCATTTTATAGGAGCCCTTCTGGATGTAGTGCTGTTCCGGGCCTTTAAGCCATTGCAATGTGTCCAAGACATTCTGGCTATGATCCTTATGTTTCAGCTTTGGTCTGGGATCTCAGTGGGAGTGACTCTGAAGCTTCCTAGCCAATTTGCCCCCTGAATCCTGCTTGTCAACTGTGCCAGGTGGCACCTGCGGGCTGTGAAGTAGGTTCTGAAGTTTCGTTGGCCCATCAGCAGGGGAACCTGTCCTATTCTATCCAGATTTCGGAGAAGACTGCAAAAGATCTGCAGTGGTGGCTTTTGGGCCACATTTCCAACAGCAGACACATCTCCCTTTCCTACCTAAAGTTGACGGTGGTGCACTGCTGGCTTGGAGAGGTCATCTGGGAGAAATGCAGATTAGAAGATGTTGGCCTCACATGGAACCCTGACTCCACATCAGCATGCTGAAGTAGTGGGCCATCTGCATGGTGTTGGAGGCCTTCTTGCCATCCATCAAGGGGAGACTGGAGCAGGTTCTCACGAACAATACTACCGCCATGTGGTACTGCAATAAGTAGGATGGGTTGGGCCCCTGGGTCCTGTACCTAGAGTGTCTTCAGCTCTGGAAGTGGCTGAACTGTCAGAGCATATCATTTGGTGTGATCTTTGAATGCTTGTGGGAGACGCACTCAGCTGATGGCACCTGACAGATCACATATGGAGACTTTGTCCCGAGGTAATGCAGGGTATTGTCCAATAATGGAGAGAACCCTGGCTAGATATTTTTGCCACTGCCAAGAACTAGCATTGTCACAACTTTTTCTCACTGAAGTTCCCAAAAAGACTCTCTTTGGGAGACTCATCTGATAGAGACATCTAGCCGCAGATTCCTTAACCTAGAATTTCCCCAGGCGTCAGACTGGATCCGGAGAATTTTTTGCAGCAGCACCTCTGTGCGCCCGGGGGCGGCACTGCATGGCTCCGCCCTGACGTCGTCCACGGACATGACATCAGCGGAGCCATATAAGTCCCTCCCGGTGCGCTGACGTCAGTTTCCTTCTTTTCCGCGTCCCAACGCGGATCCAGGAGTAAGCGGTTCCTCTGGCCTGTTGTTTCAGGCCTTCTCGACGCCTTCGGCGTCCGGGAACAGTGTACGATGCCTTCAGGTTTCAAGGCGTGTGAGACCTGTACGCGGCAGATGTCTGCGACGGATCCGCACGCGATCTGTATGTGGTACCTAGGAGAGCACCACGACTCCAAGGAGTGTGACGCCTGCCGGCAGATTAAGCCGAAGTCCCTGCGGAGCACCGGATGAAGTTGTTGACCGCCCGGATGTCCTACTCTGCGTCTTCACGCCGCCGATCTCCATCTCGAGCTGGGGCTTCTGTTCGGGTCGTTTGCCTGACGCAGGTAAGCACAAGCACAAGTCACGGAGGTCGTTGACCTCACATAAACGTGACGGCGAGGCCAACTGCTCCCGGTCCTTACCGGGCACGGGCGCCCAGGAGTCGGCCCCCTTATACCCACCCTTTCCGGGTGTTGGGGCAACTCGGGCCCAGATGGAAGCCTATTCCAAGGCTCTTCAATCCATCTTTGGGTCACCTCCTCTCCCTGGTGCGCCTTCGGGCCCCACAGAGGAGGTAGGGACTCAGGTCGGGTCTTCGCCGGCGGGTTCGCCCTCGGCCGAGTGCCTCGACTCCGGTTCCGTAGTCGCTGCGACGTCGGGACACGGCCCGGAGGGGCATCCCAGTCAGACGTCGAGCCCTTCTGCCCCGTCTCCGCATAGCCCTTTGGGGCTCCCTGCGCCGACACCGGATGCGGCTGCAGCACGGAGCTCGACTCCTTGTCGACATCCTTCCTCCCCGGAGGTCTCAGTGGAGGTCGAGTCGACGCCGGTCTGATGCCAGGCCGAGTCACCTCTGGTGGTTGTCGACGTTGATACGATGCCCTCTCGACGTCGGTCGACGCCGGTGCCGGCGCCGGTCCCTGTTGTTCCTCTGTTCGAAGAGGATGAGGACCCGGAGCACCCAGGGTTGTTTCAACGCTCTCCGGCTCTGCTGCCCCTTGGACAGTGGTCCTTTGCTCGGCCTCAGGCTACGGTGCCTCTCCTTTCTGGTGGACGCGTTAGCCTTCAACCGTCCCCTACAGATGGTTTGTTATCGCCACCTAGAATGGCTATGGAGGCTAGCGCGGCATTTGCGAGGGCTGTTCGCAGGGCTACAGCTATTTTGCACTTGCACCCCCCCTCGGTCTCCTTGCCTTCTGATCCATAATTGGATCTCCTCCACCAGGATGCTGTGGAGTTGGAGCCCTTGCTGCCTTTTGGCTGGTCGTTATTTGACACCCTTCTTGGCACGTGGCACGGCCCTCCTCTGGAGACACTGTGGATTGGGCCATCGCACGTTGGCATCGCCCGGCTCCAGATGACCCTGTCTGTTTGTCCCTTCATCCTAGGGCTCAGGGCCGGATAATCCAGGCGGCTTTCGCCTCGCAGCCTTCCTCTCCTCTCCCGTTGCTACCTCCCACTAGGGAGTCTCTTTGGTTGGAGACATGTGGCCGCCATATTTTTGCATCCACTAGTTCGGGCATCCGTGCTCTGAACAAGTCTTGCATGTTTGCACGGGCTACTTTTGCCCTTTGGGACTCGGTCGAGCGTCTTCTTCCCTCTCTTCCAGAGGGTCCCCGTGTTGACCTGGATCGTCTCCTTCATGATGGCCGAGAAATGGCACAATTTACCATTCGGTCGGCCATGGACACCACTGACTCTGTTGGTCGGGCGATGGCCAGGTCCGTTGCTCTGCGTCGCCATGACTGGCTGCGCGATGGCGGTTTCCCTGACAATGTTCGGGAGAGTCTTCGGGATTTGCCATTTGATGGCGTGACCCTTTTTGACAGTCATGCGGACTCAGCAGTCAACCGCCTCATATCTGGGCTCCCATGACTTTGTGTTTTCTAGTCCTTTTGCAGACTTTTATTTTCATGTGCAGTGTTGTCTCTGCTTGTTCTGGGCCCTGGGTTCATGACGTAATACCCAGACGGCCTTTGCGGCTCCCGCCGTTTTTGCCTCTATTTAGTGCAGCTGGTCACCTGATTCTGCTTTCTTTTGAGCTCAAGAGGTGCCCCTAGCTGGGGTTGAGGCTTACCCTATGTGGGGTATTCGTTGGCTATTGTATAGCTACCTTCCTTACACAGAAGGCTTGGTAGGCTCCTCTGGAGTCTTCTTCAAAGGGGTTGTCCTGCGAATGAGACTGTGGTCTCTTTCTGCTGTTGTGGACCTTTCCTTTTCCTCCTTGCGGCCCACAGGTTGGCATCGCTCTATTGCCTATCCGTTGGGGGTCTACGGTTGGTCCGTAGCACTCCCCTGCATCTGTAGATGCTCACTTCTTGAGGTTTCTGCCTCGCCTGCCTCTGCCAGGAGTGTAATTTCAGCTTCGCCCTCCTTGTCTATGTTGGCTGTCCTTATCATCAGCCACTGTCCCTTGGGCCACCTTGTTCTGTTCCGTTCCGGCACAGTTCTTCCGCTGCGGACGTCCTGCCCATGGACGACATCAGGGCGGAGCCTTGGGGCGCTGCCCGCAGGCACGCAGGGCTGGCGGGGCACGATTCTTCTGTGTTCTATGCACGTCAGGTGGATGCTCCCTAGTATTTTCGCTGTCATGGGGTGCTTACGCTTTCCTTACGTTTCTGCGATGGCTGGTTCTACTCTCCTCTCTCCGGGATGGGTAGTACTTTCTCGTAGTTCAGACCTGTCTGGACTTTGTCTATAGACAGTGGCATCCTCGCCACGTACGCCAATGCTGTACATTGCCTTGTGCCCTACTCTCCTGGGCACTTCCCAAGCAGGAGTTTCCTATTCCCCTGCTGCTTCCGCTCAGGAGTTTGTCACACTTCTACTTCGGGCTCCTGCTGCTGCTCTCTGTGGAAGTGTTCTCTTCAGGACACTCACTGTCTTGTGTGGTCTTGTATGTACATCTCTATACAATTCCCTGTTACTCTATGTACGTTTAGTACTGACTCTTTCGTGTACTGCTCAGTCGCCCAGTCTGTCTCGCGTGGACCGTGGCTCCTCCCTGACGGGTGGCTGATGTCGCTTACAGATCTGGACATTGCTCTGTCCGGTTCTGCTGCATCATAGCTGTTGGTACCTATGGTGCGCTCTTGTATTCTTTTATGAAACACATCCTTCATGGCTGTGTCCTTTCTTGATGTACATTCTGACCTACGCTCTACACACAACCAGGGGTCTCGCATACTAGGGTTTCCTTGCTGCGGTGTCCATGGTCTTGGTCTCGGCCTTCTCATGGGAGCAAGCCTTCTGTGTGTGTCCAGCTTGCCAGGTCCCTTCCGCCGGTTGACTACCTGTTGATGCATCTCTCGCATCTGGGCTGTTCTCGCTGCGTTCCATTGTGCATTTCCTTATACATGGTGTGGTTCTAGCGGTACACACGGTCTGCTCATGTGTACTTCTGTCCCTCGCATGCATCTCTCTTCTTGTAGTCATGGTTATATGTCATTCTGCTTGTTGACCTCCGCCCTCTCACATGTCATTTTTGTGAAGGGGCGATTGCGCAATGGCAGGTCTTGTGTCTCTGGTAACACAGGCTCTTCCTGGACATGGGTCGGCATCCTACCACTGCTGTCCAAAGTTTCCTAGCTGGTACGATTTCCACAGTGCTTCTTCCACTGTTGTGCCTGCTCGACCTGTATGCTCTGACTCGGTCATACCGTCTTGTCCTCTCTCTGGGTCTTTGTCTCTTGCAGATCCATCGGATCCAGCGGTTCCATCGGCTCCTATGATCAGTTCACCTTCTTTTGCGCAAGTTATGGACTCTCACATTCCGCACTGACATTCTGGTTCTGTGCTCCCTTTCAACCCTGTCTAAACGAGAGGGCTTTTCATGCCGTCGCTGGACGGCTTGTGATGCCTCTGCCTCCCATTGTTTTCCGCTCCTTACAAAGCTTACTGGTCTGGTGTTGGCCACGCTGGCATTGCTGCCCCCACTGTGTTTAGTCACCTTGTTGACGACTGGGTTCTCTTTGGAACTTGGTGGGGTTCAGTCGCAGACCCGCCTCCTATGGGGTATGGCTTTGGTATCTATTCTAAGTTAAGGAATTTGCGGCTAGATGTCTCTATCAGATGAACGAGTTACTTACCTTCGGTAACGATGTATCTGGTAGAGACACAGTCTAGCCACAGATTCCTTAACGCCCGCCCATCCTCCCCGCTCTGCGAGGACCTTTTCAGGTTGGGTTTTATGCACTCGCCTCCTTCCGAGTGGCTTTTGTCTTCCTGCGGGGTGGCATCTTTCACCTCCCTCCTCGGTAGGATGATTCATTCTGTTTTACTTGTTCTACTCCACCCATTCTCGTGATTGGGCGGTGGGTTCATGTATCCTTCTACATCCCTACACCCTGGTTCTTCCAGTGTGGGGCCTACTAATGTTCTTCTTCCCTCCCTCCCACCTTCTCCATTGCTTTGGGGTCTCTAGTCTCTTGACTCTACTACAGTCAATTAGTTTGGGGTCTATTTGACTGTGCCTCAGTCCATAGATCTCTTACAGGGGATACAGCATTCCTGGTGTTGCCGACCTGTGATAGATCGTCATTACTTATGTGGTTCCGGTCTTTTGTTGCCCTTTACAGTTGGATCTTGGGATTGCAGGCTTCCTGTCGTCTGCCATGATGTTCTTTTCATATGTCGTTTTGCCTTGGGGGAGGGCATAGCCTTCGCTTTTGCAGGGCTGCTTCTCAGAGCGGTGCTCTGCTCTTTCCCTTCAATTGCTTTCAGTATACAGTGCTTGTCACTGTCATTTATGGTGCTGTTTCTCACCATTCGAATCTTTTTGTTTTTGTTTCACTGATTTTTCATCTTTTTCGCACACTGTTCCCATACTCTCATAGTTTCTAGTGGTGGCTCCGCGTTGTGGCGCGGAAAAGTTTCTCCGAAGAAAACTGACGTCAGTGCGCCGGGAGGGACTTGTATGGCTCCGCTGACGTCATGTCCGTGGACGACGTCAGGGCAGAGCCATGCGGCGCCGTCCCCCGGCGCGCAGAGGTGCTGCTGCAAAAAATTCTCCGGATCCAGTCTGATGCCTGGGGATATTCTAAGTTAAGGAATCTGCGGCTAGACTGTGTCTCTTCCAGATACATCGTTACCGAAGGTAAGTAACTCGTTCATTCAGGCTAGAGCGCAGCACGGGGCTCCTGTACACCTTTCCGACGTTGCTTCTCCTTCCCGAGTTCTGAAGTAGATTAACAACGACCTAGCCCAAATCATCCTAGTGGCTCCAGATTGGGCAAGGAGAGTGTGGTATCTGGAACTTCTGGGGATGAGCATATGACTCTGATCAGTCTTCCGCTTTGGGAGAATGTTGAAGCAGCAAGACTGGGTGCAATCTTCATCTCCATGCTTGGAGATTAAGTAGCAGCTGTTGGCTGAATTCAACCTGCCTTCCGAGGTTGTTGAGGTACAGCAGTGCCCACCTAAGGCTCTATGCAAAAACAACAATTGATGGACAGAATGCAGAACAATGTCATACATTCACCCCAGTACAGAGATCTGGGCCTAAATCCATCGTTTTTTTGCTCACCATGCCATTCCAGTTTGAACCCAGCCATATGCAAATCAGTCTTGACCCTGTGCCCCATGGGAACAGTCCAGCCCGAACTGCCAAGCCAGGTCCTCCCTGGACTGGAAACAAACATCCTAGGACCGGTTTCGGGCTTTCAGCCCTCATCAGCCAGGATAGCTTGATTCCAGTGGCATGGAGAGCACGGGACTCACGTCTGAGCATACCCGTCCCACTCGGGTGACAAATGCAAAAACAACAATTGATGGACAGAATGCAGAACAATGTCATACATTCACCCCAGTACAGAGATCTGGGCCTAAATCCATCGTTTTTGCTCACCATGCCATTCCAGTTTGAACCCAGCCATATGCAAATCAGTCTTGACCCTGTGCCCCATGGGAACAGTCCAGCCCGAACTGCCAAGCCAGGTCCTCCCTGGACTGGAAACAAACATCCTAGGACCGGTTTCGGGCTTTCAGCCCTCATCAGCCAGGATAGCTTGATTCCAGTGGCATGGAGAGCACGGGACTCACGTTTGAGCATACCCGTCCCACTCGGGGTGACAAATGCAAAAACAACAATTGATGGACAGAATGCAGAACAATGTCATACATTCACCCCAGTACAGAGATCTGGGCCTAAATCCATCGTTTTTTTGCTCACCATGCCATTCCAGTTTGAACCCAGCCATATGCAAATCAGTCTTGACCCTGTGCCCCATGGGAACAGTCCAGCCCGAACTGCCAAGCCAGGTCCTCCCTGGACTGGAAACAAACATCCTAGGACCGGTTTCGGGCTTTCAGCCCTCATCAGCCAGGATAGCTTGATTCCAGTGGCAGGGAGAGCACGGGACTCACGTCTGAGCATACCCGTCCCACTCGGGGTGACAAATGCAAAAACAACAATTGATGGACAGAATGCAGAACAATGTCATACATTCACCCCAGTACAGAGATCTGGGCCTAAATCCATCGTTTTTTTGCTCACCATGCCATTCCAGTTTGAACCCAGCCATATGCAAATCAGTCTTGACCCTGTGCCCCATGGGAACAGTCCAGCCCGAACTGCCAAGCCAGGTCCTCCCTGGACTGGAAACAAACATCCTAGGACCGGTTTCGGGCTTTCAGCCCTCATCAGCCAGGATAGCTTGATTCCAGTGGCATGGAGAGCACGGGACTCACGTCTGAGCATACCCGTCCCACTCGGGGTGACAAATGCAAAAACAACAATTGATGGACAGAATGCAGAACAATGTCATACATTCACCCCAGTACAGAGATCTGGGCCTAAATCCATCGTTTTTTTGCTCACCATGGACGGAGCGTTAGAGCAAATCAAACACTCACCCCCAGTCCCGTGAGTCCAGACGTGGGTCCCTTGCTCACTTTGCCACTGGATTCAAGCAAGCCTGGCTGATGACGGCTGAAATGCCAGAAACCGGTCCTAGGATGCTTGTTTCCGGTCCAGGGAAGACATGGCTTGGCAGTTCGGGCTGGACTGTTCCCATGAGGCACAGGGTCAGACTGATTTGCATATGGCCATGTCTGAACTGGGGTGGTGGAGTGAGCTAAAGAATGATGATGGATTAAACCCAGATCAGTTGACTGGGGGTGAGTGTTTGATTGGCTCAAACGTTCCGTCCATCATCCCCTTTTGTATCGCTTTGGTCGCCCTAAGTTGGCGGGGGTATGCCCAGACGTGGGTCCCTTGCTCACTTTGCCACTGGATTCAAGCAAGCCTGGCTGATGACGGCTGAAATGCCAGAAACCGGTCCTAGGATGCTTGTTTCCGGTCCAGGGAAGACATGGCTTGGCAGTTCGGGCTGGACTGTTCCCATGAGGCACAGGGTCAGACTGATTTGCATATGGCCATGTCTGAACTGGGGTGGTGGAGTGAGCTAAAGAATGATGATGGATTAAACCCAGATCAGTTGACTGGGGGTGAGTGTTTGATTGGCTCAAACGTTCCGTCCATCATCCCCTTTGTATCGCTTTGGTCGCCCTAAGTTGGCGGGGGTATGCCCAGACGTGGGTCCCTTGCTCACTTTGCCACTGGATTCAAGCAAGCCTGGCTGATGACGGCTGAAATGCCAGAAACCGGTCCTAGGATGCTTGTTTCCGGTCCAGGGAAGACATGGCTTGGCAGTTCGGGCTGGACTGTTCCCATGAGGCACAGGGTCAGACTGATTTGCATATGGCCATGTCTGAACTGGGGTGGTGGAGTGAGCTAAAGAATGATGATGGATTAAACCCAGATCAGTTGACTGGGGGTGAGTGTTTGATTGGCTCAAACATTCCGTCCATCATCCCCTTTTGTATCGCTTTGGTCGCCCTAAGTTGGCGGGGGTATGCCCAGACGTGGGTCCCTTGCTCACTTTGCCACTGGATTCAAGCAAGCCTGGCTGATGACGGCTGAAATGCCAGAAACCGGTCCTAGGATGCTTGTTTCCGGTCCAGGGAAGACATGGCTTGGCAGTTCGGGCTGGACTGTTCCCATGAGGCACAGGGTCAGACTGATTTGCATATGGCCATGTCTGAACTGGGGTGGTGGAGTGAGCTAAAGAATGATGATGGATTAAACCCAGATCAGTTGACTGGGGGTGAGTGTTTGATTGGCTCAAACGTTCCGTCCATCATCCCCTTTTGTATCGCTTTGGTCGCCCTAAGTTGGCGGGGGTATGCCCAGACGTGGGTCCCTTGCTCACTTTGCCACTGGATTCAAGCAAGCCTGGCTGATGACGGCTGAAATGCCAGAAACCGGTCCTAGGATGCTTGTTTCCGGTCCAGGGAAGACATGGCTTGGCAGTTCGGGCTGGACTGTTCCCATGAGGCACAGGGTCAGACTGATTTGCATATGGCCATGTCTGAACTGGGGTGGTGGAGTGAGCTAAAGAATGATGATGGATTAAACCCAGATCAGTTGACTGGGGGTGAGTGTTTGATTGGCTCAAACGTTCCGTCCATCATCCCCTTTTGTATCACCTAAGGCTCTAAGCATGAAGTAACAATTTACACTGACCGTACAAAACTACGTTTCTTGCGTTCAGCAAAAGCATTGTCCACAAGGAAGCTATGCTTGACAACATTCATTAACTAACATGAATTTGTTAGAATGTTCTGACCTGGAAGAAAGAATGTCAAAGCAGATGTACTGTTTCATCTCAGGCAATTTGGCCACAGCTATGACAAACCGCAAAAATGGCTATTTGTCATCACAGAGGGGTCTTTTATTGACTTGGTGATAGGTAATGACTTTCATCTTCAAGAATGGAAGAAAACGAGAATCTGGATAGAATTGATGGTCATGGGCCACCTCTTGCATTGATCAAGAAGGTATTTTCCAAAGGGGAAAATGATTGAACTAACCCACTCCTTTTTTTGCAAGAAATTGCATTGTTATGGCCTTCGTCCAACACATTGCATGCCTTCATGATTTACCACCAATCATTATCAGTGATAGAGGCTTAGAGTTTGTATTATGGCTTTAAACATTGTTGTGCATGTCTGTTGATATTGACAACTGTTTCTTGTCTGCCTTTGGTCTCCGAGTTGATGGGCACACAGAAAATGTAAACCAGTGTATGGAACCATGTTTACATTTTCTCATGGCAACTGTCTTTAATGGCTTTTCGCGCTCTTGATCTTGCTGAATTTGTTGATAATAGCACACCACAGACATCTACAGAGGTATCCCACTTTTATTGCTTCACTGGGCAAAATCCTAAAATTATACCACTTGAGCAGTCCTAGAAACCCAGTACTCCGGTACTTACCCACCATGAACAACTGTAAGGCAATTAGGAAGCGGTTCAGCAAAATCTAGAACAAGCCAAAAACCAATACAAGTGGCAAGTTGACAGCCATCACTAGTCTGGCCTTTGCCAGAAGGGGATCAAGAGTGGTTTTCCATGAAACACTTAAGTTTGAAAGTATCATTAAAGTTTCATCCTCGGTTCTTTAGACCTTACAAAGTGATCTGTATCATTAATCCTGTGACAGTTGTATTAGATTTTACTGCTGCTGTACCTGTTCACTCAGCTTTTCATGTGTTACTCTTGAAATGATATAGCAACAACACTTGAGATGCTGTATCCTGCTTCTAGTAGGGGCGGATGGATACATTGCATATGAATTATGGATTGTACTCTATTCTAAACAAGTTTCTAGTTGAATGTTTTATCTCTAGTGGAAAGGTTACCACACAGAAGATTGTTCAATTGCAAATAGGGTCAACAGTACCAATGTGAGTATCAGTTGGCCCATTCCCTTTTGCCCTGTAGAATTTTTCCAGGCAAGGAAGAATGGAGCAGCTTTTAGGGGACTTCCTGCACAATTGGCCATTGTTCACCATCGAAAAATGAGGCTGGAAATGGACCAGGACAGGTGTTGCTGGTCTCAGTGCTCTGTTTGGAATTGCAATAAAGATGGAGGGTCAACTGGCTGGTGCCCCACAGCATTTTCCATAGAGAAGCTGGGCATCTGAAAGCATTGCAAAGAAACGTCCTGGACACCCAGCAAGGCCAAAAGGGACAAAAAGAGAAAAGACACAATTCACTTACCAAACTTCAGCAAGGCAGGGCAGTTTGATGGGGGTATTTTGGGGCAGAATGTAATTTTCTGGCCTTTAGGCAAGACTGGAAATATAAAATTCAATCATAGACACGTCACCACTTAGACAAGACAAGTGAAGTGTGAAAGAATAAAAAAAGAGAAATTCATCATCTACCCTGCCCTTGTGAAGGTCACGGATGGAGTCTAAAAGCACCGTCTCAGTCATTGGACACAGATGGAAGGGGCCGTGGACACCTTGGAAGCACTAAACGACCCCAGTGTAAAAATGATAAAAGTGTGAGTAACCTCTCCCCCCACTTAAGCAGTGGGGGGGGGGGGGTTGCTGTTAGATTGAGATTGGGGGTTGAACCATTCCTGAAATAGTAAGAAATTAGTCCTTTGTGAGGCTGAAGACAGCAGTCAGTGACAATGCTGCTATATAAACAAGCATTGAATGAGAATTGTTGGTTCTCATTTTGAAATAGTGACATACAGACACGAAGACAAATGACCCATGCTCAATAGACAACTTTTTTTTTACATGTGTTTCGAAAATGGATGAATGGAAATATATCAAACCAACAAAATGCGTCAAATATCAAATACATGCAAGCACTACGTAGCTATTAAGTATGGTGCACTTTCATTCATCCTTTTTTGTTTTTCATGGCTAAGGTTAGTTCCTTTTTAAAACTGAAAAACAGTTGTTTTTTGCAACTCATGTGTACATTGTCTACATTTTTGTATTGTGTTTTACCAAACTTTGGTATATATCCCTGAATTGGGGACAAAGTGATTAATGACGCAAAACTGGGTTTGCTTTGATTATTGCGTCCACCCAAATTATTGAAGCTCAAATGCTTCCCCTGCTACATGTATAATGTGCATAAGCCTATTATTGCACAAACTACAAAAGATTCTAAGATTCCTAATTAATTCACAGTTAGCCTGTCTTTGGAAAGCAAGTCATATGCCATTTGTAAATTCTGAACATGATTGCCCCTTTTTTAATGGTGAGTACCGTAACGTTATAGTTTGTTCTTTGTATTCTTATACAGCCTCCTTCCAGAAACAATGATTGGCAGTGTCTGTTGCATCACTCCATTGGTATATTACCGACAAATTCTTGGTGATGTGCTGCTGAAGGACAGAACATGCATGCAAAATACAGGTAAAGTAGCAACAGGTATTGTAATATATAATTCAAAATAATTTTTCTGAACCTGTTTTGAAACCAAATATTGGTGTAGTCATCATTCCAGAGAGGGTTGAAATTGGTATTTAACATTGAAGGGATGAGCAGGTATCTGGAATAAAAGAATGTTAGGTTTACCAAACAGAGTCCTGTCATCTATAAGAAGCCATTGCTGCAGACGTTGCAATTGGCAATGAGGATTAAAAGAACTTTCAAGTTTGATAAGAATTGAGGAGTTCTTGATAGAGACTTCTAACTACAGGCTCCTCACCTTGAGAATTTTCTCCAAGCGCCAGGCGGGATCTGGAAACTTTTGATAGCAATTCCCTCATGCATCGGTTGGTGGCATTATGGGATCCTGCTACTGATTTCTCCCATCCCGACCTGACTTCGGGAACTTTATATCTGCGCCACCTCCACATGCTTACATCAGTTCTTTTCTTCCCACACCTTACAACGCAGGTTTGGAGCTCATTGAATCCTCTCTACACTGACAGAGATTTCTTTTCCTCAAAGATTTTTTCCAATGTTCATTATGTCCCCTCCTAAAATGATTGGCTTTACACCATGTATTGATTGCAACTGCTAGATTATGGTGACAAACACCCACGATGTCTTTCTCTTTTGCCTCGGCTCCAGGCACGACTCTTAATTGTGCAACTGCTGCACCACGATGAACAAAAAGGTCCTCTCCGACCACTAAGCCAAACTTGCCATTGCTGAATTTAGGAGAAAGTCAGAGAAGGCATGGGCTCGGTTGACGTCGAGGGCGCAGATGCACTCTTGTTCCTGAGGCCGATCTTGCAACCAATCATTGTTGAATTTGCGCAGTTCAGGTAAGTCTAAGAAAAAAAAACACAAGAGGTCAAAGCACCCCTTCGTCCCGACACTCCCACTACTCAGAGTCGCGTGATGCCCTGGGCACCTCTAGGCCACACAGCCGGTCTTCTGTTTCGAACCTGATTGTGATGCTTGTCCCGATATGCTAAGACCTCCCTGGGCCATTGGCAAAACCTCAACAGCTCCGTGAGCTCAAGCAGACTGTAGACAACATCTTTGGTGCTCCACCAGTTCCCTCTGGGAAGCCTTTGGGTTCATAGGATATGTGGTGGTCTCCAGTCGGATTACCACCAATGGATCTGCCCCAACCCCAACTGCGCCACTTGCCTTGCTTCGAGGCTGGCCCCTTCTCTGAGCCCAGTTCCACCAAATTCAGTTCCGGCACCATGCCCGAACTGCATTCTGCGCCGCGGCAGACACCGCAACCCGAGGTCTCAACTTCGGCTCCGACGTCACTGATGCTGGAGTTAATATTTTTGTCAGACTCTGAGGGTCAGAATCCACACCCCACGAGGTCACAGCCTTATCACCTATTCTCCTTCACGGACCCTCAAACGTCGCATCAGCTGGTTGATGATGATGAAAACAGTGGCACCCCTATGATGATGAGAACATTTTCCTGGACTTGGGCTGAACACCTCACTATACATTGGTTTATCTTCCCCAAAGCCAGGTATGGTGACAGAGGAGTCCGCCTCCTTTGTAAAAGCCATATGGTGAGTGGCAGAAGTGTTGGACCTTAACCTGCCTACCACAGAGGTGAAAACAAGTGTCTTGACAGATGTGCTTAACCTTGAGCAAACAAATCAGGAACCTCGTCTGCCCTTTAATAAAGCCCTCATTGATGTCCTGGTGAGCACATTGACAAAGCCAGAATCTTGTCTGCCAATTAATAGGCAAGTAGCAAGGAGATCCAGACTTTCTTCTCCATCATCCTACTCCTGAGAGCTTGGTGGTGCAGGTGTATACGAGTCGCCTCAACTGAAATACCTTCCCAACAATGCCACCTGATAGGGAATTGAAGTGATTGAAAACATTCACCAAACTGATGTTTTGTTCTGCCAGCCCTGCACCTAGGTCTACCAATACATCTTGCCAACTAGGCAGATAGTCGCATGCATTGTGGGACAGAGTAGCATATATCTTGCTATCCCAGATGACATCCTTCCAACTCTACAGCATCTCATCATGGATGGTCAGTGTAGGAAGGTGGAATCTGACTATATGGTTGCCCCCACTTTTTTTCTGGTGTTTTGCTGGTTTATGACTTAGTTGGACTGGGATCCTGCTATTCAGGGCCCCAGTCTATCTGCTTTCTCTGTAAAAAGGTTTCCATGTGCCTTAGGCACATCTCTGATTGGAATCTGGAGTGCCCTTATAAGTCCCTAGTATATGGTATACTATGTACCAAGGGCATAGGTACCTCAGAGGCCTGCCAGGGGCTGCAGCATGTATTATGCCACCCCTGGAAGGCCATCCAAACTGACACCACAGGTCTGCTACTGCAGCCTGGGTAAGGTGGTGCATGCACTCCTTACTGTGATATAGGTTACCTATATCACTAAATACATACACACATATAACCCTATAAGTCACTCCTAAGGCAGGCCTTATCAATCCTAAAGGCAGAGTGCATGGTTCCTATGTGAGAGGGTGCCCCTGCATGAGCAGGGCCCCTCTGCAGCGTTCGGAGACCATCTCTGATGCTGTTTGTAGTGCAGCCTGACCATATACTCTTAAGCGCATTATATCCTCGCGGTAAAATGCTAACTTTGGAATGGCTGCACCTAAACATGTCGTGTTTGGTGTCAAACATCTTGGAATACTACCCCCCGCCAATCCTGGCGGCGGGGGTAGCATTCCACCCTTCTAGAGGGAAAGACATGTTAACTCTGGCTTACCCGGTAACTTCTTTCTGAAGCCCTGGCATCACAAAATGGATGCTGCTGCCACAGACACAAGTCTGGCCTCCTGCTGCTGGACGAAACTCCGGCAGGGGAGGCCTGGACAATAGGTTTCCTGTTGCAGGGAGGTGTGACCTCCTCCCCAGACAGGATAATGTGTATTGGGGCTGGGTGGGTGCACTCTTAGAGTGCTTTGAAGTCCTGCACTGGGGGAGCAAAAGGCTCCTCTGTGCATATGCCAGTTAAAACCAGCTCAGGGGCTACCTGCCCCTGCTCTGGCGCGAAACTGGACAAAGGGAAGTGGGTGTAGCCACCCCTCCCTTGACCCTCCCATAGGTGGGGTCATAGAGTTAGTCCCTCCCTGTTTTACTGGTTAAAATGGGGAACCCTTGCCACAGCAAGATTAGATTATACCTGGACGAAACTCTGACACGGAATCCTGGACCTTCGACGCTCTACGACAAGATTAGAGGACTGAAGAATCTCCCTTGGGGTCAAGGAGTGACTCCCCTGCTTGGCAGGCACCAAAGAAGCATCTGTCCGGTTCGCATTACTGAAGCTCCCGTCGGACGCCGAAGTCATCGCATCACCAGAGGTGGATTCTCAGACTTCCCCGAGGCTACCCTGAGTCCCCAGCAAAGCTGAGGCCCGTGGCTATCGTGGGTGACTTGAGACCGTGACCCCTGGACACCGAGCACACTTGCAAGTGCACCATCTTCTGGGTCTCCCAAGAAGTCGTGCTTTGGGCTCCGAGTAGCCCTAGCCTCCAGCAACACCTGCACCGAAGATCACTGGCCCCCACTCCACGAGTGTCCTGTAAGCCAGCTCCACGTGCGGCGTCACGAGGCTCCTTCGCGGTCGCTAGCCCGTTGGCTAGTAGCCCTTAACGAAGGCCAATCTTTTCTTTACTTGGCATCCTGGTTGCTCCAGGCCTGCCCTCACTTACCCTCGCTGGGTGAGTTCCCCAGACCTTGCTGGTCTGCATCATCGACGATCTACATCTTACTCGAGACTTGCCGTTGCCAAGGCTTGTTGGGTCCAATCCGGTCGCCGACACCTCAGCACTCGACAGACCTCGAGCAACAGCCCGAATCCTGCTCCTGGTCGCCGACAACGCCTCCCGGACCTCGTGGCTGAAGAGTCAAGACTACCGTCACCGCACCTGAAGCACTCGACATCGGTGGGCATCTGTCCATCGCCTTCCTGGTCACTGGCTAGTGACCCAGACTCTGTCCCCTCTGCTTTCAGGTTCTTCAGAACTCCGATCCACTCTTGGATCCACCCGGACACTTTTCTCCTGGTCGCCAGCAGCACTTTGCAGCAGATCGCCATACGAAACGACGACGAAACCCGACCCCGAAAGGCACCTATGCACCCGGCTTCCCTGGGTGAGGTAACACGAGTACTCCGGTGCTCCCGTGGGTAGAGACTCTTCAAAGTCCTAGATCTCAAAGGGTTTTGTCCTAGTCCTCTTTAAGTGTCCCTTTCCTCTATTTTCCCGATCCCGACTTTCTCCATAGAAGTTAACGGTGTATCGCGGTTGTGTATTTACACTGCACGCGTCTCCCGTGGGTCCCCTGTGTCACTACCTTGGGTGGTTCCTTGTGGTCCAAGCACTTCTAGAGGCTCTAGGCCTAGTGTCTAGTTCAGTCGTGGTTCGCATACCACTTTATTGGTATATGGTTTGGTACGCCCCTAGGGCCCAAACGTGTATTTGTGCTACTACTGTGATTGAAAATCTTATAACCTATGTACTTCGAACTCTAGCCTCATAAAGAGACTAGAGGGGTGTGTTTAGTAATAAATACATATATTTTGAATATATACCTGGTGTGGTGCTCTTTCATTTGGTCACTCAAGAGATTATAGACTGGTAAAACAAGCTGCTTTACATTCCTTCAAGACTTAGCCTGAAGGCTGCTCTCCATAGCTACCACTAGGATAGCTTTCAATAAGGTTGTCTTTAACCTACCTACCATAAGAGTCGATTTGGACTGGTGCAAGGTGCCCACTATAATTAGTGGACAGCATATGCCAGGCCAACTTCTCACAGTCAGGATGCGGCAAAGCATTCCGTTCATTCAGGCTTGGACACAACAGACTATCTGGGTAGGACAGTTGGAACCAGTGTGGTGCTTTGGCGACACGCTTGAATTTGCTCCTCGGTTTTCGATAAAGATGTTCATCAGTCCCTCATGGACATGTCCTTTGACGACTTTAGGCTGTTTGATGCAAAGGCGGATTCGGCCTCAGAAAGATTCAAAGAGAACAAAGCCACTGCTCACTCCCTAGGCCTAACCCTGCCAGTTCGGCAGATGTCCCAACAACTTTGCCCCTTTCAAGCCTTCTGAAGGGGATCCAAACAGTGGCAGCGCTAGAACAAGCCTCAGCAACTACTGACCTCTCAGTCCTTTTGGGTAGAGGTCGGGGATCAAGCCAACAGCCTTCAGGCATCACTCCAGCCCGAGCCCTAGCCCCCTCCTCCCTTTGCTGCTGTAAAACCACTTTAATTAGCCCTTGGCAGCTCACGATCACCCAGTGGAAAATCATATCAACTTTTACTTCCCCGGGTGAAGGAGTATCCTAGCCGACCAATAGGCGCTCTGAAGTGTAGATCATGGTTACACCCTACCAATCCTGTCCTTTCCCCAGGGCATACCTCCAGCACCACAACACCTCGTGGGTGACCACATGTCTATACTCTGCAGAGAAGTTCATGTCTCTTGGCCAAGGGAGCAATAGGAAGGGTGCTGCTTCACAGATTGTGACTGACTGTTATTCTCTGGTACCAAAAAAGGATGAAGGCCTTCACCCCATCCTCGATCTTTGCCCTCTGAACTTCTTCCTCTGAACTTCGTCCTCTTGAAGGACAAGTTCAAAATGCTCATTCTGGCCCAAGTCCTACCTACCCTGTACCAGGAGAATGGATGGTCACATTGGATTTACAGGACGCCTGTTTTCACGTGTCCATCCCGCAATCCTACAGACATTACTAGCGGTTTCAGGAAGAGTGCTTTGAATTCTCTGTGCTCCCCTCTGGCCTTACGAGTTCACCTCGGATGTTCATGAAGGTGATAGTGGTGGTGGCAGCACATCTATGGAGATTGGGAATATCAGTCTTCTCATACCTCATCGACTGGCTACTGAAGGTGGGTTTGCCTCAAGCAGTCGTAAGCCTCTTCTAGAAATGGGCCGACCTGTTGATATTGTTGGGTTTCTCCATCAAACCTGAAGTCAAACCTGAACTCCTTCACAACTCTTCCCCTTCATTGGGCCATCATGGTTACGGTGCTCTTCCGAGCCGTCCCTCTGCCTCGATAAGCTTAGGACAGTGAGAGAGGTTCTGAGGCTCCTGGACCCTCGGCCTCCTGCTTGTGGACCACGCCAACTGGCACATGCAGCTCTGCAGTGGGATCGGAAATCTCAGTGGGCTCAGCACAAATTAGACTTGTCGGAATTTCTCCAGGTGTCACTCTCTCTCTCTCTCCCTCTTCCTACCCGACCCAGAGCTAACATTTGTCACAAATGCATCATTGCTGGGTTGCCGAGGTCATCTGGGAAAGGTAGAGACCAAAGGACTCTGGTCTCCTGTGGAGACTCACCTTTATATCAACTTGCTCGAATTGTGAGCAATTCGCTTGGCGCTGCAGGGTTCCATCCGACCATCAAGGAGATGGTTACAGATGCTCACAGACAACACAACTGCCATATGGTACTGCAACAAACAGGGCAGCATGGGTTGTGGTTCTTGTGTTAGAAGGCCCTGCATCTCTGCAAATGGCTGAACACTCAGAGCATCTTCCTGGTTGCACAACACCCAGCGGGACAGTACAACACTACATAGCGGATCACAAATGGCAGCTGCACTTGGAAGTGGTATAGGGCATCTTCCAACAGTGGGTATTTGGGTCCGATGTTGTGGAGGGATTTGTAGGCATGTGTGAGTAGCTTGAACGTTACTCTCTTCTCGACGGGGAGCCACTGGAGGTCTCGCAGGTGTTGGCTCATGTGCTCCCCATGGATTAGGAGAGTCTGGTACCCGGAACTTCTGATGGATACATCTGCCTGTGGATTCCTCACCTTTTGAATATACCCCATGAGCAGCATTCCCCAGACAATTTTCTCCATAGCTCTCCCACGTCGAAGAGGACGTCACAATACCATGACTCCATACGCAACTCCGGGTGACGTCATCGGAGCCATAAGAAGGACTCGTCGGTGTGCTGACGTCAGTTCCCTTTTTTCTGCTCCGTCGACGGTTAACGGTTTTTCTAGGCTCTCATTTTTAGGTGAGATTTCTTTTCTTCTGTGGGTGCAACTTTGTTGCGGGTGAAGATGTCTCCGCCAAGGAAGTCTAGTTTTAAATGCTGCAGGGAATGCGACAGTCTGATGTCCATCACTGACCCGCATGAAGACTGTGTCTGGTGTTTGTCGTCGGACCATGACGTTGAAGCCTGCTCATCATGTCGCCAGATGAATCTGAAGGCCTTGACGGAAAGGGAGGCGAAGCTGTATGGCGAAGGCAAAGAGGTAGAAGAGAGGTCGTCTGAGGTCTCGAGTCGTTCGGAGTCTCCGTCTCCCTACACTTCGAGGTCGTCAAAAGAAATCTTAGGAAGAAGCAGTGTCATGGGTCTCGACTTTGTTCTTCAGATCCAAAACCTCAGGAAGAAAGAGAACCGACTCCATCTCTGAGGATGTCTCTGGCTTCATCCCCGGCTCCAAGGTCGATGACTCCAACGGAACGACGTTTACCGGAGCCGGATTTGGATCCAGTGGACCATCCACCACCTCTGGCGCCAGTGCCCTCGAACCAGGAGCAGTAGTATCCACCATTAACGGCTCCTGGATCCAATCCTTTCTGAATGCTATGTTAAGCATTTTTACGAGGGCTGGGACTCCATCTGGTGTGCCTGTAGGCCCCATGGGTCCACTTTTGTATTCTCTCGGAGGATTTCTTGCCCATTTTTATTGCAGGCACCTTTTATGCCTTTTATGCCCACGACTGGTGGACTGGCCTCCACAGGCGCCAAGACAGCAGACACGTTGCCACTACAGGAAGGGCGAGAATCTTTAATGCCGCATGAACCCTCATCGATACAAAAGGGGATGATGGACGGAACGTTTGAGCCAATCAAACACTCACCCCCAGTCAACTGATCTGGGTTTAATCCATCATCATTCTTTAGCTCACTCCACCACCCCAGTTCAGACATGGCCATATGCAAATCAGTCTGACCCTGTGCCTCATGGGAACAGTCCAGCCCGAACTGCCAAGCCATGTCTTCCCTGGACCGGAAACAAGCATCCCAGGACCGGTTTCTGGCATTTCAGCCGTCATCAGCCAGGCTTGCTTGAATCCAGTGGCAAAGTGAGCAAGGGTCCCAAGTCTGGGCATAGCCCCGCCAACTTAGGGCGACCAAAGCGATACAAAAGGGGATGATGGACGGAACGTTTGAGCCAATCAAACACTCACCCCCAGTCAACTGATCTGGGTTTAATCCATCATCATTCTTTAGCTCACTCCACCACCCCAGTTCAGACATGGCCATATGCAAATCAGTCTGACCCTGTGCCTCATGGGAACAGTCCAGCCCAAACTGCCAAGCCATGTCTTCCCTGGACCGGAAACAAGCATCCCAGGACCGGTTTCTGGCATTTCAGCCGTCATCAGCCAGGCTTGCTTGAATCCAGTGGCAAAGTGAGCAAGGGACCCACGTCTGGGCATACCCCGCCAACTTAGGGCGACCAAAGCGATACAAAGGGGATGATGGACGGAACGTTTGAGCCAATCAAACACTCACCCCCAGTCAACTGATCTGGGTTTAATCCATCATCATTCTTTAGCTCACTCCACCACCCCAGTTCAGACATGGCCATATGCAAATCAGTCTGACCCTGTGCCTCATGGGAATAGTCCAGCCCGAACTGCCAAGCCATGTCTTCCCTGGACCGGAAACAAGCATCCCAGGACCGGTTTCTGGCATTTCAGCCGTCATCAGCCAGGCTTGCTTGAATCCAGTGGCAAAGTGAGCAAGGGACCCACGTCTGGACTCACGGGACTGGGGGTGAGTGTTTGATTTGCTCTAACGCTCCGTCCATCATCCCCTTTGGTATCGCTTTGTTCGCCCTAAGTTGGCAGGGTATGCCCAGACGTGGGTCCCTTGCTCACTTTGCCACTGGATTCAAGATAGCCTGGCTGATGAGGGTTTTGAACCCGAAACCGGTCCCAGGATGCTTGTTTCCGGTCCAGGGAAGACATGGCTTGGCAGTTCGGGCTGGACTGTTCCCATGAGGCACAGGGTCAGACTGATTTGCATATGGCCATGTCTGAACTGGGGTGGTGGAGTGAGCTAAAGAATGATGATGGATTAAACCCAGATCAGTTGACTGGGGGTGAGTGTTTGATTTGCTCTAACGCTCCGTCCATCATCCCCTTTGGTATCGCTTTGTTCGCCCTAAGTTGGCAGGGTATGCCCAGACGTGGGTCCCTTGCTCACTTTGCCACTGGATTCAAGATAGCCTGGCTGATGAGGGTTTTGAACCCGAAACCGGTCCCAGGATGCTTGTTTCCGGTCCAGGGAAGACATGGCTTGGCAGTTCGGGCTGGACTGTTCCCATGAGGCACAGGGTCAGACTGATTTGCATATGGCCATGTCTGAACTGGGGTGGTGGAGTGAGCTAAAGAATGATGATGGATTAAACCCAGATCAGTTGACTGGGGGTGAGTGTTTGATTTGCTCTAACGCTCCGTCCATCATCCCCTTTGGTATCGCATGAACCCTCATTGGCACAATCTGGATCCAAACTGACGCTGCGTCATTTGGATCTGAACTAACCCTGCGTCGACCGGATCGGACTTCTCTGCTTCAACCACCTTCTGATCAGCCTATGGCGCCAGTGCCAAAGTCGCCGCTGTAGGAAGGTGGAATCTGACTATATGGTTGCCCCCACTTTTTTTATGGTGTTTTGCTGGTTTATGACTTAGTTGGACTGGGATCCTGCTGAATTCAGGGCCCCAGTCTATCTGCTTTCTCTGTAAAAGGTTTCCATGTGCCTTAGGCACATCTCTGATTGGAATCTGGAGTGCCCTTATAAGTCCCTAGTATATGGTATACTATGTACCAAGGGCATAGGTACCTCAGAGGCCTGCCAGGGGCTGCAGCATGTATTATGCCCCCCTGGAAGGCCATCCAAACTGACACCACAGGTCTGCTACTGCAGCCTGGGTAAGGTGGTGCATGCACCTCTTACTGTGATATAGGTTACCTATATCACTAAATACATACACACATATAAACCTATAAGTCACTCCTAAGGCAGGCCTTATCAATCCTAAAGGCAGAGTGCATGGTTCCTATGTGAGAGGGTGCCCCTGCATGAGCAGGGCCCCTCTGCAGCGTTCGGAGACCATCTCTGATGCTGTTTGTAGTGCAGCCTGACCATATACTCTTAAGCGCATTATATCCTCGCGGTAAAATGCTAACTTTGGAATGGCTGCACCTAAACATGTCGTGTTTGGTGTCAAACATCTTGGAATACTACCCCCCCGCCAATCCTGGCAGCGGGGGTAGCATTCCACCCTTCTAGAGGGAAAGACATGTTAACTCTGGCTTACCCGGTAACTTCTTTCTGAAGCCCTGGCATCACAAAATGGATGCTGCTGCCACAGACACAAGTCTGGCCTCCTGCTGCTGGACGAAACTCCAGCAGGGGAGGCCTGGACAATAGGTTTCCTGTTGCAGGGAGGTGTGACCACCTCCCCAGACAGGATAATGTGTATTGGGGCTGGGTGGGTGCACTCTTAGAGTGCTTTGAAGTCCTGCACTGGGGGAGCAAAAGGCTCCTCTGTGCATATGCCAGTTCAAACCAGCTCAGGGGCTACCTGCCCCTGCTCTGGCGCGAAACTGGACAAAGGGAAGTGGGTGTAGCCACCCCTCCCTTGACCCTCCCATAGGTGGGGTCATAGAGTTAGTCCCTCCCTGTTTTACTGGTTAAAATGGGGAACCCTTGCCACAGCAAGATTAGATTATACCTGGACGAAACTCTGAAACTGAATCCTGGACCTTCGACGCTCTACGACAAGATTAGAGGACTGAAGAATCTCCCTTGGGGTCAAGGAGTGACTCCCCTGCTTGGCAGGCACCAAAGAAGCATCTGTCCGGTTCGCATTTCTGAAGCTCCCGTCGGACGCCGAAGTCATCGCATCACCAGAGGTGGATTCTCAGACTTCCCCGAGGCTACCCTGAGTCCCCAGCAAAGCTGAGGCCCGTGGCTATCGTGGGTGACTTGAGACCGTGACCCCTGGACACCGAGCACATTTGCAAGTGCATCATCTTCTGGGTCTCCCAAGAAGTCGTGCTTTGGGCTCCGAGTAGCCCTAGCCTCCAGCACCACCTGCACCGAAGATCACTGGCCCCCACTCCACGAGTGTCCTGTAAGCCAGATCCACGTGCGGCGTCACGAGGCTCCTTCGCGGTCGCTAGCCCGTTGGCTAGTAGCCCTTAACGAAGGCCAATCCTTTTCTTACTTGGCATCCTGGTTGCTCCAGGCCTGCCCTCACTTACCCTCGCTGGGTGAGTTCCACAGACCTTGCTGGTCTGCACCATCGACGATCTACATCTTCACCGAGACTTGCCGTTGCCAAGGCTTGTTGGGTCCAATCCGGTCGCCGACACCTCAGCACTCGACAGACATCGTGTACCAGCCCGAATCCTGCTCCTGGTCGCCGACAACGCCTCCTGGACCTCGTGGCTGAAGAGTCAAGACGACCGTCAACGCACCTGAAGCACTCGACATCGGTGGGCAGCTGTCCATCGCCTTCCTGGTCACTGGCTAGTGACCCAGACTCTGTCCCCTCTGCTTTCAGGTTCACCAGAACTCCGATCCACTCTTGGATCCACCCGGACACTTTTCTCTTGGCCGCCAGCAGCACTTTGCAGCAGATCGCCATTCGAATCGACGACGAAACCCGACCCCGAAAGGCACCTATGCACCCGGCTTCCCTGGGTGAGGTAACACGAGTACTCCGGTGCTCCCGTGGGTAGAGACTCTTCAAAGTCCTAGATCTCAAAGGGTTTTGTCCTAGTCCTCTTTTAAGTGTCCCTTTTCTCTATTTTCCCGATCCCGACTTTCTCCATAGAAGTTAACGGCGTATCGCGGTTGTGTATTTACACTGCACGCGTCTCCCGTGGGTCCCCTGTGTCACTACCTTGGGTGGTTCCTTGTGGTCCAAGCACTTCTAGAGGCTCTAGGCCTAGTGTCTAGTTCAGTCGTGGTTCGCATACCATTTTTTTTGTTATATGGTTTGGTACGCCCCTAGGGCCCAAACGTGTATTTGTGCTATGACTGTGATTTAATAACTTATAACTTATGTACTTCGAACTCTAGCCTCATAAAGAGACTAGAGGGGTGTGTTTAGCAATAAATACATATATTTTGAATATATACCTGGTGTGGTGCTCTTTCATTTGGTCACTCAAGAGATTATAGACTGGTAAAACAAGCTGCTTTACATTCCTTCAAGACTTAGCCTGAAGGCTGCTCTCCATAGCTACCACTAGGATAGCTTTCAATAAGGTTGTCTTTAACCTATCTCCAATAAGGGGTTGTTTGGACTGGTGCAAGGTGCCCACTATAATTAGTGGACAGCATATGCCAGGCCAACTTCTCACATTGGTGTGCAGCGTGTGGGATTCCAGCTTGCTATTGTTTTACCAGATAATCCCAATTGAATTGATCAACTGAAAACCACTAAAGGTACCTAAGGTACATATAATTTAAGCTTAGAATACAGTAAGTTCTACTGAACTTAGAGTTGTGTGTTAAGGGATAGCACAACCCTTTCTACAACTCAAGAGAGTTTAGTAGGCCACACTAGAGTAGGTAGTGCATACACCACACCACACTAGTAATGTCTTTAAGGGCAGGATCCAAAGAATCCTTGCAGGAAGCCATTCAGCTTCCACCCTCCAAGTATGATACACTCCCATTCTTGGAATTGAGAGCTTTATGTAACTTGAGATAAATAAGGACAGGCCAAAGCCCCACCACCCAACACCTCAAGGAGTTGTTGGTGGCTTATGACCTTAGTAAGCCTGTAGGGACTGAAGGGGTAGGAGCTGAGGGTGGGGCAGGAGAAGAGGAGGACGCTAGGGGTACCAATACCCCCAGCCCCCCCTCTGAAACTGGCCAGGAGGGTGACAATGACCCTGACCTGGAAAACCCAATCCCTCCTGTGGATGATGATGAGGATGATCAGGATGATGCCCTCTTTGTCCCCCCAGGAAGGATTAAGAGTGTGCCCAGGAAGTCTAGATCTCCTTCTCAGGAGTCTAACCACTCTGGCACCTCTATAGGGAGCTCTGTCTCATCTCACAGGAGGGAATCCTCTCATGAGAGAAGAGCCAGACTGGTCCAGTATGAGGAAACTCAGCTGGAAATCAGAAAAAAGCAATTGGCTTTAGATAGGGAATCCCTAGATCTCCTTAGAGAGAGAAGAAAGTTGGGACTAGAGTCCCATGGTGGCAGCAATATCCCTAGAGATAGGGAGAGGTCTTATGACCATAGAAACCTAAACAAGATTGTCCCTCCCTACCAGAGTGGGGATGACATCCACAAATGGATAACTGCACTGGAGAGGGCCTGTAAAGTTCAGAAGGTCCCCCAGAGGCAGTGGGCAGCAATCTTGTGGCTCTCCTTTGCAGACAAAGGTAGAGACAAGCTCCTCACTGTAAGAGAAGAGGATGCTGACAATTACACAGTCTTGAAGAGTGCTCTGATAGATGGGTTTGGCCTAACCACTGAACAGTATAGGTTGAAGTTCAGAGACACCCAAAAGCTCAGACTCAAGACTGGGTTGATTTTGTAGATTGTGCTACAAAGGCTCTGGAAGGTTGGATACATGGCAACAAAGTGCATGACTTTTTAGGATTGTACAATTTGATTATGAGGGAGCAGATCCTTAATAATTGTCAAAACCAGCTTTTGCACCAGTATCTGGTGGACTCTGATCTGACCTCTCCCCAAGAATTGGGAAAGAAGGCAGACAAATGGGTCAGAACCAGAGTAAAAACTAGAAATCAGGGTGGTGACCAGAAGAAAGATTCTACTAAGTCCCAAGAGAAAGGTGGGGATAAATCTAAGGATAAGTCCCCTACAGGGCCCCAAAATTCCTCTTCTGGGGGTGGGTCCCAAACTCCTTCCCCTCCTGAAAAGAAACCATATTGCCATGTCTGTAAAAGCCTGGTCACTGGAAAACTGATCCCAGTTGCCCCAGGATTGGCAATAAAGAAAATGTTCCTCCCACAACTGCTACCACCCTCCTGGTACTACCAGTAGTAATCCTCCAGTTGGGAGTAGTGCACCCAAAAAGTTAGGTGCTTTTGCAAGAGGAACAGAGGTGGGCCCTAGTTTAGACAGGGACCCCTCAACAGACTCCTCTGACTCTGATGGTGGTATATGATTTGCCACCTTTACCATGGGTCCCTTAGCATTGGGCAGGTACAGATTGGTGCCAATGATTAATGGTCAGAAAGCTGTGGCATTTAGGGTCACAGGGGCTAGTGTCACCATGGTGGCAAGGAAACTAGTCCCCCCTCACCAGCTTTTACCTGAGTTTAAATACCAGGTGACCAACATTGATGGTGTCAGAACAGATCACCCCATGGCCATAGTCAATCTCAGCTGGGAGGGGGTCACAGGCCCAAAAAGAGTGGCAGTATCCCCAACCCTACCTGTAGATTGCCTGATGGGCAATGATTTGGAAATTTCAGCCTGGGCTGAAGTTGAACACCAAACCCATCTTAGGATGTTGGGCGTCCCTGCAAAGGTTAGTGGGGCTGTGATGGCCACAGCCCCAGCCCAAGAATTTGGAGAGATGGAGCCTGAAAGAATGGCCCACTCTCCCCCAAAAGAGAGCACAAGGGTCGAAGAAAAGTCTTCTTCCCTCCAGACAGTAGGTAAGGGTCAGCCTCCTCAGGGAACTGACCCTACCCCTAGTGAAGGAACTGCCCCAGAGGTAGTCAGGCCTGGCCTGGCCACACCCCTGATGGCAGAGGACCCTTCCAAGGTGGTACCCAGTCTGGAGCAGGTAACCTGCCCCTCTCTACCCTGCCTCAGTCAGCCCAGGGCTGCAGAGGTCAGGGAGGTCAGTGGACCCCCAGGGCCCCCTGTCCAGAGGAAGCCCCCATCAGCAGATTAGGGGCACCCAGTCTAGTAGCCCTAGCCAGGTGAAAATTCCTCCACACACTGAGGGATCCCCATACCTTTATGTAGAGACCTCCCCCAGAAGGACTCTGGTAGGCAAGGGCAAACCTGGGACCAGAAGGTTCCAAACCTGCCATGTCCCTCCAGTGTTCCATCCAAAGGGACCCAACCCCCAGCTGTAGGCAGCCAAAGGTTGACCCTTAGAGCAAAGTGCAACTCAGTCATGGAAAGACAGGCATACATGGTGACCAGTGATCTGAGGAAGCTGAGGCCAACATTCCTAGGGCCTCACTTCCCTACTCAGACACCTCACCAGCCTTGTACTTTACCTAAGCACACCAGAGGTAGTGATTCCCCATGGTGGAGACCCTCTCATACCCTTAGGGTGAGGGATTGCTTAGTGGACCATAACATAGGGGGCAACCATGCTAGTGCAGGTGCTTCCTTATATGGCCACTTAGTCAATATAGGCTCAACTGGCCAAGGTTAGCCTTATCTCCTTTCGTTTGGGGGGTTATGTAGGAAGGTGGAATCTGACTATATGGTTGCCCCCACTTTTTATGGTGTTTTGCTGGTTTATGACTTAGTTGGACTGGGATCCTGCTGAATTCAGGGCCCCAGTCTATCTGCTTTCTCTGTAAAAGGTTTCCATGTGCCTTAGGCACATCTCTGATTGGAATCTGGAGTGCCCTTATAAGTCCCTAGTATATGGTATACTATGTACCAAGGGCATAGGTACCTCAGAGGCCTGCCAGGGGCTGCAGCATGTATTATGCCCCCCTGGAAGGCCATCCAAACTGACACCACAGGTCTGCTACTGCAGCCTGGGTAAGGTGGTGCATGCACCCCTTACTGTGATATAGGTTACCTATATCACTAAATACATACACACATATAAACCTATAAGTCACTCCTAAGGCAGGCCTTATCAATCCTAAAGGCAGAGTGCATGGTTCCTATGTGAGAGGGTGCCCCTGCATGAGCAGGGCCCCTCTGCAGCGTTCGGAGACCATCTCTGATGCTGTTTGTAGTGCAGCCTGACCATATACTCTTAAGCGCATTATATCCTCGCGGTAAAATGCTAACTTTGGAATGGCTGCACCTAAACATGTCGTGTTTGGTGTCAAACATCTTGGAATACTACCCCCCGCCAATCCTGGCAGCGGGGGTAGCATTCCACCCTTCTAGAGGGAAAGACATGTTAACTCTGGCTTACCCGGTAACTTCTTTCTGAAGCCCTGGCATCACAAAATGGATGCTGCTGCCACAGACACAAGTCTGGCCTCCTGCTGCTGGACGAAACTCCGGCAGGGGAGGCCTGGACAATAGGTTTCCTGTTGCAGGGAGGTGTGACCACCTCCCCAGACAGGATAATGTGTATTGGGGCTGGGTGGGTGCACTCTTAGAGTGCTTTGAAGTCCTGCACTGGGGGAGCAAAAGGCTCCTCTGTGCATATGCCAGTTCAAACCAGCTCAGGGGCTACCTGCCCCTGCTCTGGCGCGAAACTGGACAAAGGGAAGTGGGTGTAGCCACCCCTCCCTTGACCCTCCCATAGGTGGGGTCATAGAGTTAGTCCCTCCCAGTTTTACTGGTTAAAATGGGGAACCCTTGCCACAGCAAGATTAGATTATACCTGGACGAAACTCTGAAACTGAATCCTGGACCTTCGACGCTCTACGACAAGATTAGAGGACTGAAGAATCTCCCTTGGGGTCAAGGAGTGACTCCCCTGCTTGGCAGGCACCAAAGAAGCATCTGTCCGGTTCGCATTTCTGAAGCTCCCGTCGGACGCCGAAGTCATCGCATCACCAGAGGTGGATTCTCAGACTTCCCCGAGGCTACCCTGAGTCCCCAGCAAAGCTGAGGCCCGTGGCTATCGTGGGTGACTTGAGACCGTGACCCCTGGACACCGAGCACATTTGCAAGTGCATCATCTTCTGGGTCTCCCAAGAAGTCGTGCTTTGGGCTCCGAGTAGCCCTAGCCTCCAGCACCACCTGCACCGAAGATCACTGGCCCCCACTCCACGAGTGTCCTGTAAGCCAGATCCACGTGCGGCGTCACGAGGCTCCTTCGCGGTCGCTAGCCCGTTGGCTGGTAGCCCTTAACGAAGGCCAATCCTTTTCTTACTTGGCATCCTGGTTGCTCCAGGCCTGCCCTCACTTACCCTCGCTGGGTGAGTTCCACAGACCTTGCTGGTCTGCACCATCGACGATCTACATCTTCACCGAGACTTGCCGTTGCCAAGGCTTGTTGGGTCCAATCCGGTCGCCGACACCTCAGCACTCGACAGACATCGTGTACCAGCCCGAATCCTGCTCCTGGTTGCCGACAACGCCTCCTGGATCTCGTGGCTGAAGAGTCAAGACGACCGTCAACGCACCTGAAGCACTCGACATCGGTGGGCAGCTGTCCATCGCCTTCCTGGTCACTGGCTAGTGACCCAGACTCTGTCCCCTCTGCTTTCAGGTTCACCAGAACTCCGATCCACTCTTGGATCCACCCGGACACTTTTCTCTTGGCCGCCAGCAGCACTTTGCAGCAGATCGCCATTCGAATCGACGACGAAACCCGACCCCGAAAGGCACCTATGCACCCGGCTTCCCTGGGTGAGGTAACACGAGTACTCCGGTGCTCCCGTGGGTAGAGACTCTTCAAAGTCCTAGATCTCAAAGGGTTTTGTCCTAGTCCTCTTTTAAGTGTCCCTTTTCTCTATTTTCCCGATCCCGACTTTCTCCATAGAAGTTAACGGCGTATCGCGGTTGTGTATTTACACTGCACGCGTCTCCCGTGGGTCCCCTGTGTCACTACCTTGGGTGGTTCCTTGTGGTCCAAGCACTTCTAGAGGCTCTAGGCCTAGTGTCTAGTTCAGTCGTGGTTCGCATACCACTTTATTGGTATATGGTTTGGTACGCCCCTAGGGCCCAAACGTGTATTTGTGCTATGACTGTGATTTAATAACTTATAACTTATGTACTTCGAACTCTAGCCTCATAAAGAGACTAGAGTGGTGTGTTTAGCAATAAATACATATATTTTGAATATATACCTGGTGTGGTGCTCTTTCATTTGGTCACTCAAGAGATTATAGACTGGTAAAACAAGCTGCTTTACATTCCTTCAAGACTTAGCCTGAAGGCTGCTCTCCATAGCTACCACTAGGATAGCTTTCAATAAGGTTGTCTTTAACCTATCTCCAATAAGGGGTTGTTTGGACTGGTGCAAGGTGCCCACTATAATTAGTGGACAGCATATGCCAGGCCAACTTCTCACAGCCGCTTCCTCAAACAAGAAAAGTTCAAAATGCTGACCCTAGCACAGGATCTTCTTGCACTGGTCTTGGAAGACTGGATGGTTCCGATCAATTTGCAGAATGCGTATTTTCACATCCCCATTCTGAAATCCCATCAGAGTATCTTCCCTTTACGGTGGGGTCTCAGCATTATCAGTTTGCAGTCCTTCCGTTCGGCCTTACTTCTTCACTGCGGATCTTCACAAAAGTGGTGGCGGCACATCTCAGAAGATCAGGGAATCATGTAGTCCTGTATCTGGGCGATTGTCTGCTCAAAGTGAAGGTGCCAAAGATGGTGTTGCACCATGTGCAGCTGACAACGCAACTGTTGTTCAGCTTGGAATTTTCAATAAATGTACCCAAATCTCACCTGGAGCCTTCTCAGCGCCACCTGTTCATAGGGGCAGTACTGGACACTACAGTGAGGCATGCTTTCCCGCCTCTTCCGAGGACTCAGCACATTCAGGCTATGATTTCGCTGTTTCAGAATGGAGCTTTTGTTCCAGTCCTGAAGGTCTTGTGCCTGCTCGGTCAATTAGCTTCCTTCATTGTGTTGGTCAATAATCCACCCTGGCATATGAGGGCTCTTCAGTGGTGTCCTCTGCAGACAGTGGTTTCAACACAATGGAGATCTCGAGGAATTGGTCAAGATCTCCAGAGACACTAGGGCGAATCCGCAATGTTGGGGTGTGTCCGGTAACCCGTCTCAAGGGAAGCCACTTCACTCTCCTCCTCCAGTGGCCCTAGTGATAACGTATACCTCCACTCTAGGTTGGAGAGCTTGTCTGGGGGATTTGGAGGTCAAAGTTCTCCAGAGGAAAGACTGTTGTACATCCATCTTTTGGAATTGTGGGCGATACGTCTGGCTCTCAAGGCCTTTCTACCTTCCCTTTCACGGTCAATCAATTCAGGTCTTAACGGACAATACTACCGCAATGTGGTATATCAACAAACAGAGAGGAGTAGGATTGTATCTTCTCTGCAGAGAAGCTCTGCCACTTTGGTCCTGGGCTCAGGACCATCAGATTTGAATCTTTGCAAATCACTTGGCTGTTCTGAACAGTCTCAGACAGCAGTATTCGGCCGATCACGAGTGGCGTCTCCACCTGGAAGTGATACATCACATTTTTGGGATGTGGGTGATTCCTCAGTTAGACCTGTTTGCCACTCACGAGAACGCACACTACATGTCCTTCTGCAGTCTCCAGTATCCAATGCAGGGAGCGTTGGGGACAGATTTCAGTTAGATTGGAGCTTCCAGCTTCTTTACACGTTTTCCCCCATACCCTTGATTCATCGGGTTTTGAGGAAGATTTGCCAAGACTGAGTCCAAGTCATATTAATAACCCCGGATTGACCACGAAGGGTGTGGTACACAGACCTTCTTTACCTCTCATAGTGCCCTACGCTCAGTTTCCCTCTCAGGGTAGACCTCCTCTCGTAATCGCAGGGGCAGCTTCTACACCCACCTCCAGAGCCTGCACCTTCATGCCTGGAGAATGATCGGGGCAACCTGAGTTCTTTCTCTCTCCCACCTGATGTGGCGGTCTATGCTGGCAGGTGTGCTAAATTCGTGAAATGGTGTGGGCAGAAATCAGTTGATCCTCTGGAAACCCATTCATCAGATGTTTTAAGTTTTGAGCTATCCCTGGCGCAGCAAGGTTGCATTGTTGCAACTGTTAAAGGGTACCTATCTGCATTATTGGCATTTCATTATTTGCCAGATCAGCATTCACTTTTTAAATCCCCTAAAGTAATGAGATTTATTAAGGGGCTCATTAATAGGTTTCTTCACACTCCGTTTATAATGCCCAAGTGGGATCTTAATCTTGTACTTACGTCTCTTATGGGTTCTCTATTTAAACCCTTGCATAGTTGCCCATTGGGGCTTCATACCTTTAAAACTATATTTTTGTTGCTATTACATCTGCTAGAAGGGTGAGTGAGTTGCACGCCCTTAGTTCTAAGCCTCCCTTCACATCATTCCATGCAGATAAGATGGTGCTTAGGACCATAGTTGCTTTCCTGCCTAAGGTGGTCACTCCGTTCCACTTGGGATAATCCATTACCTTGCCTACTTTTTACCCTCCCTCACATCCATCAAAGGAGGAGGAGAGACTTCATCGGTTGGGCCCCAAAAGGGCTGTGAGTTTCTACATGGACAGAACCCGTGGATTCGTATTGGACGACCAGCTGTTCATTGGCTATGTGGGCAAGGTGAAGGGGAAAGCAGTCCACAAGAGAACTTTATCCAGGTGGATAATCCTGTGCATCAAGATCTGCTATGCCATTACTAAGAAGGAGCCACCTGCAGGTATTAGAGCTCATTCTAGCAGAGCTAAATCATCACCTTCTGCTTTGGCTTGAGGTGTCCCTGCGATTGACATCTGCAAAGTTTACAAAAATGTAGTAAATCAGTATCAAAAAAATAAATATAACAATTAATACATTTAAAAATTGTCATTTACAAAACCTTTGAAATTCACTGGAAAAAACCATAGGTTTCAGACATATTATAGTTAGGAATTAGCATTTAAAAAACCTTTGAAATTCACTGAAAAAACCATAGGTTTCAGGCACGTTATAGTTAGAAATTAGCATTTAAAAACCTTACAAATTCACTGAAAAAACCATAGGTTTTAGGGACAGTTATAGTTAGTTGGACATTGCACTCGTACAAAACCCGTGAAATTCCCCCGTTATAGTTAGTTCAGCTAACTATAACTCGCGCCCAGCAATGCACTGCTGATGACGTCACATATTACATCACTCATGACATGGTCAGTGACATCACTGATGACATCTCAAATGACATCACTGATGACATCATCCACGTGATAATCTGATGCACCTCCTCACACCCTAATATAACCTTTGATACACCCACTCTAAATTACAGACTGCCATTCGCAAAACCATAGACACTCCAACACCAATAACTACATACCCACTCACTGATTCTTAGGTCTACACACACACATCCACTCACTCACCCGTACAGTCACTCATACTTATGGTCACTCAGTACAGGACTATCATATGCACTCATACTCCTATATAGACACTCAAACACCGCCACTCATCCATAGAGGTACTCTCACAATCACACACTCTCGCTTATAGCTATTTATATACTCCAACACACATATATACTGCCTTTCACATATGTAGTTACTCACACATGTACCACTGGGACATACATTCACTCACTAACACACTCTTACACACACTTACCCACCCATACAGTCTATCACAGATGCACTCTTGAAACCATCCACCCAGTGAATCACCCACTCACACATCTATGCACAGAGTCGCACACACCCCACCCACACAAACACTCAGGCACCCATACAGATACTCAGACAACCAATCAATAACTCATATAGACACTCATGTAGCTATTCACAAACCCATGCAGCCACTTACACAGCAACAGACAGACGGATACAGACATTCACCCAGTTTAGTCACTAACCCATGCATTCAGTAAGATACGTTTAATCACTCACTTATAGAGTTAGTCACGCACCTACTAAATCATCCATACAGACACTTATACACCCACTCATTCTTCAATACGCCTTTCCCTATATATATTAAAAATATTTAAACTTTACAGAAACACAGTCACTGGATGATGTCATCAGTGATGTCATTTGAGATGTCATCAGTGATGTCACTGACCATGTCATGAGTGATGTAATATGTGACGTCATCAGCAGTGCATTGCGGGGCGCGAGTTATAGTTAGCTGAACTAACTATAACGGGGGAATTTCACAGGTTTTGTACGAGTGCAATGTCCAACTACCTATAACTGTCCCTAAAACCTCTGGTTTTTCAGTGAATTTGTAAGGTTTTTTAAATGCTAATTTCTAACTATAACGTGCCTGAAACCTATGGTTTTTTCAGTGAATATATATATATACACACACGCCACACACATATATAATGAGATTTTCTATATGACATGAGTATGCTACTGACTTGACAGTTCAACTGCATGTGGTTATTTCATTAATATGATATGTACTGTATACTTGTTGGAAATGTTGTTGATTCACCCGTTCACCTCGAAGGTGTGGAAAAATGGGTGGAAACTGACGTCAGCACGTTGACGAGGTCTTCTTATGGCTCCGATGTCGTCACCCAGATTCGCGTGTGGAGTCGTGGTATTGTGACGTCCTCGTTGACAGGGGAGAGCTATGGAGAAAGGTTTCTGTGGAATGCTGCGCATGGGGTATATTCAAAGGTGAGGAATCCACAGGCAGATACTGTATCCACCAGAAAAAGTGTTACCGAAGGTAAGTAACTTGTTTTTCTGGCCGTAAGTATTTGTCCTCCGATCCGGATGCCCCTTCGGGAGAACCTTCCTGTATCAGCAGCAGGGCCGGGTTCTGCATCCGAGTCTGCATAACCCACACCTCCATGCGTAGAGATTGAACAGCAACAACTGATGGCTTTTGCTTCCCGCTTCCCTCCCCCCCCCTCCCCAAAGTGCTCCACCGCCAGGACCCTAAGGGGGCCCTTAGTTTTTATTTAGCTCAGACCAGGGATCAACAACTGGACAAACACATTTTTGGCAGTTTGTCTGTAGCTAAAAAAGGCAGAGCGGTGCAAAAGAGAACCATCTCTTGATGAATTGTGCTATGCATAAGTATCTGCTATTGGCTGGCCAAGAAGTAGCCCCCAGAAGACTTGCACACTCATTCCAACAAGGCAAAGGCTGCTACCACACCTCTGGCATGTGGTGTACTAGTTCTCGGCATTTGCCAGGTTACTACGTGAGTGTCCCTGTATATGTTCACGAAGCAGTACTGCCTGGACAGGCTGGTCCGGTGGTACGGGCATTTCACCCAATCTGCCTTGCAGGATTTTCTAGTTTGAACCACTCCATAGATACACCACCTGGGCAGATTCCTCACCGACCCATCCTCCTTCCCATTCTGTGGAATGGACTCATACAGTACAGTAATAGGATTCCAATTTACAGATCTGCACACTGGTATTCTGATTTCTATTGGCTCCTCATCCAACGGTATGTACAAAGGTCAGAAAAAAACTGACTTCGAATAGAGATTTCTGACTTCTAATAGAGACTTCTAACCACAGATCGCGCACCTTTTTATTTTGCCCCAGGCATCAGACTGGCTCAGCAAACTTTTTCAGCAGTACCTCTGCACACCGATGGAGGGCGCCATGCTGCTCCACACTGATTCCACTCTTACATGCTGACATCAGTTCTTCCTTTCTGCGCCACTAGGCGCGGATCCAGAGCTTCCTCTTGTCTCTTTGAAACACTTCTTCCTAAATAATTTATAGTGGACTATGGAACTGTCACCTCCCATAATGGCAGGTTTTAAGCCCTGTAAGGACTGTCAGAAGCAGGTATCTGTGACGGATCACCATCAGGTTTGCCTATGTGCCTGGGGTAGGGCCACAACTCCAAGACCAGCAGCGATTGCACATTGATAAATCCGAAGGCCATACAAGACCGCGGGTGAAACTCTGTCGCCAAACACTGCAAGACTTCTTGTCGGACAGGTCCAATTCCAAAGGTTGGTCTCAGTTGATAAGTCACAGGAGTCGCTCCCAACGTAGATCATCATCGCGCTCCAAATCTTCAGGTAAGTCGAAGAAAAAACTTAAAAGATCCAAGTGGGACTCGCCTCCTTCTAGGCACTCTTGTACTGCTGAGAAAGAGAGGGCCTCACCATGCCTTGCGGTCTTAGTCCTGAAGTTTTTTGATATCTGAGCCAATCCTGCAGCTTGTCCCAGCACACTTTTTCTGTGGCCTTCTGGGGCTGCCTGAGACACCATGGCACGTCTAATAATCCCCCAAGGCCATTCTCCAACTATTCGGATACCTTTTGACTCCCTCTGGCCTGTGAGCCCCAAGGAGCCGAGAGGCCCTCCATCTAGGATACCACTGGCAGGTTCACCCTCAGCATTAGTTGGACACTCTGGACCTACCATGGGGCCTCCCACTGCTCCAGTACCAGCTCCACCATCCATGCCGGTTCCCAGTGTGTCGATGCCGGAGGAAGAGGTGCTTATTGTGCTCTCTTACTCTAAGTTGGCATAGCTGTGACTTTGACCAAGGCCGCGATCGGTTTCTATCAAACCAAAACTTAACCTGCCTACCGTTCAGCCTCAACAAGGCAGATCCCATACCTTGCATTTCTTATTTTCATCGGACTTCGATAATGACTATGAAGCAGGTGATGAAATTGGCCAACCCTACCATGAAGAAAACTGATATGATCACCTCCATGAGGCCAATGGCTTTGACACCTCTCCTGATTCTGGCCTTCTCTCACCCCAGGCCCTGCCACTAAAGAAAGTGCTTCCTTAGCGGTGGTCATGCGTAGGGCGGCCGAAGTTCTCGACCTCCTAATCCCTATCTTAGAAGTCAAAACCAATATACTGACAGAAATGCTTCAGCTGGGTCAAACCACTCCTTAGCCTATTCTGCCTTTTTAATGAGGCACTCACTTATACCCTTCTAGGGGCCTGGGACAATCTTCCCCAGTCAGTCTCCGGATTGCAAGGCTCCACCGACCTGCCCCTGGCCACCCAGCCTTTTTGTCACAGCACACTTCCCCTGAATGCTTGGTGGTGCAGGCCTCAGATAGTCAGACTAGCCTGAACACTTTCTCAAGTGCTCCCTTCAATAGGGAGTCCATTCAACTAAACACCTTTGGGAAGAGGTTATTTCCTTCCACTAGTTTGGCCCTTAGGTCCTGTTAAGCTAGTTGCATGGTAGGCCACTGTAGGAAATTGGGTTACTTCTTTCAAGCAGCAACCACAGTCTCTGTCAGGGTGAGGCACAAGCAAACCCCAAATTAACCTGTGCTCAACCCCCTGGTAGCTTGGCACAGGAGCAGTCAGGCTTAACTTAGACACAACATGTAAAGTATTTACACAGCACTTCAAATGGTAATAAGTGAAAAAACAACACAAGAAAAATCACACACCAATACAGCAAAATTTAATAAATTATTTGAAACCAAAATGAAAAAAAAATCCAATCTTTAGGACCGAAGACTTGCAGTTTTAAAGATTTAAGGTAGGTATTGTGTCTAAAAGCACAAATCACCACTCTGGTTCTCTAGTCATGCGATACGGAGTGGAAATCACAAGTTCTGGCTGGCTGCGATGGAGCGCGCTGGATACAGGGACCAGGTTGGTCCCGCTGAGTTAACTTCAAAAAGGCCATCGCAAAGAGTTCCATTCACGGTGGAGGAGGACCTAGAGGAGCAGAGAGAGCATCGTGGATGGTCGTCGCTGTGGCATTAGGAGCAGTCCGGGTGTCGCGGTCTGTCGTCACTGTAGCGGGAAGATCCTATCGGGTGTCGTAGATGGTCGTTGCTGGAGATTCGTGTTGGCGGTCTCCGCGGGCTATCGATGCTGTAGCTCGTGGTGCAGATCTCCCTTTGCTGGGTGTAGCTGGCGGTCACTGTGGCGCGCAGAGTCTGATTCACGAACGCTTCTCATTGACAGACAGCGTCGGCGGCAAGATATTCACGTGAACAGGCCCATTCGCCGTCGCGAAGACCCCAAAACATCAGGATTTCTCCTTTTCTTGGAGAGGGCTCTCCCCTGATGTCACACCAAGAGTCCACGACTTGAGGGAACCTCGTGGGGATAGGAACTCACTCCAGCAGAGGCCAGCAGGGCTCAAACAGCTCCAGTTGCAGGTCTAGGCAGCAGGGCAGATGCAGGGAGGCTCTGGAACTTATGTCCCTATAGCTCAGAACAGGAGGTCAGTCAGCTGACCCTTGGGAGTCATTTCAGCCTGGGATGGAGGGTGCAGGTCCAGTCTTCCTTCTCAGCAAGCAGGGCTGCAGAGTAGCAGTCCTTCTGACAGCAGAGCAATACAGCAGTCCTTCTGACAGCAGAGCAATACAGCAGTCCTTCTACTGTAGTATCCACAGGTCCAGAGGTGTATTGAAGAGTTGGGTCAGAGGGTCTAATATTTATACTTGGCGCCAGCTTTGAAGTAAGATAAGGTTCTGGAGGTTTCCACCCCCTGAGGCGTTTGGAATTTCCTATCTCCCTGCCCTGGCCCCAGCTTGCCTGGGGACATAAAAGACTAGTGTGAAACCTTTTGTGAGTGTGCTTAGGCAGAGGCTTTGTGATGTGCAAGCGTGGTAGGTGAAAGTTCCGCCCCCTTTCAAGTCACACCTGTTCCTCCTTTGTCTCCCTGTCTGGATGCAATACACAAAGACCAACTGCCAGCTACATCTAGTTCTGGGACCCAGGAAACCGGCTGCAGACACCACATTGTTACAACAAGAAAATGGCAGCTTTCTAAAAGTGACATTTTCAGAATTGTGACTTAAAATCCAACTTTATTGTAGGAACCAAAAAGAGGTATACCGTGCACAGAGTCCAGGTATTCCCTTATGAGTGGACAGGGGCTTCCTCTTCTAGAAGGGTAGGGTGGTTGAGCAGCCTTAGGCTTATCAGAGAGGAGTGTTAGACATCTGCTAATACACACAATAATCAAGAAGGAGATCCACACCAATTTATAAAAGTAACACGGATTTAGGCACCAGAATCAATACAATCAGGTAAGTACGTTTTGCAAGAGAAATACTTTTACATTTAAAAAGTCGACACTTAGATGGAATACAGCTTCGGGTGCCCAATGTCATCCAAGGGGGATCTGTCCAGTGACAAAGTGGCTACAGGCGGGGACTGAGAGGTCAGTCCGACTTAATCAACCAGTAGATTCAGGTCTTGCAATGTTAAGGGACACCGGTGGTCCTCTTCTCTTTGGGCTGGGTGCAGAGGGTCTTTGAGGTGTTGTTTTTTTTGTCCGGGAACACTCGCAGTTGAGGAGACATGCACACAGAGGCTGCAGGCGGCATTGTGGAGTTCACGAGGGGTGAAACCAAAGTGGACTCTGCCTCTTGAGTGCTTGGGGACCACGCTGAAACTGTTGGCCCACTTTGACTCAGGCTGGGGGGGCTCAGGTGCTGTGGTTCTTGGCAGTGTCGGGTTTTGGCGGTTCCAAAGTCCTCGCGGTTCTTCTTGGGGTGCCAGCAGGATGCAGGAGAGCAGCTCTGCTGCTACATGGGAGTCCTTGAATCTTTATTGAAGGCAGGCAGTCCACCCAGGCTTTAGAGGCACAACAGCTTGCAGGATGAGACGACGCGGGCACAATTCAACGGGGAACAGCAGACAGGCTGGCAGGGCTGGTGCTAAGTCAGTTAGTCTTCTTCAGTCTTTGCTTTTGTGGCTTTTAAGCATCCTTCTTCTTCATAGGTCAGCAGGATATGCTTTTCTGGTGCCAGTGGCTCCCCTAAATACTGCATTTAGGGGTGTAAGGGACTGTAGGGTTGTAGATAATGGGCTACTGAACCCTGAGGTCATTAGGCCCCTTAGATGACCACTTCCTGTGGGAGGTGAGCATGGCCCTGTCCCAGAGTCCCTAAGTTTGGCATCACCAAGATGGCAAACTCTGAAAAATCATATCCACTTCAGGTAGCCCACCTTAGGGGTGGCACTACTCTGAAGGTGGATACGCCTACCTGACTAACTAATTTTCCTGCCTGTCCAGGTGCCAAAGGGCTCTGGACAAAGGGGGGCGGCATCCTCTCTTCTGACACCACCACCAAAAGAGGTGGGCTCTTTGAAGCTCCCCTGCCTTGGAATGCTAATCTGCAGGCCATCCTGTGGGTGGGGGTGTAAACACCTTCTGCCTGAGCAGGTTTTGTTTCTGACCTCTTGAGAGTAAAAACCCTCACGTTTGGGGTTTAGAAACTCGTCTCTGGTGGCAGGCTAGCAAAAACGAGTTTGTCAGCACACCAGTAGCTGATAGGTTTTCAGGGGGTATTATTAAATCCATCACTGAAATCAGTGTGAGTTTATTAATATGAGATGTTTAATACCAAACATCCCTATTTTCAGTGAAGCCGTCATGCAGCTGGGGAACTTATTTTCATCAGTGTCCAGCAGATGCTTTAAGATGGCTTCCCTGTTCACCTGCGCTGGCAGTAATTAAACTGACCAGCACAGGGGCATATATGTTCATGCAGATATGTCCTCACGTGTAGTATAAGTCACCCTGCCTTAGGGCTGTAAGGCCTGCTGTAGGGGTGACTTGCAAATATTACAAGCAGTATTAGGGGACATGGCACACAGGAATGTGCATCATGTCGTGTTTTCACTTCTGTCTGTACCAAAACAGGTAGCCTGCAATGGCAGTCTTGCATGAGTTTGGTGAGTGGTCCCTTAGGCTGGCGCAATTCGTGCTGCAGCCCGTCGGGACCCTCTTTAGTAACTCAGCCCTAGGTTCCAGGGGACTTACAGAGGGTACTAAAGGTATTGCCAGTTGGGTAAACAATTGCACAGTTTTGGGAAAGAGATCTGGCATTGGGGACTTGGTTAGCAGGAACCCAATGCACTTTCAGTCGAAATCATATCAAATGGCAGGCATAAAGTGGGGTGACCATGTCAAAAAAGAGCACTTTTCTACATTTACCATTAAAGATAGTTTTAAAATACAATTCTTTAGACACCAAACTTTCCTATTTGTTCCCAAGTAAAAAGTTATCACTTATTAAATGTAATAAAGTAACCCAATGTTATCCTATGGTAGATATAGGCATTGAAGTAGTGAAAAACTAATTTAAGAGATTTTCACTACCAGAACATGTCCAATGTTTTAAATCCACTGCACCCCGCCCTCTAGGCTATGTAGGGCCTAACCTAGGGTGACTTACATGTATTAAAAAGGAAGGTTTAGGCCTGACAACAGTTTAAAATTGAACACAAAGACTACAGTGGCAGGCCTGAGACATGTTCACAGGGCTTCTTGAGTGGGTGGCACAATGACTGGTGCAGACCCACTACTAGCATTTAGTTTACAGGCCCTGGATACATGCAGTACCACTTTACTAGGGATTTAAAAGTAAATTAAATGTGCCAATGGAGTGTAAGCCAATTTTACCATGGTTAAAGGAAACAGCACAGGCACTTTAGCACTGGCTAGCAGTGGTAAAGAGTGCAGAGTCCTAAAAGCCTCCAAAAACAGGTTCAGAAAACAGGAGTGTGAAGGCAAAAAGTTTGGGGACAACTCTGCAGAAAGGGTCAAGTACAACATCCTTTATTCCCAGGCTCTCTGGGATTTGGTTGCCCAAGTCCTCCCAGGTGTCCTGGAAGACCTTCGACCTGTCCTGACGCAAGCTATGCAGGATGGCAATGATTCTGCCAAATTTATGATACCCTGGGGCCTAAATACCACAGACTTTATTGGGCGCGCCATTGGCACTAGTGTCCCCATTTGTCGCGATACCTGGCAAACAGACTTCTAGAGCGGTGTCCAGTCATCCCTTATTGGACATGCTGTTTCACGGGGACTGCCTCTTTGAGGACAAGTCAGATTCTGCCCCGGAACAATTCACAGAGAGCAAGGCCACAGCACTCTCCCTGCCCCACCTGGGGAAACGACCTTAACAACGCGGTCAAAACACCGCAGTACATTCAGATCGCTGCTTTTATAACGCAAGTCGTTACCACGACTTGCACTGGAGGGCGTTCTACACTAAGGAATAGTGTGATTTACTATTCCAACACCTTCCCTACTGTACGTAGGCTGGAGTTGGAATAGTAAATCATACTATTCCTAAGTCCAGCGCCCTACAGCGCAAGTCGTGGTAACGACTTGCGTTGTAAAAACAGCGATGTAATGTACCGCGATCTAAATGATCGCGTTGTTACATCATACATCCCCCACCTGTCGCATCAACCCTACTGTTCCTTTCATGGTTTCGGCAGGGGTGCACAATACCACCAACCAATCCAGCCTCAGCAAGGTGCCCAGCAGTTTCACGGCCAAGGCCATGTTACCCATCAACCCTGAGGTCAAGGACAGCATGTCAGTTAGGCTACTGGTTCTCGTGGTGGGACAGTTGCATTTTCTGTGTGCTGTGCCCCACTTTGGTCTCACCAGTGCAGCTCAGATGTTCAGGAAAGGAACTGCGGTGGTAGCAGTACACCTGCAGTGGTCCGAGTTCCCCGTCTTCTCCTTCCTCAACGACTGGCTGTTGAAAGCGGGCTTGCCGCAGGCAGTTGTAAAATCCCTCCAGACTACAGAAAACCTCCTGTCATCTTTGTGGTACAATATTAATCTGCCAAAGTCACACCTGCCATCTTCTCAGGTGCTCCTCTTCATCAGAGCCATTCTGGGCATGGTTCGGTTTCATGCTTTTTTTCTCAGGAAAGAGAGTCTGGGACATTCAGGTTATCATCCTGATCTTTTAGCCTCTCACTTGGCTTTGTAGTGAGGTTGACTCAGAGGCTGCTGTGACTGATGCCTGAGCATGCCAGGTGACGACATGTGCGGGCTCTGCAGTGGGATCTGAAGTCTCAGTGGTCCCAACATCAACGGACCTCTCTGACCATATTCAGATTTCGAAGGAGACTGCAGAAGACTTGCAGTGGTGGTTACTAGACCGCAATTGTGTCAGCAGCAGACCCATCTCCATTCCCCACCCAGAGCTGACAGTGGTGACTGATCCTTTGCTTCTGGGTTGGGGTGGGCATCTTCTGGAGCTGAGGGCCATCTGCTTGGCCTTGAAAGCCTTCCTTCCATCCATCAAGAAGAGGCTGGTCCAGGTGCTCACGGACAACACCACTGTCATGTGGTACTGAACAAGCAGAGCGGGTGGGGTCATAGGCCATGTGCAGGAGGCATTTTGCCCCTGGAATTGGCTGGAACACAAGGACGTTTTCCTGGTGGTACACCACCTGGTGGGATCTCTAATTGCCAGGGTGGACAAACTCAGCCACCAACGCCTTGGGGATCACAAATCAAATGGATCACCCAGAGATAGCATGAGGTATCGTCTGCAAATGGAGAGACCCTTAGCTCACTGTTTTTGTCACAGCCGAGAACTTGCAATGTCAACACTTTTGCGTGCTGGAGTTTCGCAGCCGGCTCTCTCCTTCGTAAACGCTTTCCTTCTAGAGCCGAGCTCTGGACTCCTGTACGCCTTTCTGCCGCTACCTCTCCTACCATGAGTTCTGAAACAGATCAGAAACGACCAACCGGGCCCAAGTCATCCTAGTGGCACTAGATTGGGCCAGGAGAGTTTTCTACCCTTAACTCCTGGGCATGAGCATCTGTCTTTCTATCAGACTGCAGCTTTGGTGGACTCTTCTGTTGCAACAGCAGGGCAGGGTCTTGCACATGGGCCTGTGCAATCTGAACCTTCATGCTTGGAGTGGCTGCTGCTGACTGCATTCAGCCTACCTCCTGAGGTTGTTGATGTCATATTGGCAACTAAACCACCCTTTCACTAAACCGGAATACGCCTGGCGTTGGGACAATTTGCAGCTTGGTGCAATGCTCAGCTGATTCTGCTACTTCAAGCCAAACTCTCTGAATTGTTGCTTTTTGTGTTTTCCTAGCCCAGCAGGGACATGCATTGGGCGCAGTTAATGGTTTTTTATCTGCTCTTTTTACCATTTTGTGGTTACTTGGTGAGCTCTTTTTATTTTAACCACCTATTATGATGCATTTTTTTTAAAGGTTTGCAACATACATCTTTTGATTATGCCTCAATGAAATCTTAAACTAGAACTTGCATTCCTCATGTGTATGCTCTTTGAACCTCTACACAACTGTCCAGTTTTCCTCGTTTCCATAGCATCAGCATGACGTGTGAGTGAGCTGCAAGCCCTCTTGGTCAACCCACCATACACAACTTTCTTTCCAGACAAGTTGGCCTCCTGGTCATGCAGCAAACAGGGCCAGTTGGAGTCAGAGACCCTATGCAAGGAGGTCCTGCGCCTGTGGAAAGTTGTGTGGTGGTGATCCACCTGGCAGGCTCTTTTAATGACAGGGGCGTACACATTCAGCAATTGACGCCTAGCTGATCACAAGTGGCAGTTACACCTGTAGGTGGCGCAAAGTCTCTTCCACAAATGACGAGAACCTTGGATTGATCTCTTCACCACCGACGATAACGTGCAGTGTCACCACTTCTGCCGATACCACTCCTGCCCCGAATTCTCAAGAAGATCAGAATCAACAGGGCCCAAGTCATCCTAGTGGCTCTGGATTGAGCACCGAGAGTTTATATCCAGAACTCCTGGGACTGAGCAACTATCCTCCGATTAAGCTGCCCCTCTAGGAGGATCTGCTGTTGCAGCAGGAGGGCAGGGTTCTGCACCCAGACCTTCGCAATCTCCATCTTCATGCTTGGAGATTGAGCCGTGACAGCTGACCACGTTCAACCTTTCTCCAGAGGTGGTTGATGTTATCTTGGCAGCCAGACATCAAAAAATGCATACACTTGTGGTTGAGACAAATTTGTTGCTTGGTGCGGGCACTCGGGAGATACGCCACCCCTCCCAGTGAAGTTATCCGATTGTTTTTCCTAGCCAGCAAGATTTAGCTCTGGGCACAGTTAAGGGGTACCTTTCTGCTCTTTCTGCTTTTTTTGGGGTTGCCGGATCAGCCTTCATTGTTCAAAGCTCTAGTTGTTATGCATTTTGTAGCTTATCTTCGCAGCTGATCAAAGTACTCCAACAAATGTATCGCTGCTTTCGGAATAGGAGTGGATCTAAGGGATGCCATCATGACCAAAAGCAGCAGCTTTACTCACTGCCATCTTCTGCTGGCTTTGCTGCTTCAGAACCATGCATACTACTAACTTCAGGTGGGGAGGTGTCTCCCATTTCTCCACAAAAAGAAATACAGTCATAATGGATCGCTGGGTCATGTAGCTAATCCACTAGGGCTACATCTTATCTTTTCTGCCAACTTCTCTGCAATTCCCTCCTTCCATCATGATGTGCTTTCCAGAACAGGTCTCGATTTTGGATTCATTCTTGCCCTGCTGAACAAAGGTGCCTTTGAAGCGGTACCCATGGAGGAAAGAGGCACAGGAGTATACTCCCTTTACTTCTTGGTCTCCAAGAAAGATGGAGATCTGAGTCTCATTCTGGACCTTCGACTCATTAACGTTTTCATTCAGCAGGACAAGTTCAAATTGCTGTCCTACCGGTCCTCAATACTGGAGATTGGCTGATGTGCCTGGAACTCTAAGATGCCTACTTTCATCTGCCAATCATTTCTGGTCACATGCGCTACATGAAGTTTACCGTGTGGTCTTGGCACTTTTCACGGTTCTGCCATACTGGCTGATGACTGCTTTTAGGGGTTTCACCAATCTGATGTCATTGTGGCGGCTTCTCTGTGAAAGTCTATTGTTTATGTATTTCTGTACTTGGTTGAGTGGCTGCTGATGGCAGGGTCCTTTGTGTTGCTCACAAAATATCAAAAGAAACAATTGATGGACGGAATGCTGGACAATGCAAACATTCACCCCCAGTCACAAGGATCTGGGTTAAATCCATCATTCTTTTGCTCACCACACCACCCCAGTTTGGACCCAGCCATATGCAAATCAGTCTTGACCCTGTTCCTTGTGGGAACAGTCCAGCCCGAACTGCCAAGCCAGGTCCTCCCTGGACCGGAAACAAGCATCCTAGGACCGGTTTCAGGGCATCACCCTTCTTCAGCCAGGCTAGCTTGAATCCAGTGGTGTAGTGAGCACGGGACCCACGTCTGGGCATACCCTTCCCACTTAGGGCGACAAATGCAAAAGAAACAATTGATGGACGGAATGCTGGACAATGCAAACATTCACCCCCAGTCACAAGGATCTGGGTTAAATCCATCATTCTTTTGCTCACCACACCACCCCAGTTTGGACCCAGCCATATGCAAATCAGTCTTGACCCTGTTCCTTGTGGGAATAGTCCAGCCCGAACTGCCAAGCCAGGTCCTCCCTGGACCGGAAACAAGCATCCTAGGACCGGTTTCAGGGCATCACCCTTCTTCAGCCAGGCTGGCTTGAATCCAGTGGTGTAGTGAGCACGGGACCCACGTCTGGGCATACCCTTCCCACTTAGGGCGACAAATGCACAAGAAACAATTGATGGACGGAATGCTGGACAATGCAAACATTCACCCCCAGTCACAAGGATCTGGGTTAAATCCATCATTCTTTTGCTCACCACACCACCCCAGTTTGGACCCAGCCATATGCAAATCAGTCTTGACCCTGTTCCTTGTGGGAACAGTCCAGCCCGAACTGCCAAGCCAGGTCCTCCCTGGACCGGAAACAAGCATCCTAGGACCGGTTTCAGGGCATCACCCTTCTTCAGCCAGGCTAGCTTGAATCCAGTGGTGTAGTGAGCACGGGACCCACGTCTGGGCATACCCTTCCCACTTAGGGGCGACAAATGCAAAAGAAACAATTGATGGACGGAATGCTGGACAATGCAAACATTCACCCCCAGTCACAAGGATCTGGGTTAAATCCATCATTCTTTTGCTCACCACACCACCCCAGTTTGGACCCAGCCATATATAAATCAGTCTTGACCCTGTTCCTTGTGGGAACAGTCCAGCCCGAACTGCCAAGCCAGGTCCTCCCTGGACCGGAAACAAGCATCCTAGGACCGGTTTCAGGGCATCACCCTTCTTCAGCCAGGCTAGCTTGAATCCAGTGGTGTAGTGAGCACGGGACCCACGTCTGGGCATACCCTTCCCACTTAGGGTGACAAATGCAAAAGAAACAATTGATGGACGGAATGCTGGACAATGCAAACATTCACCCCCAGTCACAAGGATCTGGGTTAAATCCATCATTCTTTTGCTCACCACACCACCCCAGTTTGGACCCAGCCATATGCAAATCAGTCTTGACCCTGTTCCTTGTGGGAACAGTCCAGCCCGAACTGCCAAGCCAGGTCCTCCCTGGACCGGAAACAAGCATCCTAGGACCGGTTTCAGGGCATCACCCTTCTTCAGCCAGGCTAGCTTGAATCCAGTGGTGTAGTGAGCACGGGACCCACGTCTGGGCATACCCTTCCCACTTAGGGCGACAAATGCAAAAGAAACAATTGATGGACGGAATGCTGGACAATGCAAACATTCACCCCCAGTCACAAGGATCTGGGTTAAATCCATCATTCTTTTGCTCACCACACCACCCCAGTTTGGACCCAGCCATATGCAAATCAGTCTTGACCCTGTTCCTTGTGGGAACAGTCCAGCCCGAACTGCCAAGCCAGGTCCTCCCTGGACCGGAAACAAGCATCCTAGGACCGGTTTCAGGGCATCACCCTTCTTCAGCCAGGCTAGCTTGAATCCAGTGGTGTAGTGAGCACGGGACCCACGTCTGGGCATACCCTTCCCACTTAGGGCGACAAATGCAAAAGAAACAATTGATGGACGGAATGCTGGACAATGCAAACATTCACCCCCAGTCACAAGGATCTGGGTTAAATCCATCATTCTTTTGCTCACCACACCACCCCAGTTTGGACCCAGCCATATGCAAATCAGTCTTGACCCTGTTCCTTGTGGGAACAGTCCAGCCCGAACTGCCAAGCCAGGTCCTCCCTGGACCGGAAACAAGCATCCTAGGACCGGTTTCAGGGCATCACCCTTCTTCAGCCAGGTTAGCTTGAATCCAGTGGTGTAGTGAGCACGGGACCCACGTCTGGGCATACCCTTCCCACTTAGGGCGACAGATGCAAAAGAAACAATTGATGGACGGAATGCTGGACAATGCAAACATTCACCCCCAGTCACAAGGATCTGGGTTAAATCCATCATTCTTTTGCTCACCACACCACCCCAGTTTGGACCCAGCCATATGCAAATCAGTCTTGACCCTGTTCCTTGTGGGAACAGTCCAGCCCGAACTGCCAAGCCAGGTCCTCCCTGGACCGGAAACAAGCATCCTAGGACCGGTTTCAGGGCATCACCCTTCTTCAGCCAGGCTAGCTTGAATCCAGTGGTGTAGTGAGCACGGGACCCACGTCTGGGCATACCCTTCCCACTTAGGGCGACAAATGCAAAAGAAACAATTGATGGACGGAATGCTGGACAATGCAAACATTCACCAGGGAGGACCTGGCTTGGCAGTTCGGGCTGGACTGTTCCCACAAGGAACAGGGTCAAGACTGATTTGCATATGGCTGGGTCCAAACTGGGGTGGTGTGGTGAGCAAAAGAATGATGGATTTAACCCAGATCCTTGTGACTGGGGGTGAATGTTTGCATTGTCCAGCATTCCGTCCATCAATTGTTTCTTTTGCATTTGTCGCCCTAAGTGGGAAGGGTATGCCCAGACGTGGGTCCCGTGCTCACTACACCACTGGATTCAAGCTAGCCTGGCTGAAGAAGGGTGATGCCCTGAAACCGGTCCTAGGATGCTTGTTTCCGGTCCAGGGAGGACCTGGCTTGGCAGTTCGGGCTGGACTGTTCCCACAAGGAACAGGGTCAAGACTGATTTGCATATGGCTGGGTCCAAACTGGGGTGGTGTGGTGAGCAAAAGAATGATGGATTTAACCCAGATCCTTGTGACTGGGGGTGAATGTTTGCATTGTCCAGCATTCCGTCCATCAATTGTTTCTTTTACAAAATATCGTCAGCACACCATGGCACTTTTTCATGATCTGGGCTTCTTTATTAACTCCCAGAATTTCCATCTTGCCCCCACACAGAAGCTATTTTTCAGAGTGCTGTTGCTAGCTATGACCCTTGTAAAGGTCATTCCCCATCCTGAGAGGATTGCAGATATTCAACATTATGATTCCCATGTTTTTGACTCGGACACCATCCTTGGTCTGCATGTCCTGCCTTTGTAATGCCTGATGGCCCCATGCATCCTTTGGTGCCACACACCTGATGATGAATGAGAGCCCTTCAGTGGTGCTGAAGGAGGCAATGGCACCGGCTTCAGGAGACACACACCCCCGTGCGCTTTGGCTCAAATTAATGGTTTAGCCATCCCAGATCTGCAGTGACCTGTTAGTGGGTAGTTCCTTCAGCCTTTTACAGTTGCAGGCTATTATAGTATAGGGCACCTCTATGTTGGGCTGCGGTGGTCATCAGAGGGGCCATCATTGTGCATGGCCCATGTTCTATATTGGAGCAGTGGCTGCACATAAATGTGTAGGAGCTGTGGCTGGTCCACCTTGCAGTCAAGGTTTTTGTCCCTTCCATCTTCAGCAGTACTGTTCAAGTTCTGCCTAGAGGCCGTGGGCTGGCTGACTAAGTATGCAGAGAGATATTCAGAGAAAATATCATGGGTCATACAGTCATTGCAAGGATAACAATTTGTTTCAGAAATTGCCTATTTGATACAGACTTCCAAATGGAGTATTGCATTGAGGGGAACACCGATTTGTGGTAGAGGAAGAGGCTGAAGAATTGTTCTCCGAGCCTACAAAAGAAAAGGTATAGCCCCAGGTTTGTGAGTAATACTATTTGGTGAAAAAGAAAGACAAGAGGTCTTGAGGTTGGTGATAAATGTAAGAGATTTTACCAGTGCTGTATCTCCATTTCAATATGCAAATGATCTATGTGTTAGGCGCTCTTTGAAGGCTCAGGATTGGTTGACATAAGTGGATCAGAAAGATATGCATGTGTGACTTTCCTTATTTTTCAAGGGTATAAGTAATGTAGTTTCGGGCACCCACATGGGATGGACACCCCAATTTCAGATAGTCAATGCCATGGCACAGTGATTCATTAAAGATTTGTGGGAGGATAGGTGCATATGAAAAAGAGACACAGCTTCCTTTGAATTCAGACTGGGCCTTCTGCTCCAGTAGTTCTATACTTTTGGCAGCTGACCCTCTGTTTCCTTCTGACATCTTAAATTGTTCCTGTAAAAAGATCAACACATGACTGTCAGTACATTCCTTTTAAATCAACCCATGTCTAATCTCTTCTGTCTCTAGTCCTACCCCAGACCTGTTTCTTCTTTTTCTTATCCGGTCATGTTTGGTCCATAACCTTCAACTTAGGTGTGACCAAAGGAAGGTCCCACAGTTTTCCTATTTATGTGGCAAGGATGTCTTGGTGTTTTCCTTTTTGGCAAAATACTAGGAAATCCCTTTTTTAGGCCTGACTGTTTTCTAACAATCAATCCAAGGACCAACCACGCTCTTAAGGAGCACTTTGAACTGGTCCAGCAAGTCCTTGAACCCTGTGGGTTAATCTAAGGTTGCCACCACTGCTTCTTTCCAATGCGTTCTGCTCAGCGGTGATGCCGCTGCCATGCATCTTTACTTTCCAAAGATTAATCTAATACCAGTTCCCTGCCATCCCTAGCAGCATTTCATTTTTTCCTTTTACCAACGAATTGCTTTCATATCTGGCAAGCTCTAGGAATACAATATTTTGGGGCCGAATGTACCAGCGATGGGAGGGATTAATAGAATGGCATCATGCTGGAGTCATCTCTTCACAGGTGTGGGTTACCGCCTGTTTTTCTTCGGGTAAAGGGATAGATTGGGGTGTTGAGACATTTTGTTGGTCTCCTCGATTTATACATCCAAGTTTGATCAATATAGAGGCTTCAATGACAAACCCATGGCATGTCATGGTTTACACTTTCATGCAAATGAAGGTATCCCTGAATTTCTTGGAGCATACTCCATTATGGATAATCTGTTATGGTGTGGCTCTGTTTCAGTAGAGAATGCACATTAATTGCCCCCTTCTTCCACAGAGAGCATGGTCAATTCGTGCCATCTGGAAAGTAGAAAGCTGCCTGCTAAGAAAGTGTGGCCGGCTACATTTTAGCACAGGTAAAGACAGCTTGGAAGGGACTGCTTTAATCTAGGCTAGTGCTCCCTCTCTGCCCTTTGATTGTCTCAAGACCAGCATTAAAGGTTGTGGAACACAATGGAGGCAAAATACAGGTATATTCCAGAGCTGGGCACTTTTTACCAAATAGAGTGTTCCACATGTATTTGTGCTGGCACATCAATTGTTGCCCTGTTCAAAAGGCAGACCCATTCATTCTATGCAATAGCTTATATGGAGCCTTTCAAAGAAATCACACGTAAGGAACATAATTGGAGTTTGTGTCTCAGGATATTCCCAAGGGTTGCTTTTTTTTAGATTATAAGAACATTTGTGGGATATGGGATGAAGAATAGATCATTTTCTGTTTCTTTTCTATGAGTCTAGTGGCATTTCAACACAGTGCACTGTAATAAAAACTAGTTGTATTGATTACAGGTGTTTAGATTTCATTTGTAAGAACGAATTATGTGTACAAGAAACTTGTTCGCTTTGTTATCTGGAATTTATTAAGTTAATTATTTTACTGATTGCTAAGGCCTGATTATGAGTTCGGACCGCCAAACCTGTAGAGTAGGCGCATTGGTTGTCGGGGACCGCCGCACCAGTGGTCCGACCGCTGTATTACAACTACGGTGGTCGGACCTTCAGGGGACTGCCGCAACCGGAAGGGAACCACGTTCCCTGGCAATGGCGTGGCGGTCAGAGGCACGGAATATGCTGGCGGTGCCGCTGCAGCACTGCCAAGCATATTACAAGTTTTCCTCACCACCAGGATTTCATGGTGGTGTTCACGCCATGAAATTCTAGCAGTGAGGAAACCAAAGGGGCCCAACAGGGCCCCCTGTTCCCTCTGGGCCTTTGGATGCATGCAGGGGGCACATGGTGTGTCCCCTGTGTGCACGTACCCCCTTTCCTGCATAGCATGAACTTAGCAGCCCATGCTGTGCAGGAAAGGGCTTTGGTGTTCCCATTGCAGTACCTTTTTCAAAAGCACCACTGTGGGAACATCAAAGGACTGCCCACCAGACAGCTAGAAAACTCGTAATCCAGCCGTCGAGTTTGGCGATGTGGTGGGTGGCGTGTCGCCCCACTCCCGCACTGCCAAACTCAAAATCAGGCCCTAAGTGTTTCTTATTCTTCATCTCCATTGTTTTTACTTTCCAGTTAATCATTTAGATATTTATCTTATAATCATTTGCTTTAGTAGTTATAGTCCAAATAGACTGCATTCTTTTACAACGTAGATATGTTTGTTTGATTTATTTTGCTTTGTGGCATGAAAGATGCATTCTATTTCAAAATTCAATAGGAAAAGTAAAATGGAACAGGAGGTTTTGTGGTCTTTTCATGAATTGCCATTACTGTTATTGTTTAAATGAGATCTCTCTTGAAGTTTTGAACTTATTCCTAGGGTTTTTAGTCATAACATTTCCTTTTGCCACTGTGGTGGAGTCATTTGTTCTCCAAAGCAAGGCTACATTATTTATGTGGCCCACATGATAGAAAATGAAGACTCTAACTTGTTTTATTAAATTGGTTGGTTAGAAATTAATTAATATCGTAGACTACTTTTAATTTGCAAAACTATTATTCTTTCTTATTACAGATTTGATTTGTAATCCTGTTTTGGCAACTTTTCCAAAGTTAATGGAACAGCCGGACATTATGGATGCTCTAAGGGTTAGTATCGTGTCAGTTTGTGAATATTCAAATTTAAATATTGTTTGGTTAGCAGAATAGATGATCTGCTGGCCTTACTGATGTATCAGAGAAACCTGTTAGGGTTTTGCATTCTGATTTTAGTAAGTGAACCTGCTTCTGTATTAGAGTGTTATTATTTTTAAGTTTTAAAAGTTTTTTGTTAAAGAAAGCTGATGCAAACAGCTGGTAAATGATAGACAATGCAAATTCAAACATACGTTCCAAAAGACAGTATAGATTCTCAGTAAAAATATGTTTGCACAAGTATTGTATGTAATGTCTCTAGTAGAATGCTCCAGGGCCATGTGGGGATGGGGAAGGGCGAGGAGCATAACCACAAGATCACCATACATTGAATAACATCCCCCAGAGTATATAGGATCACCTCCTTTCAAGCAAATGGATTAAAGATTCCTTCTTTAAATCTAAGGGGGAGGACATACATCAGGCAGACCTATCCAATGAGCAGATGTCACAGAAAGGACAGAGAGAGATACTACTGCAGGCTATTCCCAGCCACCCCCAAATCCTGTTAGGCGTGTGAGCAAATTAACTTGAGGGCTGCTTCTGAATTTGAAAAGATATAACCCCATTCCCTCCTTGTATTTTCCTCTCAGTCTTGCGAGGAACAATAAGAATGCCTTAATTCCTCAAGGGATCAGCTCCTTATTGACTAATTGTAAATGTTGTCTTGTCAGTAAGATCTTCTGACTCAGATCCAGGAACCCAAGTACTTCTATTTCAGACATTTGGAGGTTTGATTTCTTTGCTGCAGCTCTGGTTTGCACTTTTCTGTGACCCATTATCAGACAGCTTCACAAGGAGTGTACCCACTCTGGGGACTCTGAGTAAGGGCTCTTTGTAAGGAGCCATGTGACCCTGACAACTGTGAAGTGAGAAGTAGGCCTCCCTTTTATTCTCTAGTTATTCCACTTACGTATTCAGCTAGTGAAAGAAGTTAATGGAACACTGCTGAAAACATTGCCAGTATCCTGCCTCTTTTTTTAGTACCCCCCTTTTGTGACTCTAGCATAGTAACCCACTTACTGAGGTGGCCATTTTCTGCTCAGTCTTTGCAAAGCAACCTTTGATGTCTTCCATCACACCAATCTGGTCTTGATTTGCCTTGAGGATTTGTGTAAATCATTCTAAACTGTCGTCATCATTGCCTCAATCTTAAATAAGACTCTCTCGTCAGGTGCAGGTCTTTAGTGGACTTCTCCATGTGCCCCCTTCAATTTTGAAGCTTCCAGTATGAAGAAATCCTGTTTCTCTTTCAGACCACTCTTTTTAAGTTTTAAGTTCTTTAGAAAACATCTTGATATCTTGTTTTTTTATTTTATTCTTTTACCTTTGCTTAGAAAAGAAACCACTGATTAGTGAGAAAAGACTTGGTCTTAGTGTACCTGCAGGTTTCCCCCATGCTTTATTCCAACCTTCAGGTCTTTTGACACATGACAAGGACACTTCACTGCCCCAGTTCAGTGTATCTTGCCCTTCTCTACACAGAAGCCTGATCCAACAAAGACAGCTCTCTCCGCTGCCCCCGACTTGGAGTCTCACAAGCCCACCGTGTGACTGTCGCCATCTTGTGTACTTTCATTGTAACTGGTGAGGGATGTTGTCCATACGATTTTCAGGATCCTGCATGGGTCTCTTACCAGCCAAGGGGTGATCACTGGGTGTGATGCCTATTTCACCACTCATATGTTTGCAGCTCCAAAGTCCCACAAGACCAAAGTTCTTCAGTGCAACCTTAGAAAGGGACCTTTTCTGGGGCTATCAAGACCAGAAGCCATTTCTGTGTACACTTTACGTCCTAAACGAATTGTAAAAGATAGATACTGTGGTGAAGTAGGTTTTTGTCTCTGGTTCTTTGTCTTGAGGGCTTAATAATTCAGATACCTACTAAAATTTATTGTGGAAAAGGCGCTTAACCTTATGCTAAAGGAACATGTTCAGGTGTTGAAGCAATTGGTGGATATTGGCTTGGATTCCTGAGAGCCATGATTTTGAAAGGTGTGTTCTCTGTGGACTTGATTGAAAAGCATATGGCTACTTCAGCAAACTGATTCCATTTGGGGTTGACATTGCCTGTATTTTCTTAAGATGCATGGTTGAAAACACTGGCCATGCCCCCATATGGTAAAAAAAAAAAAGGTTTCTTCATTGGAATCAAAGTTTTAGCTCCTATTTCCGTGCAAAGCACTGGGCTTGCATGATCTCCAGTATAGCAAAACAATGTCCAGAGCACCACCACATTAAGAAGTAAGGGGTCCGTCACTCTAACGGGTCCGTTTTAGTAGGATCAACTTCAATGAACATATGGTCAACACCATTCGGTTTTTTTTCCATATAAGATCACATAGACAGTCGACACGTGTTTCGTCGCACTCGCCGACTTTTTCAAGGCTGTAGAGCGAAATAGAACACACAGATATTACAATTTCTATCTCTCAAATCAAGATAATGATAGAAATTGGACATTGTTTTGCTATTCTATGTATATGGGGTTTTCCCCTGTACTTGACACTATTTGGATGACATAGTGTTTTTCGTCTTCATTGAGCACACCTGATTATATGTATGTTGATATTACTTTCCTGAAATTGGGTATGTGCCAGCGTTGTTCTAGACTATTGTCATCCTGTTGTTTATAATGGTCTAGAGTATGACTATCTGTTCACAGATTGGAGGATAGCAAATAGCTTTACCCAATTCAGTGGCGTTTTTGTTGGCAGTTCTGACCGAGTTTTATGACAGATATGTGTGAGATACCACTATGGCTGAACTGAAGAGATAAGATTAATGTTCACCAATGGGAAGTAAGCGCCAGATGTACTAAACCTTTTAGCCATCGCACACCTTGCAATTTGTTAAGTTTGTGGGTTTGCAACCACTAAAAATGCTAGTGCCCTTTGTGAATTTGCACTAAAGCTTCAAGAGGAGCAGGGAGTGGTTTGAGGAATGAAAACGTAAAAAACTAAAAGTGTGTTTGTCTGTCTATCTGTCCCATATATATATAACCCATATAAAAAAGTATATATATTTTTAAGTCCGTTCCATTTAAGGAAATCTGGTTCCCTTAAAAAAAGCTTTATTTGAAAGCAATTACAGGTAGGGTAGTCTGCGGACCACTACAGGCCACCATCCCAGAGATTGTGATCAATTGGAGTGAGCTGCAATTTGTGACCAACCTAATTATTATCAATTAGGTAGGTTGGACTGCAGCCTACTCTGATTCCTTATTTTGTGAACTGACCTATTAGTACATAAGTCAGTTCCTAAAAAAAAAAAAGTTTCTGGTTGCAAAAAGTGGAGTTCTGAGAAGGCCCATGAGTGATATAAGGGTGGAAACGCGTTCACTATCTTTTGAGGAGTGGAATATGACTGGCAAAAAGAAATTACAAGGTGGATTTTAGGTCACTCATGTACGAAGATAATAAATTGGTTTCTCTACAAAGAATTTCTACTAGCAGCATTCAGGCACCTTTCAAGCATGTACGTGTGTATCACAACTTATATAGATGTTTACAATAGCATGTTATATAATAGAATATTATTTCCTGTAAATGTTTTTGGTACAGATCACTAAAGCTATAAATTAACTGGCTTCAGATGATCTTACATATTTGAACTCTGCAATAATGGTGCTTTATATATGATTAATTTCTTATATTGAGTAAGCAAATTACAAGCAGGTGTTTCATGGACTACTAGTAAATCCACTTATGGTTAATTGGTCCCCATGTGAGGATATTTATGTGTACCAGTTTATTACACATTCTAGCAGAAATGTGAGAGGGAGACTGGGTGGTGCCCTTTACCATGCACGACACATATGTTTATATCCCTGTACAGCCACTACTGAGAAAGGACCCACATTTCGAAGTGGAAGGCAGGCATTTTCAGTTCTGGATGGTCATAGCCTTGTATGTAATCCTATGTGTCATGGTAGCCAGTGCAGAGAACAAACAGCCAGTGTAATATGTTGACATCTGTGTTTTGTCAACAAATCAACCTAGCAGGATATATTCTGGACATTATGGAATAACTAGAAGTTAGATATTAGAGAAGGGTATGATCACTGCCATATGTCAAATTAGGTCAAAAGGTAGTAAATTCTTCATGATTTTCATTTCGAGTAAGCAAAGATTAGTAACTTTGAATATATTGGTCTTCTCCAAAGATATATAATGCACATAGTGCATTCAGACTTGGCCGCTGGAGCTACAGAAACACAATCTGGTGCCTAATAATCTTCTACCAGCTGGCTGTATCCCCAGTGGTAAGGCAAAGCTCTATTGTTGTGGGCTAAAGATCATTTTTGGAAATCACCACCATGAGGGCCAGGGAGTTAGCTAGCGAGGATTGATCTTGACCATCTCCAGCTTCCTGAACCTGTTATTTCTTTTCAAATTTCTTTATTGGCATTTAAGTAAGAGTCACCACAAATTGTATAGGATACAGTAATCAAAATGTTCATGAGGTGGATGGACAGACATCACCCATCATTTAAACATTAACAGTATTCTGGTAGCAGGTCATACAATGATATGAAAGGGATAACCGGTTATAATGAGAGAAAAGGAGTAGGATGTTGATCCAGAGCAACAGAATGTGCCCTATCATGCAGAAAATTAGCCAATGTATGTATCACAGAATAAAACGAAGCACAACATTAATGTTTGAAACACTATGGCTGGCGTTGCCATTTGCAGCTACTTGGAAGTGCGGTAATGTGAGCAGCAGGAGGATACTACAACATGGAGGGCACAGGCTATTAGTGGATACAAGGGAAGAAAGGGAGCGGGGTGAGTAGTCCCTGCGCAAATCACCCAGGAGAGCGCATGATTTCTCGTTAATGTCCGGTGATCAAGTGTGCATAAGCGAATGGGTCACTCAATGGCAAAATCTGGCCAGCTGCCCGACACACAGTGGGAGCTTCTATAACTTGGGCGGGGGGGATTTAGTCTGTTGAACAATTTAAGGACATAGGTGTCCCACATTGTAGCTGCTCCACCTCCCCCTTGCAACCTACGATCATGTATCATGGCGTCCACTTCTGCCAGAGCCCATTTGTGAGTCACCCGAAGCCAGCACTTGATCGTGGGCAGAAAAGGGCCCTTCCAAGCCATGGCATTTAATCGCTTAAAGAGGACCAATGCCAGATCAACAAGCTTCAGGTACTGTTAGGTACGTTTAGTTAGTTTCGTGATCCCAAAGGAGTGGGTCTAGTGGCAGCTGCAGATCAATCACCATCGACACATGTTCCATCACCTGAGTACATGTGTGCATCAACGGTGGGCATTTACAAACCATATGAATAAATATAGCATCTATGTGACCACATCTCGGGCACCATGGGGACACTGACAGTAACATTGTGTGCAGGTAATGCGATGTAAGGTAGGTTTGATATAAGTATTTGAATTGTGTGAACTTTAAACGGGCATTGTGCGAGACTCACTTCACCCATTCTAAAGCCATGGTCCACTGCTTGGTGGTCAATTCCGTGCTCAAGCAATCATCCCATTTGGGCTTGCTCCGGGTCAGAAATTCACTGCATGCCCCCCGTAGTGCCAAATATAATAAGAAACCGCCGACAGCCTAGCCTGTGTGTTAAGAAGCACTGCAAACCCAAGTGTAATGGCGGCTTGGCCGGCCCTAGTGCCCATATGTCCCCAATCGCCGCCCTAATTGCAGTGTGTGCAAGAAAAAGACCTGCCCCAAGCTTGTATAGTTCCTTCAGCCCCTGGAAGGAGAGCAGAGCACCATCATAGACTAGATCACTCATTTAGATGAGACCGGCTTCTCGTCATGGAGAAGAATCGTAAACCCTCGCCAGATTTTTCATAGTTGGCACGTTCCAGAGGGGCAGCTGCGGTGCATAGGGGGGTTGGTGCATGTCTGGGTTGGATATATTGAGTCCAGATGAGCTTGGCCACTCACGTGAGCCTGCCCAGTCCCCTGGTCAGTCCAACCGGTGAGAGCAGCCATTCCAGGTCGTCCATGCCCCCCAGGTCCGCCCGAACCAGGTCACCCTTCACCGTTCTATCCCCAGCCAACCAGTGCATGGGCTACTGCAATTGAGCCGCTGCGAAATACAACTCCAGGTCTGGGACCCCAAGTCCCCTCTTGAGCATAGGGCACTGAAGTATGGGGATCGAAACTCGCTTCCGAGCAGGTCCCCAAACGAGCTCAGATTCCATACTCCTCAGAGTCCTGAAAAAGGATTTAGTTGGTATCACTGGCAAAGCTGCAAAGATATATAGCAGCCTCTGCAGAACCAGCATCTTTGCCACCGATGCCCTGCCCATACCGAAAGGGGTAGTCCAGTCCAGAAGTGCATGGATTGGCGTGCGAGGTCAAGGCCTTACCATGATTACCACTGAGTAAGTCCCTGTCTATGTGGCAAACATTACACATTGAGACCTGCCATCTCCCCGAAGAGGTCGAGCAGGCCATAGAGGGCTGGTAGCATGCATGCATGGTCCCGTAGTTATACTAACAAATCGTCTGCGTGTAAGGACACAGTGTCTCAGGCTAGTCCCACCCTGATGCCCCAGACAGGGCCCTTGGCACACAGCATGGCTGCAAGTGACTCAATAGCTAATGCAAAAATTACTGGTGATAAAGAGTATCCTTGGCGGGTCCCTTTACTTATGGAAAAGGAGTGCGAGATCTGATGGCTGGTGCGGACCCACGCCTGTGGGGCGGTATATAAAAGCTTGACTGAACCTAGGAAATTAGGACCCATCCCCAACACCACCAGCACTTGTAGCAAGTAGGACCAACTCAGCATATCAAATGCTTCTTGAAATCCAGGGAGACCACCAGGGAGAGGTCGCCCCCCCTGGACGGCGCATCCATAATGTGGCACAGGCGCCGAATGTTGGAGTGTGTTGCCCTTTGAGGCACGGACCCACATTGATCCGGATGAACAAGGGAGCTAAGCATCGGAAGCAACCTATTCACAAGGACGTTACTTAAGATTTTGTAATCAATGTTCAACATTGACAATGGGAGATAAGAGCTCACCTCAAGGGTGTCTCTACCCTGTTTCGGGAGCACCACTATGAGGGCCTTACGTAGCGAGCTCAGGAAAATGCCCTGGTGGTGCGTTTCTCGGTAGACCTCTAGCAAGCGAGGAGCACGAGTGGCTCCAAAAGTTGCATAATACTCCAGGGGAACCCGTCTGTGCCTGGGGTCTTGCCACGTGCCATCTGGCAGTTTGCTAGGTTGATGTCCTCTATCTGTAGAGACTGCTTCAGGTCCAACAACATCAGCTGGGTCAATCGAGGAAGTGACACCGCTCCCAGGTAATCCCGCACTTGTGCATAGGAGGCTTCCAGGGGGAAGAATACAGCTGCTCTTAATACTGAGAGAACACTTCATTGATGTCTGCTTGAGTATTTCTCACGTGACCTACACTATCATGTGGTGCCCACCAGAGTCCTGGGGGTCTCTGATCGCAGTAACCACACCAACGTGCATTCTGGTTTATTGCCATCTGCATGATGGTGAGATAGGAAGAACTTATAGTCAAGATCGCAGAGTCGCTTCACCTCCTCCCGGTATTGGCAACGCAAGGTCGTGAGACGAGGGCGTGCATTGGGTTTCATGACCGTCTTGAACTCCGTGGTCAGCAGGCGTTTCTCTAAAGTCTATCTAACACACAAAAAAAGAGACTAGAGATTCAGCCTTCCCTTGTTCTCCAAGGCTACACACAAAAAACTCACAAAGGGAGAAGGACTATCAAACAAACTTAAAACTCTGAGCATTCCAATTTGGACTTTCGGAGATGCTATTCAGGTATTGTGATATCCACTTAGGCAGGAAAACCCAAAAGGTTGTAAATACTGCCCTCACCCACTTGATAGTCGCATGCTTCATCATTGGGCCGCTAACACACTCTGGCGCAGACCAACGCTGAGGGTAGAGCGCATATTTTTTATTTTTAAAGGGAGCATTTTTCTCTTGGAATGGGATCCCACATACAGAGAAAAAGAAATAAAAAAAACTGTCTAAGTGGTGTGCCCTATCTGACTTTATCCTTGGGCCGCCATTGACAGGGATTAAAAGGTTTTGGAGGGTAGTTGGAGAAATTATGTCTCCATTTCCCCCACTGCCAGTATCAACATGTTTCAGCCTCTATACACTGCCCATAAGGGTCTCAGGCCTTCTTCAGGATACAGATCTCTCTATTTTCAATTGCACCATCCCTATTGATAGGTATTTCCTATATTTAAGGGATAAATATGGTTGGCAATAGTTGCCTACTTGACAACACACTCGGGGCTGTTGTCAAGTCGGAGGGTGGCGAGTTACCGGTACGGAGACGTTACTCCTTGAAGAAAGTGTGACTACAGGAGAACGTTCCTACTCAGACCCCGAGTTGAGATTGGCAAAGGTGAAATTCGGGAACAAGCCCCGAGTGTGTTGTCAAGTAGGCAAGTATTGCCAACTATATTTAACCCTTAAATATAGGAAATACCTATCAATAGGGATAGTGCAAATGAAAATAGAGGGATCTGTATCCTGAAGAAGGCCTGAGACCCTTATGGGCAGTGTATAGAGGCTGAAACATGTTGATACTGGCAGTGGGGGAAATGGAGACATCATTTCTCCAACATACCCTCCAAAACCTTTTTAACCCTGTCAATGGTGGCCCAAGAATAAAGTCAGATAGGTCACACTACCTAGACAGTTTAAAAAAAAAATCTTTTTCTCTGTATGTGGGATCCCTTTCCAAGAGAAATATGCTGTCTTTAAAAATAAGAAATATGCGCTCCACCCTGAGCGTTGGTCTGTGCCAAGGTGTGTTAGCGGCCCAATGATGAAGCATGACACTATCTAGTGGGTGAGGGCAGTATTTACAACCTTTTGGGTTTTCCTCCCTAAGTGGATATCACAAGACCTGAATAGCATCTCCGAAAGTCCAAATTGGAATGCTCAGAGTTTTAAGTTTGTTCGATAGTCCAGCTCCCTTTGTGAGTTTTTTGTGTCTCTGAAGTCCGCATACTACGAGTAAGAGAATACTTAACTCCCCATGTCATGGCGATGCAGTGGCCCCTCATGACTACCTTCATGGCGTCCCACTCCAACCCACAGGATCTCACTGACCCTGTTTTCTCAAAATACCTGGAAATGTGTGTGGCTTCTGTGTCTCTGCAAACTGTGTCCTGCAAGGCTTTCGTCTGAAGCCGCCACGTAAGGATAGGAGCCCTTGTCGCCCCCCTCCCCCCCACTGGAACATGACCCTGAGCGGGTTGTGATCTGAGAGGGTCCTACCCAGGTATTCAGACCCACGTATGAGGGACCAACAGTCTGTACAACAAAAGAGTTAATCTAACCGAGTGTGGACCTGATATCCCGGTGCATTGTAAGAATATTCCGTCTCCCAGGGTGCCCCAAGCGCCAGATGTAAATTGGACAACCTAGACCACTGTTGGCAGTGTTTCTTTGCTTGTATACCCGGCGCATCCGGAATTAGGGGTACCGACCAGTCCAAATCAGTGTTGTGTATGCAATTAAAATTACCGCCACACAACCCCAGGCAAGAGGGTCCTGCAACATGGTTGGGGAAAGAGTATCTAAAATCGCGTCTTGAGCGGTATTGAGCACATGAAGGGACACTATAGAGAAAGGGTGCCTATCCAAGACACCCTCCAAAATCACGTAACTGCCATCCATATCAGCTAAGACTCTGGATTTTACAAATGGTCCCTCTGGAGCGACCCAAGTAAGGACCTCTCGGGCATAGGCTGAATATCCAGTACCGTATACCTGCCCACTCCATCGCCTATTTACATTGTCAAGCTCTCCCATGGTCAGGTGAGTCTCCTGGAGACAAGCAAAGTGTATATGCCTGCGACAAAGGTAAGCATATATCCTGTGTCTCCTTGCGAGGTTTGCCAATCCACAAATATTCCACCTTAAAGCATTAAAGGTAGTGGCATGAATGCAAACTGTATATCTCAGGGCTCCCAAGGCCCTTGCCATCCCCTGCCCTCCCTCACTAGTCTCCCATCCCCCTGACCACCCATCCAACCAGCCAGAAAAACAGTCAAACAATTCTGAGAAACAACTTCCCTATCCCTGGCCTGAGTTCTTTCCGGACCCATGCCACAAGCTCCCAAACAATTCAACTGGTATGCATCAGAGGCCTGCAACATAGTCGTGTACATGCGAAGCAGTCTGTCAGGGGTGGGCCAAGTGAAATCGTGCAGAGCGTGAAAGTGTCAATGTTCAATGCAGCCATGATGTGGGCCCATGTCGGATAATTTGGCATCCAGACCCCCCCATTCACCCCCTGATAATGTGGCTTACCTTCAGGGGGTATCAGACCCAAAAGGAATCCAACCCTGCCAGCAGGAGGATCTACCTTACAAATCATCCCCCGATCACAGGGTGACCTTCGTTGTGGATGGGCCCCAGCAGCGGAGGCGAGCAAACCAGCCGAGTCCAATCCCGACTCCGATGGGTGCTTGGAGCGCAGAGGGGAGAAGGAGTTAATGCTGTGGAGGAAGGCCTCTGATACCGCTTGATTCTGCTCAGCCGCCACTTGGTCCTTGGTTGGTTTCGCCTTAAGGAATCTGCGTTTGCACTGTCGATATTTGGGCATCAGCCTGTCATCAGCCCTAGAGTCCTTGGTTGGAATTGCTGCCAGATTCTTAGCATGGAGCCAAGTACATACATCTTTCGGCAAGTGGACTTTGTGAACCGTTTCACCATCAGCCACTTTGAGCTTTGCTGGAAACAAAAGCGCGTATTTAAGTACCAACTCACGGAGATGCTGCTTAACTTTGGAGTAGGAACTCCGGCAGCGCTGTACCTCCATTGTAAAGTCAGGATACGTCATGTTCTTTATATTTTCATATTGCCAAGGGCACTTGGCGTGAAACTGCTGCAGCAGCAGGTCACGGTCTTCATAGTTGAGGAGAAGATCTATGATGGGACGCGACGGCGTGCCCGGGATGTGGGCCGGCCCGGCGTCCGGTGCGCTCGCTTAATGGAGGAGAACTTTGGCACCCTGTCTTTCAGAACTGTCTTCGTCAGCCAGTCTTCAAGAAATAATTCCATGCTAGGACCATCTGAGCATTCGGGGAAGCCCGGAAAGTGAATATTGTTGCTTCTAGAATTCCCCTCCGCATCTTCCGCTCTGCGATGTAGGTTGGCAATTTCCTCTTCCATGTGTTTCAGCCGTTCCTGCAGGTCTTACCATAGCAAAGGTGGACTCAGTTTCCTCCACTCTCCCAACTAGTTTGCGGTGGTCAGTTCCTAACAAATTCACGTCTAGTGGGACAGTGTCAATGCAAACTTCCAGGGAGGTTTTAGTGTCCATGATGGCCCGGAGCACCTTGTTAAACTGAGTAGAGTTGGTTTGAAGAGTCGCTTCAAGGTGTTGGAGGCTGTCAAGGGTCCTGTCAACTGGCACAGAGAATGTCATCACCTTCCCAGTGCCAGTTTTCAATGATTCAGTGGTCTTGGGCTTTCCCATCATTATAAACGAGTCTGGGTGAACTCGGGGGGGGGGGGGGAATCTTTGAGGAGCAATGAGCACAGTAGACGTCCGACAGTCGCACCAATGACACCCAGTCTCAAGTCCACTGGACAGGGCATGCACTGGTGCACCTCAGGGCAAATCGGGTGCACCTCTTTAGAGGAGATCAAGTTCAAATCTGGCCAGTGTATCTTCCCCCCAGGAAGGGCTCTTGCAGTTGCAGGTAGGAGACGCAGGGTGCAAAACAAGGAACAGGCCGCCCAGTGTCAGGGTCAATCCAGGTGCCCCAAAACCTATCCGAGGCAGCAGAGAGAGGGCAAAGGTGTAGGCCTGAACGTTGTGGCAGCCCTATATAAAGTGACCAGTCTCCAGGCTAGATATTCTACTGGCACAAGGGGCAGAAATACTGGGTAACAGATACAGCTCATGCAGGGTCATCCAATTGCAGAGCCCCTCCAGAGCAACAGAGGGCAAGAAGGCTGCGCTATGAGCACTCCTGGCCAACTGTGAGGCCAAGCAAGTCCACTGTCACGCAGCTACTCTCCAGGGTCACAAAATCGAGTTGCTGCCCATATGGAGTACATTTACAGGATCTAAATCAGCGCCACTGCCAGAGTGTGGCCTCTGCATTGATAAAGGGCTCCTCCCACTGGGGGGGGGGCACTGCCGGGCAGTTGTACATCTGCAGGGCAGCCTGGGGCCACCATCACTAAAGAGCATGCACGGAGGGGGCCACTCCCCATCCGCTTCGCTCCCCTAATAAATACCAATGCTCTCAGCTGCAGCTTCCAAGGATTCTGCAGGGCCTACTGCTCACCGCGATGCTTCTTGGCTCCTGGCCAGCTCTGTCAGGCCGCACGACCCTGTCTCAGCCGCAGTCCACACTTCACTTGCCGAGGACAGCAATAGCAGGACTCAGGCACCTTCGCGGCCCAGGATTGCTGCAGTCTCAGCTCTCCAGTGCTGCCTCCAGGCAGCTGCCCAAGGGTCCACAGCCACATCTCCGACAACACAGTCCCATGCCAGCACTGAAGCGCTGCAGCATGGATGAAAGGGCTTTGCTCCTGGAAGCAACACGGCGGGGCACACCGCACACACCAGAGCCCTTGAGCCAGGACCAGCTTGCGCCTGCGGCACTGCCTCGTCACAGTCACGCTCACACACCACCCTCCTGGGACAGCTTAGCACCCCTCTGACGCCCATGCGGCCAGAGAGAGCCTCAGGCCCCACATATTGGCACTACCTCAAGTAGTCCTCCACAGGTTCCCAGCCAAAGTTCTAGCAGCCCAGCCCTGTGTTAGCACACAGGCATGACAGCACAGGCTAAAAGTACACGTCTGTGGGTCAGATGCCACTAATAAAGCAGGATGCTGATCAGGCCTAGCACGGAGCTCGTTCAGAGAGCGTCCAATGCGGCTGCCATCTTGGCCACGCCCCCCCTTTCATGAACCTGTTATGATGACTGAAACTCAGCTGTGTGTAATCTGCATACATATAAAGTTTGGCCCTTACCGAGCGAGGGCACCCTTGCAGAAGAAAGGGATACAACATGGGAGCTCTTTTTTTCGAACAGGACAGAGAGCCTGTTTCAAGATTGGAGTGATGGTCAGGCATAATGGGGATGAGGTAAAAGATGCAGAGGAGATAGCCTGCTACTCAGGACTGCAGTTATCATTAGTACAGTAGGTGTAGTTGCATTGGGGTCCAAGGGTGTGAGGGGATCACAAACAAACGCAATTCTGGGGAGCAGTTTTTGGGACAATACATGTTTTTGTTTGATGCATTTGCTGTTTTATAAGTCTCATATTTAGTGTGGTTTATGAACTATAGAAAAAGTACTCCTGAAATCATCTCATAAACCACGTATCCTGCATGCAGCCATGTCCGTCCTGCTCTCCCAATCCTTGCCATAAAGTTTTGGAGGGGGGCCCGACCTCAAAACATTTTGCTTAGGGGGGGCTCAGAGCAAAAAAGTTTGAGGACCTCTGCACTACGGTCATGTTAAAAAAACAAAAAGTCAGGAAAGGTGAGCTGGGCAATGGGTTTAAGTGTGCTGAACCTAGCATACGTTTTGTCTGAGGCACCCCCAAAAATGTACAATTTCTACTTAGGATCCCATTGTTTAGCCTAAGTGTAATTCAGATTTTACATTTTCTCTATTGTTTTTCTTTTCTTTTTTTTTTAGAGTTCCTGGGCAGATAAGGAGAGTTCATTGAAAAGATCTGAGAGGGTAATAATAATTTATTTTAAGTATTCCTTTAAATATGTTTTAAACAGTAGTTTATTAAATGTTTTCACTTTCAAAGTACAGGCCACCTTTAATTTATGGATGGATTGCTTTATGATACCATTTGAAACATATTCAGATAGCATAACTGTGAGCATCATTTTGTATCTATTTGGTACCTCTAAATGTTGTACACTCAGTCTCCGCTATTGTTTTTTCAATTCTCTGCATACTCTCATCTAGTCAGGCTTAATCCTCTGTAGGATTGCCAGTGCTGCCAAACTTTGGCCCACTTGTTTGGGCCACCTCTGTCTTTATATATGTGCTTCTCTCCCAACATGCCCAAGTCCAGGTCTTCTTTCCATATGTTCAGATCTGAGGAGGAAAGGTACACCCCATATGCAAGCTGTATTTCCCATGGCTATCATGAATCCAGCCGTAATAAGCACTATTCCTTTAAATATTGAACTGTTACATTTTATTACCTGTACTCAGGGAATTTGCCCAAAAGTTGATATATCTGATAGAGACTTCTAGTCGCAGATTCCTTACCTGAGAATATTCCCAGGCATCAGAATAGATCCAGACATTTTTGAGGATCCCCTTGCACGCATGTAGGTGGTGTCATTTGACTCTGTGTGGCATTGTTGGCGTCATCCACAAGCAACGTGCACAGTGCCTATACTGGAGCCACCCCAGCACGCTGACCTCCATTCCTTCATATCTGAAAGAGACACGTTAGTGATAGATTCCTTACCTTAGAATATCCCCAGGCGTCAGGCTGGATCCGGAAAGTTTTGCGTAGCAGTACCCTTGCGCGTCGGTGGCGGCGTCGTGCGGCTCCGCGTCCGTCGTCGGCGTCGTGATCGCCGGGATGACGTCGCGGGCAGTACTTAGGCGCCGCCCCTGCGCGCTGACGTCAGTTCTTCTTTTTCCGCGCCAGCAAGCGCAGATCCGGGAAGAGCAGTGCCCTGGTCAATTTTTGACCATACTTTTTGGTGATTTTTTCACTGTTTTTCCATCTTTAAAGGTGTCGTAGGGATGCCCGGCTTCAAGCGATGCGGCGCCTGTGCGCGGATGATGTCCGTCACCGACCCGCATTGGGAGTGTCTCTTCTGCCTCGGCCGAGGCCACGACACCGAGTCTTGTCCCGAATGCCAGGCCCTCAACCCGAAAGCTTTGCGAGAGCGGTCTCGAAAGCTCCTCGAGGCCCGGCATTCGGCTCCACGGAGGCCCCGGTCGCGTGAGAGGTCCAGGGGTCGCTCGCGGAGTGCACACCGGTCGTCGGCGTCGAAGTCTTCTTCGTCCGGTAAGTCTAAGCACAAGAAGTCCAAGAAGCATCGTCGCTCTCGGACTTCGCCTCGCCGATCTCGCGACTCGGCTGAGGCCCCTCCCGGCACCGTCCCCGCCCCCGCGGCCCCGGACTTGCCTGTGGAGTCGCCCCCGCCATACCCGCCCTTCCCGGGTTCGGGGGCGGATCCGGCCAAGGTACAGGAGTTCCTGTCGGCCATGGCCCGCCTCTTCGGGCCTTCAGGTCCCTCCGGTGCGCCTTCGGGCCCCGCGGGCCCTGATGGGGTTGCTCCGGCGTCGCCGGCGGCTCCGGCCCCGGCGTCGCCCGTGCCTCCAGCCTCGATCCCGGCTCCGGCTTCGGCCCCGGCCTCGATCCCGGCTCCACAACCCCCATCGACGCCGGTCGACCTTATAACACCTCCGCCGGCGCCGATGTCTCCGGTGCCGTTCTCGACGCCGCCCTGGGCTCCGGGCGGCGTCGTCCCCAGTTCCTTCCGGCTCCGGACATGGACCCGGAGCGACGTCGCTCGGCGCCGGCTCCGGCGCCGGTGGGACCTTGGGTCCCAAATGTCCCTCCTCCTCCTTATTTTGAACCAGAGGAGGACCAGGAGGACTGGGAGGGGTCTGATGACCCTCTGACGCGCAACTGTCAGTATGATGAGGACTGGACAGAGAGTCTAGGGGAGGCCAGTGGTCTGGATACTTCCCCTGACACTGGCATGCTGTCTCCTCCCGTGGCTACGGAGGAGGGGGCCAATTTCGGTACGGTGTTGCGTAGGGCTGCTGGGGCCTTACGTCTCCAGCTCCCTACTTTGACGGTCAAGCCTAACCTCTTGACGGAGGTGCTTCAGCCGGCAGCCTCCTCTGCGGAGACTGTGCTGCCGTTTAACGACGCCCTCACTGGACGTTCTTTTGGGCGCCTGGTCCAAGCCCAACACAGGGGCTCCTGTGGATCGGAACGTGTCACGACGCCATCGCCCCGCTCCGGGCGACCCCTGTTTCTTTCTGTCCACCCCACTCCTGAGAGCTTGGTTGTCCAAGCCTCCGCTTCCCAAACCGCCTTCCCTACCGCCCCTCCGGATAGGGAATCCAAACGCCTGGATCAGTTTGGGAAGAAAGGTTTTTCTTCCTCCAGTGCTGGCTTGCGGTCCGTTAACACCGCTTGTCTTTTGGGCCGATATACCCACTCCCTGTGGGATTCGGTGGCGGATGTTTTGCCCCTGTGCCCTGAGGAGGTCCAGGCACTGCTTTCCCGCGCCATTGCGGAAGGAAGGGATGCGGCCAAATACACTATCCGTTGTGGCCTTGACACCGCCGACTCGCTGGGCAGGTCGATTGCAACGACGGTGGCGCTCCGACGCCACACCTGGCTGAGAACCACTGGTTTTCAGGGGATGTCCAGAATACTCTCATGGACATGCCCTTTGATGGAGTCGGTCTTTTTGGGTCCAAAGCAGACCATGCGTTGGAGCGCTTTAAGGACTCACGGGCTACTGCCAAGTCCCTGGGCCTTTCTGCTACACGCCCTCCGCTGCCTTCTGCTTTTCGCCCCTATCGTGGCCACGGTAGGGCGCCCTTCACGTCAGCAGCCCAGCCACCGGCCCGCGCAGCAGGCGTCTTCGCGTGGCCGAGGACGTGGATTCCGCCGTGGCGGATCGGGCAACCAGCGTGCGGGTCAGGCCACCACCTCCAACCCGTCCGCGGCCTCCAAGCCCTCCTAGTCCCTCCTTTCAGGTGCACAGCACGCCAGTAGAGGGCAGGGTCCGCCATCACCTTCCCCACTGGCGCACCATCACCTCGGACAGGTGGGTCTTGGACATTGTCCGAAGGGCTACTCCCTCCCCTTCGAGACCACCCCCCAGCCATGCCACCTCAATTCCACCGCATGTCAGGGGATCACTTGGTGCTTCTACAGAAGGAAGTCACGGCCCTCTTGACCAAGAGGGCCATCGAGCATGTTCCGACCCCAGAAGTAGGGCGTGGTTGCTACTCCCACTACTTTCTGGTGCCCAAAAGGACAAGGAGGACATGCGTCCTATCTTGGACCTCCGGAACGTCAATCGCTTCCTCCGGAAGGAGAAGTTCAAGATGCTCACCCTAGCTCAGGTCTTGACTGCCCTCGACCCAGGAGACTGGTTGGTAGCGTTGGACTTGCAGGACGCGTATTTCCACATCCCCGTCCTGCCGGCCCACCGGCGTTACCTTCGGTTCACGGTAGGCCCCGAGCATTTTCAGTTCACCGTGCTCCCCTTTGGCCTTACCAGTGCCCCTCGGGTGTTCACGAAAGTGATGGCGGTGGTCGCAGCTCATCTGCGCCGGGCAGGGGTTTCAGTCTTCCCCTACCTCGACGACTGGCTGCTGAAGGCGGGCTCGTCCCAGGCAGTCGTCTCCCACCTCCAGACCACGGCCGAACTCCTGCACTCGCTGGGGTTCTCCATCAATCTGCCGAAGTCGCATCTGATTCCTTCTCCGCAGCTCCTTTTCATCGGAGCAGTTCTGGACACGACGCAGTTTCGGGCCTATCCTCCCGAACGGCGAGTCCGGGATATTCAGGCTATGATTCCGATCTTTCGGCCTTTATCCTGGGTTTCGGTAAGGATGACCCTGAGGCTGCTGGGCCTCATGGCCTCCTGCATCCTGCTGGTCAATCATGCCAGATGGCATATGCGGGCTCTGCAGTGGGACCTGAAGTTCCAGTGGGCGCAGCACCAGGGCAACCTGTCCGATCACGTCCAGATCTCGGAGGGGACTGCAAAACAGTTGCAGTGGTGGCTCTCGAACCGGCAATGGGTCATGGGCAGATCCCTCTCCCTTCCCCAGCCAGAGCATACAGTTGTGACGGACGCGTCCCTTCTGGGATGGGGCGGTCACATGGGAGAGCGGAGATCAGAGGCCTCTGGTCTCCGGCGGAGTCCCGGCTCCATATCAACCTTCTGGAGCTCCGGGCGATCCGGCTTGCACTCAAGGCATTCCTTCCCTCTGTCAAAGGGAAGGTAGTGCAGGTGTTCACAGACAACACCACCGCCATGTGGTACTGCAACAAACAGGGCGGGGTGGGGTCTTGGACCCTTTGTCAGGAGGCTCTGCGCCTCTGGACATGGCTGGAACATCAGGGCATGTTCCTGATGGTTCAACACCTGGCAGGTTCTCTGAACGCCAGGGCGGACGAACTCAGCCGCAGGTGCATGATGGATCACGAATGGCGTCTTCACTCGGAAGTGGCGCAAGGACTCTTTCTACAGTGGGGAGAGCCTTGGTTAGATCTATTCGCCACCGAAGAGAACGCGCAATGTCATCAGTTCTGCGCGTTGGAATTTCCAAGGCGGCACTCGCTCGGCGACGCTTTTCATCGCGAGTGGAGTTGCGGTCTGTTGTACGCCTTTCCGCCTATACCACTTCTACCCAGAGTGTTGAAGAAGATTCGGCACGACCGGGCCCAAGTCATTCTTGTGGCTCCGGACTGGGCTCGAAGAGTTTGGTATCCCGAGCTACTCAATATGAGCATAGATCCCCGATCCGTCTGCCTCTTCGGGAGGATCTTCTGTCGCAGCAGCAGGGGACGGTCCTCCACCCGAACCTGTCCAGTCTACACCTGCTTGCGTGGAGATTGAGCGGCGGCAGTTGATTCCTTTCGACTTGCCTCCCGAAGTTTGTGATGTGATTCTGGCAGCCAGGCGTCCCTCCACTAAGGTGGTATACGCCTGCAGGTGGAACAAATTTGTGGCATGGTGCGCAGCAAAGGCTGTGGATCCCCTTTCTGCCCCTCTTTCTGAGGTCCTTCTGTTCCTTCTCTCTCTGGCCCAACAGGGTTCTGCCCTGGGTACCATCAAGGGTTATCTTTGTGCTATCTCGGCCTTCCTCAGGCTCCCTGATCAGCCCTCCCTTTTCAAGTCCCCTGTTGTTAACAGGTTCTTAAAGAGCATTACTCACCTCTTCCCTCCTGTTCCGTTTGTGATGCCTCAGTGGGACTTGAACTTGGTTCTTACCTTTTTAATGTGCGCTCCCTTTGAGCCTCTGCATAACTGTCCTCTTCGTCTTCTGACTCTAAAGACAGCCTTTCTGGTGGCCATCACCTCCGCTCGGCGGGTGAGTGAGCTCCAGGCTCTTTCTTGCAAACCTCCCTTTCTGTCTGTTCATCCAGACAAGGTTGTTCTTCGGACGCGTCCGTCCTTCTTGCCAAAGGTGGTTACTGCTTTCCACATTGGGCAGACCATCACTTTGCCCACCTTCTTTCCGCCTCCGCATCCTTCCAGACAGGAAGAGAGGCTCCACCGTCTGGACCCAAAACGTGCGCTCTCCTTCTATATCGACCGCACGAAACACTTCCGGGTGGATGACCAGCTCTTTGTTGGCTACGTGGGCGCCAAAAAGGTCGGGCGGTGCACAAGAGGACCATCTCCCGCTGGGTTACCTTGTGCATCAAGACCTGCTATTCTTTGGCCAAGAAGGAGCCTCCTGTTGGGCTGCGTGCCCATTCCACCAGGGCAACGGCTGCTACCACGGCCTTGGGCCGCGGTGTTCCGCTGCCGGTTATCTGTCAGGCAGCTACGTGGGCCTCGCTGCACACGTTTACTAAGCATTACTGCCTTGACAGTCAGGTCCGGAGGGACGGCTTCTTTGGCCGTTCTGTCCTCCAGGACTTCCTTGTCTGATCTTTGTTCGCAGACCCACCACCGGGGTTGGTATTGCTGGGGTATCTATTCTAAGGTAAGGAATCTATCACTAACGTGTCTCTTTCAGATGCACAAGTTACTAACTTGTGTAACGATATATCTGTAAGAGACAGTAGTTAGTGATAGATTCCTACCGCCCACCATCCTCCCCGTTCTGCGAACTGATTTCTAGGAGTTAAGGACATCCCTTTCAGGGCCCTAGTATTTTTCAGACACCTGTGTCAGCTTCTTGCATGGCTCTGCGTTCCTGGCGCGGAAAGTCGTGTACAGAACTGACGTCAGCGCGCAGGGGCGGCGCCTAAGTACTGCCCGCGACGTCATCCCGGCGATCACGACGCCCGACGACGGACGCGGAGCCGCACGGCGCCGCCTACCGACGCGCAAGGGTACTGCTACGCAAAACTTTCCGGATCCAGCCTGACGCCTGGGGATATTCTAAGGTAAGGAATCTATCACTAACTACTGTCTCTTACAGATATATCGTTACACAAGTTAGTAACTTGTGCTTCTGCACCACAAGGGCGGATCCAGATCAAGCTCCCCATAGTCATTTTTTGACTGACTTTGACCTTTTTGTCAACGACTGGTGTGCCTTTTTTTCTCTTTTTTCAAGATGTCCCTGAAAAAACCTACTGGGTTCAAACCTTGTGGCGCCTGTCATCGACAGATGTCGGTGGCAGACCCCCCACTTGGTATGTCTCTGGTGCCTTAAGAAGGACCACAAATTTGCGTTGTGTGCAGAATGCAGTATGATGAACCCTATGGCCACCCGCGAGCGAGCCATGAATTTTTTGTCTGCTCGTCACATGACTCCGCGCTACTCCAGGTTCCATTCACATGGGAGGTCTCAGGACCTTTCCCAGAACTGCTCGCATCTATCCTTGTATTGCTCCAGGACTTCTGGAAAGTCCCATATTAAGAAGTCCAGGAAGCCAAAGCGCTCTTCAACTTCTCCACGTTACTCCCATTCTTCTGATAAGGAGAGGGAACAACGCCAAATATCCGGACCTCGCTTGCAGGGGGTCCCTGTACAGCCGGCATCGAAAACTGGGTCTGCTCCATACTTCTTTGAATTTTTCGGAGCAACCCCCGCCCAGCTCTGAGAGTTTTATGAGACCATTGGTCGGCCATTTGTCGGCTGAAACACTCTGAAGAACCTTCAGGTACCACAGGTTTGGGAGGGTCTATGACTTGACCTCTGCTGGCGGGTTCACCCTCACTGCCAGTCGATCCCATAGGATCCGTTGGTGGATCAGACCCGGCAGCTACTTAACGACCTCCTCTGGGGACCCTTCCAGTGGCACTGTGATTCATATTGTCATTCCTGACTCCCATACAGAGTTGAACCAGCATCCCAGGATGTCGGTTCCTGTGCTGACCAGGCCCACATGGCCTGAATCCGGGAAAGAGCCCTATTTTATTTAGAGCTCACTGAGAAACACGAATGGAGGTGATCTGAGGATCTCTATTCCTACACTGACCCCCTAGCAGAGTCCATGGTCGATGAAAACGGGTATGAGAACCTGGCTGACGCCAGTGGTCTGGATACCTTGTCATACAATGTCCTCCTCTCTTCTTCTACAGTGGCAAGGAGGAAGGGGCTTCTTTTGCGATGGTGGTCAGGAGGGCGTCCGAGGTCCTGGGCCCACAGCTGCCCACAGTTCAAGTCAAAACAAATGTTTTGACAGAGGAGCTTCGACTGGATGTATACCTATCAGAACACTTACTACCCTTCAACGAAGCCCTCACTGATGTCCTGCTCTGGGGCCTGGGCCACGCCCTGCACAGGCACTCTTGTGCAGAGGACTATCTCCCAAAGCCATCACCCCGTGCCCGGGAACCTAGCCTTCCTCATCCAGCATCCCACCCATGAGAGTCTGATGGTCCAGGCCTCAATGTCCAGAATCAATACCAGTGCATTCCATACCACACCACCGATAAGGAATCTAAGAGATTGGATACCTTTGGAAAGAGGATTTTTTCTTTCACCAGCCTGGCACTGCGATCTGTGAACACTGCATGCTTATTGGGCCATTATTCCCATACTGTGTGGGATTCAGTTGCACAAGTGCCCCCTATGATCCCGGTTGAGGCCCGGGCCACACTTTACCAAGCTAATGCTGATGGGCGAGACACAGTAAAGTTCACAATCAGATGCGGTTAGATATGACGACTCACTTCGCAGAACCGTTGCTTCTTCTGTGCTGCTTAAATATCACATCTGGTTGAGGAATACTGGCTTTTCGGAGGCTGTCGAAGTCTCGCTCATGGACATGCCCTTCGATGGAACTCGTCTCTTTGGAGACGAGGTGGATTCGGTCTTGGAGAGCTCAAGGATAGTAGGGCCACTCCCAGGTCATTGGGGCTCTCTGTGACCCCACAGCATCCATATTCCACCACACGCCACATCTGTGGCTATGGTAGGCTCTATTAGCCGCATTTTTCCCCCCCAACCACCACAGCCAGTAGTCTTGGTCCTTTCATGGCCACGGACACGACTCCCACAAGCCTAGTGGGGCCCAAACCCAGAGGTCAGCCCAATCTGCTCTCCCTCCCCCTGCAGCCGCACAGTCAAAGCCTCTTTAGTTTGCCCTCAGTCCAGCATGGACATCTGGTTGGCAGCAAAATCTGATACCATCTGCACCAATGAAGTGGGATTACAACAGACAAGTGGGTGCTTCAGATTGTCCAACGGAGTATGGCCCCCATTCCATCAAACCCAACCGCCACTCCCTCTGTCCCCACATTGGCTGATAGAGGACCACCTTGCATGCTTGCGTCAGGAAGTACAGGCCCTTCTGGCCAAAGGAGCCATCAAGAGGGTGCCAGCATCAGAAGTAGGTCGTGGTTGTTATTCTCATTACTTTCTGGTGCCAAAGAAAGATGGAGGCCTCTAGCCTATCTTAGATCAGCACCCTCTTAACTACTTCTTGAAAAAGGATAAAATTCAAGATGCTTACCCTGGATCAGGTCTTATCTGCCCTCAACCCTGGAGACTGGATGGTAGCATTGGACTTGCAGAATGCCTATTTCCACATTCCCTTCCTTCCTACCCGCAGAGGCTACCTGCAGTTCATGGTGGGCCAGGAGTATTATCAGTTTGCTGTGCTCCATTTTGATCTTACCAGTGCCCTTCAGGTGTTCACCAAGGTGATGGCTGTGATTAGAGCACATCTGCGGAGGTCAGGGGTTCCAGTCTTCCCCTTTCTCGATGGTTGGCTGTTGAAGGTGGGCTCACCACAGGCAGGCATCTCCTACCTCCAGACTGCGGCGGGCCTCCTACACCCGCTGGGGTTCACTAATAATGCGCCAAAGACACACCTGCCTCCCCCTCAGATGCTCCCTTGCATCGGAGCTGTTCTGGATACAGTGCAGTTTCATGCTCACCCACCGGAACAGCGAGTCTAGGATATTCGGGCTATGATTCTGATGTTTCAGCCTCTATCCTATATTTCGGTGAGACTGACTATGAGGCTGCTGGGTCTCATTGCCTCCTGCATCCTGATGGTAAAACATGCTTGTTGGCATATGTGGGCTCTGCAGTGGGACTTAAAGACCCAGTAGCCCCAGCATCTGGGGAATCTCTTTGACCTGGTCCAGACATCGAAGGAAACTGAAAAACACCTGCAGTGGTGGCTCAAGGACCACAATTAGCTCAAAGGTAGAACTCTCTCTCTCTCTTCCCCACCAAGAGCTCACAGTAGTGACAGATGCATCACATATGGGTTGGGGTGGCCACCTGGGAGAGGTGGAGATCAGAGGCCTCTGGTCTCTGGCAGAGACTCAGCTCCACATCAGTCTGTTGGAACTTAGAGCGATATGTCTGGCATTGAAAGCCTTTCTTCCTTCCATCAAGGGAAGGCTAGTTCAGGTGTTCACTGACAACACCACTGCCATGTTGTATTGCAACAAGCAGGGCGGGGTGGGGTCGTGGTCCCTATGTCAATAGGCTCTACGTCTCTGGACATGGCTGGAACTCCAGGTCATATTCCTGTTGGCTCATCATCTGCTGAGCTCTCTGAAAGCCAGAGTAGACGAACTCAGCCATCAATGCTTAGTGGATCACAAGTGGATTTTCATCCGGAGGTGGTACAAGGCCTCTCCCAAAATTCAGGGGAACCTTGGTTAGATCTTAACGCCACCGCTGAGAACGTGCTGCGTGCTTTGTCTTGATCGGAACTCAGGACTCCTATACGCTTTTCTGCCAATACGACTGCTGTCCGGAGTTCCCAAGAAGGTCAGGAACAACAGGGCCCAAGTCAAATTTGTGGCCCTTGACTGGGCACGGAGAGTATGGCATCCCGAACTTCTGAGCATGAGCATATCTGTCCTCCAATCAAGCTGCCCCTTCATAAGGATCTTCTATTGCAGCAACAGGGCAGGGTCAGGCATCCAAAACTGTCAACTCTCCACCTTCCTGCATGGAGATTGAGCAGCAACAGTTAATCTCCCTGCCGAAGTATGTGATATCATTCTGGCAGTCAGGCGTTCTTCTACCAAAGCCATCTACGCCTGGCAATGGCACAAGTTTGTGGCTTGGTGCACATCTAAATTGAATGATCCTCCTTACAGCACATGTTTCTTCCCATGCCCTTCATTATGTCCTAATTGGACTTGAATTTAGTTCTCACCTTCTTAATGTGTTCTCCTTTTGAGCCAATGCATAGCTACCCTCTATGACTCCTAACTCTGAAAACTCTCTTCCTTGTGGTGATAACATCTGCCAAGAGTTTTAAGGAATTGAAGGTGCTTTTAGTTAACCCTCTCTACACTTCATTCTTCCTATACAAGCTGGTTCTTCGAACTAGAGCATCCTTTTTGCCAAAGGTGGTCACACCTTTTCATGTCAGGCAAAACATCACCCTACTTACCTTTTTACCCTCCTTATTCTTCTAAAAAAGAGGCGAGACTCTACCGCCTGGATCCAAAAATATAGTTATCATTCTATATTGATCGTACCAAAGAATTTCGGGTAGACAATCAACTCTTTAGTGGAATTGCAGGGGCAAAGAAAGGGAAGGCAATTCAGAAGAGAACTATCTCCCAATGGATAATCCTCTGTATTAAGATCTGCTGTGCAATGGCCAAGAAACAGCCTCTTGAGTGCTTACTAGCTCACTCTACCAGTGCTACGCTGTGACCACTGCGTTGGCAATAGGGGTCGTAGTCCTGGACATCTGTCTGGCTGCTACCTGGGCATCATTGCACACGTTTGCTAAAAACTACTGCCTCGACAGTCAGGTCCAGGGAAATGGGCATTTTGCCAGTTCGGTCCTCCAGAAGGACTTCGCAATTTAAAACAGTCTGCAAACCCACCTCTGGGGAGTGATTGCTTTGGCATCTATGAATGCCAAAGCAGACAAACTCAGCCAGCAATGCTTAGTGGATCACAAGTGGATTTTCATCCGGAGGTGGTACAAGGCCTCTCCCAAAATTGGGGGGAACCTTGGATAGATCTTTACGCCACCGCCGAGAATGTACTGCGTGCTTTGTCTTGATCGGAACTCAGGACTCCTATACGCTTTTCTGCCAATACCACTGCTGTCCGGAGTTCCCAAGAAGATCAGGAACAACGGGGCCCAAGTCATCTTAGTGGCCCCTGACTGGACAGGGAGAGTATGGTATCCCGAACTTCTGAGCATGAGCATCTGTCCTCCAGTCAAGCTGCCCCTTCATAAGGATCTTCTATTGCAGCAACAGGGCAGGGTTAGGCATCCAAAACTGTCAACTCTCTACCTTCCTGCATGGAGATTGAGCAGCAACAGTTAATCTCCCTCCCGAAGTATGTGATGCCATTCTGGCAGTCAGGCCTTCTTTTACCAAAACCATCTACGCCTGGCAATGGCACAAGTTTGTGGCTTTGTGTACATCTAAATCGAATGATCCTCTGTCGGCACCCTTGTCTGAAATCCTTCTGGCAAATCTTTGCTTTGGGCATAGTTAAAGGATATCTGTCTGCCATTTTTTCCTTTCTATGGTTGCTGGACCAACCTTCTCTATTTAACTCATCTGTTGTGAGTAAGGGCCATATTAAGAGTTTGGCAGTCCATTGGACTGCCTAACCCGTGGTGGCGGTCCCTGGACCGCCTGATTGGCGGTCTACCCACCATATTGCAACTACAGTGGTGGGACCACCACGTGAACGCCGCAACCTCCGGGGATCCCTGGCCCAGTGGCAGTGGTGCAGCAGTGTGAGGCTGTAATATGCTGGCGGTGCGGCTGCAGCACCGCCAAGCATTTTACGAGTTTCCTCACTGCGACCCTTTTTATGGCGGTGAGCCTGCCATGAACAGGGGTGCATTGAGGAAACATGTGTGCCCCCCTGTTCCTTCACCCCATGGACTGCACAGTCCATGCATGCAGGAATGTCCTTTGGGACTCCCACGGCGCTTCCTTTTTAAGGCTCACATACAAGCCTTTAAAAGGCACCGCCATGGGATTGCCACTGATGGACCACCCGCACCGCATTCAACTCTGAATCTGGCAGGTGGTCTGCCTATGGGTTTGGCGGTGCTGCAGCAGAGCGCTAGCGTGGCTGCCCGCTACCGCACTGCCAGACTCGTAATCAGGCCCTTAATTCCTTAAAGGTTTGCAGCATATGTTTCTTCCCATGCCATTCATTATGTCCTAATTGGACTTGAATTTAGTTCTCACCTTCCTAATGTGTTCTCCTTTTGAGCCAATGCATAGCTACCCTCTATGACTCCTAACTCTGAAAACTGTCTTCCTTGTGGTGATAACATCTGCCAAGAGTTTTAAGGAATTGCAGGCGCTTTTAGTTAACCCTCTCTATACTTCATTCTTCCCATACAAGCTGGTTCTTCGAACTAGAGCATTCTTTTTGCCAAAGGTGGTCACACCTTTTCATGTTGGGCAAAACATCACCCTACTTACCTTTTTTACCCTCCTTATTCTTCTAAAGAAGAGGAGAGACTCCACCGCCTGGATCCAAAAAGATAGTTATCATTCTATATTGATCGTACCAAAGAATTTCGGGTAGACAATCAACTCTTTAGTGGAATTGCAGGGGCAAAGAAAGGGAAGGCAAGTCAGAAGAGAACTATCTCTCCATGGATCATACTCTGTATTAAGATCTGATATGTAATGGCCAAGAAACAGCCTCTTGAGTGCTTACTAGCTCACTCTGCCAGTGCTACACTGTGACCACTGCATTGGCAATAGGAGTCATAGTCCTGGACATCTGTCTGGCAGCTACCTAGGCATCATTGCACACGTTTGCTAAAAACGACTGCCTCGACAGTCGGGTCCGGGGAGATGGGCATTTTGCCAGTTCGGTCCTCCAGGAGGGCTTCGCAATTTAAAACAGTCTGCAAACCCACCTCTGGAGAGTGATTGCTTTGGCATCTATTCTAAGGTAATTAACCTGCGGCTAGAAGTCTATATCAGATGAAGATGTTACTTACCTCTAGTAGTGCTTTATCTGGTAGAGACTCTTTCTAGCTGCAGATTCCTTATTGACCCTACCATGCTCCCCGTTCTGTGAACTGTATTCTCACATAGAGATCCTTTAGGACCTCACATTTGGTAAGCTAGTCCTTCCACTTCAGCTTGCCTCCGTGCTTCTGATGTGGAAAAACAGTCAAGAACTGATTGGTAGAGCTTAGCCGGGCTTCAAGATGGCCACTCATTAGAGAGGTTCTGCCGACCGAACTCCTAATCCTGCTAACATCTGATACACAGCAGGCTCAACAAGGGCTTAATTAGCAGCACTGGCACCCTTTACCTACAGGGACCCTCCTGGCGAAATTTGACTGGATCGGTCTATTCCTGGAGCTGCCGGCGCTGCCTGCTGAGTTGCATCCTGCATGCATCAGGACGAGACCTGGGCCGATCTGCAGCGGCGGGGGCCTCTAGATGGGCCAGGAGGCAGATGGCTGCACGGGCTGTTAGGAAGAGGCCCAGAGACCAGGGATTGCTGCCTACTATCCTTTCCGCATGCTGTTGCCCCCCACCGGGCTCGGACCTCTCTGGTTATGAGGCCAGCTCCCGAGCCCAGTGTTAAATTGGCTGCATGTGCCACCCTGCACACCCTTGCTGTGCTGTGACCCTCGTGCAGGATGCCACGGCTGCGCCGGCCCCCTGGGTCCTGCGGCGCATCTCCTGGTTGCCTCAGTGACAGACGGCTTCTACCTGTGGCAGTCTGCTCCGAAGACCAGTGGAGTCCCTAGTCTGCACACGTGGGGTCTACGATGTGTGTCTGTGGCTGGGCCCTAGGCGCTGAGCCCCAGACTGGCGGTCCCTCATGATCACTCAGTGTGCCGCAGAAGCGCATGGGCTGCTGCTTGGTCCCCTGCCACACTTCCGCCTATCTGGATATTATGCCTGCCAGCGCGGCCCCACCTGACTTGTTGGCTGTGGGGCGGCGGGCCCTGCGGGCGGCCTAAACGTTGCTCCCCCACCCGCCTGTGTGCCATGGGGGGGAGGACGGCGCCCACCTGAGCCTTGGTTTGCCTTCCTGCCTGCCAAGACAACTCTTCTTAATGGACTGGGCTCACCTTGGTTAACACCCTCGATTCTGGCTCATTCTTCAGGTGCCCTGCCCACCCTCTGCATCTACACTTGTGAACTGGTGAGTGTGCTCTCCCCCCCTCCAATCACGTACTGGACAACACTGGGCGGGCCGTGTGGGGCACTCCGGTCATCCCTGTTGGTGTTGATGCACCTGTCTCACTGCCCATTCACCCCATCTTGATAATAAACTCGGGTGCCTTTTGACTGTGGGGGAGATGCTGTGGGCTTGCACGCACTCATTGCCAGTGCTCATCATTGTGCCAACACTGCTGATCCGTCCCGAGTTGTGACCATGAGCCTGCTCGTGCCCTCTGGAACGGAGGATACTCTGGGGTGTGGCGGACTCTCAGTAGTTCTGCGTCCTCTGCAGCGGATTGCTAGACTTGACTCCCATCCCCCAGGCTTGGTGAGCGGTCTGCCCCTTCTACACACTACCTGTGACCGTATACTATACGCTTGGCGGCTACCCAGCACAACGCCTCTATTTTCAGGCACTCTCACCCACCACCTCCATCATGGGCAAGCACGAGGCTAAACAATCCAAACTCTCATTTGAGGATAGGCGCCGCACCCGCCAGGAGGAACAGGGATCGCAGCCTGACGCTTCCCCGGATTGGTCTGGGAAAGATGGGCAACTTAACATTGACTTTACGGAACTCCTCGTTGACGTGAAGACCAGTCTAAAAGCCATCAATGTGAAACTGGACATACTAGATGTCTGGATCACGTTAAACAACGTGTCTATAAGCATGAAAATAGACTGGACCATCTGGAGGACCGCTTCTCAGATGCTGAGACTGCACAGGTAGACACCAAAGAACACCTTCTGCGGATGGACAAAGTTCTTGAAATCATCAAACGAAGAGCCTGAGGCGCGATCAAGACGCAACAACCTCCGAATAGCGCGGATCCGGGAATCCACTGCAATTACCAAAATGGAGGACTTTGTTGCGACCATGCTCCATGACCTTTTTGGAGAGGGCTTGTCCACAGTCTTCATCGTGGAGTGGACTCAGCGTTTGCTGGGTCCACAACCCCTTCCTGGTGCGCCAGCTCGCTCCATGGTTGCATGACTTTTGAACTATAGGAACTGAGAGATAGTCCTGCGATTTGCGCACGAGCGCGGATCGATCCAGTATCCGGGAAATGACCTCTCATTCTACCCCATCAGTCCAGGCAAGCCCATCGTAAATTCTTGCCTACCAAAAGACTCCTTCAAAAAGCAGATATTCCATACGCACTAATTATACCAAGCCAAATTACGAATCTCTTTTGAAGGCAAACCTCACTTTTTTACAGATTCGAAATTTGCCCTCAAATTCGCCAAACAAGTTACCAAACAGGAACAAACACCTAGGGATTTGCGGCACACCTCTGAAGCAAACCCTCTCAGTGATAATGACTGATGGCCTGCAACTCTGTTAACAATAATGACCTGTATCTGCCTCCACAGGTCGACAGGGCTGGTGTTGTTGCTCCATACACTCCTCTTGCAATGTAGGTGCCCGGAGTCTGCGTTTCATGTTGGAGCCACCTCAAACTTTGTGTCAGAGATATCCACAGAATGCCCACGGTGTGTCACCCCTCAAGATTCCCCCTGTTCGGCCACCCAGTCACTCCTGGCAGGGCTGTATGTCTGGATACTCTCCGCCTCCAGGGATAATTCCCACAGGAATCATCAAATTGCGAATTGGATGTTTGGGTGGGAATGTTTTTCTCAACCATGTTTTGGGTTGGGGTGGGAGGGGGCTGGTATGTTGTTGAGTATTTGGTTTGTTGATTGTTGCTGCTTTATTCCTTTCCCTCTCTCTCTGCCACAGTATGCTACCTCTCTACTAACCTGCACTTCGCAAGCTACTCTACATAGCTCTGTCCTGATCATTTTCCCTTGTCATCAGGCAACATGATCACCACAACATGCATCACTTGGAACATCGTGGCCTTAATGACCACAGGAAAGCGCGCTTTGTCAACGCCTACCTCTCTAGATGTAAGGTTGATATTTGCTTCTTACAGGCGACCCACCTAACATGTTCCACCGCCCTGGGACTGTGGGCCAAGTGGTGCGGGGAAACGCACACCTCAGTTTATTCAAATTATGCCAGAGGCGTTGCAGTACCGCTGCATAAAGGGCTCCCATGACACCTCACTCACACCATAATCGACAAGGATGGGTGCTATGTCATCCTAGCAGGGACACTGCATAGACAACCGCTGGTGCTGGCAGCCATATATTGCCCGAACACGGATGACCCTGACTTCTTCTCTGGGATCTGGAGGCTGATCAGTGGAATCGGGCCTGGAGCTGTAGTAAGGGGCGGGGACTTTAATGTGGCACTAGACAACCAAATAGACTTGTCAGGGATTTCTTAACGCCCGCATCCCAACTAAAACTAAACACGCTTCTCCAGGACAACTTTTTACAGGACACATGGAGACACGCATGCGAGGATACTTTGGAGGGCACTTGTCTTGCGGCGCACCTCAACACATGGTCCCGAATAGACTATTGGTTAGTCTCTCATGACGTCTAGACGTGGGTCACCGGAGTGTCACATTTACCCCAAACCCTCTCAGATCACGCACCGTCCTGTTGGAGTTGCTGAGCCCCCAGGCAACCCCTCATGCTTTCTCCTGGCACCTTCCGCCGGGGGTGCGTTTCCTCTAACTGTGCATAATATATTTCAAAGTTCTCCACCGCCTTTACCACACCCCACTGCAACTCTTCACGCTTCACCTCATGCCTCTTTTATCCATCTTGCATGGCAATGTCAAAGAGTGACGGTCTTCTGGTTGGAAGTATATTCGACTATACACACAATCACTGGGCAGCTACCCTCTTATACTCCCCTGGTGGGGTTGATCGGATATGTCAAGAACATACCAACTAACAACCGCCGACTCACTGCCATGCTGCTCCTTCTGGCCAAACGCAAAGTGGCCATGCATTGGGTCGAAAACCAGCTTTTACCATACGTACATGGCTATGTGATTTAACGTACTGCCTGGAGCAGTTGTCCAACTTTTGGGAGTAGATGCCACTACACTCCCGCCCAAAGGACATATGGAAACCTTTTCTTTCCTTTCTCCACCTAAGATACTCCCCCCCCCTTGCCGGAGACAGGGGACACTGATACAGGTGACAATTCTGAACTTGAGAGAACTCAACCTACCACTTAGTCAACTGAGTTCACTACTGATCTGTTGCACTATGTCTCCAATTGTTTGCGATCCCCAGGTGAGAGGGGATGACTATGTTTCAGTCATGAGCAGTGTATTGCGGCAAGGGTACTACTTTAAACGCTTAAGTGTCTCATGTCATTATCTTTTCTTTTTTGCCTATTCCCCTCTTCCTATTTGTTGTAATATGGCAAATGGGAATGCTGTGCACGGATCACTCACTGCTCAACTTTGATCAATACTATGATCCCTAATCCTACCCCTCTCCCATTCCATTCCCCCTTTCTCCCTCCCTTGCCCTCCCTCACCCGATGTCTCCCACCCCCTTCCCTCCCTCTGTTTGGTTATGGTTCCTGTACTGTTCTATATTGATATAAATGGCAATAAATAAAATATAAAAAATGAGGGGCATCAATCAGATCAAAACTATTTTTATTCATAGTGACTTGCAAAACACACCACAAAGATTGTGTGCATGTATTAACATTGAAGGCAATGCTGAACCATCTACTGCCCTAACCTCTTCAGGAACATTCTTAGTGATCAAAAGTATCTCTAACGATTGTCCAAACTTGATAACCGTATAATTCCCTGAGACACCTAAACCTGACCTGAAGTCCTGAAACGAATTCACCTTGTTCATTGGATAAAATAATTTTCTTAGGAATTGCTAAATGAGTAATCAATCACTATATATTATTAGCTGCCTATTTTGCGACAGACTGGTTTTCTTCACTCAACAAGGCAGCACCATTCATTGTCGAGGACCTCAGTTTTCCACTGGTTGTAACCTTTCTAACTGATGTTGTCTGTATTTGACTCTTGAAAATTCTATGTTTACTGTGACAATCTTTTAGATAATGTCCAGATTGACCACAATACAAACACATTCTTTGTACACATCTTGTTTCCTTTTCTTCCTTTTGCGAAGCTCATATCATAATAAATTGCAAGGATTAAAAAAAAAAAAACTGTCAAGAATTGAGGTTTTCTCCCTGGGGTGGTGCCTATGTAGGCACCGCGAATGTCACTTCCGCCACGGACTACGCCAACAATATGATGCAGTGCCAAATGATGCCACCTACCAACATGCAAGGGGAAATTGCTAAAAATAATTCCGGATGCAGTCTGACGCTTGGGAATATTCTAAGATAAAGTATCAGCGTGTAGATAGAGTCTCTACCAGATAAAGCGTTACCAAATGTAAGTAACTTGTTCGTCAAGATGTTAGTTTTGGCCTCCGTTGTACGTAGGGTCAGGTCAAGGACCTCCTCAGACCCCAGGCACCACAGACATAGTTCGTGGGGATCTGTCACAGACATTGGTTTTCAACAGTCCCTGCAAGGTTTAAACCCTGTTATTTTGGTAGGTGACATATTGTCCCTTGGACTCTGAAAAAGAAAGTTTTTGGAGAAAAATATTTGTCAAAGAGAGGAGGAGTAAGCTCTGTATCCGCCTCAAAAGGCATGTATAGAAAGGAACTGACATCAGCACGCCTGGATGGTGGTTATTTACACCCCAGTCTTCTGGAGTGGAACAACGTCAGCGCGGAGGTGCACAACGCCATCTACTGGTATACAAGAGTACTGCTTTTAAATATCTGGATCCAGTCTGATGCCTACCAGAAGCCTTCAAACAGCAGCATGTCATGTGATTTCCATTTACTCTAGCACCATCCATGTAGCCATGACTGTCACAGCAACCTGTTGCTTTCACTGAACCCCCAAGTCATACTTTCCAACCGTTCAGTAAAAGGTGGAAATCCATTAAGGAACTATGGGTCTACCCCACACTGTAGTCATATATGGGGAGTGCTTCCAGACATTCAAGGATGTAATATAACACATCATCTTAAGAAAAGAATGGTAATTATCCTAGCTTTTCTCTGCAATTTCTATGAAAATCACAGTTTTTGTCAAGACCGTAGGGAAGGATTATGCATATTTTAAAGCTTACTCACCACCGACTGTACTGCATAGCTTTAAAATAAAACCACTTAAACGTAGAATACCCACACCACTTGACATCCTTGAAAATGTTGTCCAATCTAGCTCCCACTACCAGGGCTTTTAGTGCCTTGGAAACTCCTGTCGATTGTGGCTCAAACCTGCAAATTTCTACCCTCCCTTGTTCCATCATCCACCTAATGCATCTGTTTAAGGCAGATGAAGACATTGTAGTGGCGGCTGGTCTTGATTCTGTTGTCCTCTTGAAAGCTGTATGAAGTGTGTATCAATAGCAAATTGATGTTGCTTAGAAAGTATGTAAGAAAGCCTAAAGACACTGGAGGAAAGGCTTTAACTTAAACCCTAATTAGAATGCCATTTACAGATTTTAAAACCTATAAAATAGCCATTAAAGCAAAACATTCGACTCACTTTGTGCTCAGAGTAATCAGTTCACCTCTCGGGCTAGACAGATTTTGGAGATTGTTAGAGAGTTTTGCCCACTTGCCGTGAAAATTGTGAGTCTCTGCCCTCCTACACTTTATACAACCAACTCTATTACTTTTTTATAGAAAGCATTTTAGAAATTAGCTCACCCTCTGCAGACCCCTCAATAACATATCAACTGGACCCTACTTCTCAAGGAAGCACTTTCATGCGTTTTAAGCCTGTAAAATAGGAAGAGCTAATTAAGGACCTGAAAAAGATATTATCTGGCTCTCTTCGGGATATCTGTAAGATGAAGATCATTCACACAGTCTGTGAAATTATTGGAATTAAACTTACAGATTTAATATATCAGGCCAGGTACTTAATGGGTGGGAAAATACTGCTGCCTTTAGAGCAGAATTAAAGTTTACGTCTATTACCAACCTATATCATTTTTATCGTTTGCCACCAAACTGATGGAAAGCCTGGCTAATAATCAGTTACCAAGTTATTTGGAAAATAATTGCTCAGCCCGCAACAATCAGGTTTTAGACCAATGCACTCCTCTGATTAAGGCTTGACGTCCCTGTTAGTGCCCTCCATCTGACCACTGACTGAGACTATTTCCTATCCAGTGCTTAACTAGGATAAAACCGAACTTAGTAGTGGGCAACAACCTAAACAGCTGGGCTAACAACTGTTGGCTGGATAGTCAATCATATAAGTCAAATGCTGTGATTTTTCTGAACTAGAGGTCTCTCATCACCTCCTCATGTATTTAACTTTTTTTAACGCATACAACTGTTGTTATTATGGAAAAAAACGAGTACTGCGCTGTTTGTGTAATCATTTTTGTTTTCTTCTTGATGTTAAAGTTGTTGCCGGTGTAAATGATCTTCTCCTTTTCTCCATAGCTTGACCACGTCACACTCGTTTAAATGCACATAAGCTTTAGAGCATTGCCATTTCCCCAGAAAGTTGTTTTCTCAATAGATCATCATTTGGTGGGCATTGCAGAAAGGACCTTCTTGACGTCCCAGAGTGTGGAGTAGCTATTCCCCGGAGGAAGTATCTAACATGCCTTTTATCGATCTACAAATTGTGGTATGGTCACATATTTAAGCTCCATTCACTTTGAGTAGGCCTCCCAAGGTTGCTGATCTCGCTACATTTTAAGTTGACAGCGTGCTGGTTAAACGTTTTGGAAGGACAGAGATGCTGTAAAAGAGGAACACCTTTTAAACTTATGTCACTGTAACCAGGGACATAGTCTGGGGGATGGGGTGGGCTTGGGGTATTTGGGGTGTGACACCCCTAATTAATTATACTCTTGGCAGTTGGGGCTTGAGTGGCCCTGATTTGAGTCTGCCATGTCTGTGTCGGATTTTCCGGTCATCCTGATTTCACTAAGAGGTATTAATTTGTTCATTTTTAGATCTGGAACTTAAATATTTTTGGATACCGATTTACAAAGATTTTGCATCAGGGTTGTGTCACTTTTTTGATGCTCCCTGACGCAAAATCCTATTTGATATTCACAAAGCCACACAAATGTAGATTTGCATGGCTTTGTAAGAAAAACTAATGCAGTGCATTGAGATGAGATTTGTTACTTTGCTTCAGGTAGGCAGGCGTTCTATGAGTGGACCCATGAAGTTTGACGCAAACCCATATTAAGATAGGCCCAGATTTACAAACACCATGCGTCTATGTTGCATCACTTTTTTGACGTAGCCCTGAAGCACAATACTTTTTGATATATACCAAGCCAGGCAAATGTCGAGTCGCATGGAGGGTAAGAAAAAGTAACACAGCTCATTGAGCTGCTTGAGTTACTTTGCGTCAGGTGGGTGGTGCATGTGCATTCCCATGTATCCACCCATTGATTTGCAGTTGTAGACATGGGTTTGACATAATATGGTGCGCCTACCTGAGGCTGTGTAATGAGGAGAAATATCTTGTTACTTTCTCTTTGCATGTGTGCTGCATGCAGTACACATACAAAGAGGAATAAGCCTCAAAGAATAGTTTTTGTGCAGGTAGGCAGTCCTTCTTGCACAAAAACGATCCTGACCATAACGCAGACACCCTTGCACTATGGCGCAAGGGTGGCTGCATTGGCACCGCCAGTAAGCTTGAAGTGCTCCAGCGGATGAAGAGAGCTGAACTGCACCATTTCTTTGAAGAGATCATGGAGTTCTGCTCCCTTCAGGTGACGCAATGCAGAGCAGAAGCTTTGCTTGCTGCACTGTGTTGCACCATTTCTTTGTAAGTATGCCCCTTAGCGACCAGTTTACCAAAAAAGTAGCTAATCTGCACCCATATAAGTACTTGTGAAATGGATGCAAATGTACTACTTTTTTTAAAATTCACAAACAGCAGTAGTATGCTTGGAAAGCTACGCAAGTCTTACCAGTCTTACGTTTCCAAGCATACTACTGGCAATTAAACACCCAAAAGATGATGGGATCAATGTTTAAAAATAATCTAACCACTGGCAGTCCCTGGGGGTATTATTCAAAACCATTGTTTTTACCCACTGTGTCACTCCAGACAGAGGGCCTGATTTAGGATTCAGCAAACAGAATAAAGACAGACAGGGTGGTGGAGGACTTTCTTCCTTTACTCCATCTTCCAAGTTAAGAGATGTCTTCCAGCCCGGTGGACATCTCTAAATATTGGCAAGAACCACCAACATTGCGGTTCCTGTCAATGTAGGAAACGTTTAACAGATGGCTCATTTAAAACATGATGGCTGGCCGTCAAATTCCCAAAGCCGAGTTTGTTTTTAATAAAAGAATTTTTGAAAAACAAATGACCCCCCCCCTACTAGTTTTCTCCCATTATGTGGGGGTCATTTTCCTTTTTTTACTCACAATCACCACCAGTATATACCTGGCTGTGATTACTAGTAAAATAAAAAAAGCCATCAGGACTGTCCATTCTAAATAGGGCGTGTGGTGGGATGGCTTACTTCTGATACCTCTTCAAAGCAAAGAGAGAAACCCCTCTGAATGCAAGGGGACAGTGTTTAACCAACCACCAATTAACAAAAGATTCCCACTACGAGACCTTGGAACAACAATCTACTTACATCCAGTCTCCACACTCAACCAAATTTACTACCATGGGACCTTTATGATACTTTACTTTCGATACCACCTACTCTGTTGGGCTGTTGAAGGAAGTTTTACAATGACAGAGTAAATTTGACTCCTTCGGCGTAAAATTTGTGGTCTGCCCAATGCAAAATCGAGCAGGCAGACCTTGAGTTTGGCAGACAGGGTACTCCGTTGCAGTTGCAACAGAGTATCTGTCTACCAAAATCTAAATCAGCTGCATAGGTCCCCTAATGCAAATCAGTACAGATACTGCTCCTGATTGAAACAGTGCATCCCGAGCCTTGGTCACCTCACACAGTCACCCAGTGGCCCACTGCATTTTTCAAACACACCCTCCCACTTACACTGATTGAAGCAGTCACACATTTTATGTTTGCCTCTACATGAGCAGATTAAATCAGTGGCCAAAATCTGTGATTTTTCATGCTTGAGTTAGACATGTAGCTTGGTAATGTTACTCAATGTGCAATAGTTCAATATAATGTGTGCGAGAAAAAGTAATCTCCCTATAAACCATTGCGCTTTTTTTTTAATTACAGACTTTCCGATTCCCGGAAAGTGACTCTAATGCACCTAGTCACTTGAATTAACTTATTACAGACTACTAGTGACATCGCCATGCACCCGTCCTTCCCAGTGGCTGTCTTTACTCAAAAAGCATAAGGAAGCAGGAGGGCAGATGCCCACTCTGTGCGTTGACAGCAACTGTAGCAGGCACAGTAGTTGTTCTTTAGTCCTCAGTCCAATTTTCTTCGAAAACACCCTTCCATTGTTCCTTCTTAAGTCGGGATATTGATTACAGTCAAATTATGTAATAGTTACTCCTATTTTTTCCAGTGCTTAGACACATATTATAATACTTAAAATCTCCTTGTGATGCGATTGTTGAGAATATTGCATGGCACCTTGATATTGCATTGCCTTGTAAGGGCACTCAGCCTGCGGCCTCATGCCCACGTAAAATCTTAGAGCACTTAGGTGACTTACAATATCCTTATTACAGTAGGGAGTACTTTATCTCATATATTTGGACACCAGGAAGATGCAGAAGGACACTAATAGAAAGCATTAATTGACCTAGACTGAATTGATATTTGCTTTAGGCCTGGCATTTGACAAATACTTTTACTTTTTTATTTAGAATGATATCTGTTCCGTGTTTTTTTATGTTACGCATTTCATTTGGCTTCCCATTTTGTTGTCCTTCCGATTTTTTTTTACAAAGCAGCAATAGCCACTGTGTAGGTATGTTTCAGCTATAATATTTGGATTTGACTGTAACTTTTGAGCACGCTGACTGTTTTGCACCAAATTTGGTAATCGGTTAGCATGGTGAGCTAAGATCCAACATGTCACTTTTCATGCTGATCCGTTCAGGGAAAAAGGTAATAGGGGTGAAAAAAAGATGTGTTTTCCCATTTACCTCGCATAGGAAATATTTTCAGCCTTGACTGTGAGTGGATTACATCAAACTTTGCATGAAAGTAGAATTTTACATGCTTTTGTAGGTTTAATGTAAATCCTTTTATTCGTTTTTTTTTTTTAGATATAAGCATTTTAAAAGTTGCAGAGTGGGCTTTAAAGTGTCAGAAATGAATAAAAACAAAGGAATCCGATTGGATGTAGGTGCAGTTTCTCCCATTGTTCCTTTCATATCTCCAGTTCTGGAGTAGGAGCTACAGATCTGAGTGATGTGACTGGCTACCGCAAGAGAAATATTTAGCTTGCAGCAGCCATTTCAGGATGTGGGGCATGGTCTCCATGCCCTAGAAAAAAAAGCCCTATAGCCACCTCCTGCTATACATAACCAAAGGCTGCCCATAGTGGAGTGAAAAATAAGTAACATATAAAAAAAAATGTAACTAAAAAAATGCACACCCCATTACTTGTGCTGCTCAAATCACCAATTTGCCAATGGTATAGAAACAAAGGAAAATGGTATCAAAAGAACAACATCAATGGTGGTGCAGGTTATGGCATGCTTTTTCCAGGGGGGGGGGCTGTGTGTCTGTGTATATACAAAAGGAGACAATCCAAGGCACTCCTTACAGTGATTAATCCACTTTATCGTGATGTCAGCAACTTCGCAATAAACTGGAATAATCACAGTGAGGAGTGCCTTGGATTATCTTCTTTGTTCGCATTACTGCAGGCACCACAGCTCAAATTTTGGCACTGACTCAATTGTTGATGTGACCAGCAACTTGTGGTAACCTTTTATCTATATATATTAACATAAAATGGCCAGAAGAAGCAGAGAAATCAATCAGGGGTCACTGTTTTTTATGTACAGAACTCTGCCTTCTAACCTTTTTTATATGACGTTCTTTATATTTAGGATGGAACTGGAGGATAGTAGCTGGTAGTGGCAGTGAGTCGTTGAGGAACTACCAAGACAGTTGTGTGGGGACATCATTCTGGCAAGTTCATAAGCCCCCTTTTTTTAAAAATCTCTCTATTCTGCCTTTTCCTCATCCCTTGGAGACTGAGTGAAATTCAAAATGGTTGTACCCAATTTACAATAGTAACGGGAGAGATCTTTTTACAGGTGAGTAACTTTATCTTTTAAAAGGATTGTGTGCGTGAATGTGTACTCACTGATCCCTGTTTATGGGATTCACATTTTTGTTAACTTTGTTCTTGTTCTTAACAGAGAGACAAAGAATTCCTGAAGTCTTTGTTCATCCAGGCATATCATGACTCTGCATACCCTCTCCTTGTCGCCACCTTCCTTCCTGGCCTGAAATGGGCAGAAGAAGATTCTGAAGCTTCTCGCTGGAAGGCGATTGCGGACTTTCTTCGGAAAAATCATGAAAAACAGGGCTCTCTCTTCTCGCTATTGTCCCCAGAGGGAGTGCATGAAGCTTTTGACATTGCAGAAATAACATATGATTTTCTGGGTGAGGCACGAATGGCGACAGCTTAATGCCTATATTTGGGACATGGGAAAACAGCCAGAAATTGCTAAGTAAATCGGTATTTATTGTACATTCTTTTATTTTCATTTGTTCCCTTTAGGAAGTTACTGTAAAAGATAAAAATTGCTTTATGTGTAAAGCTTTTAGACTGTATTCCCTGTTAGAAGATAAATTAAGTAGGGAATCACTTTGCCGTGGTGCTAGCCATTTTTGTTAATTGATGTTAAATGGAAATTATCAACAAATTGCAGTTTGTTGCCCACCTACCTCCACTGTTCCTACACTTTATGCTTTGTTGCTACAGTATAAGACTACAGGCAGACCAGCATGGTTGAGTTTGTGTGCAAAAAAGTTTAGAGACAGATACTTTCTGAATTTGCCTTAAAATTTCGCCACTGCAGAGCTTGTGCTCCATCCGCAAAGTTGACTATTGCCAGATGACTGACTATGTGATGATCATGATATGAACAAGCACCGACCCGTATGTAATAGCGGGGTGCTGGTGATTCCTGCAGCGGCCACCCCTTGACGGCTGCAGGTTAGAGCAGGGGGAGGCCGCTGCCCCCAAAATTCGTGCCTCCCCTTGCTACGCCACTGATTCTAAAATTGATAAAGCAACCCCAGATATGTCTTTGCTTCCGACCCTGCTCTAAAGCAGGAACACAAAGGATCTTATTAATTTTTATAACTGATTTCATTTTGTTGACTCTTCTGCCATGGGCGGCCTTCAGTAAGCACATTTCATTCTCTTTCTCCCTTATCGGATTTACCAGTATAGCACCGTACGAATATTCCAGCAAACATCTCCCATATACCGATTAGAGAGGTATTATGCAGCCAGGTGTAACGTAATCGTTAGCATATTAAAGTTACACTGATTTGCAACTGCGCAGAATGTTTTAGGTATTTAAAAATCATACTAAATGAAACAGTCATTATAGAGTGATTGTTTTTGCAGAAAATGCATTGTATTTCCTTCATATTAGTTTTGTATGAACATCAATTGTAATTTATTAAATATATTACTATGAGACAAATATTAATGCCATTACATACTCTTTTTTTTAAGAATGTCTATTTTTTCACTTTCTAAATCAATAACAGATGTGTAACACTAATAAAATACAAGTTGTTAAATTCTTATTTTCAAAAACTTATTTTTGCACTGTGTGAACAAAAATAAATTATTTGAACTTTACATTACCTTCAGTCCGTTTTTTTAGAATATATTCTTAGTTGTTGTAAGGAATGGCCATCTTTGGCATTTTGTGGCTTTTTTGGGGTATACTGTTTAAAAGATGTACATATCTAATCAACTGTGACCTAAAATACAAATAAATCACTGTCAGTACATAAAATGGGATGCTCCAAAGTGTAACGGCTGGTAAATGAGAAATATTTAAAACAACAGTTTTGGTTTTTCTTGCAGCATGAATATTTTCTCAAGAGGTTATTTGAACTACTCAAAGCAGTTAAATATTTTATGGTTTCCTTTGTTATTTCAAGTTACTCTCACCTCCCTTTTTAACCATTAAGAGCGCTACCAAAGAGGATTCCTCAGCACAAAAAGAAAGACTGAACGCATGAGGAGCCCCACCCACACCCATGTTACAAACAGATGCATAATCTTTAATCTTTCATGTTCACAAGAAGTTTTCTCCCAAGCCTTTTGATACTCTACAGCACTTCTTAAATGTCCAAGCTGTTCTGTAGGAGTCTGCTCTAAAAGACTTCAAGACTAATAATTAAATAAAACACAAATCTGCTCCCTTAATGCCCTTTTTACTGTACCGGGATAGATTTCAACAGATTCATATGTGTGGCGCAAATGTGATGCCCTTGAAGGTATGGCTTTCTGATGCCTTCTGTGTCAGCCACTTCAATAAAATTCTGAGATTAAGATTAAAGTCATGTGGTACATATCTTTGGGTAGCCGCCAGGACCTGAGAAGGCCCTGGTGAGATTTGCTAAGCTATTTGTGTATCCTTTACACATAGACCAGTGATGTATATGGTGGATCATATCAAAACTAACTTGACTTTGCTAGGGACCATGGGTGTGACACTCAAAAAGATATTAGCGGCTGAAGCTCTAGCATGTTGAGAGCAATGCAAACCTGAGAGAAAGTATCTTTGCGGGTATCCGCTTATGAGCCCCTACTCCTGAAATGAGGCAATGGTTTGGGCCAAAATGGAGGTGGCAGGTTGATCTAGGTAAGCATCTCAGTGGTGTGTCAATCTAGGCGGGGGAAGGACCATGTATAGTCTATTCTAGTAGCTATTGAACAGAGATTGGGTAGAGACTAGATCCTGGTGTCTAGTGGTGGATGCCCTCTGCCCTTATGGTGGCAGATGACATTCTGTGCATGGATGAAGGAGTATAAAGTTTAGTGAAAGAAAAACAACTAATTCTCCAACATTGGATCTTTTATATATTCACAAACTTGAATCATTCCCCATCGTCAGGTTGGGAATCCCTGGTACATTAACATAGCAGTATACAGTGTAAAACTAAACAGCATACAGTATACAGTGTACAAAGGCCATAGGCCTGAAACAACATAATATCATCTGATAGAGACTTCTAGCTGCAGATTCCTTACCTTTGAATTTCCCAGGCGTCAGGCTGGATCCGAAAACTTTTACTGAGCAATACCCCTTGCGCACAACGTTGGGTGGCTCCATTCGGCTCCGCGTGACGTCTTCGGCGTCGGTAGTGTCAGTTATGATGTCGCGGTGCCTATATAGGCGCCACCCAGGCGCGCGGATGTCAGTTCTTTTCTTTCCGTGCCAGTTAATCGCCGATCCGGGAAGAGCTACCCCTCTGCCGCTTTTAGGCAGGCTTTTCTCAACTTTTGTCGACATTTTCGTGATACCGACTTCGTGTGCGTGGGATGTCTGGTAGAAAGACAGGTTTTAAACCATGCAGGACTTGTTCCCGCATGATGTCGGTCACCGATCCCCACCGCGTATGTCTGTGGTGTCTTGAACGCGACCACAATTCGAAGTCGTGTTCAGACTGTCGGGCGATGGCCCCGAAGACCTTGAGGGAGCAAGCGATGAAGTTGCTCGCGGCCCGGCAGTCGACACCGTTGAGCAAGACTCCGAGGAGGTCACGGTCCCGTTCGAAGAAGAGGAGATCGCGAGACCTCTCATGGAGCCCTAAGTCCTCTTCCTCCCATTCAAGGTAGTCTGGACACTCGGGTAAGAGGCACAAGAAGAAGAAGTCCAAGCGGACTTCGACTTCACCTCAGCTGGCGTCCGTCGTGGAGAGAGGTAAGGAGCACCGATGCTCTAGGCACGGTTCTGCGGAGCCGGAGCCTGAGTCGACTTCACGCCTCCCACCCTTTACGGGAGCCGGAGCGACTCCAGCTCAAATGAAAGCTTTTTACGAGGCCATGCGCCGCGTATTTGAGCGGAACGACCCCGTTGGTGAGCCCTCGGGCCCCGCGGGGTCGGATGGAACCCCATCGGGTTTGATGCTGTCGACTTCGGCCACGGCGCCGGTGGGGCCTCAGGGATCCGATTCCGGATCAGGGTCGACACCGGTCATGCCAACGCAACACTTCAAACCCGAAGTCGGTGCCTGCGACTTCACCGGTGCCTGTCGGCGGTGTAAGCTCCATCCTCATCCCCGAGGACACAAAGGCGAAACGGCGCCAATCGACGGCGATTCCGGCGTCGACAGAACCCAGGGGTTCTATGTTGTTGCCCGAGCACTTTGTGGACGTGCTGGGCTCAGGAGAGGAATGGGAGGAGTCTGGAGACCCTCTAGAAAACCAGGATGTCTCTGAGGAGACTATGGACTGGTATGGGGAACTTGGGGAAGCCAGTGGTCTGGATACTTCCCAAGACACTGGCATGCTCTCTCTGCCTACAGTGGCTACCGAAGAGGGGCGTCCTATGCCATGGTGGTTAAGAGGGCAGCTGAGGTCCTTGGACTGGAGTTGCCCTCAGTGCAGGTCAGGACTAATCTCCTGACCGAAGTGCTTCAACCTGGGGCTTCCACCTCTGAACCCCTATTGCCCTTTAATGAGGCACTTACGGACATCCTTCTAGGAACATGGTCCAAGACTAGCACAAGGGCTCCTGTGAATAGGACGATTGCATGCTGCCATCGCCCGGCTCCGGGCGACCCAAAGTACTCAGCCAACACCCCACCCCAGAAAGTTTGGTCGTGCAGGCCTCTACTTCCCAGGGCGCATTCCCTTCCGCCTCTCCGGATAGGGAATCCAAGAGACTGGACTCATTTGGGAAGAAGATGTTTTCTTCCTCCAGTCTGGCATTGCGGGCGGTGAATGCTGCATGCTTATTGGGCCGTTCCTCCCACTCTCTTTGGGAGACGGTTGCACAGGTGCTGCCACAAGTCCCGGAGTAGGCCTGGGCTGTGCTTTCCCAAGCTGTCAAGGACGGGAGAGATGCAGCAAAATTCACCATACGGTGTGGTTTGGATACGACCGATTCGTTGGGCAGGTCGATTTCAACGACGGTGGCCTTGAGGCGCCACGCCGGGCTTCGTACTACTGGCTTCTCTGGGGATGTCTAAGCCAATTTGATGGACATGCCCTTTGATGGAACCCGCCTTTTTGGGGAAAAGGCAGACTCGGCCCTGGTCAGGTTCAAGGACTCTCGAGCTATGGCCAGATCCTTGGGCCTCTCCTCCACTCCTTGTGGCCAGTCTTCCTTTCGCCCCTTTCGTGTCAACGGAAGGGGTTTCCAGCCCTATCCTAGCCACCGTCCCGCTCAGACTGCCCAAGCTGTGCGTGGGCATGGACGCGGTACATTCCGTCCTCGGAATGGAGGCCAGAAGTCGTCTACCACACTGCCCCCAGCAGCCGCAGCCTCTGAGCACTCCTAGGCTGATTCTGCAGGACCACACTACTCCAGTGGGTGGGAGAATTCGTCATCATCTCCCCTGCTGGAGATCTATAACAACACACAAGTGGGTCTTGCAGATCGTCCAGGAGGGCTATTCTCTTCCTTTCCTTTCTTTTCCTCCTCCTATTCCGCCAACTAAGGAACGGCTGGCGGAGGATCATTTAAAGTTGCTCCAAGAGGAAGTTATGGCTCTTTTGGCCAAAGGAGCTATAGAAAGGGTCCCAGCTTCAGAAGTAGGCGGTGGCTGTTATTCCCGCTATTTTCTGATTCCGAAGAAGAACAAGGGGCTTCGGCCCATTTTAGATCTTCGGACCGTCAATCTCTTCGTCAAAAAGGAGAAATTCAAATTGCTCACATTGGCTCAGGTTTTGTCTGCCCTAGACCAAGGAGACTGGATGGTGGCGTTGGACCTGCAGGATGAGTATTTTCACATTCCCATCCTGCCGGGACACAGGCGTTACCTGCGGTTCAAGGTAGGCCACGGGCACTTTCAGTTTACCGTGCTCCCCTTCGGTCTTACCAGTGCCCCTCGGGTGTTCACCAAGGTGATGGTGGTGGTTGCAGCTCATCTGCGCAGGTTAGGGGTGTCAGTCTTCCCCTACCTAGACGACTGGCTGTTGAAGGCGTCCTCGCCCCAGGCAGTTATCTCCCACCTTCAGACTACGGCAGATCTCCTGCATTCGCTGGGGTTCTCTATAAACGTGCCGAAGTCACACCTGACTCCTTCTCAGACGCTCCCTTTCATCTGAGCTGTTCTGGACACAGTGCAGTTTCGGGCTTATCCTACCGAGCAGCGGGTCCAGGATATTCAGGTTATGTTTCCGATATTTCAGCCTCTATCCTGGATTTCGGTGAGGTTGACTCTGAGGCTGTTGGGTCGCATGGCCTCCTGCATCCTATTGGTAAGACACGCCAGGTGGCGTATGCGGGCTCTGCAGTGGGACTTGAAGTTCCAATGGGCACAGCATCAGGGAAATCTCACCGACGTGGTTCAGATCTCGGAAGGAACTGCGAAGGATCTGCAGTGGTGGTTAACGAGCCGCGATTGGGTCAGCGGCAGACCTCTCATCCTTCCCCAACCAGATTTCACAGTTGTGATGGATGCGTCACTTCTGGGATGGGGTGGCCATATGGGAGAGGCGGAGATCAGGGGTCACTGGTCTCCGGCGGAGACAGGGCTCCACATAAACTTGTTGGAGCTCCGAGCGATTCGATTGGCATTGAAAGCATTTCTTCTCTCTGTCAAGGGGAAGCTGGTGCAGGTGTTCACAGACAACACCACCGCCATGTGCTACTGCAACAAGCAGGGTGGGGTAGGGGCGTGGACCCTTTGACGAGAGGCCCTGCGTCTCTGGACATGGCTGGAACAGCAGGGCATATCCCTGGTGATTCAACACCTGGCAGGTTCTCTGAACGCCAGGGTGGACGATCTCAGTCGTCAATGCCTTCAGGATCACGAATGGCCTCTCCAGTTGGAGGTGGCGCAAGGTCTCTTTCAGCAGTGGGGAGAACCTTGGTTAGATTTGTTCGCCTCCGAAGAGAACGCACAATGTCAGCAGTACTGCGCGCTAGAGTTTCCAAGGCGGCTATCGCTCGGCGACGCGTTTCGTCGCGAGTGGAGCTCAGGCCTGTTGTATGCCTTTCTGCCCATACCACTCCTGCCCAGGGTTCTGAAGAAGATCAGGAGCGACCGGGCCCAAGTCATCCTTGTGGCACCGGACTGGGCAAGAACAGTCTGGTATCCAGAGCTTCTGAGCATGAGTGTCGAACCTTCGTTCAGGCTGCCCCTTCGGGAGGATCTTCTGTCGCAGCAGCAGGGAAGGGTTCTGCACCTGAACATGTCAACTCTGCGCCTCCATGCGTGGAGATTGAGCGACGACAGTTGATAGCTTTTGACCTTCCTCCCGAAGTTTGTAATGTTATTCTGGCGGCCAGACAGCCCTCCACTAAGACGGTATACGGCAGAAATTTGTTTTATACTGTTCAGAGAGGTCTATTGACCCTCTGTCTGCTTCTCTTTCTACTGTCCTTTTATTCATTCTAACCCTTGCCCAACAGGGCTCTGCTTTGACAACTCTCAAGGGTTATCTTTCTGCTCTGTCTGCTTTTTTGCGGCTGCCAGACCAGCCTTCTCTCTTTAAATCTCCAATTGTAAATAGATTTCTGGAAGAGCTAGGCCATTTATTTCCACCTAAGCCCTTTGTTATGCCACAATGGGACCTTAATTTGGTCTTCACTTACCTGATGTGTGCTCTTTTGGAGCCCTTGCACAATTGTCCCCTCTGGCTGTTGACCATCAAAACAGCCTTCGTAGTGGCGATTACATCGGCCCGGGGGGTGAGTGAATTGCAGGCGTTATCCAGCTCGCCTCCTTATCTTATGTCCTTTCCGGACAAAGTGGTGCTTCGCTCCAGGGCATCATTTTTACCAAAACTTGTGACCCCATTTCATCTGGGCCAATCCATTACTTAGCCCACCTTCTTTGCTCCCCCACATCCCTCTAAGGAAGAGGAGTGTCTCCACCAACTGGACCCAAAAAGAGCGTTGTCGTTCTACCTTGACCGCACAAAAGAGTTCCGGGTGGATGACCAACTCTTTGTGGGGTATGTGGTAGCAAAGAAGGGAAAGGCAGTGCAGAAAAGAACCATCTCTCGCTGGGTTGTTCTCTGCATTAAAATCTGTTACGCCTTGGTGAAGAAGCAGCCCCCTGAGGGATTAAGGGCCCATTCCACCAGGGAAAAGGCTGCAACGAAGGCCTTGGCTCGGGGTGTCTCAGTCGAAGACATCTGTCATGCAGCAATGTGGACATCATTGTACACGTTTGCTAAACATTATTGCCTTGATGGTCAAGTGCGCAGGGACGAGCATTTTGCCCGTTCAGTCCTGCAAGACTTTTTAGTCTAGTTCATGAGTCTGCGACCCACCGCCGGGATGGTATGACTCGGTATCTGATTCAAAGGTGAGGAATCTGCAGCTAGAAGTCTCTATCAGATGAACAAGTTACTTACCTTCGGTAACGCATTATCTGGTAGAGACTCTATCTAGCTGCAGATTCCTTACAGCCCCACTCCTGCCTCCCCGCTTTGCAGACTGATGTAGTAGGACTAGGATTGTTTCCCTTTTCAGGGCCCTAGTTCTTTGCACACAACTACGTCAGTTACTTCGTGGCTCTGCGCTTCTGGCATGGAAAATACGAAAAGTACTTACGTCCGCACGCCTGGGTGGCACCTATATAGGCACCGCGACGTCATAACTGACGCTGCCGACAACATCACGCGGAGCCGAATGGAGCCACCCAACGTCGCGTGCATGGGGTATTGCTCAGCAAAAGTTTCCGGATCCAGCCTGACGCCTGGGAAATTCAAAGGTAAGGAATCTGCGGCTAGATAGAGTCTTTACCAGATAATGTGTTACCGAACGTAAGTAACTTGTTCTTTAGTAGCACATCCACCTCATTTCAAAGAACCCAAACCTCAGCCAATGAGGTGTAAGCTTAAGCATTCTTACTCCCCCTAGAGGCCACCATGGCTCATATTTCTACCGCACGTCGTGCACATGGGAGTCCCCTTGGTGGAACTCTGTTCTGACCCATTCAGTGAGCCTGAAATTGTTACTATTTTGTTCTGTCCTCATTTTGAACCAGCCCTACCTTCAGCACTAAGGTACTGCGAGTTCTTTTTAGAGAAGATTACCATATTTTTTAGTCCAGGAAGATCATTTGATCTAACAACCAACTGTCACCATAGCTGACAGAGGGAAGAAATCTCTATTTAAGCCTTGTTCATCTTGCAGTAACATGATTTACACAGATGACCCACATTCCCGGTGTATTTATCACCTTTATTCCAATTCATAAGGCATCAGAGTCCAATATTTGTAAGACTTTTGCAACAAAAACACTAAAGGACAGAGAAAGGAGGTTGGCAGTATCCTTATGTATAGAGAAAATGTTCCTTCTTGTAAAGAAGATGCCCCTTTTCAGGGGAGGATTCGGGTAAAAGTGCCCTTCCAAGCCCTTCCAAGAAGGCAGAGGCAAGAGGTACAGTTTCCTGAGCATGATTTGGTACAGCTGTTTCAGCCACCTCCTCTGGGAATTCGCAGGATAAGCATACCTCTAGGCAGTATAGAGGCGATCCAACAGTAGTAAAGAAGAAGAAATCCTCAAAGACTTCTCTTCGAAGGAAACATTGTCGATGATGACATCAACACAGTCCTCGATGACGACTCTTCCATCAATGAAGTCACCGTTGACGGCCACTCTGTCAACGATAAACTTAAGAGGAGATGTTTTTTCTCCGTTAAAAGTGTCAAATACACCTCGAGCTCAGATAATGCAATCAGACCAAGAAGAGGAGGTTCGTAACTATGCCTTGATGACGACTTGCATCCCAACACAATTTGATGTAAGATATGTCCCAGATTTTGGAGAAGAAATGGACAATGATGAGTCTTACAACAAATATATTTATCAGCAAGATTATAAGTCTCAAACTATTCAAATTGGTATGAGAGAGAAACCACCAAGTGCCAATGGCCTTTTCTTTATTAAAGCTGCAACAAATGAAGGATACTTTCAATAGGTTATTACCACAGCAACCAGCCGATAATCCTAAAATGTTATTTGCTACACCCATAATTACTCGTCCTCTAGCAATTCCTTTACCGGTTTCACCTCCTTGGCAACTGCCGCTATTACCTCATCCACTGCCAAGGGAAACATGTTACAGATCTGTTCCCAGAGAGGACATGGATGATGTCAGCTCTAATGGGTCTGTATATTCTGATATGGATGTGAAGGAGGGTGAACTTGTACAAGGCGATGAGGACAAAATGATAGCGGATGGGAATTCATTATCCCAAGTGGAATTGATGATGGACCATATCCACAGGATTATACAGATGACATGTCTAAATTTCATGCATTAATAGAAAGAGCTGCCAATAAATTCAACTTATCTATGGCATCTATAGATCAACCATGTTTTCTTTATGACTCTAAAGAGCAACCTCGGAAGTCTATTAAGTCCATACCCATTCTTGATTATGTCTGGGTGGAAGGTTCAAAATGTATGAAGACGCAGGCTACAGTTCCCGTGGTGATACCTTGTCTGGAGAAAAAGTATAAGGCTCTGGATTTGTCTCTGGCTTGTCTTACTGGTCAAACCGGATTCAGTAATTTCTTCAGAAGCTCAGAGAAGGACCAAGATCCCAATAATTCTATCTTCTGGTCCGCCAGACAAGGATAAAATATGCATTGATAATCTGGCCTGAAGAATTTTGACTACGCAGCAACTTCAATTAAGACAGCCAATGCCCTGGCAATTTTAGGTCATTATGATCGCCAGATATGGCATGACACCGCTGCATTACTGGAACTCATTCCTGAAGATTAGAGGAAAGTGGCAAGAACTATCCTAAAGGAAGGGAAGCTTGCTTCTTCCTTCATTATTTAAGCAGCAATAGATGTCTTGAACACTGGTTTTCGCCAACTGGCAGGAGGTACTGTACTAAGACGACAAGGCCGGTTAAGGTGTACAACCTTCTGTACGGATGTCCAATCCAACATTCTAGATATGCCTTTTGATGGCCTCACTCTTTTTGGTAAGTGTGTAGATGCAAGGTTTTAAAACTGACACTGTAAAGGCATAAGGACTTTTGCAGTATCGCAGATTTGGGATGTGTAGTTTTCATGGCTCAAGAAGATCAAAACATTTCAGAGTAGGAATTAATCAATATGGAGGTCATAGATGCTCATATTATCCTCCAAGACAGCCTGGATACAATCAAGGCTACCGCTTCAATCGGAATCAAAGACATTCGTATGTCAAACTTTATCAAAACACAAATGGAAGGTCTTTAGGGAGGAAGAGAGGTTTCTCACAAGCACAACAATGACAATTAGAAAAGAGCTTGTACCCCCTTTTCTATCTGGTTCTCAGAAGTTGTGGGCGGGGAAATTTCCCTTTTTGCTCCCACTGTAAGATCATAAAATCAGACAAATGGGTGATGCAAATTGTACATTCAGGTCATATGTTGGAGTTCACCCAGAGACCCCCCAATTTGTTCACTACAAAAGGAACTTCAAATGGAAATTCTCATGTTTCTCTTCAAAGGAGCCATAGAAATTGCCACTAAATCACAAAGAAACCAAGGATTTTATTCCAGGCTCTTCATAATCAAAAAGAAGACGGGTCAATGGACAACAATACTTGTTCTGAGTCAGCTGCACAAGTTTCTAAAGAAACAGTCATTTTGGATGATTACTTTACAAAAAGTCTTCCTGATAATGCAGGAAGGGAATTTTATGACTTCCTTGGACCTTCAGGACACATACTTCCACGTACTCCTTTTGGACTCAAATCAAATCGAAGTCACTAATATTTACCAATTGTCTTGCCCCAGTTGCCACTTTTCTCAGGCGAGAAGGTCACCAGGTGTTCCCATACCTGGACGACTAGCTCGTCCAAGTACCATCTTGGGAAAGAGCAAAGGCTTCTACGAATGCCTGCATCAGTCTCTTCCGGCGAATGGGTCTTTCTTTGAAGAGAGAGAAATCATTGTTGGAAACCCAAAGATCCAATTTCTGGGAGCAGTACTCAACACACAGTTGGGAGAAGCTTTTCCATCGGAGGAAAGGGTGAGAAAGTTGCAGACAGTTGCAAATACTACTGCTGCAAAACAGTCAGTCACAGTAAGGCAATACAAGTCCCTGCTGAGTCCAATGGCATCATGTATAGGCCTCATTCCATTTTGCAGGCTCTGTATGAGACCTGTCCAACAAGAACTGGATTTGCAATGGAAACAGATGGAAGGCTCATGGGAAGATACGGTCTATGTCATAAGGCACTTGAAGCAAACTTTAATGTAGTGGAGAATTCCAGCAAACCTAAATGCAAGACATTCTTTTCCGCCAATAACAGAAAGGATAATACTCACTTCGTATGGGTCCATGGACGGATGGGGAGCTCACCTGCAAGAACTTTCAACCAGAGGCCTTTGGTCAGATGCAGAGAAGAGGCTTCACATTAATGTTTTGGAACTCTGTGCCATATGACTAGGTTTACAAGCGTTCCTCACCAGACTACAGATCAACCAGTCCTGGTAAGAACAGACAACACAACATCTATGGTTTAAATAGCCAAGCAAGTTCTACATAGTCAAACCCCTTTCAGAGGAGGCTCAGCTGCTATGGAACTGGGCCATTTCTCACAGAATAGACATCCCTGGGGACATCTGCTAGACTGCCAGAGCGATCAGACGGATGCCCTCTGTCGGGAAATGTGCGGATTGTTGTGAGTGGGAACTAGAACAGAAACAGGTAGATTACGTTTTCAATCAATGGGGCCACCCCACGATTGATCTGTTTGCCACTTCGAGCGAGAGGGAATGCCTGTGCTTTCGAAGCAGGTTTTGCATCCAGTAATGATGGGAAATGCTCTTTCGATCAACTGGTCCAATATATGCCTGTCCTCCTTTCGCCCTGATCCACAGGGTGTTGAAGATAGACCATTGCACTCTGATGCTTATTGCTCTGGCGTGGCCTCGCCAATATTGGTACAGCGAGCTACTGCAGTTATCAGCACATCCAGCCATTCCTCTGTAGGTGCATCCCAGGATGCTTTACAGACATCATGGAAAAATTCTCCTCCACAATCCCAAGTTTCTGAATTTGACAGCATGGTACCTGACCACTTAGATCTACCACAAGAATGTAAACATATTCTTGTAAAGGCTCAAGCTCCAGTGACTGATACGACTTACAACGCTAAATGGAAGCGTTTCTGTATTTGGTGCAGGAATAATGTTTATCATCCACTTGAAATAAAACCTATCAGATCCTTTCATATTTGTTAAATTTAGCCAAGCGTGGACTCAAATATTCTTCAGTCAGTGTCCATATTGCTGCAATCTCGAGATTTAGGAGAACTGATATATCAACGTCTACTTTGTTTTCCCAAAGAATCATTAAACAGTTTATGAAAGGGCTCTTCAGACTATTTCCACCTCTTCGACATCCTCCGGTTCCATGGTAACTTAATCGAGTCCTCAGTCAGCTGGTGTTAACTCCTTTTGAGCCTATACATAAAGCAGACTTAAAATGTGTCTTTTGGAAAACAGCACTCCTCTTAGCTCTAGCATCAGCTAGAAAAGTTGAAGAATTCAAGCATTCACCATCTGGGAAACTTTTCTCCGGTTCATGAAGGACACAGTAATTCTCAGAACCAACCCTAAATTCATTCCAAAGATGCCAACTGACTTTTACCTAACTGAACCTTTTATTCTTAGATCATTCTTTCCAAACCCATCTTCAACAGCAAAAAGATTATTACATTCTTTGGACTTACGTTAGATGTCTTTAATTCTACACAGACTAGACAAAGGGCATACGCACATCAGACCAGCTGTTTGTGTTGTTTAGTCAACGACAAAAGGCCAAACCCTGTCCAAAGAGGGGATAGCTCGTTGTCTCTCAGCCTGCATCGCTTTCTGTCATGCCAAAGCCAAGCGTCCCCTCCATGGAAAAGTCAGGGTGCATTTCACCAGAGGCATGGCTTCAACGACGGGACTCTCTTTGCTTGGGTGCCTGTGAAGGACATCTGCAGTGCAGCCACCTTGAGAAGCAGGCATACGTTTGTTCATGAAGCGCTACTGCCAAGACGTTGACACAGAAGCTGACGCAGCAGTGGGACAGGCAGTTCTGAGAAACCTGTTTCAATAAAGGTGAGCCTGCTTCCCACTTTGTTGTATCTTATAATATGTACTGCTTGCTATTCTGATTGAAGCATGTGAATATATAAAAGATCCAATTTTGAAGTGGTAATCGGTTACTTATCTGTAACTCCAGTTCTCCAGCATTGTTATCTTTTATATATTCACATGTGACCCTTCCTCTTCCTCGGCCAGAGGCTCATCGATTTTTATTCTCACCTTTGTGCTTTGAAATCTGAGCTATGTTGGCCTTTAGGGGGAGTAGGAGAGCTTAAGCTTCCACCTCATTGTCTGAAGTGTGGGTTCTTTCAAATGAGGTGAATGTGCTACTAAAGATATGTTATTTCACGCCTATGACCTTTTTACAATGTATGCTATATATTTTTACACTGTATACGGCTATGTTAATGTACTGGGGATTTCCAACCTGACAACTGGGAATGACTAGCATATGAATATATAAAGCTAGCAATATTGGAGAACTGGAGTTACAAGTAAGTAACTTAGGGCATCATTACGATGGCGGGCGGACAAAGTACGCCCGCCACCGTACCGGTAAACGGGACCGACCGCCAGAGGTGCGGCGGTCCTGCTGGGCCCATTAGGATGCGACCGCCACCCTGGTGGTCGCATTCCGCATATTCAACATTGTGGCGGGTGGTGCTGTAAGCAGCACCCGCCACAATGTTGAAAATGCATGTTGTGCATTGGCATGCACAACCTGACAGGCACCGCGCGGTGCCTGCCACCTTGTCCATGCCAAGTGCAGCCCCCCATCCCCCCACCCCCCCGGGGGCCCGCAACGGGCCCCCAAAGAGAACTCCGCATGCCTTTCCATGGTGGAGTCTCCGCCATGGAAAGGCATTGTAAATGCCACATGCTAATATGGATGGTGGTGCCTGCAAGGCACCGCCACCATATTATGGGCCTTTTCCGCCCGGTAGGCAATAGGGACGATTGCCTACCGGCGGAAAAACGGTGGACGGTCTTTCCGTCCGCCGCGGTACCCCCCCGCCATGCTAATGTGGTAGGGGGTAAAAGGCCATCCGGCGGGGTGTTTTGGCTGGCGGATCGCCACCGCCGGTCGGGCGGTGGCGATCCGCCCGCCATCCTAATAGGCCCCTAATTTCTTATGGACCATGTGTAGATTGGCATGGTGGCCATCTTTCTGTAGTGGGGAGAAACAAGTCTGTTATTTATGCACTGGATTCAAACGTTGTGTGCAACTCTACAAAGTCTTTGTGAAATCCACGAGGGGCCTGATTTAAGAATTTGCTGATTTACCATGGATGCACACAAGATCCCAGATAGGCAGTACAATGAACTCCAGGATAGGTAATAGATTAGCGAAGTGACACTTATGATTGCTAGGTAAGACATTGTCTGCTGTATTTATGTCATCTCATGTACTCCTGGGAGATAACTAGAGTACATAATTTCTAAGCAAGAATGCCTCCTAGGACTGTGGAAGATGAAAGAGAGGGACCAAGAGGTTTCATAGGCTTTAAAAGTATACCTTCACATTGGCAGAAAGATGCGCTACTATCCCTTACAGAAAGGGGCAGACACACATAAGCTAAGGTGAAGTGTTTTTACTGTAGTTAAAGTAGGTGAAATGTCTGGATAAACAGTTTGAGATACAAATATGTATTCCCCAGCCACAGTTGTATCTGTATGCCAGAGGTGTTTGTCAGCCTGAAGGGAACCTACACTGGTCCTTTAAAATAAATCTAAAGCACAAGGCAAGTATCAGTCTTTTAAATGATAACTTACTTCAGCCCAACACTGATGACACCCATGCTCCAAAATGATATGCACTTCAATGACAGTATGGAGCTAGAGCAGATCTGCACAGCGCCACCTAGCCGCATGTAGGATCATTTTTGAGAAAGTTTCTGCATCCAGTCTGGCTTCTAGGGAGTATTCTAAAATGAGGTATATGTGGTTAGATAGAGTATCCACTAGAAAGAGCATTACCGCAGGCAAGTAACATTTGTTCATCAGGGTGTTTTTGCCAAGAGATCCCTAGTTTACCCAAGCCCTCTCATGTATAAAGTCTTTCATTTTTAAGCATTTTACCTCTATAACAACACCATGCCATGGAAGGATATAGCCCAATCAAGAGCCTTAAACTTGCACCTTGACACCTTGTGAGGTGTGAAGGAGATTTAAAATTAGAAAAACAATGCAAAAATAGTCAATGCTGTGGTCTGTATCAGAACTGCCCCAATGGGTACAAAGTGGCCCTCTCTCTCCGGCGGCTTTGTCCAATAAATAGCAGAGCCATTAGAGTACTCCATGGATGTGATGTCATCTACTACTATCTTGCCTGCTGGATCACTGACAGAATATCGACGACCACAATATCGAGGTCCCAAAATATCGACACCTAAATATCGAAGTCAATAATATCGACATCCTATCTACATCATGTTAAGTACAAAAATAGCGATAAAAAACATATCGTAAAAAATATCGCTGTTAAAAATATCGTTTTTTTAAATGTGTAAAAAATAAAGTAAATAATACATATAATTAAAAAAAGTTAGTTATAATTATTATAAAATGTTTAAAATTAGGAATAATAAATATAATGTTACAAAAATTAAACATACATATATATAAAATGTAATATATATTTACTTAATATTAATAAAAAAATAATTATAATAAATTATAAAATATTAGAAACATATTAAACATTATACATAGATATATATATATATTCACTGAAAAAACCATAGGTTTTAGGGACAATTATAGGTAGTTGGACATTGCACTCGTACAAAACCCGTGAAATTCCCCCGTTATAGTTAGTTCAGCTAACTATAACTCGCGCCCCCGCAATGCACTGCTAATGACGTCACATATTACATCACTCATGACATGGTCAGTGACATCACTGATGACATCATTGATGACATCTCAAATGACATCACTGATGACATCATCCAGTGACTGTGTGTTTTTGTAAAGTTTAAATATTTTTAATATATATAGGGAAAGGCGTATTGAAGAATGAGTGGGTGTATAAGTGTCTGTATGGATGATTTAGTAGGTGCGTGACTAACTCTATAAGTGAGTGATTAAACGTATCTTACTGAATGCATGGGTTAGTGACTAAACTGGGTGAATGTCTGTATCCGTCTGTCTGTTGCTGTATAAGTGGCTGCATGGGTTTGTGAATAGCTACATGAGTGTCTATATGAGTTATTGATTGGTTGTCTGAATATCTGTATGGGTGCCTGAGTGTTTGTGTTTGTGTGGGTGGGGTGTGTGCGACTCTGTGCATAGATGTGTGAGTGGGTGATTCACTGGGTGGATGGTTTCAAGAGTGCATCTGTGATAGACTGTATGGGTGGGTAAGTGTGTGTAAGAGTGTGTTAGTGAGTGAATGTATGGCCCAGTGGTACATGTGTGAGTAACTACATATGTGAAAGGCAGTATATATGTGTGTTGGAGTATATAAATAGCTATAAGCGAGAGTGTGTGATTGTGTTAGTGACTGTATGGATGAGTGTGTGCTTGTATCAGTGATTGTATAAGAGTGTAAGAATGTGCTAGTATTTGTATGAGTAAGTGAGCTGGTGTGTGTATAACTGTATAGGTGAGTAAATGGCAGTGTGTTTAATTATTTGCATGACTGACTAGGTGTGTGAGTACCTCTATGGATGAGTGGCGGTGTTTGAGTGTCTATATAGGAGTATGAGTGCATATGATAGTCCTGTACTGAGTGACCGTAAGTATGAGTGACTGTACGGGTGAGTGAGTGGATGTGTGTGTAGACCTAAGAATCAGTGAGTGGGTATGTAGTTATTGGTGTTGGAGTGTCTATGGTTTTGCGAATGGCAGACTGTAATTTAGAGTGGGTGTATCAAAGGTTATATTAGGGTGTGAGGAGGTGCATCAGATTATCACGTGGATGATGTCATCAGTGATGTCATCAGTGATGTCATTTGAGATGTCATGAGTGATGTCATCAGTGATGTCACTGACCATGTCATAAGTGATGTAATATGTGACGTCATCAGCAGTGCATTGCGGGGGCGCGAGTTATAGTTAGCTGAACTAACTATAACGGGGGAATTTCACGGGTTTTGTACGAGTGCAATGTCCAACTACCTATAACTGTCCCTAAAACCTATGGTTTTTTCAGTGAATTTGTAAGGTTTTTTAAATGCTAATTTCTAACTATAACGTGCCTGAAACCTATGGTTTTTCAGTGAATTTCAAAGGTTTTTTAAATGCTAATTCCTAACTATAACATGTCTGAAACCTATGGTTTTTTTCAGTAAATTTCAAAGGTTTTGTAAATGACAATTTTTAAATGTATTAATTGTTATATTTATTTTTTGATACTGATTTACTACATTTTTTAAACTATTTTTAGATATTTTATTTTTTAAATTACATTGTAATTACATTATACATTACATTACAAAATATACTTTCTCAGAATGAATTACTTTAGTTTAAATACTTTGCAAATAGGCAATAGACTTTTAAGTACAGTAGTTACAGTTGTTGCAATGGGCAACACAATTTCAAACACAATGCAACATTGAGCTCAATGTGAATTTCTAGTTAAATGCAATTAGTTACTTTATGGATTACTTTTCTAACCACAGGACTGGATCCTAGATTCAGTCCTGGGACATCTCCTGTAAACAGTTGAGTAAAAGCGTTTTGGTTACAGTAGTGATTTTTAAGGAATATTATCGTATTTTAAAAGTTGACACTTAGAAACTTGTTCACATAGAATCACCAATGTTATCCTATGGGAGGAAATTCACTTAGCAGGTATGTAGTGTTATCGTTACTTTTTCTTACTCAGTGCTGGATCCTGGATCCAGCACTGGTGCATCTCCTGTAAACAGTTGAAAGAATGCGTTTAAGTCATACAGGGGATTTTTAAGGAATATTTGTAGTTTGTGAAAATCGACACTTTGAAACTTTTCTGCTGAAAACCAGACAATGGATTCCTATGGAAGGAAATACAAGTTACTGGTAAGTACGGTTAGAATTACTTTTCAGGGTCAGTGCTGGGCTAAAAGATGCAGCACTGGGTTCTCTCCTGATAACAGGTGAGTAAATCGGAATTCGTAGTTCGGCTGATTTTAGAGGAATATTATAAAGTTCCAAAACTCCACACTTTGAAGAATTTCCAAGTGAAACCAGTCAATGTTAGCCTATGGAAGGAAATTCAAGTTACTGGTAAGTACGGTTAAAATTACTTTTCAGGATCAGTACTGGGCTGAAAGATGCAGCACTGAGGTCTCTCCTGATAACAGGTGAGTAAATCGGAATTCGTATTTCAGCTGATTTTAGAGGAATATTATAAAGTTCCAAAACTCCACACTTAGAAGAATTTCCAAGTGAAACCAGTCGATGTTAGCCTATGGAAGGAATTTCAAGTTACTGGTAAGTACGGTTAAAATTACTTTTCAGGATCAGTACTAGGCTCAAAGATGCAGCACTGAGGTCTCTCCTGATAACAGGTGAGTAAATCGGAATTCGTAGTTCGGCTGATTTTAGAGGAATATTTGCACAATGGTGAAGGAAGGGGGTGGGGCCTGAGGTGACATGCCTGCAAACACGCCCTGTGGCGCGTTTTAAGTTGGAGAATTAATTCCTCCTCAATCCCGAGGGTCCCTAGGGGCCAACTAGCCCACCAGATACCTCCAGTATGCGCCAGAGAGCTGCGTTGCAGAGAGGTGTTCAGAGGCCACGCCCCTTTTGCAACACTCTGCAACGCAGCTCCGTGGCGCTCACTGGAGGTACCTGGTGGGCTAGTTGGCTCCCAGAGACCCTCAGGATTGAAGGGGATTTAATTCCCCATCTTAAAACGCGCCACGGGCCTGTTTGCACACATGTCACCTGAAGCCCCGCCCCTCCCTTCACCACTGTGCATACGCGCCCGTGGCACGTTTTAAGTTGGAGGATTAAGTCTCCTTGAATCCTGAGGGTCCCTGGAGTCCAACTAGCGCACCATGTAGCTCCAAAAAGCGCCACAGAGCTGCGTTGCACAGAGGTGTAAAAAGGGGCGTGGCCTCTGTACACCTCTCTGCAACGCAGCCCCCTGGCGCATACTGGAGATTCCCGGTGGGCTAGTTGGCCCCCAGGGACCCCCAGTATTCAAGGGGAATTACTTCCCCTTCTTACAACGCGCCAGGGGGCGCGTTTGCAGAGTGCTGCAGGGAGGGGGCGGGGCCTCCGGCACAATGCCGTTTTTTTTTTTTATGGGAGGGGGGCCCTCGTCCACTTTTGTCCCCGGGGACCCCATCCCCCGGGGCCTGAGGCTGTTTTATTTATTTTTTATTTATTTTTTTAAACAGGAAGGGGGCCGCGTGGCCCCCTTCCCTGGGCCTGTATTTGCCCCGGGACCCCATCCCCCGGGGCATGCCCTCTTTTTAAAAAAAAATATATATATTTGGAGGGGGGCTGCGTGGCCCCCCTCCTCAGGCCATTTAAGGCCCCGGGGACCCCATCCCCCGGGGCCGGCCTTTCTGTCCTTTTTTTAAATTTTTTGAAAATTTCTTCTTGGGGAGGGGGGCTGCGTGGCCCCCCTCCCGGGCCACTAATGGCCCCGGGGACCCCATCCCCCGGGGCCTGGCCACTCGTTGGGGACCGTGGGGGGGTCCCCAATCCCCGCACGGTCCCGCCGGCTCCCCGCGTCCTGCGGGAACCGGCATTGCTTTTCCATAAGGGGAGCTGCTGACAGGCAGCTCCCCTTATGGAAAAGCAATCTGCTTTGCTTCATTGAAGCGAGAGCAGGTTACCCTGCTCTCGCTTCAATGAAGCAAAGCAAGTTTGCAATGGCAGGACGGGAGCCGCGAGGCTCCCGTCCTGCCATTGCAAACAGCAGTGTCCCGGGGGTAGGCACCCTGGGACACTGCAGGAGCCGGCCCTGGGGGGTGGCGGTCCCCAGGGCCACCATAGGCTCCAGGAGGGGGGCCGCGCGGCCCCCCTCCCCACTTCTGCAAAGCCCCGGGGAGGTGGTGGTCCCCGGGGCTTCGGGGTCCAAAACGGACCCCCATTTTAAAAATGTTAGTGCCCCGGGGAGGTGGCGGTCCCCGGGGCGTGTGAGGGGGGCTCGAGCCCCCCCACACAGGTCATTACAATTTAAAAAAAGAAGCCCCGGGGGGTGGCGGTCCCCGGGGCTGCGGGAGGGCACAGTGCCCTCCCGCACCATTTTTATTAGAAAGCCCCGGGGGGTGGCGGTCCCTGGGGCTTGGGGGGCCTTAGAGGCCCCCCCATTAACTATAAACCCACCCCCCGCATGCCCCCGGGACTTGGCCCACCCGGGGGCAAAATGTCATCGAAGCGCTTCGATTTTATTTTTTACGGCGGGATCCGCGCACCCTAAGCGCATCCCGCCGATTTTTTTATTTTTAAAAATGCTTTTTTCTGCCCAGGGGGTCCTTGTGGGACCCCCTGAGCAGACCTAGGGGGTCAGGGTGTTTCTACCCTGCCCCCTTTGTGCGTTTGCGATTTTTTTTTTTATCGGCAGGATAATTATCTACTGGCGGTCGCCAGTAGATAGTTATAGTTACAACCTATTATCCATAGGAAATCCGCGACATTCTATTTGAAATAACTCTCTTGCCGGTTGACGTATCTTGCGAAATTTTCAAACTTCGTGGGGCGCTCCGGTCCGCTCCTACCCTGAAAGTCTCGGGGTGATACATCAAGCGGGGGCCGATAAAAAAGGGGGGTCCCAAAACGCGTTTTCCCCATGCATTTTCCCATAGGAAACTTTAGACACGGCTACAGCCCGAACTGCTGAACGGAATTACACCAAATTTGGCAAAGAGGTAGTTCTTGGTTCAGAAAGAACCCTTTTTGTTAAATGGTGTAAATCCGTTCAGTAGTTGCTGAGAAAATCAAAAAGTAAAAGTACATATATATCTATGGGCACGGAGGATTCGCGCACCCTGAGCGCACCCTGCGCGCACCGTCCCGATCACGAGCTGCATGTTATTTGGCTGTCAGCTGGCTGTCAACATTCCGATTCAGGAAATGTTGGCAGCCATTTTGTCCCTCTGTAGAACCGAGGGACAGAAACAAGTGCGCAAAGCGCACAAAGGGGGAGGTAGAAACACCCTGACCCCCTAGGTTTGCTCAGGGGTCCCACAAGGACCCCCTGGGCAAAAAAAAAATTTTTTTTTAAAAATCGGCAGTATGCGCTCAGGGTGCGCGAATCCTGCCGAAAAAAAATCGAAGCGCGGTCTCCCGCGCTTCGATGTTAATTGGCCCCCGGGTGGCCCAAGTCCCGGGGGCATGGTGGGGGATAATTTAATGTGTGGGGGCCTCAAGGGCCCCCAAGCCCCGGGGACCGCCACCCCCCGGGGCTTTTTAAAAAATGGTGCGGGAGGGCTCTGAGCCCTCCCGCAGCCCCGGGGACCACCACCTCCCGGGGCTTTTTAAAAAAATTATTAAACCTGTGTGGGGGGCTCCAGCCCCCACACGCCCCGAGGACCACCACCTCCCGGGGCACTAAACATTTTAATATGGGGGTCCGTTACGGACCCCAGAGCCCCGGGGACCACCACCTCCCGGGGCTGTGTACTGAATGGGAGGGGGCCGCGCGGCCCCCTCCTGGAGCCCTTGATGGCCCTGGGGACCACCACCCCCAGGGCCGGCTCCTGCAGTGTCCCGGGGTGCCTACCCCCGGGACACTGCTGTTTGCAATGACAGGACGGGAGCCTCGCGGCTCCCATCCTGTCATTGCAAACTGCTTTGAATATTGGAAGAGAGAGCAGGAAACCTGCTCTCTCTTCCAATATCCAAAGCCGACAGCTTTACACATGGGGAGCAGCATGTTAGCTGCTCCCCATGTGTAAAGCAATGCCGGCACCCTAGGGACGCGGGGAGCCGGCGGGACTGTGGGGGATTGGGGACTCCCCACAGTCCCCAACGAGAGGCCAGGCCCCGGGGGATGGGGTCCCCGGGGCAAGTAGTGGCCCGGGAGGGGGGCCACGCGGCCCCCCTCCCCCAAAAAAAAACAAATACATTTTTTTACAAAAAACGATCGGGCCCGCAGGCCCCGCCCCTTCCTTCACCACTCTGCAAACGCGCCCCTGGCGCGTTTGCAGAGGAGAACGAATTCCCCTTGAATACTGGGGGTCCTGAAGCTAACTAGCCCACCAGGAACCTCCAGTATGCGCCAGGGGCTGCGTTGCAGAGAGGTGTAGAGAGGCCACACCCCTTTTACACCTCTCTGCAACGCAGCTCTGTGGCTCTTTTTGGAGGTATATGGTGGGCTAGTTGGACTCCGGGGACCCTCAGGATTCAAGGGGACTTAATCCCCCAACTTAAAACGCGCCACGGGGCGCGTTTGCACAGTGGTGAAGGGAGGGGGCGGGGCTTCAGGTGACATGTGTGCAAACAGGCCCCGTGGCGCGTTTTAAGATGGGGAATTAAATCCCCTTCAATCCTGAGGGTCCCTGGGGGCCAACTAGCCCAACAGGTACATCCAGAAAGCGCCACAGAGCTGCGTTGCAGAGAGGTGTAAAAGGGGTGTGGCCTCTCTACACGTCTCTGCAACGCAGCCCCTGGCGCATATTGGAGGTTCCTGGTGGTCTAGTTGGCCCCTAGGGACCCTCAGGATTCAAGGGAACTTAATCCCCCAACTTAAAACGCGCCACGGGGCGCGTTTGCAAAGATGTCACCTCAGGCCCCGCCCCCTCCCTTCACCATTGTGCAAATATTCCTCTAAAATCAGCCGAAATAGGAATTCCGATTTACTCACCTGTAATAAGGAGAGACCTCAGTGCTGTATCTTTCAGCCCAGTACTGGTCCTGAAAAGTAATTTTAACCGTACTTACCGGTAACTTGAATTTCCTTCATAGGCTAACATTGACTGGTTTCACTTGGAAATTCTTCTAAGTGTGGAGTTTTGGAACTTTAAAATATTCCTCTAAAATCAGCCGAAATACGAATTCCGATTTACTCACCTGTTATCAGGAGAGACCTCAGTGCTGCATCTTTCAGCCCAGTACTGGTCCTGAAAAGTAATTTTAACCGTACTTACCGGTAACTTGAATTTCCTTCATAGGCTAACATTGACTGGTTTCACTTGGAAATTCTTCTAAGTGTGGAGTTTTGGAACTTTAAAATATTCCTCTAAAATCAGCCGAAATACGAATTCCGATTTACTCACCTGTTATCAGGAGAGACCTCAGTGCTGCATCTTTCAGCCCAGTACTGATCCTGAAAAGTAATTTTAACCGTACTTACCGGTAACTTGAATTTCCTTCATAGGCTAACATTGACTGGTTTCACTTGGAAATTCTTCTAAGTGTTGATTTTTGAAACATACAAATATTCCTCTAAAATCAGCCGAAATCCGAATTCTGATTTACTCACCTGTTATCAGGAGAGACCTCAGTGCTGCATCTTTCAGCCCAGTACTGGTCCTGAAAAGTAATTTTAACCGTACTTACCAGTAACTTGAATTTCCTTCCATAGGCTAACATTGACTGGTTTCACTTGGAAATTCTTCTAAGTGTGGAGTTTTGGAACTTTAAAATATTCCTCTAAAATCAGCCGAAATACGAATTCCGATTTACTCACCTGTTATCAGGAGAGACCTCAGTGCTGCATGTTTCAGCCCAGTACTGATCCTCAAAAGTAATTTTAACCGTACTTACCGGTAACTTGAATTTCCTTCATAGGCTAACATTGACTGGTTTTCAGCAAAAAAGTTTCAAAGTGTTGATTTTCACAAACTACAAATATTCCTTAAAAATCGCCTGTATGACTTAAACGCATTCTTTCAACTGTTTACAGGAGATGCACCAGTGCTGGATCCAGGATCCAACACTGAGTAAGAAAAAGTAACGATAACAGTTTTTACCTGCTAAGTGAATTTCCTTCTATAGGATAACATTGGTGATTCTATGAGAAAAAGTTTCAAAGTGTCAACTTTTAAAATACAATAATATTCCTTAAAAATCACGACTGTAACCAAAACGCTTTTACTCAACTGTTTACAGGAGATGTACCAGGACTGAATCTAGGATCCAGTCCTGTGGTTACAAAAGTAATCCATAAAGTAACTAATTGCATTTAACTAGAAATTCACATTGAGCTGAATGTTGCATTGTGTTTGAAAATGTGTTGCCCATTGCAACAACTGTAACTACTGTACTTAAAAGTCTATTGCCTATCTGCAAAGTATTTAAACTAAAGTAATTCATTCTGAGAAAGTATTTTTTGTAATGTAATGTATAATGTAATTACAATGTAATTTGACAAATAAAATATGTAAAAAAAAATTGTTTCTAAAAATGTAGTAAATCAGTATGAAAAAAATTAATATAACAATTAATACATTTAAAAATTGTCATTTACAAAACCTTTGAAATTCACTGAAAAAACCGTAGGTTTCAGGCACGTTATAGTTAGAAATTAGCATTTAAAAAACCTTTGAAATTCACTGAAAAAACCATAGGTTTCAGACACGTTATAGTTACAAATTAGCATTTAAAAAACCTTTGAAATTCACTGAAAAAACCATAGGTTTCAGACACGTTATAGTTACAAATTAGCATTTAAAAAACCTTTGAAATTCACTGAAAAAACCATAGGTTTTAGGGACAGTTATAGTTACTTGGACATTGCACTCGTACAAAACCCGTGAAATTCCCCCGTTATAGTTAGTTCAGCTAACTATAACTCGCGCCCCGCAATGCACTGCTGATGACGTCACATATTACATCACTCATGACATGGTCAGTGACATCACTGATGACATCACTGATGACATCTCAAATGACATCACTGATGACATCATCCACGTGATAATCTGATGCACCTCCTCACACCCTAATATAACCTTTGATACACCCACTCTAAATTACAGACTGCCATTCGCAAAACCATAGACACTCCAACACCAATAACTACATACCCACTCACTGATTCTTAGGTCTACACACACACATCCACTCACTCACCCGTACAGTCACTCATACTTACGGTCACTCAGTACAGGACTATCATATGCACTCTTACTCCTATATAGACACTCAAACAACGCCACTCATCCATAGAGATACTCACACACCTAGTCAGTCATGCAAATAATTAAACACACTGCCATTTACTCACCTATACAGTTATACACACACCAGCTCACTTACTCATACAAATAGTAGCACATTGTTACGCTCTTATACAATCACTGATACAAGCACACAATCATCCATACAGCCACTATCACAATCACTCACTCTTGCTTATAGCTATTTATATTCTCCAACACACATATATACTGCCTTTCACATATGTAGTTACTCACACATGTACCACTGGGACATACATTCACTCACTAACACACTCTTACACACACTTACCCACCCATACAGTCTATCACAGATGCACTCTTGAAACCATCCACCCAGTGAATCACCCACTCACACATCTATGCACAGAGTTGCACACACCCCTCCCACACAAACACTCAGGCACCCATACAGATACTCAGACAAGCATTCAATAACTCATATAGAAAATCATTTAGCTATTCACAAACACATGCAGCCACTTACACAGCAACAGACAGACGGATACAGACATACACCCAGTTTAGTCACTAACCCATGCATTCAGTAAGATACGTTAAATCACTCACTTATAGAGTCAGTCACGCACCTACTAAATCATCCATACAGACACTTACACACCCACTCATTCTTCAATACGTCTTTTCCTATATATTTTAAAAATATTTAAACTTTACAGAAACACACAGTCACTGGATGATGTCATCAGTGATGTCATTTGAGATGTCATCAGTGATGTCATCAGTGATGTCACTGACCATGTCATGAGTGATGTAATATGTGACGTCATCAGCAGTGCATTGCGGGCGCGAGTTATAGTTAGCTGAACTAACTATAACGGGGGAATTTCACGGGTTTTGTACGAGTGCAATGTCCAAGTAACTATAACTGTCCCTAAAACCTATGGTTTTTTCAGTGAATATATATATATACATATACCAGTAAAATAATAATTAAAAAAACATTTATATATAATAAATTAAAATATTAAAATATTTTTATTGTTTTACAATTACATTTTATACACTACATTAACAGCAATAGTAGGAAAAATATTAGATAGTGGAGGGGATAAAATTACTATTCCCACTCCAGGGAGTGCAACGGTAGGGAAAGTGTTGGATAGTGGAGAGGTAAAAATTACTTTTCCCACTCCAGCGAGTGCAACAGTAGGGAAAGTTTTGGATAGCGGAGGGGAATAATGTACTATTCCCACTCCAGCCAGTACAACAGTAGGGAAAGTGTTGGATAGCGGAGGGGAATAATTTACTATTCCCACTCCAGCAAATACAACAGTAGGGAAAGTGTTGGATAGCGGAGGGGTAACAATTACTATTCCCACTCTGCAAAGTACAAAAGTAGGGAAAGTGTTGGATAGCGGAGGGGAATAATTTACTATTCCCACTCCAGTGAGTGCAACAGTAGGGAAACTGTTGGATAGCGTAGGGGTAACATTTACTATTACAACTCCAGCAAGTACAACAGTAGAAAAAGTGTTGGATAGGGGAGGGGTAACAATTACTATTCCCACTCCAGCGAGTGCAACAGTAGGGAAAGTTTTGGATAGCGGAGGGAAATAATTTACTATTCCCAGTCCAGCGAGTGCAACAGTAGGGAAACGGTTGGATAGCGGAGGGGTAACAATGACTATTCCCACTCCAGCAAGTGCAACAGTAGGGAAAGTGTTGGATAGCGGAGAGGAATAATTTACTATTCCTACTCCAGGGAGCGCAACAGTAGAGAAAGTGTTGGATAGCGGAGGGGTAACAATTATTATTCCTACTCCAGCGAATGCAACAGTAGGGAAAGTGTTGGATAGCAGAGGGGAATAATTTACTATTCCCACTCCAACGAGTACAACACTAGGGAAAGGGTTGGATAGCGGAGGGGTAACAATTACTATTCCCACTCCAGCAAGTGCAACAGTAGGGAAAGTGTTGGATAGCAGAGAGGAATAATTTACTATTCCTACTCCAGGGAGTACAACAGTAGAGAAAGTGTTGGATAGCCGAGGGGTAACAATTACTATTCCCACTCCAGCAAGTGCAACCGTAAGGAAAGTGTTGGATAGCGGAGGGGTAACAATTACTATTCCCACTCCAGCAAGTGCAACAGTACGGAAAGTGTTGGATAGCAGAGGGGAATAATTTAATATTCCCACTCCAGGGAGTGCAACAGTAGGGAAAGTGTTGGATAGTGGAGAGGTAAAAATTACTATTCCCACTCCAGTGAGTGCAACAGTAGGGAAAGTTTTGGATAGCGGAGGGGAATAATTTACTATTCCCACTCCATCAAATACAACAGTAGGGAAAGTGTTGGATAGCGGAGGGATAACAATTACTATTCCCACTCCACAAAGTACAAAAGTAGGGAAAGTGTTGGATAGCGGAGGGGAATAATTTACTATTCCCACTCCAGTGAGTGCAACAGTAGGGAAAGTGTTGGATAGCGGAGGGGTAACAATTATTATTACCACTCCACAAAGTACAACAGTAGGGAAAGTGTTGGATAGCGAAGGGGAATAATTTACTATTCCCACACCACTGAGTGCAACAGTAGGGAAAGTGTTGGATAGCGTAGGGGAATAATTTACTATTCCCACTCCACTGAGTGCAACAGTAGGGAAACTGTTGGATAGCATAGGGGTAACATTTACTATTACAACTCCAGCAAGTACAACAGTAGGGAAAGTGTTGGATAGCGGAGGGGTAACTATTACTATTCCTACTCCAGCGAGTGCAACAGTAGGGAAAGTTTTGGATAGCGGAGGGGAGTAATTTACTATTCCCACTCCAAGGAGTGCAATAGTAGAGAAAGTGTTGGATAGCGGATGGGTAACAATTACTATTCCCACTCCAGCGAGTGCAACAGTAGGGAAAGTGTTGGATAGCGGAGGGAAATAATTTACTATTCCCAGTCCAGCGAGTGCAACAGTAGGGAAACGGTTGGATAGCGGAGGGGTAACAATGACTATTCCCACTCCAGCAAGTGCAACAGTAGGGAAAGTGTTGGATAGCGGAGAGGAATAATTTACTATTCCTACTCCAAGGAGTGCAACAGTAGAGAAAAGTGTTGGATAGCAGAGGGGTAACAATTACTATTCCCACTCCAGCGAGTGCAACAGTAGAGAAAGTGTTGGATAGCGGAGGGGAATAATTTACTATTCCCACTCCAACGAGTGCAACACTAGGGAAAGGGTTGGATAGCGGATGGGTAACAATTACTATTCCCACTCCAGCAAGTGCAACAGTGGGAAAGTGTTGGATAGCAGAGAGGAATAATTTACTATTCCTACTCCAGGGAGTACAACAGTAGAGAAAGTGTTGGATAGCCGAGGGGTAACAATTACTATTCCCACTCCAGCAAGTGCAACCGTAAGGAAAGTGTTGGATAGCGGAGAGGTAACAATTACTATTCCCACTCCAGCAAGTGCAACAGTACGAAAGTGTTGGATAGCAGAGGGGAATAATTTACTATTCCCACTCCAGTGAGTGTAACAGTAGGGAAATTGTTGGATAGTGGAGAGGTAAAAATTACTATTCCCACTCCAGTGAGTGCAACAGTAGGGAAAGTTTTGGATAGCTGAGGGGAATAATTTACTATTCCCACTCAAGCAAAATAATTAAAATCAATAAACAAACAATTAATAAAATATTTTTTTTTTCCTCCCACCATATTCCCCTATAAATGACACCACCAATGTTCTAAAACATAACACTATTAACATAATTAATTAATAATCTAATTAATTAAAATTAACAAGTAATTTAAAAACAATAAATAATAATTTAATTCACACAATTAACAATATAAAACAACTTAAAATTAATTTTATAATAATTTTTTTTTAAATATATTGAAATTAAATTACTTCCCAGCCTACTCCCCTATCAACACACAACATACTCCTAAAAAATAACACAATTTACACATTTACCAATTATTTATTAATGATTAACAAACAATTAATAACTAATTAATAATACATTATTTACCACATTTAGCAATATAAAAACAAATGCTTTATTATTAATTAATAAAAATGATTAATTAATTAATTATAATTAATTTACTTCCCACCCTATTCCCCTTTAAACCCACAACCCGCTCCTAAAAAAATAACATAATTAATTTATTTAACAAATGATAAATAATAATGAACAACAAATTAATAACTAATTAATAAAAACATTAATTACCACAATTAACAATATAAAATATTAAATATATAAATATTAATAAATAAATAATATTAATTAAATATAATTACATTACTTCCCAACCTATTCCCCTATAAACCCACAACCCGCTCCTAAAAAAAAAAACATAATTAATTTATTTAACAAATAGTTAATAATAATTAACCAATTAATAGCTAATTGATAAAAAAGTAATTACCACAATTAACAATATAAAATATTAAATATATAAACATTAATAATAAATAATATTAATAAATTAATTATAATTAAATTACTTCCCACCCTATTCCCCTATAAACCCATAACCGGCTACGGAATAAAAACGCAAAATTTAATTAAACATAATTAATAACTTCTAAAAATTATTATTACATTTATTATAATTAAATTACTTCCCACCCTATTCCCTATAAACCCATAACCCGCTACGGAACTAAAACGCAAAATTTACTTTAAAAATAATTAATAACTTCTAAAAATTTAATAACATATATTTAAAAATACATACAATACTTAAACAAAAATATAGAACACATACATTCAAAATACATACTAAAATACATAACACTAATATAAACTCGATATTATTAACAACAATATTTTTACAAACGATATTACTGTCTTCGATATTTAAAAAAACGATATTTCTTATCTTACTGTCGATATTCTGGTCCACGATATTCTTGCTGTCGATATTCTTGTACCACGATATTTACAACTCGATATTCTTGTACTTCGAAATGAAAAACTCGATATTTTGTCTGTGCACCTTGCCTGCTATGTCCTGGTCTTGGGTCTTATGGTCATTGGTCTCCACTCCATTCTGAGAGACTTTAGACAGTCTATTCCATAAGCCTTCTTGTACTGCTTATGACCTCACATATTACATCACTCGACATGGTCGTTGACATTACTGATGACATCTCAAATGGCATCATCCAGTGAGTGCAAGTGTTCCATAAACGTTCTGAGACTTAAAAATATATACTAAACTATTGCATAAGTTAAATTACTATTCTTTCTGTACTACTGAGTGATACTATTTCTAACATATGTCATCTGAGTGGCTATGTGACTATCTGTATCAGTGTGTGAGTGGGTGTCTGAGTGGCTGTATGGCTGTGTGTGGCTGTATGGATATGTCCGTGTGTGTATGAGTGGCTGTATAGGTCTATTAGTGGGTATGTGACTGTCTGTATGGGTCTGTGAATAGGGTTGTAAGTGATTTTCTGGGTGTATGAGTGGTTGTATGGCTGTGTGAGTGGTTGTAGGGGTGTGTGGGTGTGTGTGAGTGGTTGTATGGGTGGGTGAATGGTTGTGAGTGGCTGTTTGAGTGGGTGTTTGGTTAAGTTAGTTGGTGTGTGAGTGGCTGTATTGGCGTGTGAGTGGCTATATAGGTGAGTGAGCAGTGTGTGTCAGTGGTAGTATAGATGTATGAATGGGTATGTAAGTGGTTGTGTCAGTGTGTGAGTGGTTGCATTGGTGAGTGAGTGGCTGTGTTGAGAGGCTGAATGGGTGAGTGAGAGGGTATGTAAGTGGCTGTATCGGTGAGTGAGTGGTTGTGTGTGTAGCCGTATGGGCGAGTGGTTGTGTGACTGGCTATATGAGTGACTGAGTGGCTCTATGGATGAGTGAGTGGGTGTGTGAGTCGTTGTAAGGGTCTGTTAATGGGTATTTCTATGGTTTTCTACGAGTGAAATCTGAGCCCAACTATAACTTCCCTGTAACCTTTGGTTTTTGTGGTGAATTTTTAAGGTTTTTTAAAATTTTATTTTCTAACTATAACATCCCTGTAACCTTTGTTTTTTTCAGTGAATTTCTAAGGTTTTTTCCTTATTCTATTTCCTAGCTATAATGTCCCTGTAACCTTTGGTTTTTTCAATGAATTTCAAAGGTTTTTCAAATTCGATTTCTAAAATATTATGTCCCTCTTATGTTTAGTTTTTTAGTTAATTTGTAGGATTTCTTTTACTAATAAGTTTATTGCAATTTTTTTATTAATTATACTGTACATATTCTTTTTTTACAAATAAACTTTTTATACGTTTTAAAATATAAACATCACATGTGTAGTAATGTAAAGTAAATTAAGTTTTTTTGAATGTAATTAAACACATTTTATTTTTGTAAAAATATTTTTGGGGTACCGCAGTACCTGGAAATATAGACGAACTACTACTTTATGGTTTTTACTCCCGATCATGTGATTGGAACAAACCAGCATATGTACACCCTTCCATTGTCATTAATAGCATCAGTGTGAACATATTTACAAGTCTATATAAACCAGCTTATATCTGTTTTTGAATAAATTTACCCATTTTACCAGTTTAACGGATCCATGAATTTATGGGTCGGTTTCGCAAATTCACTTGAACACACACCCAAACCTTGCCTTCTGATTGGATACATTAAGACCCCACCCTTCCACAAGGAAAACCACACCCAAAAGCAGTTACTTTTCCAGTGAAGTCTCTAGAAGGAGGATTGAGCAGTGCTGTGCTTTTACACAATGGCTGAAGCTACATCGTCCGTCAAAGAAGAGCATCCACAACCTGTTGAGAATGAGGAAGAAGACACACCACTTCTCAGAAAAGAAAGTGATTCTGGAGGCACTTTATTATACCTTCTGGATAAAAGAAGGTAACAGCAAAATATGTTAAGTGCACAATTTGTGGCAAGCAGTTATCCAGAGGCAATGCAAAGAAGTCTTCTCATGGGACAAGTTCTATGTGGAAGCCCCTAAAAACAATTCTTGAGAGAGTCTACAACCATATGATGTGAGAGAAAGCAGGTGCAACAGGAACAGTCGAACTCTACAGCAGCCCTGGAAGAACCATCTTCAGCTGCAGTCATTACAATATAATCTGCCTGTGAGGAATTGAGTGACATAGTTATTCACTGCTCAAATGCCACATGCTTGTTGCTGTAAAAATTTCTTCTGTAGGTGCATTTTTGGATACAGTAAAGAAGCATAGCTGTTAGTTATTTTTACTTCCAGTGACTACATAATGTTTGTTGAAGAGTGAAGACAGTTGCTTCTTTGCATTTCCCCATCCTTACCCTTTTTACTACCCTGTTCACTCTTTGTAAAAAAAAAGAACACAAAAGAACAAAGAATTGTTTTTAAAAAACTGTTAAAAAAAACCTTCTAGAACAAAATGGTTCTTGTTAGAACCTACCATCTACTCAAACAAAGAGCTAGCTCTGTGTTCTTAATGTGTCAATGACTGTTTCAGTGTGAGAGTGGGTGTGTCAGTGTGTGCATGAATGTATGCCTGGGTGTGTTATTTGATGCACTACTGTTTGGCTGGGTGTGTCAGTGTCTGCATTGGTAAGTCACTGGGTGTGTCAGTGTGTATATCAGTGTGGTCCTGGGTGTGTTATTGTATGCATTAGTGTTTGGCTGGCTGTGTCAGTGTCTGCATTACTGTATGCCCTGGTGTGTGAATGTCTGCATTGGTAAGTCCCTGGGTGTGTCAGTGTGTGCCTGCGTGTGTTATTGGATGCATTACTGTTTGGCTGGGCGTGTCATTGTCTGCACTGCTGTATGTCTGGGTGTGTCAGTGTCTGCATTGGTAAGTCCCTTAATGTGTCAGTGTGTGCATCAATGTGTGCCTGGGTGTGTTTTTGGATGCATTAGTGTTTGACTGGGTGTGTCTATCTGCATTGTTGTATGGCTGGGTGTGTGAGTGTCTGCATTGGTAAGTCTTTGGGTGTCTCAGTGTGTGCGTCTGTGTGTGCCTGGGTGTCTTATTGAATGCATTGATGTTTGGATGGCTATGTAAGTGGCTGAATTGCTGTAGGCCTGAGTGTGTCAGTGTATGTATTGGTACGTCTCTGGGTTAGTCAGTGTGTTCCTCGGTGTCTTATTGGATGCATTAGTGTTTGGCTGGGTGTCTTACTGTCTGCATTGCTGTATGGGATGGCTATGTAAGTGGCTGCATTGCTGTAGGCCTGAGTGTGTCAGTGTATGTATTGGTACGTCTCTGGGTTAGTCAGTGTGTTCCTCGGTGTCTTATTGGATGCATTAGTGTTTGGCTGGGTGTCTTACTGTCTGCATTGCTGTATGCCTGGGTGTGCCAATGTCTGCACTGGTATTTCTCTGGGTGTGTCAGTGTGTGCCTGGGTGTGTTATTTGATGCATTAGTGTTTGGCTGGGTCTGTCAGTGTATGCATTCCTATATGCCTGGGTGTGTCAGTGTCTGTACTGTAAATCTCTGTGTCTGTCAGTGTATGCATCAGTGTGTGCCTCAGTGTGTCAGTGTTTGTATCAGTGTGTGCCTGCATGTGTTAGTGTATGCATCAGTATGTGCCTGAGTTTGTTAGCATATGCATATGTGTGAGCCTGGGTATGTCAGTGTATGGATCAGTGTGTGCTTGGGTGTATTATTGGATGCATTAGTGTTTGGCTGGGTGCATCTTTGTCTGCATTGCTGTATACCTGGTTATGTCAGTGTATGTACCGGCATGTCCCTGAGTGTGTCAGTGTATGTATCGGTGTGTGCTTGGGTGTGTCAGTCTGTATGTCAGTGTGTGTCTGGGTATGCTAGTGTATGCATTAGTTTGTGCCTGGGTGTGTTAGTGTATGCATCAATGTGTGCCCTGGTATTTTAATGTGTGCAATAATTTGCACCTGAGTGTGTTAGTGTATATGTGAGTGTATGCATCAGTATGTGCCTGGGTGTGTTCACATATGCATCAGTGTGAGAATGGGTATGTCAGTGTATACATCAGTGTGTGTCTGAGTGTGTTATTTGATGCATTACTATTTGGCTGGGTGTATCTGTGTTTGCACTGCTGAATACTGCATTGGTATGTCCCTGAGTGTGTCAGTGTATGCCTGGGTGTGTTACTGGATGCATTAATCTTTGGCAGTGTCAGTGTCTGCATTGCTGTATGCCTGGGTGTGTGAGTGTCTGCATTAGTAAATCCCTGGTTGTGTCACTGTGTACCTGGGTGTGTTATTCCATGCATTAGTGTTTGGCTGGATGTGTCAATGGCTGTATCTGTGTGTAGTTGGGTGTGCCTGTATTGATGTGTGTCAGTGGTGGCATCAGTGTGAGCCTGTGTGTTAGCAACTCTATCTGTGTGTAGCTGTGTGTATGAGTTGCTATGCTGATGTATGCGTAGGTGTGTTAGTAGCTGTAGCAATCTGTCCTTGGGTGTGCATCCTCAGTGAGTGAGATGATTACTTACTGTGCGAAATGCCACGTTTGCCACTGTAAAAATGTGTTATGTGGGTCCATTTTCCCTTCTACTGTACCTGTGTGAATGACTGTATAGGTATACAAGTACATGTGTTAGTACCTATATGGGCGTGTTTGTGACCCTTAACTTAACTTAATAATAAATATATTTATAACTTTACAAGTATATCTGTTAACATATTAGAATACAATTTAAATCAAGCAATTAACAAACAAACATAACTTATTTAACTATTTACCAATACAGAAACACACTGAAACTTGAACTTTTACAACAAAAAGTAGTATCATTGGAAAAGAAGAGATGATTCCTAGAAATGTAGAAGAAGACATAGGTGAAGAGGTACAAGGGAAGTGTAGCCATGCTCCTGTGTATAAATGGGAGTGCAGTAGTATTTGTATTATTTGACAGGAATAAATTGATAGAGTAGGGCCCCACCCATGTATTTGCAGTGCTGCTGTCTATTTACTTTACCTCTGCAAATATTGGGACGAATGAATACTGGTATCGTTGTCATGTTGATCTTAAGTATATGTTGTGAAATTTAGGAACTCTAACTTGGTATCTAACTCTGAATGGTGCAGAATATACATGGGATCACTTACATTACCTTCTGAGAGAAGCAAGCTCTAACATTAAAGGTATCATCCACTGAGTTTCAGAAAGGGCTCAAAGGTACAGTTGTGTATTTTCCTTTAGATGTCAAACATAATATTGAACCTGTGGGTGTACAGAGAGATTTGGAAGAAGCACTTGTTGGTCTAGTGAATGGTGTGCCCATGAAAAATATCAAAATCTGGCAGGAACTAGTGGATGTAAATAAGGTGAAGAAAGCTACATTATATCTTAAACACAATAATATTTACTGTAAAGATGTAGATGCTCTCTAACATGGAAGTTGCATAGAGGAAGAAATGTTGGTTTCAAATGGACAGTTTGAAAAAGTGGATATAAGTAGATCTGAAGAAATATATGAGCATTACAGTATCCATCTACTACATTCAAAAGAGATTATAGGGGATGCCATTGAACTGTATCAGATGCGACAAGCTAAAAGAACTCCAATGAGTGTCTGGAGAAAAGGTTCCTCAAATTGCTTCTTTTCAGTTCTCTTTGAAACAAAAGAAATAGTATAAAACTATTAGAAACACCTTCTTAAAAAACAATAGTACTTTAAACAAACATTTTGAAATTACCCCACAAAATTCTCCCAGCGGTAGTGAAACAGTTCCTGACTAGCATTGAATTTCAACCTGCACTCCTCTGGGGGTAATTCATACTTACTGACAAAGACCTCCTTTATAGTGGGATACCTCAACCTCTTCCCCTTCTCTAAAGCCAGTATGTTGTCCCTACCATCACCGCGAATATGACTCCAAAGGCACCTCTGCAATCCTCTTAAGAGATCCTCTGTACCTTTACAGCTACTTCTCATGCCAGAAATAACCTGCCTATATCCAACCCCTCCTTAAAGTCAGGCACCAAGTCTCTGAATATATGAACTCTTCTGCACTGGACACAGTAGTGGTGCTAACACATTTTTTGCTAGACTCTAACAACTATTGAGCCTTCTAGTGCACCTCCTTGACACTCCAGCCAGCAAGACACTTTTGTCCTACAACGTTCTCTTAGCCTCACCTTTTCTCTCCTCTGCACCGAGCTGGGCTAGCTGCGGCCTCAGGTCCCACTCAGCCGGTCTGTCCTTGAGATCCTCCGGTGACTGGGTTTGGGAGGAGACAGTACTTCCTGCACTGTATCCAGTAGAGAAGTCTCTCACCAGGGGATTCCCTCTCTCCTCTGGAGGCTTTACCCACTCATTTCTTCACTCCTCTCTCTTCTTCTGAAACCCACTACCCTTTGGGGCCCTGATTCTGAGGTCAACTACAATCAGGGTTCTTCCTTTTCAAGAGTGCTAAAGTAGTCCTTTTCAAACTCTTCTAGTGGTGCAGATTGCATTCTGCGCTTGCCCTCCCAGGCTCTAAGGGCAAACTAGTACTCAAACTTGGACGTATAGGTGAGTAAATGGGTGTGTGAATCATTTTATGGGTGTGTGACTGGGTGTTGCAGTCACTGTCTGGCTACATGAGTGGTGGGTACATAAGTGCTTTTGTGGGAGTGTAAATGGATATGTCCGTGCTTGCCTGACTGTGTGGGTGTGTGCAAATTGCATACTATTAAAATATATACTATAAGAAAACACCCAAATCTAATTTCAAGCACATTCATTCATACTGACTTAATAAAATGACTGTACTTTCAGTATACCAATTTATCTTTCTCCTTTCCTGCTCACTGTATTTTTAGTTAATGTTCTCATCTAAGCTCCCTTCTATTTTCTTTTCTAGTATAGTATTTAGAAGGTGAACATTTTCTTTCAGCTTTATCTAAATATACTTTTATATACTACAACCTAATTATTATACCTGTATAAGCTCTTTGCTGTTCTCCCACTTTTATTTCTATGTCTGGTAACATCTGTTTTCACTCTAAATCTCCAGTCATAACTCATGCAAAGCACCTCCTCTCAGTATAAAAGTAGGGAAAATGGCTACCCCTCAAAATGTGCTCTTACTTATGCTGCTCTAGTTAACAAATCACAGGCTTCCTTTCATCTTTCTTTTTTGTTATACAACTTCTAAATGGTCAGTATTTCTTTAACCTTTTCCATGTTTCCTGTGAAGAAGACTAATTAGATATTTTTCCACGAATCCTCCGCGATGCACAGCGTGGCCGCCTCCTCCCATTTAACTTTTGAGCGAGGTTAGCGGATTTACACGGGGGTCAAGCTGGGCCCCGCGGATTTCGCTCATGGCCCAAAAAATGTTTTGAGGCATTTTACAGCCCAGTACACATGCTTACCACTCATTTTTAACACACACAATAGGTAAGGACACCTTTCACCTGACCCCTTCCTTCCCAATACATGAAACTTTTCAGCCCCAGCGACCATTCCCGATAAATAAAATGGCAGCTGCAACTTTTCTGTGAATGTGTGGCCAGACAATCAGGACTTTAGTTTGGCGCGTGGAGCCGTGGATTTACAGCGGGTGAATATGCAGAGGGTCCGCACACCTAGATATACAAATTTGGTTTTCATTTAATATCTCTAAAAACTACAGAACGGATGTACACCAAATCACAGAAGCATACGTTCCGGACCATGGGCTAGCTTTCTGCCAAATTTGGTGTAATTCCGTCCAGCGGTTCGGGCTATATTCGTGTTCAAAATCCCTACGGGAATTAACAGGGGGAAATGTGCTTTGAAACTCCCCCTTTTTCCCAGCCCCCCATGACAGATCACCCCGAAACTTTTAACGCTGTAGCTGAACTGAGCATCGTATTAGTTTTGAAAATTTTGTGAAAATTCGTCAAACGGCACAAAAGATTGGCAAATGAAAAAATGCTCTTCCTATGGAAACTAGGTAATACATCTATATAAATAAATAATTTACATCTCATTAGAATTAAAATACTCATACCATTCCGGGAAGCACAAATATAATAAATCAAAAAATGCCCATAAAGTCCTTAAACAGTGACTAAAATATTTAATGGTGGACGCTTAATCTTGATTCCCAGGGTGGCCTCAATTACCATCTGCAAAGCAGCCACAGTTGTCTACGCTGCCACCACTTATCAAGTGCCTTTGCTGCAGCCACAGTTACCACAGCAACAAGAAGTTCAAGTGCCACAACAGCCCCAGCATCACAGAGAGCAGGCACAACCTCTTCGACGACAGTCTCTGATGCCCAGGGAAACAGCCTCTCTTTGCAAAGGAGATACCACATACAACAAGCAAGAAGAGGGGGAGATCAAGAAGGAGATGGGAAATGGGATGACTATGTTGTGCCAACCACTAGCTCATGAACTCATCCACCTACTGACTCACCTTTGGATGACTGTTGACTTTAATTCCTCAATCGAGAGAACAACTAAGCAATTTGAGCTTCCAGACACTAGCAAACAAGTACATTACCATCTGTACCAATGTGGTCACCAGGTGTTCCACTACCTAGGCGATTAAAAGTGGCTTCATTCCCATCAACCAAGGCATCCATGAAAAGTAGTCTAAAACTTTTTCACAATTGGCTTTTCTCTCATCAAAGACTCTTATCTTTGACAGGCATTGTTATGTTCCATATAGGTACCCTAATATAGGCTCAGGTAGTCACCCAACCCTTCACCTATATTCTCCCTACCATTGCACTACATAACGATTCTTAGTACTGACCTTTTACCTAGTTACGGTGCTGTCCAAAGATGACATGGGGTTTTCTCCGAAAAGCTTAAGCCTCATTCATTATGCATGAGGATTCTTGGAGTCACAGCAGGGCAGCAGGCCTACCATCTCCTGCATAAAAACTATGTATAAGGGTCATTCCTTCCGTCATCCCAGTCCAACATGACACAGCACGGTATATCCCCAGGGGGTACCACTTTGGGTATATATACATCATCTCTTGCTGAGATAGTCAGAGGAGAAATGGACTTCCATGCCGACACACTGACACAAGACGATGAGGCTCCTGCACGCAGACACTCCAGTTCGCAGTGGTCTGACATCCCTTGCGGGGTGTCCATCTTGAGACCAAGATGGGGTCCTACACTCTCTCACCTTCAGGTAATGGGGTTGACCTTATCCTAGAGGGATCCTTGGCTTTACACCCACATATATGCTAGGTACACTTAGGTACATCTGGTTAGGGATGCATCGAAGGAGTATGCATTTTACTACTGTCATGTATTTTATATACTTGCCTGTATTCATTGTTTTTGCACAATGGGATAAATCTACCATCCTTTTACTCTGTTAGTGCTTATAATCGTTTATATCTGTTACTGTCTAATGGTTGTTTCAGCACACCTATTTTACACTAGAATGAAGCTGGTTCAATAAATGCTTATTGACAAATGTCCCCACCGTTTATTCTGTGTATCTCTCTGAGACGAAGTGAGCACGAGTGACTGAGCAAAAAGTAGTACACTGTTTTCACGATCCTGAGGGATCAGGGTTGTCATGTTCGATAGTTGCCAAGAACTATTCTCTCCTTGGTAAGAGGGGTTTCTAGTTGCACTGTGAGCTAGCTGGTATACAGGCTGACATATCCGGTAGGGGTGTCCAGAATCAGTCTGACTCCAATCCTACAGTATATGTTGTCTAAACGTGCAGATCCTATATAGGTTTATAGGAACTACACAACAGCATAACCAATTCCTAGGAGCCGTTCTGGGTTTCGGCAGAGATAAAGCCTTTCACATGGAGGAACGAATCCTGATACTACTTGACTTACCCAGATGACATCAAAAGAAACTGATAGTCTTGCTGCATCTCTTCAATTCTATCCCAGGGATGGCATCCTCTGCATCCCCCAATCTGTTGTGCCACCTATGATTGAGACTGCTTTAACAAGAGCTCAACAAACAATGGATCCAAAGTGCAAGCTGTTTCGACAGCAAGGGGAGATTCATGCCACAAATTAAAGCTGCCTTACCCTGATGGACCTATAGAGAAAATATAGCAATAATTCTGAATGTTCAGCAAGGGACATCATGCTTGGTTATGATGATCTACAGGGTCTATTGAAGGCTGGTGTGCCTATTTACAGGAACTGTCCATAAATAGTAGGTGGTCACAAGAAGTGACAATCCTTACATAAATGTACTAGCATTGAAAGCCATCAGGCAGGGATCAAAAGGTTTTTTACTGGGTCAAACAGTCTAACCTGCATGTTTTACATAAACAACCATAGAGGGAGAAAGCTCCATGTCCTATTGACAGAAGCCATGGAACTGGGCCATTCAATATTGAATTTGATTGATAGCAGAACACCTACCATGTACACACAATGATTGGGCCGACACCCCCAGTCACCAAAAGGGAGAGCCAATCTTAGACGTGTTCACAACTATCCTCAACAAAAAATGCTAATTGCGCACAGGTGGAACGACCAGTATTGTGGGGTAATGCATTTTGATCACATGTTTAGGGATCTTTGCATACCCTGCCCCTTACCCAGATAATGCTGGGCAAGATGAGAGATTCATGCCATCTGATTGTCATAGCCCCGTGTGACCAGGGTAGTTTGGTTCTCAGACCTCGTTTACCTCTCCAATGTCCCACATATCCAACTAGCATCAACTCTGGATCTTCTGTCTCATTGCAATGACTACATCATAGCCCAACATCAATGAACATATAAACATGGCTCCTGAACTCAATGAATTCTTACAGAATTACTGAAATATTGTCTTAATCCAGGGCAGTATCAAGATAGATTCTGTGTTCTGATCAAGGTCTTCATTCAAAGCCTTACCTGCTTCACCAAATCCTGCTGCATTTGTCGTAGCCTGGACTGAAGCATGCGTCCATCAAAGGGAACTTTTAGATATTTCCCGCTGTAGAGATGTCTCCAACAGACTGTTTATATGTACTAAGGGAGTGCCATCCTTATCAGAACCACCATCTCACTGACAATAAGCCCAGGTCCCACTGACAAGTAACTCTTCTTAGAATCGGAGACCTTTGATGTGCACAGAGGGCGCTCTGCTCCCCCTCCTCCAATGTGTGTGTGTTGACCCCAGGCCTCAAAAATGCCATCAATCCACATCTCCTGTGTGAAGGTTGCAGTCCACACCTCCACTAGCCTTTGCAGGCCGTGGGCTTCCAAAATGGAACCCACAGGCCTCCATGTTGTGTACCATACAGAGGCACATATACAAACCATCAGGCACACACTGGGAATGCCAACAAATTGGACTGCAAGAAGGCGGCTGCAACGTGTGGCTCTGCTGGCCGAGGGGAGAACATGTCATATATCCACTCATAAACAGGACCAGTTCACCTGCAATCAACTGGAGGGGGGTCCCATGGTGGCGTGCTGCTGGGTGTGCCGCTTGCTGACAATGAGGGCAGTTCTGAGAGTGAACACTGGGACTGCTTCCTACACTATCCTAGGCAGACCCAGTTTCGACCTGCGGACTACGTGGGCACTTATAAAGATCACAATGGACTTGGGGAGGTGAGCTAAACTGGGGCGGCTCAAGCTCTCAGCTGCCCGGTTCTTGGGCCACTGCAGGTGAGAGGGCACGCATGTAGGAGCTTTAATCTTTTGACAGTAAATGACTGCTGGATGTGAATTATCACTTTTGCAACTAAAATAAGTGTGTTTAGAGTTATTTTCCTGCCTGAAATTGGTCAAAATAGAAGCTTCTGAGTCGGAGGAAAAGTCTGTAAAAATGGCAATTTTGGTCACTGTGAGCATTTACAAAGTGGTTATTCAACACGAGGCAAGATCCAATTCACATTTTGAATCATTTTTTGTACAGTCCCAAAAATCAATTTTCTGATGAAAAACAATGACCCCGAAACTGTCGTATTTTCCCCATATGGTCAGTAAAGGTGATTTTTTAATGTATAATCTTTTGAATGTAAATTAATGTTGCATGTGAATTATCACTTTTGAAACTAAAATAAGTGTGTTTAGAGTCATTTTCCTGCCTGAAATTGGTCAAAATAGAAGCTTCTGAATAGGAGGAAAAGTCTGTAAAAATGGCATCTTTGGTCTCTGTGAGGCTTTAAAAAGTGGTTATTGAACATGAGGCATGATCCAATTGACATTTTAAATGATTTTTTGTACAGTCCAAAAATCAATCTTCTGATGAAAAACGATGACCCCGGAACTGTCTAACTTTCCCCAGATGGTCAGTCATGGTGATTTGATTTTTTAATGTTTCATCTTTTGACTGTAAATGACTATTGGATGTGAATTATTACTTTTTTAACTAAAATAATTGTGTTTAGAGTCATTTTCCTGCCTGAAATTTGTCCAAATACAAGCTTATGAATAGGAGGGAAAGTCTGTAAAAACTGGCAATTTTGGTCACTGTGAGGCTTTAAAAAGTGGTTATTAAACATGACCCAGGATCCAATTGACATTTTGAATAATTTTTTGTACAGTCCAAAAAATCAATTTTCTCATGAAAAACGATGACCCCGGACCTGTCGAACGTTCGCCAGATGGTCAGTAATGGTGATTTTATAATGTTTAATCTTTTGACTGTAAATGACTGTTGGATGTGAATTATTACTTTATCAACTAAAATAAGTGTGTTTAGAGTCATTTTCCTTCCTGAAATTGATCAAAATAGAAACTTCTGAGTAGGAGGAAATGTCTGTAAAAATGGCAATTTTGGTCACTGTGAGTCTTTAAAAAATAGTTATTCAACATGAGGCGCGATCCAATTGACATTTTGAATCATTTTTTGTACAGTCCAAAAAATCAATTTTCTGATGAAAAACGATGACCTGTCGAACTTTCCCCATATAATCAGTAAAGGAGATTTTTTAATGTTTAATCTTTTGAATGTAAATGAATGTTGCATGTGAATTATCACTTTTGGAACTAAAATAAGTGTGCTTAGAGTCATTTTCCTGCCTGAAATTGGTCAAAATAGAAGCTTCTGAATAGGAGGAAATGTCTGTAAAAATGGAATCTTTGGTCACCCTGAGGCTTTAAAAAGTGGTTATTCAACATGAGGCACGATCCAAATGACATTTTGAATACATTTTTGTACAGTCCAAAAAATCAATTTTCAGATGAAAAACGATGACCCCGCAAAGGTCTAACTTTCTCCAGATGGTCAGTAATGATGATTTTTTTAATGTTGTATCTTTTGATTGTAAATGACTATTGCATGTGAATTACCACTTTTGGAACTAAAATAAGTGTGTTTAGAATCATTTTCCTGCCCGAAATAGGTCAAAATAGAAGCTTCTGAGTCGGAGGAAATGTCTGTAAAAATGGCAATTTTTGGTCACTGTGACGTTTTAAAAAGTGGGTATTCAACATGGGCAAGATCCAATTGACATTTTGAATCATTTTTTGTACAGTCCAAAAAATCAATTTTCTGATGAAAAACGATGACCCCGGACCTGTCGAACTTTCTCCAGATGGTCAGTAATGGTGATTTTTTAATGTTTAGGGGCCGATTCCGATCTCGGTCGGAGGCGCACCCAATACCATTCGGTCGGGAAAAAAGCCATGCGAAAGCCTGTTTCCCGACCGATCCGTACAGCACACCGAACGAGTAAGTACGATGCGCACAACAGCAAAGAATCCGGCCGAGCCGTACTCACCCAAACCAGGTCCTGTTCCCCGACCGAGGCGAATCCGGAAACGCCGAATCGAGTCGCACGGAAGGAAAAATGCAGCCCGTCCGGCCGAGCGAGTACGATGCGCTTTCCGTATGCGCCGAACCCGTCGCTACGCACGGCACGTCAAAGCATCCGGGAGAGGCGCACATAAGCTCCGATTCGCGCCACAACACGATCCACGGCTCCGAGACGAACACGCCAGCGACGAGGACGAGGCGAAGCGACGAGGACGACGCGAAGCGACGAGGACGACGCGAAGCAACGAGAAGGACGAACGACACGAACCAACCATGAATCCCTTCGTCCCGATCATACCAATAGTCTACATTTACTACCGGAACAGGCACGGACGCGTACGGCGCAGAAGGTAAGCCAGACATCAACCACAAAACACATACAACACGTACACAACACATCACACACACACAGAGGGATGCAGAATATACTTACACCAGCAACAGCAGCACCATAGGGGCGGGATGCCCATCACCAATGCCACATATGCACACAGGGGCCTGAATGCGCACCACCACCCCTACCCAGGGGGGCAGGATGCCTACCACTACTACCACCCTTAGCCAGGGGGCTGGATGCCTACCACTACTACCACCCTTAGCCAGGGGGCTGGATGCCTACCACTACTACCACCCTTAGCCAGGGGGGCTGGATGCCTACCACTACTACCACCCTCACCCAGGGATGCCTACCACTACTACCACCCTCACCCAGGGGGGGCTGGATGCCTACCACTACTACCACCCTCAGCCAGGGGGGGCTGGATGCCTACCACCACCCTTAGCCAGGGGGCTGGATGCCTACCACTACTACCACCCTCACCCAGGGGGGCTGGATGCCTACCACCACCCTTAGCCAGGGGGGGCTGGATGCCTACCACCACTACCACCCTCACCCAAGGGGGCTGGATACTACCACTACTACCACCCTCACCCAGGGGGCTGGATGCCTACCACCACTACCACCCTCACCCTGGGGGGCTGGATGCCTACCACTACTACCACCCTCACCCAGGGGGCTGGATGCCTACCACTACTACCACCCTCAGCCAGGGGGATGGATGCCTACCACCACCCTTAGCCAGGGGGCAGGATGCCCACCACTACTACCACCCTTAGCCAGGGGGCTGGATGCCTACCACTACTACCACCCTTAGCCAGGGGGCTGGATGCCTACCACCCTCACCCAGGGGGGCTGGATGCCTACCACTACTACCACCCTTAGCCAGGGGGCTGGATGCCTACCACTACTACCACCCTCACCCAGGGGGCTGGATGCCTACCACTACTACCACCCTCAGCCAGGGGGGCTGGATGCCTACCACACCACCCTTAGCCAGGGGGCTGGATGCCTACCACTACTACCACCCTCACCCAGGGGGGCTGGATGCCTACCACCACCCTTAGCCAGGGGGCTAGATGCCTACCACCACTACCACCCTCACCCAGGGGGCTGGATGCCTACCACTACTACCACCCTCACCCAGGGGGGCTGGATGCCTACCACTACTACCACCCTCACCCAGGGGGCTGGATGCCTACCACCACTACCACCCTCAGCCAGGGGGCTGGATGCCTACCACTACTACCACCCTCACCCAGGGGGGCTGGATGCCTACCACCACTACCACCCTCAGCCAGGGGGGCTGGATGCCTACCACTACTACCACCCTCACCCAGGGGGCTGGATGCCTACCACTACTACCACCCTCACCCAGGGGGCTGGATGCCTACCACTACTACCACCCTTAGCCAGGGGGGCTGGATGCCTACCACCACCCTTAGCCAGGGGGGCTGGATGCCTACCACTACTACCACCCTCACCCAGGGGGCTGGATGCCTACCACCACCCTTAGCCAGGGGGGCTGGATGCCTACCACCACTACCACCCTCACCCAGGGGGCTGGATGCCTACCACCACCCTTAGCCAGGGGGCTGGATGCCTACCACCACTACCACCCTCACCCAGGGGGCTGGATGCCTACCACCACTACCACCCTCACCCAGGGGGGGCTGGATGCCTACCACCACCCTCACCCAGGGGGGGCTGGATGCCTACCACCACCCTTAGCCAGGGGGGGCTGGATGCCTACCACCACTACCACCCTCACCCAGGGGGGGCTGGATGCCTACCACCACTACCACCCTCACCCAGGGGGGGCTGGATGCCTACCACCACCCTTAGCCAGGGGGGGCTGGATGCCTACCACCACTACCACCCTCACCCAGGGGGGGCTGGATGCCTATCACCACCCTCACCCAGGGGGCTGGATGCCTACCACCACCCTCACCCAGGGGGCTGGATGCCTACCACCACCCTTAGCCAGGGGGCTGGATGCCTACCACCACTACCACCCTCACCCAGGGGGCTGGATGCCTACCACCACCCTTAGCCAGGGGGCTGGATGCCTACCACTACTACCACCCTCACCCAGGGGGGCTGGATGCCTACCACTACTACCACCCTCACCCAGGGGGGCTGGATGCCTACCACCACCCTTAGCCAGGGGGCTGGATGCCTACCACTACTACCACCCTCACCCAGGGGGCTGGATGCCTACCACTACTACCACCCTCACCCAGGGGGGCTGGATGCCTACCACCACTACTACCCTCACCCAGGGGGCTGGATGCCTACCACCACCCTTAGCCAGGGGGCTGGATGCCTACCACCACTACCACCCTCACCCAGGGGGGCTGGATGCCTACCACTACTACCACCCTCAGCCAGGGGGGCTGGATGCCTACCACCACCCTTAGCCAGGGGGCTGGATGCCTACCACTACTACCACCCTCACCCAGGGGGCTGGATGCCTACCACTACTACCACCCTCACCCAGGGGGGCTGGATGCCTACCACCACTACCACCCTCAGCCAGGGGGCTGGATGCCTACCACTACTACCACCCTTACCCAGGGGGCTGGATGCCTACCACTACTACCACCCTCACCCAGGGGGGCTGGATGCCTACCACCACCCTTAGCCAGGGGGCTGGATGCCTACCACTACTACCACCCTCACCCAGGGGGGCTAGATGCCTACCACCACTACCACCCTCACCCAGGGGGCTGGATGCCTACCACCACTACCACCCTCACCCAGGGGGCTAGATGCCTACCACCACCCTTAGCCAGGGGGGCTGGATGCCTACCACCACTACCACCCTCACCCAGGGGGCTGGATGCCTACCACTACTACCACCCTCAGCCAGGGGGGCTGGATGCCTACCACCACCCTTAGCCAGGGGGGCTGGATGCCTACCACTACTACCACCCTCACCCGGGGGCTGGATGCCTACCCCTACTACCACCCTCACCCAGGGGGCTGGATGCCTACCACCACTACCACCCTCAGCCAGGGGGGGCTGGGTGCCTACCACGACTACCACCCTTACCCAGGGGGGGCTGGATGCCTACCACTACTACCACCCTCACCCAGGGGGGGCTGGATGCCTACCACCACCCTTAGCCAGGGGGGGCTGGATGCCTACCACTACTACCACCCTCACCCGGGGGGGCTGGATGCCTACCACCACTACCACCCTCACCCAGGGGGGGCTGGATGCCTACCACCACTACCACCCTCACCCCGGGGGGGCTGGATGCCTACCACCACCCTTAGCCAGGGGGGGCTGGATGCCTACCACCACTACCACCCTCACCCAGGGGGGGCTGGATGCCTACCACCACTACCACCCTCACCCAGCGGGGGCTGGATGCCTACCACCACCCTAGCCAGGGGGCTGGATGCCTACCACTACTACCACCCTCACCCAGGGGGCTGGATGCCTACCACCACTACCACCCTCACCCAGGAGGGGCTGGATGCCTACCACCACCCTTAGCCAGGGGGCTGGATGCCTACCACTACTACCACCCTCACCCAGGGGGCTGGATGCCTACCACTACTACCACCCTCACCCAGGGGGCTGGATGCCTACCACCACCCTTAGCCAGGGGGCTGGATGCCTACCACTACTACCACCCTTACCCAGGGGGCTGGATGCCTACCACTACTACCACCCTCACCCAGGGGGATGGATGCCTACCACTACTACCACCCTTAGCCAGGGGGGCTGGATGCCTACCACCACCCTTAGCCAGGGGGGCTGGATGCCTACCACTACTACCACCCTCACCCAGGGGGCTGGATGCCTACCACCACCCTTAGCCAGGGGTGCTGGATGCCTACCACCACTACCACCCTCACCCAGGGGGCTGGATGCCTACCACCACCCTTAGCCAGGGGGCTGGATGCCTACCACCACTACCACCCTCACCCAGGGGGCTGGATGCCTACCACCACTACCACCATCACCCAGGGGGGCTGGATGCCTACCACCACTACCACCATCACCCAGGGGGCTGGATGCCTACCACCACCCTTAGCCAGGGGGGCTGGATGCCTACCACCACTACCACCCTCACCCAGGGGGGCTGGATGCCTACCACCACTACCACCCTCACCCAGGGGGGCTGGATGCCTACCACCACCCTTAGCCAGGGGGCTGGATGCCTACCACCACTACCACCCTCACCCAGGGGGGCTGGATGCCTACCACCACTACCACCCTCACCCAGGGGGGCTGGATGCCTACCACCACCCTCACCCAGGGGGGCTGGATGCCTACCACCACCCTTAGCCAGGGGGCTGGATGCCTACCACCACTACCACCCTCACCCAGGGGGCTGGATGCCTACCACCACCCTTAGCCAGGGGGGCTGGATGCCTACCACTACTACCACCCTCACCCAGGGGGCTGGATGCCTACCACTACTACCACCCTCACCCAGGGGGGCTGGATGCCTACCACCACCCTTAGCCAGGGGGCTGGATGCTCTACCACTACTACCACCCTCACCCAGGGGGCTGGATGCCTACCACTACTACCACCCTCACCCAGGGGGGCTGGATGCCTACCACCACTACCACCCTCACCCAGGGGGCTGGATGCCTACCACCACCCTTAGCCAGGGGGCTGGATGCCTACCACCACTACCACCCTCACCCAGGGGGCTGGATGCCTACCACTACTACCACCCTCAGCCAGGGGGGCTGGATGCCTACCACCACCCTTAGCCAGGGGGGCTGGATGCCTACCACTACTACCACCCTCACCCAGGGGGGCTGGATGCCTACCACTACTACCACCCTCACCCAGGGGGCTGGATGCCTACCACCACTACCACCCTCAGCCAGGGGGCTGGATGCCTACCACTACTACCACCCTTACCCAGGGGGCTGGATGCCTACCACTACTACCACCCTCACCCAGGGGGGCTGGATGCTCTACCACCACCCTTAGCCAGGGGGGCTGGATGCCTACCACTACTACCACCCTCACCCAGGGGGTCTGGATGCCTACCACCACTACCACCCTCACCCAGGGGGGGCTGGATGCCTATCACCACTACCACCCTCACCCAGGGGGGGGGCTGGATGCTCTACCACCACCCTTAGCCAGGGGGCTGGATGCCTACCACCACTACCACCCTCACCCAGGGGGGCTGGATGCCTACCACTACTACCACCCTCAGCCAGGGGGGCTGGATGCCTACCACCACCCCTTAGCCAGGGGGCTGGATGCCTACCACTACTACCACCCTCACCCAGGGGGGCTGGATGCCTACCACTACTACCACCCTCACCCAGGGGGCTGGATGCCTACCACCACTACCACCCTCAGCCAGGGGGGCTGGGTGCCTACCACTACTACCACCCTTACCCAGGGGGCTGGATGCCTACCACTACTACCACCCTCACCCAGGGGGCTGGATGCCTACCACCACCCTTAGCCAGGGGGCTGGATGCCTACCACTACTACCACCCTCACCCAGGGGGCTGGATGCCTACCACCACTACCACCCTCACCCAGGGGGGCTGGATGCCTACCACCACTACCACCCTCACCCCGGGGGCTGGATGCCTACCACCACCCTTAGCCAGGGGGGCTGGATGCCTACCACCACTACCACCCTCACCCAGGGGGGCTGGATGCCTACCACCACTACCACCCTCACCCAGGGGGCTGGATGCCTACCACCACCCTAGCCAGGGGGGGCTGGATGCCTACCACTACTACCACCCTCACCCAGGGGGGGCTGGATGCCTACCACCACTACCACCCTCACCCAGGGGGCTGGATGCCTACCACTACTACCACCCTCACCCAGGGGGGCTGGATGCCTACCACCACCCTTAGCCAGGGGGCTGGATGCCTACCACTACTACCACCCTTACCCAGGGGGCTGGATGCCTACCACTACTACCACCCTCACCCAGGGGGGCTGGATGCCTACCACCACCCTTAGCCAGGGGGCTGGATGCCTACCACTACTACCACCCTCATCCAGGGGGGCTGGATGCCTACCACCACTACCACTCTCACCCAGGGGGGCTGGATGCCTACCACTACTACCACCCTCACCCAGGGGGCTGGATGCCTACCACTACTACCACCCTCACCCAGGGGGCTGGATGCCTACCACTACTACCACCCTTAGCCAGGGGGGCTGGATGCCTACCACTACTACCACCCCCACTCATAGGATGGACAATGCATGACACAACCAGCACACCACAACCTAGGGAATGCAAGAAGAAGACATCCCCCAACACCATGACAAGCGTGTGTAGACTGTGTCAAATGCCTACAACACCGAACATGACTTTGAACATACAATGTGACCCCCTAGCACATGTGCCACACATATATGTGTGTGGCACCCAAAATGCAAGCAGGCCATGACCATTGTGGCAATGGGGTCCAAACCCCCATCATCACAGTGACCAAAATGTAAGTGTGGGGTCCATAGCTGAAGCACATTTTGAACATTGTGGCAATGGGGTCTAAACCCCCATCACCACAGTGACCAAAAGGTAAGTGTGGGGTCCATAGCTGAAGCACATTTTGAACATTGTGGCAATGGGGTCCAAACCCCCATCATCACAGTGACCAAAATGTAAGTGTGGGGTCCATAGCTGAAGCACATTTTGAACATTGTGGCAATGGGGTCCAAACCCCCATCATCACAGTGACCAAAATGTAAGTGTGGGGTCCATAGCTGAAGCACATTTTGAACATTGTGGCAATGGGGTCCAAACCCCCATCATCACAGTGACCAAAATGTAAGTGTGGGGTCCATAGCTGAAGCACATTTTGAACATTGTGGCAATGGGGTCCAAACCCCCATCATCACAGTGACCAAAAGGTAAGTGTTGACAAAGAAAGAGGTGCAACTGCCTAACTGCATGGATGATTCCTGGTCACAGAACAACAAACACATCAGTGGCAAAGTAGTGTATGTGTCCCATTGCAACATAAATTGGGGGAGACAAATACTGCAGTGCAAATAAGACATACCTTTGGCCATGTGCAGACAAACAACACCCATGGGGGCTGACACCGTCAACAATCATCAATGACACAATGACAGAAGTGACCATCAGAATGCAGACCCACATATTTGCACCAATGGGCACACACATGCAGATACCCTGTGGAGACTGCAGATGTGAGGTGAACAGATACCATACCATGGCAGCAATGGGACACACAAACCATGATCATTGTGCTGACCAATGACCTAGGAGTCCCAGGGACAGCAGGGGAACCCACCAAACTACATACAGCCAATGGCACACCCAAGATATGCCAATGCAGTGGTGCAGATGCACAAACACAAACAGGCAGACCCACACTGCACATCATACACAACAGGTGAGGGGGGGGTGTCAGTGTCCCCAGGCAACCACACAACACATGAGGAGACCTGAATACCAATCATACAGATGTGCATACAGTGCCACACAAAGGTAACTCATGGATCCAAATCCCCTATGTGGGCAAGCAGGCATTGTCAGATGAGAGGGACCACAAATCATACATGTCACACAGGCACGTAGGGACAGCAACTGACACAGCAAGACACAGACACACCACAGCACCACCCCCAGGGCCCCCACAATGTGGTGACCCTGGGCTGCATTACAATCCCACTGTGATGACAAAGCTAAATGTGGTTCACACTGTGAACCACAGTCATGTGTCCTGAGCAACTAACTACCATCACACCTACACAAGCACAAATCAAACAGCATGGCCAGTAAGCCAAGGCCAACATGGAGGCAGGGGCCTAGCCGGGCAACAACTCTCATCTGCACACACTCAACACCACACCCCTCGACCTCCAACAATGTGCAGCAGTGAAGCACACATGCACTGGTGACATTGCACATGCACCCATGACTATTCCAGGGTGGTGGGTGGGAACCAAGGTGCAGAAACACATCACACATGGCCACTCAACAAGACTCCTGAATGTCTGACACACTGCACACTACGCTGTACATGGACATGACGGCAATACCACACCAACCAATGGGATCCCAGCCACAGTCACACACCAATGAAGAAGCCAAGGTCACCCACAAAGAACACACATAGACAACAACCAACATTGCAGCCCGGACCCTGAGGAGTGCCAGCAGTCACACACACAATGTGTCACAATCACTGAAAGATAACACAAACTGGAAATCACATGACAGGGGCAAACAACAAGTGCCAAGGGGAAACCTGACTGTGACCCATCTGCGTCTGCACACAAACTCAGCCCTGACAGCAAACACACCTATGGGTGACACCCTGATGACCAGTAATGTGCCATGCACCCACATCACAGAGAACCCAGGGCGAAGACTTTGGGGGAACATAGGTCAACTCAGCTAGCATCACAAACAGGTACAACACTAGGGATCACAGCATGCACAGCTAAACGGAAGTGAACACACAGACATGCACATACAACACACACCTTGGGCGCAGGCAATGTCACAGGAGTACACACTGCCATGAGGGGACTCCACTCCTGTGTGAGGAAAGCTGTGCCATATGTTGCCTCAGTAGGGCCCCATCATGTCAGCTGAGCACTTGGTCACACAATCAACAATTAGCACCAAATGAGGGCTCCCGTAACATCAGCCTGGTCATGGAAGTGCCAACGGAATCATCAGCACAGATCCCACACACTTGTATAGCAATGTTGCACTGACAACACAGATGAGTCCTTCCCCATTGATGCCCAAACCTGCATGTCCACTGGAGATGGCCACACGGTCAGGGAAGTAGACGAATTGAACAATGGCAGGCACAACAGATGTGCAGGGGTGGAAGCCACAGATGTGAAATAGGCAATCTAAGTTGGAAATCCCATTGCCAAATACTGAACACATGACACCCTCAGATGCTGCTATGGATGACATGGATACACCACAGGATAGGACACATTCCCCCTGGACCACATGGGTTCCTGCACAGTAACACTTCATTATCATGAGACCAAATATCACCATCACTGCAGCAAGGGCATGGTTAGCATCATCAACATCATGTACATCAGAAGCAAAAGCACTAGAGAACAGAAAGTTGCTTTATTCAGCATATGTGGCATTAAAAGTAGAAGTCCAGTAGAAAATAAACAAAGGCCAATGGCCAGTCCATCAACAAAGTCACAAGTGGGTGACAGTGGCAGATGCCACCCTACACATGCCTGCACAAAACCAGGGACAATCCACTAGGAGGGGCAACCGCGGGGGTAGGCCAGGCACCGCAGGGACAGGATCAGGGCTCACCAGGAGGAAGCAGGGAAGGGGTGGTGGGTGCTGGAGAGCCACTGACAACTGCAGTGGAGGTGTCTGACATGGTGTGTGCCGGCACAACTGGGGGCATGGCTCAGATGTTGTGGGTGCCGGCACGACTGCAGTGGACCCTGCAGATGGAGTGGACAGGTCCGCCACTGCCGTGCCCAAGTCAGACAGGGTGGTAGTGGACTCCACTGCAGTACCTACCACCAGGGGAGGAGAATGGGGAACAGGCAAGGTGGGCTGGACAGAGGGGGAGGACACCCTCACCACATCAGTGGCACAGACAAGCGCAGCGGGGGGGTGGTGCCGGGAGAGCAAGTGGCAGGGGGAGAAGGCCGGATCCTCTTGGGGATGGTATATCTGTGGGTGGGGGAACCTGGGGCAGGGTGTGGTGGGGGCACCTGTGGAGTGGGGGCCTGAGGGATGGAGGAAGGAGACCTGGTGCTTAAGCTGCAGGGCGGCGGCGGGGTCTTGCTCTTACCACTCCGGGGGACTTGCGGGTGGGGGCCTCAGTCTGTCTGCGCCTGGGGGAGGGTGTCCGGGGCGAGGGGCACTCTGCTCCATGTGGGGGGCTTCCTCTTCCCCTGGATGCTGGAGCAGCTGGATCGGAGGGGAAGAGGCCGAGGTCACTGTGGAAGAGGCGCTGGGTCTTTGGGGTTGCAGGTGAGGCAAGGGAGGGTGCTTTGGAGGGAGAGGCAACTGAGGACTGCGCAGTGCCCGTGGATGCGTGTGTGTGTACCAGGGCCCCATCCCCTGTGAGTCTGGTTTCAGTCCCCTGACTGTGCGTGCGTGTGCGTTTTGTTTGTGGCGTGTGTGTCTGTGTGCTGGACGTGTGTGTGCTGGTGTGTGCCTGTGCCGGTGTGTGTGTGCTTGGGACGGGTAAGGTGCTGGGGAGTGTGGATGGAGCAGAGGCAGGAGGGGTGAGGGACTGTCTGAGGAGGGACACTGCTGCCGTCAGGGAGGAGTCCATGGACCTATTGCCCCTCTGTAGGTCAGACATGCCAGATGAGATGCCCTCCATGAACGACACCAGCTGAGTCAACAGAGCGGTGTGCGCAAGGAGGACACTCAGCATGGCTGTCTGCCCTACATGGAGCTGGCGAAGGAGGTACACAGACTCCTCACTCAGGGCAGCAGGGGACACAGGGGCAGGGGTGCGGTGCCTGGCCCAAAGGAGACACGCTCCCGAACATGGGAGCCTCCACGGACCTGGGGAATGGGAGCCGATGGGAGGGCGGTGGTGGTGCTGGTGGTGGCGGGGACAGCAACACTAGCTGGGGTGTGGTGGCTGCTGACACCCGCCTCCATAAGGGAGTCATCCTCCGAGTTGCTCTGGTCCTCAGCTGAGGTGGATGGTGCTGAGGACTCCTCGGTGTGGCTCCCCTCGCCCTCCGTGCCACTGGGTCCCTCCGACCACTCCTCGGCTGCTGACCCAGTCTGGCTCTCTGGCTCCTCCTGGTCCGTGGAGCTGTCCCCTTCCGTGGCCGTGGATGTATCTGCAAACAATGGGGAAACAGACAGACATCAGTCACCTGCACCAAACGCACACACCACTGTGAGCACAGCACATTACAGAGCAAGCCCTGGCATCATTAGTTGTACATTGCTAAAAGTGCCCTAACTGAACAGGAGAAGCCAATTGTCAGTCTGATGCCAACCATGGCACTCACATCCCACATGGACTTGCACCCATCTGTCTGGTGTCTGTTGGATTGCAACACCCCAGTGTGGACACATGCACCAAGAACACAGTAGTTGGACAGTGCAGAGGACACGGTGTGGCATGTGGACATGCACATATCACAGCTCTTGCCACTGAGTCAGTACAGGTTTCTGGATGAAAGGGATGCCCAGAGTCAAATAGGAAATGCATGTGATGCATACCAGCGACAGACACCATGATGCACCCATGTCCTGATAGCCATCGCCACAATGGTGTGCATGTAGCACATGTCACTCCCCTGCAGGACCACCAATAAGTTGACACATGCCATGGCAGAGGCATGACTGCTAAGTCATACATCACTGTCTCAGTGATGTATGACTTGGCAGCCAGACAACAACACTATGCACTGTGTCACAATAGTAGGTCATGGGGAATGCAAGTCCTGGAGCTGCACAAGTGCACATGTACATCCCCCACACAACACATCATCTTAACCCTCATCTGTCCAGGTCATACCTATTGGACATATGGGAGACCTGTGACACTACCCTCTGAACCTGAGCCCCTCACAATCTGCTGTGAATGGGGAACAGCTGCCTGAACTTCACATTCGCATACCCCAGTCTGCACGGGCAGCTGATCAAACACCTATGTGACACACAAGTATCGTCTCCTATGGTCACATCTCCAGGGGCATGCTGAGCCCCTACCAAGAAACACCCCAGCAGTCCTGGCAACTAATCCACAGCACACTGACACAGAGGCAGACACCTGAGGGGTCAAATCACTGCGCACAATGTGTCAGCTGATACACGGGAGTGGGAGTACAGAGTGCATTGCATGGCCTGGAGTAGGCATGACTGTCCTGCTCCACATGAATGAGGGATGAGCCCTGGACAGTGGATAGCTGGCTATGTATGTGTGACACACGTAATCTGCACACTCCTGGGGCCCAAACATTGTTCCCACCCGCTGCATGGGCGTGTGCCACCTACCCCAGGCACATGTGGTGGCTCAGCTCAGCAAGCGGACCGCATATCAAAGCAACACGCAGATTACATGTCCGAACACAGGCGTTGTGTGAACAATGGACCCACCCATGATGCCCACAACAGAGTTAGGGAAACAGATGCTGTCCCCCACCTTTAGTGAAGCAAACTGCAAGGACACAGTCCAAAGTGACACAATTCCCTGAATGTAAGGGCCACACCTGGGTATCAGATGAGCAGTGGGCAGTGCACAATAGAGGGACATGGCTCCTGGACAACATGACTGCTGCACTGTGGCAGTTGAACAAGGCCAGAGGAGGGCACAAAGCATGTAATACAGAGTTCACAGTGCAGTCTTTGACTCACCCACTCCTTGCTGCAGTCTGGCCTTCAGCTGCCCATCCAGGTCTGGAAACACCACCGCCAGGATCTGGAGCATGTGGGGGGTCAGGGTCCGTGTTCCGCCCCTCCTGCGAGGAGGCGACAGCTTCAGCTGGACCCGTGCAATCCTCCGGGTCCAGCCCCGAAGGTCCTGCCACCTCTTCTGGCAGTTGCGGATCCGGCGCTTGTAGACCCCCATGGCCCGGACGGCCCGGACGATGTCCTTCCAGATCTCCTGCTTCCGATGGGCATTAACCTGTCAGGATGACAAAGTGAAAAGGCCATTACTACACATGCAACATATCCGTGCATGACACAGTTGTATATACATGTCTCAATCACAGGGGCACATGATGTACACAGGCAGTGCAAAGCTGCCCATGGACAGTTTGCCAGATGTCACTACATGGTATCATTGCATGGGAAGTAAAACCTTGTTCAAATGCACTGTCACTGCACCATACCTGTCCAGTGCATGTCACTACACACTATGGGGGTGACAACTACTCAGTGAGCCTGCTAGCCAGTGGCGTGCAGACTTTCAGCCTTGCTAGTCAGACAATATGCACATTCAGAAAGGCAGTGCACAGAACACTCACCTGCTCCCTGGTGTCCCATACAGCTTGCTGTACTGTGGAAGTAGGCTGTCCAGCAGGGCCTGGTTCTCCTCAAGGCTGAAGGCTGGGGCTCTCTCCACAGTACGTGCCATTGCAGGGTCCAGAGGGGCAGAGACAGCAGCAGTGCAGTAGCAGATGTCGTCCTGGAGCATGTAGTGCAGGCAAGTGAGCTCTCAGGGGAACAGCCAGCAATATATATGTGCTGGAGAGGCAGATACTGTCCCTTGTGTCCAAAGTGATAGGTCCAAGTCGTTTGCATCTTCTGAATCTGGCCAATCCATGGAATAGCAGCACCAAAACACGCCCACAGCATCCTTCAAATCTTCAACTTCATGACATACATGATTTTGCAACATTGTTGTGGGTGACCAACTGATTTTCCAGCAACCGACTCGTTCGAAATTCGAAAACGCGTCCGTTGCCAGGCAAGACCATTGTCAATGGGTGCGCACCGATCGGTCCATTGCGGTACAACGCGTACAGGGGTACAACGCGTACCCGCACACATTGAATGCAATGGGCCGGCCGGGGCACCGATCGGTCCATTGCAGTTCAACGTGTACAGGGGTACAACGCGTACCCGCACACATTGAATGCAATGGGCTGGCCGGGGGCACCGATCGGTCCATTGCAGTAGAACTCGTACAGGGGTACAACGCGTACCCGCACACATTGAATGCAATGGGCCGGCCGGGGGCACCCATCGGTCCATTGCTGTTCAACGCGTACAGGGGTACAACGCGTACCCGCACACATTGAATGCAATGGGCCGGCCGGGGCACCGATCGGTCCATTGCTGTTCAACGCGTACAGGGGTACAACGCGTACCGCGCACACATTGAATGCAATGGGCCGGCCGGGGACACCGATCGGTCCATTGCGGTACAACGCGTACAGGGGTACAATGCGTACCCGCACACATTGAATGCAATGGGCCGGCCGGGGCACCGATCGGTCCATTGCTGTTCAACGCATCACTGTACATGTGACTGGCATATGTCAGCATGCCTGTCTCAGATGGACATATGCCAGCCACAGATAGCTCCCAGGGAGTGAGGGGCACACCTACATCACGACAGCCTGTCCAAACTTTATCATAAGGCATGTAAGGCTGCATTTCCTATTGTGTGTATGTTGGTGTACATGTTGTCCTGTGGGTGTCACCTGTGGGCAGCCACCCCCAGGCTGTGCATGTGTTAATGGGGACAGGATCCTGGGTGTTACGTGTACATGACCACTGTGATGTGCAACTGTTCATATCTGTGCATGTGCCATGGTCACATTTCACGGTGGTGTATGTGTATGTCATGTCACATACCCCGTGAGTCCCATGTGGGACGGTATGTTTGAGCCAGGGTGTCCCAGTGGCACAATAGTGATGGTCCTCCACAGTCTTTGTGCATGTAGTGTTTACAATGTCTCTGATTTCATGTGCACAATGGGAGACAGTCTCCACATCCAGGTTGTGTGTGCATGGACTTTGATGTTGTGCGTGTGTGTGTCACAGACGTCCATGTCTGTCCTGCCGTGGCAAGTGGGACCACTACCTGTGGGGGTCATGGTTGTTTTGCTGTGGTGTATACATGATACTCCATGTAATGCCAGTGTCCATGTGGCAATACAGGGTCCCTGGGAATGTACCTGTCGTTGAGCTGTGGTGCCTGGGGCACATCTGTCCTCACATGTCACTGTGGGGGTGATTGTGACACGGCAGCAGGAGATGGGAACTGTGACACGGCCTCATGATATCCAATGGGCCAACCTGGGACTAATTGATGCCACCTGTTGGACCGTGTTGACAGATGTTGGTCATGTATGTACCATACATGTCCTTACGGAACTGCACACTTCATGTAGTTGTGCCTCATAATGATGTATGTTGGGATATTGAGTGTGTTCAATGCCGCATATGTGGGGTGACTGACAATCTTGCTTACTTCTCCTCTGCACTGCAGGGCTCCTGCTGTCCATCGACCATTCCCAGACCTGGCAACGATGGTGGAACGGGACAGCATCCGACGGTACCGCTTCACCAGGCAGCTGAATGAGGATTTGGCAGTGCAGTTGTCCCCACATTTGCAGCCTGGCCGGCCGTATCCTACAGCGCTGACCCCCAAGGTGAAGGTGATGGCAGCCCTACACTTCTTTGCCACCGGTACCTTCCAACATACTGTGGCGACTGCTGGTGGGATGTCACAGACCATGTTGAGCCGTGTGCTCCGCGATGTTTTGGCGGCAATGTTGCTATTCCTGAACCGGTACATCTATTTCCCTAGACTGCAGACGACTCACTGACGTGAAGAGTGACTTTTATGCCCTGGGGAGGATGCCGCATGTCATTGGCTCCATTGATGGGACACATGTGGCTTTGGTACCACCACAGGCCCAGGAGCAGGCCTACAGGAACCGCAAGCACTACCACTCGGTCAATGCACTGGTGGTGTGTCTTGCAGACATGACCATCACACATGTGTGTGCCCGTTTCCCTGGTTCAGCACACGATGCCTTTGTGATGAGGAGTAGTCGCATCCCCAGGATGATGGCACAGATGCAGAACCAGCGTGCCTGGCTTGTCGGTGTGTACTGACTTTGTGCCATTGTGTGTGATCTGATCTGTAGTATTCCGCCCACTTTTCCAAGTCAGCTAATGTGCACTTGTCTGTCCGTAGGTGACTCGGGATACCCCAACATGCCGTGGTTGCTGACACCCCTCAGGAACCCTGTGACACCAGCCCAGATGCGCTACAATGAGGCACATGGTCGGACCAGGAGAGTGATTGAGCGGACATTTGGTCTCCTGAAGAGCCGCTTCCGCTGCCTGGACAAGACCGGAGGGTCCCTCCCATATGCCCCTGCGAAAGTGTGCAAGATCATCATCGTCTGCTGCATGCTCCACAACCTGGCAGTGCGGAAGGAGTTGCCTCTCATCCAGGATGACAATGACCAACATCCGCCACCTGTGGAGGATCCTGGCCTGGACCACGATGCCAGTGACAATGATGATGATGATGATGATGATGGTGATGTCCGCACACAGCTCATCACCAACTTCTTTAGCTGAATGTGAGTATCCTGAGGTGTCATGTCAATGATGTGAGTTGGCATGATGTGTAGGTGGTGCTCTGGTGCTGTTGGAGTGTGTCCATGGGCTACTTGACTGGATGTGTGTTGCGATGTGTGCTTACAGGTGGGCTGTACTCCCCAACAGTGTTGACATGCTAACTTGGTTCTGGGTGGGTATCTTGTAACATGTATTGTGCATGAGTTTTGCTGTTCTGTCCTGTACTCCATTTCTTTTGACTGTGTGTCATTTCTGTCCTTCACAGGGTACTTTCAGATTCGTTTGGTCAACTGTGTCCACCGACGACGTGATTGCACTTCCAGGCTGGTAGCTGTTGTGTCCCTACAGGTGATGTGCGCCACACCCATGGACTTCCTTCCGTCTACAGTTGTTGACTGTGTGCCCGCTGCCAGGTGGGATTACCTTGCATCTGTAGTGGTTACGACATGTTGCAACTGTGTAATAAACCTGTGCTTCACTTTGTGATGTGCGTTGTCTGTGGTCACACATTTGACTGCCATTTGCTTACTGCACCTGTGGGCTACTTGACTACAACTGGGAATGGGTGTGGTGTCTGTGCATTGCACCGTCTTCCCTGGCAACATCAGTGTAGGCAATGAGTCAGATGGCCTAGGTGTGTATGTGTTGTGTAGCCCTGGTGGTGTGTCTCCCTCATATGTGTCACGTTGCCTTTACTCACATGCCTGTGTTGTCCTTGCTGTTGCAGTTCGCATACACACTGTAATTTTGCAGTTCATCATCCCCATAACAGCACCCACGTTGGAATCACAACCGAGGCAAGTATGGTGTATTAGTGTGTTTATTGTGATACATTTGTGTGAATAGTGCATAGGATGGATAGTGCTGTACATAAATCTTGCAATCCGAAGTTCCTAGGTGAATTGAAAGTCCTGGTAGACAGAATCCCCAGTATCGGGCCACAGTTGTCTGACACATTGGTCCAACTTGTACTCCCCATGCAATGTGTGGGAGTAGTGTTGCCGTCAACAGGGTGAACAGTCTGTGCACAAAGGTGAACATCCAGAACAGGTTCAGGCTTCCTGGGAGTTGCGCTTGGCCATCGGCCTCTCACTTGCCCCTCCTCGGACGACCCCTCTTCTTGGGGGGCACCTCAAGTACAGGCTGCTGCGGTGCAGGGGACTCTCCGCCAGAGTCATCCTCCCTCCCTGTGGCAGTTGCAGTTTGTTCGGCACCAGATGTTGTTGGCACACAGGGAGGTGTGGACTGGTTGCTGTTCATCTGGCGGAGGCATTGTAAAATGTCCCTGTGCACCGCCGTCATCTCATGCAGTGCATCCCACTTGGACTCCACGCGGGACATGTGTGAGTCCACGCGGGACATGTGTGACTCCACGTGGGACATGTGGGAGTCCAAGCGGGCATGATGGGCAGCCTGCTGCTGTTTCATGTCTCTGAGGAGCCCCACTACCTGGCTGAGGTCTCCGAGTGCTGGACTGGTACGCATCAGCTATGCGTACTCAGTTGTGGGTCATCATGCACACCAGCCACCTCTGCAAGCAGCGACCTCTGTCTCCCACTCCTCCCACCACCCCTGCTGACATGTGCAGTGTGTGCAGTGGCACGCACAGATGACCCTGGTCCACCTTGGGGGTTGGTGGTGGTGGTGGTGTCCATGGCCCCAGGTTGGTCCAGGGTCCCTGTGCTGGTGTTGCTCCTTGTTCTGTCCATGTCGGCAGGGATGGTATTTGTGGTGACAGTCGTTGGAGGGGTGGGTGCAGGGGTGCAGCTGGTGGTCCTGCTGGTGCTGCAGCTGGTGGTCCTGCTGGTGCTGCATGTAGACTTGCACCGGATGTGCCAGGTTGGTCTTCATCGTCCGAGGAGGACAGAGGCTGTACTGACGCCAGTGAGCTCCGCATCCTCTTGAGCCTGGGACTGGGACTCCTCAGCGTCTGCTGCTGTGTCCCCATCATCACCTGTTTTTGGGAGACACACACAATGTATGTTATGTTTCTGCAGGCATCAATGGTTGACACACATGACAGTTGTGACTGTGCCTCTGGGTGCGGGCCTGTACATTGCATTGTCCTAAGTCGTCACAGTCAGGGGTTGATATTGGTGTGGCACATTGTCCTGCATTATTTGGGCATTTCTATGTATTTTTGGGGTGTGAACATGGTCTGCATTGGTTGTGTTTGGTTGACAGCCGGCCCTCCTTCCCACCCACCCAGCCAGTCAGTTATCCCACCATGGAACGTGCTTGCATTGCAGGGAGTGGAAGTTGTCTCTCAGGATGTCAGTCAGTGGTGTCCTGCTGTTTGTTGGTGCACAGTTGCCAGCAGGGCCTTGTGCTCCCCACAGCAGTAGCCAGTGTCAGCCATCTTGTGAGTCCTTCTCCACTCCCTGTGATGTGAGCATGGTTCAGGGTGGTGTTGATGGGACAGTTATGGGGGTGAGCTATGTCTGTGACTATGACTCCCATCATGCTATTGCCTCCACCCAGCATTCCCATACTTACTTGCTTTTGTGGGGAGTTCAGTGTGTGTGGGTGTGAGAGCAATGGCAAGATGGCTGACAGTGGTGTCCTGCTGTTGGTTGGTGTGCAGTACCCAGCATGCCCTTGTGCTCCCACGACACAGCAACAGTGTCAGACATCTTTGATGGGCCTTTCCACTCTCTGTGGGATGTGCATGCCTGAGTGTGAGCTTGCTGGGCCATGTGGTGGGGATGTAGAGCTATGACTACGACTCCCATCATGCTATTGCCTCCACCCCCTTCCCAGCATGCCCATGCTTCCTTCCTTTGACTCTGCTTCCCTGTGGGGTGGGCTGGCTGTGCTGACAGGATGGCTGGGAGTGTTGTCCTGGCAGTTGTTTGGCTAAAAGTCCCAAGAGTGTCCCTGTGCTTCACACAACATAACCCAGGGTGGTGGTTCTTTGTGGGATCTTGTGTTAGGATGGGGGCATTGCATTCTACCAGGTGGGTTCTGTGGAGTTTGTGTTGGGGGTGTGTGTGAGGGAGGTGCTTGTGACTATGGTCAGTGCTGCAAGTCCTCCTTCCCACCCACCCAGCCAGCCAGTTATCCCACCATGGAACGTGCTTGCATTGCAGGGAGTGGAAGTTGTCTCTCAGGATGTCAGTCAGTGGTGTCCTGCTGTTTGTTGGTGCACAGTTGCCAGCAGGGCCTTGTGCTCCCCACAGCAGTAGCCAGTGTCAGCCATCTTGTGAGTCCTTCTCCACTCCCTGTGATGTGAGCATGGTTCAGGGTGGTGTTGATGGGACAGTTGTGGGGGTGACCAATATCAGTGACTACGACTCCCATCATGCTATTGCCTCCACCCCCCTTCCCAGCATGCCCATGCTTCCTTCCTTTGACTCTGCTTCCCTGTGGGGTGGGCTGGCTGTGCTGACAGGATGGCTGGGAGTGTTGTCCTGGCAGTTGTTTGGCTAAAAGTCCCAAGAGTGTCCCTGTGCTTCACACAACATAACCCAGGGTGGTGGTTCTTTGTGGGATCTTGTGTTAGGATGGGGGCATTGCATTCTACCAGGTGGGTTCTGTGGAGTTTGTGTTGGGGGTGTGTGTGAGGGGAGGTGCTTGTGACTATGGTCAGTGCTGCAAGTCCTCCTTCCCACCCACCCAGCCAGCCAGTTATCCCACCATGGAACGTGCTTGCATTGCAGGGAGTGGAAGTTGTCTCTCAGGATGTCAGTCAGTGGTGTCCTGCTGTTTGTTGGTGCACAGTTGCCAGCAGGGCCTTGTGCTCCCCACAGCAGTTGCCAGTGTCAGCCATCTTGTGAGTCCTTCTCCACTCCCTGTGATGTGCGCATGGTTCATGGTGGTGTTGATGGGACAGTTGTGGGGGGCAATATGTGTGACTGCGACTCCCATGATGCTATTGGCTACACTGACTTGGCCAGCATACACAGAATTCCTTCCTTTGAGTGGTCTTCACTGTGTGTTGGTGTTGTTGTGGTGGCTACATGTCTGGATGTGTTTGTTAGTTCTATTTGTGCCACTGCCTAGCTGTAGTTGTAGTTGTGTTTGTACATGTGATGGCACAGTTGGATGTGACTTTTTGATGGCATGTGTTGTGTTTATCTGACTGACATACACATTTTGGGATGATTCTGTTCTGGTTGCTGTGTAATTGCTATGAGTGCATGGTTTGACTCTCCCTTGACAGTGATGTGTGTGTGTTTTGTGGCAGTATATTGTGTACATTTGTTGTGTACTCACCAGGCTCTGGGATGTCCTCTAGTCCATATACGCTCACTGGCGGAAGGATGGCCCGCACCTTCTCCTCCCAGGGCCTGAGGTATATTGGCTTGGCAGGAGGGCCACTGCCGGTGTATTGGCTGTTGATGTAGTCTTTTTGAGCAGGTCCCGTACCCTCCTGCGCACGTCATACCACCTGTTCTGGATGTCGCTCTTTGTGCGCCGATATGGTGATTGTGCGTTCACCCTGTTGATGATCCTCTCCCACATCTTGGTTTTCTGGGAGATGGGGGTCTGTTGGACCAGTGTGCCAAACAGCTGTGGCTCTACCCTGAGGATCTCGTCTCACCATGACTTCCAATTCACAATCTAGGAACTTGGGATTCTTCTTGGGGGGCATGGTGATGGGTGGTGATGGTGAGTGATGTGTGTGTTGGTGTGCAGGTGAGGGTGTGTGAGTGTGTGTTTTGCTGGGTGTATGTGAGGTGGGTATTTGTTGGTGTGCTGATGGTGTGTGGCTTGTGTGAGGGATGAGCTGTGGGTGTGTGGTTGCTTTCTCTTGGGTGCTGGCAGTGGAATGGCATTTGCAAAGGCTCATGGTTGTGATTTGTGTCCTTTATATGGGTGGAGTTGTGGGTGTGTCTTTGTTCTCTGTCCCCACCCCCCAGTATTTATTGGCTTGGTAATTGCTTGTTTGGCCTTTTTTGGGTGATTTTTCCTTTGTACTGTCTGTTGGAAACGTTCTTGTGACCGAGTCGGACCCTGCATTTGTCTCGTACGGTCTTCTCCGTTTCGTTCACGCTGTGTATGTGCAGTTTTTATGCTGCGTACGTGTCGGTCGCGGTGTTTTGTGTTGCTTCGGCTCGGTTTTGTATGCGTGTCGGTCGTACGGCTTGGCCTCCGTCCGACTGCTTACTGTGGTTAGCACATGTAACTGAACGAAGTACAA